>JAYRCH010000097.1:2695520-4043280 GCA_037179445.1 Phengaris alcon alcon
AAAAAAAAGAAAGCTTCAACATAATGCCGATTTTAAATTTTAATGTTTAATGAATTTTGATAATAATTTTAACTAATAATAATTTACCACTGATAATATTCTCAGACCTTGCTTGGCTCCAGATATCTATATATACATAATTTCAATAATTGTCATGCAAACTTGTAACCTAAATATGAGAGTAAGCAAATACTTAATAAGGTCAAATATAATTTATTAGAACATACCCAATCATGAAGACCAGATTATACCTTGCTAACACAAACCATCGTCTAGGTCCAAATCGTGGATTTTGATCAATGGTTTAATGTTCTCGGCTGCGGCTACCTATCGTTCCCTAAAACTTTTTTTACCTGAAACGGCCCCTTGAATGATGGCATTAGTTTTTTGCTTTTTCCATCGTTCGACTGACTTCCTATTTTGACTAATACTAAGTCACCTTCTTGATACGGCTTCGCTTTAATTCGTGTACGATCAAATCTCCTCTTTTGGTCGTCAGCACTGACTTTTATGTTGTCCTCTATCTTTTTACGCAATTCTGTAACATCTGTATGATCCGTATCGCTTTCAACAACCAACCCATACCTATCTGTTCTTAACCTATACCCTAACAAAGCTTCACATGGCACTGCCTTAATGGTTTTGTGGTAAGTACTATTAAGAGCTTGCTGTAAGTGTTTTATACATTGGTCCCATCTATCCTCGTCTAAATTTGCACCCATAGTTTTCATTACATCCAAAATTGTACGATTAAAACGTTCTACCTGGCCGTTTGAACGTGGCATACCGGTGGCGATAAAATGTAATCTAATGTTTCTGTCCTTGCAATACTCTTTAAAATTGAGAGATGTAAAAGCAGACCCAGAATCAGATATTATGCGACGCGGATTCCCGAAAACCTTCTTTATATTTTCTATTTCGCGAAAGACATTTGTACTATCGTTGTTCTTCACTGCACAAACAAACACAAATTTCGTAAACGCATCAACTAGTACAAACAAGTATTTATTATGATTTTTAGTTGTGACAAAAGGGCCCAAATGGTCCACATGTAGTGTGTGAAACGGTTGTGCGTGTTTAGGCAGTGGGTACAACTCTCCTTTTTCAGCTCAACCTTTACATTTATAGTAAACACAAATAAGGCAATTCTTTATGTATTTCTACTTCTTTATGTATTACTCGTCGCATTTTCAGAAACCAATAACGATGTGCAATCCTTTCTACGGTTTTATCTACAGCAAAATGACCCAAATTGTCATGATTTCCCCTAATAACTTGCCAAATACACTATTTTGGTACGACCCAACGACTGCCTACATACGTTCGTTTATATACTTTATTTCCTAGTAACTCATACTCGTTAAATATGTTTTTAAATTCATTGCTTTGACCGGATTCTAAGGCCGTTCTAATCTTTACCAAATGAGGGTCCTGAAGCTGAACCGATAGTAACCAGTCAGCTTCTGTTATTGACAGAACAAGTTCGGCTTCTTTTTGTTGTCCGCTAGGCACTGGGTTGCGACTAAGTGCATCCACGTATTGCATACGCGTACCTTCCCTATGTATGATGTGAAACATAAATTCCTGGGTCGAAAGTACCTAAGTACGTGCAACCCGAGGGATTATCTCCTTCTTGGTTAGCGCAAACCTAACCGCACTACAATCAGTTACGATTGTGAATTTGCTGCCTAATCAATAAAGCCTAAACTTGTAAAGATGTGACAATGGCCAGAAGTTCGAGTTCAAACGAATGGTATCTTTTCTCATCTTTAGTGGTTTGCCGACTATAAAAATGTATTGGTTTTTCACCCTCATAGTCACTTGCATCAAAATTCCCGCTAGCCCGTCCCTACTCGCGTCCGTGTGAAGAATACATTCTCTATTAGGATCAAAAATAGTTAACACATTTTCCGAAGTTAAAGTACGTTTTAGCGTTTGAAATGTCTGTTCGTGTTTAGATTCCCATGACCATGTACTATCTTTCTTCACCAAATGGGTTAGCGGACTCGACAAAACTGCACAATTCTTAATAAACTTACGAAAATAGCTTATTAGGCCCAAAAATTGGCGAAGCTGGTGAATATTTGTAGGGGTGGGAAAATCTTTTACTGCTTTTACCTTAACTTCGCTATAAAAATTTAAGAAAATGACACTTCGTTAAGTTCGTTCGTTTTCTTTAAATATATTAAGGACCTGCTTTAAAAGTTGTAAATTCTCTTCTACAGTTTTACTAACTAAAAGTATGTCATCTAAATAAATAATTACGTTATTAGATCGCAGATTACCCAAAACTTTGCGAATCATTTGCTGAAAACATGATGGTGCATTGGCTAATCCAAAAGGCATACGAATAAATTCATAATGTTCGTCCTCAGTTATGAAAGCAGTCTTTGAAATAGAATCGTCTTCCTCACTCATTTTTAATTGGTAGTACCCGCTTTTGAGGTCTAAGTTAGAGAATACCCTACAGCCTTGAAGTATTTCAATAAGGTCTTCTATACGAGGCATGGGGTACTTATCCTTTACCGTCACTTTATTAAGAGCCCTGTAAGATTACCTTTGTATAGATATACAAAGACACTTTTCTACATTTTTCTTATTTACCAAGAGAGCGGGGCTAGAATAGGGTGAATTACTCTCGAGAATTATTCCACTATCTAATAATTCATCTACCATTTCCCGTATTTTCTTTCTATCCGCTGGAGAAGCTCTGTACGGTCTGCACTGAATAGGTTTAGAATCACTCAATTTAATTGACATTGCATATGTATTAACTTTTCCCAACTCTTTCACATTTGATGCAATACATTCCCGATATTCGTTGAACAACGCCAACAACTCACTGTGATGTGAATTGGCATCAAATTCTAAACCTAACTCTTCAACGGCAGTACAAAGCTCGTAATTATTAGCGTATTCAAATCTTAAAACATTGCCTACACGTGAATACATAATATCCGGACGTTCTGTAACATTTCGGCCATTTAATATATCACACCCTGATATTTCGTTTAAAACATACATCTCCACATCACGTAGATATACTGTATCTAACTTAATATTCACTTGAATCATTTTATATACAGTCTTCCTATTGTCATTAGAAAAACCTTGTAATGTTATGGGTCTCAGGAGGGGGACGTTGGGTAATGAATATTACACGACTAAGTCTTCTTTTATAATGGAGCAACTACTTCCGGTGTCAATAAATGCATCATGAGTGAACTTATTTGTACATATTAGTTTTGCAGAATCTATTTTTAGAATTTAGAGATGTTATTAATTTTGTTTCTTGTTTTTAATTTTTATTTACATTAGAATTATGATTGATTCAGAATGCCCCTTTTACCACAAAATTCGCACTTAATAGTACATTGAAAACTTTTATGACTACCCCCGCAATTAAAACATTCAAGAGGTTTGCGTGGTTGATTCGAGCTCACGCCCAGATTAGAGGTAGAAGGTAGGGAGACAGAGTTATTTGAAAGAGTAACTGTCTGAGACGATGATTGATTCAAAGAAGACTGTTTAGTAGTGTCGCGATTTGTATTATTCTGCGAAGTAATCGATTTTGATATTTTTGATCGATAAGTGCGACTGTGTAAAAATCCTGCTAAACTGTCGCATGAATGAAAATTACTCGCTTCCACTGACGCGCTAATATTACTGTCGCCTATGTTTCCTATTATAATCGAAATAATATCATATTCCGAAAAATTAAGCCGCAAGTTGTCTATTTTTGCCTTCTGCTCAATGAAAAACGCATATAAAGATTCATTATCAGCTGGTTTTCGTTCTATATTTTCTTTAAGAAGTTCAGACATATTCCGCTTTACTTGAAAGTTAACCTAATTTTCTCTTTCCGATCTGCCCACAACCAAGTAGTCCAATTATGATTATTACGTAACAGTGAATCGTACCAAATTTTTGACGAACCTTTTAACTTATTGAGAGCTTGATATCGGATCATACTATCGGTCCAAGAAAATGTATTTGCGTAAGATTCTATAACATTTAACCAGGCGGTGACGTCATCACACAAAGGATTGAATTCCGGTATCATATTATGCAAAGTAACGGAATTTGTACTCACAGTTTCGGTTTCAGTTCTACATTGTACCTTTTTCGACTTTTTGTTCAATTTTCCGAGGCGGAGGCGAGGGCGTCCGCGCCTGACTTGAACTGCTGAAATAACAAGTCGAGCTGGAGCTCGGTCTCGGACGCGCTCGTTTCTTTCTACCCATAATCGATGGGCGATTTTACGGCACTTCACTTCTGATGTTAGAAAATTACGAGTACTATCCTATTTTTAATCATTTATTTTAAACTACATTAGGTATAACACACACTTGTACAATATTATGATTCTAATTCAATAATTTCAACTGAATATTGAAATTGATGCTTTCTTTACAAAATTCAGAGTGATAATGAATGCGCGCCGGTCCATTTCAATACTTTTATGGCGTTCGTCGCGCGGTAGAAGTGGCAACTTGTTTTCGACTTGACGCCGCTAGACAGCGCCTTAAGTTGCTAACATTGTACTATTTATTTATTACTTACTATTTAAATATTATACTCCTACTAAATCCACTACTACTATTCAGCTCCAATTTAATCTTAACGTAAACAAAGGGAACAATAGATCATATAATGCTACCAATTTAAATGTCAATTATTTACCGCGCAATAAAGAAATCCACATTAGTTAGATTAGTGTTCTGTTGGGCGGAGGTTCTGCTGCGGAAGCAGATGCCTCTAACTGGGCCGCTGCTGTTATCGCCTCAAGCGGGTCCGGCGGCTCAGCAGCATAGCGGAGGAGGAGGCACCGATGGGTTTTAGTGCGGTAACCCCGGGTGCGCTCCTCACCCCGCACCCGGGCGAATCCCACATACCC
This sequence comes from Phengaris alcon alcon, assembly GCA_037179445.1. Taxonomy (NCBI): domain Eukaryota; kingdom Metazoa; phylum Arthropoda; class Insecta; order Lepidoptera; family Lycaenidae; genus Phengaris; species Phengaris alcon. Next base: position 2,700,418 of record JAYRCH010000097.1, read on the forward strand.
CGGCGCTCTCCCCAGTCCGCTGGGGATTCATAAAGAATTTCCCATCGTTAAAAAAAAAAGGTTAGTGTCCTGTTGGCTTTGTTTCCTTTTAATATATCTAGTACATGGGTAACCGAGCTTTGCTCGGAGTTCTTATAAAATTAAAAACATAAAAAGAGTCACTAAAATATTTATCTGACCGGGATTCTAACCCACCACATTCCGAATTTTCGACAAAGCAAAAATAATGTATATCAAATTGCCAATCGGACTGACGTAATATAGTCGAAATTTTTGATATGTTGTTGCACGACGAAGGAAAAACTTATACGGCTTAAAAATGCGCAGTTTCTCAGGGATAAGAACTAGCTAGATCGATTTTTCTGCCCCAAAACTCCCTACATACAAAATTTTATGTTAATAATTCCAGCCGTTTACGAGTAAACGATTATATACATATATACAAGATTGTCTCGTTTAAAGTAATCACTACATAGTATAAAACAAAGTCGCTTTTTCTGTCTATCCCTATGTATGCTTAGATCTTTAAAACTACTCAATGGATTTTGATGCGGATTTTTTCAATAGATAGAGTGATTCATAGAGGTGATAGATAGAGGAAGGTTTATATGTATATGCATAATATTGTAGAGAGACACTGATAAATTTAGAGGTTTCTAATGTCGTAAATAAGCACATTTTTTTGCGCTTACATTTCAAACGCTGGCTGAACCCTACGAGATAGATCAAGATAATATACTACAGTATTGTACACCTTAAAAATGTTATAAAAAGTCCCGGATACCACGTTGGTATATGTCTATCTCTTAGGGATAACCCACAATAACCATTTTTATCCTTTACTTTTTACGAGAAATAATGGCGTATTTACGAAGCGATTTTAAGCAATACAGCATTAATTCTTATCCAATGAAGTACCTTATATACATTGTGCATTTAATTTTGATCATTATGACCCTTTGCACCATGTAATTTAAATGAATATTTTCGAATATATTACAGATTTAAAATGCAGGGCATAGTAGAATGCGCGGCGCTACCGGGCTCCCAAGTTATTTGCTGAAGAAGTTTTTTCTCCAAGAACACTATTCCACGCGGGCGAAGAGCGGGCGCACGGGCACGCGGGCGCGGGCAAAAGCTAGTAAGATATATATAAAAGGCAAAGCTGATCGACTGATGAGGCAATGCACAGGCCAAACCATTAAGGCTATAAATTTGAAATTTTGCACACGTATTTCTCATATGACATAGGCATCCACTAAGGAAGGATTTTTCGAAATTCAACCCCCAAGGATGTAAAATTTTGCGTGAAACTTTTTATTCCTTGGACATATTTGCATTATGTTTCGTATGAATTGAGTACGGAAAAAATAATGAGTTTCGTATTTCAGGGTTTTCTGAAATTCAGCCGCTAGGTGGGTAAAATAGGTGAAAGTTTAAAAACTAATTTCACGCGAGCGAAGCCGCGGGCAATTAACGCTAGTTTGTTTGTATTAAAGTGTATCTGAAGGTCGATTCTGCTTCTTAAATTCTGCAATAATACAGTCGCAATATGTTAAAACTGCAAAATGGTATTCTCATTGACGTCAAACCAACGCCAAACCCGTAATGACTGGTCCAAACTTGAAAAATCTATTTACGTCATCAAGACGACTCATTTATAATTCAATAAACGTAAAATGAAAGTGTAAGGTAACTACGAGAATTAGGGTCCTGTACAGAGTATAAAATATACATTATACCTTCAAGACTAGATCATTATATTATTATATCTGCGTTTTAGAACAAAAACTGTGCTAGAAACTAGAAAAAGCTACTGTGCAGCTTAAAACTAAGTAGCGGTGTTATTTATAGTCTGGTTATAAATTTCAGGGTCCTAGTTAGAAATTTTTAATTAACAGTTTTTTATACACGAAAATTTATTTGTAGTTATAACCTCCGACGAAAACAGAGGGGTGTTATAAGTTTGACGTTTCTGTCTGTCTGTGTGTATGTCCGTGGCATATCAGCTGCCAAACGGATGAACCGATTTTGATCTAGTTCTTTTTTGTTTGAAAGCTGGCATGATAGAGAGTGTTCCCATAATTCATCATCATATTTTTTTTTAAATTAAGGCTTACACTAAATAATGTAGTTTTAATTATTAAGTCTTTATGTTATACTAGCTGTTGCTCGCGGCTCCGCCCGCGTAAGTATAGTATCCCTCGGGATAAAAAGTAGCCTATGTTTTAATCCAGAGTCTAAACTACTACCATACCGAATTTCATCGAAACCCGTTCAGTAGTTTTTGCGTGAAAGCGTAACAAACATCCACGCTTTCACATTTATAATATTAGTAAGGATTATAGTAAGGATAAGATCATATTAATAATTATGATATTGTAAAAATTTTCAATTTGATATAATTCACGAACAAATTATATTGTTCGTGAATTTGTGACTTCACCAATTTATTAACTTAATTTATAAAATGTTTAAGTTTAAAAGTTTTATGAGTTTTTACATTCAGATTAAAAAAATAAAAATTTAAAAATCTAAATGTAAATGTAAATGTTACACAAACGTCAATGTGTAACAAAATTGTATCTATCAAATTCACGGTAGAGTGTGTTAATAATCTGAGGTAGCGTGTTGTTTTTTCTATTAATTTTATGTATTTCTAAGCATTATTAAAATAAAATATTAGCTTACTGCAGATGTGCACAATGCAGGTTCTTCCACATAAACTTTGACTGTGCCAAATATCGTACTCCTCCGTTGCTTGCTTCACGTATTAGTACCTGGGTAACCGAGCTTTGCTTGGACCTCTAGATTTTAAAGGATAATCTGGTCAAAATTTAACGTCACAAGTTAATATATACTTTTAAAACGAGAATCGAACACCGATTACGCTCCTTGAATATCTATTTTTGTTAACCGAGCATCATGTGTGTAAGTTGCGCGAAATGGGAAAGGCTTATGTCCAGCAGTGGACTACGGGTTGACGATGATGATGATGATGAGCATCCTGTATATACAAGATTGGCTGGTTTAAAGTGTAAGATAATGTCGAACTTACAAACAATAAATTTCCTAACTTTTCTCATCGCTTTAGAATAAAAATACCTCATCAACTAATCCAAGTCGGGTCATCTGTGACCATTAATCGCAAATTAAACCTTAAATTTATTAAACCTAAATTAATTACTTATGAAAATAAAGGCACTGCTCGACTTACAAGAATGGCATTTCGGATCAGCGTAACGAAGCAAATTGTCGTGATTAGTCGATCGATCAATAGCATTATTAGATTATATCATAAAGGAAATTCGTACGACGATTTTTATTACAGATGACATATAGATTCGTTTAGGGATTTGCATAAAAAATCACTTCAGTAACGAAATCGATGATTGCCTGTCGGAAATACAATTTTCTCGATTTTTCTGACTAAATACGCATGTATCAGTGGCATTTAACAAGGATTTCAAAACTAAAACATATGACGTACATTTGACAGAACAAATCTTCATACAAGAAAAATTTACACCATTTTGGTTTTCACTATAATTCCAATGTCCGCCATCTTGATTTTACCATACCAAAATGTCCCATGTTGTTATTGTGTGGGACTTATATGATGCTGCTAGTGTGTATCTGTCAGTCGCCTGACAATAACGAGGATCCACAGAATACCAGGGATTGCGGTATAGTTGAGTACTATGCCGCGATCGTACACCTGAGTGGAGTCCTTTTCGACAGCTGTTCGCATTGCACTACCTTATACCTGTTCTTTTTATTTTTTTTTTATTTTTTTTATGATATGTTATTTTGCTATTGTTTGTTGTTTGTTAACATGTGTCTATGTTTCTCTTGTTTTTTTTAATGTCCGTATTATTTCTGTTATTTGTAAACTTTTCGTGATTGTTTGTGTTTAATGTCGATTCTTTGTTGATAATGTAGTGTAGTGTGAGCGTGTTTGTTGAATAAATGTTATTATTATTATCATTATTATTATTAAAATCTCCAAAAGTGGGACAATTTAAGTGAGGACAGTTTTCACATCAACATGTCTCGTCTATAATATATACGTCTATGGCCATTAAACTTTTAAGGAAAAATGACGCCGCACGCTCGATAAGCAGCTTAGCAAACAGCCGTTGAACTTGGATTGCTTGCTTGCCAAGCTGCAGCTGCTTGTAAAGCATCTTTAAAGTCGTGAAGTCTGCCAAGCGCACCGTGCATCCATACTTATACTTAATTCCCTCACCATTAGATGTTTAATCTAATACACGTTTATTTAACTATTGAAGAATTCAAACATCAGAATAGGCATGTTGACCAAAACATGTTAATAAATAATCTAAAACCCATTATTGCAAATCTTAAAAAATAACAAAGATACAAACAATTTAAATTTACAGCGAGAAAGAGAACCATATATTATCGCGATCGGCCTGTGACGTCACGACGTGCTACCGCCATACATTTGTCATTAAACAATGTATGGCGTAACAACGTAGCAAATTGTGACGTCACAAATCGTTTTGCGAGAGAGACGGGCAAACCTTTTCATCTGCTTATAATTTCTAATCCTGTATTCATCAACCTAAATACTTTTTCTTTTCGATTTCATGTATCTCTATTCAACAATCAAAAAATTTAATTCGTAAAGGTTTGATATTCGACACTAGGCGACATCCTTATTTGTTTATCCGTGTGGCGACGTATCACTTTGCCATGCAGAAAAGAGTGGGATTTCGTGGGATGAGTAGGTACCTACTCATTGAACGGAAAACAAAACAAAATACTATTATATAATACCTACCTATTTCTGTTTATTGCGTAATATCTGTTTTGTTTTTTTTTTCTTGTATTATGTTAGTTTGTTTCATGTTATTGTGTCTTACAGAGTAAATCTATGTATGTAATGTAATGTCTATTTTGTCGAATAAATGTTTTATTATTATTATTATTATTTCGTATTTGTTTGCACCAGCCCGAAAATTTTTAATTTAAGCGTGCATAAAACAGAATTTTACAGTTAAAAGTTTATGTAGTCGTAAAAATAACTAATTTAAGCTACGGATTACTGTCCTCCGGCAAATTTCAGAATTTATTCCCGATAAAATATTTATTTTTATTCGTCTGTGTACGTGGGGGGATTCGCATTTGCAATTCCGCGAGTTTAGTTTATGAACTGGAATTATCTTATAGTTGTGCTCGTAGATAAACGATTGGTCGCGGCGCTTGACAAGATACCGCTGGCGTGCTCGGAAAATGCGGCAACAAATGTCTTACATACAATGATGTTATAAACCCACACTACAATAATGAATTGCCGCATTCACAGAGATGGTGTTGTTAGATAGCGCGGTATCTAGTCGAGCGCCGAGACCAATCTTTAATCAATAGTTGTGCTTCCCATTTCAATGAAACCTTTAACCTACAATGAGGAAAAGTTAACTAAGTAGTTGATATGAATTTTTCTAAAAATAAAACAGATGTGAGCGTCTACCGCAATGGAGGTGAATCTTTAAATTAAAAAAATACTCGCTCGCGCTCTTGAAGAAGATTTTTTTTATTTTATTTAAAGGCTCTTCATCATATGATTAAAGACATCTTTAATTTCAAGTGTTTTGATTAGTTATTTATTAATATTATTCCAAAAATATGTTTGATTGGTAAACGTAAAAATACGAAATAAAAAATAAGTTAAAAAACTATAACCCGACTACGTAAAAAAGGGGTCTAAAAGGGCCGAAACAAAAAAATAATTCAGATAGAAATCCAGAAATGCATAGGCACAAAAAAGATCTAGGTAGAGCCGTGGTAGAACCTTCTAAAGTAGGTGCGCTACTTTATTAGGTTTGGCACAGTCAATGTCAAATCGCAGCCGTTTGTATCTATCTTGGGGTATAATTCTAGAACTTCTCTAGGCCTTAGGGTCAGCTTATACCTAGATGCGACGGATCTCGGTATGAACTGACGCTTAGATGCCATTAGTGGATGCAATCACGGCTCTAGCTTGACCCATTTTTTTAACCTATGCATTTCTGGATTTCTATCTGAATTATTTTCTTGTTTCGGCCTTTTTAGACCCCTTTTTTACGTTAGTCAGGTTATAGTTTTTTAAACTTATTTTTTGTTTCGTATTTTTCCGTTTACCAATCGAACATATTTTTGGAATAATATTATAAATATCTAATCAAAACACTTGAAATTAAATATATCTTCTTCAAGAGCGCGAGCGAGTATTTTTTTAATTTAAAGGTTTTTTTTATTTACTGTCGCTTTTTCGTTTCATGCTGTTTCAAAGCTCATAGGTACTTACGAGGTTATCACTTTTCACTTTAAAAAAGTAATTGTTGAACTATGGGCGCGTTCACAAATTTGTCACAAATTGTCTGTTTCAGTCGATTTTGCGACCAAGTAAAACTGTCTTACAAAACTAGCGATTGTCACAAATAATACTCCTTTATGTAAAATTGTATCTTTATAATATTAGTATAGATCAATGATCGTACAAACAATAGATTGTAAGTCCATCCAAAGTAAAACATTGTATAGAACACTTCCGCCCCTGGCGAGTGAATGAAATTGATTTGCCAGCTTCATACACGCTTTATACAATCCAATAGGATCAATTTATTGCCATAGAGCAATATGACATGACATGACAATATAACCTTTATGCCGACGACATAAGGGTCACTCTCATGCACACTCCGAGGTAAAATAACTCCGAACGTATATATTTCATCTCCTATATTATGTGTGGGTTTTGTTGTAACATAATAATAATAGATCCCCACACCGATTTCGGTGACGGTGGCCGGTTTCATTGAAACCAGGCCAGCTACGAAGGTGTTATTTTATAGTGCCCAAGTGTGTGCGCAGTATACAAGAACACTCTCTCTCTATCTTCCTTCACTCACGTAACCCAGTGGGACGGATGACCTACACGACTGGCGAGAGATCAGGCGTAGGACCGACTATTTACATGCCCATCCGACGCGTGTTTCAACTTTCTTGTCAGACAATCAGGTGATTTGCCTGCATTGTCCAAACCAAACATGGAAACATAATAATAACACACACACCCACACATACAACTCATCATCAGTTCTTCGAAACCGGTCATGTTTATATATAAATTATTGTAAAAACATAAATAAAGTGGAAAAGTGCATAAAAAAGTTGTGTGATATTATTATGAACGTGAATTTCCACCAAGAACCAACAGCACACTCAATCAGTTACAAAACTTAGAAACAACATATTTTGTTGTTCCAACGTGGGAATCGAACCCACGACCTCCGAGTCGAGAGCCAAGCTCTAAACCACTGGACCACGGTGGCTGTTGTTAAAACATACCATGGTTACTGAAACATTTCTACGAGTTCATACTTCATTCAGAGCCATGTTTAATCTATACATGTGTAAAATTAATAATTATAATATCTATGGACCGTTCACATCACTACGCATCACCCGTGCTAAGTATCCGAAGAACTTATATTACGGTGACCAGACAACGGGTAGTGTATATTTTAATACTTTTATACTATACTTACATATGTATATTTAAGATTTTTATTATACACGTATTAATTAATACACATTAATGATTCAGGAACACAGAAAAATTTTTTGTTCCTTCGGCGAGGTTCAAACCACGACCCCAAGGGTTTGTGAGGATGGATGATGGTGATCCATTGTGAAGATGGATGTATGGATGGATGTTTGTTACGCAAAAACTACCGAACGGATTTTGATGAAATTTGGTGTGGCATTAGTTTACGCTCTGGATTAAAACATAGACTCGGGTTATAGCTTTTATCCCGAAAAAGTACAGTTCCCGCGCAATACCCGACAGTACATTTACGCGGGCGGAGCCGCGGAAAACAGCCAGTATAAAATATAACCTTTCGGCACACCTTCCTCCACTTAAACGTTTATTTACCGGACAAATTTCATAGACCTCCGGTTGCACAATTCTCGTAAAACTTCATACTCGCAAAGTTTTTGCATCACGTATTAATAAAATAATATCCTAATTATTGTTTTGTGTGTTTTTATCCAAACGCAAAGTTTTCGGACTACGTATGTACATTTTATGCTAGCTACAATGTACAAGGTACAAATACCTACCTACTGCAAGTTCAGTACTTGGAACGGTTAAACTTTACCACCAATATACAGGTGTAGCTAGTTTCACTTGGCAAAATAAACGACCAACTCCTACGAATGTATTGTATAATTACTTTGGGGTTCGCACTTCAGTTGTTTTTGCATAATAGGAGAGTTTATAAATAACTAGCTTTTACCCGCGGCCCCGCCCGCGTGAAAACAGCATCCCACGGAAACACTGTACGTTTTCGGGTAAAAAGTAGCCTATGTGTTTATCCAGAGCTCAAACTGCTTCGATTCCAAAATTCGTCAAAATCCGTTCAGTAGTTTTTGCGTGAAAGAGTAGCAAACATCCTTCCATCCATCTATCCTCACAAACTTTCACATTTATAATAGTAGTGGGATTTCGTAGTGTCAGTTAATCTTATAATCGCCAATGCACTTCTAACTCCTCTAGCGTGAGCGTCCATGGGCAACGGAGTCGCCCACCATCAGGCGGTTAGATGCTCTTTTGTCCACAGGCCACAGCCACGCCCTTTTAGGCTAGGACTATATGATCCGGAATCCGGAATGCCAGGGAAAATTTAAACCATTAAAAATAGAATTCTGCGCTAGTACAATAGAGCTGACAATCGAACACACAAGCGTTGAGTCAATTGTCAATGTCATCATATATGACAGCTAGACGACCCCATATTATTATAGTCCCATACTTTACAGTAGATTTTTTTGACATAGAAGGCAAACGAGCATATGACTTGCCTGATGGAAAGCGACTACCTAATAAATGATATTATGTGCACATGTGGTTAAGGAGATACAGCCTGGTTTTACCCTTTGAGTACGGAATCCCTAAGAACAGAAATCTCAAAGAACTTGCGAACTAACATCGCGCTTCACAATTTGCATTCATCCAACATTCATTCAAATGTAATACATTTTACATTCAACATGCTGCTTCTTACTTTCATTTCATTACCTTATATTACAGGATTTACGATATTCATTAATTTTAAATGTACAATTTAATTTTGCTTTATTTTCTCGAATTTAACGCAAACGCTCAACGCAATCGGTAATACAATTTAGGGGGTGCTTTTTTGATTAGAATAATTAAGTGTCACTTCTTATTTATTAATGCTAATTAAAATTTTAATCTTCAATACAAATTATATTAAATATTTCATATATATTGTATTCAAATTCGTCTTAGTTGCTTTTCAAATTCAAAAGTAATTTTTATTTAAATCCAAAATACCTTCTTCCCGCGGCTCCGCCCGCGTATACATAGTATCCCATATCCCAGGGGAAAACTGTAACTAAACTGTTTTTCGGGTTAAAAAGTAGCCTATGTTTTAATCCAGTGCCTAAGCCACTACCATATCAATTTCCATCTAAATCCGTTCAGTAGTTTTTGCGTGAAAGAGTAACAAACATCCATACATACATCCATCTGTCCTCATAAACTTTCACATTTATAATATTTGTAGGGGTTTATTTTAGCTATTGGCTAGAACGTTTTTTCATGTCGTCCTTACTCCTTACTGGGCGAAAACAATTCTACTTTTTAAATTTTCTTTGACCTACCTGGGCTGATTGATAACTGGCCGAAACGACGAACTTAAAAAAATGATACGCAAAAAAGGAATATTACATTATATTCTGGCATCTTTTTGAAAATAGAACGCCAAATTTGAATTTAATCGAACTGATGGAATTTGTTTGAGAGGACGTAGATCTTTCTCTGTCGTAAATTTTCTTAACAATGGAAAGAAACGAAATTCGTGCGGTGATAAAGTTTTACGTTTTAAAAGAGAATACAGCAACCCAGATTAAAACCAAGCTAGACAGTGTTTTAGGTAATTCTGCTCCTGCATTGAGTACAATTCACACCTGGGTAACTGATTTTAAACGTGGAAGACAGAGCTGCGAAGACGCCCACAGGTCTGGCCGTCCAAATGAAGTCACGAATCCAGACATGATCAAAAAAAATCACAAAATTGTATTGAATGATCGGCGCTTAAAGTTGCGAGAGATAGCAGAGATGGTGAGCATTTCATCTGAACGCGTTTTTAATATTTTGCACCAACATTTGGGAATGAAAAAGCTTTGCGCGCGATGGGTGCCGCGTTTGCTCACTGTAGACCAAAAGCAACGTCGAGTGGACAATTCATCGGAGTGTTTGGCGCTGTTTAACCGAGATCCTGATGAGTTTTTGCGGCGTTATGTAACAGTCGATGAAACATGGATACATCATTATACTCCCGAGACAAAAGAACAATCTAAGCAGTGGACTGAGAGCGGAAAACCTGCGCCGAAGAAAGCAAAAACGATTTTGTCGGCCGGCAAAGTGATGGCGACTGTTTTTTGGGATGCTCAAGAGATTATTTTAGTGGATTATCTGCAAAAAGGAAAAACAATAAATGGAGAGCACTGCGCAAGCTTGCTGCAAAAATTAAGTGAAGAAATCCAGAAGAAACGACCACATTTGGCCAAGAAAAAAATTTTGTTCCACCATGACAACGCATCCACCCTATTCCCCCCGGATCTGGCCCCGTGCGACTTCCACTTATTCCCAAACCTGAAGAAATGGTTAGGTGGCCAGAGATTTTCATCAAATGAAGAAGTCATTGTTGCCGTGGACGAGTATTTTGAGGGGTTGGAGAAAACATTTTATCAAACTGGTGTAACGGCATTGGAGAAGCGCTGGACTAAATGCATCGAGGTAGAAGGAAACTACGTTGAGAAATAAATTTATTTTAAATATATTTTCTATAAAAATATAATAATAATTATATTATTATTATATTTTTATAATATATATATATATATATATATATATATATATATATATATATATATATATATATATATATATATATATATATATATATATATATATATAAAAGAAATATGTCTTTCTCTAGCACTAATACATAAATTATACGAGGGCTGATTGATAAGTTTCCGAAACGACAAAGAAAAACTTCAAAAATATATTTAAAAAATATATATATATATGGAGTCGGCTTATCTTAAAACCATTTGCCAGTGTCAAGTAAAATAGGCGGGAAATAGAACTTTCGTTTCAATTTTCAACACCGTATTCCTATATCGTCAAGTCTAAAGACTAGTCAAAGTCTAAATATATAGTCAGTACAGTCAATTTGTCATGTCAGCAACATTCAGTAAAGTGGTAGACGCTTAGTGAAAGTTCCTAGGGAGTTTTGGCGGGAAAAACAAAATAGCACGTTTTTAGAAGTTGTACCACTTGCCCACACTTGTGCACGTTGACGAATATTTAATGGTTAATATTCTACCAATATTACACATTAAGAAACGAAATAACACAAATTTACTAAGAAATACAAAATCCCACTAACTCACCCATTGAACTCCCCGGCAAAACTCATTTCTTTTTTGTAAAAAATATTGTATGTGTTACCGATTATTTTTTTAAATCTTAATTTAATTTAAGAGGCTTTTGCCATGCGAGGCATACCAGTGCAACCCCATCATAACATAAACTACATATTTTCATAAAGAATTTTGTACAATAATTTCACGCGTAGAGAAGAGAAGATTTTTTATTTTATTTTTATTTTATCGACTCACCAACAGAACAACATTCGCATATATACCTATATGTTTGAAATAAAAAACAAAGTTGTACTTAGGTATACTAGAGAAAATGAGTTCTAATGAAAGGTAAATGTACAATCGAACAAGTTACCGCTCGACCAAATATAAGATGAAAATCTCTTAATAACGCCGTTGAATCGTGCGCACACACACTGACGTATAAACACGTAGTTCAACCATGTCTGCAGTCGTTGCCGTCACTTCCTTTGTGTTTTTAATTTTTAAGCGTCCTAGTGCACATGAAAATGTTTAGAAACTGGTCGAGCAGAAACTTTGTCGATATTATACACCATTTACCATCACTCATGAATCATGATTGCTCATGCATAACCATACATCACTAATATAAAACTTTTATTTTGTAAACAATGTCTTCTTAGGGTTCCGTAATACACAAGGAACCCTTATAGTTTCGCTCTGCCCGTCCGTCTGTCTGTCTGTCTGTCCGTGCTTCCAGCTTCTGCAATTATGAATATAAATATATGAAATTTGGTATTGTTATAGATTGTGGACAGATATCGGCTTTGGCATCATAAAATAATAATAATTTTACATTTGATGGGTGGCTCTCCATATGTGTGAAGTGGGGATAAAAAATATTTTTCATTCTACCCCTTCGTGTGGGGTATCGATGAATAGGTCATTTAAAATAAAGGCAAGGTTTCATACATGCCTTTTTAAAAAGTCGACCATTTTCCAGTAATCGGCCTCCAAAGTGGTTTGTAAGTTGCCCCCCCCCCCCCCCCCCCCCCCCAGCATTTCTAAACTATAGGAGATAGAAACTTGTAAGTTTCCATGCTGACAGATCATGCTAAAAACACTTTAGCAAAACTATATTGAACGAAATTGAACAGTAACTTTTAAAGTAATTTAAAAAAAAACCTATCACGCGGTGATAGTTACGGAACCCTACTTAGACATGCTCTGGGTTAGGTTATTTATCAACACCTTTCACACACTTCATAGTTAAGTGCTGGAAATTATCAACCACGCCACATTTCTCACAGTTAAGCGAGTAGGGGGTAAAATTTACTTACCAAGAGCAAAACCAAAACATGCAGTGCCACTCCCGAACGCCACGCGACTACGACTGCGTCAGGGCACTCCGCACAAGTTAGCGGGTCGCGGGGGCGCGTCTTCGTTCGTGATTGGTTGATGAAAATCACGTGACAGTAGCGAGTTTTTGCCGCTTAGTCTACCTACCCAACAACTACCCCCGGTCTCCCCTAAGATATTTTGACCATAGGTATACCAATAGTCCTAAAGTAACTAACTACAATGATAACGAAATGTAAGAACTACAATATTATTATCTCTTCTTGGCATATAATTGCTTGTTAAAAACAAAGAAATCCGATTAGGTCCACCTTGAATAAATTTGTACTAATTACCTTTCTCGTGACTACTTTTATCATAATTTTCATGAAACTAATCAAAGCTTTCATATACTATATCTATACTAATATTATAAAGCATAAACGTATTGTATATTATAGACGAGGCATGTTGAGACAAAAAGTCTCCAGTTAAATGGTCCCACTTTTGTGATTTTTGGGGCCATTTTGACATTTGAAGTATGGTGAAAACAAGATGGCTGACATTTGAAGTATGGTGAAAACCAAGATGGCGTAACTTTATAATATAAGTTTTGTTCTGTCAAATTTAAGTCATAGCCTATCTTGAGTTTTGAAATATTTGTGATAAAGAGGAAAAGTTTGTTTGTTTGCATTGAATAGGCTCCGAAACTACTGGACCGATTTTGACAAAATTTGGTACAGATATAGAGTAGACCACGGGAAAGGACATAGGCTACTTTTGTTGCGGAAAAATGTACGGCTCCCGCAAAATTTCCCTTAGCGCGAACGAAGTCGCGGGCAATCATCTTTTCTTAATACTAGCACAACCTTTCCTCTAATGCCCGCTACACACCACAACGATAAAACTGCACATTTTGATCACAGTAGACATATTTAGTACTAAAGCAAATCCCACGGGGACGATGCATTTTGCCGTGATAAAAAGTTGCCTATATCCTTCCCCGTGGTCTACTCATTATCTGTGCCAAATTTCGTCAAAATTTGTCCAATAGTTTCGGAGCCTATTCGATGCAAACAAACAAACCTTTCCTTTTTATAATATAAGCATTCAACTTCCCAATCAATTATATTTGAAATCGGTCATGTTACTTTCTCGGTAAGCGACTGATGACACACGTCAGTATAATACAAACAAATTATGTTGACGAACAAACTGCTTAAAATTATTTCCTCGACTGTACATGCCTAGGCTAGGTCGTATCTTGATTATAACATGACATAATTTCAACGTTATTATGCAAGGCCTGTGTCAGCAAAAACAGTGATATTTTTTTCAAGCAATTTTCGTGAAACTCGTCCAGGAAAATGAAAACGTGACTTTGCCATATTACACTGGAAAGAAAATTGATCGTAACGTTAGAGGCGAATTCAGACCGTTCGACGTTTGAAAGCTAAAACAAGTAGGTGTAGGTATTTTTTTATTTATAATTTACTAGCTTTTGTCTCTGGTTCCCCTCGTGTTATTCGTTTAGATTATGATAATATTATAAGCATTAATCCCTGTAATTTTTGGATATTTAGTGGCGTGCGTGATAATAATCTATAAGTACTAATATAAATGAAATAGAGGAAAGATTTGTTTGTTTGCATTGAATAGGCTCCGAAACTACGGGAACGATTTTGATGATATTTGGCACGGATATAGGACCACGCGGAAGGACATAGGTTATTTTTTATAGAAGAAAATGTACGGTGCTCGCGAGATTTCTCTTTACACGCTCGAAATCGCTTGCAACATCTAGTAGTTTATATTTTAAATATGTTTTTATTTTTATTAAAAGTAACTTTGTTATCGATAATGCTTGGGCCGCACTAACGGAACGCTTCTGACGATAAATGACAAGCCTTTTGTCGCTAAAATACAGAGGATAAGTGCAGTGAAACGACAAAATTTACGTAAATTTCGACGTTCGTTGTGAACAAATTGATGAAAAATCCAATAAAATAAAGTGGTATAAAACGCACTCCCCTCACAGATCTCTGTAATTGAATAATTTTCAATAACGATGGCCAAAGAGCTGTAGATACTAGATATTCCATAAATGCTACAAAACTTTCACATGGAGTTGTGTTCAGTGGTCAAACCTGTGTCTATTTCCTGATATTACAATACGACACGGGAAATCTGCTAACGTATTGTGTTTGGTAGAGCAAATCCCTAATCCTTCTTTATGGAGTTTCTGATCGTGACAATTAATTCCTAGCTATTTCTACTCTGTATTGAATTATCGTCGAGTAAAATGTAGGGATCCGGGATGGATTGATGATGGATTCTTTGTGGAGTTTGTGATCACGAGGATGAATATAATATTTTTTATAGTCTCATATCAGGAGTATCTCTATCTATAATCTGAGCCTTTAGCCAAGATGAATTCGATAATTTTGACGGCGAAGTTCGAAATCATAAATTTAAGGGATTTGAGATATGAGTAATCGCTAAGTGACATGTCGCTTGCGATGCCTTAATATGTTAAATCCCACACATTTTGTTTTCGAACTTCGCCGTCGAAATAATCGAATACATCTTGACTAAATAGTAAAGGCCCTGATTTTTAATCTCAGACAGTAAAATGACAGACAAAGTCTGTCTCACTAAGGGTCAGCTCACAACAAGACGCGATGTGGTCTTGCATTTTTAAGGTAGTGATTCAAAATTGAACTTAATTCACTAGAATTTTCACATTTATAATAGTAGGATTTATGACATAAAACATGCCCTTTCTGTCGAAACAAAATAAAAAAATCATCAAGTATTAATCAGAGTATGTACTTTTATACCTTGTACTTTTTTAGTTACAGTTTTATATTTTTATATGGACATTTTCTCGAGGCATATCTATCGTTAAAGATCCGTGTTTGCGACACCTCTCGTGTAGTAATGGATAGTTCTCGACGTCCGTAGGTTGTGTCATACAACTCATGTATGTTGATTTATAGAGCGTGTGTATGCAATGAATGTATTACTAGCTGTCCGCGGCTTCGCCCGCGTAAATACAGTAACTTGAACTTGGATTGACACGCTACGCACGCTCGTCTACGGTACGGCAACACTGTACTTTTTCGAGATAAAAAGTAGTCCTTGTTTTAATCCAGAGCTTAAATTACTACCATACCAAATTTCATCGAAATCCATTCAGTAGGTTTTGCCTGAAATAGTAACGAACATCCATCTATACATTACATTTATAATATTAGTAGGACTATTGTCAAGTTTACAAGAATATTGGATATTGGATCTGGACAGTGTGTATACGCCACTGAATAGCTATAGGATCAAAGGATTACGTTAAGTCTGGACTGCGTTATGTTAGGAGACTTTTCACTTCACAAATTATTATTATTAACATATTTTGTATTAAAATAAGAAATATCCTGAACCTGCACCATATTTAGTGCCCTATTTTTTATTATTTAACCTTTAGCCTGACGAATGAATAAATACAAAATGTGTTTCAGTCCTCAATTTCTCAAGTAATGTAAACATTTCTCAGTTAATGTCAAGCAATAAACTTCAATTAAATGTACCCTGTCAAAGTTGTCAGTCATAATATTTTCAGTTATTTTCATGAGGGTTGGCCCCGTCTTAATAAATTTCAAGTTATTTGTATAATCCATTTTCTGACAGGTTCAAAATTAATAGAATTTAATGTTAAATTTCGAGTAACAAAATGCTAGGGTCAATGGGGCAAGAGGATCCTTATTTTTTCTTGTGGGTTAAGATAATCATTACACGCAAGATTATCCTAAAAAAATAATTAAAGTTGATTCATAGATGCGCATCATCATCATTGGCCACAGCATCTTGTCAGATGATTGTCGCAGCGCTAGCGGGTAACAGTCACGTATTTCTCGGGGCACCACATCGGCGCTTGTGACCATACAAGCCGATGGCGGCGCGACAAATCTTGCGACACTTGTCGCAAATGAAACGCGAGCCCAAGGCGATACAAAAGCCTCCCCCGCGCGTAGATCTCCAAGCCGACGCTGCGTACGGCAGTGCAAAGGTTTAAGGTGTTTCAAGGAAATTTATAGGATGTAATAATTGCAATTTATTTTTCTATATTTCAAATAATCAGGTGTTACTTTGAGGGAGTCTATATATTAATAATAAATCTATAATGATACCCACAACCTGCAAATGTGTTGTGTAAATGACATCGGGGAATATTTTACTGGGTACCTCCTTTTTTTCCCGATATCTCTACCAGCGGTGGACAAATTGTGGGGGTCATAGAGAAAAGGCCATAAGTATGAATGAACAGAGGTGTGGGAAGAAGGAAGAGTGAAGGGAAGTATGTGTGGGATTTGACATACGCATCGCTAAGCGACTTAAGTATCGCTTTGTCACTTAGTGATGTTTATCTCAAATCCCGTACATTTTACGTTTTCGAACTTCGCCGTCGTAAGTAGCGATGCCAACTTGGCTAAAGTCTATATGGCAGTGTGGGAGGAGGGAGGTACTTTACGCATGCTTATGCGTGCCTTCACACATTTGCTCGCAGGTAATGGGTATTGTGTCGCGGTATTTGCTAGATATAATATTAATAAAATTGTAAGTTATTTTCCTGTCAATTATGAATTTTTGTATTTATGCATACTTTCATTACATTACTCACATAATATTGTGGCCAAATCTCGAGTAAAATATTTTATCACGAGGATAAGACAAATATAAATATTATATATTTTATTATTTATAATTACGACGACCTCTGTAGTTGGTTCTGGTTCTGGTAGGCGCGTTGGCGCTCAAGCTGGAGATCGCGGGTTCGAATCCCGCCAAGGGAACAAAAAGTTCTGGGCCATTGGTGTGTATTAATATGTGTATACTGTATATTGTAATAAATATCTTAAATATATGTATAGTATAAAAGTAATAAATATACTTCCCGTTGTCTGGTACCTGTAACACAAGTTCCTCGGATACTTAGCACGGGACCAGATTGACGTGGTGTGACGCGTCCATATATATAAATTTTTAATAAAGCAGTTTTACTAAAAAAAAAAACATTATCTATTACACACAATTACATTTATTTACTTTTAATTTTAAACGTTTAACATTAATTTATTATGGAACACATTTAACACAGTCTTTAACAAAATGAAAATAGAACTCACGATTCTTATAAATCAAACCGACAAATAAACCAGCAGAGCTTCCGCACGGCAACAGGATCGGACGCAAAAGTAGCCCTTACATGTTTTTTTTTTTTTTCGAAAGGGTCTACGCTAAGGGTCGGGCTACGTAAGGGCTACGCTAAGACCGCTGTAGCTTCATCGGACTATAACTAGCCTGGTGGCTAGTTTATTTGGTAAGAGTCGATGGGAGGATTTGGCCCTCCCTAACATCACCCGGGTCCCTTACACTGACGCTCTGTTTTATATCCTGATGGGAGGGGGTGGGGCCTCTCTCCCACCTATATAGAAATCCCTACCAAACTGCTAACAATATATATATTATATAATGTGTTAATATTATATATATTATTTAAACATATAAATGAGCTTGGTGTCCTAATTACCTTTCACAAGAAGTTTTAAAAGGTATCTAAACATTATTTATTTATTACCACGTTAGAACCATGTTGATGTCATTTTTATCGTCGACATAAATACGTGGAAAATTATGTTTTCGCAATTTATCTTTCTGTATATCCCTAATTTAGCGATTATTTTCGATTGAAATCTCTGAATTATGATCCCATATATCTCGTGGTCTAATAAAATAAGAGATTATGCATTGTGGCAGCGATAATTTACATTTTTCTACGGAAGTTCTCGCATAGAAGTTAGAATTGCTGATGTTTTCTTTTTAGGTATAGGTAAAAGGAAAATGAGAAGGTATCCTTGTGTACTTATTTACCTACTACTTATAGATTTTGCCCGCGGCTCCTCCTGAGTAAATACAGTATCCTACGGGAATACTGCACTTTTTCGGGATAAAGCTCAGACTACTACCATATTAAATTTATTTTTCGTGAAAGAGTTACAAACATCCATCCAACCATCAATTAATCCTCACAAACTTTCGCATCTATCCTAGTACTAGGATTACAATTTAACTTTCATTTTTATTTTATTACCTATAGATAACGTATAACATTTTTTTAATCCATTCTTGTTCCTGATGATGAGAAAATCTCCTGAAAGCTCAGAAGTACCTAATCACCCAGTTTTTATTTCGTTTTGATGACTTACAATAACCTCCACATTTCGATGGTTTACCTGCCATAAAGGTTTTATTATAGCATAAAAGCATATTGCGCGGGCACCAAAGTGGGGAACACCGAATTTTGTGTTATACATCATCATCAGCTGCTGTGTATCAGCTCGATAGAGCCCAGATTTTCTACCCCAGTACCGTCAGGTGATCCGTCTGCCCGCTTGCCCGGTGTAGTTAATAAAAAAATGTATTCGTTATTTTCATAGAAACATCGAGATATATACCATCTAGAGTTATATTCGCCAGACAATGCGACGCCTAAGCCGCTCACCATACGCCGGCATCCAATGAAATAGATGAATAACAGCTAGCCAATTCATTGGCGCAATGTTTAACCAGATGCACGTGTTGAATAATTTAGCTAAATTGAATATTGATGATTTTACGATGTTTGGTTAGAATTAGGAAATCGCAAACGAAACAATACACTGCGCTGTGCCCTGTGGACACTATATTTGTATTGACGACTACTAGCGCCACAGTAGAAATTACCTAACCAAGAGCATGTCAGGACATGTCTAAAGAGGGTTCCGTAACTGTCAATAGATTTCTTACAAATTACTTCAAAAGTTACTGTCCGATTTCGTTCAAAATAATTTTCCTAAAGAATTTTTAGCATGGTCCATCTGTATAGAAACTTACAAGTTTATATCTCCAATAGTTTAGAAATGCTAGGCCGGGGGACCAACTTACAAACTACTTTGGAGGCTGATTACTCGAAAATTGTTGACTTTAAGTCTAAAAAAAAGTAAAAAAACAAAATAAACCTTACCTTTATTTTAAAAGACTTATTCAATGATATCCCACACGATGGGATAGAATGAAAAAATATTTTTCATCCCCACTTTACATGTATGGAGATATACATGTAAAGTTTATTTATATTTTAAGTGTATTTATATTTTAGGGGTGGCCCCTAAAATATAAAATTATTATTATTTTATGTCGCCAAAATTGAGATCTAACTATATCAAATTTCATCCATTTATATTCA
The DNA here is from genome assembly GCA_037179445.1 of Phengaris alcon alcon. Classification (NCBI taxonomy): domain Eukaryota; kingdom Metazoa; phylum Arthropoda; class Insecta; order Lepidoptera; family Lycaenidae; genus Phengaris; species Phengaris alcon. The sequence goes on from JAYRCH010000097.1 coordinate 2,720,489, forward strand.
TAATTACAGAAGCTAGAGGCGCGGACAGACAGACAGACAGACACACGGACGGACAGAGCGAAACTATAAGGATTCCTTGAGTATTACGGAACCCTAAAAAACTAAATTTAACATTCACTGAGTCTTAGCCACAATTTCACCAACAGATTGAAACGACGTTTAACACTAAGCTTCGGTTTAAGATCTGTCTGTCCCGTTCTAACATTGAATGAGAGAGACATCAAATCCGAGTTTATCGATAAGCCCGTTTAGTGAAATTTGGTAAAATCGGGGCTTAGTCTGTCATGTCCAACAGTGAACAGGCTAACTTTCAATACGTCAAGTCGATATCTTCTTAATCTTTGAGTGATTCAAGTTGAAATAACTATTGGTCTACTCATTTCATTGGATGCCGGCGTATAATGAACGGTCCAGGGGTCGAATTGGCTGGCTTATTCAACTAGATGACTGCATCGGATACGTTATTTTCACAGAAACAATCGGGGTAAATATCGGTAACACCGAAACACGCAAAATTACTAGCCAATATTTCTACATCATTGCGATTGGACCAAAATAATGTTTCTAATTATCTGTCCGTTTCATTTCGGACATTAGGACAGAAGTATAAGAAACAGCGGGTAAGAAACATCGGGTCAGAAGCGTCGGGTCAAAAACATTGGATCGGGTGAGATTACATCGGATGTTAGTGTTAACATCCAATTGGCAGAACACACAAAATTACTTACACTGTTCCTTCGCAGCGACCGGACCAAAATAACCCTCTAATTATCTGTCCGTTATCGGACGCCGGGTGAGATGTTAACACTTCATCGGCAGAACACGCAAAATTACTTTCCGAAAACAATAGGAAGGGACTCGTGTACCCCGGTAAAATGGCAGATAAAATACAATGGATAAGAGTTGCCGCTCACTGTACATTCTTTGTAGTAAATACAGTTAATGATTTTGGCAGTCTATGTATGTATGTAATATGTATGTATGTATGTTTATTCCACCGTAACGCCTAAACTGATCCGATTTTAATAAATGAGGTGTCAATAGATTCGTTATAATAGCCCCGGTAACAGTTAATTTAGTTTGCTTGAAATTAGTTTAATGTCATGTATTTGCATCGAAACTCGTATGCAGCGCTCGCTGCATCCTTGCTGCACGCTCCTTCCACCAGAGACCCCACTAACCAAATGTATTGGATATATTATGGAGAGGGACTGGCGTCCGTTGGTGTCCCCGAAAACTTGACACCTACCGCACAAAGATTTTCATATCGCGCCACCGTGGTCTAGTGTGTGAGGGCCCTTGGCAAAGGGAAATCTTAATCCTCATCTCGAGACTGGCTATCGGTTACAAGACAGTACCTATTGTTATGGATTTTTGTGACGACAGATATTGATTTTAGGGTTGAAGTTCTCATTAGAGAAGGCTTAAAATTAAAATCGTCGCGTCTCGTTTCAGTGTAAGCTGACACTAAGTGTGAAGATGGCCAGAGCCATGTAATAATTATCCTCCTCCTCCTCCTCCTATAATGGTCCCGTTGACCCGAAACGAAAAATAAAGGAGATTAGATTCTTGCCCCAACTATCCTTATACTTTAACCTACTTCCGAAAAGCAAGAATAAAATCCGAAATCAATCAGTTTTACTATGAAAATTCGTGTGCAGCGTAGAAGATTAAAATTTAATCTTCAACGCTGTACACGAAACTTTGTATTGTAAATAGCAGATAATGTTAAGTGAAAAGTTTAACTGGGGTTTACTTACTAAACTTCTCAGCTCAAATGAACGTACTTTAAACCTAGATTAGAATTATCTTACTGCTTTATATTAGCTAACTAGCTTTTAGCTAGCTTTTTACTAGCTAACTGGAGCATTGTTTCTGTTTAATTGAATATTATCGTTGCAACTTTGTGAGATTTTGTCCCTTTAGATAGCGAATTTTAGAAATATTGTAACTGAATAATCTGTCTACTTTTAGTTTGTATCGCGCATGGTTAGAAATATTAGATTTTGCTGGTTAAGATGTTTTTTGGTCAACAAGGATCACACCAAAACGAGACGATTCATGATGCGGCGCTGCATTTTTAAAATAGTGATAAAAAATTGAACTTTATTCAGTACACAAGAAGATACACGTTTCATTGCAAGAGCGGCGCCGGGCTATGCAGAGCGGTGCAGTTTGACGTTCGAACTCTTGCAATTAAACACGTATCTTCTTGTGTAATACTATACTAAACTAAAGATGTAACTTGTAATGTATATGTATATGTAACTACTAATGTATTCGTTATATATATTATGATAAGAATATAAATTGTGATTATTTAATCTTTAGCATGGCTACGAAGTTTGTCCTGTCAATGTTTTTGATATTATACCTACTTAGTTTATGCTAATAAAGTTTTTTCGTTCGTTCGAAGTTTGAAAAGTTCGAAGTTTAAATTTCCATTTTGAATCGCTATATCAAACTTGCAGTGCAGCATCGCGTATCGTCTAGTTTCGGTGTAAAGTGGCACTAAGTTAGATTTCGTTCTTTTATTTTTATTTTTACCCAAGTTTTGTATTCCGAGTCCGGTTAGATATTATTTTATCCATGGAATTAGCAATATTGACTATAAAGTCAAAGACGCGCTTAAAAACATGACAGTCAAAAAAGAATATTATTATAATAATTATATTGATCTTCTTATATATAAATAAAAATGGATTCCAATTAAAATGTCTCGCTAAAACTCGAGACAATATTGTACTTTTTCGGTATAAAACACTCGGATATTTAAAGAAAAAACCGTTTTAATGAATGTTAACAAACATTCACTCATCCATCCTCACAAATTTTCACATTTATAATAGTAGTAGTTAATTACTATATAGTGGATGATGGTGAAACCAAGCACGAACAGCTAAAAAGTGAAAACCTTTTGTGTAACGTTTGTGTTAGATTCTAAATTGAATAAAAATATACCGTGAACTAGCACCGGCTTTGACGCTCCATTGTAGCTCAAAATTGGCTCATCATCATCAGCTCACCTAACGTCTGTTCAAATCGAATTTAATCTAATGTAATATCAGCTATGGACGCTTCACACCACGTCAGTCTGACCCCGTGCTAAGTGTCCGAAGATCTTGTGTTACAACTTACGGGATTCGAACCCGCGACCTCCGGCTTGTACAGCGCGCTACTACTGAGCCACAGAGGTCGTTAGTTTAATCTTAAACATAAAGAACAATAAAACACGTAATGCCACCAATTTACCGGTGTTAGTGCATATAATTTAAAGTACCTGGGAAAGGTAAGTCACGGAGCTTTGCTCTTAGCTCTAGTAGATTTAAAAAATATAAAAAGAATAACAAAAATATGTTACCGGGGTTCGAAACCACCACATTCTGAATTTCCGAACGACGCAAAAATTAACCAAACTGCCAAACGGAACTGACATTAGAGTGTCGAAATAATTGATATATTGTTGCACGACGAAAGAAAAAAACATGTTTATCTTAAAAACTCGCAGTTTCCCAGGGATAAAACCAAGCTAACCGATAGGTTATGATCGCTTGTTACGTCAGGTAAGCAATTACCATCGCTCTCGACAACTGCAACACCAGAGGAGTTGCCAGTGCGTTACCGATGTTTAAAAATCCAAACTCTCTTTGAGGCTTCAGAAGCCCAACCTGTTGTTTCACGCCAGTTTTCCGTGAGAGTACGATATCTAGTGCCTTTCCAATCGTGCCTAAGCACTACTTCGATAATACACAACGGTATTTTGCACAAATTATTTTCAATGTAGCCAGCAAATCCATATAATAAGTATAAATAATCTCTAGAATGAAATCGTTTATTTTTGTTCAGGAAGGAACTTGTAATGTTTGAATAATTAATCAATACATATCAATACGATGTAGAGCTAAGGGACTGATACATACGGCAGAAAATATGAAAAGACTAGCTGTTGCCCGCGGCTCCGCCCGCATAAATACAGTATCCCTCGGGAACAGTGTACTTTCGGGATAAAAAATAGCCTATATTTTAATCCAGAGCCTCAACTACTACCATACCAAATTTCATCGAAATCCGTTCAATAGTTTTTGCGTGAAAGAGTAAGAAACATCCCTCCATTCTCACAAACTTTATTTTTGGTTCTAAGGATTTTTTTTTGTACAACAAGTGTGAGCCACAGAAATAAAGCGGATACACGGAATTTGCGTTTTGAATTGGCCATTTGATTGTTCAAGGATCTATACATACTGTATACAAAGAAATAAAAGTGAAGTGTCTGTTTGTAATTTTAAATTAATAGCTTTGCACTAAAAGCATATGATAGTACTTAGTCGGTATATTAAATAGGCACCGACACCACCAAAAAAAAAATGTTTGTCTGTCTGTTTTTTTCGGCTAATCTCTGAAACGGTCAGACCGATTTCGGCCTGACTTTCACTGGCATATAGTTGATGTTTTAAGGAGTAACTTAGGCTACTTTAATCTAAGGGATCCGTATAATACAAATAGGGTTCCGTTTCCATTAATAACGTTGCGGCCATCAGCTAGTATCTAATAAAATAAAAACAATATTGCTATTAAAATTGTTTACAAATAAAACTAGTTTGAATTAAGCTGCACAATATTATGTGATACAATCAAAAATTTAAATTATACCTACGGTCTATTACAATACAATGTGCTCCAAATAAAAACAAAGATATTAAAAAATAAAGTTAATATTATTAAGGCATATCTTTCCTTTTTTACCTTTCAAGTCCGGCACGTTTCAATACGGTTTGACCGTATTTTGATGCCACATATTTATGATTTTAATATCGGAAATGCTCATTTTCCCGGCCCCACAAATTGAAACTCACTGCGGTTGCCGTTCGAACTAATATTGTGCATTAATAAACATAAACTGAAACGTGGTAAACATCAGCCGAAACGTGGTCATTCACAATGGGACTTTTCCAAAAGCTTCGTGTCGCTCAAAGAGCTACAGAGAGGGCTGTGCTCGGAGTCTCTCTACGCGATAGAATCAGAAATGAGGAAATCCTTAGCAGAACTAAAGTTACCGACATAGCCCAGCTCATTGGCAAGCTAAAGTGGCAATGGGCTGGACATATGTCCAGCTATATAGCCCGTAGAACCAATGCCCGCTGGGGCCGAAAGGTTCTCGAGTGGAGACCACGAATTGGACGTCGAAACGTAGGACGGTGGACAGATGACCTGAGAAAAGTCGCAGGGAGTCGGTGGATACAGACTGCGAGCGACCGGTCGTACTGGAAATCTATGGGGGAGGCATGTCCAGCAATGGACGTCACGAGGCTGAAACGACGACGACTACAAAGCTACACTTTTAGTTTGGAACCAGCAGATTAAGATTAACGGAAAAGCAGATCCCCTATTCTCGTATTTATTTTGAACTTTCAATTTACTTTCAATGAATTATAAATAAATCGTCTTGATGCCATAAACTAATATTTGTAGTTTGGACGAACCAAACCGCGTTCAGCGTTGGTTTGACGTTTATGAGAATACTATTTTGCTATTTTATCATATCGAGACTGCATCGAAACTGTATTATTGTAAGAGTAAAGATCAGAATCGACCTTCTGATATCGCCAGAGATTTCACCAAAACTTGGGAGCACAGCTCTAATATATGAAATTCATTATTTAATTTTGGCGTTAGGATCTATTCACACAGAAACGAAACGATACGAGACATAGCGCTGTATTTTAAGATAGCTATTCCAAATTGAACTTTATTCATTACACATAAGATACAAGTTTCATTGTAAGAGTTCTAATTTTAAGTTGCACCGCGCTGCACAGCGCATGTGCAGTGGTCATACACTGTTGTCATATGAAACGTGTATCTTTTTGTGTAGTGAATAAAGTTCAAATTTGAGTAGCTATCTTAAAAATGCAGCGCCTCGTAGCATCGCGTATCATAAACAAAAACATTAAACAGTCCATTTAAACCCCGAAGTTTCATCGCCCGGAGTAAAAGCTGGAGTTTCGACCACTGAATTGCACAGTGCTGCCCCTATAGGTCAATGGCGTTAGAAATATAATATATTCTTTGCCAATGGGCACCTTCAAAAACGTGTGCGCGACACGTTTTTTTTTTTTTTTGCTTGCTTTTTCAGTAGGATACATATCTAATATTTTTATATGAATTACTGTGCTGCATGATACTGTGATTTCCGTCCAATTTTTTAACCTTTTGAATTGGCGTAACAATTGAGGCAGTAAACTTTGATTTTGCCAAAATATTAATTCAACCACACTTCAGGCAAATTTCGCCTCTTTTCGACAAAATCAAGTTGAATACTAACTAGCGTGCACTCTTTATGAAAAATGGAAGAATTTAACAAGCGTTTGGAAAGCAATCATTTTTGTTGGAAATTTAATATTCATACAGCACGCATGCCGTCGCTAAAAATAAATGCAATTCTTTTATAAGCTTCTATACAAACTTTTATATTTGGGCCTTTACTTTATTTAAGTTATCGAGAGCCGTATATACGTTCGATTCATACTGGAAGCATTTAAGTATTTGTTTAAATCTTTTAGAGATATCAAAACATTTGAGTATGTAAGACGCAATTATATTCAAGATTTTTTTTTCCTAAAATCAGTCGGCAAGATTCCTGGCTAGGGAAATTGAATTATCAAAAATCTAATGACGCGGTTTTATTTTATACCAAAATCAGGATTTTTCGCTACTCACACAACTACTTACTACTTACACACACAGTCCAAAACTAAGAATGGGCTATGACGTGCATTTGACAGAAAAACTAATAGTACGCCATATTCATTTCAGAAGATTTCGTCAATTAAATGCGGACTGACTATAGCGCGGAAAGGAAACGTAATAATATTAAGATAAAAAATATGTCAAACCTCGACAAACATGAAACAATGAAATGGGGCAGTTCAAGTGTGGACACTTTTTGGATCGACATGCCTCGTCTATAATATATAGGTCTATGCATGTGCATGCATCGTGTTTTCCGATGAGGCCAGATTGTCTATGGGTAAAGTTGATAGTACCATGCAAAATTATATTCCTTTTGCCTCTAAAACAAAAATAGAATATGACCCTCTTAACTACAAAATCTAGCAAGTGAAATTCTCAAATGTAGACGTTGAAAATTGTGTCATCTAAAGGGGGACCGCATTAGGCGACGCTACGCGAGGCGACACGACCATATATTCTTTGTATGAAATTGTATGAGATGTAACGCACTACGCGGCAGCGGAAATACGCGATGCGGCACTCCATTGCGGTATAATTAGTAGGGAAGTGTCGCGTCGCGTAGCTCTGCTGCCGCTAAGTGCGGTCTTACCTTAAACATAATATGCTTAACTATTCACGTCTAGCGGCCAAACAGTCAGCTTATATAATATTATGTTCAAAATTAAACTACTGTGTTGCCACTGAATTATCTATTTCAATTGCAAACGCGAACAAAATTACAATTTTATATACATTCCCGTGGGATGCAGGGAATGATAATGTAAAATTCAGTGGGTTAAAGGTCCAAAAAAATCTTCAATGCTTTCTTAAAATATTTTTTACTTACGTGACTAGAATAGCATAGAAGGAAAATTTTATAACTTCAGATTTAAAATTCGCCAGTACAAAAGTTACTTACATTTAGTTACTAGATGTTGCCTGCGACATTGTGCGCGCAAAAGCAGATTCCGCAGGAACCGTTCATTTCACCGCAAAAAAGTAGCCTATGTCCTACCCCGTGATCTATTTTATGTCTGTGACAAATTTGATCAAAATAGAACTAGTAGTTTCGGAGCCTATTCAATGCAAACAAACATACAAAGAAATCTTTCCTCTTTATTCTATTAGTGTAGATTTATTACATTACTTTCAGTCCTGAAACAATATATAAATATATCTACCTTTATTTTATACATTTCAGAAAATCCAAATACATTTTGCCATCTCTCTCCAAGTTTTGCATCACGAATCTGCTTAGTTGTATTACAAGTTCTAGAACTTTCGGTAACTAGCCACAAGTTATTTTGCAGTCAAATTCAAACATTGATTTCAGTAGAATGTTTTGGCAAAGGTGGACCCCTTGGGAGTTAGGAAAATATTTCCGCAGCAAGTGTGAAAATCTATTAAGTAGAATATTACTGCATAATATAAAAGGTAACGATGTTTCGTGCGTTAAGATAGAATATTATTATGATTTTGAAAACGTAATATAATGTACCGAACTCTAGTTAGTTGCGTAATTTTACACCCGCGTATCTTCGAGTATTGCAGATAAACCTCTCCTATAATGTCAGGTGATTGATGTAAATCAATCACTTATTTAGAAACCTAAGATCACAACGAGCGACGCAGCGCTGCATTTCAACATAGTTATTAAAAATAGAACTTTATTCACCGCACAAACAGGTACACGTTTCATAACATCAGCCATATACTGCACATGCGCTGTGCAACGCGTAATGAAGTTCAATTTTGAGTAGCTATTTTAAAAATGCAGCGCCGGCTCGCTTGTAGTTTCGTAATGATTTTCGTTTCGTAATTTAATAAATTATGCACTAAAAAGCAATAAATACAATTTAAAAAATCTACAACCCGGTAACGTAAATTATAATAAAGTAAAAAAGTTACCCGAGCCATTATTGTGGAAGTGCGAAGGAGCCCCCCGCCACCTCCCCCTCGTCCGAAAAACAAAGGGAAGAAGGAGGCCCCTTCAAAAGAGCGTCCTCTTTCTACAAAGGACCGAACGTGCGATGACGACGGGTTCATCAAAGTCGAGAGGAAGAAGAAGGAACCCGTCGTCCGCAACCATCGCGGTACCGCACCCGGAGGATCCGAGCAGCTGTTGCGGTGTGAGACTCCCGCGACACCGCTGTACGTGTCCAGGCTGCATTGGTCTACGACGTTCGAGCAGGTCGTGGACTACATCAGGAGAAGAACCGACATCGCCTTGAGGGTCGAGCGCTTGGAATCTCGTCGTAAAGTGAACTTTAGTTCTTTTGTGGTGAGAGATCCAACCCATCACTTACCGACCTACGAGAAGGAGGAGTTCTGGCCGATTGGAGTCGTCTATAGAAGATTTAGAGGACGACTCCCGAACACTTCGCGCCCCACATCGCAGACAATACGTGTTTAATGTTAGTGTTAGTTTATTATATATTATGTATGTTAGTCTATAAGGTATTTATAATATGGGCCTATGCAGCCTGAAACAAATGGCATTTAATTTAATTTAATTTAATTTAATTATTGCGAATCTATTGACACCTCATTCATTAAAATCGTATCATTAGGTAAGGCGTTTTGGAAACAAACGTATTACGTGCGTCATACATGCCACATACATACTGCCGAAATCATTACCGTTCCTTTTGGCTTCGCCGTAGTCGGGCAAAAACTCCAACAAAAATCCTGCTACTATTATGAATGTGAAAGTTTGTGAGGATGGATGGATGTTTATTACTCTTTCACGCAAAAACTACTGAACGGATTTCGATGAGGTATGGTACTAGTTTAGGCTCTGGATTAAAACATAGGCTACTTGTTATCCCGCATAAGTACAGTGTACTCGACATAATACACGGACGGAGCCGCGGGAATAAGCTAGTATATTATAAAAGATGTGTCCTTGTAGCAGCGTTTACAAGCTATCGGTGAGTGCACGCCATGTTTCATTAGCTACAGTTTTATATGAGTTGTGACTTCGCGTAATTGCTCGTAATCGCGCACTGGCAACAAAGTTATCCTCCTTCCTATATATTCCTCCACCATTTGCATTCCGATTTCTGTTTATCGGCTTTAGCGCACGCGAAATAGAGTCAATTCCTCCGCATAACATAGCCGTATAGAAAAACAATCATGTTTTGCGGAAAATTTAACTCAATTTTTGATTAACATAGTAATGTGGCCCGCAACTTAAGGAAATCTCGCGGGAACCGTACATTTTGTCGCGCTATAAAGTTGTCTAATCTATATCTGTGCCATAATTTTTTTTTGATAATTTATTAAAAAAACCCTATATCATTTTACTTACAACCTACATAAAAACATTCGCAATAATATGTTTCTGCGCCCCATATACTTCATAAAATTTTTATCTACGCGTGACGTCACAGTTAATACTTTGAAATTTGAGACTTGCGAAATGTTATTAACAAATCGAACTTGCGAAATGTTGCTAACAAATCGCTGTACCTTTGAAAATATTGATTGTTTCTCATATATAAGAGTACTATTCATTTATGCAATAAGAAAAATTCAGTCGTCTAACCTATTGCCGCGAGATACAATATCTTTTAGATTTGTAATTTGAATTAAAATTGCTTCAGCTCTTCTACAAATTTCTCTGTTGATATACTTTTAAACTCCAAAGTATTTTGAGACTTTAGAACACTTTTACAATGGTAAAAGATATTATGTTATGCAATTCTACAACACACATGACGCAGATAATACTGAAGTACACCAGACGGACGCGCGCTGAATATCAAATATAACCTATGTTTAATGTGAGTGAATGTAAAAGTATACAAATATAGCATGTTATGATTTACAAGTCGGAGACTGAAAGAAAAGGTGCACGATATGAAAAGAGTTCAATGCACTCAGGTATTTTTAAACAGCATAAACATTACGAGATATAGGCACTAGGCAAGCGAAAGGAAGGAGAGGAGGGACGGAATATTAAATATTTCAGTTTTTTTTTATATTCTAAGACAAATAAATAAATAAACATTTATTTGACACAATGAGACATTACACCACAAATAAAACAAAGACTTACATACAAAAATCATAAAACCAGGACAGAAAAACAACTCAAAACATAAAATTACGTACCATAAGTAGGAGTAGGTACGCAAGAGATACTATTATGGATAGGAAGGTAGGTAGTCTAATGCCTAACTGGCCATTACACTACCTACTATGCGTAGTAATGCAGACATAATGAAATGTAAATACAGCTATTACATCTCATTATGTCTGCCGAACTGTATAGCAGTTTGTTGCAATGATTTCAAAACTTATCATGGGCTAACGGCCAGCCATATAACTTGACTAAGGTGTAGAGTTTGTGAAGTTAGGCCTGTTGAGTTAGTTAAGGCGTGTAGAGTTAGAAGTTTGGTAGAGTCAGAAGCTTGGTTTTACATGAGATCTGATAGCTTTTTAACAGTGCGACACATATGGTATTGTCTTGGCATCACTGTACGTGAATATGGTGTGGTGTGGATTTCACTTCGTTTTGAAATGTATGACATTTTTTTTTTATTGTTACTATCTTTAACACGGATCCCTACAATAATTTTTCAGTCCTCTAGAGTAAAAATTTGTGTAGGTAAATCTCTTACAAATTTTCATCCCCTAGTTTAAGGGGTTGGAGGATAAAAGTCCCAAGTTTGTCAATTTTTATGTCGTTTCTGTGCTAATTCTAGCCTAAATACCACATTTCAGCTTTCTAGGACATCCTTAAGTACTCTATAATTTTGTTGATCATCACTGAGTTAGTGACGAAATCAGGGGTTTTAAGATATCAATAGAATCTAAAGTATAAGATCTATGTAATCAAAACTTTACATGTTTAATTAGTCTATCGAAATATTCGTTTATCTGGTATAATTCAAACCTAAGTTATGAGGGTTCAAAAAATCGACGAAACGCTTCGAGAAAAAGTGGCCTGGTAAAGCCCTTGCGCTTCTGTCTTGTGTCACATGACTTTGTGTCAATGTAAAAATCGAATATCAGCAGGTCTAAAATAGCCACACTAAGAGAATCGTACTATGAAACATCAGCTTTTGAAGAAGTAACTCTTGCAGTGGCTTCTAACAATTGTATTTGGATAGCTCTATCTGTATCAATGTAAGAGCTATTTCTTCAAAAGTCGATGTTTCATGGTACAATCCATAGCCGAATGTGGCCATTTTACATTTGCAGGTTTCATATGTGCTGGATCAGGAATCGAACTGACGGATAGCAAGCGAATACCGCTGTCCATGGATACTCGCAACATCTGTGCGCAAGTGCTTTCTGGTCCTTAAAATCCCCAACCCCCGTTGGGCCTCCAGTAACCTCACACACTCGCCGAAACACAACGCAAGCGTTATATCATGCCGGTTTTCAGTGAGAAGAGGAGTTGGGGTTTTCATGGAACAGGAACACAAGAGCGCAACACCAGAGGAGTTACAAGTGTAACTCCTATGGTGTTGTGAGTGTCCATGGGCATCTGTAATCGCTTACCATCAGGTGATCCATCTGCTCGTTTCCTGGTCCAGTTAATAAAAAAATCCAGACTTACCTTTATCAGCAGCATATTGTTAGTGCCATCTGTGAGGTTATTAATGTTTACTAGCCATTGTGCCTGATATGGACGCAGGCGACGTTTGAATACATAAGACACACCCATATGATTATGTCATACTAGATGTCGCCCGCAACTTCATTCGTGCGTCCGTATATTGCATTTGTCTGCAATAAAAACTAGCCTATTGTAATATGTATCTTGGTATCAGACATCGAAATCCGTGCAGTGCCTTCGGAGATATAGCGTAACAGATAGACAGAGACACGGACATTTGTAAGTACCTTATATTCTAAGGCAGTTATACTCACTTTGCGACCCGCGGGCCGAATGTGGCCTATCTGAAGTTAAAAATTGATGAAAATTAATTGAAATTGCACTAATTGACACCTTTTTTTTAAAGTTGATAAGGTTGTAAAAAAACGTTCAATTTCAAAAATAGCATTAAAACATATTTAAAATTTTCTTTTTTCATTAATAAAGTAAATTCACCAATAATTTGGAATTACGTTTAAATCAAAATTCAAAACCATAACAGTTTTTGCTTGCGGTTCTCGTCACCATGACTGAAACATGTTTATGGCCCCCATAAAAAAAAACGTTGAGTATGGCTGTTCTAAGGTATACAAAGCACGTTTACACAGGGTAAATTCGTATTGTACTGATATGACCACTTACATGTTTACACGTCAAATTTTTAATGAAATAAGACTTTGCATCAATAATGCTGAGTAACAACCTGTTTAAGCCCTTGACGCAAAAATAGGGGTGTTATAATTTAGATGTGTCTGTCGGTCTGTGTGTCTGTGGCATCGTAGCTCCTAAACGAAAGGTCCGATTTACGAGGGGAGGTCCAAAAGTTCGCGGAATGGAGGGGATGGAGTGGGGATAGGGTAGCTCGCTTAGTGTCATACTAATTGAGCACTCATAATTAGTATATATATAAAATCTCAACCCTATAGCGCCATTCGTTTACGAGTACTCGCCTGCTAAACAAGTCAATCCGGAAGCAAACTGCAACTATAGAGAAAATTGAACATCGCGCTGTGATAAAATTCCTTACCAAGCAAGGAAAAAACGTTCAAACCATTTTAAATGAAATGGAAGCCGTTTATGGAGATCAGTGCCCTGGTAAAACAATGGTTTATAAGTGGCATGGACTTTTCAAACATGGTCGAGATTCAATTGAAGACGACCCTCGCTCTGGGCGGCCAGTTGAGGCCACCACATCAGACATCGTCGAAAAAGTCGAAAAACTTGTACTGGAAGACACACGTTTAAAGAAAAAACAATTATCTGCATTTGTTGGAGTATCAGATACAACCATTTTGCGGATCCTGCACGACCACTTGGGTATGACAAAAGTCAGTGCAAGATGGGTGCCGAGAATGCTCACGCCGCTTCAAAAACAGCAGCGCATCGACGCGTCTAAGCACTTTTTGGAGGTGTGTGGAGACAACCCTGTGCAGATTTTGGAGCGGATTGTTACTGGAGATGAAACATGGGTTCATCACTTTGAACCTGAATCAAAACAGGAGTCCATGCAATGGCACAAAAAGGGTACACCACCTCCCAAGAAATTCAAAGTGTCAGAATCGGCTGGAAAGTTGATGGCCACTGTTTTTTGGGATTGTGAGGGAATATTACTGATTGATTATAAAGAAAAAGGTACCACTATAACCGGAGAATACTACGCCATAATATTGGAAAAGTTAAAGGAGGCGATTAAAGAAAAACGTCGTGGAAAATTGGCCAAGGATGTGTTGCTTTTGCAAGACAACGCGCCGGTTCACAAGAGCCGAGTTGCCATGGCTGCTCTTCACACGCATGGATTCGAACCACTTGTTCACGCACCCTACAGTCCAGACCTGGCCCCTAGCGATTTTTATTTGTTTCCAAATTTAAAAAAAGAGCTAAGGGGAAGGAAATTTTCCGACGATAACGAAGTGAAGGAGGCAATTTCGGCGCATTTTGAGGCCAAAGACAAAAAATATTTTTTCGATGGTTTAGAAAAATTAATCCATAGATCAAATAAATGTATTACACTTAAGGGTGATTATATTGAAAAGGAAAAATAAATTTATTGTTATATTTTATTAACAACCCTTTCATTCCGCGAACTTTTGGACCTCCCCTCGTAGATGCGATTTTTTTCGTTTGAAAGCTGATGTGATGGAGAGTGTTCTTAGCTATAATTCATCATCACCAGCTCGCTCACTGTATGACAATTCGGGGTTTATTAAATTTTTTTTAATTTTGTTTATTGTGTAATGTGTACAAATTAATGTCGCAATAGTATACGGTTTACATATTTTTGAGAAGTAGCACGTTCTGTATCTGTTACCGATATTATATTACCACACTTACGTCCGAATTCTCAAATGCGACTTAATGTTAAGACCCTCTTAAATTATAGCCTCTGCTAGGCGGAATGACGAAGACAAAATGTGATTTGAGAGTCTCCTAATTTAAAGAGCCTTACGGTCGAATACTTCTTAAAGACACTCTCAAATCGCATACTGTCTTTTACATTTTGCCAAGTAGAGACAGCATTATCTCATGCTGGCACTGTAAGAAGCGTCTGCGTCTTCATCGTCGAGGGTCAATTCACACCGAAACGGAACGATACGCGATAAAGCGCTGCATTTTTAAGTTAGCTATTTAAAATTGAACTTTATCCATTGCACAAAAGGATGCATATCAAGTCGCGGGCAACAACTATAGTATATTGATAGTAAATTTAATCAACCAGTAGCTTATCACCGAAACGAGCTTGGCAATTCTTATCAATATTAAATTAATTAATTATATCAGCTCCTTATCTGTGTGGCGTATCATGTCACACATAAGATTACTATAATTGTATTATTAAGTATGACTTATATGGCCCCAGTACACAGTGGCCCAGTCTGGCCTACTGCACACCATCGGCATTTTGTACAGGGGGTAATAGTACATAGTGGCGGACAATTGCCCATCGTGACGCGCATTCGAAAAGTTATCGGTTTTTAGGGTTCCGTAATACATAAGGAACCCTTATAGTTTCGCTTTATCCGTCTGTTCGTCCGTCTGTCTGTCTGTCCGCGCTTCTGGCTTCTGTAATTATGAATTTAAATTGATGAAATTTGGTATTGTTATAGATTGTTTATAGATCTCAGTTTTAGTATCATAAAATAATAATAATTTTATATTTTAGGGGTGGCTCCCGATATATGTGAAGTGGGGATGAAAAATATTTTTTCATCCTACCCCTACGTGTGGGGTATCGTTGAATAGGTCTTTTAAAATAATGGCGAGGTTTTATACTCGTACACGGTTTTTTTACAAAGTGAACCATTTACGAGGAATCGGCCTCCAAAGTGGTTTATAAGTTGGTCCCCCCTGGCATTTCTAAACTGTGAGACTTACAAACTTGCAATTTTTCATGCTGATAAATCATGCTAAAAACTCTTTAGGAAAATTATTTTGAACGAAAACATCTACAACTACAGCCTACACCTACAACCTACCTGGGTCTGGTCGATTATTCTGATAGAAACCAATCAGGTAAACTGAACGCACTTATAAATATTTGACAGTCAAGTGACAAATTAAACAAAATGAACAATTAGTGTAGGAAAATTCAATCGTCGTTATTTAATACTTGCCCTCAATTTCTCAAATTTTCTCACCGTTTTAACCTTCCCTGAAAAATTTGCCAAATCGGTCCAGCCGTTCTCAAGTTTTAGCGAGAGACATCGAAATTGAAATCTATTTTATATATAAGAAAGAAGAAGATAATATATATACCAGCTACACAGCATAATTATTGCCGTTCAAAACAAAAATAGGTATTCATGGAGTGTAATCAATACTCTAATCTCGTTCCAAAAATATATAAAACATGTGGCCGTAAATTTTATCCAGGTTATCCTATGAAATACTTAAATTCGATTCACAACTCCGCAGCCGATACCGTTCGGCGGGCGCGTGACCTTCAAAGCCGTCGATAGTGCTTTTAAAAGTCCAGCCATGATATCCAAACTAAGGCTTTGACGTGCAGAAAAAATCTTCATACAAGAAAAAGCAACCTTGACTTTAAAAGATTTCGTCAATTAAATGCGGGCTGATTAAGCTACGAAGCAAATGTCAAAATGTCAATATGACAAATGCTAAACGTTGACTGCACCAAACAGCCCCAAAAGTAGGGCAATTTAAGTCTTTGCCTCGACATGCCTCGTATTATATTATAGTATATTGATCTAGTCAGACAGAGCCACATGTAGGTATGGCTAGTATATATTATATACATTATCCACTAACATAACATGGCTGCAAAATATCGACCAGTCGACCAGTTTGCCCAAATAGGTCAAATGGCTATACGATACGTATCTGATATTGGACCAGTTTTGTTTGAAAATATTGCTTCTACTAAATCCATGCTACGTTGTCGCACACGTCAATATTTCTCTGTTCTTTTGAAGAGGGTTTTGTTGTAGACTGAGTTATCCACCACTAGCTTACTGCGGGTTAGTAAATGAAGTCCCCAGTGCGAGAGAGTCTCCATGAGTCGGAACTGTTGCAGTGAATTCCCAGTGACTTCACTGCAATAATTCCGCACAGTTCGGCTCGGAGGGCTGCAGTTAGGGCCGATGCTCCGTGCTGATCGGAAGAGATGAGCTCTGCTGCTGACCGGTCTAAGAGTGCCCGATGAAGCCGATGAGGGTTCGACCAGGCCGCGGTGCGTTGAGGCTGGTGGTCGCGGCTGAAACTGGCTGGCGTAGTGCGGCGGGGCGCGGAGTGATGATAATGATGAAGGAGGAGTGTTCTTGTCGAGGGTCACCGATATGGAAATAGTAGATTGCCCCAAATCCCAGATCTCCGACCGAGCGGGTAGTATGCTCGGTTAGGCCGAAGCTCACTGTAATAGTTTTCAGATGTTGTATATAGCGACGAACTGTGAAAACTTCGATAGCGCGATTCAGGATCGTGGCGCTAATTGGTCTGCCACATATACAATATCTGAAAACTACTACAGTGGGCATCAGCCGAGCATACCACCCTAAAGTAAGATCACACTTGATGATGATGATGATGACAAACATGATCTCACTTTAGGGCAATGTACTTTTCCCACACAAGTATTTATAGGTGTAGTCATTTCATAGTTTCTTATCTAATAACCTGTCCTGAAATACGTTATGTTCAGAATAACGTGTTTCGGGACATGTATTAAATATTTAATAAAACATAATTATCCATGACCCAGGAGTTAAACAAAAGTGTTTACAAACCTTCATGTCAATGTTTGTACCGGTTATCTTCTTCTCTTCTTCTTATATATAAATGGATTGCAATTTAAACGTCTCGCTGAAACTCGAAAACGGCTAGACCGATTTCGCTA
This sequence comes from Phengaris alcon alcon, assembly GCA_037179445.1. Lineage (NCBI taxonomy): Eukaryota > Metazoa > Arthropoda > Insecta > Lepidoptera > Lycaenidae > Phengaris > Phengaris alcon. The sequence continues at coordinate 2,738,176 of JAYRCH010000097.1, forward strand.
ATTTTGGTTTTGAAATGATTGTGGTAGTTCAGGGAAGGTTTAAACGGATGTTGGAACAATTGCGGGGACAATACTAAAAACGACGATACCCATACTAACTGTCCTCTGTGTTCAATTTGTTACTTGTATTTACTACTTGTATATGTATAAGCAGCCTCCGTGGTCTAGTGGATTGAGCTTGGCTCTCGACTCGACGGAGGTCGTGGGTTCCATTCCCGCATTGGAACAACAAAAAAGTTGTTTCCATGTTTGGTTAGGACAATTCAGGCTGATCACCTGATTGTCTGACAAGAAAGATGATCCATGCGTCGGATGGGCATGTAAAAAGTCGGACCTGCGCCTGATCTCTCGCCAGTCGTGTCGGTTATCCGTCCCACTGGGTTACGATAATAAAGGAAGAGAGAGCGCTCTTGTGTATTGCGCACACACTTGGGCACTATAAAATTACTCCTGCGTAACTGGCCTGGTTTCAATGAAACCGGCCACCGTCACCGAAATCGGTGTGGGGAGCTATTATTATTATTATGTATGTACTACAAATATTTGATAGTAATTATCAAATATTTATAGGTGCGCTCAGTTTATCTGTTTGGTTATTTTTTTTATTTCAGTTCATAGTTAAGATAGAACAAAGTGTATTACAGACAGCTAGTAAACTTTGTTTGTATCAGATATTGTAATGAACCCGCCCTTTATTAATGAGTGATTTTACACCCTTTAGTTACTTCATAACTTCCATTATAATATAATTTAACAAAAGTTCATTAAAAGTTAAAGTTTTATTATTACTTCATAAGTTTTGGTGTTAGGTTGCTGACACAGCAAAATGCCTGTTAAAAGTTCTATGAAATCACTTAGTGATCCCGGCTATCAATTAAATTTGTTAATTTTCTGGATATTGTATTTAAAATGCTGTGCAGATTTAATTAAAAGAAACAACCCATTTTAATTTTGACACAAATGATGAATGATGAATGACTTGAATTCCGAATAAACTATGCAGAGACACTGACCTGAGGGGCCCCATGATTTAAGCAGCGTTTGAGTATTCGGATTTTGACAGTCACAATCAAGAATAATCTAAATACACCTCTGATGATAAAATCCATTAAAGCGCGTTTTCCATCTTTCTAAATTCAGACTGTTCCAGTAACTAAATTCGGTCAAGTAAAATAGCAGGAAGTAATAAGAATCCTAAGTCGGAAGAAGCGTGTATTGTGTCGTACGGAGAATAAGGAAAAATGTAATAAGTCTTATTCTCTTGCTAATAGCCAGTTAAGTATCTATGATATTTATAGTTATTGATATTTATACCTGGGGGGCAATTCTCGTAATTCTTATGGGTTAAGGGGCCTGTTTCCAAATCTTCTAATAAGTGTCAGATAGGTTAACTTCATGTTTTGTCTCTGTCGCTCTAGAAGTAACCAGCGACAAAAGTGCCGGATAAGCTATACGACAGTTATTATCCGATCATTGCAAAACAGGCCCTAAATCTTGTTTGGATTCTCGGGCTATCCCGCTCGCGTGCTCACGTTTGATTCGTATGCAAATGAGTCAGCGCGTTGACCAAACCGAGATTAAATCGAAAATAGTTAATAGAATTAGGCTAAAGAGAAGAATCTTTGCTATGTTTAACAATGGACAGGACATGTTTTAATTTACAACACGAGTTGTAAATCTTTTTGGACATGATGAATGACGTTACCTTGTATATTTAATACCTTATATACTTATATATATATTTTTTTACTTTAAAACTCAAACTTCGAACTTCTTTCAAACCCGCCTCCGCTCGCGCAAATAAAGTGTCCCACAGGAACACTGTACTTTTTTAGGATAAAAAGTAGCGTATATTTTAATCCAGAGCCTAAGCTACTACCATACCGAATTACATTAAAATCTGCTCAGTAGTTGTTGCTTGAAAGAGTAACAATCATTTATCCATCCATAAACTTTCACATTTATAATAGTCAAACTTAAAACTTCTTTCAAAAAGTTTAGTTAAATATTATATTATGATGTTTTATAATTTATAAATTGTGTAGAAATACCAACTACATAAAAATACTTACCATTTTATAATTTAATTTGCTATTGCAAAGAGTATCGAGTTAAAAATACATACGTTAAAATTGTGGTTGTGTTGTATGTTGTAACTTGGATGTAGCTAACTACAGGTAAGCCACGGTTAGCCGGCTAATCTCTTAATTAACCGCTGGCTAGCAATTCTGTGTTATTGTGTTATCCATAAATAATGGTATTCCGGATAATTTTGGTTATTTTAATACATGATATTTGTATAGATGAAAGCAAAAGAATAAAGTATTTAGTATATTATAATATTGTGCATAAATTATTTTAAATCACCAGTTACTATAAAATATGTTATATTTTGTTGAGTGTTTTAACTTTTAATGATATATCTGTTATTTTAAACTAACTCTTATTCTTACTTGAGAACAATGAAAGGTTTGCCTTCAAATAATAAACAAAAATTTAAGTAAGTCCCGTGATTGTCAAGCAGTGAGCTGATGATGATGGATTATAGCTAGGAACACTCTGATCTCGTCAGCTTACAAATAAAAAAAGTCTAAATCGGTTCATCCGTTTGGGAGCTACGATGCCACGGACAGACACGGACAGTCGGTGGCTTAAAAAATCCTTGGTCAGCTGCAGTGGACAGTACTCAAATTAATAGAAGTAAAAAAGTTTATTTTCTGCTACACAGGACTTATGCTGGCCTGTCAAAAGTTTCAAAACTTGGACACCAAGTTCCTTTGTTAAATGCTAAGTAGCAAGTAGCGGCTTCTGAGTGGTTAATGAGTTCAGAACTTGTCATGGCCAGTGGTGCAGAGCATATTTCAGTGCAAAATTTCATTAATTTATTACTCCAAGAACATGTACGTCAATAAAACGACGTTCCGAATAACCCTCGGCAATCATCTTTTTTTCTATAGAAACTCAAGACCATATAATATGATAAACAACGATTCCCAAAAGCCACTAAGATCGTGGTCGTAATGAAAGCGTCTCTCATCTGAAGTTGTCACCACAAAACGGAATAAATAAATTTTGTAAAGAATATAAACGGAATTAGTAAATTTTGTAAATAATATAAACGGAATCAGTAAATTTTGTAAAGTCTCGCAATGACAGTTTGCATAATTTAATATAAACGGAATCAGTAAATTTTGTAAAGTCTCGCAATGACATGACATGTTTGCATAACTAATAAAAAATTACGTAATTTACAGAAAAATAACGTGATTAACGTTTCCTGACTGTTGCATAATGACGACAGTAGTTTTAAGACATGTTTGACAATTGTCAATGTCATATTGACAGCTGTCACGAGTAAAGCCTATTTACTTAGGATATTTTCGATTAGCTAAAAGGCATACTCAGTGTAGACTGTAGACGTATTTGTGTTAGACGTATCTCATATGTAATACGTATCTGTGTTAAGCACCAATAAAGGAGAATATAAGAATTGCTGCTGTATTATTATCATTACCACTCAAGCGTAAGAAGGACATACAAATCAAGAGGTCGCAGCCCGCTACACTTTCAACTCGCACTTCGCATGGACATTGCAGACCCTCACACTGCCGCACAATGCACAGGCTTTGAAAGTCGTGCAGTAACTAGTATCGGCCGTGCGGCTATGAATAGTTTTTATAAATATTATATAGGATAATCTGGATTCTGGTCAAAATTTAAGGTTACATCACATATTATATATATGTTTTGGAATCGAATAGGTACTTATTACGGTACGCTCCTCGAATTTTTGTTTTGAAGACAGTCTGTATTTTCACACAAAAACGTTATTTAAATTATTTATCGTATCTCCTGTAATCCTCACACGTACGCAATATTTACTACGAGTTCTCCCTGCTCATTTTGTGGTAAATTCCTCGGAACAGATGTGAGTTTCATGAAATTCCTGTCAATGCTAAACATAAATAAAAAGCAACGTTTACGACCTACGGGACTATGTGATCCAGAATCCGACGGGTCCGGGAAATTTCAGAGCACTGAAAATGTGCTCTAAATTTTCCCAGTCTGCTGGATTCCGGATCATATAGTCCCAGCCTTAGAGATACGTGTTAAGGTTTTTTATGGCAAAAGACCGGAAAATTATACGCTGTTTTTAGGTCCAGTTTTATCCAGTTAACAGAAATATTAAATTCGACAAAATTAATGTGTCATAGTATCTTATACTTCAAACGAGACAATCTTGTATATATATAATCGGTTTCTCGAAAACCGCTGCAAGCAATACCATGAAATTAGGTATGCAGGAATTTTTGGGGGAAAAAATCGATCTAGCTAGGTCTTATCCCTGTGTTTTTTTCTTTCGGCGTGCAACAATATATCAATTATTTCGACTCTATTAGTCGATTCAGTACGATTGGAAGTTTGGTATGCATATGTATAATTTTTGCTTTGTTCGGAAATTCAGAATGTAATGGGTTCAAATCCCTTTTTTTTTAATTTATCAGTACTCCGAGCAAAGTTCGGTTACCCAGGTACTTTATTTAATGCACGGGGACTAAGTGACATTTAAATTGATAAAATTATAGTGATTATTGATTAAATTAGATCAGAAGGCTATTTCTGCAATAATACAATTACAATCAAGTCCCGACACGCTAAAACTGTCACACCGTGTACTGTAACTGTCTCGTAAACGTTAAACTAGCGTCAAATGCGTCCTGATAGGTCCAAACTTCACAAAGTCAGTTTTTGATACCAAGTCGCTTCACTTACAATAAAATCAAAGCAAAATAAAAGTTTAATACGAGAATTGAGCTTCAGAACACCTCCTCCAAATCCCTACGTACATTATATATGTATATACCTATTATTATGTTTATACCTATATACCTATTATTATGTATATACCTATTATTACCTATTGTCTATTATGTAGTGTACATTATATATATATATATATATATATATATATATATATATATATATATATATATATATATATATATATATATATATATATATACCTATTATACACTTACCTATCCAGGAGAACCAGTCTTCGCCACTGGTGTATAGAAGAGTAAATTTCATTAGTATTCTATGTCCATTCTTCTTATCATTGATTGAAAGGTTAGCAGGAATGTACCTACTCATAATGCCACTGGGCCCCAAATCTCGTACAGTCGAATCTTGGTTCGATTAACGCGCTGATTCATTCGCATAGGCGTCAAAAATGCGCGCGCGAGCCGAACAGACTGACAACCGAACCTAGTTTCGAGGTACGAGAATCGGGACCCTGGGTGTGTTAACAAATTTGCACAAGCTAAGTATAACATATATATTTAGTGAGTGTGTAGCTTGACGTAGCATGTACAGCTAATGTTTCAGCGGAATTGAAGTACGAACAGTAAATCATATACGATGTTTTTGACACCACCCCCAACCAGCTGACTTAAATGCTATACCCCTCTACACACACATTACACACTTATGCAGCACCTATAATGTAATGCTTAATTTGCGCTTGTAATTTCTATTTTAGGTTAGGTTTATCATAATGCTCAAATAATTTAATTTCTTTATAATTATGTAAAATCTCTAAAAAAATAATAAGGATCACACTAATGCGGATTGCATTAAAATTATTGCTAGTATTTTTAAACACGCAGGTTTCTTTACAATGTTGCGATTGCATATATACAAATAAATAAAATTTAAGTGTTTGTTTGTAATTTAAAATTTACAGCTTTGCACTAAATGCATATATATATATATATATGACTTTGCAATAAAATCAAGATGGCGTTTCATTTCTTGTATGAAGATTTTTTCTGTCAAATGTACGTCATAGTCCATCCTTAGTTTTAAAATAACTGTTGTGAGCTGCGACGTCTTGGTTCTTACAGATCCATTCTTATGCTTGAGTGATAGTGATAGTAATAGTACAGCAACAATTGTTATATTCTTCTTTATTAGTACATATGAGAGATGCTTAACACAGATACGTCTACACTATATACAACCTTTTGGCTAACTGAAATAAACTAACTAGACAGGCTGTGCTTGTGACATCTGTCAATAAGACATTGACATTTCTACTTTTTATTACTACTATATTATGCAACATCAATTTCACTAGAACTTTCTTGCGAACGTGAGCAAGTATTATAAACTTATTAAACGTGTCTATAAAATTAATTGAACAGTTAACTAATTGTTTATTACGAGTAAGATATTTCACTTTCGACTTTGTGAACAAATAATGAATTTAGTGAAGCTTATTTAGTACCTACATGAGTGCTACGAAAATTCCTTTATAATGTAAATTCTATTGATCCTTTTACACTCAGTTACACAGGAATAGAATAAATTATATTTGCTGACAGCTATTGTCCGATCAAAATTTATATTTTGGGCCTGTTTCACAATCGTCTATTATGTGTCTATTATTGTCGTCTATTATTGGTATTAGATATCATAGTTGACAAAACTTCCGTATAAGCTATTCGTCACTAACGGCTGGTTTCAATAACCTATCTACCAATAACTATTTGTTAAAAACATCGTCATTCAATCATTTGCCAGTTTTATGCGATAAAAAATTTAACGTTTTTAACATATTGGTAAATAGGTTATTGAAACGGGCCGTTAAGCGATTGTCAAACAGGCTCTTACGCTCGAAATTAATAACGTATCTAAAATCTTAGATATTGACTTCAATATTAGATTCTGAAACAAAAATGGACGTAAATTGACGTGATGTTAATCTTAGCATCGTTGAAATATATTGAAATCTTGATCTCAGATAGCTAAAATGAGATTAAGATTGATTATTAATTTTGGGCATTACTAGTCTATTTCACAAGTTGGAAACCGGCCAAGTGCGAGTTGGACTCGCCTTCTGTTATATCCTTCCAATGTTCCCTATATTCCTTACCTAAGTCATATCCATATTCCTTCCACTGTAGTCATCAATCCTATTCCCCTTATATAAACATCCTCCACCGTCCCTCATCAGTCTCTTTCCATTCCAAATCCACGACGGTCGTGTTCAAAATTCAATTCCTGTCCCAGTAAGTGACGTGACTCTAGTACATCGATGTAACATTGATATAAAATATCTAGATTAAGACGCATTGATATATTATTTCTAGATTAAGTTAAGTAGGTACATAATGTCTGAGAGTCGAGCGCCGAGTCCAAAACCAGAAGTCGTGCTGGACGAAGACGAGTCCAATAAGGATTGTCTCTGTCCACCACCTCCTACTCCGTCTGGCCCTGTTACGCGGTCAAAAAAGGTGGTAAGCAAAACTTCTTGCTGTTCAAATACACGCGCAGCTGCTGAAAACAATAATGACGCAATTCCTACCGGTGCTCTATTTAAATTCATCAAACCCTTTGATGGGTCCCGCGATAAACTCCAGTCATTCATAACAAATTGCGATAACGCGATTAGTTTAGGTAATGAAAATAAAAAAAACATAATTTTCAAATTTATTCAATCACAACTAGAGGGAAAAGCGGAAACAGCAGTTTCCATAAAAGAATTTAGTAATTGGCCCCAATTAAGGGAATTTTTGCAAACACAATTTGGGGAAAAGAAACATTACACACATTCGTTAGCCGAACTACAAAATTGTAAGCAGTTACCTAATGAACCAATACATCAATACTCACTTAAGATTGAAACATCACTTTCCAAATTATTAACCAAAATTTCGATTGCAAGCAAATTCAAAAAGTAACTTCCGGGCAGAGTAGCTTCTATGGAAGATCTAGCGTTACATACATTCTTCTTAGGACTTAAACCCAGCATATCCAACATGGTTAGGTGTAGGGATCCTCAAAACCTAAACGAAGTCATAAACCTAACACTAAGCGAGGAAAAAATCCAAAATATGGTGTTTCAAAAGAAAATCCCTACGCCGCCGGTCCAACAAAATAGTTTCCAACAATCTAGACAAATTCAACGTATCCGTCCTCCTATACCTCAAACAAAATTTTGTAGATACTGTAAAAACCCGGGCCAAACAATCGAAAACTGCCGCAAACGGGAGTTTAACAATAATAGGTTCAGAATAGATCAGGATACTAACAACCCAAGAATCAGGCCAATCCAATTTAACAACAACTATGTTGGCGAAAATTCACAAGCCCCTTTCAGTGTCCAAATGCCTGAAGAAGAAGGCTACGACACAGTTGATACACAAAAAAACTAAACACTGTCTCGTTACGGTGTCGGACGGGACAATATGTGATACCAGACACCAGACCATTTAAGCGAACTAACAAATTAGTCGCTGAATCTACTAAATCTCCCAAATCTACAATTACAGTCGCTGAATCTACTAAATCTACTAAATCTCCCAAATCTACAATTGTAGTCGCTAAATCTACTAAATCTACCAAATCTCCCAAATCTACAATTGCAGTCGCTAAATCTATTAAATCTCCCAAATCTACAACTGCAGTCGCTGAATCTACTAAATCTTCCAAATCTACAATAGCAGTCGCTGAATCTACTAAATCTACCAACTCTCCCAAATCTACAATTGCAGTCGCTGAATCTACTAAATCTACCAAATCTCCCAAATCTACAACTGCAGTCGCTGAATCTACTTAATCTACTAAATCTTCCAAATCTACAACTGCAGTCGCTGAATCCACTGAATCTTCTAAATCCAATATCCTAGTCACCGAATTTCCTAAATCTACAGAGAAAACTACAAGTAATACAGAATTAAAAGTATTTGAAATAACAAATAATCCAACAAAATCTCTATTACCTCATGTGTTAGTCGAAACATCCGTATCAAATATTCCATTAAACTTGCTTGTCGGCTCAGGGTCCTCGGTTAGTTTACTAAAACGTTTTGTCCCAGAAACCTAAATTGGAAAAATAACTTATCAATATAAAAGGTATTGATTCCTCAGTTGAATCCAATCCAAACTGAAGGACACCTCAAAATTAAAATTAAATTACCAAAATCTATTATATCTCATAAATTTCATGTAATAAATAAAATCAACTTACCATACGATGGTGTAATAGGATCCGAAATGTTGAATGATAATAATTGCAGTATTAACTATAATAACAATTTACTATATATCAAGAACACGTTCCTACAATTACATTTCTTTGAACCTGCTTATATTATTAAGAATCCTCAATTAAAGGAAGGTCTTATCCTCGACTAACATCTGAGCAAAAATTTATATGTATCTAATTGTTTAACAAAAGTTAAGGAAAATAAAAGAATAAATTTAACTATTCTCAATACCTCTGAGGAACCAGTTACGTCGACTACGCAGCTCATTCCAATCAAATTAACTACTCTAACAAACCCTGTTTATATAAAACCAATGAAGTTTTGGAATTACTCCGAGTCTCACATTTAAACCATGAAGAATGCAACGCCCCATATGAGACATGCTCCAGATACTCCGACGTTTTCCATTTACCTAGTGACATACTTACCTCAACCGATGCCATCCAACATGAAATCCGTACCTCTTCCGACCAACCTATAAACGTCAAATCTTACAGATTTCCCGAAGTACACAAGCAGGAAGTAAATTCACAAATCAACAAAATGCTTGATCAAAAAATCATCCAACCGTCTCTATTACCCTACTTACTATTATTATTTGGTACTAGTACCAAAGAAAACCAACGCTTCAGGTCAGAGAAAATGGAGAATAGTAATCGATCACCGTCGCCTCAACGACATTACTATTGGCGAAATTTACCCCATCCCTATAGTTGAAATTCTTGACCAACTAGGAAATTCAAAATACTTTTCCACCCTTGATCTAGCGTCCGGTTTTCACCAAATTAATATGTCGCCAGAAGATGCATGCAAAACCGCGTTTAGTGTCCCGTAAGGTCACTTCGAATTTACTAGGATGCCATTCGGATTAAAGAATGCACCAGCAACCTTCCAACGCCTAATGAACAAAGTCCTCACTGGCCTTCAGGGAGAACGTTGCTTTTTTTATATTGACAACATCGTCATATATTCTCCTGATTTGCCTACACATATACAAAACCTAACTGCCGTTTTCGAAAGACTCCGCTCCTTTAATCTCAAGCTACAGCCAGACAAGTGTGAATTTTTGAGAAAGGAAGTTGGCTATGTAGGGCGCAATATCTCAGAAAATGGACTTAAACCTGATCCAAACAAAGTCAAGACTGTACAAGAATTTCCAACCCCTAAATGTCCAAAGGACATCAAATGTTTTTTAGGCCTCATATCTTATTACAGACGATTTATTTCTGACTTTTCAAAAACCTCAAAGCCGCTTACATCACTTCTCAAAAAGGATATTCCTTTCAATTGGACCAATGAACATCAACTATCATTTGAAACTCTAAAAAAAATAAACACCTAACTGCTCCTGTCCTTATATATCCAGATTTAACGAAACCGTTTAATCTCACCTGCGACGCCTCTAATCACGCAATATCCTCTATTCTATCCAAAGGCCCTGTTGGTAAGGATCATGCAATAGCCTATTCATCAAGAACTCTTAATAAATGCGAAACCAACTATAGTACTAGAGACAAGGAACTGTTAGCCATAGTCTGGGGTTGCCACACATTCAGACCATATTTGTTTGGACGCAAATTTACCATTGTAACCGACCACCGTCCATTGAAGTGGTTGTTCAATCATACGGACCCAAGTAGCAAAATGCAACGATGACGTTTCCAACTCTTAGAATACGATATCAATATCGTATATCAAAAAGGAAAATTGAATTCAGCAGCCGACGTACTTTCTCGCTATCCTGTTAATCTTATCTTGCCAGAAAATGATCCCCCTTTAAATCCCGAAAATCGACAAATTGATCCAAACACAATCGACCGAGATTTAATGGACTTGCTTATTTCCCCATCATCCTTTGATCCTGAAGAGCTTATAACACCCGCGGAACTCAACTTACAAGAGAATGAATTTCTAGAGTTAAAACCTAGTACAAGTCAGCAATTCCCAGAGCCTGATTTACACACTCCTCCGCTGAATCTAAGTCCATCGCCTCTTCGTGAACCTGAAATAGCGGATAATCCAGACATACCTGAAATCTCGAGTCTTCCATCACCTTTATCTCCGCCTTCTTCCTCTTCTGATCCTATTTCGCCTTCGATTCTTCCGCAGCCAAGTCAACCTGAAAAAAATAAAAATGATGAGTCTTATTCTAAATTCCTACGATTAAGTAATAAATCTAATGACAAGCGTAACGCGTAACAAAAACTAGTAATAATCCCGACATCAATCGATATGGACGAATCCATACCATACGCCCAAGAAATTATTAATAATTGTCCTGCACCAGTACGTGACGACTTTGAAAAATAAGAAAGAACATTATTTGAATACTTACCGCTTGAAAATAATAATAAAATTTACCTTTTCCTCTTTACAAAGGTTCACCATTTTGATACTTGCGCTTACCCAGATATATTTAAGTCACTTAAAACTATAAGAGATCAAATAATTCTAAATTACCCAACTGTCAATGATGTTAGCATAACAGATTTCCGAAATCAATTTGATAGACTCTCATTCGTCAAAATATTTAATATGCTTAGCCATATCTTTGACGGAACAAATATATCTATCCACGTTTATCACAATAATATAATTTATCCCGTTTTAACTGAAATTCAGAAAAATCTTAAAGAAAACCACGATATTCCTATTGCCGCACATTTAGAAATTAACATAATGCTTAGTCGTATCAAGGAAAAGTACTTCTGGAAAAATATGCGTAGTGATATTGAAGCCTACATTAAAAATTGCCCGTCATGTCAAACAAATAAAGCTCTACGCAAGGTTAACCCTGCTCCTATGATCATAACATCTACTTCAACGGCACCCTTCGAGAGGTTAGCTATAGATGTGGTAGGACCTCTTCCCGAATCCGGCACAGCAAAGTTAAAATACATTCTGACAATGCAAGATGACCTCACCAAATTCAGCTTAGCATACCCAATGCGCAGCATTACTGCTGAAGAAACTAGTGAGTGTCTCGTGCATTGCATGTCCTTATTCGGAATTCCAAAACATATACTAACAGATCAGGGAACAAACTTCACCGCAGATCTATTCAATAAAACATGTGAATTATTTACAATCAAACATTTGTTGTCATCCCCATATCACCCTCAAACTCAAGGTGCCTTAGAAAGAACACACTCAACTCTAAAAGAATATCTTAAATCATCAGTAACGAAAATCAAGATAATTTGTCGCGGTATGTTTATACAGCCATATTAGCATATAACACCGCTATCCATTCAACGACTCACTACTCACCTTATGAGTTATTATTTGGACATAAACCGTATATTCCAACATCAGTATATGATGATGTTTCATCTACAACCTACCCAGAATACGTTAAGATGCTGCAACATCGTATGAAGCACTCTCGTGAAAATGCTCGAGAGTATATTATGAAATCAAAACAAACATCAAAAAATTACTATGATTCGCGTACTCGCCCAGTAGAATACAAAGTAGGTGATTTTGTATATTTGAAAAATCATCTTAGGCTAAGAAAAGCTCTTTCACCTGTATGGAAAGGGCCCTACAAGGTAGTTAACATTTTTTAAGAGAAGAAATATATAGTAGGTGATTTTGTATATTTGAAAAATCATCTTAGGCTAAGAAAAGCTCTTTCACGTGGATGGAAAGGGCCCTACAAGGTAGTTAAGATTCATGGAAATCACACCCTGTCTTTATTAATAAATAAACGTCATGTAAGACATCATTTTGATGAAGTCAAACCTGCTGATGTTCAAAACTCAGCACCGACTCAAACGAGTAAAATTAGTACTTAATAAGTTCATTATTTTGAAAATAGTATTAAACTTATATACATAATCATAAGACAAACTCGATCAATTTCATATCAATATACTTTAGTTTAAAGATTAGGATAGTAATATAGTTTGAAATTTCATTGCAGCGCATGGGCTACGGATAACCAAGGTTATGTTAAAGAAATAAAATCAAACCCTGGTATATACTTCGACCCAATTGTACAAGTTAAAATAAGAACCGGATACCTCGACGTGGTGACTCCTCGCGACATATCATTCATAGAACCGCTAACAATCAGATACAATGACTTAGTTTCCGATTATTCATCTATATCTCATCTGACCAAAAATAGAGCCAGACAAGGAGCATGGTTCGGTGGTATTGGAACCCTCTCCAAAACCATATTTGGAACTCTGGATGAGGACGACGCAGTAAAATATGACAATGCAATTCAAACTATTAAAAATGATCAAAAGCAGTTAAGTTCTTTATAAAAAGAAAATATTTTAATTACAACATCTACATTGACAGAATTTAACTATACGCTAATAAAGTAAAAACTAATGAATCAAATCTCATTCAAGCTATTGATAATCTGGCAGTTAAGTTAAAAAGTACATCCGCAACCAACAACGAATTATATTTGAAAACTGAAATCAATTCAATTTTGAGTAGTTTGGAAGCAGTCATGTTAACATTGTCTTTTCAATTAGAAGACATAATAAATGCAATAATGTTTAGCAGTCAAAATATCATACATCCAGCCATTTTACCTCCAACTGTATTATACAAGGAATTGCTTGATAATTATAGATATTTTCCTGGAATTACGAAACTTCCTGTAAACATAGAATTAAGTAATATGTTTAAGTTAATTAATGTTTCTAGAGTTATAAGTTTCAGTTTAAATAATAAAGTTACATTTATATTAAGAATACCATTAGTATCACCAAGTGTTTATGATCTATATAGCATTACATCACAGCATTGCCTATTCCCCATTATAATGTTGAACCCAATCAATTTAGTTATATCATGCCTACAAATAAATACATTGCTATTGATAATTCTAAATCAGAATATTGTGTACTAGAGTCACTCCACACATGCGCGATAATAGATCAAGGCTCCTACGTGTGCGACATAACGAAAGTGTATTCCACTACCGCCAACCCAAATTGTGAAAGTGAACTTATAACTAAAGTGTTAAAAAGTGTACTGCAACAATGTAAAACTGATTTTATTAAAGGAAATTTAGATGTATGGGAAGAAATTACTAATAATAATTGGATTTTTGTACAAACACAATCTAATAAACTCTATATATAGAATGTATAAATCAAACTACACTGAACCTGAATATAATTCGTACAGGTATTCTTTCCCTACCAACAAGGATGTTCCGCGTATTGTAAAAGTACCAATTCAATATCAAACTGTAATGTCATAAAGATAAATTCGGTGGTAGTTCAACCTGATTTTAATATAATTAACGATTCATGCTGTATTCTGGATAATTTTAAAATAACCAAAAGTAATGAGCCCCTTATCAATTATGAAAATATTTACTTTGCAAACCAAAACAAAACTAAAATCATTAACACAAGAGGCAGATAAAATCATTAATAAATATCAAATAATTAGACTCATTACTCAATAATTACCTTAATATTAATTGTTACTGTTATATGTTATGTTGTTTTCAGATTGTATCCCTTAATAAAGAAACACAACCGTCAATCCCAACTCTTATCTCCAATAACTCTTAACTTACAAAATCTTTCTAGCACTAACCGTTTCGACGGTAAGCCAAAGACGGACGGACGGACGGACATGACGAAACCATAAGGGCTCCGAGACATGAACTACGGAACCCTAAGAACGTTAATTATTGATACTGCGTATACGTAGGAAAGCTCGTTGGATTCCTTATGACATTAGAAAAATGTGCGAAAATTTCAAACACGCACATGAAAAATTTCAAAAGCCATAAACAAATAGAAATTTCAAATAAATGGACGGCAGATTTTTTGTGAGAATATAATTCAGAAACCTTTTCTCCATACCTCGTTTAGACTTCTGCTGTTTTTCAACCGCAATAATAATTAAAATATATTGACAATCTCTTGCGTCATAGTTTTTTAAGTGCTATGCAAATAATATAATCATTACAATTATTTATTATAATGGACTATTAGATTTTATGTTTATTGTGTGTTAAGGCGTAACAATGAGTTTAGTGCCTACATGTGTTACATAATAATTGTTTGTCTATAGTCTAGACCATATATGGGCAATAACCAGCCCGCGGGCCGGATCCGGCCCGCTGTAAGATATGATCCGGCCCGCGAGACATTTTGAAAGAACCCAATTAAAAAAATCTTACATTAGGTACTCACTCTACTCACTATACTCACGGAAGTGACAGTGAGGCGGCAAACATCAAAGGATTTGATTTTTGCCTCACTCTTTGATAATTGCCGCCACTCGGCTTGCTCGATCAAATTCTTTGAGGTTTGCCGCCTCACGGGCGACACATCAAAAGATTTATTGCTTCTCAATTATTCTGAACTAGTTTACTCCAGATTATTCCTTTTTTTTGCCCATATAAGCGGGTGGATGGCCCGAACGTTACTTCAGTTCTATTTGAGCTACCGAGGTGATAACTTGGACAAGCGATATCCTAGCGAACTGCTCGAGCCGTCAACTTGCTTTGTGACTTTGTGTGCATCTTGAGTGGTTACTAACTATAGTTTGTTATTAAGTTTATTGACCGAAAAGTAAACAAAAATATTGTCTGGTGGAAAGAAATGAAAAGTACATACAGAGCGTCGCCAGTTTCAAGAAAAATGGTAAGCGTATTTGTTTGCTGTGTAATGAATCAATTACAGTAATTAAAGAATTCAATATAAAGAGGCATTACTCAACTAAGCATGCTACGCTGCACTCACTGACAGGACAATTAAGAACGGACAAAATCCAGAAGCTTACCGCAAATTTGCAACAAACAAAAACAGCAACAAATGTTTCATAAGCAAAGAACACAACTTGATAATGTTGTGAAAGCTAGTTTTATAGTTAGCTCAAAATTGGAAAAGGCATTAAAACCATTTGCCGAAGGAGAATTTATCAAGGAGTGTATGTTAGAAGTTTGAGGTATTTTGTGTCCTGAATAGAAAAATGAATTTGGAAAAATTTGTTTGTCAAGACGAACTGTTGTTCGACGTATAGAAATGATGGCTAAGATATAAAAACAACATTGACTGACTGTATGGTTGGCTGGATGGTTTTGAATCATTTTCCATAGCATTAGACAAGAGCACCGATTTGTCTGACACAGCTCAACTGGCTATATTTATTCGAGGTATTGATAAGGAGTTCACTGTTACTGAGGAATTGCTTGCTTTACAGCCGCTAAAAGGAATCACTACAGGAGAGGATATTTTTATTGAAGTTCAAAAGGTATTCACAAGTTTTGGCTTGCCATGGTCAAAATTAATTGGAGTATGCACTGATGGTGCACCTTCTGTGGTCGGCTTACGTAAAGGTTTCATCGGAATTTTGAATGAAGAAGCAATAGAATAAAATGTGCAAAAAGATGATTTGATAGTCCTTCATTGCAATATCCACCAACAGAACTTGTGTTCTAAGTGAATTTGACTCCAGAATGCTATGAATGTGGTAGTAAAAACCATCAACTTTATTCGACCCCGAGGGCTTTTTTTTTTTTTTTTTTTTTTTTTTTTTTTTTTTTTTTTTTTTTTTTTTTTTTTTTTTTTCTCCCCCTAACATAATCAGGGATTGTTTTATTCTTTTAATCTTTTTTGTCTTTTCCAGTCTTATTCCTATTTTTACAATGGTTTCTTATTATTATTACATACTTTTCTTATTTCTAATCAATCAGTCTTACAATTTTAGTACCATTTCATTTGGTACTTGTCAACATTACATTAATAAATAAGCAAATATAATAATTCCAATCAAATGATAATTCTAATAATAATATTCCAATAAATAATAATTCCAATATTAAGATAAAACAAGATTCAATAAAACAATTACAACCAATTAAATATCACAGTAAAACGACGAAACAAGGTAAAATACTAGCCTAATATCACATAAATTACAAGTAGAGCCTAACTAAATCACACTCAAATATCACAGTTTCTTTTGCATACTGCAACCACAATCTTTTTACAAAATCTGAGGAAAATATCCCTCTTTTTTCCCCCCAGGACCCCGAGGGCTTAACCATCGTCAGTTCAAGGTGTTTTTGGATGAAATATCAGCTGAATATAACGACGTAACATATTATTGTGAAGTCAGATGGCTGAGCAAAAGAAAAATGTTAAAACGGTTTTACGAGCTTAGAAATGAGATAGCAGACTTTATGAAAATAAAAGATAAACCACTATCTCAATTAAGTGACCCAAAAGGGATATGTGACTTAGCATTTCTGGTCGGTCTTACAGGCTATTTGAATGATTTAAATTTGAAACTTCAAAAACAAGGACAGTTAGTAAATGATTTGTACAGCCATTTGAAAGCGTTTCAGATCAAACCACGCTTGTGGGAGTCATCTGTGACTCCCACAAGCGTCTGTCTGGTAACAGTTACCATTTCAACACGCTCTCTGCGTATGAAAATATTGCTTATGCTCAATATGCTGAAGAACTCAAGTTACTGTCGGAAAAATTTTCGAACAGATTTAGGGACTTCAAAAACATGGAAGAGTGTTTCAGTTTATTTGCTACTCCTACAAAATGTAATGTACAAAATGCTCCAATACACTTACAAATGGAGTTAATCGAGATTCAAGAAAACTTACTCCTAAAATCCAAATTTGAAGACGTAGAGTTGTGCGATTTCTACAAAAAATACCTAGAAAAAGACATTGGCTATTATTTTTCCGTTATGAGGCGTTCCGTTCAATGTTTTCTTCGCGAACATTTTAGTATTCCCTAGTAACTACAAGGAACCCTTTTATAGTTTCGCTCTGTCCATCCGTCTGTTTCCCTTGATAACTTTGGTAATTATTAATGTAAATAGACAAAATTTTGTACAGTTATTGGTTGGATATAGACTTTATTTTTGCCATCATATAATAATTATATTTTGTATTTTACGGGATACAAGTGAAGTGGGGATGAAATTAGGATTTTTCATTCCATCCCATTATGTGGGACATCGTAGAATATATATTTTTAAGTAAAGGCAGGGTTTCACCGGTCAATATGACTTTTATATAACGTACATCATGTTCGAGTATTAGTCAGTACAGGCATGTACAGAGCGGCCCAGACATTTCTTAACCATGAGACTTGTAATTTTTCATGCTGCTAGGTCATGCTAAATACTCTCTAGGAAAATTATTTTGAACGAAATTGGACAGTAAATTATGAAGTAATTTGAATTTAAAAAACTATCACGCGTTAATAATTACGCAACCCTCCTTAAACATGTCCTGACATGCTCTTGGTTAGATTATTTACCTTTAGTGTGGCCGAAGGTTAGCCATTTACAGCGTACCTATATAAAATAATTTATACCCATCGTGATCTTATCTATTTATAAACAAACTATGATTTCAATCTACCCTCCATTCCAAAATACAATGGATTACAGAACTGTCATAAAGTTAAATTGAAAGGGAGTGTAGTAAAGTCAACGATAAAAAATTTATTGCCTTACCTCGCCCTGCCTTGGAATAATAAAAAGTTCCAAGTCGAGTGCCTTTATGAAAACTATTACAAACTACAACGAAGTTTTCAAGTATTACATTGTTTCATCCTTGTCCTTGTTAATTTGTTATATTCCTTACTTTTTATGGTTCAGTACCCCAAGAGTAAAAACGGGACCCTATTATTGTCGAGACTTCGCTGCCCGTTAGTCTATCTGTCCGTCAGTCACCAGGCAGACCCCTCTCGCGAGAGTCCGACTCGCACTTGACCGCTTTTATTTATAAAATTTATACTAGCTTGTGTCTACAGTTACGCTCGTATTGAAGTAATATGCATCTATTCAAGTAATAAACCTTTCTGTAGACGAAGATTCTATAATGAATACGGATTTTGATGCGGTTTTGATGAAAACATTTTTGAAATCCGTTGCGTATCTTAAAATATCTAAGGCTAGGACTATATTGTCCGGAATCCGTAAGGCCGGCGAAAATTCAGAGCATTTAAAATAGAACTCTGGGCCAATACACTAGAGTTGAAAATGGAAGTGTCGAGTGTCGAGCTTGTCATAATATATTATGACATTGACATTTGACTCCAAACTTGTGTGTTCAATTTTCAACTCTATTGTTTTGCACAGAGTTCTATTTAGTCCGGAACTCGGAAGGCCGAAGAAAATTAAACGCATTTAAAATAGAACTCTGGACTAATACAATAGAGTTGAAAATCAAACTCATGAGTGTCGAGTTTTCAGATTTGAAATTGACATTTGACTTGACAGTCGGGTGTTCGATTTTAAGATCTATTGTAATAGTTCCTTTTTCAGAGCTCTGAATTTTTCTGGGCCCGCCGGATTTCGGATCACAAGTGTCAGCTTAAGCGTACAAAGGCGGAAACGTAAATGTTTTACACTACGTACCTACTCGTAAGATACCTCGCTTATTATTGAATAATATAAATATATTTATATTTATGAACGATTCACACCACGTGCTAAGTATCCGAAGAACTTGTATTTCTACAACTTACTAAATCATATGTAATACATTTATATATACCATACATATATTTAAGATTTTTTTAATAATATACACATATTTATTACACATCCATGACCCGAGAATACAGAAAACTTTTTGTTCCCTCGGCGGGATTCGAACCCGCGACCTGCGGCTTGAGCGCCAACGCGCTAGCTACTGAGCCACAGAGGTTGTCAATATAATTGAATATCTTATTATTATATTTAATAATACGCAAAGAAGTGCTTAAGACTGATAAACTGAACAGTCCTACTGTCCTTAACTCCTCTAATGTTTTCTCAACAAGGAACTAAACTCGATTTTTCTGTCTTTTCAGATCGGAACTTTCACTAACTACCGGCGGTAATAAAGCAATCTGCCGCGCGGAGATTGAAGTAGGAGGCTCTTCAAACGCCTTCGAGTAAAATAAAACAACACGAACAGAAAAGGAAATTCCGACCCTACCGCCCGAAACAAAAGGAACAAAATCACTCGACACCGAATCCAATGGCTTTGCTCGGAGTTAGAGAAATCCAAGCAATATGTCAATTAATGCCTCCTCTAGATTGTAATGAATGGCGTCACTGTAAACAACTTCATGACGAGGTCGTTTTTCAGACTTGATTTGTTCCATGATCAGTAACAGATCAGCCCCCCTACCCGATGCATGGTCACAAACGCGTAACCACCCAAGCTAGGGACGCGTATGGCGGCTCCAAATAACTCCCATTGTCCACGAACTAGCTTTGTTACTTTACCTTCGTGCCTTCTTATACTTATATCTTTAGTGTTGCAAGCAAATTCGACAGTTTCAAACGACCCCGACTTCTCTGATTACGTTTCAAATCCAAATTCGACCAACTGGACGTTGTACGATTCTAATTCGACCAAACATTTGCATATAAAGCATTTGAAGTACTCCACTCTCGCGACGGTCCTCCTTGCGACTGTGTTCTTGATAGTCATTATTGGAACTATAGTCGGTAATGTGCTAGTCTGTGTGGCAGTTTGCCTGGTCCGGAAGTTGAGGAGGCCGAGCAACTATTTAGTCGTGTCTTTGGCTGTAAGTGATCTCTGTGTTGCTGTCATAGTCATGCCCGTCGCGATGGTATACGATTTGATGGGCACGTGGCCTTTCGGACCTGTAGTTTGCGATTTCTGGGTCTCCAGCGACGTGTTATCCTGTGCAGCCAGTATTCTAAACTTATGTATGATAGCCGTTGACAGATATTACGCTATTACAAAGCCTTTGGAGTACGGGGTGAAGCGGACACCTAAAAGAATGCTGTTCTGCGTATTTATTGTATGGATCGGGGCAGCATTTATATCGCTGCCACCAGTTCTAATACTGGGCAATGAAAAAACAGAGACTTCGTGTTCCGTATCACAGAATCAAGGGTATCAGATATATGCAACATTTGGATCATTTTATCTGCCACTCACGGTGATGGTAGTGGTGTACTACAAAATATTTAGTGCTGCCAGGAAAATAGTACAGGATGAGAAAAGAGCTCAGTCACATTTGGAGACTCATTGCTACTTGGAGACAAACGTTAAGAATGGAGGTGCAGCTGAAGCGAAATTATTAGACACACAGACTACACAGCAATCTGCGAGACCTGCTAGAGGTTCAACAGCCAGCACAAACACTGTTGTAAGTATTGCACGAAATGTCAGTAATTTAGTAGTTTTCACAAAAGATGACCTCGTTCACCCCGATACGTTAAACAAGATTGCAAAAGATAACCATCTCTTTAAAAAAAAAACAACATCTTTATTTACCTTATTTACCTTGTCTTATTTTTGTTTGCTAGTTGTGACGTTGTTGTGTTTCGTAGCAAAAACTAATAAGCCGGTAAAAACAACCTAACGATGAATTACCTACCATAATTAAATGTTTTATAGTTACCTATATAATATTCATTATTATTTACTCGTTCATCATAAAACTACAATGTGCACTAAAATATTGAGACAAAAACCATACAGCATGATTGTTAATAAGCATGATGCAGCAACACGAAACAATTAGCTTGCAATAGGCTAGTTTCATCTATCAATATCAAATGATATGAATTTGTTATTTATATAGTTTCTATCATAACAAATACGAATACAACACTATTTTGTTATATAAATATGCGTTTTATTTATGATTTCGAAAATAAAACTGTAGTTTATTATCTGTATGCCTGACAGGGCCGAAAACGCCAGCCGCCATATTTTTCTTGTAAGTGACGTCATAAGCACATAATTAAATCGAATAAACAACAGCGAAAGTTAAATATAAAGTGGATGCATTACACACGCACATATGACATTTGTTTGTTTCTGTTCCTATGACGTCACGATATGGTGGCTGTTGTTTTGGCGCAAACATTTATCGTTTAAATTTTAATCATTTTTTCTTGGCATAAAGATATATTATTTCCAGGAAATGAAAATACTAGTTGACTATCGAATCGAACATTTTAAAATATATTAAAAAAAAATTAGAATAGCCTATTTATATTACAGTAGTCATTAATTTAAAACTAAGATAATAGTTTTTAAAGGATTACTACTGTATGTATAGATTTATCAACATAATAAGTATGTATCTAATTTAAGAATTTGTGGAAAACCTAGAAATAGACAAGCAGCAACAGCTTTCTTTTAAAACTACTGCATAATATGTGTAACGATGTCTTCTAGTTGCAAACTTTTAGAATTAGTTCCTGCATACTTGAAAACTGCATTACCGTATCGGGAATTTTAAATTGAGTTTAGAAATTTAAAATTTAAATTCTATTGTTACAGTGTAGCGTAGACAAAGCGGGGAGTTCCATAGGAAGATGCTTCAGTAGCCAGCGAAAATCTAATGAATCACAGTGCCCGATGTTGACACAAAGGTCGCCAACTAAACCAATACACACCATCAATAGAGGCCCTTCCAACCCCAACCTAGAAGTCAAACCACTCAAAGAACGCAGAAGACTATCATCCGAAAATAGTAACAAATTAACCACAAGTAGAATTAGGTCATCGCTGTCACATTTTGCTCAAAAAAGTCACTTTGCTAAGGACTTACTGCAGCCGAGTCAAGCGACGCATCAAAAGAAGCTGAGATTTCAACTCGCAAAAGAAAGAAAAGCATCGACCACGCTAGGAATAATTATGTCAGCATTTGTCATATGCTGGCTTCCATTCTTCGTGTTGGCTGTAGTTAGACCATTTGTAGCTGAAGATGCTATCCCAGATGCTGTCAGCGCTTTATTCCTTTGGCTCGGATACATAAATAGTCTGCTAAATCCAATAATATACGCAACATTAAACCGGGATTTTAGAAAACCGTTTAAAGAAATCCTCTTCTTCAGATGTTCAAATTTGAATCATATGATGAGGGAGGAGTTCTATCATAGCCAATATGGCGGACCGGAGCAGCACTACTGCGGGAACGACTCGCTCAAAATTTTGAATTACGAGGAGGGTATAGAAATAGTTTCGGCCATGGATAGGGAGGAGACTAGGGCGTCGGAGAGCTTTCTATGATTGTCAATGCCCGGGGGCAGTGACCTAGATACTGTGATTTAATTAAGACTAAATCAATATTTAATAGTAAGCAATTTAACGTTACCAATTGAACTAGTCGTGAAATTTAATGCACTCTGGGCAGATTGCAGATTCAGATGCAGATTCGGGCAAGACCAAAGAGTCTATTTGTTGTAATGAATTTATAGTAGTTTGTTGTGAATTTGATTCTATAGAATATGTACTGACGTAAATAGAAGTATTTAATATATGTGATAGTAGATTTAGTATAATTTAACCACTTGAAACAATGTTTTTAAAATGGTCATGTACATAACAATTCATATTTTTCTTTGATCAACCGCATTAGAATTTTGAATATAGATAAAAAATTAAAGTAATCACCATTATTATAGATTATTATAATATATATGAAGTCCGAAAAATTTAATTTATTATTATCTCTGAAAGAAGCGCCGCATCTATATTCTTAACTCTATTTTACCAGAATAATTTTCACCACCCGTAAGACATACTCCCAAGAGTTTAAGTACAATATGAACGTAATATAATATAAGCAGTCAGAAAATATTTTATTAATATTTATTAACCCCCTTACTAATAAAAAATTACACACTGCGTATACAGGCGTTCTAAGATTTCTTCTACTAATCATCATTTATAAGGCTTGTATAGCGACGTTATAATTTCCATACTAATATAACTTACGCTTAAACAAGGCAAGATCCTTGTTTAAAGGTGGTATAGCGTGTGGATAAGAGAAAGATGGCGGATTTTCCATACATCAGCTGATTTTATATTCTTTCGAATCTTGTTAGCGTTCTATTTCTGAGTAACTTATGTGTTAGACTACATAAATATTGATTTAAGTATCAATATATTAATAGGCTAGGAAATTATTCTTGCGCCCGGAAAAATAAAAATGTTGAATGATCGTGATGATTCATTTTTGTTGTATTTTTTGTAAAAGACAATGACCTAATTTCCTCAATTTCAATCCTTGATTAGGTACAATTAATTGTTCTTACTAAAATAACGTAATAAACGACACGGAAAAACTAAGTAGGTATAAGGGTTCTTAGTATTGCTGTGGGATTCAGATGAGGGTCTTCAAAAGCTAAGGAGTATGGGTTACCTTATACCTACTTATTATACAGACTAGAGCTTCCCTTGAGGGAAATCGAGTTATAACTATTGCGACCTATATATAATACAGGGTAGGGCTATCCCCTGAAGAAGAACCAGCCTTGTATTGTTTCTTGCACATAAGGTTTGGTAAAGTCAATACTGCTTATGTTAAGATGTTTAAGGTGAAAAATAACAACCTACACTCAGGTATAGGTGACCTAGCGCAAACTATTTAAATTATGATTCCTCCCCCCCCCCCCAGATTTTAGTATTGTTCTAATTAGAAAATTCCTATTTTGCTTTTGAAAAACTCAAGAACTGCATTTACAAATTACAATTGACGTTTGACGCGTTTAGCGAAAGACTTGTGACAAATGACAATTTTATTGACATATTTTGACAGTTTGGCAGAGGTGCGTTCAAAAATGTTAGTAACTTTACTTTGTAGAACTACTAATATTTACAAAATTTACATACTTATCTACTTGAAATTGATTAAAAATGTATAAACATCAATTCTGTATATAATTAAAATTACGAGGTCCATAATAACGTAAATTTTATGTCAATTTTTTCATCAACACACGAACATCAGATACGTATTATTTGCGTGTTACTCACTTCCTAAACGTTTTTCTTTAAGTCGTCTGTCTATGGTGTGTAGCGTGATTATAGTTAAACAAGGTCTTCAATATCTTTATTAGTAGACGCTGTATAACGGACGTATAACATAAACAGCGAATTTAACTATTCATACGTTAAACGCATGTTTAAGAATTTTTTATTAGTAAGAAAGAGGGTCAGTGTGCTATAATTTTGACGAAAATTACACCGGCACACAAAAAAAAATTGGCTGTACACCAAAAAAACTGTAAAAAATTGAAGGCTGGACGGCCTAAACTGACTTGAAATTCGTATTCAGCGGGTCGAAAAACATGCCCGTAGATAGGTGGCGCCCGGTGTACACACAATTATTTTTTTTGTGTGCCGGTGTTATTTTGGTCAATATGAAGTTATGTATATTTATAATCGCCGTTTCATAAATTTGTATACAATAACATTAAATATACAATAACCTATATTTTAAACAAAAGATATCTGTTACGTACAAAAAAACTATTTCATCTAAGTCATACACTTTGGTGAGAGTAGGTTTAATCAAAAAATATCTATCATATCGGTCAAAATAAACTAAAAATGAATTAAACATGAATTAAATAAAACCTATATGCTAGTTATGAAACTGTATCAGAATAAGATACCGCGAAATTAATTTAAATTATAATATATTTCGTACTAAATAAGTAATTTAAAAATATTGTACTATTTAAGATTGTAATAAAACAATATTATGCAATGTGTTTTGTATATGCAATGTCTTAGTGGTAGCAAAAGTATGACTTTGTAGTAGTACAAAGAATTTCGCTTGTAGTAGCAAGTAATAAAAATAAAGCAATTAATAATTAAGTCCATTTCCTAAGATTTATATTGACATTATGATTAAGCCCATGCAATCATGAAAATGATGCTGAAATAAGTAACAGTCACATTTCTCTGCAAATCTAATTTATTGTTCCAAGTCATGCGATTTTATTATTTATTTTTAATACCACCCTAGCCTACTATCAACCTTGTAGGCTTCAGCTATTAGGCCACAGCTTCCTTCACATGCTTAGGCGATATAGTAGCCCCCAACAATGGGGATGTAAGTGGCCGGTGTTGTTTAAAATGAGAAAAATCTTATTTTTGTTCTCCCAATGCTTAATAATTTGTATTGCGCAAATTATTTTTGAACATTTTAAAGAAAAATCGAAATGAATGACAAACTTTTAACAAGTGAAATAAAATCATTCGATGATTGCTACTATCGTTTCACATCGGGGCTTCCCCAGGGAAGTTTGCTGGGCCCACTACAATTTATAATTTAAACAAATGTAAAATACTTAACTGCACTTCACACACAAAAAATAAATAACAATTGTTGAAAACACAAAATTGCTGTTTTATAATAATCGTCAAATAATTTAAGATATTACATAAACAAAACACAGCGAAGATGTACAATTGTACACATTTATTAGATACAGATATTTATTGTATAAAGATTATTATAGATAAGTGAATACAGCAGTTACTGTGTGGGGAAACTACGCTTGGAACATAATTTGACAGTTTTTGATGTTGTACTAAATAAATATAAATTCTTCGGTGTAGTTTCTATCCATATAGATTTGTGATCTTGTGTGAATAACAAAGCTTTACGGGCACAACTGTTGGAAAATTTTACAATATATTTTCCTGTTCCAAAAAAATCGTTAAATGTATAGTAATTCATTGAAATTGAACTGTGAACTTTGGAGTGTATGTTTCCAATTTGAAATTCAATAATTCAGTGTATTTTAAATAGATTTTGATGTTATAAAAGACGTTTTTATACTATTAGATTGGTTAATTTTCATTTACAGTTTATTTTCCGTAATTATTTTAATTCATATCCAGCGAGAAGCTGGTATAATGCTGGTATAATGAATTTTTAATCATATTTTATATGAATATTCGATAAATTGAGTAAAAATATCACAGTATTTACCCCCCTATGCCGTTGTTATCCAGATGCAATGACGATTACATCTAACCATCTAACCTGGTCGCCATGGATGACTGTTCCATGGTAAAATTACCAATGTCCTTTAAAACTTTCAAATATTTTCCATTGTGTGAACGAAACGCAAATGTTTAATATTTTCGTGTATCTGACAGATTTTATGACGTCACCGTGCTATCGAATAGGATAATTCAAATAGTCGAGAATGTTATTTTCCGACGGTAATGTCACCATGTCTGATGTCACCATGTCATTATATTACGAAGAAGTTATGAGGACCATCTGACTGCTCTCAATTTTATTCTCGACTAGCTTGATTTTTATTATGTTCTAATTAGTGGTGCCACGTAATGCGTTACAGTAGTTAAATAATATTCTAAATACTAATGTTTCTCAACTTTTGCTGCAAAATTAATATATGTAAATAAAAGTAACTTACGTAAGCAAAAGTTTGAGATACATTGTGAGTGTCTATAATGAAACTTATCATTATTTAATTTCAACGGAATTCGTTAGTTTTATTTATCTTTAATTCATGCATTTATTGAACATATTTCATTATTGTAAGTTTTGTTTTCATAAATGGATTCATGTAGTCGCAATTTTCTTGTCATTTGCATAATATAATATTTATGTTTATAAAATCTATAACGCAAGCGCAGACTACAGCTAAATACAGAATGGGCCTAATAATAAATTATAAAAACTATAACCCGACTACGTAAATTATAGTCTATAATAAGTATAGCCTATGTTACCCGGGCTCTTATTACGAATATATTTACACCTTACTTATTAAAATCAGAATAGTAGTTTAGGCGCTACGGTGGAAAAAACATACTTAAATACATACATAAATAGACTCGCAAAATCATTCACCTTCTTTTTGGCTTCAGTGTAGTCGGGTAAAAATTCAAATAGTTTTATTATACAGAATTGAAACTTATTTACTACTCGCCGTGAAGAAGTTAACTACAATTTGTAAAGCATCGAAATAGTTTCGATTGTTTGCCACTAGGGGCGTTGTTTCGATGCCATACAAATTGTAGTTAGCTTCTTTATGGCGTGCAGGGACAAAAACTCGCACACAGCACACTATCGTTAACTACGAGTATTATATTTAATAACTAGTTGTTTTTTTTTTTTCAAAACTTTAAAACATTATACATCTTTAAAATATTACAATATTAAAAGGATGTCCAAAATTATTAACGGCCCGTTTCAATAACCTATCTACCAGTAACTATTTGTTAAAAACGTCAAATTTGTATCGCAAAAAAACGGCAAATCATTGAATAACGACGTTTTTAACAAATAGTTATTGGTAGATAGGTTATTGAAACCGGCCGTAAGAGATAAACTATACAATTATATGCATCTAATCTTAATTTTAAATTTAAAATGATTGGAATTTGTATTATATAGTGTTAAAATAATTAGCTATTGTAATTACAATTGCTAGTAGCTACAAACCCTGAAGTTTTCCTAATTAGTAGCGTCACGTTTCCATTATTTCTAAACCATTAAAGGCAAATAGTTCATTGGAAATTTTCAAAGGTAGATAGATAGTGTTCTTTTCAGTTAAACTCAGTGTAGGTAATTTAATATTGTTTTGGGCTATAGTCTGCGCTTGTGTTTATGTCATAATATGTATGATATATCATATAATATATTGTAATGTAAGTAGTAAATTATAATTATAAAAAGTCCAAGAAATGTCTCATCGTACTTTCTTATGTAGAGCCCTGAAGAAGTGAAATAAAATTAGATTTGAATACGTTCGTTTATTTATTTATCCTTTTTTTAAGTTATATTATAAAGAGGAAAGATTTGTTTGTACGTTTGTTTGTTACATTGGACCTATTTTGATGAGTTTTCCCATTAGGCGATACGATATCGGACTGATAAATTACATGAATATATCTACCTGTCTGTGACATTATCGATGCGATATCTGATATCGGATTGGATATTGAAACCACTTATGCCAAAGATGACATAAGTGCGTTTTGTTTTCAATTTATCCTGTCTGTTATTGGATATCGGTATCGCGTAATGTGAAAGCTCTTATATTAATTATATTTTGCGATTAACAAAAAAAGATTATTAGACAAGCGTACTTTAGTAATGGTTTACTATGCATTGGTGGAGTCAGTTATTAATTATTGGCTAAGTTGCTATGCGCTAGCATTTAAAACCTATGTTGAACAAATTAAAAAGATAAGATAAGATTCTTAAAAATAATCCTAGATAAAAGAATAATGGTAAAGTATAGAGATTACTAAAATAAACTATTTCAGGAGTGCCAAATTATGCCAGTAAGTAAAAAAGATAAATATTTAATAGCAATTGAAACATATTATATAGAGGAATTTAAAACAAAGACAATGTATAAATATAGTATTAGAACAATAAATAGAGGAAAGTTAGAGCAAGTAAAAGTTAATAATTACTATGGGGAAAGGACTAGAAAGTATATAGTGGCAAAGATATTTAATAAATATAAATTATTAAGAGAGGAAAAGCAAATTAAGTGGTTAGATTTTCTAACAATAATTGTAAGTCATAGTGTTATACATATACCTCAGAACATAAATATAAGAACCCTAGTAGTATTCATTAGGATATTTTTAGTATTGTACAGGATACAGACACTAGAATTATAATATTAGAGAGAAAAATTTGATAAACTGAGCGGATTGCCTACGTTTGTAGGCAATCCTGCTTGAACAGTTTGGCGTAATACAGTATATTGTTAAAAGTGTATCTTAAATAAATAAATAAAAAAATAAGTTGGTGACATTGGTGCTAAGTCGTGTTGAACCGGTTTAAATAGTTAGGAGCCTAGATTAACAAACAGGCTTCTCTTTATCCCGGGAAAATGTCCTTGCAAACTATATAGTATATAATTATGTAAATTGGTCGCGGGCAGCATCACAGTCCAGCGTAAAATCTGAATGTATAGTGCATAATGTAGAGCTGGCGCAAATAATAATACGGGGGGAAAAAGTACCATCTAGCTTTTATGAGCTCCTAGTACGGTAGGACAGCTGTCGCCGCAAACGCCTTTCAACTAGACTTTATATCCACATAAATTCAACGACGGGATTTTGATTTTATTGCCACCGCCTCGCCATTGCTAGCCTGATACTTGTGTTGAAATATTCGAATTTTCTTCGTGATATTGTCAGCATTTGTGTCTCCAGACCTAAAAATAGTTTAACCGTGACTATTCCGAAAAACCGGATTGTACATCACCCGCAGGGGGGTGATGTAGGAGGGGGTCAAACTCCCTCATCGACTTCCCTAACGGCAACGGCTCTCCGGCCATTACTTATTCGGAAAAAAAGTGATCGTGATATTGTTTTAAACTAGTAAAGGGTATTTCTATAGGGAGGCTCGAATTATGACGGCACAAAGCAGCTACCTTGGAAAAGCCGTAGCTGTAAAATTTGACATAACATTAAGCAGTGACAATTTATGCATAGAAAACTGCGCCTAAGTCACAGGGGCGACACTCTCTACAAATAACAGCTCGAGCACCGGTCATCATTAACAGCCATAGGACGTCCACTGCTGGACATAGGCCTCCCCCAAAGATTTCCACAACGAACGGTCCTGGGCCACCCGCAACCAACGGCGGCCCGCGACCTTCATAAGGTCATCGGTCCACCTAGAGGGAGGCCGTCCAACGCTGCGCTTTCCAGTTCGTGGTCTCCACTCTAGAACCTTTACTCCCCAGCGGTTATCAGTATCAGAGCACCGGTAAATGTCAGCAATGTTTCCGTAGGCCTATCATAAATATTATGAAATTATACTGTCAATTATCATGTCAAATTAATTATTATGTCAAAGCACGAAACGACCAGCGACCAGCCCCGTAAACGAAAGTCCTGGCTGGAAAAAACTCACGCCCCGCCCGCCTCCGCATTCGCCAGCCACACAACTGCCGCGAGCTGTCATTCGTGTAAATCGCTGGAATGATGATTCTTTACGTTAGTAATATTCTTTGTCTCAGTTGCGCCTAATTTATGGAGTTCAAATAACTTTTTTTTATAAAAACTATAACCCGACAACGTAAATTACATAGCCTATGTTACCCGGGCGATCTATTACGAATTATTACGGGAGGCGATTCATTACATATCTGTTAACACCTAATTTATTAAAATCGGATCAGTAGTTTAGGCGCTACGGTGGAACAAACATACATACATACAAACTTAGGCCTTTTCATCCGTTATTGGATGATTTATGCAGTATTCTCCAAGCGAAGTAACCACTCTTGAAATACTGTAGTGCCTTGAACAGTTGGTTTTTAAATGTCGTATGGTTGCCCAAGCACATACGGCATTCTCACAACATAGTCAGCCTAGTCCAGAGGAATGACTGGTCAATGCGTTCGTATAATGTACTTGAGATCTGAGAAAGTCTCATTGGTACACGTCACAACCTGGGAATCGAACCTGCACTCTCTCGAGTGTGAATCAAACGGTCTACCCACTAGGCCACGGAGCTCTTTTTATATACATACATAGACTGCCAAAATAATTACCTTTGGTTTCGGCTTCGCTGTAGTCGGGTAAATAAGAAATTGTGGCCTATGATAGATACCTAGTATGGACCTCACAAACATTTGGGTTTGACGACCTCTGTGGCTCACTGGTTGAGCGTGTTGGTGCTCAAGCCGGGGGTCGTGGGTTCGAATCCCGCCGAAAGAAACAAAAAGTTTTTCTGTGATCCTGGATCATGGATGTGTATTAAAAATGTATATAATATAGTAAAAATCTTAAACATGTTATGTATAGTATAAAAAGTATTAAATATATTTCTGTTGTCCGGTACCCGTAGCACGAGTTCTTCGAGAACTTACCACGGGACCAGATTGACGTGGTGTGAAGCGTCCATAGATATTATTATATCATATTATTATTACTTGCCATACAATGACACAGCACGCGAAAAATTAATTTATTGAATGCTATGTCCGAGGGCTTCGTCGTAGTCGATCGGTGGAAACATCAACGGATCACCGAAACTGTGTGAGTTACACGGCTCGATTACTTTCTGAGGGGCTACGCGAAACCTTTAGTCTACGCAGACAATCCACTGTCAATTGTTGCTGCCCTAAAGGTCAACATAACTCAAGTTACCCTTGAATTTGAGCTCCATTTTGTGCCAAATTTCATCAAAATCGGTCCATTGGTGTCGGATCTTATTTAATGCAAATAAAGAAACGTACAAACCTTTCCAATTAAATGAAATTTCGCAGAATTCTACCCATTCCTTATCGAAAGGGTAAAACAGTGAACATATAATATATAGAAGGGTTAAAGACTGTTTGTGTATAGGGGTAAAAAAGAACATTGCATACATTCAAAAGAGGTAATTTACAGACGCTTTTAACCTGCAAGCGCTCCGGTATTATTTATGTATGAAATCTTGGCTCTAATGATTTTTTAAGTGGTAATAAAGTTTATGGAAATAGTGTTATATTAAAGTCTCGACTGTAATGTTTTTATGGAGACCGAAAACGAGCATACGTCTGATGGTAATCGTTTACATGGACGCCAGTTACGAATGCGTCCCTTTCGGCTAAACAAAATAATCGTTATTTCATACTGGTTTTCAGTGAGGCTGTGGTACTTTTCCGTATGAGCCAGCCTATTCGTGCCAAAGCTAGCTCCCCTACAGCAACTGTATTAGTTAAACTGTAAAACATATCAATATAACATAATTTTATCATCAAATACATTTCAGAGAAACAGAAACTGCAATAAATTGTGTTTCTGCACATGTTCCAGGGGTATTGAACTGGTGGCGCACTACAAAACCTTTTCAATGTTACACTCTATTACATAGTTACAGTAATATTACACAGTTCAAGTATGTTGAAGTAATAGGTACAATATTATCTTATACTTCAGACGAGACAATATTATACTCGTAATCTCGGCAACGGGTGCAAGTATTTCCGTGAAATTTATTATGCAGGGAGTTTTATTGGAATTATAAAAATAGGTCTAGCTAGGTTTTATCCCTGGAAACTGCGCATTTTTAAGTTATATATGTTTTATGTTTCGTCGTAATGTGTATATTAATTTCGACTCTATAATGTTATGCCGATCGCCAATTTGGAAAGTGGTTAGTTCTTGCGTTGTTTGGAAATTCGGAATATGGTAGTTCAAACCCTGGTAAAATGTTTTTGTGATTCTTTTAAAAAAAATTCTAATCTAAGAGCTAATCTTGAGCTCCGAGCAAAGCTCGGTTAACCAGGTACTTATCATTTATTTATAGCAAATTCCACACAATAATATACAGATGTTATTAAATTACAGTTATATTTATCCAAATTCCGCCAGACTAATTAACATCAAAAGTACTTAATGTCATGTTTACTTTACTAACGTTACATGCCCTTTGCGACAAATTATTGTATTACCTCGTTACAAGCCACTTAGGCTGAGACTGTATTGTCCGGAATCCGCAAGGCCGGGGAAAATTCAAACCACTGAAAATAGTACTCTGCATTATTACAATAGAGCTGAAAATCGAACACACAAGTGTCGAGTTTAATGTCAATGTCATACTAGTAGCAAAGCAAACTGCTGTTTATTCGACAAAGAGACATAAAGACACTCAAAAGATAAATAATCAAACTATATGTTGCCAGCTACTACGTGCGCGCAAAAAGACATCACGCGGAAACCTTCCCCGCGGTCTCCTCTATACCAATCCTAAATTTCATCAAAATCGGTCCAGTACTTTGGGAGTCAATTCAATGCAAAACAAACAAATTTTTCCTATTTATAATACAGTATACATAGAAATGTGATCTTCACAAACTTCGATATTTTCGAAGAGGAAATTCGCAAAATTACAAGAGAACAATCATCCCCACTTACGATTATGAGGAAACAACCTTTTTCCTTATTTCCTCGCAATAAGTTCAATATTTGGACAAATTGTTTACCACCCCTGGATCTGACGCACATATTATAGCCACTTCGAAACATGGTTCGGGAATTCTGGCTCGTATTAGGTCATAGAATAACGAGAGATAACGAATAGAGGTGCAATTTGAAGCTTCTTTAATAAACCTAATATTATGTTACATTGAACAGTCCTCTTTAAAAACGTTCAAAAGCAAAATAAAAAAGTGAAGACAGAATTCTGCAAAGCACACAGTGAGGCGGGTCTAAACTACGCCTCGCCGTGTAAGCACAGTGTCACGCACCCAATGCAACCCAACTACACTTTATGTATGTAGTAGTGCGTAGCTACACTCGTACTGATACATAATAACCGGCCTCAATTTTTGTTTGACAAAACATTGTCTTAATTTTTTTATTTACCTAATTATGTATCGTTAATACTTTTTGACATTTTAAACGTATGTAGGTATATCTGTGCTTGTGATGAAATAAAAATAACATTTCGCATGCGGGTAGAATATAATTTAATGATTTGAAAACTAATAAATGGGCAAACGTACATTTGACGCACCAAATCTTCATCTTTACTATATAATATACTATATCTATACTTATATTTTAAAGAGATAAAGATGGTGGAGGTTGTAGGGAACCGATTTTGAAAATTATTTTACTAATAGAAGGCTACGTTATTTTTTAGTGATATAGGATATATATTAATCCGAAAAATTCAAAGACTTTTTCGTAGTAGCCGGATTTGCAAAGTTAGTCGGAGAAAAAACGGTCGAACGAAATCGTTTCTTACGAACGCTGCCTTACCGATGGGAGATATAATACGATTAAGTCCTAGAGAAAAATTGTAGAGCTCGATAATGCCTACAAAAAATCCAGCGACAGCATATGTCGAACTTTTATCTATCTATATAATATATAAAAGGCAAAGCTGATTGACTGATGTATCAACGCACAGGCCAAACTCTTAAAACTAGATTTTTGAAATGTTGCTCACGTATTTCTCATATGACATAGGCATCCACTGAGGAAGGATTTTTCAAAATTCAACCCCCAAGGGGGTAAAATAGGTGATAAAGGTTTGTATGAAACTTTTTATTCCTTGGACATATTTGCATGAAATTTCGTATGAATTGAGTACGGAAAAAATAATGAGTTACGTATTTCAGGGTTTTCTAAAACTCAACCCGTAAGAGGGCAAAATAGGGGATGAATTTTTTTTATTATAAATATAGCGTTTAATAACCAATTTCATGCTGGCGAAGCCGCGAGCAAATGCTAGTAATATTATAAAGAGGTAAAGATGGTGAGGTTGTAGGGGGTAATCTCTGGATCTACTGAACCGATTTTGAAAATTATTTTACTAATAGAAGGCTACGTTATTTGTGAGTAACATAGGCTATGTGTAATGGCACAAGGCTCCTTATAAAAGAGTTGCGGGAGAATATAATCGTGGCGACCATTCTCACAGGGCCAGCAGTGGGTCAACTGGCTTGTATTCCGCGGATACCCACGGATTCCAACGGATTTACCTATACCGTTTAAAAGGCAACCGTATCCCGTCCCTTATTAATAAGTCCCAGGGTCAAACCATGGAGCTTTTTACTAGCTCCATGGGTCAAACATTTTACTAGCTCCATGGGTCAAACATTTACTAGCTCCATGGGTCAAACATTTACTAGCTCCATGGGTCAAACTTCAGTACTTAACTTCAGTCAAAATGGCCCCAAAAACTCCAAAAGTGGAGACCTCTACGGCCATTTAAGTGGAGACAGTTTTGGCCTCGACATGCCTCGTCTATAATATCTACATCTATGATATAATTAATGTCAATTAAAATTCGAACAGGACACGATCTTCGGTCTCAAGTTTTTGATCTTTAGGTTCCAGATACTTTAGGATCATCAGACTTTTCGAATAATTCTCCAGTTTAATTAATCCAATCAGATAAAGCCATTTGAATAATTAGTTTGATGAAAGTTTAATTTTAGATAAGAAAATGTAAAACCCGTATTTACGAGCTACCTGTGGGCTGTGTGTGTGTATGTGTGTATGTAGAGATTTTGATAAAAATAGATAATGAGTGAAAACTAAAATAATAAAATATCTCGGTTAAAATTTTTTTTATGTTAGAAACTGAGCTTCAATTTTCGAAATACAACATTTTGAAAGAAATTATATAGCCTATGTTACCAACGGCATCATTACAAATCTATTGACACCTCATTTAATAAAATCGGACCAGTAGTTTAGACGCTACAAGGGAACAAACATACATACATAGACTGCCAAAATCATTACCCTTCCTTTTGGTTTCGACGTAGCCGGGTAAAAACTAAGCTATTTTATGTGTTGTTTAGTTATTAGATACATCTAAATACTATGAAATAAATTCAAAATTAGTAAACTAAACCTACATCATTAGTTTACTTACATACAAAAACATTCATTATGGTAAGTATGAACTTAAACGTACAAATATCGGAGATATTTATAAATATGTTCTTGCGGCCGTATACTTCATACAATTTTAACTAGGCGTGACGTCACAGCTAGGTACGACTTTAGTATGGAGCGTTTTCACGAGACTTGTGAAATATTTAAACAAATCGCTGTACCTATGAAAACATACATTTTTAGTATCCTGTTACTTCTGAGAAGTTATTCATATAAAAGAGTACTCTTCAAGCGACTGACAAGCGAGATGATCCATGCGTCGGATGGGCATGTTAACGTAGGACCTGTGCCTGATCTCTCGCCAGTCGTGTGGTTTACCCGTCCCACTGGGATTCGGGGACTATTTTCTAGATTTCTAGGACTAGTAAAAGAATATAGAGTGCTCTTGTGTACTGCGCACACACTTGGGCACTATAAAATAACTCCTGCTTAGCTGGGTCGAACCTATTGTCTGTTTAGCTTATTCGAATAAACTTGTATATTCGGATAATCCACATTCTGGTAAATACCAGAGCTGATCACCATTTCTAACCGAATCCGCAACGATCGATCATCTG
This sequence comes from Phengaris alcon alcon, assembly GCA_037179445.1. Lineage (NCBI taxonomy): Eukaryota > Metazoa > Arthropoda > Insecta > Lepidoptera > Lycaenidae > Phengaris > Phengaris alcon. Next base: position 2,774,934 of record JAYRCH010000097.1, read on the forward strand.
CCACGTGACGCACTTTACACGTACAGGCGGCCACTAAAATTGCTTACAATATCTAATCACATTTTATTTATAAAATTACTTAAATAAATAAAAATATATAATATTACTAGACGTTGGCCGCCACTTCGTGCGCGCAAAAGGAAATAACGTGAGTACCGTACATTTTTCCATGATAAAAATAGCCTATGTTCTTCCCCGTGGTCTAATCTATATCTGTGCCAAATTTCATCAAAATCGGTCCAGTACTTTCGGAGTCTATTCAATGCAAAATAAATAAATATAAACAAATCTTTCCTCTTTATAATATTAGTATAGATATGAATTACCTCTGACTTATGAATTAGGCGCCCTTACACGACACTTAGGGCCTGTTTCACAATCTTCTAATAAGTATCAGATCGCTTATTCGGAAGTTTTGTCGCTGCTTACTATATATCGAGCAACATTTTTATTTATGTTCGAATAGCCCGTGGTCCGGTTTTGGGCCTTTCAGACTAAATACCCATCATACTAATAATAGCATTTTTATATTAAGATCTTATTTAGGTCGCCGACTGTACCCCATATTGATTCCCCCGCTCAAGAAATCAGAAGCGACTGCTGTAGGAGGAAATTAACTCATTGTGTAATGGATCAACTCAACTAAACGCTCACTTGTTTACAAGAGCGTTCTTCTTCCACAAACCATAATATACAGTCAAAACCTATTATAACGACATCACTTATATCCTACTAACGTGGGGTGCTCAATTCATGGACAGATGATTAATAACATTAGCTATACCGATGATATGGTGTTACTGAGCCCATCGATTAGTGCCCTTCGCAAACTGTTACAAGTTTGTGAAAGCTACGTGGGTGAGCACGGGATCGTGTACAATGTAGGGAAAAGTGAATTTATGGTTTTCAAAGCACGATCATTTACTCCTGATAGTGTATCACCAGTGTCATTAAATGGTATACCGCTTAGGAGAGTTACACAATTTAAATATCTATTGTAGACGAAAACCTCAGCGATGATCCCGACATTGAACGTGAGCGCAGAGGGATGGCGGTTCGATGTAATATGCTGGCCCGCAGGTTTGCTAAATGGTCTGCCGGTGTTAAGCGTACACTGGTTCGAGCTTTCGCGCAAACATTCTACACATGCAGCCTGTGGACTGTGTGTTATACGCAGCGAGAGATCAATGCGCTTAGAGTGCAGTGTAACAATGCCTTCAGGTTTCTGATGCGACTGCCTCGGTACTGTAGCGCATCCGCGATGTTCACATCCGCTAACATCGTCAGTTTCGCGGCTATACTGCGAAAGCGATCCACGTCTATGGTGCGAGGAGTGCGAGACAGTTCCAACAGATACCTGAAGGAAATAGCTATTAAACTAGAAAGTCCTATATGGAGACACTGGACTAATCTCAATATTATGTAATTATAATATTAAAAGAATTTCATATTATGCACTTTCACTTTACTATCATAGTTGTAAGAACATTAGTACAATACTAACACAACTATGGATCTATGGTCTGTAATAAAGAATAATAAAGTATTATTATTATTATTATTATTATTATTATTATTATTATTATTATTATTATTATTATTTAACATATATATGTCTCGGCTTAACCGGTACAATGAAGCAGGTACGGGCGATTGCCAAGTATCCTGTTCATGTAGCGTGAAAGAAGTTTAATTGGTGTGAGTTGTAGGGAAGGATGAAGGTGAATTAAGGAAGCGGCGGACTATAGAGCAGGTATCTATAACGATTGACTTTTGTAACTGTATATATGTGTTTTTGTGAAGGTAAAGGGATTTAAGTGCAACGGCAAGCGTTTTTGGAATAACGCCCGTTGAGGAGATGACTATCGGGATTATTTTTACTGTGTTTTGATGCCACATTTGTTTGATCTCATCTGCAAGCGGTATGTATTTTTGGATTTTTTCTGTGTGTTTCTGTTTCAGGTTGTTGGTGTTATTACATCTAAGCCTTTATTATTATTATTATTATTATTATTATTATTTAACATATATTTGTCTCGGCTTAACCGGTAGAATGAAGCAGGTACGGGCGATTGCCAAGTATCCTGTTCATGTAGCGTGAAAGAAGTTTAATTGGTGTGAGTTGTAGGGAATGATGAAGATGAATTAAGGAAGCGGCGGACTATAGAGCAGGTATCTATAACGATTGACTTTTGTAACTGTATATATGTGTTTTTGTGAAGGTTAAGGGATTTAAGTGCAACGGCAAGCGTTTTTGGAATAACGCCCGTTGAGGAGATGACTATCGGGATTATTTTTACTGTGTTTTGATGCCACATTTGTTTGATCTCATCTGCAAGCGGTATGTATTTTTGGATTTTTTCTGTGTTTCTGTTTCAGGTTGTTGGTGTTTGGAACGGCGATGTCTATAAGGTAAGTGGTTTTTTCAGATTTAATTGTGAGGGTTATGTCTGGTCTATTGCTTAGGATGGTACGGTCTGTGACGATATCGCGATCCCAGTAGAGTTTTACGGAGTCATTTTCTAGAACGTTAGATGGTTTGTATTTGTAGTACGGTGTATGTGTATCTATAAGGTTAAACTTGATTGCTATTAATTGATGTATATGTTTGGCTACGTTATCGTGACGGTGAGTATATTCTTTATTTGCTAGTGCACTGCATCCTCCGGTAATATGGTCTATTGTCTCAGTGGTTTGGTGGCATAATCTACACTTATCAGTTTCTATGGCTTCTTTGAGGATAAATTTTGAGTAATTGCGAGTTTTGATAATTTGGTCCTGTATAGCTATTAAGAACCCTTCTGTTTCACTATAAATGTTGCCCTTAGTTAACCAACTGAATGACGCGGCTTGATCGATATGGTCCTGACTTAACTGGTACGGAAATTTACCATGTAGAGCCTTACTTTTCCATTTTTCTATTTTGTTTCCATCATTAATTATTTTATTTTTAGGGTTAAATTTGTCATTATTTAACTGTAGCGGTGTTCCAGAATGAGGTAAATTTACAATGGCTTTATGAAGTGGGCTTGTGTTAGCTTTTGTCTTGAAATAATTTCGGAGGTTATCTATTTGGGTGTAATGTAGATTTTTTATGTCTATAAAACCACGCCCTCCCTGCTTCCTCTTTATTGTAAATCTTTCAACTGCTGAATGGATGTGGTGAATATTGTGTTTGTAACAAGCGGTTCGGGTTGCGGTGTTGAGGGTTTCCAAATCAGTGTCAGACCACCTGATAATTCCAAATGAATACGTTAAATATAGGGATCGCATAGGTATTTACAGCTTTAATTTTGTTTTGGCCTGACAATTGCGTTTTTAAAATTTTATTTAGTCTCTGTTTGTATTTATTTTTTAATGTATTTTTTATTTCTTTATGATCTATAGCTGTATTTTGTATATAACCTAGGTACTTATATGTGTCTTTCGCTTGCATGCTGTCTATTGTTCCTTCTTGTAGTTCTAAGTTGAGTGGTTCTGTATGTGTATGTTTGCCCTTAAGAATGCAATTAATTTTACATTTATCAGTTCCGAATGTCATGTAAATATCAGCGCTAAATTTTTCCGTTAATTTTAATAGTTGTTCCAGTTGTTGCCTGTCAGGTGCGAAGAGTTTTATGTCGTCCATGTAAAGAAGGTGAGTGATTTTGATTTTATTGACTTTATCTATAATATATCCTAAGTTTGACCTATTAAGAGTTTTAGATAGAGGGTTTAAAGCTAAGCAAAACCATAAGGGGCTAAGTGAGTCGCCTTGGAAAATGCCACGCTTAATTTTGATTGGTGAGGTACTGACGGTGGTACTGACTGTTCTTAGATTGAGTTTAGTAGACCAGTTATGCATTATATATTGTAGAAATTGAATTAAAGTATTATGAATCTTATATATTTCAAGTACATGTATCAACCAAGAATGCGGGACACTATCAAAGGCTTTTTGGTAATCTATGTATGCGTAATAAAGGTTCTTATGATCTTTTTTAGTTTGATTATGTATTTGGGCGTCAATGATAAGTTGTTCTTTACAGCCCATTGATCCTTTAGCGCAGCCTTTTTGTTCTTCAGGGATTATTTTATTATCAGTAATGTGAGTATTTAGTTTTTGTGTGATTATTGACGTAAGTAGTTTGTAAAGAGTTGGAAGGCAGGTGATTGGACGGTATTTAGTCGGATTTTTAGTATCGTTTTTATCTTTAGGCTTTAGATATGTTATTCCTTGCATCATAAATAGTGGCACTAATTTGGGATCCTTAAGGGCTGAATTGAATGCTTTGGCGATGTAGTGATGTGTTGAAGTAAAATATTTTATCCAATAATTTTGAATTTTATCTGGCCCTGGTGCCTTCCAGTTCAAAGTCTTCTTTATGGCGTATGTGACATCGTTATCATCTATTATAACTTCAGGCATTGGATTAATATTGTGACATTCACTTATTTCGGTATCAAGCCATGAAGCGTGTACGTTGTGATGGGCTGGTTTGGTCCATAGGTTTTCCCAATAGTCCTTAATTGTATCTGTACTAGGCGGTTGTATGATTTTAATATTTTCTGAGTTTAAATTTTGATAAAAGAGTTTTTGATTGTTAGTAAAAAATAAATTATCCGTTCTTCTAGAGTTACTGATTTTAAGTCGGCGGAGTCTTTTTGATTGTGCTTGCAGTTTTTGTTTCAGAGTATCTAATAATTCTACTATTTGATTTTCAGTGAGATTGTTGGGGTTTAATTTTCGTTGTTTTGTGTGGCTAAGATTTCCTTTAAGGTACTGTGTAAGTTGTCCAATTTCTTTTCGTAGTTTCTTGACTCTATTTTCAATTCGTAGTTGCCATTTTGGCATTTTCGGGTCTCCTGTTTTATTTGATATATCTTTTTCAAGGGGGTTATTTAGTTTAGTGTGTAGAGTTGTAGTTGATATTGCAGCGCAATAAATAGCACTGTGGATTTCCGTTAAATCTGGCGTTTCTTTCGCTTCTAGATGTTCTCCTATTAACTTGTTAAGTGAATTTACCGTCTTTATTATGTTGCGTGTAATGTGGAGTTTTGGTATTACCAGTCTAAGTGTTGGATCTGTATCGGCGTATTTGACTAACATTTCTGTAAATACTTGTCTAATTTTGTGATTCTGTGTTTGATCGGCATCAGTTGTGAGTATTTCAGCGTTGTTTGTCTCTAGTGCTATTAGATTTTCTACAGTTTCAGAAGAGTTTGATAGAGTTATGGGTTGATTATTATTTGTGGGTTGAATTGTAGAATGTTGTAGATTCGGGTCGTTCGTTGCATTATGTGGGATGGTAAGAATATCGCAGGGGCTAAGCTGTGTGTCTATGCTACATATTGTATAGTTCTGGTCGTTGGAATAATCGAACGTTTGCGCTACTGTATTTTTTATCTTGTCTCTTTCATGACTTGGTATTCTGTTATTGCGATGTATAACTCGGATTTGATCTGCTAATCGTTGCTCGGATATGTGGCTTAGTTCAGGGTAGGACTCTGTGAATTTTTTATGGAGTGATGGTCTGAATGCTGTGAGGTTAGATTCGCATGATGTTATAATGTAGTAGCAACGGAGAAGTTCTCTGTTTATTTGATCAGTCCATTTCATCCGTTGTCTACTTTTTCCAGCAAGAGTGGTTGGAGGAAGCATTTCCTGCAAAACACTTCTTACTGGAGTGTTTGTGAGATGAGGCTGCGTATGAGTATTATGATCTACGATATTCGGATTAATGTATTCAGAATTTCTCGTAGATGGACTGGTGTCAGGAATGGGCACCGGATTAGTAGCTATTGCTTCCTGTGTAACATCGTCTGACAATGGTGATAATGTGGTAGATCGCGATGAGAATGAGTTATTGAGGATGAATGACTGCGGTGAAGAGTGAAGCGATGGAAACAAGCTGACGGATGAGGTGGGTGATGAAGGATATGAGTATGTGTTCCTTATTGTTTGGATATTAGTATACTCTGCAGCAGTACTAGACTGGGCAGTAGGATGCGATACGGTGCCCCCCCCAGAATACGAGGGACAGCCCGGGCCCGAAAGCCCGGGGCGGGATTCTCCATTGCTTTTCGCGCCGGTACCCGCCTGGGGTAGTATATTTCTATTACGTAGTCGCATTTTTCTTTTAATATATTAGAACAAAAATAGGAAGAGTTAACGAAAAAGGAAATATAGGAAGAGAAGAAATAAAGGTGGTGAAAATTAGACAAACCAAAAAGGTGATGAAAAGATAGTGACGAGAAAGAAAGAAAGAAAGAAAGAGCCGACGATCAGCCACGCGAGTACCTCACCCCGAAGAGAGTGGGGTGGCGCACCCAAGTGTTGCCCGGGGACACCAACTATTATTATTATTATTATTATTATTATTATTATTATTATTATTATTATTATTATTATTTAACATATATTTGTCTCGGCTTAACCGGTAGAATGAAGCAGGTACGGGCGATTGCCAAGTATCCTGTTCATGTAGCGTGAAAGAAGTTTAATTGGTGTGAGTTGTAGGGAAGGATGAAGATGAATTAAGGAAGCGGCGGACTACAGAGCAGGTATCTATAACGATTGACTTCTGTAACTGTATATATGTGTTTTTGTGAAGGTTAAGGGATTTAAGTGCAACGGCAAGCGTTTTTGGAATAACGCCCGTTGAGGAGATGACTATCGGGATTATTTTTACTGTGTTTTGATGCCACATTTGTTTGATCTCATCTGCAAGAGGTATGTATTTTTGGATTTTTTCTGTGTGTTTCTGTTTCAGGTTGTTGGTGTTTGGAACGGCGATGTCTATAAGGTAAGTTGTTTTTTCAGATTTAATTGTGAGGGTTATGTCTGGTCTATTTCTTAGGATGGTACGGTCTGTGACGATATCGCGATCCCAGTAGAGCTTTACGGAGTCATTTTCTAGAACGTTAGATGGTTTGTATTTGTAGTACGGTGTATGTGTATCTATAAGGTTAAACTTGATTGCTATTAATTGATGTATATGTTTGGCTACGTTATCGTGACGGTGAGTATATTCTTTATTTGCTAGTTCACTGCATCCTCCGGTAATATGGTCTATTGTCTCAGTGGTTTGGTGGCATAATCTACACTTATCAGTTTCTATGGCTTCTTTGAGGATAAATTTTGAGTAATTGCGAGTTTTGATAATTTGGTCCTGTATAGCTATTAAGAACCCTTCTGTTTCACTATAAATGTTGCCCTTAGTTAACCAACTGAATGACGCGGCTTGATCGATATGGTCCTGACCTAACTGGTACGGAAATTTACCATGTAGAGCCTTACTTTTCCATTTTTCTATTTTGTTTTCATCATTAATTATTTTATTTTTAGGGTTAAATTTGTCATTATTTAACTGTAGCGGTGTTCCAGAATGAGGTAAATTTACAATGGCTTTATGAAGTGGGCTTGTGTTAGCTTTTGTCTTGAAATAATTTCGGAGGTTATCTATTTGGGTGTAATGTAGATTTTTTATGTCTATAAAACCACGCCCTCCCTGCTTCCTCTTTATTGTAAATCTTTCAACTGCTGAATGGATGTGGTGAATATTGTGTTTGTAACAAGCGGTTCGGGTTGCGGTTTTGAGGGTTTCCAAATCAGTGTCAGACCACCTGATAATTCCAAATGAATACGTTAATATAGGGATCGCATAGGTATTTACAGCTTTAATTTTGTTTTGGCCTGACAATTGCGTTTTTAAAATTTTATTTAATCTCTGTTTGTATTTATTTTTTAATGTATTTTTTATTTCTTTATGATCTATAGCTGTATTTTGTATATAACCTAGGTACTTATATGTGTCTTTCGCTTGCATGCTGTCTATTGTTCCTTCTTGTAGTTCTAAGTTGAGTGGTTCTGTATGTGTATGTTTGCCCTTAAGAATGCAATTAATTTTACATTTATCAGTTCCGAATGTCATGTAAATATCAGCGCTAAATTTTTCCGTTAATTTTAATAGTTGTTCCAGTTGTTGCCTGTCAGGTGCGAAGAGTTTTATGTCGTCCATGTAAAGAAGGTGAGTGATTTTGATTTTATTGACTTTATCTATAATATATCCTAAGTTTGACCTATTAAGAGTTTTAGATAGAGGGTTTAAAGCTAAGCAAAACCATAAGGGGCTAAGTGAGTCGCCTTGGAAAATGCCACGCTTAATTTTGATTGGTGAGGTACTGACGGTGGTACTGACTGTTCTTAGATTGAGTTTAGTAGACCAGTTATGCATTATATATTGTAGAAATTGAATTAAAGTATTATGAATCTTATATATTTTTAGTACATGTATCAACCAAGAATGCGGGACACTATCAAAGGCTTTTTGGTAATCTATGTATGCGTAATAAAGGTTCTTATGATCTTTTTTAGTTTGATTATGTATTTGGGCGTCAATGATAAGTTGTTCTTTACAGCCCATTGATGCTTTAGCGCAGCCTTTTTGTTCTTCAGGGATTATTTTATTATCAGTAATGTGAGTATTTAGTTTTTGTGTGATTATTGACGTAAGTAGTTTGTAAATAGTTGGAAGGCAGGTGATTGGACGGTATTTAGTCGGATTTTTAGTATCGTTTTTATCTTTAGGCTTTAGATACGTTATTCCTTGCATCATAAATAGCGGCACTAATTTGGGATCCTTAAGGGCTGAATTGAATGCTTTGGCGATGTAGTGATGTGTTGAAGTAAAATATTTTATCCAATAATTTTGAATTTTATCTGGCCCTTGTGCCTTCCAGTTCAAAGTCTTCTTTATGGCGTATGTGACATCGTTATCATCTATTATAACTTCAGGCATTGGATTAATATTGTGACATTCACTTATTTCGGTATCAAGCCATGAAGCGTGTACGTTGTGATAGGCTGGTTTGGACCATAGGTTTTCCCAATAGTCCTTAATTGTATCTGTACTAGGCGGTTGTATGATTTTAATATTTTCGGAGTTTAAATTTTGATAAAAGAGTTTTTGATTGTTAGTAAAAAATAAATTATCCGTTCTTCTAGAGTTACTGATTTTAAGTCGGCGGAGTCTTTTTGATTGTGCTTGCAGTTTTTGTTTCAGAGTGTCTAATAATTCTACTATTTGATTTATTATTATTATTATTATTATTATTATTATTATTATTATTATTATTATTATTATTATTATTATTATTATTATTATTATTATTATTATTATTATTATTATTATTATTATTATTATTATTATTATTATTATTATTATTATTATTATTATTATTATTATTATTATTATTATTATTATTATTATTATTATTATTATTATTATTATTATTATTATTATTATTATTATTATTATTATTATTATTATTATTATTATTATTATTATTATAAATAAATAGTAGTCTCGGCAATTTGCCGGATAAGACTCAAGTACGGGCTTTTGCCAAGTATCCTGATTCATGTTAAGAAGAATTATGATTGAGGTGTAGAAAAAGATGAGGATGGGTTAAGCAAACGACGAACTAATGAGCATGTATCTATGACGATAGATTTTTGCATATGAATATATGTGTTTTATGAAGGTCTAGAGTTTTTAGAGAAGCGGCAAAGGTTTTAGGTATTACTCCGGTTGAAGAGATGATGATGGGAATAGTTTTAACAGTCTTTTGCTGCCACATTTGTTTGATTTCGTCTGCAAGTGGAATATATTTCTGTATTTTCTCATTGTGTTTCTGTTTTAGATTGTTGGTATTAGGGACGGCGATATCTATGAGGTAAGTGGTTTTTTTCGGATTTTATTGTGGGGGTTATGTCAGGTCTGTTGCTTAAGATAGTACGGTCTGTAACTATCGCGATCCCAGTAGAGTTTTACGGTGCTATTTTCGAGGACATTACGAGGCTTGTATTTATAGTAAGGGGTGTGTGAATCTATGAGTTTGTATTTAATGGCTAGTAATTGCTGAATGTGTTTGGCTACGTTGTCGTGACGGTGTGTATATTCCTTATTGGCTAGTGCGCTACATCCTCCAGTAAAATGGTTTATTGTTTCGGTGGTTTGATGGCATAATCTATACTTATCTGTGTCTATTGGTTCTTTAAGTATATATTTTGAATAATTGTGTGTTTTGATAATTTGATCTTGGATCGCTATAAGGAAGCCTTCTGTCTCAGCATATATATTGCCAGCTGTTCGATGCTGTTTGGTCTACATGCTCTTGTTCCAGATTGTGAGGATATTTGCCATGTAGTGCTTTTCTTTTCCACTTCTGTATCTTATTAACGTCTTGCAATATTTTCTGTTTTGGATTGAATGTGTTATTGTTTAGCTGTAGAGGTGTGCCTTTATGGGGAAGATTTACAATTGCTTTATGTAATTGGCTAGTTTGAGCTTTATTTAAGATATATGTTCTCAGGTTATCTATTTGGTTATAGTGTAAATTTTTAATATCTATGACACCCCAGCCTCCTAATTTTCTCCTAAGTGTAAATCTTTCAACTGCTGAATGGATGTGATGGATGTTATGGTTATAGCTTAAAGTTCGGGCTGTGGTGTTGAAAGCTTCTAGTTCTGTATCTGTCCATTTAACGATTCCAAATGAGTAGTTATGTTAATATGGGTATGGCGTAAGTATTTATGGCTTTAACTTTATTCCGACCAGATAGTTGTGTAGCTAGTATTTTATTTAGTCTTTGTTTGTATATGAATTTTAATGTATTTTTAATATCTTTGTGATTAATTGCTGTGCTTTGTATATATCCTAAATATTTATATGTATCTTTTGCTTGCATACTATCTATTATTCCTACCTGTAGTTCTAAGTTTAAAGGTTCTGTATGTGAGTGCTGGCCTTTCTGAATGCAGTTAATTTTACATTTTTCGATCCCAAATGTCATTTTAATATCTGTACTAAATTTTTCAGTTAGTTTTAGTAGGTGTTCCAGTTGTTGCCTGTCGTTTGCATAGAGTTTTATATCATCCATATAGAGCAGGTGGGTTAGTTTGATTTTGTTCAGTTTATCTATTGTATATCCGTAGCATGATTTGTTTAGGATTTTAGAGAGTGGATTGAGAGCTAAACAAAACCATAAAGGGCTGAGTGAATCACCTTGAAATATTCCGCGTTTAATTTTAATTGGGGGGTGTACAGAAATTAGCATTAATAGTTCTTAAGTAAATCTTAGTAGACCAGGTAGACATTATATGTTGTAAGAACTGGATTAATTTACTATCAACTTTATATATTTTTAAAACATGTATCAGCCACGAGTGAGGAACACTATCAAAAGCCTTTTGATAATCAATGTATGAGTAGTATAGGTTTTTACGGTTTTGATTAGCTTGGTTATGTATCTCGGCGTCAATAATTAGTTCTTCTTTGCAGCCCATAGACCCTAAGGGGAGCATACTTTTTGTTCCTCCGGTATGATTTTATGAGATTGAGATGAGAGAGACATGAGATTGTGCGTTGTGTTTGACTGGTTTTTACCATAGACTCCATATCTGGTGACCGTGTAATTTTAATCTTTTCTGAATTAAGATTTTGATAAAATACTTTTTGATTATTTGAAAATAACATATTGTGTCTTCTTCTGTTATTACTGATTTTAAGTCTAAGTAAACGTTTTGAGTGTGCTTGTAATTTTTGTTTGAAATTATCTAGTTGATCTACTAATTGGTTTGTGGTGTAATTTTTTGGGTTGAGTTTCTGTTGATTTCTTGTGTTAAGATTTCCTTTCAGATATTGTGTAAGTTGTCCTATTTCTTTACGTAGCTGTTTAATTCTGTTTTCAATTCGTACCTGCCATTTTGGATTATTGTAGCCCAATGTTTTGTCGGTAACTTTCTCTTCAGATGGGTTAATTAATTTGGTATGCAAAGTAGTAGTAGTTATGGCTGCGCAGTATATGGCACTTTGAATTTCATTTACATTTGGCGTCTCGTTATCTTCTAAATATTCCCTCATTTTATTGTTCAATATATTTACTCTTTTAGTTATGCTACGCGTGACCTGGATCTTTGGGATTATAGGTCTAAGAGATGGGTCTGTACCAGTATATTTAATTAACATTTCTTTAAAAACACTTTCTATTTTTTGAGTCTCCATTGCATTGGGATCTGTATGTGGTATGTTTGTGGTATTTGTCTCTGGCGTGATTGCATGTTCTGTGGTATCAGGAAAGCTTGAAACGGTATTTGACTGTTGTTAAGTTGGGGTAGTAGAATGGTATGGAGATGGGATATCCGTGTTTGTTTGATAATCTGTTTGTATGTTACGAGGGCTAATGTGTAGTTCTGTGTTTTGTATGCTATTTTGGACGTTGAAAATGCCAAAGGTTTGGGTTAGGTCATCTACATATTGTTTTATTTGTTCTCTTACATGAGCTGCTATTCTATTATTTCTATAGATCACTCTAATCTAATCAGCTAGTCTTTGTTCGGATATGTGACTTAATTTCGGGAAAATTTCTATGAATTTTTGATGAAGTTATGGTCTAAACGCTGTAAGGTTTGATTCGCATGCTGTTACTATGTAGTAACAACGGAGAAATTCTCTGTTAATTTGGTCAGTCCATTTCATCCAGTTGGAGGAAGCATGTCCTGCAAACCACTTCTTGCTGGTGTGTTGATGAGATGTGATTGTTGAATATTGTGGTCTACGGGATACAATTGATTATTTTGTAAGGTACTCGTAGACGGCGTGATGTCAGGAATGGGCACAGGTTAAGTAGCATTTGCTTCCCGTGTAACATCATCTGACATTGGTGACAATGTAGTAGATCGTGATGATGTTGATGAATTATCGAACATGTACGACTTTGGCGACGAGTGAGGTGATGGAAATAAGCTAATGGATGAAGTAGGTGATGTGGGGTACGAGTTTGTGTTGCTCGTTGTTGGGATATTCTCTGCAGCAGTACTAGACTGGGCAGGAAGTGGCGATACGGTGCCCCCCCCCCCCCCCCCCCACGAAATACGAGGGGCAGCCCGGACCCGAAGGCCCGGGGCGGGATTCTCAATTGCTTTTCGCTCTGGTACCCGCCTGGGGTATATTTATATTTCGTAGTCGCATTTCATAATATGTTCTTCTTCTACTGCTTGAGGCTTGGGGCCGTTAGTTGGGAAGGGTGTAGCTAAGATGTGAGTAGCTTTTAATTTTACTGTAGCCGAGGTGTGGCGAGTGGCTCTATTGACTTTAGTGTTACTAGGTCAAGATGTTAGTGACCCTTTATGGTTCATGCCTTCCCTAAGCCCCTTTATTATTTTTTTTTCTCTAGGACGCTAAGTAAGCGTTAACCTAACCTAACCTAAATTAAATATATGTTTATAAAGTATTCAATTCAATTTATAATATATTTACTAGCTGTCCCGATACATGTTGTTCTGTCTCAATTGTGAACTGGAATAAATAAATAGCTATGCATACACCTACAACCTACACCTACATGTACAACTTTTCCAATATTTCTCACCGTTTAAACCTTCCACAATTGTTTCATGACCAAAATTAGCCAAATCCGTCCCGCCGTTCTCGAGTTTTAGCGAGACATTGGATTGCAATCCATTTTAGGGTTCCGTAATACTTAAGGAACCCTTATAGTTTCTCTCTGCCCGTACGTCTGTCTGTATGTCTGTCTTTCTGTCCGCTCTCCTTGCTTCTGTAATTATGAATATAAATGGATAAAATTTATAGTTTTAAAATGTGTGTAGAGTTCGGTTTTGACATATTCGATCGTCTTGGTCGCGGCATTGTTAATGATAATATCGGCACAATAAGTTAATAGAAACTCGAAACAAACACATCAACCGGTCAACTTCAAAATTTCTAAGTTTGTCAATTTTTCAACCATATTTAACCATTTAGCTGTCAGTAGTGTTTTGTTATTCCATGTCAATTGCGTTTTGTTATACCACGTTTTATGTCACGTCCCACGGGAACGGGATAAAAATCCTATGTCCGTCTCCCGGTTCTAAGCTACCTCCTGGTTCGGCCGTTCTTGAGTTATTATATATATATATATATATATATATATATATATATATTTATATAACACACCGGCATATTTAGCGGAACACAAAAAAAGGTCCATAATTAAAAAAAATATGGTTTTATTTTAAAATCTACTTACTACACTTCTTTTGTTATTTAAAGTTTCATTTGTTTTACTTAAAATGAGATCACATTACGAGTAAGAACAGATTTTGCGAGTAAAGGCTATTTGTGAAAAAATGGTACATTTTTGAACTTTTCATGTAACCGGGAAAAGTGAAAATTAATATTAAAATAACAATTAATTAAATTAGAAAAATGGTGATTAATATAGCGTATTTCCTCCACGTGCTCTTATTAAAGTTTCTACCCGTCTAGGCATACTGAGAATGATGTTATCGATGGTCTCCTGGGATAGTCTCCGCTATTACTCAACTACGGCGATTCGCAGTTCACCCACGTTGGCAGGAGCTGGAATTCTGGACTTAACTTTTCTTTTCAGCAAGTCCCAAACGTGCTCTATTGGGTTCATATCTGGTGATCTCGCCGGCCACTCCATAACAGTGATATTCATATCATTAAGATAAGCTTGAGTTACCCGAGCGGTATGCGGCCGAGCATTATCCTGCATAAAAACAAAATCGTCACCGATATATGGGGAAACGGTACGACATTTTCTTCTAAAACTTCTCTGATATAGCGGTCTGCAGTCAACTCCCTCTGTCAATCACTACCAAGTCTGTGCGAGCTCCCAAACAAATGCCCGCCCAAACCATTATTGATCAACCACCGTATGCAACTGTAGTTTCAAAATTTGTCTGAATGTATCGTTCTTCTTTGCGTCTGTATATTCTTTGCCTGCCGTCAATTTGATTTAAGAGAATTCTGCACTCATCACTAAACAATATCTTACTCCATTGGTCCGCGTTCCAAAGTCGATGTTCCTGAGCAAAAGTTAACCTGTTTCTACGATGATTTACCTCGAGCCTTGGAGCCTTGGCGGGCACAAATGAACCCAAACCAACTTCTTCGAACCTTCTTCGTACCGTACGCTCACTTACGGTTACACCCCGCACTGCTTCTAACTCATGTCGGGCTTGGACGGCCGTCAAACGGGGGTTCCTACGTACACGAAGCCGAATGAAACGATCATCCCTACTCGAAGTGCGTCTTTTTCTGCCTTGTCCTGCTCTTCTCACATAAGTACCGGTCTCCCTGAACCGTTGGATACTGCGATGGATCGTTGAAACTGGTCGACGAAGATCTCTGGATATCACTCTGTAGGTTTGACCATTTCTTCGCATTTTGAGTGCCCTGGCAATCTCCGTTGGGGCTACTAAAAGATACGCGATTAAAAAAAACTAAATAAAACAGTATTTCAATGAAATTTTAAATCAAACTCAGAAGGAAGAAATACTCGAAGTTCGCTCCAGGTAAGATGTATTTGAATAAAATTAAAACAATTGCATAAAATGTGATGTTCAGTTGTTTTCTTAATTTGAAAATATTTCTTTTTAAATTAAATGACGTATAAACTAGCCAGCAACCTTATATGATACTGATATCAAACCTTTATTTTATGTTCCGCTAAATATGCCGGTGTGTGTAGATTACATACAAATATATTTCACAATTTTTTGGGCTGACATTATTGTTAATTGTAATAATACTTTAATTAAATTAGTTGCACAAAACACTATTATCTGATTTCAAAACAAACAAAATAATTAAGCAAAATGGCGGATTATGTCAGCGCCATTGAAGTTAGCAAGCGTGTCCTGGACGACAACTGTAAAAAAACTTCAGCGCTAGCAAGCGGTTTTTTTTCTGCCAAACACAGCCATTGTTCACGATCCTATCTTCTACCTTGAGGTAGAAATGTCAATGTAAACAGTAAATTCATATTTTGTTCAAAGTAAATAAGTTACATTTATATTCCATATAAACTATTGTTAAAAACTTTTGCTAAAGTAAATTTCATAGTAAAATTTAATTTTGTTGTCCTGTTTAATTTTATTGTAGCGTCATGATTTAAGTCTTATTAGACGCCTGTTTCTATACACGCATAACGTAATAGGATAAATGTATAAATTGATAAAAATTGGTAATTTTATGAACTACCTACTTCAAAGTAGGGAGTTGTTAGCCCGCATGGGGACTGAGTAAGTTAAGTAACGAAATAGACGTTCCCGCGGCTTTACCGCTCGAGTCAGCCTCTGGCTCCGATAGAGACATACTGTGTGTAGGGAACCGAACGGGAGACCGTTAAGTTAGGGCGAGTTAGTATAAATATCGGGAAAACCATTTTCCCCGATTTACTCAATCCATGGCAACACATGAATCATAATTGTGAAAATATAAGTAACTAGGATAAGAATTTAGATAGATAGCTATACTTTACTTTCAACATTCTAATATTGTCAACGTAGGCGACCAGACTTACACATATCTTTATAATACAGTCCACTATATAAGTACCAAGTCGTTTATATTCCATCTGGGAGCCTACATAATTTGAGAATGGATAAACAATGTTTCGAGTTAAGAGGTTACAAGCCGCCGGTATAAATATAGGGCCGGCGGCCATACACGGTGTAGTGGCACGTAACCAGTCGCAAAGTAAGACGAATCCCTAGCTGCCGACCATCGAAGTAATGAACAGTGACCAGTGGTATATTTTTCACATTCTAATTCCTTTTAATCCTTCTCCCTCTATTTTCCCTCGACTTTTCCAGTATCCTTTTAATTCCCTACAATTTAAACACGGCTACAGGAAGATATCGAATTAGAGGAAACTTACAGGGAAGTTCACAATTATGAAATTATACTGTCAATTATGTCAAAGCACAAAACGACCAGCGGACCAGCCCCGTGAACGAAAGTCCTGGCTGGAAAAAACTCACGCCCCGCTCGCCGCGCGCAAGCCCCGCATACGTCTAGCCACGCACATATAGCTGCGAGCTGTCGATCGTGTAATTGTATCGAATGACGGTTCCTTACGTTAGTAGGTTTGGGGATTTTAATGACTGGCAACGCTGGCCGCAACACTTGAGCGATTGTTGCGAGTCTCCATGGGCGGCGGTAATCGCCATCAGGCGATTTGCCTCATTTGTCAAATCAAAACATGTGTAAAAGATTTAATCGTCGTGTGCACACACGTAGAGCGGCGCCACGCTACGCAGCCCGGTGCATCTCGAAATTAGAACTCTTGCAATGAAACGTGTATCTTCTTGTGTAGACTATACAGTTCGATTTTGATCTTAAAAATGCCGCGCCGCGCCGCATCTCGGTGTGAACGTCACTACACAACGAGAAAACATATGAAAACTAATCACTAGGTATTGAATGTATCATGTAAGTTATGAAAAGTTTTAGATTTAGCAATCGTTTAGCGAGGGGAACCGACTGTGTATGCGCCGAGCCCTGACACTATGGCTACGATATATTAAGGGGCTGTTTCATAATCTTCGAATAAGTGTCGGATAACTTATTCGGAAGTTTGTCGCTGCTTATTATAAATCATGTGACAGAGACAAAACAGGCACACGTGTGACACTTATCAGTAGATTGCGAAACAAGCGCTGACCATAGTAGATTGGTATAATATGTTGCTTTATAATATTTTTATTAGGTTTATTACAAAAATATTTTTAGTAATGTTGTGTTAGGAATTTTCAGTTGACATACAGATACTTTCAGTAGGCACTTAGTAACACTAACAATACAGTAATCTTTTAGATGAATGTACACCCTCTTCAGTATGATAGATATGTAGATAAATTAACTTCGATCTGATGTTCGAGTGCGCCTGAAAATAGTGTGATATTTGAGTATGCCGTAAATATCAGCAGCTGATAATGGAATACATACGTTTCCTTTGGAATGTCTAAATAAACTATAACGGATGGGCAAAGCTATATTTGTCACTGTAATTTATATATTATAGTACAGTGAATACTGTACTATAATATATAAATAATATACCGTTACATTATAAATTAATCTAGCGAGCTACAATTTCGCTAGGTAGATTATATAGTGTTATACTATATACAATGTGCACTGTGATTGATTTTGTAACTATATATAATATTTAGTTATTCCCAATTAACAATTTTGGGTGACCGATTTCTATGAAATAAAACAACGGAGGCTCCTTCATTATTATTACAGCAGGATTGATATCACTATCATATCGGAATCATTCTTGTGAATATAGCGAAAGGGTTGTTTAAGGGCAAGTGTCCGGATAGTTTATTCGAATGTTTTATCGCTGCTTACTTTATAACGGACGACATGGACGAAACATGTAAATAAGCTATCTGACTCTTAAATTGTGAAACAGGCCCTAAATGGTATTAAAGTATACCCACGTATAAAAAAATATTTTTGAATAATGATATGGAGTTTATTCTAAAGCTATATTTTTAAGCTACTTTGAAAAGAGCCTTGATAGCGCCAGTGGGTAATAAAATGCTATTTTTGAAGCAAATTCGTATATATCATCCCGACAGGCTCATTGTTATTTTTAGGGTCCCGTACCCAAAAGTTAAAAACGTCTGTCTGTCCGTCTGTCACCAGACTATATCTCCTTAACCGTGATAGCTAGATAGTTAACTTTCTTAACTATCGGAGATAATGTATTTATGTTGCCGCTATAACAACAAATACTAAAAACAGAATAAAATAAGTATTTAGGAGTGCTCCAACACAACAAACGTGATTTTGTCGTTTTGTACGGAACCCTTTGTACGCGGAATCGCACTTGGTCGGTTTTTTTTTTTTCGTTCATACACCCGAG
Organism: Phengaris alcon alcon; assembly: GCA_037179445.1. Lineage (NCBI taxonomy): Eukaryota > Metazoa > Arthropoda > Insecta > Lepidoptera > Lycaenidae > Phengaris > Phengaris alcon. Next base: position 2,793,667 of record JAYRCH010000097.1, read on the forward strand.
CCTCACAATAGGTTGAAAGGTGTAGGGCGCAATTAAATGTAGCCAGAATTTGCACAGTCATGGTCCGTCAATTACTGGTATACACTGTTAACCAAACTGATTTGCGATTTGGCTTTCGCTATATCATCCTCATCATCATAATTATTTAAATAACAGACGCCTACGGGATTCAGCGGCTTAGGCTGGGGCTAAATGATCCGGATAGATCCGGATCCGGAATCCGGATATAGTCCCAGCCTAAGCCACTTATAATATTTTGAATTTAATTATCAATTTTGCATGTTTAAAGTATGATAATAAATTGTATACAACTGACAAACTACACTTAAAGTATAAGATAATAACAATTCAACTATTAGAGTATATTAATAAGAAAATAAAATGTTTAAGTAATATAATTTTAACATGATTTGAACTGTTAAATTGTTTTGTAATATCGATATAATGTAATAATTTGTTAATTGTATTGAATTCTAATAATCTTGACGTTCATAAGTGTTAGTGAGTGACCTATGTGAATAAATGTTTTTTGATTTGATTTGATTTGGTCTTATCCCGAAATAAGGCAAGAGCCTACCACATACCAAAATAAAAAATTTTAAATCCGCGCGAAGACGCGCTATCAGAACATTGTGTGATGTGTCGTTCTGCGCGGTGAAGTGTATTTTTAACCCCCGATGCAAAAAGAGGGGTGTTATATGTTTGACGTGTCTGTCCATGACACCGTAGCTCCTAAACGAAAGGTCCGATTAACAGGCGGCTTTATTAGTCTGAATGCTGGCATGATCGATCATCATCAGCTCGCTCACTGCTTGACAATTCGAGGGTTACTTAATTTTTTTTTATTTGTTTTTTTTTATTTTTTTATTTTTTTATTTTTTTATTTTTTTTTTATTTGTACAGAAAAACTTACAGCTATACATATAACAATATCGTAACAAAATAGAAACAAAAAGCCTTTTAAAAGTTTTTACAGATTTGTAACAATTAAGGTGAGCGCTATAACTTAGCAGTAACCATGAAGTAAAGAGATGAAAAAAGCAATAATTATAATAAACCATTACGTAACAAGCAAATAAAAAGAAAGAAAAGAGAAGAGAACCGCTGGATCGCAGAACCATACACACAATTAGTATTAAGTATTACCTAACTATCAGATGAGAAATATTCCGTAGCTGCAAGCCGCCTGATAGGTACCCTATAGGTAGGTATATATTTGCGTTATTACAAATTTAACGATAAAAATTACGATAGTAGAGTCTTATTCTAAGTTCCAACACAGTCAAAATACGAAGAAAATATGTGTTGTCTATGTATATAAAATTCCAGTTTACCCGACATAGATTAATAATTGTGTTTAGAGGCGTCTGTAAATAGAATTCCCTTTAATCTACCCGTAGTGGTACAGAAATACTGTATAATGCATTCTCAGCCAAGGTATGATATTGCTAATTTTAATCCTTTTTTTTCTTTGTATAATGAGTAATGAGTGAGTAAAAAGATTTTTATTTTCGTTTTTATTTAAAGAGAGCAATGTTCTTTTAAATTAATAGTTGAATTACATGGAGATTGGAGTATGTAAGGCCTATACGATAGGATACCAGAAAACTTTAAAATAATTCAATCTAGAAATTTAAAAAAGTAGTCAAAGAACATTTGTGTGCCAAAGCCTATTATAATAAAGTAAATTATTTTTTTAATGACTAGTCGTCGTCCGCAACTTTCTTGCGTGGAACTATTCGTGGAAACGTAACCCTATTCATTTAAACGAAACCTTAAGATAAAATTAGCCTAAGTTACTCCTCATAACATCAGGTATATGTAAGTGAAACAAACAGAAAGAGAGATAGACAGACAGAGTCTGTCTATACAGATGGACAGACAGACAAAACAGACAATGCAGGCTGATCACCTGATTGTCTGACAAGAGAGATGGTCCATGCGTCGGATGGGCATGTAAAGTGTCGGTCCTGCGCCTGATCTCTCGCCAGTCTTGCCGGTCATCCGCCCCCCTAGGTGTCGAGAGTGAAGGAAGAGAGAGTGCTCTTGTGTACTGCGCACACACTCGGGCACTATAAAGTAACTCCTGCGTAGCTGGCCTGGTTTCACAATGAATCCGGCCACCGTCAAATCAGTGTGGGGAGCTATTAGCCTTACTGTAACAAAGTTGCGAAGGCTGGTTCTCTAGCCCTTGACTATTTAATAGGTAGGGATTTGGATGAGGGTATTCAAAAGGTAAGTGGTAAGTGAAGCCGATAGGAATGGAGTTATAGGAACCCCACGCCACTGTCACATACCCATTATATACACAATACATCCGTCGATTCAAGCTGCTCCTGCTTAATACAAATTACAAAATCACGGCAGTGGAAAGTCGAAACTTAATTTTCGTAACTAGCTATGAAAAGAGTTTCCCCCCCCCCCCCTTTTATTAATTATTTGTCCGTAACGAAAATTCAAAACGAAATATAAACATTGTAACTGAAAATGAAGAGTAATCAAGCTAAAGTGATTACTAAAAAAAAATGTAAGCTTTTTGAAACTAAAAAGCTCACTAAAACAATTTCAGGAGAAACTAACGTAGCCGCAGCTTTTAATTCATTTTCATTTAGCTTCGTATAATTGTGTTTGAAAATTGTTGCGGCAACAAATTTTGTTGAATAAAACGGTTATACACACAATCGTTTTTAAGCTTGAAACGCTCCCAAACGTGACAGCCGAAAGAGGATGATATTAGGAGTGTTGAATATAAATAAATATTGACATTAAAATTTTCGTTCAAATAAAAATCTGGCCAAATGCGAGTAGGACTCGCGCGCGAAGGGTTCCGTAAAATACGGCAAAGAACCTGTTTGTTGTATGGGAGCCACCCTTGAATATTTATTTTACACCACTTTTAGTATTTTTTGTTATAGCGACAATAGAAATACAATATCACCTATAAAAAATTTCAACTGTCTAGCTATCGCGGCTAAGGAGACACAGCCTAGTGATAGACGGACGGACAGCGAAGTCTCAGTACTACTACTTAAATGGAATTGGGTTGCCTACATGTAAAGAAAACAGTTTTTTTTAAACAATAAGAAATAATTATAAGGTATTCCAACTTGATAAAGAAGTAAATTTTAAAATTAGATTTGCATTTCAAAGTAACAAAAACGTTGGATTATTTTTTACAACATTAGTGTAAAAAACTTACGTAATCAGTTTACTTACATCAAATGCAAAAAGGTTTACTATTGTATGTATGAACATAAACGCGCAAACTTCGGAGATATCAGAAATTTTGTGAATATGGCCATACATTTCGTTCAAGCGTGTGACGTCACCAGTTTGTACGAATTTTGTATGGGGCGTTTTCAAACAATCCGCAGTTTCTTTGAGAATATTGATTTTTAATAAACTATTCCTTTTGTAATCTCTTTAATTTTTCAGAGCACTATTCATTTATTTAATAAAAGAATACAGGAAAATAGCATAATGTAAAAATTTTTACTCTTAAGAGAGACCTGTTTCACAATTGCAAGTGTCGAATAGCTTATTCGGAAGTTTTGTTGCTGCTTACTTTAAATCGAGCGACAGAGACAAAACATACAAAAAAGCTAGATGACTTACCTTATTGTTAACATAATATCATGTATATCCATACCAAAGATATCTAAAGATAAAGATGATATCTAAATATACAATAATCTTGAAACTGTATCGATTCGGTTTACGTAACGTTCTGACGCACACTCGATAATTTTAACCGAAGTATAGATTACTAGCGATCTATAGATCAGTCAGCATGTTTTGTTTTATAGCACGATGATTATGATAAAGTGCCTTTTTGTTTTATATTTCTTTATATATTTTTATTGGAACATTCTTAGCGGAAATTCATGGAATTTATAAAAACTTTAACTTGAGTTATTGTTTAAAACGGGCATTTATTCGTAAAAAATGTAAGCTAGAAAAGTTATTTACTCTCCTCTGAAATAAACTTCATATTGTGTATACAGATCTTTAATTATTATCATTATCTTAAGCCAATTGCGGTGTTGAAAAGTATCAATTAATCAAAGAAAAGAAACTGCCAAATACAATAGCGCACAGGCAAGCTTGCGGCGCGCGAATCCGGTGGTGGGAGGCATCACGTAGGGACAGTTCCGTGTCTGTTATTTATTAACCCTACATAATATATGGAAACAAAACTATTTTGATATTATATTTTTACTACATATACGTATGTATGTATTTGAGCGAATGAATGAAATGATTTTTAATAAAATTACTTCTTACTAGTTCTGGAAATAACTTTTTATGAAAATAATGAAACAGACATAAATTTTATAAAACAAGTTAGTATTTATTTATTGATGATTTATATTTCATCGAACAGCCTCCGTGGTCTAGTGGTTAGAGTTTGGCTCTCGACTCGGAGGTCGTGGGTTCGATTCCCGCATTGTAACAACAAAAAATGTTGTCTGACAAGAAGGTGATCCATGCGTCGGATGGGCATGTAAAAAGGTCGGACCTGTTATCCGTCCCACTGAGTTACGAGAGTAAAGGAGGAGAGAGTGCGCATACAAATACTGCGCACACACTTGGGCACTATAAAATTACTCCTGCGTAACTGGCCTGGTTTCAACGAAAAACCGGCCACTGTCACCGAAATCATTTATTAAATATATTTAATCGAAATCAGTTTTAAATGTTCATGATTGTAGAACTAACGATACTCTGTTGAGCATAATTGTAGGAGATCCAAGCTTCGGCATGAATGGACCGGCTCGACCGGGTAAATACCACGGCCTCACAGAAAACCGGCGTTAAATAACGTTTGCGTTGTGTTTCACCGAGTGGGAGAGGTTACCGGAGCCCCAAGGGGGGTCGGTGATTTTAAGTACTGGGAACGCAAGTCGCAACACCAGAGGAGTTACAAGTGCCACTCCTCTGGTGTTGCGAGTGTCCATGGGCGGCGGTGATCGCTTACCATCAGGCAATCCGTCTGCTCGTTTTCTCGGTCATTTCAATAAAAAAAAAACCATCAATTCTAATCTTTCTGTGAGCAAAGATACATAAGTTCACTATGTTGCTACTAATTTAAACGTCATTTTTTAACCGTGCAATCATACTACTATTAAAATTGCGAAAATGTTTGAGGATGGATGGATGTTTGTTACCCTTTCACGGGAAAATTACCGAACGGATTACGATGATATTTGGTACGGTAGTAGTTTATGCTCTGGATTAAAACATAGCATACTTTTTATCCTGAAAAAGTACCTACAGTGTTCCCGTAGAATACTGTATTTAGGCGAGCGGAGCTGCGGGCAACAGGCAGTAAAGAAATACATAATTTGCTCGAATTTAATATTTTTGTTTGCAAAAATCTTAAATTGGATCGTAGTAGAGTACATATATGGTTTGTAAAACAAGGGATTTGCGTATTGTAATCCTGAAACTTTGGAACATAAATATTAAAACGGTTTAAGGGTAACCGTATTAATAATCAAGCACAGGGTTTGCACACACAAATGAACCTGTTTTGGTGAAGAAGCATTAGATAATTAAATATTAAAGAGGGTTACATTAATGGTCATATTTGGGTCATTATGGGACTGAGGGTCAGTTTACACTGAGACGCTACGCAGCGCGCACTTTTTAATAGCGATTCAATATCGAAATTACGCGCGATGTCGTAAATGGTATATATCTATGGTATATAATATAATGGATAATAATAATATATATTATATAAAATGATATAATAAATAATAATAAATAATATTAATATTCTATATAATATAATATAATATCTGTGTCCTGTGTTTCACAAGACACAAAGTAATAAAAAAGTAAGTATTTTTGGTGGTTTGATACCTGAACAAGGAACACACAGAAACCTCCTAGACACCTGAACTAAAAAAAGTAAATTAAAAAATAAGTTAAAAAAACTATAACCGGACTACGTAAAAAAGGGCTCTAAAAAGGCTGAAACAAGAAAATAATTCACATAGAAATCCAGAAATGCATTGGTACAATTCTGGATTTCTATGTAAATTATTTTCTTGTTTCGGCCTTTTTAGACCCCTTTTTTAAGTAGGTAATCGGGTTATTTATAGTTTTTTTAACTTTTTTTTATTTCGTATTTTTCCGTTTCTCTATCGAACATGTTTTTGGAATAATATTAATAAGTAATCAAAACACTTTAATTCAACAAATCTTCGCCAGCGCGGAGCGAGACATTTCTTTCTTGATATAAGGAAATTCATTTCTTTCTTTATATTTAGTATAATATAATATATTTATACATATTTATAATGTGCTTGTCTTGACCTTTCTTTTGTTGCCAAACACGTGATGATTATCTCGGTTTATTTTTTTAGATGTTAGAATATGAGGATCAATTTTCAAAATACAACATTTTGAAAAATATATTAATATATATTGATAAAAATATTTAGCCTATGTTACTCGCAGCATCATTACAAATCTATAGACACCTAATTTATTCAAATCAGATCAGTAGTTTAGACGCTACGAGGGAACAAACATACATAGGCTACCAAATTCATTACCCTTCTTTTTAGCTCCGCCGTAGTTGAGTAAAAAGTAAGTATTTTGGTGGGTTATACCTATCCTAGGGGTGATACCTATTAACCACAATATAGCTTTATTTCATTATATAAATAGCCGTAAGTAGTAGTAAGCTGTTGCCCGCGGCTCCACCCGCGTAAATACAGTCTCCCTCGGCAACACTGTACTTTTTCGGGACAAAAAGTAGCCTATCTTTTAATCCAGAGCCTAAACTACTACCATAGCAAATTTAATCGAAATCCGTTAAGTAGTTTTGGCGTGAAAGAGTAACAAATCTATACATCCATCGATCCATCCCCACAAACTTTCACATTTATAATATATATATGTGGTCTGAAGCTCAAAAATTTGGATCTATACCATTTAGACACACTGTGGGCTTACGTGGGTATATCGTGCAAAGAGAAGTAACAGACTTACAATATCACTCGTTCATTCGGAATCACATTACAAATCTTTATAAATTCACTACACTTTATAAAATCACTGCACTTTTATAAACACTGGCACTAGGACAGTTCCGTGACGTGTTGACAAGTTGGTGGCTCAGATTGAACTCGCCGCCACAAAATGGGTGGCTGGCCCAAGAGGGGACGCCCTAACACTGTTCCACTCTAACACTGCTCTCATTCCGACACGTCCCGACTCTGACAAAGCGCGCCAAACAAGTTTCTGATAGATCGCCATCTATCAGAAACTTGTTTGGCGCGCTTGAAGTTCCGTTTCCGCTTTATCACCGGATGCGACACGGCCATCCTGCGAGACGCACGTCCTCGTGCGTTGAACTGAAACAATATTAAGACAGCACAGTATTTGCTCGACCATTCCTGACACGATCTGGTCCTAATGCTGATCTTTCATGTTTAAAAATAAATCTTATCACACGTTTCGAAAATTTGTTTGTTTCATTTTAAAATGATTTAGACTACTAACAATATTGTTTAAACCGAGGAAAACATAAAATAGACATCATTAATCCAAAATATCATTAGGATTTTACTAAGTAGGTTCATAGAAAAAGTATCTCATCTCAAAACTTTACACAAAATTAACGCTAGCTTAAGTCAAACCCAGACCAAGTACTATTGACGTTCAAAACAAAACATTGTACATCTTAATCACATTTTAAACCTTAGGTCACTCATTCGTGGTCAAACAGAAATTGAGCCGCACACGGACTCTATGGTCTTGGCTTCAAGGCTAGACCCGACCAGAGCATCCAGAGCTACAGCATTACCGCGTACTACTGCTACCCCTAGGGCAGATGCCGATTTCTCTTAGGCTACGGCTACCGTACAATGGTATGGTTTCCGACACAGCGAATCGAGTACCCAAAGAAACAGAATCTTATTAAATATCATCATCTTCAACAACTTCAATAGGACTTGGCCCTCAGGCATTTTTCGGACTCGATCATGAGCGTATTTATAGTCACCGGACGTTTAAATAACTGGTACGATCGAACACAGTACGGTAGATAGAGATTTTACTCGACTTTTGATTACAACTTAAATTTGTTCATCATTAACCGACCAGAATTATCAAGTATGATCACTTATTAATCATTAACGTTGATTATTAATTATTACGTCATCGCCTACCTTTTCGTATGCTCAAGCTTTCAGTCCGTCCGCGTTTAGATTCTCCATGGTTAGCGAAAATGATGTGTTAAAGATCCTGAAAGCATTAAAGTCTAACGCGATGGGTGCCGACGGTATCAATTTGGACATGCTGCTGTTGATCTGCCGGCTGCCTATCTGTTTAAGTGTCATTACACACATAATAAACACGTCCCTCTCAACACACACATTCCCCGAATTATGGAAGTTGGCAATAGTTAAGCCGTTACCTAAAAAGGACACAATATCCGAACTAAGAGATCTCCGACCCATTAGCATACTGCCATGCATGTCGAAGATACTTGAGAGGGTAGTGTGTGGGCAATTGAGCATCTATCTCGGACAATGCAACATACTGCCTTCTCTGCAGTCTGGTTTTCGAAGACAGCTCAGTACAACCACTGCGTTAACTGACGTCGTAGATAACATTATTTTCGGACAAGACTCGGGTGAGGTAACGATTTTAGTTCTGTTAGATTTTTCTCGCCCATTTGACACTATCCATATACCTTTGCTCTTATCAAAATTAAAACATTACGGGTTAGACGAAGGCGTGTATGAGGAATGAGGAATGGCTCTCTAGTTTTCTACTAAATCGCTCGCAAGTAGTTGAGCTTATAGATGGTGGAGGTGATCCATTGCGCTCAAGCCCACGTGACGTAAAAAGAGGTGTCCCACAGGGATCGGTGATTGCTCCCACAATGTTTTCAACGTACTGTGCAGATATAACATCAAATATAAAACACTGTAAATTCCACATTTATGCCGACGATATTCAAATTTACATATCTTTTAAGCCTTGTGATGCAAATGCAGCTGTAGATAGGTTAAACGATGATTTGGCGCGAACTCAGGATTGCTCCGAGTCTAATGCTTTGGTACTTAATCCAGATAAGACCAAGTACATGGTATAAGGTACCAAACAACAACTTAAAAAATTTACTGAAATTCCGCTCGCAATACGTATTTACAATAAAAATATTGAGAGAGTAAGTGAAGCGCGTAATTTGGGAGTGCTAATAGACGAGGAGCTTAAGTTTGAAAGGCATATCATAAACACGGTAAGCCGCTGCTTCTACCGATTAAAGGTTCTATATAATATAAGAAAACTTGTTCCCGAGAAGCTGCGTAGCACTCTCTGTGAATCCCTAGTGCTCTCGAATTTAAACTACGCGGACGTAGTTATAGGACCCCGCCTGCTATCGCGATCAAAAAGGCTCGTACAAAAAGTACAAAACGCATGTGCGAGGTACTGTTGCGACATACCGCCGCGTGCACACGTCACGCCATATATCAATAACCTACGTTGGCTAAAGATGGATGGACGCAGGCAGGTAGATTTCGCCACTCTTTTGTTCGGAGTGGTAAAACACAAAATACCATCCTACCTCTTTAACAAACTACAGTGGGCTAGTGATAACGAGCTGACTGTCACTACTAGAAATTTGTCTTTTTTGCTTGTCACACCGTTGCATCACACATCTAGTTTTAGAGGCAGATTCAGATATCTTGCCAGCAAAATCTGGAACAATCTTTTACCACCTCTTCGTGATCTGAAAACAATAGATAGCTTTAAGTCAAAACTTACAGCACATTTACTGCGTAAACAACTCGAAGCGTAGGTGCATATCTTAGATAACTAGTATATAACATCAGTTGACACATACATACATTTAAATTATATTATAATACATTTTATTTAATTTCCCATGACTTTAATTTTATAGTAATTTATTTAAATTACCTGATTATCACAACATGTTCAATATTATTAAGTCTGCAAGTATTATTTTTATTTACTCAAACAACTGTTATTGCTTACCTGGTTTTGCAAGCTGAAATGGGTGGTCCCTGGTTGTTTCGCTACATCATAATAATTGAATTGAATTAACTATAATTAGAATGCGCCGCCTAGCCCACTAACTACATCCTCAATACATATTATATAGTGCAGCTTACCTGGGTATGTTTCATATAACGCATTTGGGTGTTTCCGTGATAATTGTATTGGCCTAAAATAAAAATATATCTATGCCAATTTAATGGTAATAACTAATTAGTAAAGGAATTATCTATATATTGCAACGTTACTTATCTTTTATATATATGTAGGTATATCCCATGTTGTTATTGTGTGTGACATATATGATGCTGCTAGTGTGTATCTGTCAGTCGCCTGACAATAACGAGGATCCACAGAATACCAGGGATTGCGGTATGGTTGAGTACTATGTCGCGATCGTACACCTGAGTGGAGTCCTTTTCGACAGCTGTTCGCATTGCACTACCTTATACCTGTTCTTTATTTTTTATTTTTTATGATATGTTATTTTGCTATTGTTTGTTGTTTGTTAACATTATATGTTTCTTATATCTATGTTACTCTTTTTTTTTTAATGTCCGTATTATTCCTGTTATTTGTAAACTTTTCCTGATTGTGTTTAATGTCGATTCTTTGTTGTTAATGTAGTGTAGTGTGAGCGTGTTTGTTGAATAAATGTTATTATTATTATTATGTAGCATAGCTATTTCATAACATTACTATTCAATTTAGACTTCTATTTTGAATCATGTACCTTTTGAGAATATCTTTTAATAAACAATCAGAAAAACAAAAATTATTAACAGCTTCAGGTGTCACATTCACAGTTCATAGGTTTTTATACTTTCTACCACACCAAACACAAGAGTAGCTCTCTTAAGGACAGCCCAAGTCAACCTTTAACTCAAATGATCTATGCTACGAGGCAAGATCCGACTGTACTACCCAGGACTACCTCCTATAGTATCCTGGTACAGTCTCTGAACTTGCGAATTGTGAATCCTGCCCTGACATCGTAACTATACGGATGTTCCTTTATCCTCTATATCATTATCCTCTACAATCTAAATAGGACTCTTGGGTATCTTTCTAATGCGATCATAAAAAGACTATACCAAGTCTTCACACTACAGTCACGAGATAAACAATTACGCTCACCAAATAACTTTAGTTCCAAATCTGATACTTCAATGAAGTAAATAGTGCAGATCCCTAGCCGCCGCGGCACCTGTCGTACGGCCTACACCACCCGCCGTGCTCCGTCGTGTCGCGTCTGTTGCATATTGACAAAAGTAAGTGTCAATGTCATTTTTGACATTGACAGATGTCATGAAGTAAAGCCTATGTAGTTTGTTTATTTCAGTTGGCCAAAAGGCTATAAATAGTGTAGACGTAGGTATATTGCTATGTTAGGCATATACCTCATATTAAATGTAATACGTAATCAGTGTTAAGCACAAATAAAGGAGAATATAATAATTGTTGCTGTATTATTATCATCACCACTCAGACACACATCAGGACTTACAATCAAGAGGTCGAAGCCCGCTACAGCGTCGTGTCACGTCGCATCATGTAACGTTGCGTCGCGTCACGTCGCCTCGCGTCGCGTCGCTCGAATACTGAACCTCCATGATATCAGAAGACCGCTTGGAGGTCTTTACAACCTTTTACATGATAACCAAGTTCACCGAAGTTCACTGGATTTCCCTATGAGCTTTCTTATCCGCCTCAGTCACAGCCACTGGACCGTTGAGCGCGTGCTGCTGCGATCACCATCAACACCGGCCACAGGCACCTGCTTACATACTGCAGCTTATGAAACCGTCAAATTATTTCTTTTAACCTCTTTTCTATTTGTTGTCAATTAAACTATTATTTCCTATAATTTCTGTAACCTATAGTGATGCACGCTCATGGACCACCACACAAACAATATTTATTTATTTATTTATTGAATCTTAATGCACAAACATGCACAAAGGCGGACTTAATGCCTTATGGCATTATCTACCAGTCAACCTTTGGGCGTTACAGGAGCAAAATTATATAGGTGCCGGTAAAGTGGAAAAAAAATGCTGAGAAGAAGAAATCAAAAAATCCTAGATGAAATAGGGATACAATCATGATACAATACAATAATATAAATACAATGAAGATAGATAACATAAATATTATAACAATAAACGCCTATGAAATCCAAAATTACTATAAAATAAATATATATATATATACACTAACTAATAACAAATACTAAGAATCTGCCAATTGCTTAAAATAAAATTCACGAACCCTGCGCTTGAACGTGTCCCTGGTTTCGGACATCCTGATTTCTAGAGGAAGTGCATTCCAGAGAAGAATAGCCTAGATATTGAAAGAAGAATGGACTATATTAGACTTATGGGGAGGGCAAATTAAAAGCTCGTTGTTAGTCGATCGGAGGTTCTTGTCGTGCCTGCTGCAGAGATATTGAAAGTGAGAAGAGAGATACTCGGGAGAGTGTTGATGGTGCAGCAATGAGTAGAGCATGGACAGTGCCCGCACAGAGCGGCGCTGACGTACTGGCAACCAGTGCAGCTTGAAGCGATAGGAAGAAACATGATCAAATTTTCATAGGTTGAAGATAAATCTTATACAGTTATTGAAAAGACGATCGAGTTTATTTAGTTAATCAATATTAAGATCGAAACTACACACGTCACCATAGTCGATTATTGGGAAAATATAATATATCTGCACCAGCAAAGTCTTGACCGGGATAGGAAGGAAATTTTTAAGCCGATAAAGGGATCGCAAGATCCCCGTGACTTGGCAGGAAACGTCAGTAATATGGGTTTGCCAACTGAGAGACGAGTCAATATGTAAACCAGATATTTACGCTGGAACTAGAAGAAGTAACAGACCCATCGTAGATAACAGGTGGAAGAGTGCTTTTGTCCACTTTACACAAGCATCGAGATGTACCTAACAATACAGCCTGACATTTAGTTGGATTTACTGTTAAACCAAATTTGTCACACCAGTCTTTTATTGTTCTTAGATCCTGGTTTAACTCTTCGATGGCTGTTGGTAACCCCTCCAATCCTGCCTGGATATAAAGTTGTAAGTCATCGGCATACAGACGATACGTACTGCGAAGTCTTTTGGTGATAAGATTTATAAAAATACAGAAAAATAGGGGAGATAAAATACCGCCTTGAGGAACACCAGCATCGAGATTATGCCAATTAGATGACCTATCTGTGCGTACTGACTGCTGATGGCCTCGAAGATAGGAAGAAATCCATGTTAGCGCTTCAGACGAGATCATAAGGCCGGAGAGTACTGCTAGTAGGATATCATGATTGACGTGGTTAAATGCATTCGAGAAGTCTACTAACACTAAATAGGTAATCATAGAGTTCTCGAAACCAGCTCTGACATCGCCTGTCACTTTTAACAGTGCAGAGGTTGTGCTATGTCCAGGTCTAAAACCGAATTGAAGTGGGGAAAGTAAGTTATTTTGATAAACAAACCTGGACAACTGCTTATGGACGCAGGCTTCGAGAACCTTTGATAAGAAAGGAAGGATGGAAATAGGACGAAAGTGTGAAGGATGAGTGGGGTTGAAGATTTTTTGAAGCGGACGAACGAAGGCTTTGCGCCACAGATTTGGGAATTCTCATGAATCAAGGGAAAACTTTGAAAATGAAAATTATCATGTTATTTTCACACTTTTAATAATTCCAATCCACCTAGTCTAAAAAGTAATAGATAGACAAACATGTAATGTTCCTAATTTACAGCTTACAACAACGATATCATAAACTGATAAAGTTTTCTCGCGAATTGCGAATGTCCTAGAACTTATTATCGTGTTAACATCTAACAGTTCTTTTAGACACTTTCAGAATAAATAACATACATGACATTATTTAAAGTCACTTTTGAAACTGACCAATGGTTAATTTCTCCTTCATCGTGTACATTATCGCCAAATAAGAAACAAGAGTACGTACAAACTGTACGTACTGTGATTAAAACCAAGTACAAAGTAGAGCTTCAATATTTAATAGGTTGATTTTTTTAATTGAATTGTCGTTTTAAGCTAATACCGTCCTAAACAACATTTGTAAAGTATACGTCAACTGATTTTGTTTATGCAGTGCACCAGCTGTTGTTTTTCAGGAATACCTGCAATTGATAAGGATTGTCTTTGTTTTCGCAAGTGTTGTTTACAACTTGCACGTATCTGCCATGAAATGTCATTTTATTACAAAGTACAATGTGATGTCACGAAATGGAATGTCGATTATGATCTTTATTTACCAAAAATAATTTAACGTTTTAGTTCCTACTGCTATATTCAAGCGTGATCTACTTCGGTCAATCAAACAGTAATTATAATGAGTCTGTATGACGTATGTCGTACTCGTTTTTTACTTTGCGTTAATTTCTGCTCATTTAATTTGTTTCTTTTTCATAATAATTTGGTACCACCAAAGTATTATGAAAAAGAATATAAATTATAAACCAGAATAATTTAGAACCCTATAACAAAATAAGCAACGTTCACGATACAACCAGTTTGCCTCATTGTGAAGCGACTACACCAGTTCACATGAAGCACAATGCACATCCATTTGTCGCCGCCGCCCGCGCTGCCGCTGCTCGGTCACGCAGCGCCGCTTGTTGTCCCGTTGGGGCGGCTATGCATCGCCCAGTCGAACGTCCAACTGCACATAAAACAAAACAGCAAAACACTAAATTGTAAAGGTTATTTTGAGATATAAGCAAGCAACACAACACGTGAAACACGAAATAAATCACTAGTTTATTCAAGGTCTTAAAAATTATTGCGAGAAATAAAAAGTTGGCTACCACCTTTTACCAAAACTACCGAATTCATAACTAAAGCCTGTCGTTGAGCCGCCACCGCGCTCGAGTTACCACCATAGACGTCATGTCACTGTCGTCATCACGTCACAGCTGTCCTTACTTCAACTTTTTCTTAATCCCGTCTTCGTGGCGGGCACGAACAAAGGGTTATTGGTACAAGGTCAACTTGCAGCATTCAGTTCACTGCTGTCCCGTAGTTTCACAATTACGCCGTATGCATGGCGTGCTGCCTTGTTGTACATACTGCCAAACTCGATCCACATCATCCTCAATGATTATTATCACTTTTTGTAGCCTTTGTGCGGGATAGATTACACTTTTTTTTTTAATACCCACATTTTTTCGGAACAAGCATTTTCTTTCTCTGCACGACTTGATCGCGATTCTGATATCGTCTGAGGCTCATGAATTTGGATCTATACCATTTAGACACACTGTGGGCTTACGTGGGTATATCGTGCAAAGATAAGTAACAGACTTACAATATCACTCGTTTATTCTGAATCACATTACAAATCTTTATAAATTCACTACACTTTATAAAATCACTGCACTTTTATAACCACTGGCACTAAAACGGAACTAGGACAGTTCCGTGACGTGTTGACAAGTTGGTGGCTCAGATTGAACTCTCCGCCACAAAATGGCTGGCTGGCACAAGAGGGGACGCCCTCCCACTCTAACACTGCTCTCATTCCGACACGTCCCGACTCTGTCAAAGCGCGCCAAACAAGTTATTGATAGATGGCGCACTTGAAGTTCCGTTTCCGCTTTATGACCGTATGCGACATATACTAACGTACCTAAGGATTGTTCTTATGTTAATAATCTAGGCTCCTTTAGCCCTTACTTATATTCCAGACAGATTGAGGGTTTAGCTATAAACTTAGGCATTATATTTAGGTATTATGTTTCATTTTGGGCGATAAGCTGGATTATCGAAATTGTTACGTTTTTTATTGAATTTTTACTGTAATGTAATGTAAAAAAAGATTAGGTCATTACATATGAAATTGGCGTTTTGTAAAGGAGGAACATAAAGTTGATTTTTTTAAACATTATATATTTATTTAATCAAAGTATATACCATTGCTATCTGTGCACTTTTGCCATCTGATTGGTAGTTCATTGATTCCTTTAGTAAAAAAATTATTCGGATAGGAATTAATAAAAACTTTGAAGGCGTTTTGGAGTGCCCCATCGGAGTTGAATTTTTTCCCTTGCAAGAAGTTATCCAAATTTCGAAAAAATTGGTAATTTGTTGGAACAAGGTCCAGGGCAGTACGGTCTATTATAAGGCCTTTTGTGGTCCCCTTTTTAAAAAAGGATTTTATTTAAACACTAGAAAATAGAAGTAACAAATTAAAACACGATTTGAATTTTGAACACGACCGTCGTGGATTTGGAATGGAAAGAGACTGATGGGGGACGGTGGAGGATGTTTATATAAGGGTAATATGATTGATGACTACAGTGGAAGGAATACGAATATGACTTAGGTATATAGGGAACATTGGAAGGATATAACACCTCCCCGGCCAAGACTAAACTTCGGAGTTAGATTCCGAAGTTTGGTTAGATTGGGCTGTAGGATTTGGATTCGAATTAACAGGGGTAGAAGTTTTGAGAGGATGGAGTCTACATTTAGGAGTAATAGGACTGAGGTTTATATTTGGAGTATTTGATGGATTGGGATTTTGTGTATCTGATGGATTGAGATTTTGTAAGTTGAGGGTTATTGGAGATAAGAGTTGGGATTGACGGTTGTGTTTCTTTATTAAGGGATACAATCTGAAAACAACATAACATATAACAGTAATAATAATTATTAATATTTTAAGGTAATTATGGAGTAATGAGTCTCGTATCTAATTATTGGATGTTTGTTAATGATTTTATCTGCCTCTTGTGTTAATAATTTTAGTTTTGTTTTGGTTTCCAAGGTAAATGAATCTAGATCTATATTTTCATAATTGATAAGGGGCTCATTACTTTTGATTATTTTAAAATTATCCAGAATACAGCATGAATCATTAATTTTATTAAAATCAGGTTGAACTACCATTGAATTTATCTTTATGACATTAGAGTTTGATATTAATTTGGTATTTTTACAATACGCGGAACAGTAGTGTAGTTTGATTTATACATTCTATATAGAGTTTATTAGATTGTGTTTGTACAAAAATCCAATTATTATTAGTAATTTCTTTCCATACATCTAAATTTCCTTCAATAAAATCAGTTTTAAATTGTTGCGGTACCCTTTTTAACACTTTAGTTATAAGTTCACTTTCACAATTTGGGTTGGCGGTAGTGGAATACACTGTCGTTATGTCGCACACGTAGGAGCCTTGATCTATTATCGCGCATGTGTTGAGTGACTCTAGTACTCAATATTCTGATTTAGAATTATCAATAGCAATGTATTTATTTGTAGGCATGATATAACTAAATTGATTGGGTTCAACATTATAATGGGGAATAGGCAATGCTATGCTATGATACAGATCATAAACACTTGGTGATACTAATGGTATTCTTAATACAAATGTAACTTTATTATTTAAACTGAAACTTATAACTCTAGAAACATTAATTAACTTAAACATATTACTTAATTCTATGTTTACAGGAAGTTTCGTAATTCCAGGCAAATATCTATAATTATCAACCAATTCCTTGTATAATACAGTGGAGGTAAAATGGCTGGATGTATGATATTTTGACTGCTAAACATTATTGCATTTATTATGTCTTCTAATTGAAAAGACAATGTTAACATGACTGCTTCCAAATTACTCAAAATTGAATTGATTTCAGTTTTCAAATATAGTTCGTTGTTGGTTTCGGATGTACTTTTTAACTTGAATGAGATTTGCTTCATTAGTTTTTACTTTATGTAGTGTATGGTTAAATTCTGTCAATGTAGATGTTTTAATTTAAATATTTTCTTTTAATAAAGAACTAAACTGCTTTTGATCATTTTGAATAGTTTGAATTGCATTGTCATATTTTACAGCGTCGTACTCATCCAGAGTTCCAAATATGGTTTTGTAGAGGGTTCTAATACCACCGAACCATGCTCCTCGTCTGGCTCTATTATTGGTCAGGTGAGATATAGATGAATAATCGGAAAGTAAGTCATTGTATCTGATTGTTAGCGGTTCTAGTGTATTGGAACATTGTAGATTTATTTCGTTTTGTATATCTGATTACAGGTGAAGCGTAATGTGCCTAATACAGAGTTGAGGTTTTTTAAATGCGGTACCATTAATGACATGTCGCGAGGAGTCACCGCGTCGAGATATCCGGTTCTTATTTTAACTTTTCCAATTGGGTCGAAGTATATACCAGGGTTTGATTTTATTTCTTTAACATAACCTTGGTTATCCGTAGCCCATGCGCTGCAATTAAATTTAAAACTATATATTACTATCCTAATCTTTAAACTAAAGTATATTGATGTCTTATGATTATGTATATAAGTTTAATACTATTTTCAAAATAATGAACTTATTAAGTACTAATTGGACTCGTTTGAGTCGGTGCTGAGTTTTGAACATCAGCAGGTTTGACTTAATCAAAATGATGTCTTACATGACGTCTATTTTTTAGTAAAGACAAGGTGTGATTTCCATGAATCTTAACTACCTTGTAGGGCCCTTTCCATCCACCGGAAAGAGCTTTTCTTAGCCTAAGATGATTTTTCAAATACAAAAAATCACCTACTTTATATTCTACTGGGCGAGTACGCGAATCATAGTAATTTTTTGATGTTTGTTTTGATTTCATAATATACTCTCGAGCATTTTCACGAGAGTGCTTCATACGATGTTGCAGCATCTTAACGTATTCAGGGTAGGTTGTAGATGAAACATCATCATATACTGATGTTGGAATATACGGTTTATGCCCAAATAATAATTCATAAGGTGAGTAGTGTGTCGTTGAATGTATAGCGGTGTTATATGCTAATATGGCTGTATAAACATACCGCGGCCAATTATCTTGATTTTCGTTAATGTATCATTTAAGATATTCTTTTAGAGTTGAATGTGATCTTTCTAAGGCACCTTAAGTTTGAGGGTGATATGGGGATGAGATCAAATGTTTGATTTTAAATAATTCACATGTTTTATTGAATAGATCTGCGGTGAAGTTTGTTCCCTGATCTGTTAGTATATGTTTTGGAATTCCGAATAAGGACATGCAATGCACGAGACACTCACTAGTTTCTTCAGCAGTAATGCTGCGCATTGGGTATGCTAAGCTGAATTTGGTGAGGTCATCTTGCATTGTCAGAATGTATTTTAACTTTGCTGTGCCGGATTCGGGAAGAGGTCCTACCACATCTATAGCTAACCTCTCGAAGGGTGCCGTTGAAGTAGATGTTATGATCATAGGAGCAGGGTTAACCTTGCGTAGAGCTTTATTTGTTTGACATGACGGGCAATTTTTAATGTAGGCTTCAATATCACTACGCATATTTTTCCAGAAGTACTTTTCCTTGATACGACTAAGCATTATGTTAATTTCTAAATGTGCGGCAATAGGAATATCGTGGTTTTCTTT
Organism: Phengaris alcon alcon; assembly: GCA_037179445.1. Lineage (NCBI taxonomy): Eukaryota > Metazoa > Arthropoda > Insecta > Lepidoptera > Lycaenidae > Phengaris > Phengaris alcon. The sequence goes on from JAYRCH010000097.1 coordinate 2,813,146, forward strand.
AAGATTTTTCTGAATTTCAGTTAAAATGTTAATAATAAACGTAAAATTATATTATTGTGATAAACGTGGATGGAGATATTTGTTCCGTCAAAGATATGGCTAAGCATATTAAATATTTTGACGAATGAGAGTCTATCAAATGGATTTCGGAAATCTGTTATGCTAACATCATTGACAGTTGGGTAATTTAGAATTATTTGATCTCTTATAGTTTTAAGTGACTTAAATATGTCTGGGTAAGTGCAAGTATCAAAATGGTGAACCTTTGTAAAGAGGAAAAGGTAAATTTTATTATTATTTTCAAGCGGTAAGTATTCAAATAATGTTCTTTCAAAATTTTTCAAAGTCGTCACGTACTGGTGCAGGACAATTATTAATAATTTCTTGGACGTATGGTATGGATTCGTCCATATCGATTGATGTGGGGATTATTACGAGTTTTTGGGGTCCTTTGAGAGGATCCTCGTGCTGTATTATACACGTGTCATTAGATTTATTACTTAATCGTAGGAATTTAGAATAAGACTCATCATTTTTATTTTTTTCAGGTTGTCTTGGCTGCGTAAGAATCGAAGGCGAAATAGGATCAGAAGAGGAAGAAGGCGGAGATAAAGGTGATGGAAGACTCGAGATTTCAGGTATGTCTGGATTTTCCACTATTTCAGGTTCAAGAAGAGGCGATGGACTTAGATTCAGCGGAGGAGGAGTGTGTAAATCTTGCTCTGGGAATTGCTGACTTGTACTAGGTTCTAACTCTAGAAATTCATTATCTTGTAAGTCGAGGTCCACGGGTGTTATAAGCTCTTCAGGATCAAAGGATGATGGGGAAATAAGCAAGTCCATTAAATCTCGGTCGATTGTGTTTGGATCAATTTCTCGATTTTCAGGATTTAAGGGAGGATCATTTTCTGGCAAGATAGGATTAACAGGATAACGAGAAAGTCCGTCGGCTTTTTGATAACGAAATTCAATTTTCCTTTTTGATATACGATATCATATTCGTATTCTAAGAGTTGGAGACGCCACCGTTGCATTTTGCTACTTGGGTCCGTATGATTAAACAACCACTTTAATGGACGGTGGTCGGTTACAATGGTAAATTTGCGTCCAAACAAATATGGTCTGAATGTTTTGCAACCCCAGACTATGGCTAACAGTTCCTTTTCTGTAGTACTATAGTTGCTTTCGCATTTATTAAGAGTTCTTGATGAATAGGCTATTGGATGATCCTTACCAACAGGGCCTTGGGATAGAATAGAGGATATTGCGTGATTAGAGGCGTCGCAGGTGAGATTAAAGAGTTTCGTGAAATCTGGATATATAAGGACAGGAGCAGTTAGGAGTTTATTTTTTAGAGTTTCAAATGATAGTTGATGTTCATTGGTCCAATTGAAAGGAATATCCTTTTTGAGAAGTGATGTAAGCGGCTTTGAGGTTTTTGAAAAGTCAGTAATAAATCGTCTGTAATAAGATATGAGGCCTAAAAAGGATTTGATGTCCTTTGGACAATTAGGAGTTGGAAATTCTTGTAGCCTTGACTTTGTTTGGATCAGGCTTAAGTCCATTTTCTGAGATAATGTGCCCTAAATAGCCAACTTCCTTTCTCAAAAACTCACACTTGTCTGGCTGTAGCTTGAGATTACAGGAGCCGAGTCTTTCAAAAACGGCAGTTAGGTTTTGTATATGAGTAGGCAAATCAGGAAAATATATGACGATGTCGTCATTATAAACAAAGCAACGTTCTCCCTGAAGGCCAGTGAGGACTTTGTTCATTAGGCGTTGGAAGGTTGCTGGTGCATTCTTTAATCCGAACGGCATCCTAGTAAATTCGAAGTGACCTTGCGGGTCACTAAACGCGGTTTTGCATGCATCTTCTGGCGACATATTAATTTGGTGAAAACCGGACGCTAGATCAAGGGTGGAAAAGTATTTTGAATTTCCTAGTTCGTCAAGAATTTCAACTATATTAGAGATGGGGTAAGTTTCGCCAATAGTAATGTCGTTGAGGCGACGGTAATCGATTACTATTCTCCATTTTCTTTGACCTGAAGCGTCGATATTCTTTGGTACTATCCAAATTGGTGAGGACCATGGAGATAGAGACGGTTGGATGATTTTTTGATCAAGCATTTTGTTGATTTGTGAATTTACTTCCTGTTTGTGTACTTCGGGAAATCTGTAAGATTTGACGTTTATAGGTTGGTCGGAAGAGGTACGGATCTCATGTTGTATGGCATCGGTTGAGGTAAGTATGTCACTAGGTAAATGGAAAAAGTCGGAGTATCTGGAGCATGCGTCATATATGGCGTTGCATTCTTAATTGTTTAAATCTGAGACCCGGAGTAATTCCAAAACTTCATTGGTTTTATCTAATCAGGGTTTGTTAGGGTAGTTAATATGATTGGAATGAGCTGCGCGGTCGACGGGATACAAGGTAAGTTGAAGATCAGAGTTAAGGGTAACTGGTTCCTCAGAGGTATTGAGTATACTTAAATTTATTATTTTATTTTCATTTACTTTTGTTAAACAATTAGGATACATATACATTTTCGCTCAGATGTTGGTCGAGGATAAAACCTTCCTTTAATTGAGGATTCTTAACTGAGCATTCAATGACCATTTCGGTTCTGGGAGGTATTATAGTATACCAAGAAGCAGGTTCAAAGAAATGTAATTATTATTAAATAATTATTATTAAATAATAAATTATTATTATAGTTAATACTAATGATTCAACTGAGGAATCAATACCTTTTATATTGATAAATTCTTTTTCCAATTTAGGTTTCTGGGACAAAGAGGAACGTTTTAGTAAAGTAACCGAGGACCCTGATTCGACAAGCAAGTTTTGTGGGATATTTTGAGGTAATAGAGTTTTTGTTGGATTATTTGTTATTTCACATACTTTTTATTCTGTATTACTTGTAGTTTTCTCTGTAGATTTAGGAAATTCGGTGACTAGGATACTGGATTTAGGAGATTCAGTGGATTCAGCGACTGCAATTGTATATTTGGAAGATTTAGTAGATTCAGCGACTGCAGTTGTAAATTTGGAAGATTTAGTAGATTTAGTAGATTCAGCGACTGCAATTGTAGATTTGGGAGAGTTGGTAAATTTAGTAGATTCAGCGACTGCAATTGTAGATTTGGAAAATTTAGTAGATTTAGTAGATTCAGCGACTGCAGTTGTAGATTTGGGAGAGTTGGTAGATTTAGTAGATTCAGCGACTGTAATTATTGATTTGGGAGATTTAGTAGATTTAGTAGATTCAGCGACTGCAATTGTAGATTTGGAAGATTTAGTAGATTCAGCGACTGTAATTGCTGATTTGGGAGATTTAGTAGATTTAGTAGATTCAGCGACTGCAATTGTAGATTTGGGAGATTTGGTAGATTTAGTAGATTCAGTGACTGTAATTGTTGATTTGGGAGATTTAGTACATTCAGCAACCAATTTGTTAGTTCGCTTAAATGGTCTGATGTCTGGTATCACATATTGTCCCGTCCGACACCGTAACGAGACAGTGTTTAGTTTTTTTGTGTATCAACTGTGTCGTAGCCTTCTTCTTCAGGCATTTGGACACTGAAAGGGGCTGCCCGGAAGTTACTTTTTGAATTTGCTTGCAATTGAAATTTCGGTTAATAATTTGGAAAGTGATGTTTCAATCTTAAGTGAGTATTGATGTATTGGTTCATTAGGTAACTGCTTACAATTTTGTAGTTCGGCTAACAAATGTTTCTTTTCCCCAAATTGTGTATGCAAAAATTCCCTTAATTGGGGCCAATTACTAAATTCTTTTATGGAAACTGCTGTTTCCGCTTTTCCCTCTAGTTGTGATTGAATAAATTTGAAAATTATATTTTTTTGATTTTCATTACCTAAACTAATCGCGTTATCGCAATTTGTTATGAATGACTGGAGCTTATCGCGGGACCCATCAAATGGGTTTGATGAATTTAAATAGAACACCGGTAGGAATTGCGTCATTATTGTCTTCAGCAGCTGCGCGTGTATTTGAACAGCAAGAAGTTTTACTTACCACCTTTTTTGACCGCGTAACAGGGCCAGACGGAGTAGGAGGTGGTGGACAGAGACAATCCTTATTGGACTCGTCTTCGTCCAGTACGACTTCGGGTTTTGGACTCGGCGCTCGACTCTCAGACATTATGTACTATTCTTAAATTTAGTGTACCTACTTAACTTAATCTAGAAATAATATATCAATGCGTCTTAATCTAGATATTTTATATCAATGTTGTTACATCGATGTACTAGAGGTGTACTAGAGTCACGTCACTTACTGGGACAGGAATGCGGCGATAAGGATGGCTCGTATAAACATCCCGTCGGCGGCTGGACTTTCTCGGAACTCGGAGCGCTGCGCTGGACCCGGCGAGATTGATGTAATATCAATCTTTGACTGCTCTAAACTTCGGAAACCACCGATTGTCGCGTTTATTCGCGGACAGGCGGGTTGTTTAAGGATTTTGATTTGTATAGATCACGCACAGATTTTGTATATAAACACTAGAAAAAAGAAGTTACAAATTAAAACACGATTTGAAATTTGAACGCGACCGTCGTGGATTTGGAATGGAAAGAGACAGATGAGGGACGGTGGAGGATGTTTATATAAGGGTAATAGGATTGATGACTACAGTGGAAGGAATATGGATATGACTTAGGTCAGGAATATAGGGAACATTGGAAGGATATAACAGGTCGATGTCTTAGACATTCCAATTGAAGCTCCTCTAATTTGGTAGCCGTCTGTTGTGCAGTGTGTGGTCTAGCGTTGTCCTGAAGCAGCAGTGGCATAGAGCGAATGACCAACCTCGGTTGTTTAACAGCTAGCTTTTCCATCATGATTTGCAGTTGCTGGCAATAGACATATGCCGTAATCGTCTGGCCAGATTAAAGAAAGCTGTTTTTATATCATTACAATGTCAAAAATTTAAATTATCAAATTAAACTTGTTTTTTTCATCTTTCATTATATTTTTTAGCACAACGAAACCATAGATGCTCTCACATTAAAAAGATTCCTGCGTAAGGACCCTAATATAATTGTCATCACCATAGACCTATATAGTACATACTATTATAGATGAGGCGTTGAGGCGTGTCGATGCAAAAAGTGGCCACATTTAAATACCCTACTTTTGGGATTTGTTTAGAGCTATTAAGGTTTGACATTTGTCATCTTGACATTCTGACGTTTGCTTTCCGTAGTATATTATTCAGTCTGCATTGATTATTCTGAAATTATTTACTAACAAAATCGTCTGAAACCAAGATCGCGTAACTTTTTCTTGTAAGATTTTTTTTTCTGCCACAAGTACGTCATAGCCCATATTTAGTTATCAAATCATTGCCTACGACAATAACCCTTATTATTATTTCATTTTCATACGCCTCCAAATTGAAAAACCGATGTAGCGGCCTACACGAATAATAATATCACGCTAAAGAATATGACACAGGAAAGATTTGAGGAATAGTAATGATGACTGTAGGAAATAAATACTAACAGGTGTTTATATCTACTAAACAAGGAATATTTGGAAATATTATATTATATATTTTATTTTCATTTACAATGTGAGAATAACAATTTATACAACGAAATAAAAACTATAAAATGCGGAAGTCCGCCATGTTGAGATATAGATTTAAAAACTAAGGATGGTCTATGACGTACATTTTACAGAACAAATCTTCATACAAGAATAAGTTACGCCATCTTGATTTCACCATACCTAAATGTCAAAATGGCGTCAAACAACCCCAAAAGTTATTAAAGTGGGGACAGTTTTTGCCTAGACATGCCGCGTCTATAATATATACGTCTATGTATATATATTCTCCTAGCCGATTGCCGGCTACAGCGACTGCTTCAACTCCGGTGTTGGTTGCGTTCGTGCGCTCTGGTATGGCTTAAGTAGCCGATCTTATTAACGAAGACCCGTGCACACAGCGGGCACGTAAGCACACCATTAACATACTTGTAGCTGATTGCCGCAGGTGGTCGGGCTTTCAGCTTGTCTCGTTTTAGGTCCAGCTCAGTGCACCGACGAGATTCAAAATTTTCCGTTGCCTTTTTTACAAAAGATCTCCATACCCGGCGGTCAGCAGCCTTTTTCTCCCACTGGAATGGGTTAATGTCGCAGTTCTTCATGTGGCGCTTAAGCACATCTTTATATCTAAGGAGTTGTCCGCCATGCTTTCACTTGCCCTCCTCCAAATCTGAGTAGAAGATGCGCTTAGCCACTCCACCCTCTGTCATCCTTGAGACGTGGCCGCTCCAGCGAAGTTGTCGTCGCATTAAATAGCTTTCAATTCCACCCACTTTGGCTCTCCGTAAAACTTCGGTGTTCCTTACGCGGTCGGACCAGCTGATCTTTAAGATTTTACGGAGGCATTTTAGATGGAACTGATCTAAAGTGCGGATGTGACGACGGTATACGGTCCACGTTTCTGAGGAGTAAAGAATATTAGGCAGCACAACAGCCATATATATGGAGATCTTTGTGGCCAGCTTCAGGTCATGTGAGCAGAAAACCTTGGTATCTAGCTTACCAAATGCCGCAGCAGCGGCACCGATTCTGCTGTTCATCTCAGCGTCAAGGTCACACACGCCGACGTTACCGTCCGCCCCAGATACCGGAACTTGTGGACCTGCTTCAGTACGTCGTCGCCAAGTTTGACTGTCAGTATCTCTTGACCATGAATATCCAAAGACATTACTTCCGTCTTCTTGACACTGATCTTTAGGCCAAACCTAGAGCAGGACTCGTGAAAGCTAGTCACAAGTTGTTGAAGGTCATCTGGGGATTCCGCAAGGAAGCACAAGTCGTCAGCATACATGATCTCAATTATGAGCCTGGTCTGGCCAGGTTGAAGATATTGGCATCAGTGCGGAAGCGAATGCGAATTCCTTTTGAATCGTTTTGCATAAGTAAGACTTCACGGACAGCAACGGCGAAGTAGAGGGCAAAGAGTCTGGGTGCCAGGACGCACCCCTGCTTCACACCACAGGTAACGGGAAAGAAGCTTGACTCATCGCCAGCCACAGCGACGCAGCACTCCATGTCATCATGCAGAAGTCTCAGGAGTCGAATGAACTTCTCCGTGCATCCTAGTTTCCGTAACACCATCCACAGGGCTTCGCGAGGAACACTATCGAAGGCCTTTTCAAGGTCAATGAAGCAGATGTACAGGGTCTGATTCTGATTCTTCCGGCCTGATCCCCGACCAGGCCGGAAGCCAAACTGTGTTTCAGGCAATATATCTTCAGAGATCTTTGTAAGACGGTTCAGAAGTATTCTAGCGAAGACTTTTCCAGGTACGGTTAGAAGCGAAATACCTCGGTAAGAGTTGCAGTCAGCCCGGTCACCCTTGTTTTTGTAGAGGGTCCTGATACGACGATACTTTGAAAGTAGCCGGGACGCGTTCTTCCTCCCACATACGAACAAAAAGTGACCGTATCCTAGAGTGCAACTCCTCGCCGCCGTAATTTACCAACTCTCCCGACATAAAGTCAACGCTAACCGCGCGTTTGTTTGGCTGTTGTTTGATGGCAAGAACTACTTCATCACGAGATAGGGGCTCGTCCAGCTCTGTGACTTCCGGGAGCTGAGGCATTGAGTTTATGTGTGGTAGATCTGCTGTTCGATCCACGTTGAGCAGAGAGTTAAAATGATCTGCCCACCTCTTTAAGACATCCTCCCTGCTCTTTAGAAGGCACTCACCATTTACTGACTTGAGTTGTACCTTTGCATAGCAAGTTGTCCCAATAAGCTTCCTTACCTCACCATAAAACTCCCCTAGCTGGTTTGTGTCTGCAAGCCACTGCATATGAGGAGCTTTCTCATGCCACCACCTATTTTTTGTGTCCCGAGATATTCTTCTGAGCTCTGCATCACTTTTCCTAATCTCTGCGATACTTGAACCTTGCTGTTTTCCTCTATGTCCTCGTAAGAGGCGTCGGTGTTTGTGCAATGCTTCCATCAGAATGCTGTCATTCTCATCAAATCCGTCCTCGATTTTACGGACTGCTAGCCCAGGGTAATTTTTGCATTGTCTAGAATGTGAGATGACAGAGACGTCTCGTTCAATGACGATAGCCCACCAGTCAAGGCTTCGGTGTACATCTTCCTCGACTCTAAAGTTTTCAGCTTTTCTAAGTTATAACACACCGGCTTTGTTCTCCCAGAACGACGAGGGTGGTGGAGGCAGAGACAGAGTTTGATGATAACAAGCCGATGATCCTGTCCAACAGTGCGCACCACGCATAACGCGGGTGACATGGACCTGGGAAACGTCTCTTTGCCTTACGATGGCATAGTCTATAAGATGCCAGTGCTTGGATCTTGGGTGCATCCACGTTATCTTGTGCTTGGCAGACAGTCTAAACATTGTGTTAGTGATCGCAAGATCGAATTGCGCACATAAGCTAAGCAGCAGCTGACCATTGCTGTTCATATTGCCGACACCGTGTCTGCCGATTACTTTAGGCCAAGCATCAAAATCTCGTCCAACTCTGGCGTTAAAATCCCCCAGTAAAAGAATTTGTTCTCTGGAATTTATGCCATCGAGGCATTGCGTCAATTCCTTGTAAAATGTATCCTTAATGTCATCAGACTTGTCTAGCGTTGGGGCATAGACACTGATGACATTTAGGTAGTTATCATTATCAAGGTGAAGGCGCAAAGTGGTAAGGCAGTCTGAAATATGAGCGGGACACTCCTGCAGTTTCTTTACAAGGCAATTCTTGACCGCGAATCCGACACCTGACCTCCTGGGTTCGGAGGAAGCTGTACCTTTCCAGAAAAAGGTATATCCTCCCCCGTTTTCCATCAGCTCTCCTTCGTCGGCGAGATGTGTTTCACTGATAGCAGCCACATCTACATTGTAACGGCTGAGCTCCCGAGCTACAATAGCGGTTTTCGTTTCAAAACAGGCATTTTCGTCGCGATCAAGGAGCGTTCGTACATTCCACGCGCCGAAAGTCATTTTAGTTATTTTCATTGTCTTTTTTCTTTTGTTGTTTCGACCACGAGTTAGAAGATGCGGTGGCAGCCGTGGTTACTACCATCCACTTGATGTAGGGTGAGCTTTTTTTAGGGCACCTTTTCTAGCCCCCTCCTCGGCTAAGCGAGGAAAGCAGTGCTTCCCTAAACAGGGCTGCTTTGTCACTTTGGGTGCTGCCGAATCCTCTCTGTCACCCTAGTGCAGAGCGAAGACGACCACGACACATACTGCGCCCCCAGAGCCGCCAGTGTGCAGGCATCAGACAAAGCCCGGCTTGCATCAAACCAGACCTCTCTACTTCAGCCCATCGCCACGGGACTTAGCACCAAATCGGAGTCCTTAATTCGGAAACAGTCAGGTACGCAGGATATATTAAAGTGCACAGACGTACGCGCAAACGCAAGTGCACTCTCTCGTCCTAGCTCTCTTTGTCCCGGTGGAACGGGGAACCGCTACGACCGAAAGAGAGTTCGGATGCAGTGTCTGGTGATAGACGCCTCAACCTATCACCTCGGCCTTCTACAATGCCACGCTGATATTGTTGCGTTTACTACGCGGGAGGCTACCGCATTGTCAGGGAATATGGGAAAGGAAAATGCGAATGAGGACAGGAGCAGGGGAAAAGGATACTAGCACCACGGATGGATTGATGGTGGGGCTAGTAGCTCGAGGAAACCGGGGTCGCGTACCCGAATCCTGACTAAAAATCAACGGACAGTTGGTTACAGAAGGACCCTCTGATTCCAATTCCGTCAAATTCCAAAAATGGTCTTTGTATAGACCAATCAAATAGTATGACGACATTTGTGTGATGACGTTATGTCACTGCCACTTTCGCCAAATGCCATACTTGCCCAGACTTGTGCACGTTGACAAATATTTAATGGTTAATATTCTACCAATATTACACATTATGAACCGGAATAACACAAATGTACTCGTATGTAAGAAATACAAAAACAACAAAGTCACACATTCACATCCCTGCCAAAGCTATGCCACTTTCATACATTTCAAAAAGTCTTTTTGTGTTTTATGTGCCTTCGAACAAAATGAACTTTTATAATTAGTTCGCCGCATAATGACGTCTTCTTGAAATTACGTTCGTGTTACTTTTTGTTAAACCCAAATTAACTTTTAATATAATTATTCGGAGTACCTAGAAGTGGGGAAGCTTTTTATTTAATTTGGGCAAAAATATAATTATTTTTAAGTGGTACTCGAAATAAATTGTCAAACAATTTCATAACTACTTATCTTCTTATACCTATAATAACATTTTGAAGATTACAAAACGAATGATGAGAACGAAACGAAAATAAATGAAAATAATTGTTTTTCCCACTACGGGCCTTCACAGATTGAAAACTTTACTTTGGAAAATTATTCGACAACCAATTTATACAAAACACTTTAAATATAGAACACATTATGTTGACCCTCTATGCGCTGAAACGGCGCAACATACCGGCCGCCAAGTACATCGTGATGTCATTAGCTAATAATTCTTCTCTTTGTAAGCTGTAAACTCCAAATTAAAATTATTTTCTTACAACTTATTTTTCAAGCATCTTTGATATGCATCTCTGTGCTCTACCCATCCGTTTTTCTCTCAATCTTTAGCCTCAAGCCTTTGCTTTTCTTTCCACTTGTGTTTATGTTCTCTTACATTTTCATTTGTTTTCTTTTTTTCCATGCACACCAACAGCTGTACATATTTACATTTCTTTCTCTCTATAGTATAATATATTTTTAATGTACTTTTCCTATGTACATCTCGTGTCTTTAATCCTTCTTCTATCATCATGTTATAATATTGTATTTTATACTTTCGTTCCAGATGTCGATACCAGAAGTATCAATTAACGTAAGGGACATTTTGGCGAAAATGAGTTATATATATCATTGGATTCAGAATTTTCTGCTCTATCGAATGATATTATTTAAAAAATTCTATCGTTTAAAAAAAATCCCTTACAGTAAAAATTTTTGGCCTGAGTAAAACGATTTGTGACAGAAAAATTGATGTAACAGACAATTACATTTTTTTTTCTCTGAAAAATAAAGTAAGTAATAGTGTTTAATAATTTACACCCTTACCTTAAACCACAAATCAGTTGATTTAAATAACATGTCCCTTACTTTAATTCATGATTATAGTTTTTTTTTAAATTATTCTCTTACATTATTATCTCACAAAACTATCTTTAATTTCAGCTCCTTACTACAATATGCCGATTATGTAATAATTTGAAATCAAATTCGAATTTGCTTTACTTTATTTATTTGTGAGATTGTTGCTAAAATACCGAGTACTTACATTAATTAATTGATTCTCCTAATAGTTATCCCTCCGGCGCGGCGGCGCGCGCGACTAGCGTAAAGACGTTGCGGGTGTATCAGGGGAGGGGTAAGACAGCGACGCGACGACGTAACGTGTTCGCGGCTCGCGCGCAGTTCAAGATTGTTATTGTTACGTCTACAACTATCAACGCTAATATTTGGATTAAGTGATATTTTAATGTAATAAAGTGTTCTACAAGTAATTTAAATAAATAATGTGTGAAAACAATAGTAATATCACTGATAAGTTAAGTTATCTACTTGCCCGAAGGGAAAAATTAATGAACATGAAGATAACTATAGAAAGGTATGTATTATTTACAATTTTGCGATGACAATACTTTTTGTGTACTGAGCATTATGTTACGATCTTGTTAATTATTTAGAGAATAGGTTAATTGGTTGAAGTTTTAGACATTTATTTGCGTAATCCTGTACAAACTAGTTCTCGCTCTGTACCGATAAAAAGGGATAAGTAAGGCCGTATATAACAGAAAGAAAGTTGGTAGCTTGTGTCGATCTTCCCGCGCTTATGAATGTGTCGGAGACGTTCGGTGCTTTTAGGTACTGGTTTTGTGCATTGAAGGTATAGAAACTCGTCGTCAGTTTGTACTTATGACTTGCGCAGATTACCCGCGCCGGCCGATTCCGATAGGCACTGGTAGTGCGGCCCAGGCTGCCGACTTTCTTTCTGCATACGTCCTAAAGCGCCTACTACAAGATCGGATTCAACAAACCACTGTTCGTCTTTGGTGGAGAGATGCGCTCCCGACCAAGGATGCTTAAAGGTCGTTGGTTAAGCAACAATTTTGGTCATCAAATGCTTTTTACGCAATAGTGATTTATGCATTATTTTAATGGTTTTAACAATGCGTATTAATACCTAGATTTTGTTTACACTATTCATTTAGCATTATTTAAAGTTTACAACAAATTGAGGTAAGGGACATTCGTTACTTTCTTTTACTTTACATTAATTTAAGCGTTCATCAAAGTAAGCTTATTTTAGTCGTTCTAATTAATAGTGTAAATAAAAATTAATTAAATTTTATAAATATAATATTCTGTTTATAATGAAATATTTTTTGAAGATTTATAAGAATAATAATTGATCTTTACGTTATAAACAATGTAAGTCTATAGTTGTTATGTCCCTTACGTTAAAGTGTTGACGGATTTCTACTCGAGTTGACCCATACAATAAGTCTACCTTAAGTCTCAAATCTAATACTGTACTAATCGTATTCATGTTTCCTTTTTAGGTCTACTCAAAACAAAAAAGATTCTTCAGAAAGCTTTATAGAAAATAGTGATGTAGATTCAGAAACACAGTTTATCACAAGAAGTTCAAATAGACCTAACGTTATTGTTAATAGCAGTAATGACTCCGTGTGTTCTGTTGAAAATGACATGGAAATCATAAACACATCAACTATTTCATTGTGTCGAACGCATTCTTTTTTTAATAAACCTAATGAAAGTTTAACTAGTACTACTGAAAACACTAATAATTACCCATGCAGTCAAGTCATTGAAAATCCTTTAAACGTATTATCCGATGTTATGAATGACCCGATTGAAGCACCTCTAAACGTTGAAACAGAAACTGATGCATCCAATTGTGATGCCTTTGTGATCGCACATTCATTACGTAAGTTAAATGATACAGGCGAAGAACTCGAGAATATACAGCCACTATCATTGGCTAATGATTATATAGACGTCATGCATAAGCCAACAGAGACAACAGAGAACTCCGCTGATTGCTCAATGTTTCTCGAAACATCATCGCAAGAGGAAAATGGAAGTCGTGAAACTTTCTTATCTCCAACAATACTTACAGATGTAATAGCAATTGATACTACAAACAAAGACACTATGATGGTTGAAGGCCTACATCATGATGATGTTTTGGACACAAATTTTAATGCTTCTTGTAATGATTTGACATCAAGCGAAATCGATAACAACGTATCTCTTAAGGAAGTCGTAACTGAAGTTAATTCAAACAAAAAACGTCGTTTAACATCACGATTCATGAAATCTTGTATGGATTTTTTAACAGATAGCGAGGATAAAGACTTTTCTTCGGGAAGTTCTAATCTTTGGTCAGAAAAAGAAGGTCTTCTCTTCTTCAGGTGATTCAGAAGGTCATGAGAAAAATAGAAAAAGAAAGAAAACCAAGTCAAAAAAAAGTAATACAAAAACAAACCAAATAGAAATCGTACCCAAGAAACAAAAAAAACCTGAAAATAAACGTAAGTCACGAAAACAGCTTAAAGAAAAAGGTTTATCCTACGAGACAATATCTGGTAATGTGAAAGAAGCCCGAAAGTTACAAGAAAATCCATGTAAAGAGGGTAAATGTAGTAGGAAATGTTACGAAATTTCAGAAGAAAGGAGGAAATGTATATTTGATTATTTTTGGGCACTTAATGACGAAAAAAACGGGACTGGATTGTCCAATGTTCCAGACCAATCAGTGTAAAACGTCAGAAGACTAAAAACGCAGTTAGTAGACGTTCTTTAACATATGAGTACTTTATAAACGAAGACGAAGGACGGAGGCAGGTTTGCCAACAATTTATACTGAAGACTCTCGATATAAGCCAAACTTACGTTTTGTATACATTAAAGCATACAAAAGAAGGACTATCCTGTGAAGATAGTCGAACACGTACAGCACCAAATAAATATGACGAGAATACAAAACTTAACGCAAAAAAATACATAGAAGCATTACCGGCTTTACCTTCTCACTACAGTAGAAAAAAATCTTCGAAATTGTATCTACCAGAGCAATTTAAGAACTTATCGAACTTGTACAGGTTGTACATTAAATATTGTAACGAAAGGTCCGAAAACTATTTGAGCGAAAAATTATTTACAAGTATGTTTAAAGAGTATAACTATGCATTTCATGTTCCCAAGAAGGACAAATGTCTCGTTTGTACTAAAAACGAAAATAATCCGGATATGACTACTAATGAACAGTTACAAGCTCATTTATTGGAAAAAGAAGCCACCTATAAACGCTTTCATATTCATCAAAATAAAAAACGCGATAGCACGTTTGTTGTATCTAGTTTCGATCTTCAAAAAGTTTTATCGACACCGTACGGTGAAAGTATGCAGTTGTATTATTCCAGAAAGTATGCTGTGTTCAATTTTACAGTATATGAGAGTGGAACGCAGAACGGATACTGTTACATATGGGGTGAGGCTGATGGTAAAAGAGGAAGTTGTGAAATAGCAACATGTCTGTATAACTACTTAAAAGAACTCGATAACAGAGCAGTGAACACAGTATTATTATACTGTGACAATTGCACGGGGCAAAATAAGAATAAAGTTATATTTTCAATGATCAAATATTTCCTGGAACAATCTAAAAATCTGAAAGTTATTCAGATTAATTACCTTCTAGCTGGACACACATATATGCCAGTTGACAGCATGCATGCTGTTATTGAGAGGGAAGTAAGAAAGCTAATTGTTTGGGCACCTTCGCAATGGCCAAGTTTCATAGAGAGTGCTAGAAAACGGCCTCAACCATATAACGTAAGTGTCTTAGAACATACAGATTTCATTAACTTTCAGGGTCTGGCAGATTCTGTATTCACTCAAGCTACTCTTAAAAATAAAGATCTGCGTATGAAAAACATAAGAGTGTGCACATTTAAAAAAAATGCTTTGACGAAAATTGAAGTTAAATATACAATGTTAGAGACTGGTGATACTTACGAAATAGAGCTCTCCAAAGAATTACTTCCAAAGAATTCTAACGCAAGAAGAAAGGGTAAAGGGGTTAGGAAAAGAAGTGCTGCTAGCGGTAAAATTACAAAAAATATAGACAGCAATAATGAATCTGCAACTGAAACTACTAGCAATGACATATTAAGTCAATGGAACACAGACAATTTACCATCTCTATATAAAGAGAGGCTTCCAATTTCCATTCCGAAATACAATGATCTCAAAAAATTATGTGAAACCGGTATAATACCAAAAAGATTTCACGTTGAATATTTAAACCTGCCGAATAAATCGCCAGTTAAAGATACCCTCATTGAAACTGACGACGATGAAGATGTGATGACAGCTGATGATGATAACTAGATAAAATACCAAATAGAAGAAGTTATTTCAACCCTTTCAATTTTACCATTAAAATATTTTAATTTACTTACTAATCGTTATATCATCATAATCTGTCCATTCCTAATTATTATTTATATATATATATATATATATATATATATATATATATATATATATATATATATATATATATATACATATACATTACATTACATTAATGTTCATATCATTTGTATTATTTTTTAAATTTTTTTCAGTCAATTCATATTTTTTCATTTTTCTTTTGTTTCCAGTACATTCATTCCATTATTTAATAAATAAGACTGTTGATTAAGTCTCAGAAACATTTTTTCTTTATCCGCGTTAAAAATAAATAAAAAATATTAACAATTAATCGTTTTATTTTTGTATCCCTAAATTTCATTTAAATCTGTGATAGCTGAAACTAACAATAATCATGCAATGAACCTATTTTGATGGTATCAAAATACTATAATTTTAGTAGAAAATCTATAGTTACATTGAACTGCAATACTATAAGAGTTCTTTACAATAGAATTTCGTATAATTTTCTATTTATTTTGCTGCTTACGGTATGCTTCACCCTTTACACATAAAATATTAGTAACTTAAGGGACAACTAAACATATTTTTTTAATGTAAGGGACATGCTATATTTTAAGCCGTTTGGTATTCCAAAATATTTACTTTATAGCATGAAAGAAGAGAAAATTCTAAGAAACTTTGTTCTAAACACAATTGAAATTGGAAGCAACAGTAAAAAGTTATAGAGAGATTTAAAAAAATAAAATCGTTTTTTGGCTCTCCTGAAAAACAGTGTTTTGTCCCTTACATTAATTGATACTTCTGGTATCGATGTGTTATGCATGCTGTCAGTTGAATAGTGTTTGTTTGCATCTCTGCTCATTTCTCCTCCTGGTGGGATCCGACCTAGTACTGTTTTCTGCTCTAAAGGTGTACTAGACGGCCCGTATATAACGCCACCTTGTATATTACTAGCTGCATCTAAAAGTGAATCTGCATCTTCTACGTTGTTTGTGGACTGTATTATTTTTTGTTCATTTTTGGAAATTTCTTTCTTGGAAAAAAGGTATTATATCAAGCATTGTGACTTTAGCGCTGTAGTATATTTCTCCCCACGATCGTTATAAATGTCATTATTTATGTATTTTGTTTTTCAATACTTTTATGCTCTATTTACTATAGTTTTATTTCTCTGTTTACACTCTTTATTTTTTCTCGTTGTCCATTAACTTCCTTAGTTTATTTCTTCTTACTTATATTTAAATTTACTGTTCATACCTCGTATTTACTTCTCTCTCAAACTGGATAAGCCATAACATACTGCATTCTTTGATCCGGCTCTTGGAGGACCATGTTTTGCCCACTACGAGCCCTCCCAAGAGAAACAACAGAACGGCTTAACAAATTTATTGAAACTTTACCTTTTAAAATATTTGACAACCAATTTATACAAAATATGCACTTTAAATATATAACACATTATGTTGAACCTCTATGCGCTGAAACGGCGCAACAATAATATTTTGAAGATTAATAAGAGAACGCAAGCTTTGAGTAAAAATTGCGTAAATTATGATAATATCATATAAGAAATTTCTAATTTATTTAAACAATAACACAAGTTATTGTCTAAATGAAAAATAAAATACCTAAGAGGCTGGCAGCATTAGTTTGTCCATCGCCACCGTCAACGGGACGTCAACGAGATCGAGATGACGCCGCCGATTTAGCGACACATACATTTACTATGGCCGTATGTCCACCGCACGCTCGTCACATCGCTGAGTTCGGCGCTACCGCTAGAAATCGGCCCGAAATTGTGACGGAGTGGTGATTGAAGTGGCGGCAATACATAACACGTATAAACATGTCCACCGCCACCGTCACCGGGACGTCACCAAGAACATAACAACAAGATAAAAATGACCAGGAAATTTAAACACGCCGTTTATTCATTAATAGAACGCGTCGGACGTTAATATAATGTTTGTGGGATAGAACTAAGGATGCATACAAAGATAAAATTTTGGAAAGAAATGCATGACATAAATGTGTTTCTGTAGCAGAACATTAAGGAGATGGACTAGAAAATTAAAGACGTAATCAGTACAATGTACATATTAATGTCACACACAGTGAGAACAAACTGAAGCACCGAGATCGTCGCGGTGGACATACGATCGCCGTTACGTCAACTTCACCTCGGCCTGAAATAATCTCGTTCTCGGTGACGTCCCATCGAGGATGGCGGTGGATAAACAGCGTAGGGTCAATAGTTTTGTCGACCAGTCTTTTGGCCAAATCCCTAAAAAGATGCTTGGCACTGGGGCCCCAAGGACCCATAGTTTCGACTCCAAAAGGTCCCTTCAGTCTTCTTTCTTCTCTTTAGTCTTTGGATCTCAAAAACTTAATTTAACTTTAGCTTTGCGGAAAAGGTAGGCTTCGACACGAATGGGTCGTGTCGATTGGACAACACGGCCTCACATAAAACCGTCGTGAGTTATGACGCTTGCGTTGTGTTTCGACTAGCAACGATCACAAATATAAAGGGTTTATATATGTAGATACTTTTCTTTCTTCTTTCCTTCAGCCTTCATCATAGAAGTGACATTACTGTTTAAGCATTAAAATAATATAAACAGTCTCCAACGTGGGACGATACATAACATAATATCAATAATTTCAACTCTATCATGTCAGTCCGATTGGCAGTTTGGTATGGGTATGCATTATTTTTGCTTTGCTCGAAAACTCGGAATGTTAGTGGGTTTGAATATCGATGAGATTAATATTTTTATGATTCTTTTTATTATTTTTGTTGGAGACATTAACGCTTTAATACATTACCCGTCACATTCGAAAGTATACGTCAATGAGTACATAATTATATAAAATATGCCACCCCATGCATATGTGCGTGTATCGCTTCTTGCCTAGCCACGGTTCGAATAAAAATATTTTTTGTTGAAACATTTCCTTTTCCGAGAATTTTTAATCTAAGCGTACTCATGCATATATGATTCGTGAACATTTCTAAAGAAACGCAAACAAAAGAATTAAAAAAGGCGAGATATTACAACGGTATCTGCGAAAAATATTTTTTATATGCTACGACACTCGATTTTTAGCTTGTGAAAGGATGACTAAATGCTTTTCTAAAAATAGCACCAACAATATTAATACAAAAGTAGAAATTTCAACGATATCTTTTAAAACCTTGAAGCATAATAACTCAAGAAATAGGGATTAGGGTCAGACGACACCGAGACGCGGTGTTTTAGGATAGTGATGCAAATTTGAACTTTATTAACTACAGAGAGATAGCGAAGTAGGGCGTGGGCGGTCTCCAGTTTTGAGATAGCGATCCAAAATATAATTTTATTTACTACGCAAAAAGATATATGTTTCATTGCCAGAGTTCGAATTTCGAGCCGCACCGCGCTGCTCGGGGGGCGAGACGCGACAAGACGCGACATGGCACTGCTTTTTTAAGATAGCGATTCAAAATCGAACTTTCTTCACTACACAAAAAGATACACGTTTTATTGCAAAAGCGGCGCCTTTAACATTGACTTTGATGGACTTGATATTCGAACTCTTGCAATTAAACGTATATTGTACGTCTTGTGTAGTGAATAAAGTTTTATTTCAAATAGCTATGTTAAAAATCTCGTTTCGGTGTAAACTGACCCGTAGTGTCGATAATACTTCATTATTATTAACAAACCAAACTAAATTTTATTATTGGCAGAGCGTAGCAAGGGTAAGCGAGCAGCAGATGACAAGAGTCATGTGTATGAAACATCTTAATGATTCAAAGATTTGCGTCTTGGTTAGGTGTGGCATGTGAGCTTACGTACTGTAAGTACGTAAGCTTACGTACTTTACGAGCTTACGTACCTTAAAAGGTAAAGAAAGAAACATATTTCTTCTCTTCTTAAAACGGTAACCAATCTCGGCGAAATGAAGATCTAACCTCCGGCTGGCGATGAATAATTCATGTGCGATTCAGCGCCCCGTACGAAAGTATTTATGCTGATGCGGGGGCAATGTTAAAGAACTTATCAAATGAAATATTCGGAGTATAGATAGTTTATTGATTTATCGGATGATTTAACAGTAGGTATAATATTTGTGAGAGATTTTGCTAGCTCAGAACGTGGAACATATGTATGAATTTTTATTTATTCCAATTCTTGTAATATAACTTTCGTTTTACTTTTATAGAATTATAAATGATATCTTTGTAACAATCAGAACGGGTTTGACGTTTATGATAATACCACTTTTCAGTTTTAACTTATCTGACTGGACTGGATCGTTATAGTATTATTGCAGGATTTCATTTACAGAATCAACCTGTAGACGAATACGCCGATTCTGATACAGGTCACTCACTTTAACTGTGCAATGCCTTAACCCGTGTAACGGAACAGATTCTGGCTTGCAAACAAATAAAAACTTCTCTGTAACAGCGTTGTTTTATGTATCTCAATACGGCGAGGCATTTTGCTGAGATGCGCATTCCTGTGTGCGACTTTTTGTCGCTACTCGCTGTGAAGAAGTTAGTTACAATTTGTATTTGTATTGAAACAACGCCCCTAGTTTAATTGTAGTTAACTTCTTCACGGCGAGTAGTGTAAAAAAACTCGCACTCAGCACACTGATATTCATGAGTGCTGATGAGTGATATGGGTTTATATAAGAGTTATCTAGGTATCAGTGGTGACGGCTGGTTATCCATCGTAGGGAAGCCATAGCCTGTATTACAGTTAGGGATTTGGATGAGGGTCTTCAAAAGGTAAGTGGTAAGTGAAGCCGATAGAAATGGAGTTATAGGTACCCCACGCCAATGCTAGGGTATATACTTTTGTTATTATTAAATAACAAAAGTTATTTAATAGTAACAAAACTCTTAACCAAGATTCTTCTAGCTATTAAGCTAGAAGTATCTTAGTTAGGACTTTCGGTTGGTGCTTGTTTTTGTAGATGGTTGAATAGAATGGTTGACCAAAATTCAGAACACAAACAAAATTTGCTTAAAAGCAAACTTCTCTGTAACATTTTATATTATGTAATTTCAAACAAACTAGCATTTTATGTCTAGTTTGGAAGTACAAAAGTGTTATATAAGCGAATTCCCAGCACTTCGATGGCGTCTGCTGGCCTTGAACCTGTCAGTTACAAATGGTGTATGGGGAACGGAGCACTGTAAAAATATACAATATATTGACGTCAGTACAGTGCCGCATGAAAGTGGTTGTGGAAATTATAGCTTAAACTAAATGTTATTGTGACTTCGCTCGCGAAAAAATTAATTAGGTACAGTTTAAATAGTCGCACGTGACTTCGCGCAAAAAGGTATTGGATATTTTTCTAGGATATAAAGCAGTCTATGTATTCTAGACTTTCATCTGTTGAATTGAAGGTCACGCGAACGCCGCGCAGTATGCGTCGCGCGTTTATAAGTAGCATTTTTATATATTATAAATGTCTGATCAACGTTTAAGAGGAAACATCAAGGGCTAGAGAAATGAAAAATAGGTATTTGTAAACTATATTGCTGCCCAGCAGTGCCCGAACAAGCTAGCTAGCAATGTGTGAGAGTGCGATAGAGACAACTGTAACTTGAACTGAAAATAAAAGTACAAAAAATCAACGACTCGTAGTCCCCTGATTCCTACTCCAAAACTTAACCGATTTAAGTACTTTTTTCATTAACAATTGAAAAAAGACTTAAACTGTGTATTAATTCTGTGTTTTAATTTTTTTATATAATTTAGTCAAATTTGTTTTCTGGATGTTTGAATACAGCGGGAAAACTGGCCATTTTTATTAAGTTTTTAAATGTTCATATCTCTTTTAATAATTAATTTATGAAAAAAAGGAAATCATAGGAACATGCTAGATGTTAAGGACAGCGGCCTCGTAACGTAAAACATGAGTGAATTTAAATGTGAACGATAAACATGTAATTAAAACAGTACATAAAACTATAATAGTGAATACTCAGTGACTATATGTATAGATTTATATGGCATCAGTGTGTAAAAATCGTGTTATATGGTGTTTTATCAAGTGCAGGTTATTTTGCTTATATATTTTTAACTAAAGCTAATTTTAACGTAGCTTCTTTTGATGTTATGATGTTATTATGTTTATTTGATTTGTGTAAATAAACATAATACCTAACGTGTAGCATAACGATTAAGAATATATAATAAAGGGTTAAATAGTTACTAAGAAAATAATGGTAAAAATGTAGAACATTTCTTATATGGTAAGCTGTAAATTGCACATATCTTTTTTATAGAATAAGGTCTCTAGTATATAAGGGATTATGTATATGGTTTTTACAATAAATAATTTTTCACAACGCGTTTTGCTTCACCTGGCTCATGAAAAATAGGGAAAATTATGGAAAATAGCCGTATAGAGAGGTAAAAGTGATATAGCGAATCGGCCCGAAAGAGGCGTACGGGCGGGGCTCTCTATACGGCATTGCCATGAGCCAGGTAAGCAAAGCGAAAAAAGTGAAAATCGTTCTCCTCAAAATAAGTGTTTTATTATCGCCCCGGCTCTGCCCAAATCGGTGTAACCTTGCTATCTTCGAGTCTAATCTGAGCCGGCGGTTGAACCCCTGTGAAATTATACAGTCCTGTACAGTAGTGCGTGGTCCTTTGGCGAGCCGAATTTCAAGATCGAAGAAAAATTCGAAGTCCATATCAAGTTGAAAATAACGAAGACGGCACATAGAAAAATTTGAACAGCTGTTCTGAACATAGAAAAATTTCCGAAGAAACAAGATATAAATTTTTACTGAAGACTGGACTTAGAAAATTTTCGTCAGCTGTTCTGAACATAGAAAAATTTCCGAAGAAACAAGATAGAAATTTTTACTGAAGACTGGACTTAGAAAATTTTCGTCATCTGTTCTGAAAATAGAAAAATTTCCGAAGATTCAAGATAGAAATTTTTACTGAAGACTGGACTTAGAAAATTTTCGTCAGCTGTTCTGAACATAGAAAAACATTTTTGAAGATTCAAGATAGAAGAATTCTATCAAGTCGGAACATTGGAAACTTTATCAAGATTTATCAACGGGAATCAACGCCAGGGATTAGATTGGACTCAGAAGATCGGACTCGGGGATACAAGGATACACCGCTGCGAACGGAAGCAAGGATTCGCAGATTTTTCATCGGAAAAACCTCCCGAAGATTCTTGAAAAGGAAGATTAACATTGAAGATTAACATTGAAGATTAAAATTGAAGATTAACATTGAAGATTAACATTTGAGATTAACATTTGAAGATTAACATTTGAAGATGGTTATGACAAGAAGTCAGAGTGGGGCCGAGGAGAACCAGCAGCAACCACGAAGATTTCCAGATCCGCCACGATCGCCGTCCGCTGCCGCTACGAGCCAGCCGCCGCCGACCGAGGGAAGAGCGGATCTGCTTCAAACTATTTTGAAACCGAGACCAGGTACCAGCAAGGCGCCTGCATCCTCGGAAGTACAAACCCTAGCCAGAAAGAAGGCTATTTCAATTAGATCGCGTCGATCGACAACAAGTGTCGTCGCGCGTATGCATTACGAGGCGGAGGAGAAACTCGCCGCTCTTCGTAAGAAGGAACTGCAGATCGAAGCAGAACTCATAAAGAAGAAGCTCGCCGCTAACGTCGCCGCTGCAGAAGATGGTAGCAGCCCCGACGACGACGAGCCATCAGAACAGGGAGCGAACACGTGGAGCAACGTGTCCGAGCCTGGCTAAGCTAACAGGGTCCCGAACCCGAAGAGGCTAGACAAGAGCCGACATCAATGGAAGAAAGAGAGACGCCGAAGCCAGAAGACATGCCACCGAAGGGAGCACAGAAGACGAGGTTCGAGTGGCCGCAGCAACGCCGCCCACGCTCACCCACACCGCCCACGTCTAGGGCTAATGGAGTGGAACAACTTGCCGAAACATTGGACAAACTGCTGAACCAACGCCAGTCGCGCCACACTACGGAATTGCCCATATTCTCGGGCGCTCCCACTGAATGGTTGCCATTCAAAGCAGCCATGGAAGACACCACTGCGTTCTACAAGCTCAAGCCGATCGAGAACTTAGCTCGTCTGAGAAGCTGCCTACGGGGAGAAGCAAGAGAAGCCGTGGCACCACTGCTGAGCGTCGCGACGCCGCCTGAACAAATCATGAAGACCTTGGAACAATGCTTCGGTCGACCCGAGGTTATGGTCGATCGCATGATGGAAGACCTGAAGAAGATACCGAGGCTCGGAGGTTCGGCGGCAGAACTCAACCAATTTGCAGTGAAGATTCAGAACATGGTAGCCATCCTGAGGAAGCTGAGGCACGGGTACCTCTTTAACCCGTTGCTCACGAGAGACATCCTGGAGAAGCTCAGCCCATACGAGAAGAGCAAGTGGTACGACTACGCAGAAGAGACGTCGCGCTTCAGGAACGAGCCCGATGTCGTCCTTCTCTCTGAATTCTTAATGAGGGAAGCGGACAGAGCGCTGCGCTACGGGTTCAGGACGGCACCGAAGAAGGAAACACCGCGTCCACCTCCTAACAAGAACGAAGCCCGAACGAGGAAGCCAGTCTTCGCGATAGCAGACGAGGTCAGGGATTCGCCGAGTCGCAGCCAGCCAAAGAGAACACGCGAAGAGTCAACGAAGTGCCCGATATGTGCCGAAGATCATGCTCTATTTCGCTGCGCTGCTTTCAAGAAACTGAGCATGCAAAAGAGATGGGACACGGTCAAAAAGGAAGGGCTGTGTTTCCGGTGCATACGAAGCAGGCACAGAAGATACAACTGCAGAGCGAAGCCGTGCGGCGTGAAGGGCTGCAACTTGCCTCATCATGCGCTGCTGCACGAGGACAGGTCCGGCGGCGCCCCGCAGACAGAGGACGCCGTGATTACCGCATCGGTCACCTCCGACCGCGCGGTGAAACTTAAGATGAGAAGAATTCAAGTTGTCGGTCCACGGGGCGAAGCGGATATCTTCGCGCTGTTCGACGAGGGCTCGGCAGTGACACTACTGGATGAAGACTTCGCGAAGGCTATCGGCGCAGACGGCCCACCGAAGGTGCTGAGAATGCATGGGATCAATGCCGAGAGAAGGGAAGAAAAAATCCGACTCGTACAACTTGGCGTACGGGGTCACGACGGTACCAGATATGACGTCACTGCGAGAACCGTGGCCGGATTGAACCTACTTACTCAGTCCGTCCCGGAATCACTGTTTCGATTTGCTCACCTGCACGATCTCAAGAACGAAGAGATATGCTATGAAGACAAGAAACCCCAACTTCTCATCGGCACGGACAACTGGCAGCTCATTGTATCCAGGGAGCTGAGGATCGGCAAGAGAAACCAGCCTGCAGCCTCGAAGACGAAGCTCGGCTGGGTAATCCATGGAAGCATCCCCAGACGCCTAATAAAGCAGGAAGAACACGAGAACATCCTGCACGTGTCTACGATCGAGACCCGAGGCGAACGACTGGAGTAAATGGTGAAGAAACACTTCGAAATAGACGCACTGGGAATAGCTTCCAAGGCTAAGCTGAGCGACGAGGAGCAGCGAGCCATCGACCTCTTTGGCAGAACGGCCAAACGAACGGAAGACGGTCGAATTGAAGTGGGACTTCTGTGGCGCACGAACGGCGTCAAGCTACCTCTTAGCTACAACAATGCGCTAAAGAGGCTCAAGAACTTGGAACACAAGCTCAAGAAGAACCCCCTGGACGAGGCGCAGTATCATGGGCAGATGAAGAATCTCATAAGCAAGGGATATGCGGAAAAATGCGACGGGACAGAGGCCAGAAGTGACATCACATGGTACCTGCCGCACTTCCCGGTTAGAAATCCAAACAAGCCGGGCAAGTTGCGACTGGTTTTCGACGCAGCAGCGAGAACAAACGGCGTGAGCCTCAACGATCACTTGTTAGAAGGGCCTGACCTTCTGACCTCACTGCCGAAGATACTGTTCCGGTTCAGAGAGGAAGCCGTCGCTGTGAAGGCCGATATAGAGGAGATGTTTATTCGTGTCAAGGTCAGAAAAGAAGACCAACCGGCCCAGCTGTTCCTGTGGAGAGAAGACGAAGGCGAACCGCCGTCCACATACAAGATGGTGGTAATGATCTTCGGAGCATCGTGTTCACCGTTCCTGGCACACTCAGCCCGGAATCGGAACGCGGAAGAGTTTGCCGAATCGCATCCCGAAGCTCATCGCGCTATCACCGAAGCCCACTAAATGGATGACTACGTAGACAGCTATCCAGACCACCAGAAGGCATGCAGACCGTGGAACAAGTGGACCAAATACATAGGAAAGGTGGCTTCCACTGACGAGGCTGGACGAGCAACGACCGGAGAGGCCGACAGCTGCACGTATTCTGCGACGCGAGTAAGGACGCATACGCCGCAGCCGTCTATTGGAGATTGGAACAAGAAAATGGGGAAGTACGAGTCGTGTTGGCCGCCGCCAAGGCCAAGGTGGCGCCGCTGAAGGCACAGACAATACCAAGGATGGAGCTACAGGCTGCCCTGGTCGGAGCGAGACTGGGAAACGCCGTCGCAGCAGAACACAGGTGGAAAACGGACACGGTTTTCTACTGGATCGACGCACAAGTGGTTCTGTGTTGGATACAGAACGGCAGCCGCAAATACACACCGTACGTCGCACATCTTCTAGGGGAGATCGCCGAGCTGACGTCTGTTCACCAGTGGAGATGGCTGAGCACGAAGAGCAACGTCGCCGACTTAGCCACCAGAACGGGCTACGTTCCGAAGAGCGACGAGGACCCTTGGTTCCAGGGGCCGGACTTCCTGCGCAGGCCGATGAACGAGTGGCCCGCGGAGAGTCCCGCTAGAATTGAAAATCAAGAAGAATACGTCGCCTTCCACACCACGGAGGCGAGCGAGCTGAGCTGTCTACCAGATGTGACGCGCTTTTCAAACTACGAGCGCCTCGTAAGATGCACGGCGATGGTCTTGCTGTTCGTCGAGAAGTGCCAAGATCGTCGGGCCCACCTCGACGTACGACACCTGGAGAGGGCCGAGAGGTTGTGGTATCAAAAATCACAACGAGACAGCTTCGCACAAGAAATCGAGAAGATGGCAAGTGGCAAGACGGTGCCTAGAGGAGCTCCTTGTACCGGCTCAACCCGGTGTACAAGGACGGGCTGCTTGTACTAGACGGAAGGATCAAAGCAGCTCAGGTGCCGGCCGAAATGAAAAACCCTATCATCCTGGATGGAAGACATCACTTCACAAGGTTACTGGTGGCAAGGGAGCACGCCAGAGCGGGACACGGGAGCCGCGAGAGAGTCGTGAACGACCTCAGGCAGAAATTCTGGATATTGAAGCTGCGACCGACGGTGCGTACTATCATGAACCAATGTGCGTTCTGTCGGTTACGACGGGCACACCCGAGGACCCCGCCAACTGGAGACCTGCCAGCCGAGCGCCTGGGGGCGTTCCAGAGACCATTTTCGTACTGTGGTCTCGACTGTTTCGGCCCGATGACGGTCACCATCGGCCGACGTCACGAGAAGAGGTGGGGAGCTCTCTTCACATGTCTGACGACGCGGGCGGTCCACCTGGAGCTGGTGGCTTCGCTGTCGACGGACTCTGCACTGATGGCAATGAGAAGAATGGCTGCGCGGCGAGGGTGGCCGGCAGTCATGTACAGCGACAATGGGACGAATTTTAGAGGCGCGGATGTCGAGCTGCGGCAGGCGTACGCCGAGTGGGCGCCGGCTATGGCTCAGCTGGGCCTCACTCATCGGATGCAGTGGAAGTTTACACCTCCCGGGGCGCCGAGTCAAGGAGGTGCCTGGGAAAGGATGATGAGGTCAGTGAAAACCGCCCTGCAAGCCACATTGAACGAGAAGTTGCCCAAGAAAGAGGTACTCCAGACACTAATGGCCGAGGCGGAGTACTCAGTGAACGCTCGACCGCTCGTTCACGTATCGGTGGACCCCAATGACCCGGAGGCGATTACACCGAATCATTTCCTCCTCGGGTCGTCCACCGGACTGCCGTACGTCGGACCGTGTGTGCCGGCGGACAAAAAAGCATGAAAGGTCGCGCAAGCCCTTGCCGACGAGTTCTGGAGGCGCTGGGTGAAGGAATACCTTCCCACGCTCACACCACGCTACGGGGCCCCGCTGAGCAACCGAGCCCTTGTACCGGGGGACCTGGTTGTCGTGGTCGACCCGACGCTGCCGCGTAATACGTGGCCGCGGGGGGTCGTGCACCGAGTCTACCCCGGCCAGGACGGACAAGTGCGCTGTGCGGACGTTCGCACGCGCAGTGGCGTGTTCCGGAGGTCGACGTCGAAGCTGGCGGTGCTGGAGGAGGCGCCGCAGTCGCAGTTGCGACCGCTGGCGGAGCAGACGGAGCCGGGAGCGGAGCGGACAACGCCGGGGACGGCGCCGGGTGCGGAACGAGCACCGGAGCAGCCTACAGCGGGCACGACTGCGCGCCGGAGCAGTCTGCGGCGGGCGCGAGCGGCCCGCAGTTGCCGCCGCACCAGCCTACAGCGAGTCCGAACGGCTCGCAGTCGCCGGAGCAGTCTGCGGCGGGCGCGAACGGCCCGCAGTCGCCGCCGGAGCAGCCTATAGCGAGCTCGAGCAGCTCGCAGTCACCGGAGCAGTCCACGGCGGGATCAGCGAGCCCGCAGTCACCTGAGGAGGCTGCGTAGACCCTGGCTACTGCGCCGGGGGGAGGATGTTAAGGACAGCGGCCTCGTAACGTAAAACATGAGTGAATTTAAATGTGAACGATAAACGTGTAATTAAAACAGTACATAAAACTATAATAGTGAATACTCAGTGACTATATGTATAGATTTATATGGCATCAGTGTGTAAAAATCGTGTTATATGGTGTTTTATCAAGTGCAGGTTATTTTGCTTATATATTTTTAACTAAAGCTAATTTTAACGTAGCTTCTTTTGATTTGTGTAAATAAACATAATACCTAACGTGTAGCATAACGATTAAGAATATATAATAAAGGGTTAAATAGTTATTAAGAAAATAATGGTAAAAATGTAGAACATTTCTTATATGGTAAGCTGTAAATTGCACATATCTTTTTTATAGAATAAGGTCTCTAGTATATAAGGGATTATGTATATGGTTTTTACAATAAATAATTTTTCACAACGCGTTTTGCTTCACCTGGCTCATGAAAAATAGGGAAAATTATGGAAAATAGCCGTATAGAGAGGTAAAAGTGAGATAGCGAATCGGCCCGAAAGAGGCGTACGGGCGGGGCTCTCTATACGGCATTGCCATGAGCCAGGTAAGCAAAGCGAAAAAAGTGAAAATCGTTCTCCTCAAAATAAGTGTTTTATTATCGCCCCAGCTCTGCCCAAATCGGTGTAACCTTGCTATCTTCGAGTCTAATCTGAGCCGGCGGTTGAACCCCTGTGAAATTATACAGTCCTGTACACTAATAGTATCCATAAATATTCAGGTTAAAAAATTGTTACTCTACCGGCATTATCCAGGGTGGAAACAGGGGACTACGTTTGTATGCTTTTCCATACATTGCGTGGCCCTTCTGTTTCCTTTTAAGGACACCTATTATATATTTTTGGAACGAGAATCGAATACCGATTACACTCCTTAATATCTATTTTCGTTTTAAAGACATCCTGTATTTTACTAACTTATCCAATAGACATACCACACTAGTGCAGTTATGGTAGATAGATGGTTATTATTATAGATATTAATGATGATGATGATTGACGACCTCTGTGACTCAGTGGTTGAGCACGTTAGTGCTCAAGCCAGATGTCGCGGGTAAAATCCCGCCAAAGGAACAAAATAGCTATCTGCGTTCCTGGGTTATGGATATTTATTAAATATGTGTATAATATAATAAAAATCTTAAATATAATATGTTTAGTATAAACGTATTAAATGTATGTCCGTTGTCCGGTACCCGTAACACAAGTTCTTCGAGAACTTAGCACGGGACCAGACTGACGTGGTAGCATAAGAACTCACAGTTTCTAATTGAATTAATTAATTATCCTGTCTGTTACACTTGCATCGAAATATTTCTCGCAAATCGCTAGCGCTTTCGCACGCGCTAGTACAAAGGAAGCTTAGTATGTAAGATGAATCATCTCATTATTTTCATCTCATATTTCAATAGAAACATTCTAGATTCGCAAACATAAACTTACTAAGTCGGATTAGTGAGTAAATTTTATTACTCAAAGTTGTATAGTAAGTAAGTAAATTGTATAACCTACATTCTTGGAATAATGTAATTATCTGTCTGTTACACAATCGCGCCTAAACCACAATACGGATTTTGATGAAATATAACACAGTAATAGCCTAGACCTTGGGGCAAAATATAAGCTACTTTTTGATCAGATAAAATGAACAATATCCGCGCGATACACGACTTAAAAATATTATTGTTAAAAGAATAGCTGCGGAAATTAAAAAACAAAACAATGGATAAAACTTATGAACTCGCAATAATAAGGTTTTGATTTTTAATAATTATCTTTTAACAAGATGGATCATTACTTTATTAAGGTACTTGCGTTTGCCCGCGGCTCCGCCCGCGTAAATATAGTTTTCCACCAAATATGTTATATGTTATCATACCTCATCGAAATCCACACACGCTTTTACATGTATAAATTGTAATAATAATAAGTGTGTGCGCAGTACACAAGAGAACTCTCTCTTCCATTACTCTCATAACTCAGTGGGACGGATGACCGACACGACTGGCGAGAGATCAGGCGCAGGTCTGACTTTTTACATGCCCATCCGACGTATGGATCATCTTTCTTGTCAAGCAATGAGGTGATCAGCCTGCATTGTCCTAACCAAACCTGGAAACAGCATTTTTTGTTGTTCCAATGCAGGAATCGAGCCCACGACCACCGAGTCGAGGTCCAAGCTCTAACCACTAGACCACGGAGGCTGTCAAATGTTGTATAAATTATAATAGTAATAGGATAGGATTCGCGTTAAGTTTGAAGTTAGTCTGATGAACGATGCTCAATGTCGAAATTGGCCAATGACGCGACAACACTGATTGAATGGTTTACTTCAATTATTGGTCCATATGAACACGGCCTAAGGGACAGTTCACACCGCGGCGATACGCAACTCTTCATCAAAATCGGTTCAGTGGTTTGAATAAGCTGCACGACGCTGTCCTCGTCCATGGCGTTGATGACGTGATGTATGAAAGCCAGCAGCTCGTTGGCCTCGAGCGCCATGATGATATGCAGCAGCAAGCCGCAATACTCGCAAAGTATTAAATGTTTACTAATATTTGAAAGTCGTAAAGCAGAAAGCGACCGTTCACTAGCTCGCTCAACTCACAACTGTAAATATGGGTAAATTGACACTGATATGGGTAAATTCAAACTGTATGTCTTCTTGTGTAATAAATAAAATTCAATTTTGAATAGCTAGCTTAAAATTGCAGCGCCAACTTAAAAATTGTTTCGTTTCGCTGTATATTGACCCTAAGCGTTATTGGTCAAGAGTTGATTCACATCAAACTTAAAGCGAATAGACTTTCCTTATATCCCCATATTTATAAAAATATTTCCACTACGGAATCCATGTTGGCCATATCTTTGTCTGTCAAGATGCTTTTTCAACGTATCAGACAAAAACAGCAACATAATATGAGCGTGTTCGCGGTGTAAAAATATTTTATTAATAAGAGGGTAGGGATTTGAACATTTTAAGGGAAATTTCAAACGGTTTTATAGTTACATTACATTACAAGCTGCCTATCACTTCAGGATTCATTCTGGTATATAATTTGCGGAAACATTATGAGTTTTTTTACAATTAACTTAGATTCAAGCAGTTTTAAGTTTTAATTACTTACACCCTGCAAGAAGAATCGAATAATGCTTAAGAACGCCTATTTATTGAGATATTTAGACATCAAAGGTATATTAGTGTAGAAACTCCTTCCTAATTCCCATGTAATTCATAGCAAGTAACCTATAATAAACAATATCTATACGAAAATTATAAAGAAGTAACATTTGTATTTTTGTATGTTTGTTCTTGAACGAAAAAATTGCGTGAAAATAAAAAAATAGTAGTAAAACTCAACAACCTTATTAATTTTGTAAGTAACCTTAGGTAGGTAAGTGTAAGGTAGGCGATCCGTCTATATAATCGGTATCTCGACAACGGCAACTAATATAATTAATTACTATTTCAATTCTCTTACTACAGTCTGATTGGCAGCTTGGTATGCGTACCTGCGTATAAATTTTGCATTGTTTGGAAATTCGGAATGTGGTAGGTTCGAATCCCCGGTAAGATATATTTTTTTGTAATACTTATTATTTCTTTTTCTTTTTTTACTTTTATATATTTTTATTATTTTATCGTTCTACTAAAGCACCGAACAAAGCTACTGTTATATAAAACAAACTTATAATTTTCTATAGAAATAAACTCCATAGTACGAAAGTTAATATTATTTTTGTATGAGATTGATTGAATGGTCAAGACACACACGGTGTAAGTGATATGAAGTTTACTTACTAAAAAGGCTCTTTGGTAATTTGATCCGCCGAAATAAAAGTTGGTAAGATAATGTCAAAATATAGGAGGAAGTTTTTACCATATGTGACAAATTGCTTCTCTTACTGTGTGCTGTGAAACTAGTCATTTCCCGCTACTTTGACCAAGTAACAGCGAGGCTAGATGATAAGTGCGTTGCGTTGCGTTTCGAAGATTTTTTTAAGTCTTGCTCCATTATTGCGTTGCGTCGTCGAAAGCGACGTTTCAACGGAACGACGAACAGGAGACGAAGATGGAGGGTGGACGATGCGCTGCGCTGTCACCACAATATATAAATAACGTACAGTATACCATCCTCATACTAGACAGCCCGAACCGGAGCATGCACACATACGCATCATTTACACGGTCGCTAACAAAACGTCAAACAGCAGAAACATGGAGTGTCGCGCCGCGCGCCGAGCCGCGCTGACAAGACTTATCGATTGAACTACTTACGAGTTTTAAGCCTTTTATATTAAACTAGCTGACTCGGCAAACATTGTTATGCTATTGTATGTATTTTTAATGTCACATCATATAAAAATAAACTCTTATCGAAAAAATTAAAAAAATATTTCGAGGTGGGTAACCCTTATCATTTAGGAGTAAAACTGATTCTCAGACCTACCGAATATGCAAAAAAAATTTTATAAGAATCGATCAAGCTGTTTCGGAGGAGTGCGTCCCCGAGCTCTAACACTATGGACTCGAGAATTTGATATATTAGATTATACTAGATCCTGCCACGGCATCCTGCGCGCAAAATGAAATCGCGCGGGAACCGTACCTTTTTTCGCGATAAAAGTAGCCGTTGTCCTTCCTCGTGGCCTACTCTATGTATGTGCCAAATTTCATCAAAATCGGTCCAGTAGTTTCGGAGCCTATTCAATACAAACAAACAAACAAACAAACGAACAATCCAATATACAAACTAACAAATATATCCTCTTTACAATATTAGTATAGTTAATGTTATATATAATAATATGATGGTTTTTTCTGCTAAGACTTAACTCTCATTCTGTATGCTTATTTAAATTATCCTAGCAATTTGAATTACAATCGTTTGTCAAAATAACAATAACCCTTGATAAAGCGGATTCATTGTCTGGACTATGATATGACAATCGGATGTTTATGCTGTGCTTATGTCCCCTTGCGCGTTCAATAAAGATATTTTTATTTTTATTATTTTATTTTATCTGGAATTTGGCAAAATTAATTTAGATAGTTATTTGTAAATCTGTTTTCTAGAATGTTCGAATAGAAAAAGTAGACTAGAATTTGAGCATCGGAGCTCTAGATGTCTAAATTGATTCTAGATTTTGATCTAGACCCACTGGTCTAGATCAAAATCTATCAAAGTCACTAACTACTTCTTGGGCGAAACAAAAATATATCTGTTATTGATTGTACTGTAGGTTCATGGTAGAAATTCATGTTTCACTGTAATAAAATAGCACATAGGACTGCTTGCACTTTTTTTTACTTTCATAAGCAATTTACATTAATTTTTATTTATTACACGACCGGTTTCGACAAAAACCTGATGATGACTAAGGCTCACCGACATTTAATCGACCGTTCTAAATAAATAATCGGCCGTTTTTGTAAAAAATCCTGTTCACCACGTCCTAAACACTAGTTATAGAATTTAACCGGCCGATTATCTTAACCAAGCCCGAGACCCTTGTTTAACCGTCGATTATAGTGATTTGACAGAACTTTTGTAGCTTTAAATTTAATAGTTTTATTAAAGATTAAAGACATATTATTTATTTGAGACAAACTTATGCCTTTTAATGTTATAATGGAAGGAGATACAATCTCAACATGCTTGAGTATTTGGACGAGTTAGAAGCGATGACGAGAAGACCTCGGATTTTTCAAAGTCGCCGTAATTTCTGTGAAGTATACGATGAAATTTCATTCAAGACCCGGTTTTGCTTATCTAAATAGAGTGCAATTCATATTCTTGGATTAATTGAAGATAAATTAGAATTTGAGTTAAATTCTTCAGCGAGTCGTATCCAACCTGCTACTTTCTGAGAATTTGTAGAGGCGTCAGTCCGTTTATTCTCAATTATATTCTTGTATTTCATTACAAGTTAAGATAACACACTCTTTTCATTGTTGCTAAAATTAGTTGTTCGCTTTTTCTTCTCATCCATATTTATTACAAGAAAACAAAAACATTTTGTTCACTATAATTGTCTACACGATACTATATTGACATAAGGTCTACTTAAATATACATCCTAGTTAAAATGAATTGCTTTTTAAACAAGAGAAACAATAAACAACAACTTTCACATGTTGTAATTTTACGTAACCAAATAAAATGTCAGAAACATAAATGTCATTTTATGTTGTAGCCTTACATTTTTATTTAGTTGTATTACATGTCTCACAAATTTATTCAAAAACGGCCAGTTTTGTATCGATTTACTAATCAGAGAAAAAGAAGCGATGGTGAACAGGAAAAAATGACTCCTTGTTTAAAGTCATGTTTAAAATTTAAACGACCGGTTACCAAATCAATGGTGAAGTTACTAATTGGTGAACTCGAGCCTTAGTCGAAATCCGGTCGTGCAATTGATCAAAATTAATGTAGAATACTTATAAAAGCGAAAAATGTATATTATTCGTTCCCCGTTTTTATTTTTCAATAGATGTTCCCCGCGACCTCGTGCGCGCCTATGAGTAGCCTATGTCCTTCCCCGTGGTCAACTATATATCTGTGTCAAATTTCATCAAAATCGGTCCAGTAGTATCGGAGCCTATTCGATGCAAACAAACAAAACAAATAAACCGCCTGTCTCTATTGTATAATAGAAAATACCTATACTAATATCAGTATAGATATTTTTTTTTCAATTTGTCGGCATGTATAAGATTTTCACAATAAGTGGTTTTTACCGTGTTTCCTAATTTTTTCTCGACCTAATGTCATTACATACTAGAAATTTTAGGACTTGTTTCGAAATTTCAAAAGTATTATTTAATGTTATACTGTTTCAGACGACTTTTGACCCTCGTAACCCTTTAGATTTGTGGTTAAGGTATTGTGATCGATAATTTTAATCCATCAATGTCAGGAACATTACTTCTTGTCTTAGAATGAAACAATTGAATATAATACCTATATAGGATTTTATGGATATATATATATATATATATATATATATATATATATACATATAGCAGAAAAACGGAACCTCTAACCAATGCTATTTTAATTTTGATATACTCGGGATCAATTTATGATTGAAATTTATCTACAGACACCATTTAAGCAAAAATCAAGCCGTTTTGGGTCAGCTCACACCGAAACGAGACGGTAAGCGATGTGGCGCTGCATTTTTAAGATATCGATTCAAATTTGAACTTCATTCTCAACACATGAAGATACACATATCGTCTCGTCCCGTTTCGAAAAATATAACCCTTTTTCGGCAGTCAGGTAAAAATTCCCGATGAAACTGAATCAGGTTATTACAATAGCATTTACCGGAAAATGAACATCCAAACGAAACGAATCCGAAAGCGAATCCAAAAGGAAATTGCTTTACAATGCAAACTAATTTGAATATCTCGCTGTGCTACCTTTGAACTGGAATACATTTACTAAACACACTATCCTTTTTTTATACGGACAGAACGATAGCGGTTAAAACCCCTGCACAAAACCGAAAACAAATTTACGGTTGTAACCTAACCACTGTCTTAGCAGTTAGTATTGTACACGAATGATATTATTGTATTATATAGTATTGTAACCTTAGGGTCAGTTCACACCGCGACAATACGTGACACTATGTGGCGCTGCATTCTAAGATAGCTATTAAAAATTGAACTTTATTCAGCCAAACAAAAACATACATATTTTAAATGACATCAGTCATACACTGCACATGCGCATGCAGCGCGGTGCAACCTGACATTCGAATTTCCAATTCTTACAATGATACGTTTATCTTCTTGTGTTGATGAATGAAAATTAATTTTGAATAGTTATCTTTTATATACAGTGCTGCATGGCGTATCGTTTCGTTTTGGTGTGTATGACACTCAGACCTTATTTCCATCTGTATATCTTGTTAATATGCCGATAAGGCTTACAATATCCTCATCTAAATGCGTCTCAATTTATGTCGCAGCCATCTAGTAATATTCGCCAGACAATGCGAAGCCTAGGCCGTTCATACATTTATGCATCCAATGACATGGATGTATACCAACAAGCGAATTCATTTAGCGCAACGTTTAACCAGATGGCTGATCGCCGTGGTAGTCATTTAATTAAATTTTTTATTGACGATTTTACGATGTTTGGTTAGGGTTAGAGTGACCTTGAGCTCACGAATTATGTACGACTACTTTTTACTTTAATAGTAAAAAGAATTTTTTAATAGCAAATAGAAAAAAACTAGTTTTACTCATTAAAACTCAAAACATATGAAAGTACAATAAAATACAAAAATAAATATACGGATAGTTTTATTTATAACAAACAACCCGCCCCGGCTTCGCACGGGAACAATGTATTACCTATCCTACTAATATTATAAATGTAAAAAGTTTGTGAGGATGAATGGATGGATGGATGGACGGATGAATGTTTGTTTCTCTTTCACGCAAAAACTACTGACCAGATTTTGATGAAATTTTGTATGGTAGTAGCTTGAGCTCCGAATTAAAACATAGGCTACTTTATATATATTTATAAAAATACAGTGTTCCCGTGTTATACTGAATTTACGCGGGGCAACAGCTAGTACATAATATAAACCTTCCTCTTGAATCAACAGGCTAACTTTCAATGCGTCAAGTCGTTACGTTGAGTGATTCAAATTTAAATAACTATCGGCCTACTCATTTCAGTGGATGTCTGCATATAATGAACTGTTGTGGCGTCTAATTGGCTGGCTATTTTAACTAGGACATATATACTACTATTTATAGATATACGATATCTTAATATAACGTCAGGGAGTCTAATATAATTATATCCTAGTAAATTAAGATATTCCCTTTAGTCTCAAGAGAAGGTAAGTTTATATTTCCGTGTGAATATATTTATACATACAGATAGAATTCTGGTGTAACTTGATGTTTGTATGCAATAGTATTAGTATATACTATATACCTATATACATATATTATATACGGGTGTCTTTTCAGGTCAGTATCCAAACTTTCAGGAGTGATTATAACTCTTGAATATAAGCAACTTTTACAATGGCATCAATTTTCCTACTTGAAATCTGCTGTTTCCTACAAAAGGGCTACAGCATAAATATGATTTTGTAGGAAACAGCACACTGGATTTGAAGTGTATTCTTAACGTCACCTTGTGGTCAAGTGAGAGCTTGGCTCTCGACTCCGGAGGTCATGGGCTCGATCTCAGCGTTGGAACAAAACAAAAAGTTTATTTTCAACTCTGTTTAGGACAACGCATGCTGATCATCTGATTGTCTCACAAGAATGATGATCCACGCGTCGGATGGGCATGTAATTGTTGGTCCTGTCGGTCGGTCGTGTCGGTCATCCGTTCTACTGGGTTACGAGAGTAATGGAAGAGAGACTGCTCTTCTGTTATGCGTACATTCTTGGGCACTATAAAATAACTCCTGCGTAAATGGACCGGTTTCAACGAAACCGGCCACCGTCACTGAAATCGATGTAGGAGCTATAACTATTATTAGATATTTGTCATACATTTTCCTTTGGACTAGGGCGCTTCAAAATATTTAAACTCAAAAGAAATGACTGCAACGACTGCAGACGTTGTTGAACTGGGCATTTACACGTGGACATGGTCACGTGTAAATGCGCAGTTCAACAACGTGTGTGCGCACGATTCAACAGCGCTGTCAAGCGATTTTCATCTTATGCCTGGTCCAGCGGCAACTTGCTTAACTCTGAAACTATTGATGTATATTTTGTGGATAACCACAGGGTTAGGCAAATACTTCCTAATTTTAAGGTAACAGTCTGGAGCACTAACTAATACGACTTGCAACCCGATAACCTCCTCTTTTTGGATGCCAGTTAGGGTCATTTCACACCCCGACAATACGTAACTCTACACGGCGATGCATTTTTAAGATAGCTATTGAAAATTGAACCTCATTCCCTACACAAAAGGATACACGTTTCATATGACATGAGTTATACACTGCACATGCGCCGTGTAGCGCGGTGCAACATCAAATTGAATTCTAAATAGTTATCTTAAAAACGCAGCGCCAAGTCGCGTAGCGTTTCTTTTATGTGTGAATTGACGCTTGGAGTAAATAATCTAAAAGCTATTCTTTAAGTGATGGATGTTTGAATAATATATCAGGACGAAGTCGTGGGTTATAGCTAGTTTGTTCGGACCTCATTAAAGGGAACGCCGTTGTTTGTTACAATTAATTGTAACAAGCAATATTTAAATATTAGGTCCTTACATATGAAATTGGCGTTTTGTCGTACTGGTCACTTTGATCTCAAATATATCTTCTTTGATTAGGAATTCCAATTTCAAATTTATACCGCTATTTACTCGTGCATTTGTGTTTCGAAAACTGTAATTCATTTGTTTTTTCCTCTGTTGGTTTTTTTTTTTTTGCGTCACTCTGTTTACAAAATGGAAAACTTGAAACATTATATCATTTTCGAGTACGAGTTCCACCGTGGCACCAGTGCTGCAGAAACGGCTCGAAGGAATAATGATGTGTATGGCGGCGGTGTCGCAAAAGAAAACACAGTGCTATTTTGGTTCCAACTTTTTCGTTTTGAAAATTTCGACCTGCAGAACCAGCCCCGTGGGCGGCAGGAGACCAAAGTTAATAATTAAGAATTGGAGGCTATTGTGGAAGAGGATTCATCGCAAACCACGTCCGAGTTAGCTGCAGGCTACGGTGTTAGTGATGTTACTATTATGTAAACTGTTTTAATCCACTTGAAGCAAATTGGGAAGGTGAACCGCATGAATTGAGTGCAGCAAACCGACAAACGCGCGTCGACTGCTGCGTTACATTACTCAACCGGCACAATAATGAAGGGATTTTAAATGAAAAGTGTATCCTGTACGATAATCGGAAATGCTCATCGCAATGGTTGAACCCTGGCGAACCAGCCAAAGCCTGCCCCAAGGGAAAATTTGACTCAAAAAAAGTTACTTGTGAGCGTTTGATGGACTAGTGCCGGTGTCGTTCACTATAGCTTTCTTAAATCTGGCCAGACGATTACGGCAGATGTCTATTGCCAGCAACTACAAATCATGATGGAAAAGCTAGCTGTTAAACAACCGAAGTTGGTCATTCGCTCTAGGCCACTGCTGCTTCAGGACAACGCTAGACCACACACTGCACAACAGTCGGCTACCAAATTAGAGGAGCTTCAATTG
Source organism: Phengaris alcon alcon (assembly GCA_037179445.1). NCBI lineage: Eukaryota > Metazoa > Arthropoda > Insecta > Lepidoptera > Lycaenidae > Phengaris > Phengaris alcon. The sequence goes on from JAYRCH010000097.1 coordinate 2,852,664, forward strand.
GAATGTCTAGGACATCCACCGTACTCCTCGGACCTTACTCCAACAGATTACCATCATGTGTACTATTATGTAGGACCTAATATTATTATCGTGGGGAACCCAAAATTTTTTATAGATAAAATGTAGCATATATTATATGAATCCGTGTACTATCTGTGTGCCAAATTTTATGCAAATCCGTTCAGCCGTTTCAGAATGAAAGACAGTCAAACAAACACACGAACACACACACGTTCTTATTTATAATATTACTAGATGTTGCCTGCGACTTCGTGCGCGCAAAAGTTATTCTCGCGGTAACCGTACATTTTTCCTAAATATAAAGTAGCCTATGACCTTCTCCGTAGTTTACTCTATATTTGAGCCAAATTTCATCAATATAGGCCCAGTAGTTTCAAAGCCTATTCAATGCAAACAAACAAACAGAAAGAAAAAAAAATTTCTCTTTATAATATTAGTATAGATCGACTCGCGACGTTCAACGTATATAAGGTATAATGGTAAGCATACACCGAGACGCGGCGCGCACTTTTTAAGATAGCGATTCAAAAATGGAACCTTATTTACTGCACAAAAAATACACGTTTCATTGCAATTTGTCGTCAAATGCACAATTAGATCTTAATAAGTGCGCGCTGCATCGCGTCTCGGTATGAACTGAGTCCTGACGCTTATGGATCAGGAGCTGAAGTAGGTATAATAGTATCGTACTTCATCTTGTGGAAAGTGCTGCGCTCCGGTGCGGTGCGGTCCGAGAAATATTAAATTTTTAACTTACGCTCAAACTTCCAGGCTATTTCCTCCTCGGAACGTTTATTCCAGGGGTACACAACCTTTTAGTGTTTTATTGTTAAAAACAAAATTAACAGAAGTATATTTTTCTCTTGTTATTTTTATTTATAAAATACCAACAACTTTAAGATATAATTTCCAATTAGGTAGATAATTACGTTAGCGCTAGGTTTCAGTTGCTGTACCGTTTACGTACATATCAAATGAGTCCAATTTCAAGCTTCAATACTAATATAATCTAGAAGTATATATTATAAGTATAAGAGTCGTCTTGAGGCAAAGAGCTTTTAACAGCAGAATATAATAGTTTCAATTGTATTGGCAAAACACCTCAACACAATGTATTTTTTAGATTTGTTCGCAGTATGTTATAAAATAAATTATTTCTCTATATACCCTACGACATATTCGATAAGAGCTACTGATTACACGCGTAAAATTAGTATGGTAATATAATTTCTCTTAAGTCCAAAAGGTTTGCAACTCCTGACCGGGGAATATGAGTGGAAGCCACTCTAAGCTGCACTTCCCGATTCACATCAACTGCTAAACTTGGTGCAGTATTTATGTCCGTTTCGGAATCCACCTGATCCTCAGTTTTAGGACTTTTTCGGATTTACGGAATCCGCGAGAAGTCTGGAAAATGTTGGCAAGCCGCGCTACGTGAAAAGATTGGTTAAGTTTAATGAAAAATGCTCCCACTGATGCTACTGACATTTATTATAAATTATTTATTTCGATATTACAGGTTTTGCGGCAGCAGCAGCAGTTTTGCGGCAAAAACTGCTGGCGTTCAATCAACACGACGTCACCGCCATGGACGAGGTATGTCCTCGTGCAGATCTGTCGTTCAAACCACTGAACCGATTTTGATGGAGTCTGGCACAAAAACAGACGGACAAGGCTACTTTTGTCGTGGCAAAATGGTCGGTTCCCGCGGTATATAAGTGTTTCTGCGCGAACGAAGTTGCGAGCAACGTCTAGTATGATAACAAAATAACTAACTTTTGCCCGCGGCTCTGTGTGCGCAAATACATCATCCCACAGGAACAGTGTACCTGTCCGTAATAAAAAGAAGTATATGAGATAATCCAAAGCCTAAACTACTACCATACCAAATTTACCAAACCAAAAGTCGTTCAGTAGTTTTTGCGGGAAAGAGCAACAAACATCCATTCATCAACACAAACTTTCACATTTATGATAGTAGGTAGTAGGATTTACGTTGTCGTAGTAATATACGTGTATCCAAAAATAACACAAATTGAAACATACAATATGGTGTCATTTTAATGAAATATTGCGTGATCTGTGACCCACGTGCAGTGGCCCTCGGCGAATGTCCATTAACAGATGAATACTATGATACAATTTTATATTATCTTTTCGATGAAGCCAATATATAAGGGTCAGGTCATACCGGTACAAAATATACTTTTCTAGCTTTTAACCGCGGCTCCGCTCGATAATTACAGTATCCCACGGAAACACTGTACTTTTTCGGGATGAAAAGTAGTATGTGTTAATACAAAGCTCAAACTACTGCCGTACCAAATTTCTGTAGTTACTGCGTGAAAGAGTAACATACATCCATCCATCCATCCCTTCATCCATCCTCACAAACTTTCACATTTATAATAGTGGTAGGATTTTCCGAAAAAAAAGATACACGTTTCATTGCAAGAGTTCGAAATGCGAGCTGCAATAAAACATATCTTTTTTGTAGTGGATAAAGTCAATTTTAAATGTGTATTAAAAAGTGGGCGGCGCATCGCGTCTCGGTGTGGGCTGAACCTAAGGCAAAATATTTCATACATTATGGTACAAAAGCCGTTTCCATGTACGGCCGTGTCAGAGGGTCTCTGGGGCCGCGTGAGGAGAACTTGACACCGGAGTGGGACGTTAACCCAAATTCATCTAAGTCGTATTGGGCGTGGCTACAACTTGGCAGTCGGAGACCTCCATGAACAACTTGGCGGTCGGAGGCCTCCATGAACAACTTGGCGGTCGGAGGTCTCCATGAACAACTTGGCGGTCGGAGGCCTCCAATAACAACTTGGCGGTCGGAGGTCTCCATGAACAACTTGGCGGTCGGAGGCCTCCAATAACAACTTGGCGGTCGGAGGTCTCCATGAACAACTTGGCGGTCGGAGGCCTCCAATAACAACTTGGCGGTAAGAGGCAGGAGACAAAAAATATACACAAAAAGTTACTTGACAAAATGAAATAAACTTTGTAAACAAACGTTCAGGGAACCTAGCAGGAACATTTGCAGGAACATTGTAAAGTTATCGAATACATTTTGTATGGGCGCTGTCATGATTTAGATAGATTTTCATACAATTCTCATTCGATAACGATACGTTTGCGCCACTGATAAATGTTCCTTCTAGGCCCAAAGAGCTCGCAAACTTTGGATCAAATAGAAATATCTGAGGGCTTAGCCAACATGCCATCGTTAATACAATGACGATCTTCGAAATTAAAAATAATGTAATATGGGATTGACACAAAGTGATATGGCGCGCGATACCTACGTCAATACCATACATTTTTGATTTCTAACTTTGTCATCGTATTAAGCGATGGCATCTTGGCTAAAGGGCCAAAGGGCCTAGCCAACATGCCGTTGTTAATTACAATATATAGTATAATATAAGAAATGATAATAATAAATATAATATAATATAAGGAAAATATAATTAATTTAATTTGCCAGGTGGTGACGATCTGGGGAAGTTTTTCTTTTTATAGATATTTCTAGTGATAGTCATATTTGTATATAAGACTTCTTTTTTTAATGTTAATTTTTAGTTTATTTTAAGATATTATTTAATTTTGATTCATTCAGCGAACGTCAGGTATGTCAATACATAGCTAACGTTCGCTAAATGACATCAAAATGGTGACGCTTTCCCATTTCCAACTGCTCGCAATGCGTCGTTTAAATTCGTATTCAATGGTTTCATTTTTAATCAAAATATAAGGGGGCTCGTAACGAAATTCGAATATAATAAAATGTATTCAGTGTGTGTCGTCTCGAGGCTAAGAGATATTAATAGCAGATAATAATATGTTTAATATTGTCGATAAAACACCCCCCTTTTGGCTGTTGTGTTTTACATCAAATTGTAGGCAGCTCATCAGGAATTCTGTTGATTGATAAAACTTTGGGATAAACGAGCCAGATTAAAATATATTTATTATTTACAAAGTAAAATAAAAACTAAGAAAATGTTTCTTTTTTTTTTAAACTCAAATGTATTTTTTACATTTTTTATGAGAAACTTATATAAAAAGTAATTCAATAATGTAGAAATATTATTGGGTATAAAATGAGACCCTTTTGATGTGTGTAATTAATAAATAATATTTGTTATCCAGTTTTATTCAACGTAAGAAAGTAACATCAAATATTCAATTGCTTGTAGCCCCCCGAGCTTAGGTGAGGATTGCGACCCCCAAAAGGGGGTGTTTTTTCGATAAAATTAAAGCTATTATCAGCTGATAAAATCTCTTAGCCTCGGGACGATACACACTGATTAAACATGTGATAAAAAAAAATCAATCTTAAACACTTAAATTTTAGGTTGTTATCGTTTTCATATTGTACCTACTAATTATCTTAGCCCCACGAATATTGTGTGTTGATCAAAAAGCATATTAATACATAATATGATGAATGATGACAATTAAAATAAAATATGACCTACTTAAAGGGTACCGTAGTTCACGTCTCCGGTACCCTTTAAGTTTCGTCATGTCCGTCCGTCGTCCGACTTCGGCTTACTGTCCAAACCATAAGTGCTAAAAAGATGAAACTTTGCATGAATATGTATTCTTACCGCCGCCGATAAAGTACTATAATAAAATCCCGATAAATATTTTTTTCGTGATTTTATTTTCGAGTACCTTCCCTAGAAGTACAGGGGGGATAATTTTTTTACTCACTTCTAACCCATAGATATTGTGGGGTATCATTAGATAGGTATTCAAAAACTATTCAAAGGTTGCTAAGACGGTTTTTAGATTTACGCATCCGTTTGCAATAAAATCAACTTTCAAGAGCATTTTTTGTTAAAATAGTGCCCCCCCTCTAAAAGCTAAACGGTTGGCGTGAAAAGTCTGAAAAAAATCACGATTGTACTCCATGTGATGAACTTTGAAGCAAAACTATAACGGATTATGTAACTTTGTTAAATGATGCCTGGCCTAACTTGTGAAATGTGTTTACTTGGAAAGCTTCGTACTAAAATAAGTAAATAAAAAGTGAACATGTCAAATATTGGTATAATGGCACGGAACCCTGCATGCATAAGCCCGATTGCTCTTGGTCGGTTTATAAAACTACAAAAACTAAAGCGTAGTTCAAATTGTTTATAAACGATATGACGTAAGGTTTTCCCTTTGTGAGTTTTCAGACCGTGCGCCGCAGTTCAAACGTTATTAAAATGACGCAGCCTTCGGCATGTCACTGTTTATAGCCAGTTAGAATACACACAGGGCAACCCAACCTTTTTTCGAATATTTTAGAGAATATTCACTCAAGCGGTACCCCTGTGTGAATATTTTACAGGGGTACCTACCGCAACTTTTAATCATCGCGCTTTCCAGAATTTAAAATATTTTCATGCATTTTTTTGCAACAATATTCAAAAGGAATTTACACTCATTTTTTTAAATAACCAAAACACAGTGAAATGTTGTTTTTTCTGTCTGTCGTAGAAGTATTTTCTAGCCAATCAAAAACTACAGCCAAAAGAATGATAATATATTTGTAAGGCGATTAAAGATTCCGGGTATAGTTGTCTTCCTACGTCCCGAATCACGAAATTTATCAGGCGATCCATGCCATCGTCCTGCCTGCTCATTTGACGGTATTAGGTACAATAATCAACATAGTGTAGCCGCAATACAGATCCCTGAAAGGAACGAATAACATTTCAAAACCACGTCTCTTCACAAAACAATTGCTAGAATATAGAACCTATATCTATGGCGAACACAAAATGAAATTACAATTTAGGTGCAGAATACGAGGACTAGTGAGGACGTCATGTCTTAAGAGTAGATAACTCAAGAGAAGGGACTTTTTATATTAAATGTGGCTTAAGTTAAACTGAAGTTTGTTAATTAGATAATAGATAGTAATATATTATAGTATTAGAATAGTACTAGCACATCCATAGCATTTAGCATGTAATTTACTTTACATTTAATAATTTTGGGTGTTCTCCAAATAAGACCACCCACTACCCAGTAGCTTAGGTTTCTTAAGTCATGTATTATATTATTATTAAATATGGATTGGAAGAAAGAAGATATTTTTCTTTAACTGTCTTGTTAAAAAAATTAAATTTTAACACTAAATGTATCCCTAAGAGACATACTTTGAAAAACGCTTTTTAAAATGACAAACATTACTTAAGTAGCATGATCACTTATGATTTGGATTTGGGATTACGGATTTTGTAATTTGGACATTAGGTCACGCATAGCGATTGTGGTTACTACATACGTGTACGATAGCAAATGGCGATAGTCTCAAGACTACAAAAAGATAAAATCACCTTTTTTAAATCTTGAGACTATCGCTTTGACGCTTAATTCAGTATTGACGGCAACGCGGTTCGCTACCCGTCACGTAATGGTATCCGAGTGGACGAGATGTGGACTACATATTTGCTCTGTAAAGGAATCGATGATCACTGCATATTGGGAAATAGCATAATAATAATATTATCTATGGACGCTTTCACACCACGTCAATCTGGTCCCGTGGTTACGGGTACCAGACAACGGAAATATATTTAATATTTTTTACACTTTAGATATATTAAATTTTTTTATTATATAATACATATATTTAATACACATATTACCCAGAAACACAGAAAACTGGCGGGATTCAAACCCGCGACTGAGCCACAGTGGTCGTCATGATGGCTTGAGCATAATAAGTGTGTAATATTGACGACCTCTGTGGCTCAGTGGTTCAGCGCGTTGGTGCTCAAGCCGGGGGTCGCGGGTTCGAATCCCGCCGAAGGAACAAAAAGTTTTTTTGTGTTCCTGGGTCATGGATGTGTATTAAATATGTGTATAATATAATAAAAATCTTAAATATATGTATAGTATAAAAGTATTAAATATACTTCCCGTGTTCTGCTACCTGTAATACAAGTTCTACGGATACTTAGCACGGGGCCGGATTGACGTGGTGTGAAGCGTCCATAGATATTAATTTATTATTTATTTTAAAAAATAAAATCTTTTAAAGTTTATACTGACTTGACCTTCTGTTTCGTTACCTAGTCTCACAGTACGTGACTGGCTTTTAGCGGATGTCATAACAGACGGAGCCTACCCTTGGACCCTCGAATTTATAACACTTTTATCCGACCACACGATATTTAACCTTATGCTAGTTGACTTAAGGTTCAATTAGGGTGGGGGGGGGGGATATAATATGACGGATGTACAGCAAAGCAAACATTTCAATCCTCGGCTATTATTGTTATTGGCTGGGTGATGTGGAATCCACAACAGCATAAGATCCATCCAAGCTGAAGTTTTCTAAAATCCTTAAGGTCAAACAAATTACAAAATAAACATTTTTACCCGACTACGGCGAAGCCAATAGGAAGGGTAATGATTTTGGCAGTCTATGTATTTACGTATGTATGTGTTTCCACCGTAGCGCCTAAACTACTGGTCCGATTTTAATAAATGAGATGTCAATAGACTCGTAATAATAGCCCGGGTAACATAGGCTATATAATTTACATAGTCGGGTTATAGTTTTTTTATATAATATTGTAGTTATTAATACTAGACGTTGCCTGCGACTTTGTGCGCGCAAAATTTAATCTTACGGATTGTACATTTTTCCGCGATAAAAAGTAGCCTATGTGTCCCGTGGTCTACTCTACATCTGAGCCTAATTTCACCAAAATAGGTCCAATAGTTTCAGAGCGTATTCAATGCAAACAATCAAACAAACCGTTCCTTTTTATAATAGTAAATATATAATTGGTTCGAATCCTGGGAAGGTTTATTTATTTGTCCAAAATCACCGCTACTGTTAGGCTGTCGTACATTTTGTATAACGTCATGATAAGCACACGCGTAGCCGGTTGTGGCAACTGGAAATTTTTGACCACTTGTGGCCTATTTACGCCGAGCTCGATAGTTTCAGATTTCACCTGTGCCAAGGAATATATATATTACAGCGTTATGCCTGTGCCCATTTTAAAAAATTCACTATGTAACTAATTTTGTAACAAAACTGGCCAAGTGCGAGTTAGACTCGCGCACGAACAAAAAAACGTAACGTTTCTTATAAGGGAGCCCCACTAAAATATTTATTTTATTCTGTTTTTTGTATTTTTTTGTTGTTATATTATGTGAAAATTTCAACTGTCTAGCTACACGATTCACGAGATACAAACTGGTGATAGACGGACGAACGGATGGGCAGACCGACAGACAGCGAAGTCTCTTAAATGGAGTTCCGTTTTTACTTTTTGGGTACGGAACCCTAAAAAGTAGTTAGGACTACAAAGTTCCGTGCACTTGATAGTATTTCTCGAAGTAACTGGAAGCTTATCACACCAACAGAATAAAGCAATATATCTTCGATATGGTACAATGGAGTAGTGTTGTGCAGTGAAATATCGATATTGTTCCTGGATGTCGAAAAACGTTTTAAATTTTCGTAAAATTGTAACCTTATTTAAATAATACATTTTCTCGAAGTAAGATATTATGCATACACGTTATATTATCATCGAATTTAATTAGTAAATGGGCTTTAAAACACACGGGAATCTTACATTTTTCCGGGATAAAAAGTAGCCTAGTAAACTGAAAAATTGTTAATTTAATGTTAATAATTATTCCTAGTGGTCGCCCTGTAGTCGAAAATTGCTCTTAGTAATTTATATAAATTTTAAGTTTTAAGTTTTTATGGGTTCTTTCGCCTCTCAGATAGAAAAATTTAAGAAATTTAAATCTTTTGACAGATTGACAAACGTCAACGTATAACAAAATTGTATCTATGAAACGAAATGCACGGTGGTGTGTGTTTTTATTCTTAAATGGTGTGTGTTGTTGTTGCTTTAAGTAATTTTATCTATATCTAAGCATTATTTAAAAAAAATATTAGTTTTCTGAACACCTTCCACCACATAAACTTAAATTTACCGGCCGAATTTCACATTCCATTCGTTGTAAAATTGTCGTGAAACTGGACTTACAGTTTTTGCTTCACTATTATATTTTATTAATTTATTAATTATCGATAAGGCACATCCCTACGGCGTAGGTATAACAATAGAATACGCAACTCGTATAAATCTTCTTTCCCCTAGAATTATTAAACAGCACTGCTAAGAACATGCTTCGGTCTATAATTCTTCATTTCGTTGTTAAATATTGTCAACATACACGTATTTTCATTCTGTTGATACAATACGGTGTTTTCCTGTGTTTTTTTTTATTACATAAATGAATAGTGCTCTGAAAAAAAAGACGAAGATTTACAAAAGGAATAGTGTATTAAAAATCTAAAGTTTCGAAGATATTGCGGATTGTTTGAAGTATTTTTGCGAGTCTCGTGAAAACGCCCCATACAAAAGTCGTACTAGTAGATGACGTCACACGCTAGTAATGTTGCTACGAAATGTACGGCCATATGCACAACATTTCTGATATCTCGTAATTTTGCGCGTTTATGGTAATACATACCATAGTAAATCTTATTGTATTTGATGTAAGTAAACTAATTATGTCGATTTTATAGACTAATTATTAAAAAAAAAAATTTCCCTTTTTTGTGACTTCGAAATGCATATAATTACAAAACTAAACATAAAATCCTAATTCTTCTTACTTTTATCAAGTTGTAAAACCTAATTATTATAATAATATGTGAAGCAAAAACTAACAGTAAGTATAGTTTTTCGAGAATTATGCGCAGGAGTGCGTTATCTGGTTGAGAATTGCCTGACCGAGATATGCCTAGTTCCTAATGCAAACAAATCAATTATCCTGCTACTATTATAAATAAGAAGGTTTGTGAGAGTGAATGGATGGATGGTTTGTTACTATTTCACGCATAAACTACTGAACTATTTTGATGAAATTTGGTATGGTAGTAGCTTAAGCTCTGGAACACATAGGCTACTTTTTATCCCGAAAAGTACAGTGTTCCCGTGGGATACTATATTTACGCGAGCGGAACCGCGGGAAAAAGTTAGTACATAAATACAAATACAAAGAACATTACGTCGATTTCAATGTAGCCTCTACAGTTTTCAAATTGGCTCAAGATAAAATGCAAACGACCACAAGTCAAATAGAGGCTAAAACGAATTCGAATACACTACTCCCAGACTGTGTCAAACACGTTAAAGTTCTGCGACAAAAGATGTTCCCAACCAGTGGCACTGTGTGGCAAGGCAACCTGCCTTTTAGAAAAAAACTACTAGAAGAAAGTCGTCGCTAGTATCCCGGCAAGCCGACAAGAAAGTGTGCAGTTCAGACGCGATAAAAGTTAAATCTTCAAACCATATCTAGAGTCTGGGAAACGAAAGCAGAACCTAATATATGTTAGCAAATTAAAAAAAAAGAATGACAACACTCTAGTCCGTATGAAAAAAAATCAAATAACCTGATAGGTTACTTGATAATTATTAACTACCTAATTAGTGCTACCATAATAAAGAAAATGTGAATTAAATGTTTTTTTACTCTTTCGGGTTACGAAGAAAAAGTTTGCAAATAACCCAGGTTCAACTTTCGTTTGCCAGACTGTAGTGTATTCTCTGTTATTGTATTGTCTCGAGCGATGAAGTCACAGATGACAGTTGACGTGACACTAGGCGTCATATAATATGACGTCACGCCTACAAAGCCGTGAGACCATGGAGAATAGAATTAAGGAGTACCATCTCCATACATGAAAAGTGTCCGTAAAATAGCGTTAAATAGGGGGCGTTACAGACGCAGACGGGACTAAAGCGGCAAAATTTAAACGTATAATTAAATCTTAGTATTTCTTCGGTTTTATATATAAAAATATTTTCGACTATACGAGTAATTAGAATTTTCATGATTTACTGAATTAACTACTTTTAATCTACTAAAGTCGTCAAAAATTTTAAATAACTAAACAACTAACTCCATCTCTTATTGCTAACTTCATATCACACCTTTTTCTGACTCTAGCGCCATTATGGCCAGGTTTGGAACTATTATTTAATTACTTTTGTCGGACACTTTTTAGCTTTTCTCCCTTAGAGAGATGGTACTCCTTACCTCTATTCTCCATGCGCGAGACTAACAGGCGCGTGGCGGAGTGTTGGGGAGCCAATATTAAGGCAACACGTACGATTAACTAAATCGTACGTGTTGCCTCAATATGCCACTTTTTAAATGTGTATGTTACAAATGTCGCTTTTTCTTTTGAATCACAACTTACGAACGCGTAAGAAGTTTTTAAAAAGGTTAGCAAGCCCTGTTCTATATATTTCAAGTTGGTGTTGAAGCAGGAAAGAACGTGTCTTCAAATTGGTTTCTAGTTTCTATCACCTGGTGGCTTAAAAGGAGAGTTAGATTGTTAGAGTGTATGTGCTACGAGGGCTGCACTAAAAGTATCGGGAATGGAATATTTCCACTGTTCCTGTCATATTAAAATCTTTTTAATTTAAAACTCCTTGGTTTTAAAAATCGAATACCTTTTATTTATTTAAAAAAAGATTTTCGGTCTTGTCACAAGGTCTTGTCAAAGAATGGTTAATGCAGAATGGTATGCCAACATTTGTTTGCCACAGGTCGTTTCTGAACTCCGTAAAGAGAACTGCAAAAGCCGCATCATCCTCCATCACGACAATACGAGTTCTCACACCGCGCACAGAACAAAAGAGTTTTTAGAGCAAGAAATCATAGAATTATTAGACCATCCGCCGTACAGCCCCGACCTAAGCCCTAATGATTTCTATACTTTCCCCAAAATAAAGAATAAATTGCGTGGTCAGAGATTTTCATCACCTGAAGAAGCTGTGGACGCCTACAAAACGGCCATTTTGGAGACCCCAACTTCCGAATGGAATGGTTGCTTCAATGATTGGTTCCATCGTATGGAAAAATGTGTCAAATTTCGCGGAGAATACTTCGAAAAGCAATAAATACATTTTTAAATAGTAATGTTGTGTCACTTCCTTGATTCCCGAAATTTTCAGTGCCGCCCTCGTATACATATACTATTAACTTTTGTCAGCGGCTTCGCCCGTATTAAATTGGGTTTGACACGACATCTTTATATCTTACTAGTTTTTGCCCGCGGCTCTGCTCGCGTAAATACAGTATCCCACGGAAACGTATATTTTCCTGCAATAAAAAGTAGCCTATGTCCATCCCCGTGGTCTACTATATTGTTGTGCTAAATTTCATGATGACCGGTTAAGTAGTTTTTACGTGAAAGCGTAACAAAGAAACAAACTCACATCCACATTTATAAAATTAAGTAAGGAAGTAAGGATAAGGATATCTTATTCGTTATTCTGGTGTTTAAGCTATATTACTCTAAAGTTAGATGCTAATACATTCAGTTGTTTTTGCGTGAAAGAATCACTAACATCCATCCATTCTCACAAACTCGTTCATTTATAATAGTAGTAGGATTAGAGGAAATAAATGTTTCAGAAGTTTGGTAGTCTTCGTAATTTGTTTATATTATAACTAGCTGTTGTCGCGGCACCGCCCGCGTAACAGTACAAGGTTCCCACGGGAAAAGTATCCTATGTTTTAATCCAGAGCCTAAACTACTAATATACTACTAATAACTATACTAAACCAACCAACCTAAACTACTATATAACATACCAAATTTCATCGAAATTCGTTCAGTAGTTTTTCCGTGGAACAGTAACAAACATCCATCCATCCTCACAAACTTTCACATTTATAATAGAAGTAGGATAATACGGTGTCGTTAGTCACACAGCACCGTCGGGAAATAGTATGTCGACCTGTTTAACAATATAAATGTTGTGGTCGCTGAGATGCGACGCGGCGTACACTTTTTAAGATAAATAAATAATTTCTAATTTCTTTCACACCACGTCAATATGGTCCCGTGGTAAGTTCTTGAAGACATTGTGTTACGGGTACTTTTATAATCTAGTTTAATACACATCCATGACCCACGAACACAGAAAACTTTTGTTTCTTCGGGATTCGAACCCGCGTCCTCCGTCTTGAGCGCAGACGCGCTAACCACTGAGCCGCATAGGTTTTTCAAGAAAGCTATTCAAAACTGAACTTTATTAACAAAAAGAAACACGTTTCATTGCGCAGCTCGAAATTAGAACTCTTGCAAGTTGCAATGAAACCTGTATCTTTTTGTGAACAAAGTTCAATTTTTAAAAGTGCGCGCCGTGTCGCGTCTCGTGTGAACAAACGCTAATGACCAATTTCAGAAGACTTCAAATCACTAAATATTTAATTTAATATAATGTTATAAATGTGAAAGCGTGGATGTTTGTTACGCTTTCACGCAAAAAATACTGAACGGATTTCGATGAAATTCGGTATAGTAGTAGTTTAGACTCTGGATTAAAACATAGGCTACTTTTTATCCCGAAAAAGTAGTGTTCCCGAGGGATACTATACTTACGCGGGCGGAGCCGCGAGCAATAGCTAGTATTTAATAAACCTGGACCGTTTTTGAATATTGAAGAAGAATTTACAGTCAGAATATAAAAAATCTGCACAATATAAAATTATTTAATACTTCATTAACTCTTCCAGTAACTCGTTACGAAGGAAATTGTGTCTTAACTAAAACCTTTTGTGTTTTATTTGAAAAGTATTCAACGTCTTAAATGGAGAAAATTATTAGTGAATTTTAGATAATAGGTTAAGTTTTTTAAGCCAAAATGCGATAAAAAATCTTATCAATACTTTGTTTAAAATATTCTGAATTGTATATTAACATAAATAATAGATAGAAAAAAAATAACTCTTTGGTAAGTTGCGTGCTTTTTAGGCTTCTATATTACACAAGGAACCCTTATAGTTTTTTCGCTCTGTCCGTCCTTGTGTCTGCCTGTCTGTCCGCGCTTCTAGCTTCTTTAATCTATACATATATATCTATATGTACACATATAATAAAATCGAAACTGTTCGCTGTATGAAGATGGAAAATATATAAGAAAAACTATTACAGGGAGTTTATATGAACCAAATAGAACCCAAAACAATGATTTTTAGAATTTTTGTCTGTATGTCTGTTTGTCTGTACGTTTGTACGCGCTAATCTCAGAATGTACTGAACGGGTTTTGATGACATTGTGTATGGTAGTAGTTTAGACTCTGAATTAACACGTAGGCTACTTTATTGCGGGAAATGTACGGTTCCCGCGATATTCGTTTTTGCGCGTACGAATGCGGTTTTCACTAATGCGTTTTGGTTACTCCTCTCCACTTAAAATTCAATTATACGACTTCCAAAAAAGGATGCGGTTATACATTCAGCTGTTTATACATATATTACCATACCCATTCTAAGTTTAAAAAAACGATCACAAATAATGTGGTATTTTCAGAAGCTATTTAGACGGATACAATATTACCTAATGCTTATCTAGGAGGTATATAAAATCAAAAAGTACGTGTAAAATTTATTATAAGTATATATATTTACTCTGTGCTATTACTACACTAGCGGATATATAAACTGCATCATAATGCAAGAACATATTCAATCAAATTTTATTACGAAATATGCAAACTTTTTACATTTATTGGTATTGGAAAATAAAGTCTGGTTTATAAACACAAAAACAAAATCAAATTTAAATATGGTACTGTCACAAAAAAAAAGAAAATATTCTATACAAGAAATCTTGTATTGACAAGATTTCTTGGTACTAAAGATTAACTCGTTGTTACGTTAATGTTGTGATTGATGGTTATTTTTTTTTGCTGTGTTACATGTTGAATTATCGTTACTAATTAATTAATTGTTAGTCTGTTTTCATTTTAAACACGTTTTTCTCTCACGAATATGGACGTATCGTCCGAAAAATCCGCACAAATGTTGCTCTAGTGCAGCAAGACCTAAACCAACAATCTACTTTTTTTGCTGAACTTTTTTACTTTTTTTGAACAATTGCTTTAAATGTAAACCAGTCTACGGTTTCCCAAGTTTACAGAAGGTTTATTGGAACAGGTTCATTCAAAAACAAGACGTGGAACCGGCAGAACTCGGGTGACAACGTCTCGTGACGACAGGTTTATTGTGGCAACTTCCTTGCAAAATCGGTTTTTAACGTCTATAAGTATTAAAAATGAGCTCCACCAGGTACGTGACGTAGCAGTTAGTGCACGAACCATAAGAAGAAGGCTAAAAGAGCGTGATATCACAACTTTCAGACCCGCAAATGGACCAAAATTGTCTGCAGCTCACAGGCAAGCTCGACTAAGATTTGCTCGTGAACACTTAAATTGGACTGAAGAGCAATGGTCTTCCGTATTATTCACTGATGTGTGTACTACTTGTTTGTACGGTGCTGATGGTCGCAGACTAGTAGACAACCTAAAAAGAGCTGTATTTATAAGAAATCCGGTCCCAACAACGGTTGCGAAGCTCAGAGTTGCATTGTCACAAGAATGGGACAATACTCCGCAAGATCTTTTAAAAACACTGATCAGGTCGATGCGAAACTTACTTTAATCAGTTATTAGGGTAAGAGGAGGTAATACTCCTTATTAAAAACAAAAAAAAACTTTTTCTTTTCTTAGTATTGTAAAATTTTCATAAAAAAGCCGTTTTTGTTCTATTCACTGTTTTATTCCAAAAAGCTGCAAAAGGAGTAATTTGATTCTTTTAGTAAGAAAAGTTGACCTATACACACATGAATTGATTTTTTTATCAGATTAAGAACCAGTTTTAGCATTATCATTGAAATAAATCAAAATAGTTTGCACTTTCACTAATTACATTTAATTGAAAGTTATTATGCACTATGATGCAGTTTATGTGTCCGCCAGTGTATATTGCAGTAGGTATATTTACTAAAGAAGTTTTGTAAGTTTCCATGCTGATAGATCATGCTAAAGACTCTTTAGGAAAATTATTTTGAACGAAATCGGAGAATAACGTTTGAAGTTGAATTTGAAGAAAATCTTTACTTTTCTTAAATTTTTGTCATGAATTTGTAACATTTCCAGGGGTACCGAACTTTGATCGTAGATTTAGTAGAACGATATAATATAATTTAAAAAATGAAAAAAATTATAAAAGAAAAACAAATAAAAAGAACCAAAAAATATTCGTCTGACCGGGATTCAAACCAGAGACACCAATTTGCCAACAACTCAAATGTCTTACACAAATCAAGCCACCAACCACATTTGACATTTAGATATCGAAATCACTATGAATATCTGATTGATGTGACAAGTGAAAAAATATATTATTATTATTATATAACTTTAAAAAGCGCAGTTTGCCAGGCATAAGACCTAGCTAGATAGACTTTTGTCCCCCAAAATTCCCTAATTACATACTAAAATTTATAGAAATACTTGCAACTTTGAATTATATATAATTAAAACTCATAAATCGTCTCCTCATAATATTATATTCTCTTAGACTCTTCTCTAAAACATAAATTTTATATATAAAACGTCAACTCAAAATCCGTTCACAAAATCTGTCACAATTTAAAAACAATAAAACATAAATATAAAAGGTTTTATAAAATCTCGTATTAAACAATATAATATATATATATTATACAAGAATTTCTCGTTTAAAGTATAAGATAATTTAGCCACTTAAGTTGGCAATTTGAAACCTGTCGGTAAATTAACCAGCCTACTATGTTGTATGTATGTAGTCATAGCTAACTATGTACTTTGCTAAAATATAAAGAAAATCCCACGTTCCTTAAAATTAATTAATAATAATACAACACTTACAATTTAGAAAATCTCAAAGTAGAAACAGCGAAGCTAACTTATTTTGAGGAGATATTGCTTTCTGAGTCGTTAAAATTATGTGGATTATTTTAGATTTAAGAAAAATGGAAGTGTACACTGAAAAGGAATTTTAATTATTTCAGTTTTGCAATTTAAAAAAATTATTTACTTTGTATTATTATTTTATTTCGTAATGTTTTTTTTTCTACAATATTAATACTTGGTTCAGAGAATTCTATAATAGTCGAGGCATAAAGTGTCCACACTTAAACTACCCTACTTTCGGGGTTGTTTGGAGCAATCGAGGTTTGTCACTAATACTTAAATTTGTGATGTTTTTTTTTCTAAAATCCTAATACATTGTTGAGAAGAAATCGTAAATCGTTACGAATCCCAAAATAAGTTGTAATTATATTTAAACCAATTCCTTTAGATTACCCTTGAAATAACACCCCTTGTTTGTCTTAGTTAAAAAGAGAAAGTTTTGTAGAATTCTCTCTTGCTGCAACATTCTGCCGGGCGGTTGGCTCTTATTTCTTTTGTGGCAATTTATACAGTTCGGCACCATGGATATATATTTTAGTAGACGATATTTTACTAAATTTTTCGTACACATCAATATATTTACTCTTATTATGTTGACATAATTATAATAATTATTCTTCCAATTAATTTCGCTGCGGGTCCCAATACAGACTTAGCATGTCCCCCGGGCACCCCCGAGATCATATTATCATAGGGTTTTTGTAGTCCACTGTCGATCCTGGCCCACGGGAGTTGCAGTGGAGAATGTGTGGTGGGCCAATGCCCGTTTAAAAAACATAAATATAATATGTAATAGTAACATTCTTCCTTTTTCTCTATTTTTATACAGTATGCTTTGAGTAGGTTAGGTTGTACTGCGAGATGATAAACTGAACAATTATGTGCCTTTAAAAACTACAATATTATTTATTTCCTTCAACTATAGACCTTTATATTATTGACGATGCATGTCGAGGCAAAAAGGGTCCCCACTTAAAATGCCCAACTTTTGGGATTGTTTGGGCCAGTCCAGGTTTGACATTTGCCATCTTGACACTCTGACATCGGCTTTCCGCATGAATAATCCTCGTTTAATCAGTCCCCATCCATCCGTATAATTGACAAGATCTTCTGAAATCAAGATGACGAAGGATAACTTTTCCTTGTGTTATGATATTTTGCTATAGCCCATATTCAGTTTTGAAATTTTCGTCTTGAAGGCAATCAACGAGTCGACGATTTACGATCTCGAGTACCTACTCCACACGTACATATTTCCATAGTACGGTACACCTAGTTTGTCGGCGACCGAACTTTACGCATTCATTATGACTCTCTCTCTAGTCTAAAAATGACTTATTAGTACACGCCACCCACACCAGAGCACCTCGCTTGCAATATCTTTGAACACTAAAATCAATTTGAAACATCCACTTAAATTTGTCCCTGTACGTAACACACAAAGATAAGCGGAGCATCCCGGAGGGTTAAAAATTCTGTTTTTCAGTCTAAGTGGCTTTCTCAATTTAGAACACCGCTGCAGTTGAAAAACGGAAGTTATCGGTCCCGGCGGCTGCGAACTATAGACGCCATTTTATTTTTTAAATAAAAAATAAATCTATGTTAATAGAGCTGCCATGTTGAATTTTAAATAACTTTTATGGTACAAAAGAAACGGTGGCTTTAGGCCGCCACCTCGAACACAGCGGCAAACGTCGCGGCGGCGGCGCGGCGGCGGCCTTAGAATTTACTTTATATAAAATTTGAAGCCTCTCAAATATTGTCACCCACTAATTAGACACATTTATGACATTACGCTGACAAACGAGCAGTAACGAGCATCGTATTATAAGTGACGCGACATGTAAATCATAAACTGATTTTGTGAAGTTTGGGACAATCAGATGGCGCTTCATTTAGGTTTAACGTTTACGAGAATACCGTTTGGTAGTGTAAGCGTATCTGGACTAGATTATAATTGTATTACTGCAGGTTTTATTTAGCAGAATTGACCCTCTGGTTTCGTGAACTGTTCGATGTTGCCCGCGCCTCCGCCGCTGTCGCATCGCTCGCCGGGAGGTTCGAGGCAGCGGCCCCAAACTCCCACCTTAGGCATCTGATATTATCTGTTCAGATCCAATTTATTTTAAAAATAAACAAACATGCAATTGCCCACTTTTTATATGCCACTTAATTACGTGCAATAGAGAAATATAACGACACATTAATTTGGTTACAGTAAAATGACACAGTAAAAATAAAATGGATCTGAATCCTACTAATGTGAAAAGTTTGTTAGGAAAGATGGATGAGTGGATAGATGGATGTTTGTTACTATTTCACGCAAAAACTACTGAATGGATTTCGATGGAATTTGGCACGGTAGTAATTCAGGATAAAAACATAGGCGACTTTCTGTCCCAAAAAAGTACAGTGTTCCTGTGGAATACTGTATTTATGCGGGAGGACCCGCGGACATCAGCTATTCGAGTATATTACTTTATTCGGCAAAACACTACGCAACATTTTGTTCACATATGGAGTGCTACAACTATAGTATTAGCATAACAATAGACAGAGATAGACAATAAAGGTCAAAGCCAATATCCCAGCTCAAATCGGCCTAAGTGTACTACTGTGTCAGCATTCCATATACAATCCAATTGTAGGTCCTAGCTAGATTTAGCTTTAGAATGTATCAATTAAACGCTGCTATGTGCCTCACTTAGTTATCTAGTATTTGATTTGTTGTAAACCATGATGAACATTGTATGTACATTGTACAGTGAGTGAGTCGCCACTGGCCAGCCAAACCCCCACGGTATATACCCCCCTAGCTACTTGTACCCCCCACCAAAAGAGTTAATAAACGGTGATGTAGTCCAGCAAGTGTGGACATTGAATATTGCAAGTATATTGTTACTCTTTTCTTTAATTATTTCTAATTGTTCCAACACGCTCAGTCGAAAGCCTTTTTGTACACTTTTACACCTAGGTATGTGAAAATTAATGTCCGCATAGTGTGTTTCAGTCGCTTAAGGTGGCATTCCATTCTTACCGACCGCGACCACCCAACCAGCGAATAAGGTTCTCTGGCTACGCCTACCGGCGACGCGATCGCGGGATTTGGTTAGTGCTCCATATTTTTTTTTTATTATTATTATTAAAGAATACTTGTTCCCCCAACCATTAGCGGGGACAATTGTTTGCTTTATTTTTTACATACATTTCTTACATTTTCTACATTACATTTCTCTTAGTGCTCCATATTAATTCATACTAATCAGGGGGTCGCTTGAACTGGTCGCTACGAACGGAATGCTACCTTTACCTTCAGTAAATTAGTAATATGTTTAATTTTAGGCGTTCATCAATCGTATCACAGGCGTTTGCAGATATTTTGCACGATTTATTAAATAATAAATATGTACATTTGTTCCTGGCAAATATTTATTTGTGTTCATGCAAATAACTATTTAAGGGTACCATACAGCCTCTCGTCCAATTGTCAGGCTTGATACAATCAGCAGTTCATCCATATATACCACAAACGCATAACTGTCACGCTAATCCACGCCCGTATACATGCACGGAAGAAGGATATACATAATATGTGTGTGATCAGAATATGTATCTATATTCATTATAATTTATATATTGAAACATTTTATATCATAATTACATACTGTGTGAAAGAAAATTAGATAAAATACCTAAAATTTACAAAATATCCATACTTATAAAGTACTGTAAAATCTTGATTCAACTGTCTTGACCCTTGTTACAAATATTGGGAGAAGCCACTGACGCCTGAGATACGGACTTTATAGCCTAGCCTATTTGAGGTGTCAGTCTTCATATGACTTTTGTAATTATTAACAATTATATCAATAAAAGATTATTATTATTATTATTATTATTATTATTATTATTATTATTATTATTATTATTATTATTATTATTATTATTATTATTATTATTATTATTATTATTATTATTATTATTATTATTATTATTATTATTATTATTATTATTATTATTTTTATACAGGAAACTTGGATTGTTTTTTTAAATCAGCAAAATTATTATATTTTCCAAAAGGCAACATAAATTTGGACCGAAAAATACAAAAGTTACTGTAATCAGTCGCTAAATCAAAAAGTTAGAGGACTAAAATAGACTAGAAATCTATATAAATATGTTTGTTACCACAATAATATACATAAACACAGTATTTAAGTTGGTAAAATAATTTTATCTTCATCGGTAGCGACGTGTGCGTACATCGCGATTCACGCCGACTTCACGTCTAACTACGACACAATAACTATGACAGTACAGCTTGAACCTTCGTAAGTCGTAACCCACAACACTGACTTATATATCAGGAACACTTGCTTGTATTGCCTGCTTTATTTACGGACGCGACAGTTTTTTTATCCGAGGTACTAAATATTAGGTCATTACAAATGAAATTAACGTTTTGTAAAGTATAGTTTGTAATGTAGGAACATAAGGTCGATTTTTTTAATCATAATATATTTATTTAATGAAAGTATATACCATTGCTATCTATACGCTTTTGCCATCTCATAGGTAGTTCATTGATTCCTTTACTGAAAAAACCATTTGGACAGAAATCAATAAAATCTTTGAAGGCGCTTTGGACTGCCCCATCGGAGTTGAATTTTTTCCCTTGCAAGAAGTTATCCAAATTTAGAAAAAAATGGTAATCTGTTGGCGCAAGGTCCGGGGAGTACGGTGGATATCTTAGACATTCCAATTAAAGCTCCTCTAATTTGGTAGCCGTCTGTTGTGCAGTGTGTGGTCTAGCGTTGTCCTGAAGCAGCAGTGGCCTAGAGAAAATGACGAACCTCGGTTGTTTAGCAGCTAGCTTTTCCATTATGATTTGCAGTTCCTGGCAATAGACATCTGCCGTAATCGTATGGCCAGATTTAAGAAAGCTGTAGTGAACGACACCGGCACTAGTCCACCAAACGCTCACAAGTAACATTTTTTGAGTAAATTTTCGCTTCGGGCAGGCTTTGGCTGGTTCGCCAGGGTTCAGCTATTGCGATGAGCGTTTTAGATTATCGTACAGGATCCATTTTTCATCACAGGCAATGATTCGATTTTAAATCCCTTCTGTGTAAGCTAGGAACTTACACATGCGACTATGAGCTGAGGGAAGTAGGTATATAGGTTAATAATGTGAGGGCTGGAGAAATCTGGGACTGACCTTATTGTTGAGCTGGTGGTTCTGGATCTGAGCGGAGGTTTCTTCTCACTACACTACACAGCTGTTGAGCGGATTATCGATAGATTTATCGCGGTTCGCCGGCGAATTTGGTATTATATTAACGAGCACAAATAAATATGCGCACACGCGTTCGCGTTCACTAGGTTTCGGGATGAGCTGAAAATGCATCCGGCGCGGAAGGGGATCTAAATGCAAGTGTTCGTCACTCTCTGACAGCGCCCCTTTCGGTCGGCCATACATCACGTAGTGATGTCCTTTGTGTTTATTCTAAACGTCGCGCTAGTTTTGGCGCGAACATCCTGGGGGGCCCGCACAGGCGGCGAGCTGAGCCCCATCCTGAGCAGAATCCAGTGGGAGCCGGGCAATCTTGCCGACAGGCCTCCGCAGCTGGCCTTGAGTCGTGTCCAAGTCCACAACTCTGATGACTCCATCCTTCCCAGGTAGCAGACGTGAGATTCTTCCCATCTTCCATTGTAGAGGAGGCAAATTGTCCTCCTTGAGCAGAACCAGTTCTCCAATTTTGGGTGGAGAGGAAGAGGAAAGCCATTTGGAGCGGATTTGAAGGGTATGGAGGTAGGACTTGGTCCAAAGGTTCCAAAAGCGCTGAGAGAGTGATTGAATGAGCTGAAAGCGTTTGAGCGGAGATATTACTCTTTCATCTAGAGTCAGCTCGGGGAGAGCTGTGAGCGGACGGCCAATGAGAAAGTGGCCAGCAGTAAGGGGCTGATAGTCCGTGGGATCGGACGAAAGTGGACTGATGGGCCGAGAGTTTAACACAGCTTCGATTCTAGTGAGCAGAGTTAAGAATTCCTCGAAAGTGAGGTGTTGCTCACCGATAACACGGTATAGAAGTTGCTTTGTGGATTTAACATTAATCTCATGGATACCTCCCATCCATGGGGCTTTAGGCGGATTGAGTAACCAAGTTATATTTTGAGTTAAGAGTTTATGAGAAATGGCGTCGTTATTGTCATTGAGAAATTGTTGTACCTCTAGTAGATGATTCCTAGCTCCTACATAATTTGTGCCACAATCCGAACGTATCAATACCAGAAGTCCGCGACGTGAGCAGAACCTTTGTAATGTTGCAATAAACGCTTCGGCAGTGAGCGATGAGACTGGTTCTAAGTGAACCGCCTTTGTAGTGAGGCAAACAAATATGCAAAAATATCCCTTAATTAACTTAGCATTACGTAATTGACTTGATTTGAGCAGAAACGGTCCGGCGAAATCTGTTGATACGTGACTAAATTCGGGCTGAGGTATGACTCTATCAGCTGGCAGGTCAGCCATGATAGGTACTTCGGGCTGAGCGCGGCAACGGAAACATCTTATGCATTTAAACGTTCTGTGCCTTATAATGCGGCGGGCAGATAATATCCAAAATTGCTGACGTAAAATAGCATGTAGCGTGTCCGTGCCAGGGTGGCAGTGTATGCGATGATAGTCATCTATTATGAGGTCTACGAGCGGACTAGAACTAGGCAAAATGTATGGGTGTTGAGCATCGTATGTGAGTTCCGAACGAGTGAGTCTACCTCCTACTCTGAGGAGACCGTCCTGCGTAAAAGGCGACAGACGTTGTAGTCGTACTGTGCAGATTCTATCGGTTTGCAGGCGGTGAATATCTTCTGCGAATGCATTTTGCTGTACAGAGCGGATCCAGAAAAGTAATGCTTCTCTACGTTCACTTACAGTTAGAGGGCCTAGTTGTCGCGAGTTTGAATTTAGTTTACAGTTACGAATGAATCGCCTCATGTAGGCAGTGATACCAGTTAGTTTTTCTAAAGAGCTGAAGCGAGTGAGCAGATCACTATCGACACCGGGTATCGAGAAATTGCATGGTACGTATTTTGGTTTGAGCCCTGGCAAGTCTTGTCGAGTATGAGCTGAAGGCATCTTGGGCCAGGTATCCTCTGGCAATTTGAGCCAAGGAGGAGACCACCATAAATCATGAGCGGAGAGAGCTTGAGCTGATAATCCTCTGCTTGCATAGTCAGCAGGATTTAATTTGGAAGGTACATGACGCCACTTAAGTGTGAGTGAATTTGAGTTAATTTTTGTTACTCTATTTGATTCAAATGTTTGTAAACGATGGGGCGGAGTTTTTATCCATGCAAGCACTATGGTACTATCTGACCAACAAATGTGATGTGTAATTGTGAGATGAGCAGACAATTGTTGGGAGACACGCAACATGAGCTGAGATAATAGAGTTGCAGCAGACAACTCTAATTTGGGGATTGTGAGTTTATTTTTAATCGGTGCGACTTTAGATTTAGCAATTATGAGGTGAACGTTAACAGATCCGTTGTGAGCTGATTCTTGTAAATATATCACTGCAGCAAAACCGCTTTCCGAAGCGGGATTCTGCGAATCCGTGAAGTGAGTATGTTGATTTGAATTTGTGTGGAGCGATATGTCTGGGAAAATGTATATCTGAGATGTGCGGAAGATCATGATAGATGCGCTGCCAATCATCTGTAATATTATTTGGAGTGGGATCGTCCCAGCCCAATTTAGTTAACCATAACCTTTGAAGAAGTATTTTTGCGCGGAATATGACGGGTGTAACCCAACCGTTTGGGTCATAGAGAGAAGCTACTGTGCTAAGAATTGAACGTTTTGTAATGTGGGTAACTGGTGGTAATGAGATGTGATATGTAAATTCATCAGACCGGGGAATCCATCTAATACCCAAAACCTTAATTGATGGAGACTCTGCGCTGATGTCAAAGTCTTTAGGCATTTCGCATTGATCGTCTGGAAATCTTTGCAAGAGCTGAGGTGTGTTTGATGTCCATTTACTAAGTTTAAATCCACCGAGTGATAACAAATCAATGAGCTGAGTTTGGAGTGCTGATGCTTCTTCTATGGTGTCATGGCCGCAAAGTACATCATCCACGAAAACAAATTTACGCAAAATTTCGGCAGCCTGAGGATAGCGATGACCTTCATCTTCAGCTAATTGTAATAATGTGCGGATAGCATGATATGGACTTGAGCGCAATCCGTATGTAACAGTGTTGAGTGCATATGTGAGCAGAGGTCGATCTGGAGACGATCGCCAGAGTATGAGCTGATAGTGTCTTTGGTCTGGTCTTAAGAGAATATTTCTAAACATCATTTTTATGTCAGTGCTGAATACTATACGATGTGCGCGGAATGATATAATAATATCTACAATGTCTCGTTGAAGTGCTGGACCTGTGTGCAGGCAATCGTTTAAACTGACTCCATTGGATGACTTACAACTGCCATCAAATACTGTGCGGAGTTTGTCAGTACCTTGAACACGCCATGATGAGGAATATAATAATGAGGTTTATGAGTAAATGTAGACGGATGACACGGTGTCATGTGTCCTAAGTTTATGTATTCGTTCATGAATTCTATATATTTTTGTCGCAGTGTGTGATCGGATTGCAACCGTTTTTCTAGATTGAGAAATCTACGTAGAGCAATAGCATGAGTACTACCTAATACGGGTGCATCTGATAAGAAGGGAAGAGTCACCATGTAACGGCCTGAATCGTCACGAATGGTGGTTGAGCTGAATATGTGTTCATATTGCTCGTGTAGCGGGTTTGAATGAGCAGAACGAGGCTGGGGTTCTTCCGACTCCCAGAATCTTTCCAGGCTTTTGCAAATATCATGAGTAGAATGAGCAGAATGTGTAGAGTGAGCCGACTGAGTATAATGAGTATGAGTAACATGAGCAGAGCCAACTTGAGCTACAGGTGAATCGCATGAGTGCTCAACGAGTCCTATGAGTGCAAAATCAAAAATCGTGCCGAAGGCTATGGGCTTCCCCGGGCCCAAAGCAATCTTAGTACCATCCAAAACGTGACCCGAAACGTCTGAGCCTAAAATGAGATCAATGGGCGCAGGAGTATGATAAGCTTGATCCGCCAATGGAATGACCTGTTGAGCTGAGTCTTGTACAACATCTGGTATTTTTTGCAAAGGTAAATAACCTGTAACGTCTTTGAGAATATGAGCGGTAGTAGTAATAGATGGCGTGTCACGGTGTGTGGGCCTAAATGTTATTGTGACCCAACCTTTAGAATTTTGTATGTGCTGATCACCTACACCTGTAATTTTTAATGAACATTGTTTTGGTTGCAAATTAAGATTTCTAGTCATGCGCTGAGTTATGAGCGTTATCATGCTACCACAGTCCAATAAAGCCCGAGCTTTGTGATATTCTCCGCATTTATCAGATATATTTAAAACGACTGTGGGAAGTAACACTGGAGTTTTTAATGGGTTTTCTATGTGCTGAGTTGAATTTACTTGGGCTGATTTTACAGAATATTGGGCTGAACTAGATTTAGATATTTTATGAGCTGAATGTGATACAGGTGTACTATGAGCTGAATGACATTTTAAATTATTGGGTTGATCTTCTAATTCTATGTGCTCCGTGATTGTAGGTAGTCATTGTTTTTTGTTTTGAGATTGATGAGTTGTAGACGGTGCATGATCAGACGATTGGTTGGGGTCTGATGATGATGATTGATGTGCACGCGTATGTTGTGTGTAGGCCGTGTAGGTATGTGGCTTGTCTTGAGCACGCCGGCGGGGCTGTGCACGTAAATGAGGAGGAAGCAAATGCGCTGACGACACCGGAGAATTTGGAGTTCCGTGACGATAAAGCGAGGTGTGGTGATTTGCACTTCCACACTCTTTGCATGAGTTTGTCGAACGACATTCATTTTCAAAATGCGGACCTAGACATTTACGACATCTGTCGTTGGCTTCTATGAAATCCCAACGACCTTGAGTGGGCTGATGATTATATTTCGGACACGCGATAAGTTTGTGTTCTGTATTCCTACAATAGGGGCAGTAGAATCGCTTGCGTTTATCTGTATTCCGGGCTGAGTACTCGCGCCGCTCTGTTCGGGGGGAGGGGGGCCAGTAGCGTTGAGGGTAATGAGGAACTGGGCTGACGTGATAGCTACTTAAAGTGTGAGCCGATGGCGAGCGCTGAGTATTACGAGGATACGCGGGACTAATTGGTCTAAAGCGTGGACTGCGCGGAGAGTTTGCGGGGGGTGTGTGGTGACGAGAGGGCCCAGTTTGTGGTGAGTAGGTAACACAGCGCGTTGCATTAGAATATTCGGTTTCGATACAGCGCGCGTGCTCCTCTAAAAAAGAAATCAAATCACCTAAGGTGGGCAGAGTGTCCGAGATGCTGTATCTTCTTTCGAACAGGGTGCGGAGCTCGCCTCGATATTTCTAACTACAATAGACACAAATACGTAATTACTATCCATAGGTAAACGCAGATTATTTAATGCGCTTTGTGCGGAAATGAGCGGAGTTAAAAACGTCGCGCGTATGCTTGATCGAATATGAATATTAGGTAGGCCGAGTATTATATCAACAAACCCATCTATCAGAACACGGCGGTTTTCATACCTACGTGTGAGTATATCGAGCGCGACGCTGTAATTATCATTTGTGATTTTTAAATGCGCAATCATGCTGAGCGCCTCCCCCGATAGGCAAGACAAAAGATAGTGCAGCTTAACTGCATCTGTAAGTGACGTCATGTCGTCTGTAAGACTCCTAAAAATCGTAATAAACGATGGCCAGTCCTCAACGCGTGAGCTGAATTTTGGCAGTTCAATTTTGGGCAGAACGGCAGAAGTGAGCTGACTTGACTCTGAAGTGGAACTTATATTTTCCGCTGCAGTTAAAATATCATAATATTCGGATAGCGCGTTCTCGTAACCGGCTGTATAAAACTTTTCAATTTCTTCTGTAACACTGCCGTCGTCTAAAATTTCGCAGTATAAATTTTCTAATTTTTGTTTCAAATTTTGTAGGTCTTTAAAACGCGCATTAAACTCCGTTTTGTTAGACTTTGAGTCACCTTTGTGTAATGCCAATGCGATCTCTCTGAGCCGACTAATAGATTTTATAGTTTGCCTAAATATGGCCGCTTGCGATTTTGTAGGCATGTTTAAAAATATATGCGTGTAACTAAGTTAAATATTTAAAAGTAATGAGCGGAAAATACGCGCGCAATTAATTAAAACGCAGAAAATAGATTTTAATAATGTGCCGACAATGTATACAATTTTATCATAAAATGTGTACGAGTTAATTAACAAATAAGCTGACCGATCGCCTGATGCTAATATAGTATTAGTGTATGTTTGATGAGCGGAGATTAATGCGTTAGAAGTCGTCTGTAATGTTATTTTAATGCCCTGAAGTTTGAATATAAAATCTTAGCGTGCGCGTTAGAAACAAATTAACGTAATGAAAACAATGTAAGTAGGTATGAGCAGGTTCAATCTCAATAGTGTGCCGACTTATTCAAAACAGCTGTAACGTAACACCTATAATATATTTGTATAAACACAGAACGTCGATAAGAACTCTTATTTAAAACAGCTGTAACGTAATACCTAATAATATTTTTGTATAGACACAGAACGTAGATAAGATATGAATTCAATGTGAAGGTCACTATTTATTCTATGAAGAATACCTAATTGAGAATGAATGTAACCAGCTGTTGTTTACGCACGGGCGCCGTGTAGGTACCTATTACCTACAGAATGCACAAAAATCAAGTACCGAAGCGAGCTGACGATGTTTGTATGGGCACTTGAGATGTTATGCAACCCGTAACTATTAAAATAATGCTAAGTTAATTAATATTGTGTTTTAAAAATTGAGAATATGAAGATATAAACGTTATATATAGATAAAATACTTAGTAATGCAACGACGATTCACAATTATGTTATGAGCCGAACGTAATTCACAATACGCACTAGTTATTACTTATTTTATATGCGAATCAAACATTAAAATATTTTGTAAGTAATTAAGAGCTGAGAAAATTATATGAGATATTATTGGCACAAATTATGTATACGTTAGGGAAGTTCTGGAATGTTCGAGTTCTTTGTTCGACAATAAGCCGACAACCTACCCACAATTTTTTTTATTTTTTTTGGGTTTTTCCTATGAATTTATGGGCCGAAATATGCACAAAATAATTTAAATAATTAACATATAGGTTAATATCAAAGTACAGAATAGGGGTTTAATGTTAAATGTGCCGAATTGATAATGGGAATGGACTGTAACTTGGTTTTAAAATGGCGGGGCGGCCTGGCCAGAATTAATTGGACAAAATATAAATAATCGAGCTGATTTTATGTGCAGAATTGGGCGGAGTGGAACTGTAGGTGCTGGTTCTAATCAGGCCCAACGCCGGTAATAGGGAGAAAGGCTTCACGAAGGCTCGATGGACCAAGAAATGTGTAAGCTAGGAACTTACACATGCGACTATGAGCTGAGGGAAGTAGGTATATAGGTTAATAATGTGAGGGCTGGAGAAATCTGGGACTGACCTTATTGTTGAGCTGGTGGTTCTGGATCTGAGCGGAGGTTTCTTCTCACTACACTACACAGCTGTTGAGCGGATTATCGATAGATTTATCGCGGTTCGCCGGCGAATTTGGTATTATATTAACGAGCACAAATAAATATGCGCACACGAGTTCGCGTTCACTAGGTTTCGGGATGAGCTGAAAATGCATCCGGCGCGGAAGGGGATCTAAATGCAAGTGTTCGTCACTCTCTGACAGCGCCCCTTTCGGTCGGCCATACATCACGTAGTGATGTCCTTTGTGTTTATTCTAAACGTCGCGCTAGTGTTGGCGCGAACACCTTCATTATTGAAGTTGAGTAATGTAACGCAGCAGTCGACGCGCGTTTGTCAGTTTGCTGCACTCAATTCATGAGGTATCCACATTTCAAGCTTTTTCACCTTCCCAATTTGCTTCAAGTGGATTAAAACAGTTTTATCACTAATACCGCAGTCTGCAGCTAACTCGGACGTGGTTCGCGATGGATCCGCTTCCACAATAGCCTTCAATTCTTCATTATCAACTTTGGTCTCCGGTCGTCCACGGGGCTTGTTCTGCAGGTCGAAATTTCCAGAACGAAAACGTTGGAACCTAAAACGCACTGTGTTTTCTTTTGCGACACCGCCGCCATACACATCATTAATCTTTTGAGCCTTCTTTCTGCAGCACTGGTGTCACAGTGGAACTCGTACTCGAAAATAATACGATATTTCAAGTTTTCCATTTTGTAAACAGAGTGAAACACAGAAAAAACCAAAAGAGGTAAAAACAAATGAATTACGGTTTTCGAAACACAAATGCATGAGTAAATAGCGGTATAAATTTGAAATTGGAGTTCCTAACCAAAGAAGATATATTTGAGATCAAATTGGCCAGTACGACGAAACGCCAATTTCATATATAAGGACCTAATATAATATCTTACGGCAGCTAAAATAAGTTCTGCAACTGATGTCACATCTACATGCAAAGGATTCCCTTTAATGGAGAACCAGCGTTTACTACTAATATTCATACACTTTGAACTTACCTTTACCCTTATAACAACAAAAGTACTAAGGAAAAAGGGAGAAATGGCGATGTTTGACTTGTTATCTTAATTATCTTTATCCTATATTATGATGAAACTCCCAAAGGCGCTTTAGTTGTGAGCTATTTGCGGGAAAGCAATTTCTTTGAACGTTCTCCATTTTACGGATTCTCTTTATGTTTTCCTATCTAGCTTTATGTCTTGCTAAAAATTAGTAAACTTGTGAACTCTCGGTGGTTTTTAACTCGGAAGAAGGAACATTAAAGTTGCAAAAATTCAATAGGTTTCTGTTCTTATGTAGTAATTTTGATTGTAATGCTAATACGACGTACGAATAAGGACTTTACTGCAAGGTAAATAAGTGATGAATTTAAGATAAATTGATAGCAATACAAATGTCAAAAATGGTATATGGAAAGCTTTAACAAAACAATGAACGCTTAGAAACATGAGGCATGTCACATCAGCTCTATTGTCGTATGTCGTATGTCAGCATGTCGTAAAGACAATAAGGAACGATACGTCATGTCTCCTCCTCCTCCTATAGCCGGGTATACATATATATATATATATATATATGTATGCCTAGCTGTTATAAGTATGAGTAAAAAAATGAAGTGTCCTAGGAAATCCTTTTTGTCTGGACGCGGAGATATATTTTTTTAAACATCTAATGACCGCAAATTCTTTTGCGTTTAACAAGCTGAAACGGAACACCGATTTTCTAAAATAAAAGTATCTTTAATATTTACTCTATACTTATTTACTACATCTGCTATTGGTCCAGCCGAAAAGTGACCAACAAACATACATATAAACTTTAATAAGCATTACCTAAGTAAAATGTTTTTAACAATATAATTAATATTATGTCTTGCAATATCCCGCGAAAAAATACCCACAACCTGCAAGCAAATGCGTGAGTGGACGCATAAGCACGCGTAAAGCACCTCCCTCCGCCCACACTGCTTATGCGTACACTCAGAAACAAGATCGTGCAATCACCACCACCGCACAAGCAACAATGTCAGCAAGATCGTGCAAGGCCCCACAACACCATGCAACTTGCAAAAATGTTTTTAATTTGATGATAAAATTACTGATAAAATGTATATCATGTTGCAGTGTCAGTTTGTACAATGATCGTAACACGCTAGTTTGTGCCGTGGGCCTATTTTTGGGCACAAGACGCTGAAGTTGCGGAAAATTGTACTAACTTTACTTTCATTCTGACGAAGTATCAATCTTATGTTTTGATTTTAAGATATGTTTATTGTTGAGAACAACGACGTCTTGGTTTTTTACAGATCCTTCTTACGCTTGAGCGGTGATGATAATAATACAGCAACAATTGTTATATTCCCCTTTGCTGGTGCTTATGAGAGAGATGCTTACAGATACGTCTACACTATATATATAGCCTTTTGGCTAACTAAAATAAACTAACCAGATAGGCTGTGGTTGGAGTTTTGCCGGGGAATTCAATGGGTGACGTTGTGGATTTTGTATTTCTTTCGTAAGTTTGTGTCATTTCGGTTCTTAATGTGTAATATTGGTAGAATATTAACCATTAAATATTCGTTAACGTGCACAAGTGTGGGCAAGTGGTACATCTGTAAAAAACGTGCTATTGTGTGTTCTCTCCAAAACTCCCTAGAAACATTCAGTAAAGCTTCTACCACTTTACTGAATCAACTGACTTGACTCATTGACTGCACTGACTATCTATTTGGACTTTAACTAGAATTTTAATTTAAAATTAAGGACTTTAACGAAAATTATATTTCCCGCCTTTTTAACTTGACACTGGCAAATGGTTTTAAACCGACGCCATATATTTAAATAAATGAGAAATTTGAATAAATACGCTGTGCTTGTGACATCTGTCAATATGACATTGATATTTATACTTTATAATACTGTTATATTAAGCAACATATTTTCCTAAAGCCGCAGTCGCAATGTGGCTACGGCGTAGCGCTTCTCTAGGTGATGTAGCTCTACGCGCTACGACAGCTGTAGAACAGCTACGATGTAGTCACTGCATCCAAACATTCTACTAGTGTGAATGTGAAAGTTTGTGAGGATGGATGGATGATTGGATACATGGATGAATGGATGTCACTCTTTCACGCAAAAACTACTGAACTGATTTTGAAGAAATTTATTGTGTTAGTAGTTTTGGCTCTGGACTGGATGTGTTAACATAGGCTACTTTTTATCGCGGTCTTAGATATATCTCTAAAGAGAAATGGGAATTAAAAAATAATTTTACCGACTGCGACTATAAATCATAGTAAATAAATAAATATATCATACCTGGATCTTAAATAAAGATTTTTGTAATCACGAAGTTTTTCGAATTTATGTCAAATTGAATGATACTTTCCCGCTAGAATTGAGTATTGATTAGGATGTTATAATAAAAACGAAGTTATGGTAATGATATTAGGGGAAAAATTTCGCGTCAACCATATAAAGTTACCAGTCAAGATATATTGCATCACCTGAGAACGGAAAACGGAAAATTACTTTTATATGAGCAAAAGCCTTATGAACGTTGCCACCGTGCTATGATTGCAAATTTTAATTTTTCAGCATTAAAATTATATCTACGCACAATTTTCAAAGAAATCTGTATCTGTAAAAGTGTTTGGCTGACTGGCGTATCAATGCATAGCTCAAACCACAAGACATATTGCGCTGAAAGGCACGTAAATAGAGCTTGTGTTCCTAAACTATGCCAGTATTACTTACCAGAAAGATTTGACGTCATTGGTAGCTATCAGTCACCGACAAAGTAAATTATATAAACCGACTATGTAAATTATATAACCCGACTACGTAAATTATATAACCCGACTACGTAAATTATATAACCCGACTACGTAAATTATATAGCCTATGTTACCCGGGCTATTATTACGAATCTATTGACACCTCATTATCAATGAGATCAGTAGTTTAGACGCTACTGTGGAACAATCACACATATATACATGCATACACTAGTAGACTGCCAAAATCATAACCCTTCTTTATGGCTTCGCCGTAGTTGGGTAAAAAGGATTTATAAATTCTTCTTGCACGAACGAAGTTGCGGGCAATTTTTAGTAATTCCATATTATCATACGATGACGTATTAAGAAACTGGAAGTCTTCGCATTGTCGGCTTAATATACGAAATAACGAAACGATCAAGTCAATTATATTTGCGTCCGGGAGCTTAGTGGGATGGGAGGGGAATGGGATTGTCTGGAATGAATGGGATGGGAGGGGAATTTCGGAAATGAGGAGGAAATTTCGTGGTTTTTAAAGGTGTATTGTGACAAGTATTTTGCATTGAAATAGGTATGTTTTGGATATCTATACGGAGTGGTATGTAGGTATGAAGTGGAGACAATTTTGTAGTTTGAGATGCATTTAAACTATATTACTTCCCGTCGGATCTTGTCTAGACGAGCTCGCGGCTGGCACCACTGCATTATAATGCGAACCTTAGACCCAATAACAAAGTTTAATATAATAAAAAAGTTAAGAGTTAAGTTACTCTATGTCAAACAAAAATAATGGTTGTTTTCTATGTATGTAGTGCTCATGTAGCTACGCACTACATAATAATAATATCTATGGACGCTTCCACACCACGTCAATCTGGCCCTGTACTAAGCATTCGAAGAACTTGTTTCACAGGTACCAGACAACGGAAATATATTTAATACTTTTATTGTATACACATTTAATATTTTTATTATAATATACAATATATTTAATACATATGAAAGACGCAGGAATATAGAAAAACTTTTTGTCCCTTCGGCGGGATTCGAACCCGCAACCTTCGGCTTAAGCGCGCGCCGATGCGCCAACCACTGAGCCACAGAAGTAGTCATACATAAAAACCTCACTCCGCGACAGCTCGTACCGATCGGCCTCACTATGTGGTTAGCAGATCTCTCTCTTCACTTTTTTATTTGGTCTGAGATAATAACAAAGAATGTGGAATATTAAACTGCTAAACATTCACCTTCCTCACTGTACCTAACGTACAAATAAAATAAATGTTACTCACAAAAGATTTAAAAAAAATCAAATGTCAAGATCGCTTTACAGTGTGGCATGCTGGTGCGTGCTGCGTGTTGCGTGCTGAATGCGTGTTGCGTGCATACTGTACTTAGAAACAAACTTATTCGTTGATTTTTTAACACGCAATTCCTATTTCAATACTTTAACATCGACCAGAGCCTTTAGCTAAGTTGCTATCGCTAATAACGCCGACGAAGTTCTTTAATTACGAAGAAGAAGATTTGACATAAGCACATAAGAAGAAGATTGGTAAGTGACATAGCGATGCTTGGGTATGTCAAATATGCCTCGATAACACGAGTTCTTCGGATACTTAGCACGGGGCCAGATTGACATGGTGTGTAGCTTCCACAGATATTATTATTATTATTATTATTATTATTATTATTATTATTATTATTATTATTATTATTATTATTATTATTATTATTATTATTATTATTATTATTATTATTATTATTATTATTATTATTTTCACTAAGGCTATTTGTTTGTGTAGTTAGGCGTGTAGAGTCAGAAGCTTGGTTTTGGTTTCATGATCTGATAACTTTTTGACAGTGCGAGTCATATGATATCGTCTTGGCATCACTTTACATGAAAATGTTTTTGGTGGGATTTTTGATGACGTTTTTCACAAACAAAGTTGCGCACACAAGCATTAGCAAGTTATTAAACTTACACAGATCATTTAATTTACAAATCCTTAAGATAAAAGTTTGTAATTAAATGGCGAAATCACTCGCAAAGTGGCAAATACTCTTGCAGAAAGTTCCAGAGTTCTTCAACAAAGACATCTAAGTACAGAGTTAAAAACTTCTGTTTGGTGGGAATTACAGAAACCATTTAACCGTGGAGTGCTTTCTGTGTTGAAAGTACCATGAGGGATTGAGAGGGGTCTGGCAGACCCCAAAAGAATTTTTTTGCAATTTATTTATTTATTGGTTGTAAATTCATACAAATGAGTAATAAATAACAATGCAAGACTATAATTTCAAATTCTTTAGTATTATTTATTAGCAAGTTTATTTAAATTATAGTTTAAAAAAACTAAAAAAACACGCTTTTATAGAAAATCTAACTAAAAAGTAAAATATAAAATTTAATAAATTTGGATTAAGAATAGTGTAAATGAAAATGAAATGTTTATTATTGTAAAAAAGCGTGGGGTGCAGTGTCTTCACCTGTACGTTTGTATGTAACCGACTCCAGTGGATTTGATTTTGATCCACTTCAAATGGTCAGATTTCGTTTAAAGTGATTTTTAAGATATTATCAAAGTGAAGATCCTTCTCATATATGCCAATAAAATGTTTATAACTATTAACACTATGCACCCCACGCTTTTTTACAATAATAAACATTTATTTTTCATTTACACTATTCTTAATCCAAATTTATTAATTTTTCTTTTACTTTTTAGTTAGATTTTCTATAAAAGCGTGTTTTTTTTATTTTTTTTTAAATTATAATTTATCTTTCGCTTTTTAGTACGATTTGCCAAAGACTAAGCCTGGAACGTCATGGACGCATGCGTAGTTCGCGCTCTAGTTCTATCTCTCTTACTCTCATGCAAAGGATGCGGAAAGAATTTGATGAATCCTGGCGAATTAGATCAGGATAATCGGATATTTTAATCGAATTATTACATTGTCATCGGTCTTTGACAGGTGTGCAAAGTTTGAATTAAATCTGATCGTTCAAAGTAGAACAAAATCGAGCCCAAAGGAGTCGGTTACAAACAAGCAAGCAAGCTAACATACAGGTGAAACTACTAAAAGCGTTATAAAAAGGAAAGTCATTACAATTATTCGACAATAGTACCTAATTGTTTAGTCATTACAATCCAGTGGCAAACCGATGTAAGACGAATAGCTCTGCAATTTAATGTATAAGCCTATCAAAAGATATTTTGGTCAAGGGTATCATCGTACCAACCTGGACTAAGAGTGTATGGAGTCTTGAACAAGATTCTGAAACAATGCATCACTCAGTCTTAACTGATAGGAAGCTTTACTGGACCTATTTCTAGCTAAACACTTGCCGTTTCCAACTAGCGGTTATGCTTTGCTTTGCTTTGTATAGGCCGTTAGATAAGAGTTGGCTCTTACAACCTATATGCATGTTACGTTGTGTGCTGTCTATGAATAAGGGTTACGTGTCGTGATGGTACGTCATGATTATTCATAATCATGACGTGTAAATATCACACAACGTCACATGTTGTAGGCAACTCTTATCTAACGGCTTATATAAAGGTATTTTTTCTTTGTTTTGATGATATAAGGCTGCGACTATATGGTCCGGAATCCGGCGATCTCGAAAAAATTCATAACACTGAAAATAGAACTCTGCGCTAATACAATAGAGTTGAAAATGGAAGTGTCGAGTATCGAGTTTCGAGTCAAATGTTAATGTCATATATGACAGCTCGATTTTCAACTCTATTGTATTAGCGCAGAGTTCTATTTTCAGTGCTCTGAATTTTCCAGGCCCACCGGATTCCGGAGCATATAGTCCCAGCCTAAAAACTGTTAAATAATTTACAAGTAATCGATAAAGATCTTAATAACAAAATAATAATAATAATAAAAATCTTAATAACCCGATGTAACATTGTTACATTTTTTTAACGGGCAAATGGCCCACCGCACATTCCCACCACTGCATGAGTTGCAGTTGGGGTTCCCGAGGGACATTTTAAATCTGTCTTGGGGGTGCAGCGAAGTTAATCAGAAGAAAGATAGGAGTAGGAAGTATTCCAATTTCCCTCACCAAGCGAAGCGGGAGACAGCCAAATTGTAATGACCAGAAATGTCAGAACTAGAAGAGGATGCACCCCGGGAATAGTATAAGTTATTAGCATTGTACATTAGGAATTGCCATCTTAGTCATTTCAAAAACTCTAGTGAAAATTATTCTACGTATCATCATATTCTGACATATATTGAATGATCACTAAATCCATCCAATATCTGCAATATCAGATGGCATGCAGGTGATAAGAGGGTCGAATTGATCCGTATATTAATAGATCAGTCTGATCATTTCACCCGCGATTCATCCATATAAACCACTGAACAAATTGGTGAACTGAAATTTCGCATCGACGAAAAATTTTAACCGGCCAAGTGCGAGTCGGACTCGCGCACGATGGGCCTCGTACCGTTTTTTCGTTACTTTTGTACAATGTTTTCCAAATAAGCGTATTTTAGATGTTAGGTCTGTACAACTCCTGAACTAACAAATTTATATAAGCCGCTATAGTTTTCCTTCAAACTTCATCACATGGACTACCATCATGTTTTTTTTTTTGTAGTTTTTTAAGCCAGCCGCTTAGCTTTTAGAGGGGGGGGGGCTATTTGTGACAAAATTAAGCCAGCCGTTTAGCTTTTAGCAAATGCAAATTGCTCGCAAATGGATACTCAAATGAAAAAACATGTATCTTCTTGTGCAGTGAATAAAGTTCAATTTACAATTGCTATAATAAGAAATCGGTTAAAAATGAATCACCGCGTCGAGTCGTGTCTCGTTGTGACCCTGTGTTTTTCAGTGCTGGAATAATATTTGAAGACATGTCTTTACTATTTTCCTACCTGTCTGAGTATTCTATTTGATATAGTAATTATGTCGCTCAGTCCTCTTAAATGCTCGTGAATGTTACGTGTGTCTTCAAATACTTGAGTTGACAAAAGAGACATTTAAGTAATATTGCAATATATTATTACACCGCGACTACGGGCGTATGAATTTTTAACAGAGGCTGGGACTATAATATGATCCGGAACCCAGCGGGCCCGGGAAAACTCAGAGCACTGAAAATATAACTCTCCGCTAATACAATAGTCTCGAGACAAATGTCAATGTCATATATGACAGCTCGACACTTGACAAATCGATTTTCAACTCTATTGTATTAGCGCAGAGTTCTATTTTCAGTGCTCTGAATTTTCGTAAGTCTGCCGGATTCCGGATCATATAGTCCCAGCCTTAGATTGTTATTTTAACTAACTAATAGAGTTAGACACGGAAATTGCCACATTATCTATCCCTTCATCGTTTAAGCATCCGTACAATGTGCTCGAGAAATTGTAACGAATACCAAGAACGCACTTGTAACTTAACCGGTATTGCGGGTTTCCATGGGCGACCGTAATTATTACACCTTAGGTGTTGCCCGCGACTTCGTGCGCGCAATAGACAATTTCGCGGAAACCGTACATTTTGCGCAATAAAAAGTAGACTATGTTCTTCTCCGTGCTCTACTCTACATATGTGCCAAATTTCTTCAAAATCGGTTCAGTAGTTTCTAAGCCTTTTCAATTCAATAAAGAAACAAGCTTTTGATTTCGCCGTCGAATTTCATGAGGATTTGTTAAAGTAGTTTTTACGTGAAAGAGTAACAACCAAACATACAAACTCATATTAACATTAATAATAATATTAGTAAGGATTACTTGATGCTGCCCGCGACTTCGTAAGCACAAAAAGAAACCCCTCTGGAGCCATATATTTTGCCGCTATAAAAAGTAGCCTATGTCCTTCCCCCTGGTCTACTCTATTTCTGTGCCAAATATTATCAAAATCAATTACTCAATGCAAACAAACAAACAAATCTTTCCTCTTCATAATGTTAGTATCGATAAAAAACGTTTCGAGTGTATTTGCATGCTTTTCATTCAAGGTTTAAACTTATATAATAGCTCCCCACACCGATTTCGTAACGGTAGCCGGTTTCATTGAAACCAGGCCAGCTACGCAGGAATTATTTTATAATGCCCAAGTGTGTGCGCAGTACACAAGAGCACTCTCTCCTCCTTTACTCTCGAAACCCAGTGGGACGGACAGACCGACACGACTGGCGAGAGATCAGGCGCAGGTCCGACTTTTTACATGCCCATCCGACGCATGGATCATGTCTCTTGTCAGACAATCAGGTGATCAGCCTGCATTGTCCTAACCAAACTTGGAAACAACATTTTTTGTTGTTCCAATGCGGGAATCGAACCCACGACCTCTGAGTCGAGAGCCAAACTCTAAGCGTGGACCACGGAGTCTGTTATTTTAACAACAAACTTATGTATTATTTTTACATATTTTAGGAAACTAACTCCTAATGTGTGATTTTTAATTCGTTCAAAACAATGTAACAAATACCAGAGCTCCAACTTTATGTTATTAAGTAAACGCGAAAAGTTCGGATACCCCAGCAAATTCTTCACGTGGCGAAAAATGTTAGCACATTTGGTTTTTCTTGGAAAATACATTTTCCAGCATACCGGGTGTCGGAAAATGTATTCTACAGGAAATACTTAAATATAACAATAGCTCATATGAAATTACATCTACTCCAACATAATTGAATTTTGATGTAAAATTGAAAAAACATATGCTTAATTTTTTAATTATATAATTACCTAATCCCGCTTATAAATCCCACGGGAACTGAACATTCAAATACTTCATTGAATTGTTTTCTTAGATAGCTAAGATAGCTAGGCTAAGTTTGTGTTTAAATTCAATCATAATTGGTTTAGCAGATTACTTCCACAAGTCTGCATGGAATTGCTCTAGATTTAGAACTTTTACGTAAATTGTATGTTGAAAATTTTAAACTCTACTATATTCACGTTAAGAATGCAGTGAGTCATCGGTGCAAATATCAAAATAAACCAAAGATGCTTAAGCCGTTTTTACATTCAACAATTGAAGTATTCAATCAGTATGAACTCGTAATAAATCTACAAGCTACACAATACACATACTAGCTACACCTACAGCTACTTACATCTACTACCTACCCCTAATGGCGGTGTGTGAAAGAGTGCACACATGAGAGTTATTGACCGACGACCACTGAGGGGTACTTTTTTTTTTAATTTAATGAAAACGAACTGCAGGCTTAAAGCCCGTACCCATTTTAATCAGATATGTCAAATCATGCTCAGAACATTTATACATTTCTTACAATTGTTTTACAATATTATACATAATTGCTTGCGAAGTCCATCACTGTTTTGGTAAACTAAAAAAGTCACTGGTCACCTTCGTTCCCTCGCCCTTTTAATAATGTTGTTTATTATTGTTTTTTGCCCGTGGCCATACGAGTGCCATTATGGTCAAATACTTATTCGACCTGCGCTTCCATCGTTCCCCTGATGATCTTAAGAACCGGGGAACACTATTACAATATCTAGTGTCTACCAATATGAGAGTATTTTTAATGCCAAATCATAAATTATAA
The DNA here is from genome assembly GCA_037179445.1 of Phengaris alcon alcon. NCBI lineage: Eukaryota > Metazoa > Arthropoda > Insecta > Lepidoptera > Lycaenidae > Phengaris > Phengaris alcon. The sequence continues at coordinate 2,893,484 of JAYRCH010000097.1, forward strand.
AAGAAAACAAAAAAAATACTTTAAAGTGGGCCACCTTTATCACTTAGGGGTATGAAAAATACCCCTAGACTATACATATAGACTACAACCTATTCTCCTACCTACCGATTACACCTATATTACATTTTATAGCAATCGGTTAAGCCGTTTTGGAGAACCCGTAACAAACATTGTGACGCGTGAATTTTATATACAGAATTTTGGTTATTATTAACCTTATTTGATACACAACATTATTTAAAAAACTGCCAGAAAAAGAAGATTATTAGATTATAATAGATTATAATAGCGGCAATAATTATTATTCACATGCAAATCTTTCCCTCATACAAAATTGGTTTCTAAATCCTAAGATCAGATATTTCCTTAATAGAAAAAATAATGTAATAAAGCTTATGAGCTGTTTAAATATAAATATTAGATAACACTCTTTATATCGAATCTTGGTAGAAAGTTGTTATTTACATGTTATAATGGATAAACATTGACTTATATTACTGCTGTAAGGACAGGCTCTGTCTACCGGTAAAATGTCTCCAACGTCAGTGACCCAATGAGATAGCGCGCAAAATATTGACAATTTAAAGTAAAATATTGTTTAAATAACATATAACATATTGTTAGTCTACACAATCAACCGTCGCAACTAAAATGCCTGAAAGAGCTACTGATCCATGAAAACGCTGATGAACGGAGATTTACCAATCTATAATTTCGTCTCCGAGTGTCAGTCCGATGTGCAGTTTGGTATGCGTATGCATAATTTTTGCTTTGCTCGAAAATTCGGACTGCGGTGGATTCGAATCGCGTTTAGTAAATAGTATTTAATAAATAATATTATTGTGATTATTTTTTTAAATTTATCAGAACTCCGAGCGAAGCTCGGTTACCCAGGCACTAATATATTATTTAATTTATGGACCACACATCATGTGAATACACCTTTGTAATGTACAGACAGCACGACAAGTATATATTATTTACTTTATGGACCACACAGCATGTGAATACACCTTTGTAATGTATAGAACTGTCTATATATTACAAAGGTGTCTAAGAAAAGTATATATTATCTACTCTATGGACCGAGTACAAAACTACTTTCACAACATTCGCATTTCGCTCAAAGTTTGTTTCATAACAAACTTGTCAATATGTACCAAAAAAAATGGTTGTGTGTTAAGTCAGTTTACGGACCATAATTTTTCGTGATAACGTCATCACAAGCCGAACGCTTAGGCCGATAGTGCCTCTCTATCGCTTGTTCCGCGCTCTCGCTTGCACGCTCGGCTCAGGCGGAACGTGACTATAAGATTGAACGTGACGAATTTTCGTGCGGGCAGTCGGCGTTCATCGATTTATAACACGTTATCACGTCAAAAATAGTACATTATGACGTCCTATAATTTGTCCGTAAATATTTAGCGGTGTCTCCTCGTCAATATTTAATGTGCCTATTATAATAATGCAGTCGCTTACTATCGAGTGATAGTAGAATCAATTCTAGACGGGGAAAGTTTCAAACAGCTAAATATCACAAAAATATTTACGCAAAAGTAATAACGAAAACTACAAGTATTTAGATGATTTATTGTTTTAAATTGTAAAAATGTTAAGGCATAAAAATTACATGGTCATTGACCTCGCACAGCTGATTTCTAAACGTGCCCGAAGTTTCCATAATTAAGTACCTTTGTGAAACGTTACATTTATTTTAACCATACCATAATATTATTTGTAAAATAACATTGTCCGTGAAACACAATTGATACCTACTTAGTACTCAACGAACCTCGCACACCTGATGGGAAAGTACGAGAATTTTCAGGGGACGGTTTTGTCCGCGGGTTTTACATTCGCGGGTAAAATAAAATTGTTGGAAGTCGAGAACGTGTGGACCGTCCAGGGTTGCCTACATTCGGAAAAAATTATATCCTATCTGAAAATTATTTATGTTACTAGGTACATTTTTTGTGTTCAGATCACACCGAGGCGCTAAGCGACGCGACGATGCTTGAAAATTCTGTAACAATATTCAGCACTGCATCTTTTTATTGCTATGAATAAGTGCGCGCCGCATCACGTTCCGTCACGTCTGTCGCTTCGCGTCTTCGCGTAAACGGACCCTTAGATTACCTGCCCATTTGAAAATAGATATAGGATCGAAAAATGGAAAAACGCTCTAAATATTATTATCTACATCATCTCTAGCGTTTTCTCTTACAAATATAACATCGGTGGACAAGAACGGTGCTTGACAAACTAAATATCTCTTTCTATAGGTTGATGACGAACACCATTTTGACGTGAATATCTATTTTATATTGGAATCATAAAATCAGGGGATCATTTTCATCTTAAAGCTTGTCGAATAGCAATCAAATAACTTATAACGTTATTTAGCGTGTTGCAAGGTGCAGAGCTGCCATTTTGAGGTTATTTTGCTATTATAAATGTAAAAGTTTTTAACGATGAATGGATGGATGGATGTTTTTGCTGCTTTCATGCAAAAACTACTGAACGGATTTTGATTAAATTTGGTATGTTAGCAGTTTAGACCCCGGAACACATAGGCTACTGTTTATCCCAAAAAAGGAACAGATTTCCATAGGATAATATACGCCGGCGAAGCCGCGGGCGAAAGCTCGTGTTTAATAAGATGTAACAACATGGTTATTTTATTATTAGAAACTGGATTTTATTGTCTTTCTAAAAAGCTTAAGTAAGCTAAATTTATTAATGCCCCTTTGTACAATCCTAATGTGTGCACCTGTGTGTGAAACAATACATTGTTGGCAAAGTACGGCGCCGTACAACGGAGCTATTATTCTGAAGATGTTTCGTCAAATTGAGGTTTGTTCCGCTATTGTCGACGACTGTAAAGTGTACATACTACATATAGTATGCACACTGTACAGTCGTCGACATTAGCGGCACCTTTGAACCTTATTGCCATAGTAATAAGATCGAAAAGTTACAACGGGTGTTGTGCGTACAAGGAATCCGTAGTGTATTGTCTTGATATGGGATGAATTTGGAGTTTTTGGTGGTTTTAAAAAGTAAAAAGTGTTGTCAGTCGTCTCGAGGCTAAGAAATTTTAACAGCAAATTATGTTATGTTTCATTTTATCGACAAAACACCATCTTAATTGTAATTTTTGTTTGCAATTTTAGTATTCTTATACTTTCAACAGGCGATTGTCTGCATTAGAAGGAATAAGCTTTTGGTGTTGTGTTTTCCTATAAATGTAGACGATATTAGCAAAAATTCGTAAAATAAATAAAAGACTAAGATATTTATTTAGTTTTATTCGACGGAAGGTAGTCACCAAAAGATCAAATATGCTTGTAGCTCGGGGGGATAAAGGTAGCGACCCATAAAAAGTAGCTGCTTTTTCGATAAAACTAAACTTATTATCTGCTGGTAAAATCTCTTAGCCTCGAGATGAAACAAACTGTATAATATTTTTTTCCGATACAGAAATATTTTCTAAGCGAACGAATTCACTGGAAACAACTAGTATGGGCGTAATTTGGAGTAACCATGTGCAGTACGTTATTCATAACCCCACATCTGGCAACGAACTTCATCTGCGCCTAATGGGAAGTGTTTGACTACGCAATTTGTCTATCTCAGGAAACGCGTTGCTACACTTGGAGCGTGTAGAGTTAAGGAGACGTAGAGATGGCAAAAAAATACATGTTTCTCTAACTATGGCGTTTCGTATAAAGTATAAAATATAAACCATCCTCTTACGTACTAAGCTGAGGATTAAATACGGCAATTACGAGTATTTGTGATATACCTCAGTTGGATTAGCACAATGTCACACGAACACACGCATGCTGCATTCGTTCAAGCTCAGAGTAACAAGTATAGAGTATACCACCAGCCTCCGTGGTCGAGTGGTTCAGAGATGGGCTCTCGACTCGGAGGTCGTGGGTTCGATTCCCACGCTAAAACAACAAAATCAAGAAAGATGATCCATGTGTCAGATGGGCAGGTAAAAAGTCAGTCCTGCGCCTGATCTCTCGCCAGTCGTGTCGGTCATCCGTCCCACTGGGTTACGAGAGTAAATAAGAGAGAGTGCTCTTGTGTACTGCGCACACACTTGGGCACTATAAAATAACTCCTGTGTAGCTGGCCTGGTTTCAATGAAACCGGCCACCCTCACCAAAATTGGTGTGAAGAGTTATTATTATTAATAATAACTATAGCATAGAGACCCACCCGGATTAGTAAGAGAAGAAACTTAATATATATTTCCTTATCCCACATGCTAACACTTATTATGAGTACCATAAAGTCGTAATTTCAACGTCGTAGAATGGACTCCCAGAGTATCTCCAAAGCCGAGACAACCCTAAAAAAACGGAAAGACAGATTCGCTTTCTCTTTCACTCTTATGTGTTTTTACCATTGTCGTTTTGTAAGACATATAGACATATAGCCCTTACGCCTTCGACATTAGTACCTACTCCTTCATGTTTTACTCTTCTTCCTAGGGTTTTCATATACATAATAGATATTATGGTGCACGATAAATAACAATTTAATTTTAACGGACATCATCGCACCGAACACTAGTTAGTACTAACAAACTCATAGAAATCAAAATATAACTTGTACATTATTTTGAACTTCGTCCGCGTGAATCCCCAATGCACCCCGTGGGGTATGCATTTCGATAAATCTTTTTCTAACGGATTTCTATTTTGTATTGCAAATCGGCGTCCACATTTTTGTAGATCCATCGCACAAAATGGTTTTGCCACATCTACGCATTTCCTAGCCCCAAAACTATCTCTTTCCGGCTCAGCCCACACATTCGTCTTGCGTCCCGGGGCGGGCGGGAGGTCTTTTTTATATGTCAACCTTATTACCAATCATTGCCCACACTTGATTTATCTAGACAAGTTTATTTTCCTAGTTATCCTCTGAAAAACCTTTATAGTGCGGTCACAGTGAAGAAAAATGTCGTTTGTTGATCGAGATTTTTATATATAATATGGGCAAAACTAATTCGAGAAAAATAAATAAAGCAGAATTTCGTACATTGACTCATCGTTACTTGTCACTTTCACTCGCGCACGAATGTATTGCTATCGCGGTCCTATCGCGAACCTGTGTAAATGCGATAGCAATATATTTGTGCGAGGGTGAAAGACACAAATAGCGATGAGTCGATGTACGAAATTCTGAGTGCTCCGCGACCGCACTTTAGGTGTACGCCTAAATATTAGCGTAGTATCAATTTCTGAATTGTCTCTATCGCCCTTTATAACATCATTATAATTAACATCGATCGTGCTTGCCAAAACAATTCATATTATTGTTTAAAGTAAATTTCTGAGCACTTAACACTTAATTCCAAGATGGCGGTACGAGTCTCTTGCACCTGCCTTTGAATTATTCTAATGTAATCACCCAAAATTAATTCCGAGAAGTTGTTGATGAATTGAGTTTACTAAAGAATTATTAACAACTTTGAAAGGAGGACTAGAAAACCGATAGACATGACAGCTAAAAACTTATCATACACTTATATGACGTGCTCAACTGAAAAGGAATTCTATACCATGAAATCCATTCAAATACTCGTAACTACTACAGAACTAGTTCAAATATACAGCTAAAATGTTTTCTACAAATTGTTTAATACAATTTTCACATTCAAAGTTCATCCTTTACCAAATTAACAAATCTTTTCTATCTTTCGCTGTTTTCGTCTAAAAGGCTTTCGAGGCGGAAATGCTGATTTGAGTTGCAAAATCCAAAATGGCTTAAAGTAACTTTGAACCTTAAAAGAGGTGCTAATTATTCGCACATTTAGCATTTTTCACTGAAATAAACGAAATTTTCTGCAAAATGAGAGCTCTGTAAATTGGTGAGAAAACAAAGATGAAACAGGTTTTGTATATCTGTAGAAGTTTTTTGTTTTCAGGATAATTTTCTGTACGGTGCTTTTTGTCTGACACACGGTTAAAATGATCATTATTAAGTGTTATCATCATCACGGATCTATCCATAATCTTTTCTTATCTTAACGCGCAGTGGACTTGCCTAGTGGACAGCCTTCGACATGACATCATCCAGTTAGGCTACGTTCCCACGAGAGTTTTTCCTCCAAGTGAAAGTTTCTCCAAATCCAAGTGTCAAGTGTCAAATGTCAGATTTGACAGCTATACACGATTCTCAGCTCTATTAGCACAGAGTTCTATTTACAGTGCAGTTTTACTGTTGCGACGGGTGCGAGCTCTTACCTAATGATGATGGAACGAAATTTAAGGTAAATCCACGTGACGTAGCTATATTAGCTGGGCCAGCTATACCCCGGGGTCCATTTAAATTGGCCTACAATTAGATATGGGCTCGTTTGAGAGATACCAATTAGTGTACTCTTTTCCTTGTACCTTCACCTGCGGTTATTATGAACCTTATCGCAAAAGTAATAATGTATAAACGTACACCGAGTTTGGCGACTGTGCCTACGGTCAGTGATTTTATATTCATAACAAAAAGAAAAAGCGCCTTGTGAATTCAATATTTTGGGGGTAAAATTGTATTTAAAGGGAAAACTTCATTGTGATTTGAAACTTGAAACGAAAAAATGACAATAGATTAAGAGTATACATTTTTATTTATTTATATAAATAGACCAAGAAACCCCTGATGGTAAGCGAGAACTGCCGTCGATGGACACTCGCAACACCAGATGAGTACTTGTTGGTAACATTTACCACAATTCTCGTGTTTAACTCAGACATTTATTTTACTTTCAATGAATTATAAATAAATCGTCTTGCTCGACTTAAATTTTATCTTATTTAAAGTATAAGATTATATTGTTATTGTAACAGCGTTTTCACATTGATTAAGTCCGATATCCGATATCGCGCCAGTATGTCATGTAACAACAAAGAATGGTACGTTTCTATATAAAACATATAGCTGCCTCTCGCAGATCAGGCAGGCAAAGGCAGATCGGATATCGCGTAATGTGAAAACGCTAATATTAGTATTGTTAAATAAATTAGAAACCTTGAATTCTGTCGCGCGGTATTTGTAAACAAACATTTGTCAAATGTTTGTATAACAAACATTTGACAGAATAAGTCTTCATACAAGAAAAAGTTACCTTGATTTCACCATACCTCAAATGTCTTAATGGCCTCCATCAACCCTTGAAGGTGGGGCCATTTAAGTGGGGATTGTTTTTGCCTCAACATGCCTCGTCTATAATATATACGTCTATGTAATATGCACTGATTATTTACTACAAACTTAGTCCGAATTGACTATTTTATTCTAATCTCGTTCATAATTTTTTTAACGGATATTCTGTGTGGATGCGACGTTGGGGTATTGGTTTGAATACCGAAAACTGAATAACTGCACATTAAAATATCCATTCGAATCCTCCTGTATTTATTTTTAATTAAAATGTCCAATTTTCAATCAACATAATATAATATGCAGATTACAAACTTACAATCTTACCAATGTAATTGCGTTAAACAAAAATGCTCATAACGTGATGTTATTAAGTTTGTAACAATTGGGAATTGGAAAAAAAAAATTTTTTTTTGAAATGTATTTTAAAACTCTATTATTAATAATATTGATATTTAATGCGAAAATTTTTAAAATAAAATTTTATTCAAAAACCCAATTGTCGTACCTTTTTCGACAAATGAACTATCAAACACACAAAGAATTTAGCAAACCGAACGTAGTTTTTGATACTAAAGCGCCATACTCACCGCCTAGCCTGCAAATCCAGCAGCCTGTCAACAGTATCAAATTGAAGCGGACTAGTAGGCAAAATAGCTTCCCCACACCGATTTCGGTGACGGTGGCCGATTTCATTGAAACCAGGCCAGTTATGCAGGAGTAATTTTATAGTGCCCAAGTGTGTGCGCAGTACACAAGGATCATCATCACATCAGGATCAGGATCATCTTTCTTGTCAGATTACAGGTGATCCTGCATTGTCCTAACCAAACTTCGAACTAAATTTTTTGTTGTTCCAATGAGGGAATCGAACCAACGACCTCCGAGTCGAGAGCTAAGCTCTAACCACTAGGCAAAAATAAAAATGATTTGACAATCATACAAAGTAGCGACCTATTGACGACCAATTGACAATTGACACTATTGAGATACGATGCTGGATGTGCAGGCTGGACCGTAAGTATGGCGCTTTAGCGTGATTGACACCATACTCACCGTCCAGCCTGCAAATCCAAGGTCGCGGCCTTGAAGCGATCTTGTAGTCTTAAATTATATACAAGACTAACATGATAATTATTTTTGTTCAAAATAGCCCTTGCTATAAGTTTATCCTAATGTTATGTTTTCAGTTTTTTTTTTTTTTTCATTATTTACTTTGTTTAAAGATATCATAAAGTAATAAGTAAACATTTATAATAACGTAAATTTTCTCAATTATGTTGCTTAATGATTCGTATAAAATACTTCAAGATGTTTCCGGTTACAAAGTTTTGTTTTATAACTTTGGTAATAATGTGTGTGATTATGTACAGTCGGCAAAATAATGATTAATTATTTTAAATAGAAACGCTAGTTTTTTTTTATTGGTAAGTAAATTTACTCTATTCAATTTCGCATACGTACATTTTTAAACACCTTCATTGCGTCAACCTATTTCGTTAACTTTCAGTTGGACCTGATCAGGCATCCTAGACCTGTTTGTAAACTAGTCCATGCAGCGTCATAGGGTCGAATTGATATTTTAGAATTGCACAATTATATGCAATTTACTTGCTGGAGGTAGTAATTTCAGTTTACTTTAATGTACTGACATATTTTCAATGAAATTGTCAACATACCTCTTGAGCCGTTTTCAAATCGGATAATTGGAAACATGTAAAAAGAATTAAAAAAATAACAGATCTTTTCTACCTTATATCCGCGTAGAACGGATGAGTTGTCGATAAAATTTTAGTGATGTGCAAATAAAATAACGATAAAAAATTTTAATTAAACTGATTACATCCTTTTTCTATTAGAATATTTTTTTTTTATACAGAAGAAATTATATTTATTGGTAAAAACATAAGGTTCACATTACAATATTAAAAAAGAAGAATTAAAAACTAGTTATGATAACAAAATCAATTGTACCATAAAAGTAGGTAAGTACTAAAACAATAATAACTACTGCAAAACTTAAAATGCTATAAAACAAAGAAATCTCCCAGCTCGTCCCCACCAGGCAGAGTACCTAGAAGGCTCAGAGAGTTTCCTCGCTGGATTGCGATACTTATTCTCTGGGCCAGGTAGGTGCCGGCTCTGGGGTCTCGGGTGGCCTCAATGAGTTTTTTGGAGATTTCTCCGAAAAGTTTGTGCGCACCCAGACCCCATGTACCTAAGGTTTCAACCCCAAACGGTTCAAATATGAGATCCCCACTAAGGTTCTCATATTTGCGCCGCTTGAGGTTTTCCGCCTGATTGGCGGCCGCACCTGCAGAACTCGAGGTGCCCTGGACATGGGACGGAGCAAGTGTATCGACGCAAGTAGCGTCCCATACAAGAGCCCGTCCCACTCTCCAAGGGACCAGGGTCATACCGTCTGGTCTCTTGCCATCGTGGCGCGACAAACCAGAGGGTTCCAGCACAGCTGGCACTCCGGCGGTGACAAGAGCCCGACGGAATAATTATCAAAATTAACAATTATTTCACTTTTCAATTACTTCATCACCCCCAGTAGACATTAAAAGCATCCTCATAGACAGCTTCATAATTGCGAAAATATTATTATGTAACCACAATAAATAAAAAATAATGTACTATAATAGTATCACGAGCATGTTATAATATTATAAACTTGGTAATTCAATTATTATGGATAAAATAGCATTGGTAGTCATATCTATCGTGTTGTAACTGCACTTAAGCTCTGCACTAGACAAACTGTCCTTAAATCTAGTGCGGCTATCAGGTTATCGGGTATAAGGTCGAAATGACCTGTTAACCGTACTAGATGAAAACAAATTCTTGCCTGACGGTATCAGAACCATCGGTTCTATTAGACCTGATAACGTAAAAAATATTCTTTAAACTGTGAGTAATTTACCCGGAGTTTTCAGCCGCGCACACAAAACTTTGGAATGAACTGTTGCCAGCGGTGTTTCCGGACGTCTCATATATCAAAGGCCGGCAACGCACTTATGACTTATCCGGTATTGTGGGTGTCCATGGGCGACAGTAATCGCTTTCCATCAGGCACTCCGTTTGCTCGTTAGCCTCTTATATTTCATTAAAAAAACATATACAGTACAATAATTATATATTCTATAAAAATTTACATAGTTACATAGTTTATTGTTTAACGAAAAATTATTATCACAACAAATAGTAGGTAAGTAACCTTTAAAAATGAGAAGAGTCTGCAAATCATGATTACTTCTTCTTAGGTAGTTTAATATCTTAGAATGTTTTAATTTAATACCGACGTACTTACACTCATACACACCACACACTTGCACGCACATACACACACATGCACATACAAACATGCATATACACACACACTCACACACATATACACACACACACAACAAACACATATCCTATGCACACACAATCGCTTCTACATTGCTTCACAGTTTCAGACACACACTTGCATGCTGTAAATGTAACTGCACTAGCAATATGTATGGGGTGGTGGTGGTGTATGGGGGGCCTGGAGATCTATATTACAGGCCTGGCTTAGTCAAGACTCCAGATCTCCCACAAGTTACAATTTCTGTGTAAGCTGTTTTTATTTTAAAATTTATGAATACCACCTTTGTAATTTGTGGAGATGAAATAAACGAATTATTAATTTATCATTCTTCTGGTCTATTAGGTAGAATAAATCACCTTTTTAACAAAGTTTTTAAAGCAGAGAAAAATCAGTAACATTATAATTATTATCGGTGCTGGGCCTAGCGAGAAGAACCGGCGAAAGAAACTCGCGCGGGTGCCATCTTTTACGTTTTCAGCATTTTTCTATACTAATATTATAAAGAGGAAAGAATTGGTTGTTTGTTTTTTGCATTGCTCCGAAACTACTGGAACGATGAAACTCGCAGATATTGAGTAAACCACGGGAAAGAACATATCAATATAGACTACTTTTTATCGCGGCATACATCATCTAGTAATATTTTAGTTAAACAATAATTGTACTTAAAATTTTTTGCTGAGTGTACGTAATATGATGTATGTATGAAGTATGAAGTTTGGTATTGACAAATTTTTGAGGATTTCAAACTTTTACATTTACGACTTGGAAATTGTAACCAAACTCTTGAACAATTGCTATTAAAACCGAACTTGTTATGCAAATGTATGAGTTGTATAGTATTGTATGAAATGGAAAACTCATTAAACGGGTGCAATAAATTATTTTTAATTTTACACGTGGTTTTACTCATTTTTCGGCCATAATACAAAAATGCATACAGATTCGTACAAAAACACGTACTAGGTGTGTTTTTACCCGACTATGGCGTAGCCAAAAAGAAGGGTAATGATTTTGGCAGTATATGTATGTACGTTTGTTCCACCGTACTGCCTAAACTACTGGTTGGATTTTAATAAATAAGGTTCCAATAGACTTGTAATAATAGCCCCGGTTACATCCTATTAATATTATAAATGTGAAAGTTTGTAAGGATGGATGGATGTTTGTTACTCTTTCACGCAAAAACTACTGAACGGATTTTGATCAAATTTGTAGTAGTATAGGCTCTATATTAAAACATAGGTTACATTTTATCCCGGAAAAGTGCAGCATTCCCGCGGGATACCCGATTGTATATTTACGCGGGCGGAGCCCAACAGGAGAGCAAAAGCTTAGTAGGCTATATAATTTAAGTAGTCGGGTTATAGTTTTTACAAAAATTGTAGTTATTGTAAATACATGGTGTTTTTTCAGTCAGTGTCCAAACTTTCTGGAGTAAATATACTCTTGAATAAAAGCAAATTTTACTATGGGATCAACTATCCCACTTGAAAAAAAATCTGCTGTTTCCTACAAAAGGGATACGGCATAGATAGCATTTTGTAGAACAGCGAATTTTTGTTTTTTAATATTTTATTGATTGTAATGTAGGTTCTTGGTGGAAGTTCATGTTTCACAGTAATGACACAATAAGTATTTTGCATTAATTTTAATACATTACACGACCGGTTTCGACAAAGTCATCATCATGTGAAGTCATCACCATGTGGAAATAGTGCAAGAAATCCTGTGTGTAATTTTTTTTTTCAAGTAGGAAAGTTGATCCCATAGAAAGTTGCTTATATTCAAGAGTGTATTCACTCCTGAAAGTTTGGACACTGACTGAAAAAACATCCTGTATTTACAATAATTAAAAGTAACCCAACTACGCAAAACATATTATAGCCTATGTTACCCGAGCCATTATTACGAATCTATGGACACCTCATTTTTGATAATCAGATCAGTAGTTTAGCTGCTACAGTGGAACATACATACATGCATACATACGTCATAGACTACGAAAATTATTACCCCTGCCTTAAGCTACGCCGTAGTCGGATAATAAGATTAGATGTTGCCCTCGACATAGTGCGCACAAAAAGAAATCACGCGGGAACCGTACATTCGACGCGATTAATGGTAGCCTGTCCTGTCCTTCTCCGTAGTTTACTTTATGCGTGTGCCAAATTTCATCAAAATCGGTCTAGTTGTTTCAGAGCCTATTCAATGCAAAAATCTTTTTTCTCCATAATTATCGCGAAGATTAATACCCGATAAAAAATAAATCCCAATCTCCCATTGAAAGGAAAAACGAAAGCTACTTAAGTGGGCACTTTGCAAAAAATTTCGCCAACTTACAACATTTCGCCATTTATAAATTCACCCGATTTCAAGCAATAAGGATTATAGACAGCTAAGTTTTCCAACCAAATCTGAGTTAAGGAGTTTTATGGATTAGAATTGTTGGCCGGCTTTAGTAGGTGTAATTTTTAGGGTTCCGTACCAAAAGGTAAAAACGGGACCCTGTTACTAGAATCTAGAAAAGACTCTGCTCACCCGTCCCGCTGTCTGTCTGTCTATAACAATAAATTCTAAAACAGAATAAAATAATAATATTTATACATATTATGTCGTTGCCATACTACAAAAGAGTATTTTCGCCGTTTTGTAAGGAACCCTTAGTGAGCAAGTACGACTCGAAGTTGGCTGGTTTTTTCATGATTTTCTTACTTTTTATCGTAACTTTGCTAATTGAAAATCCCGATCCTCAGTAGAAGCTTTCACTTTTTGTTAAAATATAATGCATTAATAATTAAGCCCCTTTACAGTACGACCTCGACCTCAATGTCTTTCGGCAATCGTCGTTTTTCATACATAATCTGTCATGTCCATAGTAAAACTAAGTTTCCGGGGGTTTCATTAGCGACATGGATTTCCGGTACACAAAGATACTTTCAATTAAAAACACACAATTATTATAGTATTCTGGCAAAGAATATATTATATTACTAACGTAAAGAATCGTCATTCCACGGATTTACACGAATGCCAGCTCGCGGCTGGGCGAATGCGGAGGCGGACGGGGAGCTAATTTTCCCCCAGCCAGGACTATGGCTCACGGGGCTGGCCGCTGGTCGTTTCGTGCTTTGACATAATAGACAGTATAATTTCGTGGATAATATTTAAGATAGATTTGTCTGGCGCGACGTTTACGTTGACGTTATTATTTCGGCGTCAACCTTAGACTTACGTCAACATGGCTGACATTCGCCGGTGTCTGAGCTGTCGTCTGTAGAGTGTCGCCCCTGTGATTATGGTCAGTTGAAGACTGGAGCCAAGACGATATATAAGTAAACGTACGGCCAAGTGCGAGTCGAACTCGCGCACCAAGGGTTCCCTACAAAACGGCAAAATAATTTATTTTATTCTGTTTTTAGTATATTTTATTGTTATGGCGGCAACAATACATGAATGCAGCCTGGTGAAAGAGGACAGCGGAGTTTTAATAAAAGGGTCCCGTTTTTACCCCTTGGGTACGGAATCCTATAAAAGTTCTCTCTTGCCCCAACTATTAATTATCATCATCATAATATTGTACTAATATGTGAAGAAAAATACAGCTTTGAGTACAGTTTTAAGAGAATTGTGCGAACGTAGGAGTATATAATTATGCACAGTTAAAATGAATGTGAATAAATTGGTGCATGTAGCTAATATTTTTTTAATGCACAAAATTAGACTAGGTACCTCACTCACACTACCACGCGTTTGTATGATAACAGAAGGTGTTGGTCACATTCCATAGTCAACTAAAACTTAAATTTTATGGACTAATTTTGCCCGCGGCTCCGCCCGCGAAAATAGCATATCTTACGAGACCACTTTACTTTCTCGGGATAAAAATTAGCCTTTGTGTTAATCCAGAGCCCAAATTACGAGCATACCTTAAGTCATCAAAATCCGTTCAGTGGTTTTTTAGTGAAAGAGTAACAAACATCTATCTATCCATCCTCATAAACTTACACATCTATATATTATTGTATATCAAAGAAAGTCGTGTTAGTTACAACACTATTTATAACTCAAAAACGGCTGAACCGATTTAGCTGAAAATTGGTAGGGAGATAGCTTAAAACCAGGAGACGGACATAGGATACTTAAATGCCCCGCCAAGTCTGTATGTTCGCGATAATCTCAAAAACTACTGAAAGGATTTTCATGCCGTTTACATTTACCGACAGAGTGGTTCCTTAGGAAGGCTTAGGTCGATAATAATTATTTAAGGTTTTGCTAAGGAAATTGTTTGATTTATGAAGGTAATTGTTGAAGGTGTCGGAAAAAATCAAGCCGTCTGGGAGCTTTTATCGAAAACGCTGCCTAACCTAACCCGTTGGAGATAAACAACATAACAATCTATGGTGAGATTGTTTCTCTTTTATAGTTCTAGAAAAAAGAGTGCGATAGCATAGATATATCTATATTTTAAGGATATGTTACTATACCCATTATAAGTTTATAAAAATGGTCAGAAATAGTGTGGTATTTTCAGAAGCTATTTAGACGGATACAATTTAATTATCCTTATCTTAAGTAAGGCCAACCAGACGAGATAAAGAATGTAAACAAATTTTCAGGGGTTCAAAACATTTTTATTTGAATAAATTATTATAAAGTTCGAATTTTAATCGCTGTCGTCTGTACTAGACAAAGATGATTCGTCGGAAGAGTCCGAGTCAGCTGTGTTTATGATAAAACTATCTATTGTATTATCAATCATGTTGTCAATATTGCTATAAAAATTGTCCTCCACTTTTATTACATGATCCACACAATTTCGCCATTTATCAGCAGATACACGTTGGATCCCCTCTTGTAGCAGTTTTTTCACATCTTCAAATTTAAATGTAGTATTATTGCGAGCTACGTGTCCCTTTATGTCAGCCCATACGAGTTCAATGGGATTGAGCTCGCAATGATAAGGTGGCAGTCTTAGGACTTCCACCTTAAATTTTTTGGCGAGCTCATCCACAGCGTATCTTTGGTAGTTCGCCTTTACGTCATTCACTTTCTTTAAAAGTTCTGCCTTTACGTCTTTTTCATCATAGCTTAGTTCTTTATTACGCAGCCATTCTTGAATACTTGCTTTTCTCCATGCTCTGGTGGGTGTTTTTTCTTGGCGTCTTGAGTGGTAAGCATTTTCACCAAGTTTTGGTAAAATATTCTCAAACCACTGCTCAAAGCGGTTCGCGTCCATTGACTCGTGGTAATCACCTGTGTTTTTTGACTCAAATACATCATCAGCCCCCTCTGTGAAACCATTTTCATTTCCCATATGCACCACAATCAGTCGTCTGCCCTTTGAAGTAGGGTTCTTTGCACCCGTACTCAGTCCCTCCATAAAAGCTTGCCGTTTTGAAGTTATTGTTAAACGAAATAAGTTTTACATTACCAGTGATATGCACTGCCGAAAATTCTAATTATTTTAGTAAGTCATCTTCTTATTTTGTGGGCTGCAAGGCTTATCGATCCCAGAAACCCAACGAGAGAACAACAAATAAAGTGACTTTTTGGTATGTGTGTCCCCTGCGGGAACCGAATCCGCGACCTCCAGATTAAGAGCCCACGCTCAGCCCACTCGGCAACGGAGGCAGTAAGTAAAGTAAGGGCAAAAGCTAGTATTTATTAACATAATAAAGGCACAATTATTTGACAAACCTGCATTCACCCATGTTTCATCCATATAGAATATAGAGCGATTCTCCGTTCGTTTTTTAAACTTTCTTAAGTAATTCATTCGCCATAGTATAATGTCGTCTCTGTCTATTAAATCATTGTTTCTTTTTCGTTTTATATACTTAAATTTTAAATGTTTAAGTATTTTCTGAAATGTCAATCTCTTAAAGTTAGGTAATTCTTCATCATCATTGACAGCTTGGAGTACTTTTTTTAATGTAGGTAATTCGCTTTATGATAAAACGTATTTGTGCACGTTAACGACCATTCCTTTTTCATTAGATGTAAAATACGTCCGCTGTTAATAAAAAAAATGTGAGGAATGGTAAACTTTAGACTATTTTCTTATTATTATATATAAAGAATCTTTTTTGGTATGGAACCATAAAAATCAAAATTATGGTAATGGTTCAAGTGCAAATAAATTAATAAATTAACTTACCTTTTGACGCTTTTTGCGTGGTGAATTGATTTCTTTCAAAGGTTGTCTAGAGCCGCCAGGCTGTGATTCCATAATTAAAATCAACAACTAAGCACTCACAATAACAGCAAAAATAAAAAATAAAACTAACCGAAACGGAATAATAACAACAAAAAACCAAGTAAATACGGAGACGAAAAAATATGTATCACTTCGAACGCAATCCAAACAGGAATGAACTTGTTCACAATTATTTGGCGGACCAAATGCTGCGGCACTGGCCGCTTTCCTGTACCACGAAACACGCTACGACAGCTGTCGTCGACCAACTGACGTCATTATTGCATACGAGTGATCCTTAACTCACTTTCATAATGCAACTCAGTAGCGGTCCGTTTATTTACGTTTTTATCTCGTCTCGTTGGCCTTACTTTAGGATATTATATCTAGGAGATATCTTAAAATAAAAAAATATGTGTGAAAATTTATTATACAGTATATATTTTTCCTCTGTGCTATTATATTGCAGTGGGTATATTTGCTAAAAAGTTTTTTGCCACGAACACTCTTCCACGCGGGCGAAGCTGCGGGCAAAAGCTAGTTTATAATAGTAGTAGGATTATAGTCGAATTTTAACTAGGCGATCTCTAGTCTATATTTTTTTTCCAGATCTGTATTATTATTTGTACAACTCTGTCTTAACTCTTATATCATTTTGCACCGACAATATTCACATTTGTTGTTTAATCTATGTTTCACATGGTTTTTTAATCTAACGTTTGGTTACATTATCCAACAACGGCTCTCAAAGAAGTGATGTAGTATTCTATTACCAGCTCAGTGGCTCCTAAAGGAATCCTTCATTAGCGGTGAACAGGTGATATGAAAGTATAATTTTTCATGTGTTCGCAAATACTGTCGTATTTAGAATTAAAAAGGTTATTACTCGACTAAGGCGAAGCCAAAAGGAAGGATAACGATTTGGCAGTCTATATAATTTGTATGTTCCATAGCACATAAGCTAATCATCCGATTTTAAAAATGGAATAAACTGTCATCGTAGCTCCCAAACGGATGAACTGATTTTGATCTAGTTTTTTTTTTTGCGATTGAAAGCCGACATGATCGAGAGTGTGAGCTACAATTCATTATCATCAGCTCCATCACTACTTGACAATTTGGGGATTACATAATTTTTTAATTTTCTTTAATTTTATTATATTAGTGTCCCTATTTGTAAGTGGCCTTAGTTCCCATGAAAGTTCAATGTGCAATAAAGATTAGATATAATTCTACATCCCTCAATGACACCTTTTGTAATATTTTAAATAAACTTACTCAATATAAACTGAGATTGAATGCGTTCCCAAGTTAAGAAGCCATTAAAGATTGGGATATAATTAATCTTGCGAACAAAAAACAAGTTGGCGACTGCACACGTGCGTAGTATTACTGAATTTGGCAGCGAATTAATACGTTGGCGACTAAATTACTAAACTGGCGAAAACACTGAGGGCAAAAAATAATACAAAAATCGGCAGATTAAATGTAGCGAAATTTAATCCAAACTGGAACCGCAATTTATAAGTTGGTGACTTAATTTCCTACTATTATACAATGAAGCAGCTATAAAACCAGATTGCGTTGATAAATTAATGGGCGCCAAAATTTAATTTGCAGGCTACGGAAAATCACATTTTTGGATACTGTTAGAGTTTGTTTTCCTTTGGTATAGATGTCGTTTTCAAGGTTTTTGGGGGTGCTGAATAATATGAAAATGATAAGGAATTATCATTATTTTTTCAGCGAGACACGAGCGATGTTTAAAGCTATAGAAAATTTGAAAATTCAGTATTTTTAAATTCCATTTTCTCCTATCATGAAGAAAATATGTGATTGCGGGGTTACTAAGGGGGAGGAAATTTTCATTTTTTTCAGTAGGATGCACCGTTTTTGAGATAGAAGTGATTATAGAAAAAAAATATTGCAATGCTCTACTTTGATATACGAGCGATGTATAAAGCTACAGATATGTTGGAAAATTCATGATTTTCAAATTTCTTTTTCCCCCATCATGAAGAAAACATGTGGTTGCAGGGTTACTAAGGGGGAATAAATTTTCATTATTCTTTCAGTAGGATGCACCATTTCTGAAATAGAAGCGATTATAGAAAAAAATCTATGACAATGCTCTACTTTGAGACACGAGCGATATATAAAGCTATTGAAATGTTGAAAAATTCAGGATTATCAAATTTCTTTTTCTCTCATCATGAAGAAAATATGTGGTGGCGTGATTACTAAAGGGATAGAAATTTATTAATTCATTTGCACTTGAACCATTACCATAATTTTTATTTTTATGGTTCCATACGAAAAAAGATGCTTTTTATATAATAATAATATATATTTTATATAATAAAAAAAAGAAAATAGTCTAAAATTTACCATTCCTCACATTTTTTTTATTTACAGCGGACGTATTTTACATCTAATGAAGAAGGAATGGTCGTTAATGAGCACAAATACGTGAAGCAAACTTGGCCTACTGATGAATATCCGTACAAAACAAGTATAATGGAGGAAACAGCGAGCATTTTGGGCATCGGTGTCGCTTCCGTATATAGAATTATAAAAGAATATGCAACAACTGGGAATGTACAAAGCCCATCAACAATCAAGAAAAGTGTCACATTCTCGGAAAAAATGGACGAGTTTGATAAACAGGCCATACGAAAAAAAGTTCTTAGCTTTTATCTGAAAAGCAAATTACCTACATTAAAAAAAGTACTCGAAGCTGTCAATGATGATGAAGAATTACCTAACTTTAAGAGATTGATATTTCAGAAAATACTTAAACATTTAAAATTTAAGTATATAAAACGACAAAGAAACAATGCTTTAATAGACAGAGACGACATTATACTATGGCGAATGAATTACTTAAGAAAGGTTAAAAAATACCGAACGGAGAACCGCTCTATATTCTATATGGATGAAACATGGGTGAATACAGGATTGTCAAATAATTGTGCCTTTATTATGTTAATAAATACTAGCTTTTGCCCTTACTTTACTTACTGCCTCCGTTGCCGAGTGGGCTGAGCGTGGGCTATCTGGAGATCGCGGGTTCGGTTCCCGCAGGGGACACACATACTAAGAAGTCACTTTATTTGTTGTTCTCTCGTTGGGTTTCTGGGATCGATAAGCCTTGCAGCCCACAAAATAAGAAGATGACTTACTAAAATAATTAGAATTTTCGGCAGTGCATATCACTGGTAATGTAAAACTTATTTCGTTTTCAGGGCACACTGTTTCAAAAACTTACGTGGATACTACAATAACTTCAAAACGGCAAGCTTTTATGGAGGGACTGAGTACGTGTGCAAAGAACCCTACTTCAAAGGGCAGACGACTGATTGTGGTGCATATGGGAAATGAAAATGGTTTCACAGAGGGGGCTGATGATGTATTTGAGTCAAAAAACACAGGTGATTACCACGAGTCAATGGACGCGAACCGCTTTGAGCAGTGGTTTGAGAATATTTTACCAAAACTTGGTGAAAATGCTTACCACTCAAGATGCCAAGAAAAAACACCCACCAGAGCATGGAGAAAAGCAAGTATTCAAGAATGGCTGCGTAATAAAGAACTAAGCTATGATGAAAAAGACGTAAAGGCAGAACTTTTAAAGAAAGTGAATGACGTAAAGGCGAACTACCAAAGATACGCTGTGGATGAGCTCGCCAAAAAATTTAAGGTGGAAGTCCTAAGACTGCCACCTTATCATTGCGAGCTCAATCCCATTGAACTCGTATGGGCTGACATAAAGGGACACGTAGCTCGCAATAATAATACATTTAAATTTGAAGATGTGAAAAAACTGCTACAAGAGGGGATCCAACGTGTATCTGCTGATAAATGGCGAAATTGTGTGGATCATGTAATAAAAGTCGAGGACAATTTTTATAGCAATATTGACAACATGATTGATAATACAATAGATAGTTTTATCATAAACACAGCTGACTTGGACTCTTCCGACGAATCATCTTTGTCTAGTACAGACGACAGCGATTAAAATTCGAACTTTATAATAATTTATTCAAATAAAAATGTTTTGAACCCCTGAAAATTTGTTTACATTCTTTATCTCGTCTGGTTGGCCTTACTTTACATTGAGATACGAGCTATTAAAATGTTGGAAAATTCAAGATTTTTCAAATTTCTTTTTCTCCCATCATGAAGAAAATAAGTGGTTGCATTTTTTTTTAATGTCTACCATCTTGGAAATTTAAAATAGATGACTTTTTGTAATCAGCACCCCCAGAAAACTACAAAAGGATTAACTTTAATAAAATGTAATATATTCACCATCTTGGAATTTCAAAATGAATGACATTTTCGTATCCAGCACCCCTAAAAACCTGGTAAACGAGACCCATATCAATATTACGAAAAATGTTATGTGCGGATATTTATCCGCCATTTTTTATGGCGACGTATGATTTAGTCTATATAAAACTGGTATGGTACAGTCGCCAGATTCGGAATTTTTTGTTCCATACATTCTTTCGTCAACTTGGTAATTTAGTATTCAATATTCGGTTTTTTCATATCCAAAATTTGATTGTTTTATCGCAAGTTTAAATACATACCTTAAAGATTTACCTTACCCTCAGCAATACATAACAAGGAAGATATTTTAGAATTAGGTCATAAAGAACTTCGTGAGAGTTTTTAAATTCAGTAACAGTATGAACTTAGGCCTTTTCATCCGTTATTGGATGATTTATACAGTATTCAAAGAGCGAAGAAACCACTCTTGAAATACTGTAGTGCCTAGGACAGTTGGTTTTTAAATGTCGTATGCTTGCCCATACGGTATTCTCACAACACAGTCAGCCTAGTCCAGAGGAATGACTGGTCAATACGTCTGGGGCCAACTATGTGCGGGTTTCCTCACGTTGTTTTCCTTCACCGTTAGAGCGTCCGTATAATGTACTTGAGATCTGAAAAAGTCTCCATGGTACATGCCACAACCTGGGAATCGAACCTGCACTCTCTCGAGTGTGAATCAAACGGTCTACCCACTAGGCCACGGAGCTCTTACAATATATTTTATGTAATATTTAGAGATGTTAATGCTAGAGCTTTTTACGCTTAGGCATATTATGTAATTTTCGCACATAATTTTTATTCATAAATAAAGAATTTCTCGCAGGTGAGCCGTAGACCGTTAAACGTGGAAGAGCCTCTCTTCCACGTTTAACGGTTCTCTAGCAGAGAATTACCACGGTCTCACATAAAACTAGCGTGAAATAAATCCATCAACACCAGATGAGTTAGAAGTGTAACTCCTCTAGTGTTGCGAGTGTCCATAGTTATTTTGTTTCAGATTTTTCTGTGAGAAAAATATGTTCTTTAAAATTATTCAATCGAATTCACGACGAAAAAGCTAGTCTAAGGTATGTTCGCGGAGCACATAGAATTTCGTACATTGACTCATTGCTACTGCGCGATTCTATATTTATGCTATATTCGTGCACGAGTGAAAGAGACAAGTAGCGATAAGTCAATGTATGAAATTCTCTCCGCGACCGCACTTTAGCTACCATAAATACATGACAAAGTTTGTGTCTCTTTCATGAATGTTTTTAAATAATGTTGCAATAATAATGACGTAAACAAAAGTCAAGATAATTGGTTAAACCAAACAAAAATTATATAAAAGTTTTAATGAGTTGCCAGATTGTTGGTCCCGGGCGACGCGAGTAATCTAATCCCGGTATAAAATTTCAATATCGCATAAAACAAACGTTAATTGTTTTATGGCGATGGATAGAAAATTAATCGTAGCATCATCATGATTACTTCTTCAACTTCTTACGCGCATAAAACCTTACGTGCGAGTCTTGTGCGAGTGCAGGATATATAAATATAGTATAGTATAGTATAGTATAGTATAGTATAGTATAGTATAGTATAGTATAGTATAGTAGATATAGAAAGTAAAAAAACAATGTAGTGTAGTTTAGTAATTACTAAATCTAATTAGATACACCTAAAAAATACAAAAAAGGCCAATAATGCTTCCAACTGAATTCGGATACATATTTCATATTTGTAATGTAATCAATTATTTGAAAACTATGCTCGTATGACGTACTATCGAACAAGCTGCCGCTCGACGAGGCACAACTTGAAAATCGCTTAACAGCGCCGTTGAATCGTGCGCACGCACACATACTCAAGTTTTATTACAAACCACGTCTGTTGTCGTTGCGGTCACTTCTTTTTGTTTAAATATGTAGAGGCGTCCTAGAGCAAAGGAAAATGTTTAGAAACTGGTCGAGCAGGAACTTTGTCGATATTGTACATGTAAAAAGTTACGCCATCTCGATTTCAGAAGATTTTGTCAAATAAATACGGATTTAACTGCGGAAAGTTATCAAGATGACAAAATATCTCAAACCTCGACTGCCCTAAACAACCTCAAAAGTAGATAATAATAAGTAGATAGTAGATAAAAAAGATGATAATAATGATGTATAGTATATTACTGTACGTGATAGCTCCCACTATCTAGCGATGCTAGGGCGCGGGCGCTCGTCTTGCGCGTGCTCCCCGCGCAGCATCACCATCGCAGAGTACATTGTTTTATACTAAAAATCACTGTAGCCACTGTAACCACTGTCATAGATTGTACAGATATATACAATTATATATGCGTAACTCTAAAATTGGAACTAAGTCTTGCTGATTTTCGGGATATCGTATGTAGATGGAGTTATATCGTTTTAGTTACTATTAAACCCGCTAGATGACAGCAGTACTGCCTGATAATATTTATTGAACCGAATTATAGACAGAAATTATGTTATTTACGAAAGTCCAAAACATCCAATGTTTCAGAATGACCATATAATTGTAGGATACGTTCACTACAAATGGAACGTTCGCGAGCCTCTTATACAAACGCATGGTGTCTTCGATAGTGCGATATAGGAGCCGAGTGTCATCTGTTGTGGCTATCCGAAAAATTTCAAACTGTTAGTACCGGATACTCGTGTTGAGATGTCGCTGTTCTCTGTAAAGTTGTACTTACATGTATGAGAGTTTCACCCCCCTGGCCACTATAGCCGAGATGTGGTTACGTCACGGCCACGGGCCTGGCGGCGTGTCCGCCTCATTTGTCCCTAGCAATGTTCACACACATTGCCCATACTTAGTAATATAATATTATTTTCCCATACAGTATCTTATGTTTATTTTGTTATTGTAATATTTATTGTACTTCGTTGCTTGCTTGATCTGTTGCACGTCATAGGGCTTGGGGCCACGGAAGACCAGGGCCTTTATTCCAGATGCATTCGATAATTACGACAGCGAAGTTCGTAATCAAGAATGTATGGGATTTGACATAAGTCATCGCTAAGTGACATGTCGCTTCCGATGCCTCGTGTCAAACCCCATACATTTTGTTTTCGAACTTCGCCGTCGAAATTATCGAATGCATCTTGACTAAAGGCCCTGGTACCGCAGCGCGCCGCGCCGTGGTGATACACCTGAGTGGTCTCCATTTCGGTTTATTTATTTATTTATGAAGCGTGGACACATTTTGCATCGATATGACTCGTCTATAATTTAAAGGCCTAAGAACGTAGGTAATCAAAAAGAGGAAACGAAGAAAAAGCAAAGCTTATCTACAGCTTCATTACCATAATACAAGATTGTTCAGAATACAGTCGGAAATAATATAAAACTCGAGGAAAATGAATTTTCTGAGTCCGTGGACATAGATCTGATAATCAGCATAAGTCATAACTTTTTCGTGATTAATCTTCCGTAGTCCGTGATTTGACATTGACACTTTGTATTTTTTTTAAGTCATAAAGCCTACCAGGATATGGCATATATTTTGTTACATTTTGTTTTTCTTATATACATTACGTCAAAAGCCTTTGTTAAAAAAGTTCAGGTTAAGTTTTAGGTTCAGCAACTTTATTTAATACAGCACTAAAGTGCGGTCGCGGAGCACGTAGAATTACGTACATTGACTTATTGCCACTTGTCTCTTTCACTCGCATACGAACATATTGCTATCACGCTAAAACAGTTTCGTGATAGGAACGCCATCCGGATAAGTAGCAATGAGTCAATGTATGAAATTCTACGTGCTCCGCGACTGCCCTTTAGAAATTAATTCGTTATATCTAATATAATAAATTAGTATTGTTTGATTTTAGTTATTACATAATCAAAGATTTTTCCCAAAGAATTACAAAGAAAATGAAATGAAATGAAAGAGCTATGCTTTGGCACGAATCTTAAATAGTATTTGACTGGATAAATACTTCGGCCTCATAGAAAGTCAGCGTGAAGATTGTCTCGTGTTTCGCCACTCACTCGTCGGCTTCAACATAACCTGAAAATATAAAGCACTAGATGTTGTCCCGCAACTTCGTTCAAGCAGAAATTCGTATATAGAGCGGGAGCCGTACACTCTGCCGTGATAAAAATTATAATCCTATGTCCTTTCCCGAGACACAAAGTATCTCCATTCCAAATATCACTAACCGCTGAACCAATTAAGAGTTACCTTGTAACATACAGACAGACACACTTTCACATTCATAAAATTAAAGTATACTCCATACATAAAAAATATTGACGTCCTCGGTGGTTCAGTAGTTAAGCGCGTCAGTGTTCTAGCCGGAGGTCGCAGGTTCGAATCCCGACAAAGGAACAAAAAGTTTTGTATGTATATCTAAGTAGGTATGTGTATAATATAATAAAAATCTTATTTATGATGTGTGTCTATGCTTCCGTCTTGTCTATGACAGACGGAAGCGGGATAGGGCGCGAGGACGCGCCCGCGCCGTCTGCCTGCAAGGCGGACGGCCATTATTAAAAAATGCCCAGGAGTTAAAGGATTAAGGTCAGTAGGATCTGACGATAAAGCAGATATAGGTCGGGAGTTGAGGATTGCCTCTATCTGTGCAAACAAAGTGGTTAACTCCTACAAGTTAAAGAAGCATTTCCTGCTATACGTTTTAAATAATATTTGGCGCAACGAACGCCTGATTCCCAAATCCCACCAAAGTGAGGGGCATAAGGGGGTGAAAACATAAACTTTATGCCTTCGTTGGTTGCATAAGTGTGAATCGAATGTTGACTGGATCGCATAACTCATTATTAGCGCCTACGAAGTTTTTCCCATTGTCGCAGTATATTACTGCCGGTTTTCCGCGTCTCGATACGAACCTGCGTAGGCATGAAAGGAAGGCATCAGTACTAAGGTCGCTAACGACTTCTAAATGAATAGCCTTGGTTACAAGGCATACAAACACGCATAAATATGCCTTGGTTATACGGTTCCCACGTCCCTTTTTAGAAGAAATCATAAAGGGCCCGGCAAAATCGACACCACATTGATTAAAAGGAAAATCTGGACAAGTTCTTACTACAGGTAAATCTCCCATTTTAGGTTGTAAGGTCTGGCCACGCAAACGACAACAGACCACACATTTTCTATAAATGGAACGAGCCAAAACTCTGCTCCCGATGGGCCAATATTGTTCACGAATAGATGAAAGTAGCAATTGCGGAACCGCATGATACAAACGTAAATGTTCGTGTTGGAATATAATTTTAGTTAAATGATGCTTAGCGTCAAGTAAGACAGGATGTTTTTTTGAATATTCCGAGTCGGAATGAGATAGTCTACCTCCTACTCTCAATAAATCATCGTTATCTAAGAAAGGATTAAGAGGTAGTAGTTTGCTTTTGTGATGCAAGGTTTTATTGTTTTGTAGAAGCTGTTTATCAGAAAAGAAAGTCTCTAATTGGCTTTGTTTTAATAAAAGTCTCAAGGAATTTTCAAGTTCATCAACCTGCAATGGACCAGTGAGTTTAGATTTATTTACTTGACAATTGTTAACAAAACGTAATACATATGCATAGCTACGTTTTAACTTTGAAAAGTTTGAATGATCAGAAAAATTTATAAATGACTCGTATACATTATTGTTGTGACAAACCAAGCTCTTAATCTCAGGTAAATTTGTAGGCAAATGAGGTTGAGTAGGCCAAGCATTATGACCTTCCTTCAGGAATGAAGGACCTTCCCACCACAAAACTGAGGCTTGTAAATTCTGGGGGTCAACACCTCTTGAAGTCAGATCTGCAGGATTTAAGTCCGTTGGAACATGATTCCATACACTGTCATGGGTGAGTTCATTAATTTTACTAACACGATTACGTATGAAAAACTGTAACATTTTACTTTGTGATCTAAGCCAGCCCAACACAACTGTTGAATCTGTCCACAAGTAGCTCTGATATATTTTGTATGGTATTGTTTTTAAAACTTTTTTAAGTAATTGAGATCCTAACAAGGCCGCGGTTAGCTCTAAACGTGGGATAGTTAGAGTTTTGATAGGTGCAACTCGTGATTTTGCACATAGCAATTTCACGCATATCTCATTTTTATGTATTGAGCGTACAAAAATGCATGTACCATAAGCCTGTTTTGAAGCATCTACAAAACAATGAATTTCTATGGCTTCAGGATCACCGCCTGACACAACGAGGGATTACCACTCTAGATAAATGATGAAGATTTTTCAAAAACGTGAACCACCGTTTTTTAAACTGTTCCGGTACTGGATCATCCCAATCTAATTTCACACTCCATAAATTTTGAAGCAAGATTTTTGGTTTTATTATACAACAACTAACTAACCCTAAGGGATCAAACAGCTTACAAGTGGTAGATATGATTGTTCTTTTAGTAATTTTGTGTGTCGTTTCAATGACACTAGGGAAATATAATAAATCTGACTTGGGGCACCATTTCAGACCTAGAACATTGGCTTCGTCATAAAAATCAAGACAAGTAGAAGATCCTGATTGATCATTCAATATTTGAGGACAATTAGTCCGAAATTTTCTTAACGGAAAACAAGCCGAGTCAAGAACCTTGGTAACATTTAACTGAATGTGTTTTAATTTTTGAGGAGTTTCTGCTCCTGTGTTTAGGTCATCTATATAAAAGTCATTCTTGATGACATTGGCTATGATTTGATCAGAACATTCATTCGCTAATTGAACCAGGCATCTTGTGCTCAAAAATGGAGCCGACGCCATACCATATGTTACCGTTTGAAGTTGTAAAACTTTAATTGGATGACTTTGATATTCTACCTGATCTTCTGGATCTCTCCAGAGTATCAATTGTAAATTACGTTGAGATTCATCCAAAACAATCTGCCTATAAAATTTATTAATATCTGCAGTTAAAACAAATTTATGACTCCTAAAGCGGAGAAGAATGGAAAACAAGTCACTTTGTAGAACAGAACCTACAGCTTGAATATCATTTAATGATTTTCCGGAAGTGGTCTTAGCAGAAGCATCATAAACAACCCGAAGACGAGTAGTTTCTCGCTGTTCTCTTATAACAGGGTGATGAGGAAGAAAACATCCAAATTTAGGTTTTTTAATTTCTTTAAGATGGCTTAACTCACCATATTCTTTTATAAATTCACAATATTGTTTATTGATATGGTTGTTTTTATTTAATTTTCTTTCAAGGTTGAAGAAACGTTTTATTGCAATAGAAAATGAATTACCAAGAGCCTGCTCCGGATCTTCCGTCAGCGGCATCATGACAGAAAATCGACCGTTAGGTAAACGCTTGGTATGCGTTATGAAATGAGATTCACAAAATTGTTCTTCTGAAGAATGAGTATTGTTATCTAAGGGCAATTCCTCAATTTTCCAGAATTTCTTAATAGACTCATGTATGTCCTGAAGTGATATGAAAGAAGATAAGGAAGAACTTTTTTTAAAAGTTTTACAGGAATTAGAAAAAGGCACAGGAGTATCTTGTAGATGATCCTGGGAACAAGCATCTATATCTTTACGTGATATGGAAGAAGACCCGGAAGTATCTTGAAGTGACACCTCAGAGTCAGGACTGATATCACGGAAAGCTTGTCCTAGTGATGTTGAAGGGTTAGACCCGGAATTATCTTGTATTGGTTTGAAATGGGGGAATCTAGACTTATCTTCACATGACACTTCAGGACAAAGTGTAAAATTGGGGGACCTATGAGCATCCCGAAGTGATACCTCAAGGGAATGATGGGACCTAGAAGTATCTTGAAGTGATACTTCAGGACAAATAAAATTGGGGGACCTAGAAGCATCCCGAAGTGATACCTCAAGGGAATGATGGGACCTAGAAGTATCTTGAAGTGATACTTCATGGGGTAGGTTGACGTCTTGAAGTGACATCAAAGAATTGGAGCCAGAAGTATCTTGAAGTGATACTTCATGGGGTAGGTTGACGTCTTGAAGTGACATCAAAGAATTGGAGCCAGAAGTATCTTGAAGTGATACTTCATGGGGTAGGTTGACGTCTTGAAGTGACATCAAAGAATTGGAGCCAGAAGTATCTTGAAGTGATACTTCATGGGGTAGGTTGACGTCTTGAAGTGACATCAAAGAATTGGAGCCAGAAGTATCTTGAAGTGATACTTCATGGGGTAGGTTGACGTCTTGAAGTGACATCAAAGAATTGGAACCAGAAGTATCTTGAAGTGATACTTCATGGGGTAGGTTGACGTCTTGAAGTGACATCAAAGAATTGGAGCCAGAAGTATCTTGAAGTGATACTTCATGGGGTAGGTTGACGTCTTGAAGTGACATCAAAGAATTTGAGCCAGAAGTATCTTGAAGTGATACTTCATGGGGTAGGTTGACGTCTTCAAGTGACATCAAAGAATTGGAGCCAGAAGTATCTTGAAGTGATACTTCATGGGGTAGGTTGACGTCTTGAAGTGACATCAAAGAATTGGAGCCAGAAGTATCTTGAAGTGATACTTCATGGGGTAGGTTGACGTCTTGAAGTGACATCAAAGAATTGGAGCCAGAAGTATCTTGAAGTGATACTTCATGGGGTAGGTTGACGTCTTGAAGTGACATCAAAGAATTGGAGCCAGAAGTATCTTGAAGTGATACTTCATGGGGTAGGTTGACGTCTTGAAGTGACATCAAAGAATTGGAGCCAGAAGTATCTTGAAGTGATACTTCATGGGGTAGGTTGACGTCTTGAAGTGACATCAAAGAATTGGAGCCAGAAGTATCTTGAAGTGATACTTCATGGGGTAGGTTGACGTCTTGAAGTGACATCCAAGAATTGGAGCCAGAAGTATCTTGGAGTGATACTTCATGGGGTAGGTTGACGTCTTGAAGTGACATCAAAGAATGGGCATCCGCATCTTGAAGCAATAGCTGAGAACAAACATCACCGTTTGCCTTTGGCTGGTTAGCAGAGCCAGCTGTTAAAAGTATGGATGAGACAGAATTATTATTATCTTGAACAGTAGGGCCAGCTACTATCCATCCTAATTTAGTTTCTTGAAGAATAGGTTTATTTGGACCTAATTTTATTTTATTGGGACAAAGAATGTCAAAGAATATGTCTGCGCCTAACAAAATATCTATTTCGGAGGGTTCATGAAATGAAGGGTCAGCAAGTTCTAGATTACCAGGTAGATTTAAATTTTGAATGTCGACTTTGGTTTTTGGAATAGTACCCGTAATCTTAGGTATAACTAAACAATTAATGTTTACACTGAAAGGTCTTACACATGACTTTACTAAAATACTACATCTTTCAGACACTGGACATGTAATATTACTTATACCAGAAATATTGAAACTACCAATTTTTTTTGAAACTACTCCTAATTTTCGTTTTAGGTCACCAGTGATAAAAGACACCTGGCTTCCCGTGTCTAACAGCGCGCGAGCAAGATAAGTGCGATTGGTTTCTTTGTTAATAATTTTGACTCGAGCTGTACACAGTATGACTTGGCCTGATGATGTCGCTGGTAGACTTACTGGATTAATACAAGTTAATGTGGTGTTCTCAACAACCCTATTGTTAACTGTATTTTTGTTTTTATGTAAATATGTATTATGTTTTTCTTGACAGATGCGGCATCGACCTTTCAAGGGGCATTCTGCTACCGTGTGACCAAAACGTAAGCAGTTGATACATAAATGAAGTTTTGAAACTACAGAAATTCTTTCGTCTACACTCATTGTTTTGAACTTGTGACATTGATGGACAAAATGGTTTAATTTATTACAAACAAGACAAGAACCCTTTTTGGAAACCTCCGAAACGAGAAATGATTTTATGTTTTTATTAAAATTGCCATTGCCTTTATTGTTATTATTAGATTTAATGTTATTAATTTAATTGTCATAATAATTATTGGTTGTACTTCTACTTTCTAATGAATCGCTCTATTTTGAATAAATGTTTTAAAATCTTTAAGTGTGGCCATTTGTGAAATATGTCCTTTATAGTCTTCCCACTTCACACTGCTTACGTGATCTAATTTGGCTGAGACTAAGAATAAAACTAAAGGGTCCCACCCCGTCGTGGAAATATCAAGACTATTAAGCGCACTTAAATTTTTAAAAACTTGATCACCTAAATACCTAAGGGCACTGAATGATTCCTTCTGAATTGGGTTTAAATTTACAATCGCCTTCAAATGATTATTTACTAAAATGTTTTTATTGTTGTATCTTTCACATAAATTAATCCACGCAAGTTCATAATTGTTAGCGGAAAAATCTATAGATTTAATAGTTACAGAGGCGCTTCCTTGTAACGAATGCCTTAAATAATGAAATTGGTTAATCGGTGAAATCGCATCATTCTCATGTATTAATGACTTGAACTAGTCACGGAACTCTAACCACTTTGTATAATTACCATCAAAGGTAGGTAGATTAATAGTCGGTAGCCGTACTGGCATACTTCCACCACTCACATGACAACAATTAGACTAATGCGACTTCTCAGATCCATGTTCAGAATTTTTATCGTTTGCTGAAAATGTGTCAATTATTAACTGTGCATAAGCTATTTGAGTAACTAATTCCTTCTCGGTAATTTCACGCTGAATTGTTTGTTCCTCAAAATTATCTGAAAGCTCCTCTATTTCGGTTTGTATTATATCGATGTTTGAAAATAATTCCTGAACTTGAGCCAATCTTAAACTCAATTCCCTTATTTGTAAATTTGAATAAGTAGTTGAGGTGTTAAAAACTTGTACGTAATTTTTAAAATTAGTTAACCTAGCTCGAACAATTCCACGTTTCTTAGTTAAGATTTTTACTTGGTCACCACTAGAATCCGAATGTTGTACGTTTAAAGCCATCATAGGACTTTTAGATCTTGTTTTTGATTCACTTTTTTAATTGGCCGCCCGTTGATGTCTGTACCGACACCGCCTACTGCACCCTCGAGACCCAATCGATATCAGCTAATCGAGATAATCCGTCAACATTTTTGGGACCGATGGAGACGTGATTTCCTTTCGGAGTTGCATACCCGAACCAAATCGGCAAAGGATCGACCGTCTGTACGAGTAGGAGATCTCGTGCTGCTAAAGGAAGAAAATCTGCCTCCCTTACACTGGAGGATGGGTCGCGTCACCAAACTGTATGAAGGCACAGACAGTATTTGCAGAGTTGCTGACGTTCATACCACAAAGGGTACCGTCAAGAGGGTAGTTCAAAAAATGTGCGTCATTCCCGTGTCAGCAGAAGAAGTGTTGGAGCCCAGTCTCCAACGGCCCCCCAGGATGTCTATGCTTCCGTCTTGTCTATGACAGACGGAAGCGGGATAGGGCGCGAGGACGCGCCCGCGCCGTCTGCCTGCAAGGCGGACGGCCATTATTATAAAATCACCAACTACGTTTACAAGGTTAGCAATCCTTTATTTAAGTAAATACGGCAAGTAATTAAATTAAATATCAATAATTGTGCATTTCGGCGTGGACAATGTGTATAGTACCTTAAAAGTATAAGATGTATTATTTCCGTTGTCTGGGAACTCTGGGACCCGTATCAAAAGTTCTTCTAGAACTTACCTCGGGACTAGATTGACGTGGTATGAAAGCGTCCATAGATATTATTATATAAAATATAATTACATTTTTGCATTTTTTCCTAATTTTTAAATGTCACAAAAACGAGGGTTAAGCGAAAAATCGTCGATAAACAAATTGGAGTAATCGCACTCGGCACTCGGCTAGACGTGTATGGATGGCGTGCGATACATCAAGCGTTTACACTCAAATGTATTAGCTAAGTAAAGGATTAGGCCTCTTGGCGCTAAAATGTGATATACACAATTCGAGAATGTTCAAGAGAAATATTAAAGATAATTTTATATTTAACTAGCTGTCCCGACACACGTTGTTCTGTCTCCGACCTGTGAACTGGAATAAATAAATAACTATACATACACTTATACTCTGCTCTAACATCTACACCTACATCAGTATTTTCTCCATAATTTTTCCATTATTTTTTTCACCTTTTACACCTTCCCCGAACTTCCACAATTATTTCAAAACCAAAATTAGTCAAATCGTTCCAGCCCTTCTCGATTTGTAGCGAGACATTGGAATCGCAATCCATTTTTAGAGTTCCGTAATACTTATGGAACCCTTATAGTTTCGCTCTGTCCGTCCGTCTGTCTGTATATTCGATCGTCTTGGTCGCGGCATTGTTAATGATAATATCGGCGCAATAAGCTAATAAAAACTCGAAACAAACACATCAACCGGTGATATTCAAAATTTCTAATTGTCAAATTTTGAACCATGCTTAGACAACATTACGTTTAGCTGTCAGTTGCGTTTTGTTATACCACGTGTTATGTCACGCGACACGTCCCACGGGAACAGGATAAAAATTATCCTATGTCCATCTCCTGGTTCTAAGCTACCTCCCCACCCCCCAATTTTCAGCCAAATCGGTTCAGCCGTTCTTGAGTTATAAATAGTGTAACTAACACGACTTTTATATTCTTTTATATATTATATATAGATATAAATACACCAAACCAGTGGCCTATATGGCAAACTTAGAAAAAATAATGGCGTATTTTGATATGCTGAATATTAACGTAATATAAGGTTTGGTAAAATCAACTAATGGATATTTTGGGTATCTGATCCACTGCTCATATGAAGAGTTTAGGCAAACGCACGATTAGGCAAAAAAAAAAATGTTGTCATGCTCAAAGTTAAAAAATCATCTAATAATGGGTGAATCTCCGCTCAAGGCAAACTCCCCCATATAAAGTTTTTTTTTTTTATGAGTATAACAATTATTTTTCTACCTAAACGTCTTTACATAAGCAGTCGATCATATGCCCAAAATATCCGTAATTGATTTATCCGGACCTTACACAACTATAATATAACTGTGATTTTACGAAGACATGCAATATTTGTTAATACATGTTGATATCTAAACAGGGTTTTTTTCTTGAGAGGTATCATTAGAATCGTCGTAAGGTCAATTCACATCGTAACGAAACGATACGCGACGCGGCGCTGCATTTTTTAAGATGGCTGTTCAAAATTGAAATTTATCCAATACACAAGCAGATACACGTTTCATTGTAAGAAAATTCAGGTTGCACCGCGCTGCACAGCGCATGTGCAGTGTCTGACTGCTGTCATATGAAACGTGTAAGCACCTATATTTTTGTTAGTGAATAAAGTTCAATTTTGAATAGCTTTATGTCGCGGTATGAAATGGCTTTTATGGTAACATAATAATCCGTAAAATATATAATTTGGATAAAAATATAACGTTTATTGTGGCAATATCTAAAAAGAGACTTGAAGTTCGAGCAGGGCAGTTGTACTTTTGATAATGAGAGGAAAATACCGAATAACGGAATTGGGGAAATACAGTTTAGTGTTTTAGCTACACATCTATCTATCATTTCTTAAAAAACTAAATTAAAAATTTTAAGTAACCCCCGAATTGTCAAGCAGTGAACGAGCTGATGATGATGAATTATAGCTAATAAACAAACGTCGGTCATGTCAGCTTTCAAACAAAAGAAACTAGATCAAAATCAGTTCATCCGTTTGGGAGCTACGATGTCACGGACAACACACATAGACAGAGAGACACGTCAAACTTATAACATCCCTCTTTTTTCGTCGGGGGTTAAAAATTGTATTACACCACTCAATAGCTAAAATATCAAAAGATTTATTACGGTTATTGAGAATTTAAATAGTAAGTAACTAAAAGCTCTAGTGGATTTTAAAAAAAAGAACCAAAAAAAAGGTTTTACCGGGGTTCAAACCCACCACATTCCCAATTTCCCAACAACGCGAAAAGTAATCAAACTGCTAATGGGATTGATATTACACAGTCGAAATTATTTATATATTGTTTCACGACAAAAGAAAAAACACATATAACTTAAAAATGCTTAGTTTTCCAGGTATAAAACCTAGCTAGACCGATTTTTCTCCCCCAAAACTCCCTAATATACCCATACTATATTTCATATAAATACTTGCAGCTGTTTCCTGAGATTACGTTTTTATATATATATATATATATATATATATATATATATATATATATATATATATGTATATATGTATAAGATACCGGTACTTCAACCTATTCACGTACAGTCTAGGATCCTGTTCATGACCCAGGTACAACTTTTTAGCTCTAACTCGTGGCTTAGACCACACCTCATATGCGTTTGTCTGCATTGCAGGGCGGGTCTTACCCAAAACACCGTCTGACCACCGATGTTATCTGCTTCCAAATAATAGGTACTCGTTCACGGAGCAAAATGGTTGTCATGTATTAATTTACACTATAACTCTCGGACTACATTATCCGAAATATCTCCGGCCGAAAAAAAAAATACAGCGCTGAAAATAGAACTTTTTGCTTATACAATAGAGAAGAAAATGTAAATACTGTAATATTTTAACTCGTTTCAATGAATATTAATCACTACATAGTATAAAAAAAGTCGCTTTTTCTGTCTGTCCCTATGTATGCTTTGATCTTTAAAACTACGCAACGGATTTTGATGCGGGTTTTTTTTAATTGATAGAGTGATTCAAGAGAAAGGTTTATATGTATATAACATGCATAATATAGTAGAAAAACATAATTTTAGAGGTTTCTAATGTGAAATAAATAAGCACACAGTTTTGCGCTTACATTGCAAACGCTGGCTGAACCCTACGAGATATATCAAAATAATGTACTACAGTATTGTACACCTTAAAAAGGTCTACAAAAAAGTCCGCGGTGTTATTTTATTTTATTTTGTTAGGAAGACCAACAGCTATCAGTAATAACAATATAAAACTATTCTAAACATTAGAAAGCCAATTACAGGTCCTCACATGTAGAAACTGAATAGGTTAACAGGAGTTAAACATAATGTACACTAATATACGCTAATTTGACACAGTTTATAAATTATAAAGTATACACACAAGTGTACAATCAACTATCAAGTGGTTAGCTTATATATAGCAATAGTACATTTAAGATAAAAGTTAAAAAACTTATTTAGACCCATTTAAATTTTGAAGTACCTGGATAAAGTACAAAGATAAAGCCAGCACTACGTTACTGGAGCAAATATGGGTAAAGTAATCGCTTAGCTGTCGCTGTGCCAGTTGTGAATAAATCTAAGTCCACAGATTTACAGATTTTATTAAAATTGTTACTTGCGCGCAAGACAAACGAGTTCTTCCGGTAGTTTGTTGTGACTACTGGTAGAAAAATAAGGGGGTTAGATCTAAAGATTCTTATAGATGTATTTAAAATGAGTTTTCCAAAAGTTCAGGTGAATCGATTTTATTGGAAGCTATCTTAAGTAAGAAGACTAAGTCAGCAACATCACGTCGGATCCTTAACGGGACCAGGTGGTGCCTTTTACGTAGTTCTAAATAATTTTTAGAGTTATAATACATTTTTAATCTATAGCAAAGATATCGAACAAATTTCTTTTGAATATTTTCGATGCGATCTATGTATTCTTTGTACCTAGGATTCCAAACTTGCGAGGCATACTCCAAGTAAGGGCGCACATAGGTACAGTATAATGTTTTTATTGTTTTGATGTCCTTGAATGATGCCGCACATTTTAGAACAAAACCAAGCGCTTTGTAGGCTTTTAATACTATTTTATGTATGTGTGTGTGTGTCTAATAGTAATTTAAATTCATGATAAATGCCTAAATCACGAACTGTTGTGAGGCGCTGTAACGGTTGTTTCTTGAGCATATAACTCGTAGGTATTGCGGTCAGTTTTCTTGAAAAGGTAACAACACAACACTTGGAGGGATTGAGATCCAGACCATTTAGAAAGCAATACTGCTCAAGACGGCGTAAATATCTTTTTTACCGCTTACATAATGTGCATTAAGAGTTTTTTTTTCCTTGGAGTTTCTTTATGGCAG
The DNA here is from genome assembly GCA_037179445.1 of Phengaris alcon alcon. NCBI lineage: Eukaryota > Metazoa > Arthropoda > Insecta > Lepidoptera > Lycaenidae > Phengaris > Phengaris alcon. The sequence goes on from JAYRCH010000097.1 coordinate 2,930,505, forward strand.
AGACTAAAGTGTCCGGAATCTTCCGGATTCAGGCCGGAGAAAATTGAGAGCATTGAATATAGAACTCTGGACTGATCAAACAATAGAGTTGAAAATCGAACACATGAGTGTCGAGTCGTTAATTTGACATTGACATTGACATTTGACTTGACACTTGTGGGTTCGATTTTCAGCTCAACTCTATTGGCACAGAGTTCTGTATTTTCCTCCGTTAGGATTCCGGACAATACAGTCCCAGCCTTAGCGTGATCCTTATGTATTTGGAATAAAGATCCCGTGATAGGTAAAATAAAGCTGAACAGATTGTAATCGCGCACATACTCTTTACCCAAATTAACGTGCGTTTTGAAGGCATTTTATGAGGGTTTTGACTGAAGCTTGCTGTGATTCAGCTGTAAATACATAAACTAACCGCTAACGACTTTACGCATACCCAGGGCGTTTAGGGACAGTGAGATTTTAACCTTCGAACTTAGGTCTCGTCATAGACCTAGAAATATCAGACATCCTACTACTAATATAAATGTGAATGTTTATGAGGATGAATAGATGGATGGTTGGATGTATATGGATGGATGGATGAATGTTTGTTTCACACAAATAAATAAAAAATACACAAAAAGTACGGATTTTGATGAAATTTATGCTTAAGCTCTGAATTAGTACAGTGTTCCCGTGGGATACTGGATTTAGGCAGATGGAGCCGCATTTTAAAGCTAGTGTAAAAATAATATTGCACAGCTCAAACCACGAAAGCATAATTTTCTTGCAAATATTGTAGAATGACGTTTTATTATATTTGATTTATTAAAATTATGGCTGTTACTAGGAAAATATTTCACAGGTTTGCCAAATTGTCCCAGGGGCCAAATCTGGGACCCCTGCAAACAGGGACTTGTAAGAGGTTGCGGCTTTCAGTTCACGGTAAACACTAAAATATATTTATTTAAGTAGTTTTTTTATACTCAAATTTAATAAATACCTACTTCAATTTTCATTGTATGGCATTCTCATAAAATGATAATGCACAATATCTTCAGCACATTGTACGGACTAGAGATTACACGAATACAGTTTTAAATTACTTTTTGGAACTTTTACAAGGAATAAAAACATACCTTGAACAAAACTTTTGCTAAAATTAAGTTCGCAGACCTGTGTTATTTATGCCGTGTCTTTACGATACGTATGTCTACGTCTGTAGCATAGTGTTTAAGCAAAGCTTTTAGCGTCACGCATAAAAGTAACAGCTACTATATAATTTAATGCGTGCCATTTCTTACTGCGGTTTAGTGCGTTTAATAAAACCGAAAATGCATATCTTTATCACGAGAAGGTACTAGGTATTTAACACCATTATCCTACTTTTAAAATATTATAAATGTAAGGAAGTTTGTGAGGACGGATGGATGGACGCTTGTAATATTGTAGCCTAATGTTAGGATCAATATTTCATTCGGATAAAAATACACCATGTATTATGTTGCAATGTTCCTTTTAACCATACATTCCTGATTCCTGATTGTGCATACATTCCTATATACGCTATATTTACGCTGGTAAAACTGTGCATACAACTTTTCCCTTTTTTACGGCGATTTCCAATTGATTTAATGATTTGTATAGTCACGAGAGGCTCATCTGTATTCATTTGTGAGGGGCCACCGATATATTGTAGTTGCAGGACACCCCAGAGGCCAATACTTAGGACAACCCCCACCTTTATTGCAATTTAGAGATTTCCTTAAGCCTATTCGAAAGATTGATTGCAGTTTCTTTCGTGGGAGAGCCTTGCTTCGGCAGGAATGAGCCGCTGCGACCTGAGAAATACGTTGAAAAACAGCCGTCAGATAACGCTTGCGTTGTGTTTCACCAATTAATGAGGGTACCGGAGGCCCGGGTAGGTTTGGGATCTTAGGCTGGGATTATATGATCCGGAATCCGGCGAGCTCGGGAAAATTCAGAGCATTGAATATAGAACTCTGCGCTAATACAATATAATAGAGTTGAATATCGAAGTTCAATTTTCAATGCTCTGAATTTTCCCCTACGTTCCGGATTCCGGATCTTATATTCCCAGCCTTATTTATCCGGAAATACGCTTGCAGCTCAGAATCAGAATCGTCACTATTTGTGATCATAATCCTGTTTCGGTCCGCGCAAACCTGGATTATGAGCAAAAATCTGACAATCTCTGCGGCTCAGTGGTTGAGCGCGTTGGTGCTGCCATACCAAATTTCATCAAAATCCGTTTAGTACTTGTCGCGTAAAAGAGTAACAAACATCCATATATCCATCCATCCCCACAAACTTTCACATTTATAATAATAGTAGGATATAATATCTTCTAATATATAAAATTCTCGTGTCATAGTGTTCGGGGTCGATGACACACTTCACACACCGAAACGGCTTGATCAATTTTTATGACTTTTTTGCATATTCGGTAGATGACTCATCCCTAAATATGTTTTTTTTCGTCAATTTTTATATTTTTATATTATGTTGCATTAGAAATTCATACAATGGCAAAACAACGTTTGCCGGGTCAGCTAGTAGGATATAAAAGTATTAAATATATGTAATTCTGTCGTCCGTCGTCTGGTACCCGTAACACAAGTTCTTCGAGTACTTACTTAGCATGGGTCCAGACTGACGTGGTGTGAAGCGTCCGTAGATATTATTATTATAAACAGTAACGAGAAATGGGCGTCTGGGATTGCAGTAGTCGCTTACCATCTGACGACGCGTCTGCTCGTTTGCTAGTAGGTATACTATAATGCAAAGGTTTCGAGACGTGTACCTAATATTTTATTATTCATAGCTGGAAATAGTGAGATCGTCAGTGATATCTTACAAAAATACAGTAGGTGGGCCCATACAACGTATCGACATTTAAAAAATAAATAAAAATATTAAACTCGTATATTTACACAAAATATCTACACTGATATTTAAAAAACTTGATTGGATCTCAAAAATGTCTCTCGAATCTCATTTCGAATGTTGTGGTATAGACCCCGAGACAAAGTGGTATATTGTCTGTATATATAGAACTCCCAACGGAAATTTTAATCTCTTTATAGAAAAATTTGAAATCCTATTATTCAAATTAACAATTAGATCAAGGACAACAAATAAAAAACTATTAGGTGACTTTAGTATCGACACACTTGTCAATAATATAGAAGTAAATTATTTAAAAACACTCTGAAAAAGTTTAGTCTGTACTTAACTCTTATCCAACCAACTCGAATAACATATAAAATAACATCTCACTCTGCAACTTGTATAGACAATATCATAAGAAGTGTATATCGGAAATATGGGACATAGGGATTTCAGATCACACAAGCCAAGTCATCAAAATTCCTTGCAGTATTAGTTATAGAGAAAATATTGGTATAAAATGATAGCAATTATCATATCGATATATTTTTGAAATACATTTCCCAAGTTTCCCAAACTTTGATGATGTTTATGAATTAAATGACCTAAACTTAGCATATGAAACATTATAAAGTAACTCAAATATTTTTGAGCTCTGTGTACCACTACAGAAGGTTAAAAATTTGCCATAAAATAGATACATATATCATGGAAAACTAAAGGTATATTAAAGTCTACAAAAATAAAAAGGAAGCTCTATCTCCAGTCAAAAAGTAGTAAATGTTGTGACCAAAAAATTAGGTACTCTCGATATTGTCAAATACTTAAACGGGTCATATTATCGAAAAGAAATACAAATATTAAATTAATAGCCAAAAGTACTAATACAACTAAAGCCACATGGTAATTAATAAAAAGACAAACGCAATCAACACAAACTCTTAAACCTACCATTATTCAAGATGATAAAATAATAAAAACGCCAAATGAACTAGTGCATATTTTTAACAACTTCGACATCAATCAAAATTGTAATACGACTAAACAAAAATAAAAACTTCCAACAAGAAATCCAAATTGTATTTTTGTATTTTATATTATTTTTTTATTTTTTATTTTTATTAAATTACTGATAGCTCTGAAGTAAAAAGAATAGTAAAAGACTTAAAAAATAAAACAAATCATGGTTACGATGATATACCTATAAAAGCTGTTAAAAAGAGTATTTTCTATATTGTAAATCTGCTTGTGCACATAACTAATCTAATGTTAGAAACGGAAGAATTTACAAAAATTTAAAGAAAGCTATAATAAAACCTATATTTAAGAATTTGCAGAAGAAGTATTGTTGCCAAGTATATCAAAAATTTTTGAAAAGGTTATTTACTATAGATTAAAAATTTTTTTGAACTAAATATAATAAAATCTAAAATGATAACCAGTTTGGATTCCAAAAGATAAAAACTACGTCTTTAGCGATATCTAAATTATTTCATTATGTATGGGGTAAAATAAATGATAAGAAACAATTTGCTGCCATCTTTATCGATTTTTCAAAAGCTTTTAACTGTGTAAAATTTGACGTACTTTTCTTACGTTCTTGAAATTGTTGGAATAAGAAGTCCAGCATTGAAATTAATAAAAACCTATTTAAACGACAGATTGCAAGCTACTGCCATACTGCCATAGAAGTGTATGATTATACCACAAAAACGTTAAAAATGGTACTGTCAAATATCTAAAAAGTATTACTTGGCGTTCTCCAAGGTAGTACATTAGGGCCACTTCTATTTTTAATCTCTATAAACGAGCTTCCCAAAATTATAGCTAATCATTTATGTGTTATGTACGCAAATGACGCGACAATATTTATTACTAATGAATATGCAAATAAAGAAGAATACAAAAAGGAAATAAACGAAACTTTAACAACCATCACTAACTGGCTCAACTCCTTAAATCTAAAAGTTAACATATCCAAAACCAATATCGTGCAATTTAAATCTTATCAAAGTAAACCTTCCTGTCTAAATATCTCAGTATCAAATGTTGCTATTGAAGAAGTGAGCAATACTCGTTTTCTTGGTGTCTTAATAGATCAACATCTAAACTGGAAAGCTCATATTGAAAATATAAATAAATAAAAATTCTAGTGCTTGTTACGGTTTATCAATCCTTGCTGAAACTACCAATATAGATGTTACTAGAAAAGCCTACTTTAGAAATGTGTATATATTACTATTATATGGTATGGTATATACTGGGGCAATTCATCAAAATGTTCATTCCACATTTATCCAAAAATAAATGCCTACAAACAATATACAACATGCATAGCACCGAGTCTCTAAGAGATATATTTAGGACAAAGGGATTTCTTACGCTGACTGGTATATACATACTTGAACTATGCCTATTTGTCAGAAATAATATTCATTACTTTAGCTTTAAATCTGAAACGAAAAGGAACCTGCGCAATAAATATAAATACAACATAAATCTACCAACAATTTACAATACGATTTTATACAAAAGTACTTACATTACTGCTATACGGGTTTACAACCATTTACCTATAGGAATAAAAGAACTAAATGGAAAAAAATTAAAAACATTTTTAAGTATGTTTTTAAATTTTTTCCATGTTGGTTGGGTAATTGAAATAGTATTTTATATTCTAGAAGAGTTTTTTAAAGCAAAATTTATTAAATTAAATTGTAATGATGAAATACTTCTATATGATCAGGTTTTAAATTAATACTAATTAATGACATACTTACATAATATTATGTTTTATTTTATTATGACTATCACTTACAATGATGGAAATTATAAGTAATGTAATAATTTAAATCTGACAAAAACCTAATGTAAATAAATATTATATGAAATTAAATTATTATATTATTTAAATTAGTAAAAATACAATAGGAATAAATAGTAAAATGTAATTAAAAAGACACAAAAAATATGTAATACCAAATACAGTATCTATAAGTTGTCCCTAAATGTCGATATTGCAACTATTACTTTACTATTAGTTTTAATTTTATTACTATTAGCTCCATTTTTTAATGTCTAATGTAAATGTAATCTAAGTTCTGACATTCAATTATTGCATGCCCGAACGGGCAAACTGTTGATACTATCCCATAATATACTGTAAACATCTTATCTATTGTACACAGTTTTATAGCAATAAATAGTTCTTTGTCTTGTCTAAAAATACGAAAGATTGATTGTTTGTTTGCGTTGAATAGGCTCCGAGAGTACTGAACGAATTTTGATGAAACTTGGCTCAGATTTAAAATAGAACATGGCAACGGCAAGCAAAAAGTAGCGTACTCTTTATCCTGACAAAAAGAACGGCTGCTGCGGGATTTATTTTGCGCGCGCGAAGTCGCGAGCAACGTCTAATACAATTTATTTCAATAATAATATATTATGTCAATAATAATTCCAGCTCATTGAGCCTACTAATGATCAGAAGGATTGCCCGATGGTAAGTGTAACTAAAACGTGATTATTACTAATTGCGAATAAACTACACACACCGGCATATTTAGCGGAACATAAAATAAAGGTTTGATATCAGTATCATATAAGGTTGCTGGCTGGTTTATACGTCATTTAATTTAAAAAGAAATATTTTCAAATTAAGAAAACAACTGAACATCACATTTTATGCAATTGTTTTAATTTTATTCAAATACACCTTATCTGGAGCGAACTTCGAGTATTTCTTCCTTCTGAGTTTGATTTAAAATTTCATTGAAATACTGTTTTTTGTTAGTTTTTTTTTAATCGCGTATCTTTTTGGAGTTGAGGACTGAATTATGCCTGGCTTAGCCCCAACGGAGATTGCCAAGGCACTCGAAATGCGAAGAAATGGTCAAACCTACAGAATGATATCCAGAGATCTTCGTCGACCAGTTTCAACGATCCATCGCAGTATCTAACGGTTCAGGGAGACCGGTACTTATGTGAGAAGAGCAGGACAAGGCAGAAAAAGACGCACTTCGAGTAGGGATGATCGTTTCATTCGGCTTCGTGTACGTAGGAACCCCCGTTTGACGGCCGCCCAAGCCCGACATGAGTTAGAAGCAGTGCGGGGTGTAACCGTAAGTGAGCGTACGGTACGAAGAAGGTTCGAAGAAGCTGGTTTGGGTTCATTTGTGCCCGCCAAGGCTCCAAGGCTCGAGGTAAATCATCGTAGAAACAGGTTAACTTTTGCTCAGGAACATCGACTTTGGAACGCGGACCAATGGAGTAAGGTATTGTTTAGTGATGAGTGCAGAATTCTCTTAAATCAAATTGACGGCAGGCAAAGAATATACAGACGCAAAGGAGAACGATACATTCAGACAAATTTTGAAACTACAGTTGCACGGTGGTGGATCAATAATGGTTTGGGGGGGCATTTGTTTGGGAGCTCGCACAGACTTGGTAGTGATTGACAGAGGGAGTCTGACTGCAGACCGCTATATCAGAGAAGTTTTAGAAGAAAATGTCGTACCGTTTGCCCCATATATCGGTGACGATTTTGTTTTTAAGCAGGATAATTAAATTAAATTAAATAGCGTTTATTTCAGGCTGCATAGGCATATAATGCTCGGCCGCATACCGCTCGGGTAACTCAAGCTTATCTTAATGATATGAATATCACTGTTATGGAGTGGCCGGCGAGATCACCGGATATGAACCCAATGAGCAACCCGGATATGAGCACGTTTGGGACTTGCTGAGAAGAAAATTTGAGTCCAGAATTCCAGCTCCTGCCAACGTGGGTGAACTGCGAATCGCCGTAGTTGAGGAATGGCGGAGACTATCCCAGGAGACCATCGATAACATCATTCTCAGTATGTCTAGACGGGTAGAAACTTTAATAAGAGCACGTGGAGGAAATACGCGATATTTATCACCATTTTTCTAATTTAATTAATTGTTATTATAATATTAAAATTCACTTTTCCCGGTTACATGAAAAGTTAAAAAATGTACAATTTTTCACAAATTGCCTTTACTCGCAAAATCTGTTCTTAATGTGATCTCATTTTAAGTAAAACAAATGAAACTTTAAATAACAAAAGAAGTGTAGTAAGCAGATTTTAAAATAAAACCATATTTTTTTAATTATGGACCTTTTTTTTGTGTTCCGCTAAATATGCCGGTGTGTTTACTTTTACGGATTTTATATTTCAAGTTTATTTCGACGCGACATTCCGCCTACATAACAGCAACTGTGATCACTGTTTTAGTCATAAAATCTAGCGTATTGTCAGTCAGCCTCATGGGGGATTTACACGGGTTGATTATCGCCGTGAAGCAAAAATCGTGCATCGAAAATCGACGTGTGGAAATATCCCATAAATCTTCTGAGAATTCATATTAGGAATATACAGATATTAAATGGCTCCACAGTTGATGGAAACCCTATATACCCTAAAGGTAATTCACTAGATAATTATACCATTTAGTAGTAATGGTATAATTATCTAGTAAATTACCTTGAGGTAATGAACAGGAATTTCTAGAAACGTATAAGCCTCAGTTCACACAGAGACTCGATACGGCGCGCACTTTTTAAGATAACGATTCAAAATTAAACTTTATTCAATACACGTTTCATTGCAAAACCGGCGCTATGCCGCGCAGCGCGGTGCAGCTTGCAATTCAAACTCTTGCAATGAAACATGTACTTATCTTTTTGTGTAGTTAATAAAGTTCAAGTTTTACATCTCTTATTTTAAAAGTGAGCCGCGCTCGCGTTTCGCAATGAGCTGAACCTAATTCTACGAAAGCTATTTATAGTGTAGTAATATTTATAGTGATGTCCAGTTAAAGCCCACACGGATTTCTTATTCATAGTCTCGAAGGAACGAGCAGTACTCGTTTCATCGTAATTTACAGCACAGGGCCCTCTTTAAGAAAGCAGCTTGGAAGTAGTTGGAGTGGTTACTCCAACTTCTGGTGGTATTACTTCGATAATAATTTTCGTTCGTGCATAAAGCCCGCAAAATTTGAGCCCATTTTATTCCCTTGGAGAATGAATAACGGATGTAATAATAAATATCTGCCTAACTTCAACGCAATCCGTCCAGTGGTTGATATTTCACTTTACAAACTTTAGGTCTCCATTTTACCTTTTGGGGGATCAATTACAAAAAAACGTGTACGCCCAACGAGTTGGAGATTAGTATCTACTTCTTACACTTATTACGTGACATTACTTAACACGAAGCTCTGAAAAGTCAAACACTATATCGGAGACTGTTTCATAAAGGTTCTGTTGGGACTAGAACTTGCCATAGACAATGGAATATTGAACGGCGTTATCTATATTATTACTATAGAGAACTTGTGTGTTTTCATCGAAGAGGCTCTTCGGAGCCTATCTATTATCTCGAAACTACTGGACCGATATTCATGAAATTTGGCACATACAAAGTAACTACATTTTAACGCGGCAAAATGAACAGTACCGCAGTATTCCTTTTGCGTGCACGTAGGTGCAGGCAACACCTAGTTATTTAATAATCATTACCGGCTTAATGCTCAAATACTGTTTAAATTAAGACGCTCTTAAGTCTCATCGCGGCCTTATTTAACTGCCAAGCAGAGACGTTACTCAGAGCTGCGGTATCCAGCCATATGTCGTTACAATTTCTCGATGCTTCTACAGCGGGTGAATAACCAGAACCACAATTCTCGTATTAAACTAAGACTTAAATATAAATGGAATATCTTGATGTCACATACAGATTTTTGGAGCTTGGACCAATTAAAACGCGTTTGACGTTGGTTTGACGTATATGAGAATACCATTTTGCTGTTTTAACATATTATCGAGACTGCATCAAAACGCAAAGTTCTATATTCAGTGCTCTGAATTTTCACCGGATTGCGGAGCATATTATAGTTCCAGCCTTATTGTAAGATTTAATTAGCAGAATCGACCTACAGAATTCACTTCGAACAACCATGACTCTTCGATTTCACATTGACGTCATATCTATATCTTCTTAGCCCTATACCGCACATCTGTTAGCCCATAGCGCATACGCCCCTGCTGCGGTTAACCCACTTTACACGTTTTCGGTCAGGCAGTATAAATAAATGTTAAAGATTTTTGATGCATCCATGTTAATATATTCTCTTACATGGGTTTTGTTTCTTTTGGTTTTTGTTATTCTGGGAACGAAGGTAATAGAGAATTGTAAAGGTTTTGGTTTAAAGTAGTTTGGTGAAAAATATACATGGAAGGTAAACTGAAGTTGTAAAAATTCAATATGTTTTTGCACTTTGGTTGTAATTTTGTTTCTAATGTTCATACGACGTTTGAATAACGACTTTCTTGCAATTCAAATAGGACACCTTAAATTGATAGAAATACAAATGTTATTTGTATACGGGAAGCTTCAACAAAAACAATGAACACCTAGAAAAATTTTGGCGTTTGAGTAACTCACGGAAGAAGGATGAGTAACTATTAGACATCTCTTCCCCATTGGCATGTCGTATGGGGAATAAGGAATGATATATTATATTGTCTCCTCCGCTGATAGCCGGGTATTTCTGCTATTAAGGACCTGTTTCTCAAACATTTATCAGTACAAGTTCAAAAACATTAAAAGATAGCTCATTTGCATGTTTCTTCTCTGTGTCTAGATCTAAGCGTTTACAAGATAGAAACTTTTCTGTTTTATACAGCAGTAGGAACTAGATAGTATAAACAACCTCCTTTTTTTAACAAATTCGAGTAAAAATGATTTGGCAAAAGTAATCGTCTCTATCGGGTATGTTTCACAATCTTCTGATAAATCTCAGCCTATTTGCATGTTTTGTCTCTGTCGCTCGATATAAAGTAAGCAGCGACGAAACTTTCGAATAAGCTATCTAACATTATAAAATAATTGTGAAACAACCATAGAGTGCCTCATAATTCTATTATTATTAAGCGCTATCGCTTGGGTTCTCGGCCATATGTTATGTAGTTATACAGGCAACATTTTAGCAATTATTTTCAAGTTTATCTTTAGTATGGCCCAAGCAACATTCAGATGGCATTTTTGACGTGTAACATCTTTTCTGTCACTTTCTCGCAATTTGTGGGAGTGATTTTGTGAAATAGGACGGAAGTCGCGGAAGCGCGCACTATTTGACTTGACGAATGAGTGCGCGGTGGTAGAGTTGGCCGTCAGAGTCGAATAAAATTCAGTATTTTTAAATTTTTAAGTTGATTTCTGTCACTGCTTAATGGAAAAGTTTCCGTATTGTTTATCATATTAGAAAATCGTACTAAGCTTTGTGTTTTTTTGAAATATTTTCCTAAAATATTACACATCATATGCGACTACTGTAAGGCTAACTCGTTTTTAAATTTCTATTAATTTTAACAAAGAACGACCGCCTCCTTTCAGCTGACCGACCCAAAGCCTAAATCTGTCCCAACGAAATTGGTGTTTCAAGATTGCGATCCCCTGAATTCTTTATGGCGTACGTTAAATATCCAGTATAAATAGAACTCAAAGGGATTAATTAATGTTGTATGCTCGATTACTGAATATATTTAAATGCAGATTGTAAAGGTTTCTCGGTATACTCTGTTACATCCAGTCATAGATGGATGTAACCGCCGATGTGGACCACTGGCATGCTTAAAAAATGTGGCAACAAATAGTATGCCGAAGTCGGCATGCCCGAGCCCGTCACAGAAATATTCGTGTTAGATGTACGTACCGAATATAATTCACGCATACTAGAAATTGTCTTATACACAATGATATTATAAATCCACACTACAATAATGATAGACAGCGCGGTTGTTGTTAGGTAGCGCGGTATCTTGTCGAGCGCCGAGACCAATAATTTATCTATGGATCCAATTTATAATTTAATAATAATAATAGCTCCCCACACCGATTTCGGTAACGGTGGCCGGTTTCATAGAAACCAGGCCAGCTACACAGGAGTTGTTTTATAGTGCCCAAGTCTGTGCGCAGCACGCAAGAGCACTCTCTCTCTTCCTTTACTCTCGAAACCCAGTGGGACAGACAGACCAATACGACTGGCGAGAGATCAGGCGCAGGTCCGACTTTTTACATGCCCATCCGACGCATGAATCATCTATCTTGTCAGACAATCAGGTGAGCCTGCATTTTTCTAAGCAAACTTGGAAACAACATTTTTTTTGTTGTTTCAATGCGGGAATCGAACCCACGACCATTGGACCACGGAGACTGAACTCAAATTTAATCTTTTTGTAAACAAAGGGAAATCTGTACACTATAATGCTAATTTAAATTTTAATCGTGGAGAGCCATACTTGGGCATGAATTGGCCGGCTCGACCGGATAAATATCACGGCCTAACAGAAAACCGGAGTGAAATAACGCTTACGTTGCGTTTCGCTGAGTGAGGTTACCGGAGGCCCAAGGGGAGTTTGGGATTTTGAGGACCTTACCATATACCTATATATACCTTTTTTTTTCAACTCATATTATGTGCGTCATTTTACGCATTTCTTTTGAAAACTGTCAAAATTGCTGTTTTCTAATATGATGAAATCAGATGAATCATGAAGCCATTTTACCATTTCATGATTTTTGTATGGAAAAAAATATATGGAACATAATATGAAACACCTAAAGTGGCCGTTATAGACCTCCAGGAACACAGGTGCGCAACACCTGAGGAGGTACAAGTTTAAATCCTGTGGTGTTGAGAGTGTCCATGACTTACCATCTGTCATACCATCAGGCAACCCAACTTCCCGTTTCCTGGTCCAATTCATAATAAGTCACTTATTCACCGTCCAATAAATAAATACATAAACACATTTATTTAGTCGAATTTTATCCTTTTGTTTGTTTTTGTTAAAGAAGTGTTTTGTTGATGATATTAAATATGATATATTATTATTTTGAAAAAGTTGTGTTTTAATAGTTTTTTAACATAAACGTATATGTTTAAGATGAGGCACGTTGAGGTGAAAACTTTCCCCACATAAATGGCCTAACTTTTAGAGATTTTGGGGCCATTTTGACATTTGAGGTATGGTGAAATCAAGATGGCTTACATTTGAGGTATGGTGAAAACTGAATGATGATGAAAGATGGATTATCTTGTATGAAGATTTGTTCTGTAAAATGTACATCATAGCCTCTCTATAGTTTTGAAATCTTTGGTTTTTAACAACAAAGTTAGTGAAGCAACGTTTATTATAACGATATTTAAATATCTTGCAATTTCACTTTAGACTAAGCAATAAACACCCAATTGGATTATTCTAAGGCCCTGTTTTACAATCTTGAAGTTGACAGGTGTCAAACATACAGTAAACATCGGCTCTACGTTAATTTTATATTTTAAAATAAAATAATTATTAAATACTATTCAAAAGGTCAGCAAGAGATACCGTATAACCTTAAAAGTGTTCACAATTGTTTGCAACAAAAAACCTGCGATAGGAGCAAGGTTGTGAGTACTAATTGAATATCGTACATCATCCCAAAGATTCATTTATAATATGTTTATATTATAAATGAGTCAAACATTAACTTAAATAACTTTAGCATCATATTATAGTAGGTCAGAAAAACAAAAAAAAGGGGGGGGGGGGTTTGCATACCTTTTAAAAAAGCACTTCTCTTATTAAAATAATATTGAATCTTGTTCTGCAATTGATAATGATTTGGAATGTTGTGGCATAGAAATTTTTGACTTAAATCTGGTTATCATGTGCTTATACAGAACTCAAAATTCTGAGAGTAGTACATTTTTCCAAAAGTTTGATTCTCTGTTATATAACATAACCAAAAAATCAAATAAAAATCTAATAATGTCTGGTGACTTTAATATTAATTTACTAAAAATAATTATGGACTCAAATGCACTGCGTGAAATTTCAAGTAATTATAATTAAAAAATTCACTTTAATAAACCTACTAGACACTTGACATGTATAGATAATATATTAAGTAACTTATTGCATGCCAAAACCGAATCATTACACTTAGGCCTTTCGGACCATAACACAGCACAATTTATTTCGAGAACAATAGAAGCATGTAGCCGCAACTTAAATAAATGGCATTATATCTACAAAATTGAATATAAAAATGATAACATAAAAAAAAATAAAGATTACTTAGTAAACATTTCTTTTGATGAATGTTATTTGTTAAAAAACTTTAATGAAGCGTTTAACAGCTTTTATGATTTATTTATAATGCTATATAAGCTCTGCTTCCCTTTAGTCCGCTTAAAGGTAGCAAATAAACATACAGTACCTCACTGAATAACAAAAGGCTTAAAAAAAGTTGCAAAACAAAACGAAAATTACAATTTAGCTATTATCGGGAAAAAAATATATCAACAAAAAACAAATACAAAAAATATAGTAAAATATTAAGGAAGTGCTTTATACTTGCAGAAATACATTCACATACAAAATATGTTGCTAAAGCTAAAAATAAATGCAGAGCCTCTTGGAATATTGTTAAAAATTGCTCTAACAAAGGTAACGAAAAAAAATTTATCACATAAATAAATATAAATAATACCATAATAGATACGCCACGAGCCATAGCAAATACATTTAATTAATATTTTATTAAAACTTCTAACATAAATATAACTTCCTAAATTCTAAATTCACAAGTAATATGCAGGACAATCCTATGAGTATCTTTTTGAAACCATGCACCTGTGACGAAACAATACAACTTACTACTTCTTTAAAAAATACAAAAACGGTTGGTTATGACGAAACATCCACAAAAATAATTAAAGAATGTAAATATATAATAGCCCCCATCATAACAGAACTTATAAATAAATCTTTTGTGGAGGGTTCTTTTCCCAATAAATTAAAAAACTCAATAATTAAACCACTACATAAAAAAGTGACAGAAAACAATTAAATAATTACAGGCCAATTACTCTAGTTCCCATATTATCGAAAATATTTGAAAAAGCAATGAATATAAGAATAACTTCATTTATAAACAAATTTAATATTTAAAAAAACGAACAATATGGCTTTCAAAAGAATAAATCAACTCAACAAGCTTGCTTTAACCCGGCGTCATTGTGGCGGAAAAATATTACACTAACGTTGAGGAGGGTCATTGTGACCCTGTACAATTTTACCTCGTATTAAAAAGAAACACATATTTATTTGAAAATTCTTTTATTTATTTTAAAAAATGTCTTCATTAGATAGACTTTGGCAAAGAAACAATCAATAAAATCAACTTAAACTATGTGTATTTCACATCTTCTTAAACACTTCTAATTAAGTGAAAAAAACATAACTCTCTTATAAATCTTCTTTTTTTATCATAATAAAACCTTTCTTTTATTAAAAATCTACTTAAATCTAGTCTACAATAAGAGATCTTTGAATTAGACATCACAAAAATATAGGAACTTGTTTTTTTAGTCTTTTTTGTTGAGGGTTTCACTGCAATTTTTGCAATAAGAAATCAAGTGTTCAGGGCATATAAATTTGAGACATGTGTTACATGTGTGACTTGTCTTCCTATCCTTTTTGTAGGGACAATCTTGGCATCTTCTTCGAACACCGATGAGCTTTCTAGGAGGTTCTTCAGAAGTTTCTCCAGTGAATTCCTTCATTCTTTTCCGCATTTCACGAGGCAGATTCGATGAATCTTTTCGACAAGAAATGTGCTCATTTACTAGTGCTATGCCCAAATTCTTCAAAAAACGACGACGTTTTATATTTGATCCATTGTTGGTATTTCGTATAATACCAGCATTTACTCCAGCCATATTGAGCATGGCATAAAAAATTGTTAACGGCCATTTCTTCGAATTACGACAAACATTATATGTTGCACACAGTTCGTCGGCAACATCCACTCCGCCTTTGGTTATGTTATAAAAAGTATTGATATCAGGCTTTTTTTTCTCTCCACTAGATTCATCAATGTTGCCGTCATGATGCAAGCTCGAAACAAGCAGAACAACTTTATTTTTCTTTGGTATATGTGACACAAGTGTTATGTTTTTTTGATACCCAAACTTACTCGAATAAACCTCCTGTGCGCGTGTTCTTGTGAACTCTGGTGGTATTTGGCGTTTATTTTTTCTCAAAGTACCGGTACAGGTTAATTTATGTTCCTTGAGAAGGTGAACAATGAGTTCGTAGCTGGTAAACCAGTTATCAAATGTGATGTTTCGACTGCTTTTCGAAATAGGCTGCACAAGACGATTAACGACGTCAAAGGGTTTATTGCTGGCAGCGAATGGACCTTCAGGCTGCTTTCCTGCATAAATTTCTAGATTGGAAATATAAAAATTCTTAGCATCAACCAAAGCGAAAATTTTTATTCCGTACTTCGCAGGTTTTGACGGAATGTACTGCCTAAACTTAGCCCTTCCTCGAAAAGCAACAAGCATCTCGTCTATTGTTGCATTTTCTCCAATAACATAGCTTTTTTGACAATTTTCGGTAAATAATTCGAAAATTGGACGAATAGGAGCCAAATTATCAGTCTCTTTTCGAAAATTGCGCGTCGACTTGTCATCAAAGGCAATACAGCTGTTTATAAAGTGAAAACGCTGTTGTGACATTGTAAGACGAAAAATGTCCACACCGGTGCCATCCGATGTCCACAAATCATTCAAATTTTGTCTTCCAGCACGATGAAATCCAGCTATGTACAGTAAACCTATAAAAGCTTTTAGTTCACTCATGTTGACTTCTTTCATAAATGGATATTTCGATGGATTTGGACAAGCAGCCATTCTTTCTTTTATGCGGTCATTGGTATAATTTAGTATTATTTTGAGCATTTCATCCGTCATGAAAAGGTACCAACATTCTAATTCTGATTTCGCTGATTTTGCCTCTTGTGTTACTCCGGGCTGCTGCGTAATAATATTCTCAGGGCGAGTGCGAACATTTTGCCGAAAAGGGGTTTTAAACCATTTTGTTCCATCTTTCCCACAATAAAAAGAACCTCGTACCTGTTCATCTGATGAAATGTCACTTTCCGATTCAATCATATCCGGAGGATTAAATTGGCAGCGTAACCGTTCTAATGGAATGTCATCTTCGCTATCACTCGCTTCTTGTTCGGTATCACTTCCTTCACTACACACACTAACATGGTCTTCGCTTTCAGAATCAGTTGCACTAAGCTCATTTTCATCGCTATCTGAAGATTCTTCAAGTATTGATAGGATTCGATGGCGCTCCCTCTCCTCCAAGTCCATTTTATATATTTATCTAAAAAAAGAAAGCGTAATTAGGTGAAAAAACGTAATAAATTGAAAACAATTTACGGCACAAAGACGTAACGTCGCCGTTGAGCTGGGTCATAATTACCCGGTCGCGACTTCACACACGTGTAGCTCCTTGCGCAGGCGCTGGCCGACTGAAGAGATGCGCCCGACGGAGGGGGGTGATCCTTAATGGCAGCTACTGAGACACACGGCAAAGCACGGCAATAATTTCGAAAAATATTGCAGAAATAAAACGTGCAGGGTCATATTGACCCTGCCTCAATGACGCCGGGTTAATGTTACTAACCAAATTATAAACTTCATTGATGATAAAGACCACTGTATAGTTGTCCTTATTGATATGACTAAAGCTTTTGACCTTGTTTCACATGAATTGCTACTGATAAAATTATGCAAAATAAGAATAAGGGGGCCAGCTTATAATTAATTTATATTATTTTAGGATTAAGTCATTTCTCGAAAATAGAACGCAATACACTGTAATAGAAAACATTAACACAGATAAAGAACTAGTTAATAGTAAATCCAGAATCTTATTAAATGAATTTGGTGTACCACAAGGCTCTGTATTAGGTCCACTGCTATTTTTATTTTATATTAATGACATTCCAATAATGAATAATTATAAATTGACATTATTTACAGATGATATATCAATACGATTTACACATAAAAAATCGGACGTGAATAAATCGAAAGTGACATTAATTTAACATTCAATTTGTTGGATTGGAACTTGGACATTTAATTGAATGGCTAACATCTAACAATCTAAAAATTTATCTTAATAAAACTAGGTACATACAATTTAGAACTTATAATAAAATACCGTTACGACTAAAACTAGCATATAGTGATGAAATTATAGTTGAAGTTGATGAGAACTTGTTTCTGGGCATTCAAATTGATAAATACTGTAACTGGCATGCACACATAGAAAAAGTTTGTTCAAAACTGAACAGATTCGTATTTGTCTTACGTAGACTAGGTTAGGTTAGTTACGTAGACAGTTAGTATACAAACCGCAATTATGGCCTATCACGGCTACGTCTCATCAGTCCTGCGCTATGGATTGATAATTTGGGGAAATTCTACGCATTTAGATAAGGCATTCGTTGTCCAAAAGAAATGCATCCGTGCTATAGCTAAGATTCCACCATATGAGTCATGTAAGCCTTTCTTTAAACAATTTAACATCGTGACACTACCTAGCTTATACATTTTAGAAATTTTTAAATTTGTTATACACAACAATGACATTTTTACACAATTAATAGATAAGTACCCGACAAAATATTTATGAAACTCAAATAGACTGATCATAGATAAAAAACCAAAAACAACCCTTTTTACAAATAATGCTTATTCAATGGGTGTAAAAATATATAATAAGGTGCCTAAGCATATAAAACAATTATCTAAAAAACACTCTATTATCGAACTAAAAAAAATGTTAATAAATAAATCTTATTATGACGTGAAAGAATTTTTAATGAGCTGAAATTTAATTATCATTATTAACATTATGCTTTTTTATATCTATTGACATTTTATGGAGGTCTTGATTTCACATTTTAATTTTTTTCTTTCTTGACATTTTTATAGTAATCTAACAATTGTATTAACAACATTAAATTTTTACATTCTATATATTGACATAATTAATGATGTTTGTAATTAATACTTAATCATTGACAATTTGATTCTGTTATTAAATGTATCTTAAAGCGATAGGAAGTTATATAATGAAAATATAATCGTGTTAATAATAAATAAAGTATTTGGACGTTGCTAACTGCGACAAAATATGCGCACTAATGTAAAAAATGCAACACCTATATGTAACCATATTATCACCAAATAAAGCATCATTTCATTTCTTCTAAGTGTCGAATAGCTTATTCGGAAGTTTTGTTGCTGCTTACTTTATACTGAGCGATGGAGACATTTATCAGAAGATCGTGAAACAGACACGTAGAGATGATTAGAAACTTTTTCCAAATCGTTTTTATCCCACTTCAAAAAAAGGAGGTTCTTTATACTTTCTAATTCCTACTGCTGTAAAACAGAAAAAATTCTAGATTGTAAGCGGTCGCTTAGATCTAGACTGCTCAACGGATTTTCATGCGGTTTTTATCAATAGACTGAAAAAAAACATGCAAGCGGTGCGACGGGCAATATCTAGCAGCTATATATAACAGTTTTATGAAAATCAACCAGCAAAATTTACCATTCGATCTGATAAGACCACAGAAATACAGTGTTTTAGGGTTCCGTAGCACTACAGGAACCTTATAGTTTCGCTCTGTCCGTCTATATTTCTGTTTGTGTGTGCGCTCCTCTATCTTCTGTAATAATGAATATAAATATATCAAATTTGGTATAATTATATATTGTGTATAGATTTCGGTTTTGACATTATAAAATAATAATTATTTTATTTAAGGGGTGGTTACGGAACCCTCTCTTAGACTTGTCCGGACATGCTCTTGGTTAGGTTACTCATACGTATTCATTACCATCCCTTTTCCCCTGATCCGATTGAAAAAGAAACCCTTTTTATTAGCATAGGCACATAACTACAGACCGGATTTGAATATTATCGAGCTGTGGACGTAATGAACTAGAGAGATAAATATCATAGATTTTTCTATGATATTTACACAATTGCCGCCCATAGGCTATTCAGTTTTTGCCCCCCCTCCCCCTTCAACTTCCTTCTCAAAATTACTCTTCTGATACTAATCAAGAGTACAATTGAAGTTTTTTACAATTGTCCTCGTTGAAATTATTTAATTTGTTTTTAATTATTATATTGTACCAAATAGCTATTTGAAAATATGTATTCTATAAAAACAACAGCGCAAAATGTATTATAATGATAATATTATACTTTGTACGTTTAAAGTTAGCAAGTGGAGCGAGCGAGCAAAAATTTCTCTAATTTCGCAGGATAAAATTAGATACCTCATTTTTTTATTGTACCGGTTTACCTGTTTTTTTTGCTTCACATTATGCGATTTTTATACGATGAAACCGCACGTTAAAACTTATAGATAAGTAGTAGGTTTTCACCGGCTCTGGCTCGAAGGCAGACCCGGTGAACCCGGTTTGCTCCAGATTTACGGCGTTGGATGGGCATCACATGCTAAAAAAAAAAAACGTTTGGTGTCAAATTGGGGGTTTTTGCCCATGCCCGATCGATTGCGCTTATCCGCTTTTCAATATCTCTAACGGTTACAAAGATAGACTTTTGCAATCACTAGGTTCATTAAGCTCTGTTCATTACTAATTACGTCATGCAGCGGTAAACAATGGACGGTGATAAGCTTAGGGCCATTAGTGGTCAAGTGTAAAAACAATGGTATTGTAAGTGAGTCATTTTATTAGTAAAATAACACAATTTCAAATCGTTGTTCTGTCAGGAATCGAGCAGATGGATCGTCTAATGTTAAGCGATTTCCGTCGCTCATGGAAACTCGCAACACCCTACTCTGGAGTTGTAACCTGCGTTCCCAGTCATAAAAATCCCCAACCCCTCTTGGACCTACGGTAAATCCGCACTCACACAGCGATACACAACGCAAGCGTTATTTCATATCGGTTTTCTGTGTGTCCGTGGTATTTACCCGATGGGAATGGGAATGGGAATGGGCCGAGCCGGCCCATTCATGCTGAAGCGTAATCCATGACCAGGAACACAGAAAAACTTTATGTTCCTTCGGCGGGATTAGAACCCGCGACCCCCGGCTTGGGCACCAACACATTCAATCAACTGAGCCACAGAGGTCATCATTACACTTTTGTTTACACACCTGTACCCTAAAGTGTATCTACCTAGGTAACACTGAAAATGTTTAGAAAATGAAAAACGGCTTAATGTTGAAAGTTGTCAATACTTTTATTGTTTTTCGAAGTAATCTCCGTTCCTCTCTACACATCGTCGCATTCGATGGAACCACTGAAAAAAGCAGTGGACCCATTATTCCTTAGGGGTCTCTTCTATGGTATTTTCGTACTCTTTCACCGCATCTTCAGGGCTCGTAAAGCGAATACCTCGAATTTTATCTTTAGTTCTTGGGAATAAATGAGTCACACTGTGCAAGGTCAGGGCTGTATGGTGGATGACTCATTATCTCGACACCTGCCATAGTCAAATATTCAACAGTCCGTTTTGCGGAGTGCGCTGAAGCATTGTCGTGGTGAGGGAGGATCCTGCTTCGAGGGCACTGCTGTCGAATTTTTTCCAAGACAACAGGTAAACAGCGATTGACATACCAGTCTGCAGTAACTGTAAATAGTGGCACGAGATGAGGCTTCATTAAGAAATGCTAATCGCGGTCTATCATAGCTTTGTTGTTGAGTAAGCCCACAACGAAAGTCATAATAAATCATTGACCGAAATTTTTTTCGCGTTAGGTTCATTTTCACGTATAACAAGAGTTTTAGATTTGCCGCCAATTCATAAAAACAAATGACAAATGAATGCAATATACTAAATACATTAGGTTACCAAAGAGTTCTAAAATTGAAATTCAAAAAAAAAAATTAGGATACGTGGGTGACACTGAAAATGTTTAGAACTGGCCAGTTAGAAACATTGCTAATGAAATTTTTTTAAAAACCAGTGTAGCGCTTCCTAAAGCGCTACACTGGTTTTTAAAAAGTGGATCTATAAGGAATAAAGGTGAACTTTTTTTCAAAGTGTATCTACGAGGAATAATTCTTTAGCAGAACCTCATAAAATCTCCAGTTTTAGAAGAAAATTAAATAGAAAATTTATATATTTTAAAGCAAACCTCATGTATATTTGATGACCTCTGTAGCTCAGTGGCCAATAGTTGCAAAGTGGAGGCGGTGCGAGTTTTCTATGTTCTTAGGTCGTGGATATGTATTCAATACTAGTATTAATTGTCCGAGACTTCGCCCGTGTGAAATTAGGTTTTAAACTTTCATCACCTATTTTACTCACCTAGGGACTGAATTTTAGAAAACGCTGAAATACGTGACAAATTTTTTTTTTCGTTCTCAATTCATATGAAGTATCATGTAAATATGTCCAAGGAATAAGAAGATTTATACAGGGATAAAAATTTTACCCCCTTGAGTGTTTAATTTAGAAAAATCCATCCTTAGTGGTTGCATACGCTATACCAGAAATACGTGTGCAAAATTTTAAATTTCTAGTCTTAAAGGTTTGGCCTGTGCATTGATACATCAGTCAATGAACTTTTCTTTATTAAACTTTTCGATGTGCAGGTCCTTACTGGCCCTACAGATACAAATGTATTATTATCGATAGGATGTTGTTGCCGAAATAATTTCCGGTGATAGTTAGGAATGGAATTGGTGTCCCCATTAATCTAATGATAATAGTCGTGATGAAATACAATTAACATTCTCTAAGTTTTGTTGTTATAAATAGTATTCTCCACTAACCACGGTATATTCATTTTGTACTCTCAAAATTTCAACAGTTTATTCACGGTCACCGAGCGAAGCCGGTGATGTACTAATATTAATACTAAAGTACTAAATAATTTAGATAGAAATAAATGTTAAAGGATATCGTCGTGGGAGTAGAAATCGAAAGGGACCAAGAGATTCCGAATCAGAGAGCTGCATATTTTCTCATACTGAACAACTGTATATTTGAATATAAGCCTTTGAACAATATTGTAAATAAGACATCATAAATAGCGATACAGTTATCGTTGACCTTCAAGGATTTAAGGATATCAAAAATAAATTTATCGTAAAAGAATTTTCAATTGCAACCAAAGACTACACAGAGACGTTTGTAATTAAACCACCATATCCTTATAATAATCTTACAAGTGAAGAAAAGAAGCAAGTTCGATGGTTAGAAAAAAATCGTGGACTACGTTGGAGTGAAGGATTCATTGACTATCGTGAATTTCAAAGGACGATTATTCCCTACTTAAGCGGTAAAAAAATTCTAACAAAAGGAATGGAAAAGATTAAGTGGATTCATGAGCTATGTCAAGACTGTGAAATAATAGAATTAGGGGAAAAGGGTTGTCCTAAATTTTTAATATTGTATTATAAAGAATATTTTGAGAAAACAAAGAAAAAAGAAAATGACATATCGAATTGTGTTCATCACAAAAATATACGTGCTTTTAAAAATGTACTCTGTCTGAAAACATGGTATTGTGAAAATCTTAATTTGTTTTAATATTTTTATCAAATAAAAAATTTACTTTCTTAATAAAATATGTCTATTAGAATATAATTTTCTTTAATTTCCCTTTATTCTGTTATAATAAATTAAACCAAGGAGAAAAAATCTACACTATTTAGTTTTTTTTATTTGTTCAAAATTTGTTATATTATATTATACTAGCTTTTGCCCGCGGCTTCGCCCGCGTGAAATAGTATTGTTGGAGAAAATCTACTTCGGCGAATAACTCTCTACTTACAGCAATATACTTCTGATACAATATTGAAAATGTTTTTAGGTTTACCCAATGCAGATGGTTTAAAATGGGACCCTATCACATGCGCGATCGTTTGATATACATTTATCGCACTTGAATATAAATTTTACGATATCTTAATACATATTAAAGACTATTTAAAAAAAACCCACATCATAATCCGTTGCGTAGTTGTAAATATTTAAGCATACATAGGGATAGACAAAAAAAAGAGACTTTGTAATATACTATGTAATGATAATGATTATACCGACTATAGTAAAGAAAGAAGAAAAGAAAATAACGTTTTGAATTGTGTCCATCACGAAAAGATATGCGTTTAAAAATGTACTCTGTCTGAAAACATGGTATTGTGATAATGCTAATTTGTTTTAAAAATTTCATCAAGTAAAAATTTCAATTTTTAATAAATGTGTATTGAAATATAATTTTATTTCATTTCCTTCCACTCTATAATAATAATTAAACCAAAAGAACAAATCGACATTGATATTTTTTGAGATTTTTTATTTGCTTAAAATCTTTAGTAAAAATTTTACTTTTTAATAAGTGTATATTTTGAATATCATTTTAGTTTAATTCCTTTTTCTCTTTCGCGAAGCCGCGGGCAAAAGCTAGTATAATATAATATAAAAAATTTTGAACAAATAAAAAAAACTAAATAGTGTAGATTTTTTCTCCTTGGTTTAATTTATTATAACAGAATAAAGGGAAATTAAAGAAAATTATATTCTAATAGACATATTTTATTAAGAAACTAATTTTTTTCTTGATAAAAATATTAAAACAAATTAGCATTTTCACAATACCATGTTTTCAGACAGAGTACATTTTTAAAAGCACGTATATTTTTGTGATGAACACAATTCGATATGTCATTTTCTTTTTTCTTTGTTTTCTCAAAATATTCTTTATAATACAATATTAAAAATTTAGGACAACCCTTTTCCCCTAATTCTATTATTTCACAGTCTTGACATAGCTCATGAATCCACTTAATCTTTTCCATTCCTTTTGTTAGTATTTTTTTACCGCTTAAGTAGGGAATAATCGTCCTTTGAAATTCACGATAGTCAATGAATCCTTCACTCCAACGTAGTCCACGATTTTTTTCTAACCATCGAACTTGCTTCTTTTCTTCACTTGTAATATTATTATAAGGATATGGTGGTTTAATTACAAACGTCTCTGTGTAGTCTTTGGTTGCAATTGAAAATTCTTTTACGATAAATTTATTTTTGATATCCTTAAATCCTTGAAGGTCAACGATAACTGTATCGCTATTCATGATGTCTTATTTACAATATTGTTCAAAGGCTTATATTCAAATATACAGTTGTTCAGTATGAGAAAATATGCAGCTCTCTGATTCGGAATCTCTTGGTCCCTTTCGATTTCTACTCCCACGATATCCTTTAACATTTATTTCTATCTAAATTATTTAGTACTTTAGTATTAGATTAATGGGGACACCAATTCCATTCCTAACTATCGCTGGAAATTATTTCGGCAACAACATCCTATCGATAATAATACATTTGTATCTGTAGGGCCAGTAAAGACCTGCACATCGAAAAGTTTAATAAAGAAAAGTTCATTGACTGATGTATCAATGCACAGGCCAAACCTTTAAGACCAGAAATTTGAAATTTTGCACACGTATTTCTGGTATAGCGTATGCAACCACTAAGGATGGATTTTTCTAAATTAAACACTCAAGGGGGTAAAATTTTTATCCCTGTATAAATCTTCTTATTCCTTGGACATATTTACATGATACTTCATATGAATTGAGAACGAAAAAAAAAATTAGTTACGTATTTCAGCGTTTTCTAAAATTCAGTCCCTAGGTGAGTAAAATAGGTGATGAAAGTTTAAAACCTAATTTCACACGGGCGAAGTCTCGGGCAATTAATACTAGTATTGAATACATATCCACGATCTAAGAACATAGAAAACTCGCACCGCCTCCACTTTGCAACTATTGGCCACTGAGCTACAGAGGTCGTCAAATATACATGAGGTTTGCTTTAAAATATTTAAATTTTCTATTTAATTTTCTTCTAAAACTGGAGATTTTATGAGGTTCTGCTAAAGAATTATTCCTCGTCGATACACTTTGAAAAAAAGTTCACCTTTATTCCTTATAGATCCACTTTTTAAAAACCAGTGTAGTGCTTCCTAATACGTGGGTGACACTGAAAATGTTTAGAACTGGCCAGTTAGAAACATTGCTAATGAATTTTTTTTTTTTTAATTTCAATTTTAGAACTCTTTGGTAACCTAATGTATTTAGTATATTGCATTCATTTGTCATCTGTTTTTATGAATTGGCGGCAAATCTAAAACTCTTGTTATACGTGAAAATGAACCTAACGCGAAAAAATTTTCGGTCAATGATTTATTATGACTTTCGTTGTGGGCTTACTCAACAACAAAGCTATGATAGACCGCGATTAGCATTTCTTAATGAAGCCTCATCTCGTGCCACTATTTACAGTTACTGCAGACTGGTATGTCAATCGCTGTTTACCTGTTGTCTTGGAAAAAATTCGACAGCAGTGCCCTCGAAGAAGGATCCTTCCTCACCACGACAATGCTTCAGCGCACTCCGCAAAACGGACTGTTGAATATTTGACTATGGCAGGTGTCGAGATAATGAGTCATCCACCATACAGCCCTGACCTTGCACCCTGTGACTCATTTATTCCCAAGAACTAAATATAAAATTCGAGGTATTCGCTTTACGAGCCCTGAAGATGCGGTGAAAGAGTACGAAAATACCATAGAAGAGACCCCTAAGGAATAATGGGTCCACTGCTTTTTTCAGTGGTTCCATCGAATGCGACGATGTGTAGAGAGGAACGGAGATTACTTCGAAAAACAATAAAAGTATTGACAACTTTCAACATTAAGCCGTTTTTCATTTTCTAAACATTTTCAGTGTTACCTAGGTAGATACACTTTAGGGTACAGGTGTGTAAACAAAAGTGTAATGACGACCTCTGTGGCTCAGTTGATTCAATGTGTAGGTGCCCAAGCCGGGGGTCGCGGGTTCGAATCCCGCCGAAGGAACATAAAGTTTTTCTGTGTTCCTGGTCATGGATTACGCTTCAGCATGAATGGGCCGGCTCGGCCCATTCCCATTCCCATTCCCATCGGGTAAATACCACGGCCACACAGAAAACCGATATGAAATAACGCTTGCGTTGTGTATCGCTGTGTGAGTGCGGATTTACCGTAGGTCCAAGAGGGGTTGGGGATTTTTATGACTGGGAACGCAGGTTACAACACCAGAGTAGGGTGTTGCGAGTTTCCATGAGCGACGGAAATCGCTTAACATTAGACGATCCATCTGCTCGATTCCTGACAAAACAACGATTTGAAATTGTGTTATTTTACTAATAAAATGACTCACTTACAATACCATTGTTGTTACACTTAACCACTAATGGCCCTAAGCTTATCACCGTCCATTGTTTACCGCTGCATGACGTAATTAGTAATGAACAGAGCTTAATGAACCTAGTGATTGCAAAAGTCTATCTTTGTAACCGTTAGAGATATTGAAAAGCGGATAAGCGCAATCGATCGGGCATGGGCAAAAACCCCCAATTTGACACCAAACTTTTTTTTTTTTTTTAGCTGGTGATGCCCATCCAACGCCGAAAATCTGGAGCAAACCGGGTTCACCGGATCTGCCTTCGAGCCAGACCCGGTGAAAACCTACTACTTAGATAGGGATTGACAATAATGAATCGACCAAAAATCGATATAATTTTGACAATTCAAATACTCGTTTTTGTTTGACGGCGATTCGAAAATCGATTTGGTTTCAACTAATAACTTTCTCGATGAGACAACAATATCGATTAAACTTCTTAAGGGTTGTACCTACTACACACAACATTACTACTACACTACTTTCAAACACAATGTGTCTCAATTATTGTCCTTAGCTTATAAATACGTGTGTGTAATATGTGAACCAAATCCATGGTAGTGTGTGTTGCTGATATTTTCATTAATTTAATGTATTTCGAACCGTTATTTTAATAAATTTAAGTTTTTCGCACGCTTTCCTAAACATAAACTTTAATTGTGCCAAATTCACTCTCAAAAAAATCACTCTCATCCGTTTGCGCAATTCGCGTAAAAATGTACTTGAAATTTTCGCTTCACGTATTAATATATAGATAAATAGAAAGAGATTATCTTTGGTGATATTCGTGGAATAAATCTTAGATGTGAACCGTCGCCAGCAATAATTTTTAGTTACGATCTTTAGGCCTTTAAAAAGTGTAAGTTCAACCACAATGCAAATAATGTACAGTAGATCATCTTCATACGACACCGTGCGAATCAGCGCACGCACACATACGCGTCATTTACACGGCCGCTAACGAAACCTCAAATAGCAGAAGTATGTAGTGTCACGCCGCGGGCCGCGCCGCGCGTTTTAGTTAGTTGTGCCGCGACGCTTGCGCAATGTCAACGCTTTCTTTGTGGACGTGCCAGTCCTAGCGCTCCGCTTGGCCACGCTCAATCTTAGGTTAAAAATTTCAACGACACGGCTGAGCTCCGCTACTGTGTAGCATAGCTACATTTTTTAACGTATCGTTATAACTAATAACGATGCGTATAGCGTCATCTATTAGCAGTTGTCGATATTAATAATAGCTAATTTGTGATATACAACGCCATCTATTGGCAAATGCGTCTAACTAGAGCTTCATCTCTAATATTTCTTTATTGTGGCATTCGTATTACGCATTACCGCTAATTGTCGGTTAAAAAAAAAGAACAATTAATGTCAGGAGAGGTATAAAAGGGTTGTCGCGACAGGACAACGCCCTTTTTCCCTGCCGAATTTTGGTTGTTCAACTTCTTCTAGATACAAGTTTATACTAAATAAAATTATAATATTTTAACCCCGTGTAAGGGTGAGTAATTTGAAATATCTGTGTTGTGAATGTTTGCTAAATCACGCTTGTAATTAAAACACATTATTTTTTTCCTGTGAATTAGCACCATGGTAGAATTTGTTGGCAAACCTTTTGATTGGCCACGTGCTCAATTTGTAATTTCATTTTTCCGATTTTGCATTGTTAGATATAATTAGGATGTTTGTATCAAATTAATTGTCCTTAATATCATGTTATCATTTTATCATTTTATCTTTTATCTTTTTTTTGCTTATCCCTTATTTTGTGATGGATACACAGCCCATGGTTGGATCGTTAGGGACTAGAACCATGGCTGCTGTGGTCCACACTCTTCACACGCTGGTATAAATATTTCCAGGGAACTACGGTACGGGTACAAGCACCGCTATCTACATCCTATAGACGGATGACTATCTGGCCTGTGCCACGGACTGTCCGCTCCTAGGCGACCACGTCGTGACGAGTTCCTGACCCGAACACAGGACCCGAAAGCACCACGTCGTCGGCATCAGTGCAGGACCTTTTAACTACATGTTTTGGTGAAAACATTTTTTTCGTCAAAATGATTAAATTAAGTATCCCGCCATCTAGTCATGAAACGATAAACTAGGTTGTAAGCACGCTTGGTCGGTAAAGCAGTACAATCTAGTACCTTCTAAATGACAATTTAAAAATATTAGTGCAGCACCTTGTAACTGCAGTTTAAAACAATTCGTTAGTTAGAAGAGTGTGAAGTTTTGTTTTTATTATAGTTCCAGCATAAAAAGGGACATGTAAGTAATATATTTAATAAGTTATTATATTGATGACATAATATATCATTGTGACTGTTTGAAACGCCTATGATTTACGAAAATTGGTATGAACAAATAAATAGTGTATTTTAGTTTGGTTTTGCGGTGTACTTAGAAGGTAATGCATTAGGTATTTTAAAAAAGTCTTAAAAGTTAGAAGTTATTGCGTTAAATTTCAAAAAGAAACACTAGATTATACTTACGTAAATGTTGTTATTTTAAAACAAAAAATAGACCTTTAAAACCTAATGTATATAATATAGTAATCATACAGCTGAATTTTATGAAAAGTATGTTCAAGTTGTTCTTACTTTTTTGCTTTTCGGTTGTTATACCTAAATTGGTTTTGTTTAAGTTACTCATTATATCTAGGAACGAATCTTATTTATAAATGAACAGCAACAACGTAGTTAATACACTGATTTAATACTTTTACTAATACAACATCATTTCTTTCGTCCACAGTCACGAACACGATGTTGACTTCGAAAAATAAAAGAAATAAAAAGATTCTACTGATGGCTCTTCAACGTGATTCACAAATTAACCAAAACTGTCACCAACAGAAAAAGGTGTTATTAAAAGAAAATACCATGAATGAGAGTAATACGATTACGTCAATTACTTGTAAAACTAATAAGCAGAATACTTTGTCTCCTGTTGAAGAATTTTTGTCCGACGTTCAGCCTTTTGATGAGTTGTTGCCTGTGATAAATAATGATAGTGATACATTAGAAGAGATATCAACTCACAATTTAACAGAATTAGTGCCTGTTCCAGAAGGAAATAAACAAACCGCAATAGAGAATCCTTTTGTTGAATCACCAACATTTGAACAAACAATTATTTTAGAATGTTGTGTATCTACAGTGAATAATGTCAATGACAATGTCTACTACAAGTCACTACTAACTACAAGTCAGGAAATACTAAATAATAATACAAAAGTAACCGAAGAACCTACAATTTTACTAGATAATATAAACGATAGCTTTGAAAAAATAGAACCAAGGGAAAAAAATGCTTCAGAAGAGAAACAAGGACCCATCAATATCGAAATACCCCCTTCTGTGGCACCAACCCAAGAAGCAAATGAAAATTGTGTTGCTACAAATGACACTGACAATGAACCTAGTATAAGTGGGACAATGCTGACCGAGAACCCCACAAAAAGAAAGCGCTCTAAAGAAAATCAAAGAGTCCTTAATAAGAAGAAAAGAATGGAAGGCCAGAAATATGTGGGGTTTCGTAAACCAAGAGGGCAAAAAAATACATTTAATGATACAGAAAGAAGCGAAAGAAAATTATTACCCAGATGTAATTATTGCAGCAAAAAAGACACTAAAGTCACAAATTCGACGAAGAAATGTTATGAGATAACCGAAGCAGATCGACAGGAAATATTTACAAATCTATGGTCTAAAATGAACTGGGATCAAAGAAAAGTTTTCGTGTCTAACACCGTCTTCAACCGTGAAGCTAAACGTAAGACTACTGAAGGAAATAGCAGACGTAGTCATTCTTTAGCTTACCATTTGCAAATAAGGAATAATTTATTAGTTGTTTGTAAAACCATGTACTTAAACACAACTGGACTGGGTCAGTGGTCAGTTGCAGATTGGTCGGCAAAAAGCCAGCATGGTGTTATAGAACAACATTCAACAGCTGTGGCCTCCAGAGCCCCTAGAGAAAACAAGAACACTGATAAACTTGAGTTTCTAAAAAAATTCGTTAATCTTCTCAATAAATTACCCAGCCATTACTGTCGAAAATCAACAAAAAAATTGTACCTGGAACAGACGCTTACTACTTATCAATCGCTTTACAATGTTTATAAGTCTAGTTGTGAAAAAGAAGGCATAGATGTCCTAACCGTTAACAAAATGAAAGATGTACTTTCAGAAATGAATGTTTCTTTGTTCAAGCCTCGTAAAGACCAATGTGACGTGTGTCTGGCCTATACTAACGGACATTTACCAGAAAATGAGTACGAGGTTCATCAAGCTGAAAAGAAGAAAGCAAGAGACGAAAAAAGTAAAGATAAAATCAGGGCTTTGGAGGGTGAATGCCATGTCTTAACCATGGATGTCCAAGCTGTTAAATTGTCTCCGATGACGAAAGCCAATGCTCTTTACTATCGGACTAAGCTATGTAACCACAATTTTACAATCTACAATCTTGCCACAAGTGATGCAACATGTAACTGGTTCGATGAAACTGTTAGTGACGGCTCAGCATCAACTTTTGCTACTTTTTTGGTTCATTACTTGGAATCCAATTTTCTGGGAAAGGGTGATAATCGCCCTATTATAATATACTCTGATGGTTGTACAGCCCAGAACCGAAATGTAATAATGTCCAATGCACTATTAAGTCTTGCCGAAAAATATGATGTTGAAATAATTCAAAAGTATCTTACCAAAGGACACACTCAAATGGAGTGCGACTCCGTCCATAGTACTATTGAAAGTGCGTTAAAAAATCGTGACATCTTTTTGCCCAGTGATTATCACCGTATTTCTCAGGAAGCAAGAAAACGAAATCCGTATGAGGTTTTCGTGCCAACTTTTGATTTCTTTCGTGATTATGGATACAAATCCCTGTTAAAGCATACATCGATACGCCCTGGTCGAAGTGTTGGAGATCCTGTGGTTGTTCAACTCAAAGCTATAAAATACACCAGTAAGGGCATATCTTACAAACTGCAATTCGATGAAGAATACCGTCTGTTACCACAAAGACCAAAAAATATAGACCTTGCTCACGCTGAATTTCCAAAATTACATTCTGCTCCTTTGTCAGTTACTGAGAGGAAGTTTAAAGATTTACAAGAGATTAAAAATGTGATCCCCAGGGATTGTTGGCCATATTACGAGTCTCTACCCCATCGTAATTAAAAAAGTTACTTAAATTAGATTGAATTTAATTGTGTTCATATTCTTTCATTAATAATAAAATTACTTAAAAAAATATTGTTTTATTTCTATGAGTAACACATTACCTTGTATCTACATAAATTCTATCAATTTAGTTACTGCATTTCCATGTAAGTGAATTATTGAATTCTTTAATTTGCTTTTGCAACTCAAATCCTTATTTATAACATGGCTATAAAATAAATAAACGAATAATGTGAAAAAAGTTGTATTAAATTGTTCGCATCGCTTTTAAGAAAGTTTTTATCGTCTACTGTACAAAATACTTTTTTGCATTTAGAAGGTCCTGCACTGACGCCGACGACGTGTTGTCATACCTTACCGTCGACAGATCCAGCTAAGTGCCGTGTGGTTTAAAAGCCCCACCAATCTCTAAAGACACTAGAGGCTAAACCAGATACATACGGCCTTCTGCCCACGACCCCTATTTCTTTTTTAATATATATATTGTCACGGGAAATCTCTTTTTATTTTAATTTCCCCCGTAACAATTGGCGCCCATAAACGTGGTTTAGTCTGGTTTGGCATCTGGTGTCTTTTCCCGGGTTTGTGTGTCCAGTATTTGGTGTTTGTCTTGTGCCGTCCTTAATATCCAACTCTCTCAGTACTCTAACCCGTCTGGGCCCGGGGTAGAATTGGTTCAGGTTACGTAACGGACACGTGTAAGAGGCAGGTAACGTTACAGCACACACCCACTGTTTTTTTTAGGGTTCCGTGATACATAAGGAACCCTGTGGTTTTTTTTCACAGTGGACATAATATTAAATTTATTCTTTATTATTAAATATATTTATTATTATTCTTTTTTTTTGTCCTGTGCTTCCTTTTTGGCAGGATATTAGTAATTTTTTTGTTATCAATTGCAAATTATTTATTTTATCATACATACTATTTATTTTACACATACCCACACACTATACATGCACACACATCAGCATCATCTTCAATGATGTTTATGTGATTTTTGGCTTTAACTTTGTTTTATTTTATTATAATTTAACTTTTACTTCTTTAACATTATCAAATTACAAATAATAACATATAACTTTATATATATGCGTATTCTAAATTATTTTGCTATTAACTTATCACTTTAACTTTAACTTAACTTTATTTTAATATTAACTTACTATGAGCGTTGGATATACTTAGTGTAGTAACTAGTACCTTATTGTAGTAGTGTAAAGTTTTAAAATTGTTAATAAACTTTATACTGTTTGTTTTTTTTTCATCTTGTTGTATATGGTCTGTACCATATTATAGTCTGTAGAACTTGTTTTTGTAGTTAACTTATATAGCACTGATTACAAATTATATTTCTTTTGTGTATTTTTTAGAGAATACATCTGATTATTTTTGTATTTTCTCAACACAGATATACTCACCGTTAGGGTTATGAATATTTTTTCTTGAATTTACTTGGTAGTTTAACTTTTAAAATTGAATTTAACTTCTGATAAATTCATTAATTGATTTATTTTGGAAAAACTTAATTTCTTTTTAAACTTTAGAATTTACTTAGTTACTTAACTTCTTAATAAATTTTACTTTTGACAACTTACTTAACTTAGGAAAATCATTACCTTTTTAAAAAATTTATTTCTCAATGTCTGGAAAAATAAAATTTGTTTCGCTTAAAATGACTGAATTGGAGTATGGAGTTTTGATTAGGAATATTATACCAGCTCTCACTGTTGATGAGTTGTGTAGGTGTATACTTTAGTTAGGCAGCACTTTATCCATCTCGGGATATTTTTTTGGATTCTTTCTATTATAAAGGGTCTTTCTTTTGCTGCCAATACTATTTTGCTACTTTAGATTGGCTGCTCTCTATCCACCTAGGATATTTTTTTTGGATTCTTTTCTTTAATAAGGGGTCTTTCTTATGCAGCCAATACTATTAAAGTGGTATGTTACTTTGTTGGAAGGCTAGTAGTTTCGCGTTTTTGCTGTTCGTTATCTCTAATAACGTTTAGCTTCGACATGTGTTGTTCTACCTCTGTTACGGAGAACAATACTCGTGTGTTAGGGCGTCTCGAGTCACACTAATTATGAGCAGATGCATTGTAATAGTTGAAGTATGTATGTGATGTGCAATTTGTATGTATGATGAAGTATGAATATATGTGAATGTGGTATGGTGTGAAAAGGTTGTCGGTTTTATGCGTGTAAACACTAGACTAGCACTATCTTCCAGTTCTAAATTTTTTTTTTTCCTAATTCTTCATTTTGATAATTTGGTGAATTTTATTTTTCCAAAGGCCTAAAGTATTTTTTTTATATAACTTAATAGCTATTTCAGGATTTTTCCTTAGAGCACTCAAAATCCTTCGGTAACAGGGGGGGATATGTAGCATAGCTACATTTTTTAACGTATCGTTATAACTAATAACGATGCGTATAGCGTCATCTATTAGCAGTTGTCGATATTAATAATAGCTAATTTGTGATATACAACGCCATCTATTGGCAAATGCGTCTAACTAGAGCTTCATCTCTAATATTTCTTTATTGTGGCATTCGTATTACGCATTACCGCTAATTGTCGGTTAAAAAAAAAGAACAATTAATGTCAGGAGAGGTATAAAAGGGTTGTCGCTACAGGACAACGCCCTTTTTCCCTGCCGAATTTTGGTTGTTCAACTTCTTCTAGATACAAGTTTATACTAAATAAAATTATAATATTTTAACCCCGTGTAAGGGTGAGTAATTTGAAATATGTGTTGTGAATGTTTGCTAAATCACGCTTGTAATTAAAACACATTATTTTTTTCCTGTGAATTAGCACCATGGTAGAATTTGTTGGCAAACCTTTTGATTGGCCACGTGCTCAATTTGTAATTTCATTTTTCCGATTTTGCATTGTTAGATATTATTAGGATGTTTGTATCAAATTAATTGTCCTTAATATCATATTATCATTTTATCATTTTATCTTTTATCTTTTTTTTGCTTATCCCTTATTTTGTGATGGATACACAGCCCATGGTTGGATCGTTAGGGACTAGAACCATGGCTGCTGTGGTCCACACTCTTCACACGCTGGTATAAATATTTCCAGGGAACTACGGTACGGGTACAAGCACCGCTATCTACATCCTATAGACGGATGACTATCTGGCCTGTGCCACGGACTGTCCGCTCCTAGGCGACCACGTCGTGACGAGTTCCTGACCCGAACACAGGACCCGAAAGCGCCACGTGTTGTCATACCTTACCGTCGACAGATCCAGCTAAGTGCCGTGTGGTTTAAAAGCCCCACCAATCTCTAAAGACACTAGAGGCTAAACCAGATACATACGGCCTTCTGCCCACGACCCCTATTTCTTTTTTAATATATATATTGTCACGGGAAATCTCTTTTTATTTTAATTTCCCCCGTAACAACTGTACATTATTGTTTATATCGTGGTTTAGCTTAGCACGGGATTGGGTTGACGTGATGTTGTAATATAATATATTTTATTACTACCCACATAATTATTCTGTTTATTATATTTATGTGAGCGTGAATATTGAAGAAACATCGTATATTTAAAGCTGATAGAGCCAGGAGGCTGGTCAAGATCATCATCATCATTCGTACATTCAAAGTTTCTTCAACTAAAAAAGATCTTAATATTAGTATTTTAGTACTAGCCTTTTCCATCGGCTCCGCCTGCGTAAATATAGTATCGGGTATCCCACGGGAGTGGTGAACTTTTTCTGGATAAAAAGCATCCTATATTTTACGTTTTTGCATGAAAAAGTAACAAACCTTCATCCATCCATACATCCATCCATCCTCACAAAATTTCACATTTATAATAGTAGTGGGATAGAATTATGTGTCTTATACCTACTAATAAGAAATATTTATGTCTATTTTACTTGTCATAACATGTTTACTTGTTGCAACTTTGAATATATGGATTTGCAGGCTGATGATGATGATATCCAGTCTCATGGCGCCATCAGCTGTATCTATACGCTGCTAAGAACTCTCCGCTGAAGTACACTCGTGCTGAGTGATTTTAGTTTCTACAACATTATTTAACGAGCGCCTTTGCTTTTGTGTAAGATAGCTAACAGAAACAAACCGGACCAGAGCGATCGGGACTCGCCCAACAAGGGTTCCGTACAAAGTGTAAGAACATCGTAAATAGTTCAGTAATCGAGTCTCGCAGTTTTTGTCGAGCCCGGAAATGGGTGATGTAAGTTTGTATGGAGAAATTATTATTACTTTAAAAAAACCATTTTCAATAAAAATTTTGCATCGTAAAAAAATAAATAAAACATGTTTGTGAATGCTCACAAATGGCCCTTATAATATATGATTCCCTATTTGAACTAGTAGCTACAAGTTAAAATTTCGACCCCCTTATTTTTTGTGATTTATGTACAAATTTGCAGTTTTCATATTTTATCTTGTACTTGTGATATATAACCATGTTGCATTCCAAATTTTATAGTTCTTGATCAATGGAAAGTGCCCTATGAATTTTGATTATCGAAATATGCGGTTTTTGTGGCGAAAAGGGCCGTATCTTTTTTTTACGTTAACTTAAGATATCTGATTTTTACAGCTTCAAAGGACCGTAGACCTGAGAATACCGTTTTAATTTACTCTACTATACTACTCTAACTCAATACCTCCACGTGTTCCCGAAATAAAGGGTCTTGAGTTTTGACTGTAAAATAGACAAACGGACTGACGGAAGAATAAATATAGGAACAATTTCTTAAAAAAAATACCGGTTGTCTGTAAAGTCAGTTTACTGACGATAGTTGAACGTGACAACGTCAACAACAACAACAACAACAACAACAACAATAATAATAATAATAATAATGAGGTAAAGGCAATGCGAGGTAACGCTGGTACTTGCGTACTTGGTAACGATAACGGGTAACAGGTAACGCATGAGTCATGTTTTTTGTGCGTGCAGCCGGCTCCATCGATTTTTAAGACGTTATCACGTCAAAAGAACTAAAATTCCGGATTAACGCATATTTCTAGTAGGTATTTGATAAAAAAACTTAAGGCCAAGTAATAGCCGATATTTATGAGTCGCGTAAATTAAACCTTCGAAATACTACCACTACGTCGTAGCACTCGAGTTCATACTTTCGTAGCAGCTACGACAGTGTTCGAATCCAATCCAGAGAGATGTAAAACATGAAAACAACTTTTTAACCAACTGCGACGGAGTCAAAAATAACAATTTCGGCTATCCTTTTTGCTCACAGCACAGGGGCGACACTCTTTACAAATGACAGCTCGAGCACCGGCGAATGTCAGCCATGTTGACGTAAGCCGAGTTGACGTTAGTACTACCATACCAAATTTCATCAAAATCCGTTCAGTAGTTTTTGCGTGAAAGAGTAACAAATATCCATCCATCCTTACAAACTTTCACATTTATAATATTAGTAAGATTTGCTAATAAGCTTACTAACCTAAACGGTGACATTCGCGCGAGTTTTAACGCTACGTCGGGTGGTAATTTTTTTTATGGCTTTCTAAAAAAATACATTTTATTTTGGTTTTGAATATTTTTTAAAATTGTTTACTATTTTTCTTTCCCAAAGATCTTCTTGCCAAATCAACAGTATTGATTTATCTGCCCAAGTACCCACTATGATTTTGTTATATTTTGGAACTAGCCCTTTGGCCGCGATTCCCTCGCGTATATATAACTTGCGAGAACACTGTACTTTTTCGGGATAAAAAGTATCCTATGTGTTATCCAGAGCTTAAACTACTACCATACCGATCTTCATCGAGATCCATTCCGTAGTTTTTGCGTGAAAGAGTAACAAACATCCATCTATCTATCCATTCATCCGTCCATCCTCCCAAACTTTCACATTTATAATAGTAGTAGAATCAGTGCAAGAGTCTATGTAATTAAAAAAATAAAAAATGTAGTAAATGCTTTCAAGGTACTAGACTCTAGGACTTATACACAGACTAGGACAAGAGCTACGAAATGAAGTGAATCTAAATTTAAAATATTTCCAATATAACTGAAATAAATCAACCTCTTATTCAATGATTCTTTATTGAGATGGCTACATTTCAATTTTAGTTTTTAAGGGTCAGCTCACACCGAAACAAGACGCGACGCGGCGCTTCATTTTGTAGATAGCGATATTAAATTGAACATAATGAACTTCAAGAGCGGCGCCGCGCTTCGCAGCTCGGTGCAGCTCGATATTTAAACTCATGCAATGAAACGTGTAATCTTCTTGTATAGTGAATAAAGTTCAATTTTGAATCGCTATCTTAAAAAGTGTGCGCCGCAATGCATCTCGGTCGCAGCTTATTTTATATCGAGCGATTGAGACAAAACATGCAAATAAGCTATCGGACACTTATTAGTAGATTAGGTAGCTCTGTGGTCCAGCGGTTTAGAGGTTGGCTCTCAACTCGGAGCTCGTGGGTTCGATGATATGAAGTTTAAGTTGAGGAGTATCACAGACATTACATTCTTTGTATGTTTGTATTGAATAGGAAAATTTGGCACAGATACAGAGTAGACGGGGAAGGTCATAGGCTACTTTTTATTGCGAGGCAATGTACGCGTCCCGCGGGATTTTCTTTTGCGCGTACGAAATCGAGGGAAACGTCTAGCTTGCAATATCCAAGTTATGTTTTGATATACCGGTTTCACTCTAGACTGGACAGAGATCCAGATCTAATTAACTTAAGACTCAGGCCATCTAAGACATCTTAAGCCTTATTGCTAATCTAACAGTATAGAACAAACATTAAAGGCCTGTTTCACAGTCTTCTAATAAGTGTCAGATAGCTTATTTGCATGTTTTGTCTCTGTCGTTCGGTATATAGTTGGCAGCGACAAAACTTCCGAATCAGCTATCTGGCACTTATTTGAAGATTGTGAAATAGGTCCTTAGTACTAGCCTGTGCCACAGATTTAACTAAATCGCTACCTACTTCTTCTTTTGCCTTGTTTCTCTGCGAAAACATTGGTGTTCACTTCATCCTATTAGTAAATGAATTTTGAAAATAAAAAGCTTGCTTAGGATACAGCAAATCTGCCTCCACGGTATCCAGACATTTTGGGCTATTTATCTTTGATAACGAGCTCAGGAGGAGGAGTCACGGGTTCGAATCCTGGTATTTAAGACTAAGAAGTATTGTCCTATTCATCCTAAGGCTGGGACTACATGATCCGGAATCCAGAACGTCGGGGAAAATAGAACTAATACATGCGCTAATACAATAGTTGAAAATCTAACACAATAATATGAATCATGTATGACACTCGACACTCGAAACTTTCATTTTCAACTCTATTATATTGAGGCAGAGTTCTATTTTCAGTGCTCTTAATTTTCACCGGCGTTCCGGATTCCGGAGCATATTGTCCCAGGCCCCAGCCAAAGGGCGCGTCACGACGATGCTGTAATAAAATGTATGGCTATTAAAAGTGCGCGCTATGTCGTATCTCGGTGACTAACCTCGGTGGTAACTTCCCCTTAGCTTACAATTTAGTACAGTTTCTGAGAATACATAGTTTAAGGAGCATACGCTCTACTTTATTAACGCGACTATTGGCCAGCGACAGCGTGTTGACACGCTCTTTCATGCATTTTCTATTCACTCGTTGCGGATTATTCCGTGTTCAACCCCAGTATTGTTCTCTTCCTACGTAACGTCGTAATAACGACGAGGATAGAAAATTCAGGGGTCAAACACGGAATAATTCCTAGCCGCACACGTGTAGGCGGCATCGGAGATTCGCTGCTTGTCGTCACTACAGGCGATCCAGACATCAACTCTGTGTGTTACAGAGTTGATGTCTGGATCGCCTGTAGTGACGTATAGACGTACCTAGTCTTGTCATAAATACTGAAACAAAAAAAAAATATTTTCTATTGCAAATAACATTTATTACTTTTACAGTGTGTTAGTTTAGTACATAAATATAAAACGATATAAAATATAAAAAGCTTATTCGAATTGGTCTCCATTGGCTGCAATACAGTCCTTTAAACATTGAGGCCAGTTATCAATACAAGCACGCACTCTTTCCATGGGAAAACTTTTCACTGCCGATCGTATGGATTGTTTTCGGGACTCCAAATTATCATGGCGTTTAAAACAAGCCGTACTCTCTAAAACTGACTATAAATCATAATCCAGCGGATTAAGATCGGACTAGACGACGGCCAGTCTTCAGCTCTGATGAAGTCCGAAACGTTCGTTTCCAACCAAGAATGCGTAGACCGAGCTTTATTACCCGGAGTACGCCGAGTCTTGCTGGAAGGACTATTCTTGGTTATTGAACATGGTGTTGTTAAGTGGCTCCACTACCTTCTCAAGAATGGTATCTTGATACACTTGTTCCGATGTTTTGATACCTTTTTCACAAAAGTATGGCTCAGTCACTCCTTCATAGCTAATACCCCACCAAACCATCACGGAAGTCAGATAGTGCCCACGTTGTACTCTGTCGACTAATAATTGGGAAGCTTCCTTAGAGCTTTCAGCATAAATACGGTCATTTTGTTTGTTAAAATGTTGGTCAATTGTAAAAAAATTCTCATCCGTAAACAATTTTTTTCTGTGACCACCCTTTGCGCACCTTCAGTAGTTGTTTCGATTTTACCAACCTATTCTTTTTTAAATTATCAGTTAAGAAATTACCAGTACGTCTCTTATAGGCTGCAAGCCCTAAGTCATCTTTTAAAATACGCGACATGGTTCTAGGTGCTATCTTCAACTCCCGAGATAAAATCTTTTGCTTTCGGAGAGGATTTCTTCGAATTCTTTCCCTTACTGCTTTGACCACCCTTTTCGTACGAACACTACGTGGCCAGATCTTTTCTGTCACAAACAGAGGAGGTCTCATTGTACCTATTAATAGCCCGGTACACAAACATTTTACTAAGACCAAGCGTATGGAGAGTTTTAAAAATTGCATTTGGCTCCATACCTACCTTGTGTAATGCAATCACAGCGATTCGGTTCTCTTCATCTCCCCACTCCATTTTAATATCGCAAAATATTGTACAATTGGCGCCAAAATAGGAAAACACAATGAACAATCATATAAAAATGACAGATTCTAAATTCAAATGTAATATTTTGTTAATTTTTAATTGTAACAGTATTTATGGCCAGACTAAGTATATTATAGACGAGGCATGTTGAGGCAAAAAGTGTCTCCAGTTAAATGGCCCCACTTTTTGAGATTATTGGGGCCAATTTGATATTTGAAGTATGGTGAAAACAAGATGGCGTAATTTTTTCTTGTATGAAGATTTGTTCTGTCAAACGTAGGTACGTCATAGCCCATCTTGAGTTTTAAAATCTTTGCTGTAACGTCTATTTGGTAAGACATAATGGGGAACATGTATAGTTTTTATTGGCTTTTCGAATCGTACATAATAAGCCAGGAAATATTGTCTTTGCAATGGCTGATCTACAATCAACTGTTGACGAAATACAGTCATCACAAAAGTGAGATCGTTGGGGAGCATTTAAAACGCTCTATACAAAAATTATGCACGAGTGACGTAACAGCAGTTGAAAATTTATGAAGGTAGATACAAAATGGATTTTAGTAACTTAAATACTGCGTTTATGTATATCATTGTCTTAACAAAAAATGTCACAAATAGCTTAAGGATTTGTACAGTAATTTTCGTTTTTCAATCATAGCAAAAAAAAGTCGACTTTCTTTAGTCCTGTAACTTCTTAATTTAACAACTTATTACTGTACCTTTTCATTTTTCGTTCCATGTTTATGTTGACTTTCGGAAAATATAAGAATTTTGCTGATTTAAAACAAATGCATGTTCCCTATTATAGCGTATATACCATAAACATATGTTTATGGTATATACGCTATAATAGGGAATACTAATGTACATACTTATGTTGCTTACACACGCACAGATTAAGTTTGGAGCACGACACTCGTGTGTTTGATTATCAGCTCTATTGTATTAGCACAGAGTACTATTTACAGTGTATTCCGATTTTTGTGCAGTGATCCAACTCTCAAGAATACTCGTTCCCAAACTTAAATAAACTGATAAATCTATATATATATATATATATATATATATATATATATATATATATATATATATATATATATATATATATATATATATATATATATATATATATATTACTAAAAGTTTCTAGGGAGTTTTGGAGGGAACACAAAATAACACGTTTTTTAAGTTGTACCACTTGCCCACACTTGTGCACATTAACGAATATTTAATGGTTAATATTATATCAATATTATACATTAAGAACCGAAATAACACAAATTTATAAAAGAAATACAAAATCCAAAACGTCACCTATTGAATTTCCCGGCAAAACTCTCCAGTCCGGATTTAATTGATAAATTCTATAATCAAGATGGCGCAAGTTTCACTTGTATGAAGATGTTTTACACACAAACACAAACAGTACACACAAATAACGTCTTTACAATAATCATTTAAGAATTACCACTGACAACCAATGCGATCGGCTGCTACCCAAAGTACAAATGTCGCGGTAGCACGCGGCAGCGATCGCTCGCAAGCGGCCCGTCTGCTCCGATCCGCAGTCTTCTGAATAAAAAGGTTACTCATTACTTAGTAAAAACGAATTTACCTACGAGCCTCATTTACTTAGTAAAAACGGCGAAATAATTTCGGTACGGTGTTTGAATATAAAATGTTAAATGTGATCCTTTTATTCCTTTTATTGATGATCCAAGCCCACAGATTTTAAATGTTTAGATATGGCATTTTATTTTTAAAAACATTAAAAAAATGTACGTCGATTTAAATAAACTAAACATTATCTGCCACACATATGGAACAATATTCAATAGAGTACCCACAATATTATACATAGTATAGTACGTCCCAGATAGTCAGTTGCGACTATCCCGGACGCTTCTGAAATATTTAATAATTTTATACTATAAACGAGACGATCTTGTATATATATAATCGGTATCTGGACAACGACTAGAAGTTTTACCATGAAATTAAAAATGCGCAGTTTGTAAGGGTTAAGACCTAGCTAGATCTATTTTTCTCCCGCAAAACTCCCTGCATACTTATGCAATATATACTTTTACCTACGTTGTAAAGTATACCCCGATGACAGCGACCTCTCCCCAAACGGCCACCTCATTGTGGGTATGAGGGGGGTCCTGCACCTGGCCTAACAGTCAGGGCAACGGAGCCTAGGGCGTCCCCCGCCCAATGTGGCAGGAGAGGCACGTAATAGGGCTCCGACACAATGGCAAAGTCAACCTTCCACTCCGCCGTGGTCTGCAGGAGAAGGTCCTGAGCCGCAGCGGAGTGGTTGATGTTGGCCTGTACGAAGTTGAGATGTCCTGGCATTATTCGGACATCTCAGTCTCTGGCGCCACCGATCCTCCCCCCGATGGACGTGGGGGGAGGGAAATCTTACCGCGAGTGGTTGGGAGATTGCATAATCTTCCCTCCATCATGTGATCGGCTTTCCGACCAGCT
Organism: Phengaris alcon alcon; assembly: GCA_037179445.1. Lineage (NCBI taxonomy): Eukaryota > Metazoa > Arthropoda > Insecta > Lepidoptera > Lycaenidae > Phengaris > Phengaris alcon. The sequence continues at coordinate 2,974,310 of JAYRCH010000097.1, forward strand.
TCGGTGCACACGGCACAGCGTAGCTCAGCATTGCAGCCAGGCGCCTTGTGGCCTGGCTGCTCGCAACGAAAACATAAGCCGCGACGGTCCTTATCGAAGGGACACAGAGAAGCGGTATGCCCCAGACCCTCGCACTTGAAGCAGTGCATGGGCCGTGCTCGTTCATGCTGCAGCTGGACCCTACTCTAACCTACAACCAAATGGTCCAGCTGCAGCAACTTTTTAGCCGCCGTCACTGGACACGACATACGGCCAAAGCCGAGCCAACGTGGGCTGCGATGTATTTCCGCGATCCAAACTTGTTCAGGAGAACACCCGCCCTCCGCAGCTACTGCCAAAACCGTCGGCCTGAAGTCAGTTCACTTGACGGGCCTGGTCACAGCTTATTAGCCAAGACGTCTGCTTTCTCCCCCACTAGTACGTCCCGGCATCTCAATTAGACGGCCACCTGTGGCCGAACTTCTAATACGTATGAGCCCTACTGCCAGCTCCCTGATATCACCTATTTTGAGCTGGGATTTAGCGAGGGCCTCACCGTATGTAACCCCCGCTTGAGCAGCTTCCGGGCGCAACTTCACTATGACGGCCGAAGAAGTGGGCAGCGTCAGTTTCGCACCGTTGGCCGTTTTTTTTCTTCGGGGGTGCATCCTTCTTTTGTGGCGCCGTCTTCTTCTTCGGCGCCTTCCTCCTTACTATCGTCGACCAACCGTCTCTGGGAGCAGCAGCTGCAGCTGGTTCTGTGGCCGCCGAGTCTCGCTGCGATACCGCAGACCTCCCGTCTCCATTCGAGGTGGAGGGGCCGAAACTTGACCATTGTGCCTCCTCCCCTTCCCTTTGCCCTTCTTTGAGACCGGATTCGGCTGCGCCGCAGGACGAACGGGCACTGAAGGAAAGTCCTCCATCGCCGTTTGTTTTTGCGCCCTCTTCGTCGTTGGCACCTACTTTTGAGGAAGCCCCATGATGCGCGAGCTCAACTGGTACCTTCTTAGAAGCAATTGCAGCCCGGGTATCGTTAGCGACCCTACTTCTATCTGTCGCCAAAGGAGGCAGGATGACAACGGGAGGCAACAACCTATCCTCCAGAGCCACGAGCCTACCATCCACTAGGTTGCCAACTAACCTGGCGATATTAGACTGTAAATTGCCCAACTGCTCGCTGGACATTGGGCTCGTGCTCTTCCTTTGAGCAGCTACCGCCGTCTTAGCTTCCTCGAAGTCCCTTCGATAAGCCTGAACCTCCTCCCTGAGATTTTCCACCTCTCGCTTTAGCCGTCCATTATCGGCTTTGAGGCGGCGAGTCTCCTCGGCCTCCAGGGCATCGAGGAAAATCCTCACGACACCCGCGGCCCGACGGATCTTGTTAGCGTAGCCGCCATTTAAATTGGTACTTCGGCCCGTCAAGTCCAAAATGACCTTGAGGTTGTCCTCAGCTGTCGACTTCAGTCCCTCTGTCCGCATCTGATCCGGATCGATGTTCAATGGGCCAGGGAGCAGGGCGTCCACATCAACTGCCTCCTCATTTGACTTGAGGTAAGCCCTGCGTTCAAGAGAAGCCATAAAGCCTTCTTCTCTGGCCTCCTCGGACGTATCCCTAAATTCTTGGCGAGCAGTTATAGGCCTGCTCACCGTGCCCCTAACCCTTCCTCTCTTGGCCTTGGCTGCATTATCAGCCAACTCCACACTATCATTTAAGTGGCGCGTAGCCCAGTCGACGCCCATCAACTCGTCGTAGGTGATGCCACCCCTGACATTGCCGATCCTGTGCCTCCGCACCACTTTCCATACCCCCCGCACCCCTGTCGCTATCCTCCGCTGTTGAGCAGCTGAGGACTCTCTCTCTTCCTTCAGGCTTAGTGCCACGCTGAAGCCGTGCGGATCTTCTAACCGCCCGCAAAACATTATTTAGTGCCCTCTGGTACACTAAATCATGCATAACATCCATCTCTACATCCTGACTTACGCCATCCTTCCCAAAAGGAAATAAACCAGTCATTCTTTGATCCCTATGCGAATCCGTTTCCGCCCCGCTTCTGCTCCTACTCCTACTTCTCACCACACCCCCCTCCGTTCAAGACCAACCATGACTCCTACCATCCCCTCCTGACATGTTGACACAAAATGGCCAGCATAAAGGAATAAAATAAAAATTCGACCCTGTGGAGTACCACAGGGTAGTTCCCTAGGACCCGGTGTACCACAGAGCTGTCCGGGTCCCGGAGTAAATACTATACAAATTTAATAAAACTAAACCTAACGTAAAAAACGAACATTCAATGTAACCTACAAAAAGGCGTACGAAAGAAATTCAACCATGAAAATAAAGCCCCAAAAAGCCTCTTTTCAACGCCACCAAGAACTTAAAAATCGCAAGATTGGCATAGGCTCCGCCCAATGAAATTCAAGTCGTATAAGAGTACCTGGAAGAGCATAAATCGCGATCCTTCGCTATGGTCGGCCAGTCCTTATCAAAGGCATCTAATTCGTCGCGCCACCTTTTTTTGGGTCTGCCTCTGTTCCGCCGACCAGTCGGTAGCCACTCCGGAATAAGATGTGCCATGAAAATAAAGCCCCAAAAAGCCTCTTTTCAACGCCACCAAAAACTTAAAAATCGCAAGATTGGGATAGGCTCCGCCCAATGAAATTCAAGTCGTATAAGAGTACCTGGAAGAACATAAATCGCGATTCTTTGCTATGGTCGGCCAGTCCTTATCAAAGGCATCAAATTCGTCGCGCTACCTTTTTTGGGTCTGCCTCTGTTCCGCCGACCAGTCGGTAGCCACTCTGAAATAAGATGTGCCCATCTATCTGGGTGCATTGCGTGATACATGGCCACGCCCTACGCCATTTTAACTGGCTGTCTTTCCCACGTCAGTCAGTCCCGTTTTGGAGCGCAGAGTGGTGTTTCGGATTCGGTCGATCCTCTTGACACTTAAAATGCTACGCTCCTGTATATTATAATGTCATATATGATAATATGTATGTTATAATTATTATAATGACATTTATAATAATTTAAAAGTTTTGCCTCTACGTTCACAACATGCATCATGTCACTTTACAGTGCTGTCTTTTACAAAATACAATTTCTATAAAAAACTATAACACGACTACGTCAATTATATAGCCTATGTTACCCGGGCTATTATTGCGAATCTATTGACGCCTCATTTATTAAAATCGGACCAGTAGTTTAGGCGGTACGGTGGAACAAACATACATATTTCAGTCAAATTCACCCTTCCTTTTGGCTTCGCCACAGTCGGGTAAAAAATCAGTCATATGTGCACAATTTTTATATCTATGGACGTGCGGTTTTAGCGAGTTTCCTTTTGGGATATGTTAAGTATTGACGCTTGGCGGAGTGATAATTTAGCTCAAATCTGAATTTTTTGTTTGATATTGAATAGGCTCTTACCAATTTTACATATTCATGATAAAACTTCAGCCAAAGCAAATAACCTAACCAAGAGCATGTCAGGACATGTATAGGTTATTAGGTTTTAGGGTTTTTAATTTGTATTTAGGTAAATAGGTTTTTTTTTAAAAGGCTATTCTACATTTTTTTCAAATATATGTATTTTAAAATGTTCGTATCGATTCGATAGTCAACTAGTATTTTTATTTCCTGGAAATAATATCTCTTTATGCAAAGAAAAAATGATTAAAGTTTAAACGATAAATGTTTGCGCCAAAACAACAGCCACCATATCGTGACGTCATAGGAACAGAAACAAACAAATGTCATATGTGTGTGTGTAGTGCAAGGAATTTAGATTTAACTTTCGCTGTTGTTTGTTCGATTTGATTATGTTCTTATGACGTCACTTACAAGAAAAATATGGCGGCTGGCGTTTTCCGTCACGTGACATACAGATAATAAAACCACAGTTTTATTTTCAAAATCATAAATAAATCGCATATTCATATAACAAAATAGTGTTGTATTCGTATTGCTTATGATATAAATAACAAATTTATATCATTTGATTTTGATAGACGAAACTAGCCTATTACTTCAAAATTTCAAGTCTAATTTCGTTCAAAATAATTTTCCTAAAGAGTATTTAGGATGACCTACCTGCATGGAAAGTGTATATCTCTTATAGTTTTGAAATTCAAGGTGGATAGAGGGCAGCTTGTAAACCAATTTGGAGGCTGATTACTCGAAAACGGTTCAGCTTGTTAAAAAGTCGTGTAGCTTTATTTAAAAATGCCTATTTGACGCGTGACTGGGAGAAATGAAAAAAAATGTCATCCAACTTCAAACAATCACAAATCCCACTTCACAAATTGTAATTACTTTATGATGCCACAAAAAATTATACTATGCAATCTTATAACTATACAAAATTTCGTCTGTTTATATTCTTAATCAGCAAGTAAGGTAAATGCCCCTGTATTCGAGATCGTAAGGCTCTTATGACCTTAAGATTTTTTTTTATTAAATAACTAAAAAAGATTTAATTGTTTTTTTTTTATGGTAATTAATTATTAAAATTTTACACCTACTTGGATATGTATCCTTTAATTTGTCTATTATTGTTTAGTATGACACTATTAAGACCTTTAAAGCCAGATATTATTATTATTTATTATTATATTATTATTACCTTTTCTAATAACGGCATAGAAATGCCGTTATTGCACCAGTCCTAATTGATGCTAAAGCTTGGTCTAAATTTTTGGTACTAGGTATACTTTTTTACGGCATTTTGTAAAGTTGCCGGCAAGCCGGTGTGCTAATTTTGAACCTTATTGTTATAGTGATAAGGTCGACAAGTGGGACACTGACTTGTCGGTAACCGTACATTAACTACCCTATATATACTTTAATATTTATTGGTATTTGATATAACCTATATCATATATATCAAATATTCAAATCAAACAAAACACCTAAATCGAATACAAAAAGTAAACTATGCTGGTTGCCTATACAAATTTCACTTAAAAATGTGCTCTTATTATATGAAAAATATTGAACAAACATATTATTCCGAATTTAGGTCATAAGCTAAAATATGTTAGTTAATATTTACTTTATTATTTACTTTATTATTTAATTCACATTTAAATATTCTAAATCATTATATAATACAAATGCAAACACGTGCGACAAAAATATGTTTTAAAATATCCTTAATTCGGTAGTGACACGAACTAAGGGACCACCGATAAATAAATTGAACGCTATTTCCTGAGTTTAACAACACTGACTGAAAAAACTCCATGTATATCAAATCATTTGCTGAGGAAGACACAAAAGCACCATTAAAAGTTTTATTCAAATAAACTCTTCTTTTTCTTTCTGTGAGCTTAAGAAGCATGAGCGCTAACTTTAAGGTGAAAAAGAATATTACGCTCATCGACCAGCTTTTTGCGGCCACTGAGACTTTTGAGCCTCGTATTGCTGTTATTTTACGCTTAAACCTGTCGGTTCTTGATTTTTTAGATAGTTTAAATAATAAAGATTTTATATTGATGTAATATAATATACCTAAATGAGTAATATTTGAATTTCTTACTTTTTTAACTTAAAGAACACTTGAAGCATAACTCACGAAATAACGTACTAACACGAAATAATAGCCTTTTACCTTATGCAAGGGTAGACAGACGGCCGGAGGGATGGACAGAGTGAAACTATAATGGTTCCTTGTAGTACTACGGATCACTAAAATGCCATAGTAATATTGCCAATTTGCTATGCGAATGTGGAATTTTATGGTTGGCACTTGGCGGCTTAGGTTAAGCTTAGGCTTAGGCGGCTTTCGGTTTCGAGGTAGTTCTTTAGACTCTGCGCCGCTGTACGGTTGCATTTTTAGACAACCATCTATATATCTATACATTAGGTTGGCTAAGGCAAGAAAACATCTTTCTATCCGGGTCAAGAGGAACATAACTACATTTTACAGTTCCGTAATACACAAGGAACCCTTATCGTTTCGCTCTGCCCGTCCGTCTGTCTATCTGTCTGTCTGTCCGCTCTTCTAGCTTCTGTAATTATATATATAAATGAATGAAATAGGTATAGTTATGTAATGTGTATAGATCTCAGTTTTGGCATCATAAAATAATAATAATTTTATATTTAAGGGGTGGCTCTCCATACATGTGATGTGGGGATAAAATGTATATTGTCATTCTAGCCTATCGCACGGAGTATCGACGTATCAGTATATTTAAATAAATACATGTAATGTAATGTAAGGAAATGCATGTGAAATGGGGATGAAAAATATTTTTTCATTTTACCCCATCGTGTGGGGTATCGTTGAATAGGTCTTTTAATTTCTATTTAACTACTATATATTTTAATTAAATACTAATTTGACCTATTCGAGTAATTGGCCTCCAAAGGGTGGCCTCCAAACTCACAAAGAGTTGGTCCCTGGCATTTCTAAACTATACGAGATAGTAACTTGTAAGTTTCCATGCTCATAGGTCATGCTAAAAACTGTTTAGGAAAATTATTTTGAACGAAATCGGACAGTAACCTTTGAAGTAGTTTGAAGAAAACCTATTACGCGTTAATAGTTACCGAACCCTCCTTAGACATGTCCTGACATGGTCTTGGTAATCATTAAGTCTGACACTGTTGATATTTGACCATGTATCGTCAAGACGGTATAGACAAGGGGCAAGCCCCAACTAACAATTGGTTGCAATTTTATAATTATTGTTATTATAACTGAACGGTACCTATCGAAAAGTTAAAACTTGTTTTAATAAATAAATATACTTATAATAAGACCGTACACGTTTGCTCTAAGGTAAGACCCCTTACTCCCAAATAAGATTCCACTCCATAATTAAAGCTTGAAAAAGTAATTTGGATGAAATACTAAAGGGAAAACGAAAAAGGGTAGCAAAATAATGGAAAAACCTTCCTTAAATTCTATTAATTTTGTACCCTCGAAAACAAAACCAACTTCATTACAAATTCGCATTTAAATAAACGAATCGGGAAAAACGGGGATATCATCATCATCATCGTCCGCGTTTTTATTTTGAAGATGATCAGATGGATCGCTTGACAATGAAACTGAACCATATTTGGCCTCTTAACAATCTTGTATATAAAAATTGGCGTTTTACCGTATACTCCATGAGCGACCGTTCCAACCCGCGCTCCGAACCGAAGTTGTAAACGCGCGCTATGACGTAATAAGTAAGAAGCCGGCAGTCCAAACGGTGGACGAATTTGACCTCGTAAATAGCACGACAGTTCGATTCGCAGTCCAAACCTCACAGATCCGCGGTTTGGAACACAGTCCTCACTCACTCTCACTCACGATCCGACACTGTACGTGTGATGGGCGCTATTTAAAGAGGCGTAAAGGCCGTTAGGCTGAGACTATATTACCGGAATTTCACCGATCGGATAAAACTTTCTGGTCCAGAGTTGAAAGTCGAACTCACGAATGTTGAGTCAAATGAAACTGTCAAATGTGACAGTTGTCAAATCGAATTTTAGATATGTTGTTATTAATTGTACTGTAGGTTCTTGGTGGAAATTCATGTTTCGCAGTAATAACACACAGGATTTCTTGAACAGGAACACTTAAAGTGGAAATAGTGCAAGAAATCCCGTGTGTTATTACTGTGAAATCGAATTTTCTCCGGTTCTCTGAATTTTCTCCGGTCAGAGAGATTCCGGTAATATAGTCTAAGAGCTAAAATTTGACTGTCCTCTTCAATATTGTGTAACTCTCGCTAATATTCAGAAAGCACTAACCCAGGACCGATGTAGACCATACGGCGGTCAGCTCTGAAAGCTTCCTTAATCGAATCCTAAACTATGGCGACGTTTATCGCAGAATAATTTTATCCTAAGTGTAACTTAGATGTTCTGAAAATCTGTTTATAGTCCATTGAAAATCTATCATTCGTACAGACGAGGTAAATAAATGTTTAGCAGGTTGATTGTCCTCGTAATTTGGTCGTATTATAAGGAAGTGGTCGATTGAATTACGCGTTGATAGTTACGGAACCTTAAGAGGAAACATCAAGGGCTAGAGAAATGAAAAATAGGTATTTGTAAAATATTTTCCTGTTGAAATGGACGCAATCATTCGAGATATTTCTATTGGCGTCGGAGATGTAGAAAACGGAAGACAAAAGGAAAATTGCATTCATGCTGCTTTCCATGGGAGAAAAAGGTCTAAATATCTACAATTCCTTCAATTTGGACCTAAACACTGCTACATTCCAAGAGGTCAAGACAAAATTCGTAGCGTATTTTGAACCCAAAAAGAATTTGACGGTGGCGCGGCACAAATTCTTTACGTTGAACGAATCCTTGGAAAATTTTCTAATGAAATTAGAAAATGCAAGTACACGTAGCAATTGTTCCTTTCAAGGGGTAAGGGACATTCTCATTGCTAATATGGCCACAAACTTCTCGCAATTTCGTCAAAAGCTCCTACAAGAGCAAGATCTATCCCTAGAAAGAGCCAAACTTCTATGTAGAATACTCACGATGGCGCAAAAAAGTTAAGAATCAATTAATGCAGCAGATGGAAGAGAATAAGCCACAATATACAAGCTACACAAAAGTCGTCGAGCCAGTTCTCCCCCATACCAGAAGAAAAGAAAGTCAAGATCCCCCAAAGTCAGCCAAGGTCAGCTACACCTGGATCCAGAACAGCGTGTGTAAAGTGCAATACATCGCATGGTCGCCGCAACTGGCCAGCATGGAATCACAGATGCAGGTCATGTTTTAAATATGAACATTTTACTAATTTATGCTTTTAGAAAAATTGTGTCAGGACTGTTGATTCTTGGGGTAGGTAGCATAAATCTCGAGGATGAATCAAGCCCAACAAGTGCTGAGGCTGAGAGAATTACTATTTGGGCATTGTTCAGCATTAAAAACATAAAGTCGCAAAATACCCGTACAAATTTGAATAACACAGATAATTCCTGGCATTATTCTCTGAAAATAAACAATAAAAATGTAGATTGCCTAATTGACACTGGAGCAGACATAAACATAATGTCTTACCAAGTCTTTATAGAATTGAATATTAAGTTTTAAAAACAGAGTAAAAAAATGTGTAATAAAATAAATAATTAGAAAAATAAAAAACCCGACTGTAAAAAAACCTAATATACCTAAGATACCTAACGCACTTAAAAGACTGAAACAAGACTGTAAAATCACAGTACTAAAACCTAATTTAACCTCTATTTTAGTTTAACAGATTACACTATGGGTTGAAGATTATGTGAAGTGAAATAATTGTCATGGTGTTTGTTAGCAAGTGGGACCCATTTATTTTCGTACGATATATAATTTGTAAATTGCCTGACCTCTCGCGAAAGTATTACTGCTTAAATCAACAACAGCTCGGTCTAAAGTTGTGCCCTGCAATTTATGAACTGTTACCGCCCAGCTCAAAATTAATGGAAGCATACGTCGCTCGATCTTTCCTTTACCACGCAAAGCATCAAATTCAGTAGTGCGCGGCTTTATACAAACACCAATGCCTGGTAAATTGCCAGTTATACTAGACTCATCAAACTCTAGAAATACAGCTTGAGGCAGTTCTCCTACTTCCAGCTGGTCTCTGCGTCATCTAGCAGTGAGTAGCGGAATAAAAAATTTAAAACTGATTTGGTGACCGTCGTAAATACAAAATATGATTAACTATACCGGGTATAACAAAAATGCGCAATAGTGTCCAACGTTTTAATATATTTAAAGCTAAATACGACTATTTGAATCCATTGATTACAAATTTATTCGATAGATTCCATTAAAATGATTGTAATTATTCCTGATTAAATTTAAATACATGACATATGTATATTTTTGAAATCTCCATTTAATTTCCTTTATTTCGATACCAATGTCGATAAGTTTGGTTAAAAAAATTAAAACTACTTACAATTTGGCGCCAAAATCCGCCATTTTGTCATTTTTTTTTAAAAAAGCTATCTAAGGACACTTGGGTTATTAAAACAAATCTAACGATACCTTAATTGTCGAAATTCATCCAGCCGTTTGGAAGATACGTGGGAATAAAGGAATTTACATACATACATACATACAAGATACGCGCGAAAAACATAACCCTTCCTGATAGTCGGGTAAAAATATAACACAATATCTTTGCATAAGTGGACATAAAATCCCCATAATGTCAGTATGAAGCATATGGTGCTTATTTGAAAACACCGGAAAACATTACTTTTGTTGTAACTGTTGCAAAATGACCGTAAATTTAAGAGATGTAATTGTCAATGTCATATTGACAGGTGTAACGAGTAAAGCCTATTTACTTAGTAATATTTCGTACAACTAAAAGGCTATTCTCAGTGTAGACTGTAGACGTATTTGTGTTAGACATACCTCATATGTAATACGTGTTTGTGTTAAGCACCAATAAAGGGGAATATAAGAATTGTTGCTGTATTATTATCATCACCACTCAAGCGTAAGAAGGACTTACATATCAAGAGGTCGTAGCTCGCTACAGTAACAAGGTTAAATTGTCCAACTGTGATTGGATTGTCCACTTGTACGAGGGCTGCACTAAAAGTATCGGGAATGGAATATTTCCACTGTTCCTGTCATATTAAAATCTTTTTAATTTAAAACTCCTTGGTTTTAAAAATCGAATACCGTTTATTTATTTAAAAAAAGATTCTCGGTCTTGTCACAAGGTCTTGTCAAACTTGTTTAGTCGTTGGGAAAATGGAATTGACTCGAGAAAATTCTAGAGCGATGATTTATTATGACTTTCGAAGTGGTTTAACACAAAAACAGTGTGTCGACCGGATGATTTCTGCATTTGGTGATGAATCCCCATCCAAAACCACAATTTATCGCTGGTTTGCTGAATTTCAACGTGGACGTGTCAAGCTCAGTGATGATCCCCGTCAAGGTCGTCCAAAAACTGCAGTCACCCAAGAAAACGTTGATGCTGTGCGTAAGCTGATTAAATACCGCGAAATGAATACCGCGAAATTCAGGAAACTTTAGACATTGGCATGAGTCAAATACAAATAATCTTGCATGAACAATTAGGTGTAAAAAAGTTGTTTTCCCGATGGATACCGCATTTGCTCTGTGAAGAGCAAAAAGCGGCTCGCGTTACTTGGTGCGTCAGAACTCTCGAAAGATTCCACGCAGGATCCTCAAATGCTGTATACAACATCGTATCAGATGACGAATCCTGGATATATGCGTACAAACCCGAAACAAAAAACCAATCACGAGTTTGGGTGTTCGAAAATGAGTTAAAGCCAACAAAAATTGTTCGTTCACGGAGTGTTGCAAAAAAAGTGGTGGCCACGTTTGTCTCCAAAACCGGCCATGTTGCGACTATTCCTCTTGAGGGACAAAGAACGGTTAATGCAGAATGGTATGCTAACATTTGTTTGCCACAGGTCGTTTCTGAACTCCGTAAAGAGAACTGCAACCGCCGCATCACCCTCCATCACGACAATGCGAGTTGAAAGTGTGAATGCGAGTTCTCACACCGCGCTCTGTGCGCGGTGTGAGAACTCGCATTGCAACAAAAGAGTTTTTAGAGCAAGAAATCATAGAATTATTAGACCATCCGCCGTACAGCCCCGACCTAAGCCCTAATGATTTCTATACTTTCCCTAAAATAAAGAATAAATTGCGTGGTCAGAGATTTTCATCACCTGAAGAAGCTGTGGACGCCTACAAAACGGCCATTTTGGAGACCCCAACTTCCGAATGGAATGGTTGCTTCAATGATTGGTTCCATCGTTTGGAAAAATGTGTCAAATTTCGCGGAGAATACTTCGAAAAGCAATAAATACATTTTTAAATAGTAATGTTGTGTCACTTCCTTGATTCCCGAAATTTTCAGTGCCGCCCTCGTATAAAGCTAAATATAATAATAAAAAACTTTTCTATAAGAAATAAAAAATTTAAGAATATTGAGCAAAATGTATATAACATGTACCTATCAAAAAACTTAAAGAAAGAGCTTCAACTCATGGAAAACATGGGAGTCATACGGAAGGTGAACAAACCTACTCTCTGGGTGAGTAGTTTAGTAACTACCATGAAAAAGAATCGAGGATTGAGAATTTGCTTAGGTTCTAGAAATTTAAATAAAAAAATATTGGGATGTCATTATCCTATTAAAAACATAGATGAGGTCAGGTCTAAATTGTCGTTATTTTCTAATTGATATTTTACATTATTGGCAATATTTACATCATCTATTGGCTATTCGAATATGACAAACAACGTGGCATCTTCTGTGGCTCAATGGTTAGTGCGTCGGTGCTCAAGCCGGAAGTCGCGAGTTCGAATTCCGCCAAACAACCAAAAGTCTTCTGTATTCTGTGTATAATATAATTAAAATTAAATTATACATATTTTTATTATATTAAATATATGTTTAGTATAAAGTATTAAATATCATATTTCCGTTGCACAAGTTCTTTAAGAGAACTACAATGGCAGTGGTATGAAAAAATTGTTTGCCAGCAGTGCAAAAAGTCCAAGCATACGTAGCTGAGCTAAGAATATATTATATTATATTATGGTAATATGAGCGACGCGCTTTGACAATTAAAGAACGAAATAACTTATACCTATTACGCAACGAAAAAAAACATGTTATGTGAAAACTAAAAAATTCGCGGTTTCTCTGGGATAAGGCTAAATCTATTTTTCACCCTCAAAACCCCCTGCATGTACTAAATGTTATTAAAATTGTTGAAGCCGTTTCCCAGGTTCTGATTTCATATTCATATACAAGAATTGCTCGTTCCTTTTTAAAAATGTGTAATGAAATTCTTACCATTTTGCATGTTGCACTGTGTTAATTATAAATGTACCATGTAATATTCCTCGGCACGGCAATTACACGTGTTCGTGAAACATTAGCTCTAACACTCCCCGGCATGCAAATATGCTGTAAATTATACTGATCAATTGTACTTACTTGCATTTCTTTGTCATGTTTCTCTTTCTGCATTTAAGAGGCATATTACATCTCAACTGTGATTTTTGCGTAAAATGGCCAATTATAGCGTTCTTGATCTCAGAGACAAATATACATTTAAAAAAATTTACATATTGAATAGTGCAGAATAGCTATTGGACTAGTTCGTAGCGGCTTCGCTTTTTATACATTTTTCTTAACTTTTTTATTAAACCCAAAATTGCAGAGAAAGATTTTCATAAAATCCGCGAAGGCACTTTTTTGAGCTTCTGGATTGAATTACTGTTCTAAGCAAATGAAATAATCAAATGAGAATATTATCTCTTATATAGTCGTATAGTTCGTAGCGGCCTTAGAATTTTGAAATATCTTCGATTTAATATAGAAAAAAATCTTATTCTAAGCCAAAAAAACTTTGAAAATTGCTTTAAGTTAACTGTGAATTAGTCCTATCTATGATAATATCATTAAGCAATATTTATACCAGAACAATTGTTACTTCATGAGGAATAAAGATTTTATAATTTTAAAGCATGAATTTATTAACCTATTTCAATAAAAACGATAAATACAACTGCAAAATTACTACAAAATGCGAAATGTCGGGAACGCTTCAAATACCTAATCTCGCAGAGTGCAGATTTGTAATAGGGCTCTTAATGATTTTTGAATAAATAATAAAAATCCACAAGTCCATTTTAATTTTGATATTATTGTTGGGTAAAGATGGTCTATGGATAGATAAGGCATCCCATACATTAAACCGGCCAAGTGCGAGTCGGACTCGCGCACGTAGGGGAACCCATTACACAATTGTGTTTACTTATTACTTCGTTATTTTTGTACAAAATTTTCCAAGTAAGAGCATTTTACAAGTTAAGTATCTATAACTCCTAAACATAGATAGATCAAGACTACCATCATAATTTTTTTAATGTTTTAGAGTGAGACCAAAAAAAAGCGCTTTTATGTTGAATATCTCGCAAACGGATACCTCATTCAAAAAATTGTCTTAGAAACCTCTAGGTATGTTTTTAAACTTTCCACTACTAATAATTAGGCTACCTACCACTTTACGTGTAGTCCTGGTACCCTAAAAGTATTTTTTCGTGAGTTTATTTTAGTAAATTGTCGACGTTGTAAACACACATTATACATGCAAAGTTTCATATTTCCAGCACTAACCGTTTGGACGGACATGACGAAACCATAAGGGTTCCGAGACGTGAACTACGGAACCCTAAAAGTATCCTCTAGAGTCTAGACCACCGGGTCAATGCTTAACCTTAATAATAATGCTTACCGAAGCATAAGTAAAGTATGCCGGCTAAGGTGGTCCTTATTCCTAAGAAAAAAAAAAAAATCACGGGGCACCACATAAGATGATTATATACCATAAGAAACTAACTCAGTATTTTTCTCAAATTTTTAAATAACATTTAGGGGTCGCTATCTAAGTTTGAATTTTAAATAAAAACACATAATCTGTATTTGTCGATTTATTTTATTTATAAGCCAGGGCATAATAAAATACAAAGTTACTGTGGTTATTATAAATTAAGATAATATTATTTAGTTGTATTTTTTGTTAAAGCTTCCAAAGGCTTTTAGGTCTTTCAATAATTGTAAATTGTTTCTTGGTGCTGACCAACCGGTAGATGATTGAAACCAATGTTTTGTATAAATCATCAGATAAATGAATATTTCTCTCACAGCTTTTTTGTCCTCTTTCGTTAGCTTAAATATGATGTTTAAATATACATCTAAAATCTTTTATTGTGAAATTCAATAGTTCCCTGTACTAATCTCGAGGTTAAGGCTCAGACGACGGGCCGATCGTTTCAGTTAGAACTGACACCTAGTTCGGCCTGAACGGATTCGAGCGAATACACGGAATAAATCGCATCCCACCGAACTGAGATCAGTTCGGCCCTTAGATCAATAACGCCTAGATCAGGGGTCGGTAACCTTTTGAGTCGGGAGAGTCAAAAATTTACAAAATTTCTAAGTTTTTAAACAGCCACAAATTTTTTTCTTGCCATACATAAATAAATTCTAGCAGAATCATTTTTTTATAAAAACTAATCTAGTTGTTCATAAGAACTGGTAAAGACACTAAACTGTCTTGGGTTGGAAGCGCATTAAAACCTACATTATCATCATATTTTTCTATTTTTAATTACAAAGCGAGCGAGCAGAGCGTGCCAGGAATTTTTTTGTCTATTTTACAGGTTAAACTTTAAACCCTGAAAGACTGTATGTACATTTGGGAAAATACACTAAAATAAACAGAACGTCTGTACAAAATAATATAGTACATATTATGTAGTTTATATTTATTGCATCTAAATTCCGAGTTACGCGTAATTGAGGCGCGAAGCCGCAGGCGGAGGTCCACGTCGCGTCGCCCATGCCTTACGCCGCCTATGACTGCGGGGAAAAGCGATTTTCCCCGCACGTTTTTCAATTTTTTTAAATAAAATAAACTATATTTGCGTATAGTACTAAAGAGCCGCAGCTCCACATTCAAAGAGCCGCATGTGGCTCGCGAGTCGCAGGTTGCCGACCCCTGGCCTAGATCGATAGTCTTCAATTAAATCGATCGATAGTCTTCAAATACTTACGTTCACCGACACGCACACAAACAAAACATTAATGTTGTGGAGACGAACTTCTATAATATATATATTATATAATCGGTATCTTGACAACGGCTACAAGTATTACCATGAAATTTAGTATGCAGGGAGTTTTAGGGGAGAAAAAATCGATCTTGCTAGGTGTTATCCCTTAGAAACTGCGTATTTTTAAACAATGTATGTTTTTTTATTTCGTCGTGTAAAATACCTATATATCAATAATTTGGATATTGGATGGATGGACGTAAGGGATTACGTCAGTCTGATTGGCAGCTTGGTATGCGCATCTACGTGTAACTTTTGCATTGTTCGGAAATTCGGAATGTGGTGGGTTCGAATCCTGATAAGATAAATATTTTTGTGATTCTTTTTCTTAATTTTATCGACTCGACACCGAGCTCGGTCTCCCAGGTACTAATTATAATGTATCAGGACCACTAGATTGGGCCAGCGATTGATCAACTACATTATACATATTATACGATTTTCATATTACTTATATACATTATATACAGTATACATATTATTTCGAAATTTTAAATATTTAAACACATAAATAAAATATTACTAAACCATCATTTTTCCTGCCATTTAACTTTTTCGTTAAAATTCAATTTCTGGTAGCGACCAAAAATTAAAAGAAAAAAACTTATTTCATATTTAGATATGTATATTTTCAAATGATAAGGTGCCGCGAGGAAAATTCAAAAGTTAATAAAATTAAAAGGAAAAAGGAAAAAGAAAATTAAAAGGAAAATTAAAATAAGGACCAACCCAGGGGCATTGCCCCTCTTGCCCTGACTGTTCTTACCCAATGTTGCTTCCACAATAGACACGAATCCAACGTCACCTCCTATTTCCAAGCAAAACAGCTATACTCTGTAGGTTACAAGAAAATGTAAATACTCAAAAATACCCTTCCATACCACGTCAATCTGGTCCCGTGCTAAGTTCTCGAGGAACTTGTGTTACGGGTACCATAAAACGGTAATATACTTAATACTTTTGCACTTTAAACATACACATATTTAAGATTTTATAATATTATATACACATAGGTATTAAATATAATACCCATCCACGACCCAGGAGCATAGAAAACATTTTTTCCTTTTTCGGGATTCGAACCCGCGACCTCCGGCTTGAGCACTGACGCGCTCACTGAGCCACAGAGGTTAAGTTAACTCCCACATTTCTGCTGTGTCACAAATAATGAAACATTGAGAAATGAGAATGAAGTAGACGCGAATGGGAGCAATATGGAGGATTTGTTAAGTCATTTTCCGTCGTTATGTCGTGCGGACTCGCCACATTTTTTTACCGGTCAAGACGAATAGACCCCATTAATCTCTATCCCTTTCAGGGTTTATTTCGGTCTCATCGGTCGGTCAAATTGTAAAAACGGGACCATATTACTGAGACTTCGCTGTCTATCCGTCCGTCATCAGGCTGTATCTCCTTTACTGTGATACCTAGACAGTTGAAATGTTCACAGATGATGAATATTATTCATCCGAACTGTGAAAACTTCGATAGCGCGATTCAGGATTGTGGCGCTAATTGGTCCGCCACATCACATCCCCGAAGACCGCAGGTTGTATCTTGAGTCTTCTGCTTGAGTCGCCAGTGCCAGAGAGTCCCAGTGTGTCGGAACTGTGCTGCTGTTGCACAGGCTCCAGTGAGTCGGAGCACGTGCGGGCCGATGCTTAGTGCTGGCCAGGAGAGATGTGCTCTGCTGCTGACCGGTCGTTGTAATGAGAGTTGAAGAAGCCGATTGAAGCCGATGTGGGATCGACCAGGCCGCGGTGCGTTGAGGCTGGTAGTCGAGTTACCCGAAGAGGCTGAAGCTGGCTGGCGAGGTGCGGTGGGGCGGGGAGTGATGATGATGATATCTAGAAGGAGGCGTGTTCTGTCGAGGGTCATGGGAGAATAGTGATTAGTGGCAGCCCCAAAGAGAGATCTCTGACCTAGCGAGATGGTATGCTCGGTCAGGCCGATAGATGACTGATTTTTTTTATTACATAAGTAAAGAGCTGGTACTCTTAAATAGGAGTAACTTCTCAAAAAAAACATTTTATTCTAAATCAATATTTTCAAAGGTTTGTTGTTAGTTTACAAAATTTGGCAAGTCTCGTGAATATTCCATACAAAAGTCGTATTAATCGTGACGTCACGCCTAGTTAAAAGTCATGAAGCAGATATAGATTATTAATTTGCTCCATGGAAAAGGTGTATGAAACATAGAGCCACAGGAATATAATAACTGTAAATATGCCAAAATGTATGATTTGTTGTATGTTTTTGTATTTGTAAGTTGATAAACTAATGACGTTATTGTTTTACTAATTTAGCTAAAGAATTTGATTTTTATATTTTTTAACTACACAAAAATTCTATTTTTTAACGATTATGAAATAGTTACACAAATATTTCTGAATATTTTTTTTAACGAGCAAATGGCCCACTACACACACACCCACCACTACAACTCTGTGTAGCCAGGGCCTTTAGTCAAGATGAATTCGATAATTTCGACGGCGAAGTTCGAAAAACAAAATGTATGGGATTTGTCATACGACATCGCAAGCGACCTGTCACGTAGCGATGACTTATGTCAAATCCCATACATTTTTGATTTCGAACTTCGCCATCGAAATTATCGAATGCATCTTGACTAAAGGCCCAGGATCGACAGCGTTATTGGTTAACGTAAATATAATATAAAAACCCTATGATATGATGTCAGGGTTGCCCGAGGGACATGATAAATCTGTCTTGGAAACCGCAACGAAAATATTCAACTTCTAAATATTAAACTAAATTTTTTACATGTAATCGTAAATAGAGTAAATCGTTTTACACGCAATAGGGGAGCCTATTGCGTTATACTCAGTAACGGCAGTACATTCGTATATTGTTCATCCAATTCCATTCGTACCATTCCGATATTGTAAAAAACCAATAACAATTTTCGAGGGAAAGCGGATTAATTGTACAAAGTTGTTGACTGTTATGTTATTGTATTGTAAACTATTGTATTGTAATATTGTATATATTTGTAAACTAAACTTCATTGTTCTGTCAATGCAGTACTAATACAGACTAGTAACTACAGGTAACTACAGAGCACCAACGCTAACCACTGAGCCACAGAGGTCACTCTCTGGCTCAGTGGTTAGCGTTGGTGCTCGAGTCGGAGATCGCGGGTTCCGGGGACCGTCAGGGAACAAAAAATGTTTCTGTGTTCCTGGGTCGTGGATGTGTATTGGAGTGTGTGGAAATTATATAATAGAAAATCTTAAATATATTATGTTTGTATGTTATATTAGTATGAAAGTATCAAATATATTTCCGTCATCTGGTACCTACCCGTAACACAAGTTCTTCGAGAACTTGATGTGGTGTGAAAGTATCCATAGATATTTTAATAGTGACAAAAGTATACTGTTTTAGAATTACTACTTTTAAGAAAATTTGAATAAATTATCTCAACCAAAAGATACACGTTTCATATGACATCAGTCATACACTGAACAAGCGCTATGTCGCTTTTTTCAAAATGCAGCGCTATGTCGCGCATCGTTTCGTTTCGGTGTGAATTGACCTTTATCTCATTAACTCCTAGACTATAAGAGCTCGGACCCACGTGAGTTTATTGTGGTCGCGACAGAAAACTCGAGCTGAAAATCGTGCAATCAAATCTGACATTTGATACTTCGATTTTCAGCTCTATTGTATTAGCGCAGAGTTCTATTTATGGTGCAGTTTTTTTCTGTCGCGACCACAAAAAAACTCTCGTGGTGCGAGCTCTTATTATACGCTCGTGGGATGGTAAAGTCTAAGAGCCGGCAGTATTGATCACAGGTCGTCTATATACAGCGCGTGTACTCCGTAGAATATTAAGTGTCGGTATTTCTTAATTAAACTCGTATTACACATTAATTTTCTAGTGGCAATATAACGTTTTATTATGGCTACAGTACAAGCCGGTTATTTTAAATTAAAATCGTAAGAATATCGCCTGGTAGTAACTAGTATATTGAAATGCTCAGACCAAATAAAAAAGTGAAGAGTTCTGCGAACCACACAGTGAGGCCGGACTAAACTACGCCTCGCCGTGTAATGACACAGTGTCACGCACACACATGTAACGAAACTACGCCTTACCTTGTAAGGCAAGGCGTCGCGGTGTGTGGTTTTTAATGTATGTAATGCGGCCTCAGTTTTAGTTTGGCGAAGCTCTATATTCACTTTTTTATTTCGTCGAGTCGAAGTGCCTTTTGAGGCTTGTGCTGTTTTAGATATTAATTAAAATATTTCAATATCTACCTAAATGTTTTAAAATGTTTTAAAATTTAATTGTCAAATCCTACTATTGTTAAGGACAAATATAGGAAAATAATATCAGTGAGTTGAAATGTGAACGATAAACAAGTGATTTAAAAACAGTACATAAACTATAACGGTGAACATTCAGTGACCATATAATATGTATAGATTTCTATAGCATCAGTGTGAAATAAGTTGTGCTAAATGGTGTTTTACGAACTTAAGGTTATTTTGCTTATAGTTTTTAAGCTAATGTAAATTTTAACTCAATTTCTTTTATGGTGTGTAGATAAATATAATACGTAACGTAAATAACAACAGTTTGGTTTATGTAATAAATAGATACGTAATTATTAAGCGAATAGTGGTAAAAATACATAACATTTCATAGAATGTGTACCTTAGATTGTGAATATATTTAGTATTAAATAAGATTGTTAGTAAATAAGGCTTTATGTATTTGGGAAAATGAATAAAGAATTTCACACAATGCGTTTTACTTCACCTGGCTCATGGAAAATAGGGAAAATTATGGAAAATAGCTGTATAGAGAGTAAAAACGAGATGGCAAATCGGCCTGAAAGAGGCGTACGGGCGCGGCTCTCTATACGGCATTGCCATGAAGCCAGGTAAGCAAAGCGAAATTTGAGATAAATGTTCTCCTCAAAACCAGTGTTTTATTATCGCCCCGGCTCTGCCCAATTCGGTGTAACCTTGCTATCTTCGAGTCTAATCTGAACCGGCGGATGAAACCCTGTGGAATAGTACAGTCCCCTACAGTAGTGCGTGGTCCTTCGGCGGGACGGATTGGAAGATTGAAGAAATATTCGAAGTCCATATCAGGTTGAAAATAACGAAGACGACACTTAAAAAAATTTGAACAGCTGTTTTGAACATAGAAAAATTTCCGAAGACTCAAGATAGAAATATTTACCGAAGACCGGACTTTGAAAATTTTCATCGTCTGTTTGGACATAGAAAAATTTTTGAAGATTATATATATTATCAATTACAGATTTGAATGTTTGTGTGGATAGGAATGATAGGATAGCCTGTTTTGAGTCATTCACGCCAAAACGACTGAACGGATTTAAATAAAATTTGGTAGGGTCTAGGTAGGGCTCCGGATTAAGCTGATTAACACATAGGCTACTTGTACCGCGGTTATATGTACGGTTCCTGCGCGATTTACTTTTGCGCGCATGAAGTCGCGGGCCACATCTGGTAGTAAATACGTAACAGCCCGTATGAAATCTAAGAAAATTGTTTGAATTGAATCAACAAATATTGAAACACCACATAGCGTTTTATTTAATGATTTAAGAATTGATCAACGGTGACACACTGTATGTGCGGCGTTATACAGCGTGTTTTATGTAGCAGTGACTCACAGTAATCGCAAAACCCATTTGCTCTTTTAATTAACGTTACATTAATATTGAGATGCGTATAAGGCTGGGACTCCGGTATCCGGAAAAATCCGGCCGTAGACAATTCTGAGCATTGAAAATAGAACTCTGTGCTAATACAATGGAGTTCAAAATCGAACACGAGTGTCGAGTCAAATATCAATGTCACATATGACAGCTCGACACTCGAAACTTCCATTGTCCCAGGCGTTACTCAATTCATATTAGCTATTCCCTGTTCAGATTCAATTTAATAAGCGACTCAAAAAACGCAGATGCACATGCAATGTTTTTTTTTTTAATTTTTAAAACGTGGTATCAAAGTTACCTTTAAATAGACTTCAAAATAGTCATATGGTTCCGTAAAAAATATTACGTAGGCACTGTCGTTTTTGTAAACAGAAACATTAAAATCAACCAAATTTATGTGACATTGTAGTTCTTTACAGCACGGCAAATAAGTGACAACAATAACTCCCCCACACCGATTTCGGTGACGGTGGCCGGTTTCATTGAAACCAGTGTGTGTGCAGTTCACAAGAGCACTCTCTCTTCCTTTACTCTCGTAAACCAGTGGGACGGATGACCGACACGACTGGCGAGAGATCAGGCGCAGGTCGGAACCTTTTACATGCCCATCCGACGCATGGATCATCTTTCTTGTCACACAATCATGTGATCAGCCTGCATTGTCCCAACCAAACATGGAAACAACATTTTTTGTTGTTCCAATGGGAGAATCGAACCCACGACCTCCGAGTCGAGAGCAAAGCTCTAACCACTAGACCACGGGGCGAGTGACAATATACTTAATTCAAAGTTGTATTATAGCGAGCTATTGTCCTTTTGTTTACAAAAAGATTAATTTGGATCTGGATAGAGTATAAATATAGGATTAGTTTTGGGCTTTGGCAAGGTTTAAACCTACACAGCCATTGTTATAATTAATCGAATTTAGCTTGTTGCCGAATGTTTATTGGATAGTATTGGATTGTAATCGGAATAGTTCGTGAAGTGAAATAGTTTCGGTGATAGTCCATTTTATTTCCAAATGAGAAGTGTAACAAACCGTTTGAAATGAGATGTACAAATAGTTCCACACTATTCGGCGTTCACTGCAAATAGAAATGTTAAACAATAAACATTGATTGGTATTCATATTAATTGATTTCATTGTAACTCAATTAAACCTTTACAATTGTAAGGTATACAACAGACCTATCAGCATTTCACCACACCACCACATTCCGAATTTCCGAACAACCCAAAATTGTCAATCGGAGTGACATTATAGAGTAGAAATTATAGGTATATTGTTGCACGATGAAAGAAAAAACATAAATAACTTAAAAATGCGCTCTCTCAAAATGCGGCTCGAGGAACTAGAATAAAAAGCCTTAATAGACAAGTACAATATGAGTGGTGACCTATACAGGTAACAAATAAATACATCCAAACAAAATAGAATTGAGTTAATTTTATAAAAATATTAGTTAATTTTAAGATGGTACCATGCAGTATGCTTTGTGTGTGTGTGTGTGAGAGAGAGAGAGAGTGAGTGTAAGTGTGTGGGGTGGGTTTCTAATTTCTATGCGCATACGCATGTGTATTGCATATTCATAGAGATGTTCATTATGTATATTGATTTTGTAAATTTTTTACAGTACTATTGTAATCTAAAGAAACTAACCAATCTAAACTAAAATTTAAAACTCGTTTCGGTTTTTTCAATGTAAGAGGATAAAAATTACTACGTGTATTCGCCAAGAGGAGGAGAGAGGAGATGAATAGAATTCGCCGTAGAATTGTCGCCTGGCAAGAGAGGTTCGGTGACGAAATATCGAACAGATTGTCCATGTACTTCCTTTGCTAGGTTGTATGCAGGGGAGCTCTCTATGTGTACGAAGGATCGCACTCATGATGAACAGGGCCTTTAGTCGAAATGCATCCGATAATTTCGACGGTGAAGTTCGAAAACAAAATGTATGGGATTTGACATAACGCATCGCAAGCGACATGTCGCTTATCGATGACTTATGTTAAATCCCATACATTTTTGATTACGAACTTCGCTGTCGAGTTTATCGAATGCATCTTGACTTAATGCTCATTGCCTAACTGTGAGCACCTCAGACTCTCGATACAGGAGTTGAGTACTATAGCGACGAGGATACCCATGACCTTTAAGATAGCGCACTGAGTATGCTCCAGATGCAGCAAGGTACGGGTTCTACACCCTCCCTGTGTGCTAATGCAGACTGCAGTATTGTATAAGAGATTGCGCGAGAGCAAAGTATGCACACCTTAACGTATTTATATCTGCCGAGCTCCTTAGTTTGCGAAAGGCAAGAATCAGCTTTCTTATGCGCGATGTAAGAATTTGTATGTGGGGAGACCAGCAGAGATTATTGTCTAAGACAAGTCCTAGGTATTTAATATTGGCTACGGACGTTAACTTGGAACAATGAGAGACATTACCAGCACAGTTATATGACGCGTTTTCAAATTTGACATAAATTTCGTCTTTTCTAGATGATTTTACGACAAAATAAAAAATCCTACAAAACTAACAATTGCCACAAATAGAGTACTTCTTTATCTGTAAAATGGTTCAAAAATATTATAAAAAATTTCAAACTTTTACTTCAGCAAAAACAATTTTCCAGAACCTCTTCAGCCGAAATATACAAAATGACGACTTTACGATAATTTTTTGCTCCTATGTAGCTTACTTTGTTTGTTTAAAAATACCCAAAGATAGCGGATATAATCACCATAAAATTGGCAAAATATAATTCAACAATATTAAACATTTATTTAGAAAAACCATAGAGGACGTCGTGGACTACATCCGTAAGAAGACGTCCCTCGCCTTGAGGGTCGAGCGTCTAGAGTCTCGCCACAAGGTCAATTTCAGTTCCTTTGTGGTGAGAGTACCGACGCACCTACTGTCGACCTTCGAGGTGGAGGATTACTGGCCGACGGGTGTGGTCTATCGGAGGTTCCGGGGGAAACTCCGGAACGAAGTAACATCACGTCGCCGACAACACGTGACAAAGTGTAGTTTTTAAGTATATAATATTATCTATGTTAGTCTGTAAGGTATTTATAATATGGGCCTATGCAGCCTGAAATAAAAGTAATTTATTATTATTATTATTATTATTATATAAAATATTCGATTTTCAAGTGTAAATGCGTGGCAATAAGGTTTATTTTATTCGGTCAGTCAGTCACTCGGCCGCTGTCAAACAACAGATATTGCAAACGCGTCCTTAAGAGAAAACGCTTAATAAAATCCACTGGATAAACCAAATCTAAAAATTAAATTAAATATCTTTTTGTACCGCTTAGAATTAACTCCTCCACTTGATCGATAGAACTAACTAGGGCGATGAGCCGTATAATTCAAGCTCAGACAAGAGGGGAACTGTTTATAAGGGTCTACCTTTACCTCTAAGGGTCTGTTCACACCGCGACGAAACGCGATGCTTCGCGGCACGCGCTTTTAAGATAGCTATTCAAAATTGAACTTTATTCACTACACAAAAAGATACATGTTACATATGACATCAGTCATACACTGCACATGACATTCGAATGCGCAATCAAGATTACATGATTACACATCAATTTGAACGAATTTCATTTTTAGGGTTCCGAAGTCCAAACACAAAGGACAATCAAAATTTTTCTTTATTACTGAAACTTCGCTGTCTGTCTGTCCGTCCGTCCGTCTGTCATCAGTCTGTATCCCTTAACCATGAAACCTGGCCAGTTAAAATTTTCACGGATAATGTATTTCTTTTGCCGCTATAAGGCTGGGACTATATGCTCCGGAATCCGGAAGGCCGTGGAAAATTCTGAGTATTGAAAATAGAACCCTGCGCTAGTACAATAGAGTTAAAAATCGAACACATCTGTGTCGAGCATGGAGCTAGAGCAAAGAGGAGTCGTTGTAATATGGCGTCGAGTCAAATGTCAATGTCATAAATGTCAGCTCGACACTCGAAACGTCCATTTTCAACTCTATTGTATTAGAGTCTGTCAAAATGGCCCCAAAAACTCTATAGATGGGACCATTTAAATGGAGACAGTTTTTGCCTCAACATATATAATATGTATATATTATAGACTAGGCTAGGACCATAGACGTGTCCCAGCCTAATATCAAATCTCCTATACAGCAAACATTATTATGATACGTTATTCGAATCCGCCTGTCCAGTACCGTATTTATTTCATTGCTTCGCTAATCTACTTTGTACGTGCTACCAAGGAATTGACGTAGTTTCCTAGATAACTAGCCATGAATTGAAAAACTTCAGCTATCCCTTGTCTACTAGTTTTCTTTGTTCAAATTTTCTTACTCAACTTACATAACTTTAATCAACTATTTACAAGTTAATTTATAAGTTGCGAGGAAGTTTGTAGTTCTTGTGAGTCGGGCGTCAGTTTAGGGTTCTGTAGACACTAACATAAGTTTGCCGCGTGTCATTTTAGCGGTTCCTCCATAGGAATGTACGAGGGCGGCACTGAAAATTTCGGGAATCAAGGGAGTGACACAACATTACTATTTAAAAATGTATTTATTGCTTTTCGAAGTATTCTCCGCGAAATTTGACACACTTTTCCATACGATGGAACCAATCATTGAAGCAACCATTCCATTCGGAAGTTGGGGTCTCCAAAATGGCCGTTTTGTAGGCGTCCATAGCTTCTTCAGGTGATGAAAATCTCTGACCACGCAATTTATTCTTTATTTTAGGGAAAGTATAGAAATCATTAGGGCTTAGGTCGGGGCTGTACGGCGGATGGTCTAATAATTCTATGATTTCTTGCTCTAAAAACTCTTTTGTTCTGTGCGCGGTGTGAGAACTCGCATTGTCGTGATGGAGGATGATGCGGCGGTTGCAGTTCTCTTTACGGCGTTCAGAAACGACCTGTGGCAAACAAATGTTAGCATACCATTCTGCATTAACCGTTCTTTGTCCCTCAAGAGTTTTGGACACAAACGTGGCCACCATTTTTTTTGCAACACTCCGTGAACGAACAATTTTTACTGGCTTTAACTCATTTTCGAACACCCAAACTCGTGACTGGTTTTTTGTTTCGGGTTCGTACACGTATATCCAGGATTCGTCACCTGATACGATGTTGTATACAGCATTTGAGGATCCTGCGTGGAATCTTTCGAGAGTTCTGAGGCACCAAGTAACGCGAGCCGCTTTTTGCTCTTCACAGAGCAAATGCGGTATCCATCGGGAAAACAACTTTTTTACACCTAATTGTTCATGCAAGATTATTTGTATTTGACTCATGCCAATGTCTAAAGTTGCCTGAATTTCGCGGTATGTCACATGTCGATCTTCCTCAATCAGCTTACGCACAGCATCAACGACCTTGACGGGGATCATCACTGAGCTTGACACGTCCACGTTGAAATTCAGAAAACCAGCGATAAAATGTGGTTTTGGATGGGGCTTCATCACCAAATGCAGAAATCATCCGGTCAACACACTGTTTTTGTGTGCAGAGCGATGATTTATTATGACTTTCGAAGTGGTTTACTTCGAAAGTCATAATAAATCATCGCTCTAGAATTTTCTCGAGTCAATTCCATTTTCTCAACGACTAAACAAGTTTGACAAGACCGAGAATCTTTTTTTAAATAAATAAACGGTATTCGATTTTTAAAACCAAGGAGTTTTAAATTAAAAAGATTTTAATATGACAGGAACAGTGGAAATATTCCATTCCCGATACTTTTAGTGCAGCCCTCGTATATATACATATAAAGTATCCACGATTAAACTGCCCTTGGGGTTGTTTGTGGCAGTCGACGTTTGACATTTGTCATCCTGACATATTGACATTTGCTCTCCGCAGTTTAATCAGTCCGCATTTATTTGACAAAATTTTCTGAAATCAAGACGGCATAACTTTTTCTTGTATGATTTTTATCTGTCAAATGTACATCGTAGCCCTTCCTTAGCCCTCGTGACCACGAGAGTATTTTAGCGGTCGGTCGGTTTGCGACAGAAAAACCTGCACCCTGCACCTGTAAATATAACCCTGCGCTAATACAATAAGCAAATGAAAAGATGAAAATCGAAGGGTCAAGTGTCAAATGTCAGATTGGACAACTCTACACCATTTTCAGCTCTATTGAATTAGCGCAGAAATCTATATTTTACAGTGCAGTTTTTTCTGTTATGACCAGAAAAATGGAAACGTAGCCCTAGTTTTGAAATCACTGAGTTCCTCAGAAAAGATCACCATCGAATGACATAATCAAAGATATTTAATTGGTCTAGCTCGGTAGAGCGCCCAGCGGGGCCAATGATTAGTCTATGGATATAATAGGTATTACGTAAGACAGGTGAGAATTATTTTTTTTCAAAAAAATCTGTCATTCGGATAACCGATTGTTCAATATGATAATGCAGTTTTAGTTTTTATCAAAATCATGCTCGAAACTCTTTCAGTATTTGTTATTCCGTATAGTTTTGTTTTTGCTTAATATTCCCTTTGTTTGCAAGTTGCAAAAGCTTATATAACATTGTTTAACATTTTAATCAGTGATTAAATTGTTACTTTCTTTATTTTTACGCACTATGTTAAATATAATAACTGTTGTGTGGATACTAAGGCATAATTTTTTATTTTTTTATTATATATTAAATGTAATTTATACTTACACATTTCGAAATAATAAATAGATATATTTTTTTATAAAAACTATAACCCGACTACGTAAATTATATAGCCTATGTTACCCGGGCTATTATTACGAATCTGTTGACACCTAATTTATTAAAATCGGATCAGTAATCTATGTAGTTTATCAAAATCGCATTGACTGCCAAAATCAATAATTACCCTTTCTTTTGGCTTCACCGTGGTCGGGTAAAAAGAACCAATTACCGCAGACCATATTTAGTACATAATTTAAACACTAACTAGTAAACAGGACCTAAGCGTAAGGGAAACCCCTAATTAGAGTTTCGTCGGAGTTACAAGTAAAGTTGGATGCAGGTTTGTTATAAGTTTTCCAATGTAAGTCGCTGTAATATTTGTCAAATCTTAGCGCAATGCAAACAATGTAAAATTATCAGGAATTATAGTTAGACTAGCTGTTGCCCACGGCTCCGCGCGCGTAAATACAGTGTCCCACTGTACTTTTTCGGGATTAAAAGTATCCTATGTTTGGATCCTAAACTACTACCATACAAAATTTCATAGAAGTTCAGTAGTTTTTGCGTGAAACAGTAACAAACATCCATCCATCCTCACAAACTTTCACATTTATAATAGTAGTAGGATAGTACAAGAGTTGTGAAGTCTTGGTACATTTTTGATCATCGTGCAGAAGCATGGTCTTTCCAGTCAGTAGCATTATAATGTAGTATTGTCATTTGTTTAAGTTTTAATTAAATTAGATCTGAACAGGGTGGAAGTAAAAAATTACGAAAAATAAAACATTTTACTCTTTCTTTACCTACATAATCTCTTATTTTTGTAGTCGTTTAAAATCCTGTCAATTACTGGACAAATTAACGTAAATTGATGAATTCCTTAAAATGTTTTTATTAATTATTATAATTAAAGACGAAAATACCTCTCCTTAATGGGGTCCTTAAGGATGTAATAACATTAATAGCCTGCAGGCTTAAAATATGATTTCTAGAATATTCCTGTTAAAATCAATGATTTTAATTAATGAGGAAATTTTAAATTCATTAGGTACTTGCTATCTTTTGTCCGCACTTTTTAAGATAGCGATTAAAAATTGAACTTATTTACTACACAAGAAGATACACGTTTCATGTTGCAAGAGTTCATCATCATGTCAAGTCGCAATGTCAAGTCGCAATGTCGAAGGCGCCGCTCATGCGTAAACATCTTTTAGTGTAGTGAATAATGTGCAATTTTGAATAGCTATCTAAAAATGGTGCGCCGCGTCACGTCGAGTAGCGGTATGCACTGACCCTAATAGTCCTAGTTTTTTCGAATGAAAGCATAATGTTTAGAAAATAAAATTAAACAGATTTTCTATAATATGTGGTCTCTGCTTAGTTCCTACCCCTATGGGGCTCGGTCTCTCTCTCTCCGGGATTGAGACCTGATCATGTTATTTTAGCTGATGATGATGATGGAATTTATCAACGTACATCATAATGAGATCACACAATCGGTACAGAACATAAAATCATTAATATCCATCAGCGTTCATTAGTAACACCAATTCCAACTGCGATAGTTGTTGTAATGGATTAGACAAACAGAGAGACATTTGTATTATTCAATAATTTTAGAGAGTTATTTCGCTTACTATCGGGCGATTTGTCTGTTTGTTTATCGGTCTCTATCATCAAAACTCGGAAAAAATTCCCCACATTCAATAGTCGGTTTACAGTGAAATGGACACAATAATTATTGTTGTGTCTATTCCGAGTTTTGATGATATAGACCGATAAACAAACAGACAAATCGTCTGATTATAAGTGACTAGCGCAACCCATATAACTCGCAATACAAGCGCGTCCCCATCTACAAAACCCTACAACCCCTTAGACCTCCGGTAACCCCAGAGGCTTAGCTTATTGTTAACTTTCAGGTACTTGAAAAATGTTTAATATCGTAAAGTCGCTTTTTTTCTTTCTGTGCCTCATGGGTATACTGGTGAATACTATGACTCAGAATGAGACAGACTCAGAGGATCATGTGCGAAATATTGAGGACGAGGATCTTGACGAGGAAGATATAAGACCAGAGAAGAAGATAGAAACTATTAAATTGGGTGAGCTCTTTATCTTTATCACACCATGTCAATGTGGATCAAAAAGTCATATCTGCCCTAGCACAATTTACAGAAAAAGCGGCGTGGTACGACGCGACGTGTTTCTCGTGCACGTCTCGCGTTGAAACCATTGTTTGCCACTATGGGTGTTGTTACGATGCCATACGAATTGTAGTTAACTTCTTCACGGCAAGCAGTGACAAAACCTCTTACTCAGCACATACGTAATCAAATGTCTTGGACATTTGATTTGTTTCTAGTATTTAATAACACTATCAGCACATCTACGCGTTGTTTCTAGAAATAAGTAATAATATCAGTGTGCTGAGTGCGAGTTTTTTCGCTATGGCATCGAAACAACGCCCCTAGTGGCAAACAATAGTAACTTAATCGATGCCCTACAAATTGTAGTTATCTTCTTCACGGCGAGTAGTGACAAAAACTCGCACACAGCTCACTGTTCGCACGATTTTTCTGGAGTTTACTACGCCTATATGTGCTGATAGTATTATTTGCTTTTAGAAACAACGACAGAAGAAGTCTTCATCATCACGGATGTCCCACAGGACGATATTCTGGAGGCTCTGAACATTGACGAAGGTGTCTACTCCACTCAGACCTATAGGTACATTAATAGCCAGTACAGCAATAGGAAGGAGGACGAGAGATGCTATGACGACTACATGAAATGTCTCTCGACACAGTGAGTAATTTTACAAGATCACATGGAGCCTGTGTAATAATAACTCCTCACACCGATTTTGGTGACGGTGGCCGGTTCCATTTGAAACCACGCCAGTACGCAGAAGTACCCAAGTGTGTGCGCAGTGCACAAAAGCACTCTCTCTTCCTTTACTATCGAAAGCCAGTGGGACTGGATGACTAGGATGACCGACACCACTGGCGAGAGGTCAGGTGCAGGACCGACTTTTTACATGCCCATCCGACGCATTGACCATCTTTCTTGTAAGACAATCAGGTGATCAGCCTGAGTAACCTAACCATGACGTGAATCAGAAGATTTGTACTGACAGAGCGACCAGGTCGGAAACCATGCTGATCATCCGAAAGACGTACACGGATATGTTAATTCAAATACTATTTAGTGCTAGCTGAAAGACCTTGGCAACGGTAGGTAAGACAACAAACAAAACCTTGGTAGGTCGGTAGTTTTCGACAGATAGTCTGTTGCTCGTTTTAGGAATTGGAATAACTCTTTATTTATTATTTTATTATTTATTTTATTGTATTGGGAAAACTTACAGCTTAAAGATAATTACAATAATAATACATTTATAGACACCATAAAGCCAATTAAAAGTTTTCACTGATAGGTAAGAGATTAAGTATACAGTTGTGAATCAAGTTTTAACCATGAGGTGTTGTAACAGAAAGTATAAAAATAAATAATAACATATTATAAATTTGAACTTAGTTTAAAGTACCACATCATGCTACGAGAGTTGCGATTAAAATTAAATTATAAAGAAATACCGGGTGTCACCAGAAAAGGTCGGGTATAATATTATATTGCTCTCGTATGCACCGAAATACACACACACTCTTGACAGTTTTCATTCCAGTCCTAAGTGATACGTTGAAAAGATGACATAACGAGACGACAAAAACAGCTTTACACGCTTTTAGAATATATGTAGGTACGCTGTCTGTTATCGAGCTTTGTGGTTATGTTGTTGGGTTGTCAATAGCCCTTTCTATATCACTGGGAGTTAAGGAAGAAATAGCTATATTGAATCCCTCAGCACCGGCAGCAAGCAATCTGGATCCAGTTTATGTACCTCAGAGAGAAAGACGCTAGAAAAGTACTGAGCATATGCTTCAGCGCTTTTGATTCCAGAGTAGTAGGAGCCGTTTAAAGACACGGTTGGCTCAAACCCACCTTTAGACTTGCTGCCAGAATTGCTTGGGATTTTTGAACAACCTCCTCTGAATACAAAAACAGTGTGAGCTAAACTCAGCTTGTACTTTAATTTTTAGTTCCGATCGAAAGTTCCTAAAATGAGTGTAAGTGAGCTCACGGCGAGTCCGTTTCCATTTCTTATGCAGTCGATTTTTTAGCTTTATACCCTAACTATATCTGCGGCGAACCAAACAGGATAACTTTTAACTTTTAACCAAACAGGATTTTTTTCTTGGGAACAGATGTGTCAAATAAATTATATAAAAGATATATATAAAAGAAAGTCGTGTTAGTTACACTATTTATAACTCAAGAACGGCTGAACTGATTTGGCTGCAAATTGGTAGGGAGGTAGCTTAGATACAGGAGACGGACATAGGATTTTTATCCAGTTCCCATGGGACGTGACATAAAGTTTATAAAATGTGTGATATGGAAAATTACAAAGTAATGGAAAGTCTTACCTTATATTATAAAATATAATAAAATTTGATACCAGCTGGACTGTTTTTGGACTTTAAATTTAAACGGTGAGAAATATTGGAAAAATTGCGGGGCAAATATTAACACTATATTTATAGGCGCGACAGACGAACGTGTGTCGTGACAGCTAGTAATATATACATAGAAGCAATCATGTAGGTGGCCATCTTATTCCCAAGGTGTACAATCATCAATGAAATCATTGACATATAATATTTAATACACATCCGTGACCCTCGCACTGAACTGTTTTGTTTCTTCGGCGGGATTAGAACCCGCGACCTTCGGCTTAAGCGCCTATGCGCTAACCACTGAGCCGCAGAGGTCGCCTTGATTGATTAAATGATTGATTACAGGGTTGTCATGAAAGTGGCCTGCGGCTACAACAACAGGAATTGGTACGGCAGATACACGTTCAACAGCTACTGCGACCTGTATTTCGACAACTGCATACGCGGCTGGAGTAAGTGCATGCCCTAGCACAGCAATGGCGTAAAGTCAAAGGAAATTTTTTTTTTTTTTTTTTCGAAATGGTCTAAGGGTCGGGTAAAGACCGCTGTAGCTAAATCGGACTATAACTAGCCTAGTGGCTAGTTTTTTTGGTAAGAGTCGATGGGAGGGTTTGACCCTCCCTAACATCACCCGGGTGATGTTCAGACCGGATATTGGGGACAGCTACGGATAGTGAGCTATTATTATGACAGGGGAGACG
Organism: Phengaris alcon alcon; assembly: GCA_037179445.1. Lineage (NCBI taxonomy): Eukaryota > Metazoa > Arthropoda > Insecta > Lepidoptera > Lycaenidae > Phengaris > Phengaris alcon. Next base: position 3,007,544 of record JAYRCH010000097.1, read on the forward strand.
CGGGTCTCTCCTGCTAAGGGGTCCGACCCCTTTCTCGCTCGCTGAGGAGTGAGGTTGCCCGCGCGCGGTAGCAAAAACTAGCGACGTGCGAGTTATCGCGATAGAGGAGCTCTCGTTTTTATCGGTATCGGTACTGAGAGGGCCGTCCCTCTCCCCTTCCGCGTAAGGTCGGGATGACTCGCGCGCGTAAGTCCTAATGTCGATGAGGTTCGCGGTGTTGGTAGAGCTCTCTATATCAATATCGCGGTCGCGGACACTATTTTGGTGTGTACCTAGACTACTAGGATGCGAACTCGAACTCGGGTTCGGGTCCGGTCCCGTGTTAGGGTCGGTCTGTACGTCTGTACACATCCGACACGACAACACTGTCGTGTCGGATGTGGGACATCGGGGTAGGCGCCGGCGTCGACCCCGGTGCGATACTAACCTCGCGGGTGCGTGTGGTTTGTGTTTACGTAACTGTACACAGTACGTTACGTATTTTGTGATCGGGTCAACGGGATCGGCTAAGATACGCTCCGGCCGTTTGTACGGGTGTCGGAAAGTCTGTGCGTCGTGATTATAGTCCAGTGCCTTTTTGATAAGGGGGTTTAGGTGATTTTTGCCTTTATCAAAGAATTTCTCTACGAGTTCCTTGATATAGGCTTTAATAGTGACGAGTTCGCAGTCCCTATGCAAGTCGATGTTACGCATGTACCAGGGGGCACCTGTTGCCATGCGTAGAAATTGAGACTCGCTTATCTGTGCGAAAGAGACGCACGCATAAGTGAGTATCGTTCTAATGCAAACCTTATACAATGTAAGCTTATGTCTTAGGGACATTTTGCTTCGTGAATTAAGTAGTGGATATAATTTGTAGAGTACAAATTTCGCTTTGCGTAATGTATTACTGATGTGACTCGAAAACGTCATCGACTTGTTTAGTACTATACGCCTAAATATTTGACCTGAGTAACCTCAGGGATTATGTTGCCGTGCAGGCTAATAGGGCTCATTAGTTTACGGGGGCAATTACGCCTCACTGCCGTATTACTATTGAATTGGATGGCGTGACTTTTGTCGGGATTAACTTCTATTCCCCATTTGGAGAACCAATTACCGAGAGCGGTAACTGACTCCTGGAGGGCTTTAGACGCGGTACAGGCTCGTGTGTGGGAATAATAAAGGGCTGTGTCGTCCGCGAACATGGGATGTTCGCGGATGGGCGCGTGTTTAGGGATGTCACTAGTATACAGGTTATATAGGGAGGGCGAGAGGACCGAGCCCTGCGGTACTCCCGCCTCCATATATCTTGGCGACGACAGTGCGCCTTCTACGCGGAAATGAAATTTACGATTTTTTAAAAAGTTACTAATTAGTAAAACCAGATAATCGGGTATTTCCATTTGATAGAGTTTGTATAACAGTCCGTTACTCGTATGCCAAATTTTATCAAAAGCTTTGCAATGTCAAAGAATACGGCGCACGTCGTCTTCCTGTCGTTTTTGCTAGTTAATATGTACTCCGTTAAGCGGTGTACTTGAGCGGGACAGCTGTGCATTTCGCGGAAGGCAAACTGCTCGTCTGGAAGGAGTTTTTTGTCGGTTATGACGTCATTGAGGCGCCTTTTAATAACTCTTTCGTAGACTTTACCAAGGGAGCTAATGAGACTTATTGGACGGTAGTTCACCATAGGCACCTTCCGGGGTTTCCCCGGTTTGTGGATACCTATGACAATAGCTACTTTCCAAATGTCTGGAAATGAACATCCTACTAAGAGGGCGTTAAAGATGTTCACTAGGAGTTGAATTAGCTCGGACGGTAACATTTTAAGTGTTTTGTTTGAAATACCGTCGAGGCCTGGGGCCTTTTTGGCATTCATACACTTAATAATGTCACTGACCTCCTCCGAGTCCACCATCCTCACCCTATCTACATCAGGTGGGCTCGAGAGTCGGCTGTCGACCTCGCTATTTACTAATCTAAGGTGCACGGGATCAATCGGGAGAGTACTCGGCCGGCACTGTTGTTCGAAATTATCAGCTAGGCACTCGGCCTTGTCAATGTTTTCGAATGCAGGAGGACGGTTAGGTCTGTCTAACGGAGGCATATCGCTCTCCGTGTTGTTTTTGAGGGCCTTCGCGAGTGGCCAGTACGCCACGTGAGATGGTTCTAAATCACTGAGAAGTCGATCCCCTCTCGGCTTTGTGTTGTTTAATTTTAAACTTAACTACCCTCTCGTAGTTGTAGCGGGCTTCGACCTCTTGGTTGTAAGTCCTGATGTGTGTCTGAGTGGTGATGATAATAATACAGCAACAATTCTTATATTCTCCTTTATTGGTGCTTAACACTTTAAACGTAACGTTATCGACAGTGTAATTCTTATGCAAAGAAGCTAGCTCTATGTACTTGGAATAATAATCCATGCAGACAAGGAAATTTTCTCCATCAAAATATAATAAATCTATACCTACCTTCTCCCACGGAAGATAAGATATCTCATGGCATTTTAACGGTTCCTTGGGTATGTTTGCCATGAATTTTGCACACGCTGAACATTGATCAATTAGGTTTTTAATATCCGCGTTAATATTTGGCCAATAAACTGTTTCTCTAGCTATGTTGAGTGTTTTATTAATACCTAAATGCCCACAGTGTATTTTATCTAAAATCTGTCTTTGCAAGGATTTTGGAACAATAAGCCTATTGCCTTTAAATATTAAGCCGTTCATTATATGTATTTCATTTTGAATGTTCCAATATGGTTTCACAAGACAGCTTACTTTGTCTTTGCTTCTTGGCCAACCATTCTGAATATAAGACTTGAGCAGATTTAAAGATTCATCATTTTTACTTTCTAATAATATTAATTCTAAATATGGCTTACTCACTGAGAGATTAGAAAATATTGAATTTACATGATATTGTAAGTCTTGTTCATACTGAGGTATGTATGTATCACTGAGTGAGGCTCTTGACAAAGTATCTGCTATATACATATATTTACCAGGTACATAAACCACTTCTAGGTCGTAACCCTGCAACGATAACATCATTCTTTGTAGTCTAGCAGGTACTTCATGAAGAGGTTTTTTAAAAAGGTAAATTAAAGGTTTGTGATCAGTATGAACAGTTGTTTTACTGCCATAAATATATTGGTGAAATTTATTACATCCAAATTGTATGGCAAACAATTCCTTTTCAATCTGAGCGTAGTTTTGTTGAGAGGAGGTAAGTGTTCTTGAACTATATGCAATGGGTCGTTTGTTTTGTATCAATACCGCTCCCAGTGCATTCTTTGATGAATCTACCGACAAAATCACAGGTAAGTTGCAATTATAATTAGTTAACACAGGTGCTTTGGATACGACTTCTTTTAACAAATCAAAGCACTTTTGACAATTTTCATCCCATAACCATAATGTATCTTTTTTTAACAAATTTCTTAAGGTATTAGTTTTCTCTGCTAGATTTTCTATAAACGGTGCTAAAAAATTAATCATGCCTAGAAATCTCTGCAAATCTTTAATATTTTTTGGTATGGGCATATCTTTTATGGCTTTAACTTTCTCTGGATCAATTTTTACACCTTCTTTACTAAAAATATAACCCAAATATGCTATTTCTTCTAGAAGAAACTTGCACTTGGCTTTATTTAATTTTAAATTAACTTGCCTAGCCCTTTCCAAAAACATTTCTAACCTTTTATTGTGTATTTCAATTGTTTCACCGTATATTAAAATGTCATCACACCAAATTATTATACCTTCAATGTCTCCGAAAAGATCTATCATGGTTTTATAGAAAATTTCTGTAGCCGTGTTTATTCCAAAAGGTAATCTTAAAAATTTGTATCTGCCAAAGGGAGTTTGAAATGTACATAGATCACTACTTTCTTTAGTTAATTTTATATTATAAAACCCAGAAAACGCATCTAAATGCGAAAAATAAGAGGCTTTGGACAATTTAGACCTGACTTCATCTATATTTTTAATTGGAAAATGACATCTCAATAAATTTTTATTTAAATTTCTAGGATCTAAGCAAATTCTCAATCCACCATTCTTTTTCATGGCTATAACTAAACTACTCACCCAGAGAGTAGGTTTGTTCACCTTCCGTATGACTCCCATGTTTTCCATGAGTTGAAGCTCTTTCCTTAACGGTTCAACCAACGCGAAGGGTACCTTTCTAGGGGGGTCAACGCACGGAATAGCATCCTTCTTTAGCACGATGCTGTGTTCGTATGGGAGGCAGCCTAGACCCTGAAACACATCATTATATCTGGTCACAATTTTGTCACAAGTTTTTTGATACACATTATACACATTTTGCTCAACATTTTTGACATTCTCATTATTTATATGAAAGTTTTTTGTTATTAAATTTAGCTTTATACAAGTGGGTAAACCAATCACAGTTGGACAATTTAATTTAGTTACAACAAAAGTAATGTTTTCTGGTTTTGTTTTGTTTTCTACTAAACAACAAATGTTTGACACTGAAATTATCGGAATTCTGTGCCCACTGTAGGCAAAGATATTATATTTTTTACACATTTCTTTACTATGTTTGTCAAATTTAAGATTCAATTCTTTAAATACTTGATAAGACATCACATTTATGTCTGCTCCAGTGTCAATTAGGCAATCTACATTTTTGTTGTTTATTTTAAGAGAATAATGCCAGGAATTATTTGTGTTAATCAAATTTGTACTAGCATTTTGTGACTTTATGTTTTTAATGTTGAATAATGCCCCTATTGTAAATCTCTCAGCCTCAGCACCCTTGGGGCTAGATTCATCATCGAGATTTATGCTACCTACCCCAGAACCAAGAGTCCTGACATTATTTTTCTTAAAACATAGATGAGTATAATGTCCATATTTAAAACATGACCTGCATCTGTATTTCCATGCTGGACAGTTGTGGCGACCATGCGATGTGTTGCACTTTACACACGACGATGTTCTGGATCCAGGTGTAGCTGACCTTGGGTGACCTTGGCGTGATGGGGATCTTGAGTTTTTTCTCTTCTGGTGTGGGGGGAAACTGGTCCGACGATTTTTGTGTAGCTTATATACTGTGGCTTCTTCTTTTCCATCTGCTGCATTGATTGATTCTTCACTTTTCTGCGCCATCGTGAGTGTTCTACAGAGGAGTTTGGCTCTTTCTAGGGATAAATCTTGCTCTTGTAGGAGCTTTTGACGAAACTGCGAGAAGTTTGTGGCCATATTAGCAATGAAAATGTCCTTTACAAGGGAATCGCGTAGCGAACCAAACTCACAGGCATGACTTGCGTTTTCTAATTCCATTAGAAAGTTTTCCAAGGATTCGTTCACACGTTGCTTCAACGTAAAGAATTTGTGCCGCGCCACGGTCAAATTCTTTTTGGGTTCAAAATACTCGACGAATTTTGCCTTGACTTCTTGGAATGTAGCAGTGCTTAGGTCCAAATTGAAGGAATTGTAGATATTTAGGCCCTTATCTCCCATGGAATGCAGCATGATTGCTATTTTTCTTTTGTCTTCCGTTTTCTCCATGCCCGACGCCAGTAGGAATATTTCGAATGATTGGGTCCATTTCTTGAAATTTTCAGCATTATTGTTAATAATTTCTGTAGAGATCTCAAGCTTCTGCACTCCGTTTCCTGCCATTGTTAAGTTCCCACACTCAGATTGTCTCGAAGCTTCCGGAGTTTTCGATGTACCCCCTTTTGCGTTCATGATTTTCGTTTTCTTGACAACTTATTTTTTTACTCCTTTTTCTGACACCATGTAGCGGGCTTCGACCTCTTGGTTGTAAGTCCTGATATGTGTCTGAGTGGTGATGATAATAATACAGCAACAATTCTTATATTCTCCTTTATTGGTGCTTAACACTGACTACGTATTACATATGAGGTAAATGCCTAATACAATAATATACGTCTACACTATTTATAGCCTTTTGGCCAACTAAAATAAACAAACTAAATAGGCTTTACTTCATGACATCTGTCAATGTCAAAAATGACATTGACACTTACTTTTGTCAATATGCAACAGTAGTGACGGAGGGCTTTCCTCCACTCTTCCGACGGGTAGCGATCATATGTGCGCTTAGCCGCATTTCGGAGTCTAATGGACTCCCTTATGTCCTCAGGGTGGGGCCAACGGCCCTTGGGGGTCGTTGGCACCTCCCTAGATGAGTTCTCTATGGTTGCTACCAGGTGATTGGCCTCTATGGCTGTCTCTTTACTATCTATAATATCGGGGATTTTATCTAGGTGACTAGATTGGAGGACTTCGATGTTCTCCGCTAATGATTTATAATCTACTATCTTCCTAGTACTAGAATTATTGGGGTTAAGACTACCAAGTGTAATCGTAACCGGTCTGTGTCCGAGTTAAGCTCGTGGAGAGTCTCAATATAGATATTGAGAGAAACATTTTTAACTAAGGATATGTCTATCGTACTAGGATCGCGTATGACACCGTTGATGTTTTCATTGGTGTCATAGCGAGTGGGGTCAGTGGGAGCTAATAGTGCAAAATTTAAAGTGTCGGTTAAACTACAAAGGATGGTGCCGTTTCTATTGTTATATACATTGCCCCACTCGGTGTGTTTGCAATTTAAGTCGCCGGCGATGATGACAGCGTTGCCTAAATTGAATAGCGCCTGTAGGTCGCTGGAATGTAGTTCTTTGTTGCACGCTAAGTACGCGCTTACTATGACAATGGGTCCGTGACCGGACATACTAATGTGGCAAACAGATGTTTCTAAAGTTAACATTGGCAGTGGCTCTAGGGGAATACAATGTAATGATTTTTTATAGTAGATAAGAGTACCTCCGAGTCGGGATCGAGTTCTATCGTTTCTGACTATTTTGTAGTTAGCTATTTTAGGGCTCCTCATACTAGGTTTTAAAAACGTCTCCTGCACTAGAAGAATATCGACATTTTGGCTGCTTACAAATTCACGAATTTCGCTTATGTTATTCATAATGCCGTTCGTATTGAACGACACTACGCGTAACGAGTGCGGCTTTGTCCTTCCCGAAGGCTCCATTAATTACCATTGGTGGAGAGAGCCTTGATCTGACGGATCAAGACCTGATGGTCTGACAAAGCTTGGATGCGGTCTGTGGCCGATCCTTTTAACTTTGTCGCTAAAATAGAAAGCTCCATCGGGTCAATAGGCCCGATGTTGCTTAAGAACTGCTGGACGAAAGAGAGGTCTGCAGTGAAGCTGGGAGTCGGAGGGGGAGTGGCCTTAGGCGCTTTGGGCGCGGAGGGCATGGCCTTACTGGGGAGAGCGGGGAAAACCGCTAACTCCGAACTGCGTTTCTGCGCGGGCTTGAACCATGCAGATTGGGAAGGTAGGGGGGCAGGGACGTATCTCTGTTTGGGGGGGGGCACCTTGAGTCTGCGGTGCACTGCGCTTTTTTACTTTGGGTGCTTTTTTGCACCCTCTGTAATTGGCGGGGTGTCCTTGGGACTTACAGAGAACACAGCTGGGGGGTTCGGACTCCTCAGCTGGGCTCTTACGGGGACAGTCAGAGGTGCCGTGGTCACCGAGGCACTTAACACAACGCGGCCTAGCTTGGCAATTCCGTGCCGAGTGCCCGTAAAGTTGGCATCGGTGGCACTGGCCAGGGATGCTCCTTTTACGGGGGGGCTCGACGCGGATGCCCGTAATGTGACAGATGGCTCGGATATTGAAGATATCCTTGCCCTCTGGCGTAAGAGGGTGACGAGTACCATAATGTACTCGTGTTTTTAATAGGGTGGTACATACGACGTACCTCTATGGCGGGATAACCCTGGGACTGGATGTCCATGAGTACCTCTCTTGTGGAGAGGCACTTATCGATACCGGTAATGACGACGCGCAGAAGGCGCTCGTCTTCGAGGGCATACGTGTGATATCCTATGCTTTTATTGCGTAGGAACGCGGTGAGGAAGCGGTGATCCTCCGAAGTTTTAACCTGCACTTTAATGTATGTGCAGAAGAGTAACGAAGCTTATGCTCGTTAATCGCTGCGGAGATTAAATTCCATTTGGCCTTCTCCTGTATGATTACAGAAGGAGGCATTTTAGGAGTACGTACGGCCTGAGGGGCCTGGGAGGCCTGAGGGGCCTGAGAGGTTCGGGAGACCTGGGAGGCCAGAGGGGCCGATGGGGTAGCGGGGGCCGCGGAGCCATGAGCCTGCACGGTTTTCCTATTCTTAGGGACCGATTTGGTCGGGGAAGATAAGACTGGAGAGGAGGTGCCCTCTGGGCGCTTCCTCTTCTTTGTCTTCTTATATTTGACGGTAGTGAACTCGCCTTGTTCACTACGGTCGGATTCTTGCTCTGAGCAAGACATCTCTGAAGAAGATGATAGGGGTTCTTTTGCGGCCGGAATTAGCGGGACGTCGCAATCGGGCGACGCCGGTGAGTCTGCTTCGTGCATGCGCACGAAGCGTTCCCACTTGGACGCGACATCGGGGACTTCGAGTTTCAGGAACTCCAGGAACTTAACTTAACTTATGTCTGACGCCATAATTAGAAAGTTTATCACGGGAGTGGGATTCTGCTCTCTAATTTATTATTGGGGATACAGCCCCTCCCGGCGACCGGGAGGGGAGGTGTGTAGGTAGGAGAAACTCCTCGTGTAGTGTGCCTAAACGTGTCACAGTACTTACAATTGTTCCTTGGGCGGCTGGAACTCACTCACTAACGTTACGCTAAGCACTAGGGCGCTAGTGTTTGCGAACGAGACGCGGCGGAGCACGAGCAGAAGGCTCGTGCTAAAAACGAGACGGACGATGCGACCGGTCGCACGCTTGTCCTAACGCGGCGATAACTACGCGGCGGGTGTGCGAGCAGAAGGCTCGCACTAAAGAGCGAGACGGACGATGCGAGCGGTCGCACGAATCGTCCGGTAGGCGGCTGTCGCGGCGCGGCCCGAGATACGGTACGGCACGGGTCGGGCGGCAAAGGCGGTTGGGTGGCGCCTTTGTTTCTTCTCTCTTGAGTCTTGACTCTTGAGGCTTGACTCTTCGGTCTTTTTTCTTCAGGTTGTCTCTTTCGCGAGCGATGGCACACGCGAGAGAGCGAGAGCGCAATGCTGCGAGAGCGAGACCGCTTAGATGGACTGACGACAACTATCGGAGCTGTTACCCGGACGGTGTCCGAGAGCAGAATAAAAAAAAAATCAAAATTGGTACTCTTATACACTTTCTGAACGTCGGTCAACAATTTGGCCTACCACCGGTTCGGGAACTAGCCCGGCGAGAAGAACCGTTGCTGTCTTTGTCTGATGCGTTGGAAGAGTCACTTGACAGACAAAGACAGCAACGTTGTTTAAGTTATCCATTGTGTAAATCTTTTTATTAGTAAGGGGGAGTATTTTTACTAGCGTGCGATCGTCAATAAAATCATTGACCCTATAATAAGCTTTTGCACACAAACTTTATTTAACTACGGACCTATGGCACGCATGCCATCAATTTAAATACGCTTCTAAATCACAAAGAAAAATGAAATGAAAATTTTGATGGCACGTCTATGACTTCATTAAATATTTTTTACAAAAACTGCACGTTAATACACAATTGAAGCGACGCCGGCACAGAGTAGCAAATATATTATACAGGGTCTGTCGTAAATAATGGATAACCCGTAAACTGGAGTTGGTCCGGAGAAAATGTAAGAAAATCGTATTTTCTTGCCAGGGTTCCTAACCATATGAAAATAGCGTAGCATTTTATACTTTTTTATAAATTTCGCTACTTTTTTCGTTCATTCCGTTGCCATTTCATCAAATTTAGGTATTTCTGTGTGATTTTTTTAGTATTATACTCCTGAAGACGTGTTTTATTTAATTTTAATACAATTTTAGGTGTTTTTAACCTAAACAATTTTCAAAATCATCTTTTTATGATTTTTTTTAAACTATTTTTTTCTTAATGTCAACTTTGATCATTTACTGTGAAAAAAAAAGTATGGTGCTATAGCTGCCCATTATGTTAATAAATTTTCTAGTATGTGTAGTTTCTAAAAAGGTATTACAATGTGTACTTTACTAGCAAGATCAATATCAAGGTCAGAATTCAAAATTTTTTAATTTTCAAAATTGTTATAAAAGGTTATAAAACTTCGTCATAATGATCTTATTCTACCAAAATTCTTTACACAAACATTATTGGGCTACTAATAAGGATTTTCAGAAGAACAACAGGTTGTTTTTAGTAAAAAAATATCATAACTCCATGGTAATAATGTAATAAAAGTGTTCAAATTTAAAATTGTTGTGCTCTAAATGTTTCATGCGATAAACATGTTGCGACAAGTTTATTCCAAAAAAGGATCATCAGGTAAAAAACTAACAAAGACAGCAATACAATGGGCCTCTATGCGTGAAAAGGACGATTGATGGTCATTGTTACTAGGCAGATGCACACTGTCCCTTTCAACCTCACGGTGTGTAAAACAGTTAGCATGTTTTTGCCTTTAGGGCGCGCTCCTGCTTGTAGAGTGTACACATCTCAGTGTGATTTTGACTATCGCATGTGCTCTTGTTTTCGTTACTTTCGTCAATTTGTTACTGCTTTCTAATATCGGACTTTGATTTGCCTTGTGATTTGGACTTGTGAACCTGGTGATACTGACGACTTAGCTCTCATTTACGGACATTGTTTTGTGCTATCGATTGGATTGGTTGTTTGGAAGTTTTTGCATCATGCCTCAGCAATACACGTCGGCTGAATACACAAACATGCATTACATTTATGGTATGGTATGGTATGGTATGTAATGGCAACGCTACCAGAGCAGCAAGTGTTTACCGTAAAAAATATCCAAATGCTCGACATCCTGATTACCGTGTCTTCATTAGAGTGCACAATGCATTTATGGAAGGACGATTTCCTGGGACTGGCATAGGCGGGGCCAGTGAAGGACGACCTCAACGACACAATGCAGCCGAAGTACTGGAAATAGTCGAAATAACACTTATGGACGTACCAGGGGTACGTCCATAAGTGTTATTTCACGGCGTACCGGGATACCTCAAAAATCCGTGCACAGAATTTTAAACAGGCATAAATTATATCCCTTTCATTATCAAAGGGTTCAAACACTAATGCCAAGGGACGCTGCTGCGAGAGTAACATTTTGTCGCACAATGCTGCGAAAGATGAGAGAAGACCCAAGTTATTTTAATAAAATTTTATGGAGTGACGAGTCAACGTGTCGAAAAGATGGTTTTTTGAACCTCCACAATTTACACAGCTGGCAACTTGAAAACCCAAGATTGATACGTGAAGACAGATCGCAGTATCAGTTTAAAATAAATTTATGGACTGGCATTATTAACGGACAAATCATTGGTCCATTTGAGTTGCCGGCAATATTAAATGCGGATATGTATTTGGATTTTCTAATAAATACTTTACCTGGATTACTGCAAGACGTTCCACAGGAGATAAGAAACGAGATGTGGCTTCAAAATTATGGGTGTCCAGCACATTACGCTGTTCATGTAAGGGAACATTTAAATAATACATATCCAGATTGATGGATAGGGCGATTGGGTCCAATTTTATGGCCTCCACGTTTGCCAGACCTTAACCCGTTGGACATTTTTTACTGGGGCTGCATTAAGGAAGTAGTGGACAAGGAAGAAATAAGTTCTGTGGAAGAGTTGCGTACGCGCATTGTAGTAGCAGCAAGTAAAATCGCAGAAGCCGGCTATGCGCGTCTGATTAAAAGATCTTTTATTAGGCGATGTAGAGCTTGTATTGCTGCCGGCGGAGGGCATTTCGAGCATTTAGTTTAAGTTATTGATAAAATAAATATTTTTTTTACTAAAAACAACCTGCTTTTCTTCTAAAAATCTTTATTAGTGGCCCAATAACGTTTGTGTAAAGAATTTTGGTAGAATAAGATCATTATGACGAAGTTTTATAACCTTTTATAACAATACTTAAAAATTTTGAATTCTGATCTTGATATTGATCTCGCTCCTGGAACTTAATATTGCTAGTAAAGTACACATTGTAATACCTTTTTAGAAACTACATATACTAGACAATTTATTAAGATAATAGGCAGCTATAGCGCCATACTTTTTTTTTCACAGTAAATGATCAAAGTTGATATTAAGAAAAAAATAGTTTAAAAAAAATCATAAAAAGATGATTTTGAAAATTGTTTACGTTAAAAACACCTAAAATTGTATTAAAATTAAATAATACACGTCTTCAGGAGTATAATACTAAAAAAATAAATAATATAATAATACTAAAAAAGACGGTGACCAAATTAAATAAACCTTATTAGATTTAAAATTATTAAACTAAGCATTAAGATTCATGCATAACAGCAAAACACATGAAGTTTTGAGGAGACTTAATGCTTTTTCTAAAATCAATTTATAATAAGGATTATTTTTGACGTGATAACATCTTATAATTCGATGGAGCCGGCTGCACGCACGAAAAAACATGACTTATGCGGCGTTACCGGCGTTACCTCGCTAAACATGACTCATGCGGCGTTACCTCGCTCTGAGGCGTTTCATTTTCTTATGACGTTGTCACGTTAAACTATCGTCAGTAAACCGACATTACAGACAACTGATTTTTTTTAATCGAATTTAAGGTGATTTTATCAGCTACCATCAGGCATTCCGTCTGCTCGTTTGCTGGTCTTAGCTCTTATGTAATGAAAAAAACTTTTTTTTTTTCAGGATATTGGCGTTTGTTCAAGTATGGAGAATGTCCACCATATTAGTGAATAGAGATGTACTACGTTCAGATCCAATTTCATCTCAACGTAAAGAAATAGGCAATAGTGCACTATAAATTAGAATGCCACCAGTAGGAAAGTTGCCTAAAGAAGTTTTTTCTTTGTTTTCAATGTTAGAAAACACGTTAATAAACAATCTAGAATACATTTTCGTACGTCTTAAAAAGTAACTAAGATACAAACAATATTAAGTTACAACAAGAAAGAGAGCGATATATCGGCCTGTGACGTCACGAGTTGCTCCCGCCGTAATATATTTGTCATTAAAAAATGTATGGCGGTAGCAGCTTGTGCCGTAACAAATCGTTTTGCGAGAAAGAGATGGGCAATATTTTTTATTTTTAATCGCGTCAACCTAAATACCTATTTCTTTTAGATTTATGTTTCTCTATTCAACAATTTCAAAACTTAATTCGTAAAAATGTGCTATTCCACACTAGGCAACATCCCTATTTAAATGACACTTATTCACCGTACAATAAAGAAATACAATGCCTCCTTAATTTGATCGAATTTTATCTTTCTGTTTACGCCAACATTAAATTGTATCTGAGTAATCGCCGATGCTGTACCTACAACATAAAGATTTAAGTCGGTACACATTAAAAGAGAATTATTTTTTTATAAAATAAAATTGTTTACCTTTTGCCGTAGTGAAACTTCTAACTTGCGGCCAAAGAATAAATGTGAAAGTAGAGGAGTACGGTCCATCAATTTGATTTAGTTGTACCTAATAATTAATCTAGTTTAATATTTGCTAAATAATAAGAACGGGATTTTTTTATTAAAATTTACAACTTAAAAAAGGGTTTAACTAGTTGTGAGTTTGTGTAATTATTTCTATAATATATTTCTGTAATATATTTCTATCAATAAAATAATTATGTATTATTAACTGTTGTTAAAATATAACTTCTACTTACTCTGCATAATATTATTTTGTGTACCTACAAATTGACAAAAGTCCTACATTTGACGTTTGATATTAACATAAAACTTGACAATTGAGCCAACTATCGAAAGCAATAACGTTAAACGAAGTATGTACTATATTATGACTCGTAATAATATATGAGGGAAGACACTAGAGAGTATTGACAGCAGAAAAGCACGATATTGCAGCCATATTATTTAATTTTCTATAATTATATTTCTGTTTTATAACTGTATTTTAATACATTTTTACTTTACGTTTTACACTGTGCGTAAAGTATGTAACCATAAAGTATAAATTCGAATCACTTTAATATTTTACGATAGTGATAGTAAAATTTCAACTACATATTTAAAAACTGAATCAATTCAACAATCACGGGAGCAATTTCGAAGTAGATAAAAAAACAAAAATAGAATTACATGTCCTTCTGCTCGTTACTCATTGATTTGGTTTATTTTTCAAGTACGAGTACTCTTCACTGATTTCTTCTAACTTTTTTAATATTGCGATTCCTTACAAAAGTTTGTCTGTAATACAGAATGTGTGTTTTGTATAATGAGTTTTTGTTTACCAGATCATTCGACGAAGGCTTTCCAAGAAAAAATGTCAACGTCAAAGGCAACGCCCCCGCGAGCCTTTTGTGTATCATGTTAATTCCCTCTTAAATAAAAACCTTAAACCTAACTTGCTAACTGATATCAAATGTATAAAATGTGGTATGCTCTCCTTTAACTAATCTCACAGTAATTGTACAGTCGAGCAAAAACAATATATAAGGTTATTCAAAATCAATTATATATATTTTGGGCATATGACCTACAGCTTATGTCAAGACGTTTGGGCGGGAAAATAATAAAAAATTTCGGAAAACTATATTATACTGAATAAAATTACATTACGCTCTTTACGGCGCTGTTAAGGTCATTTACCTCACACAGATGATTGTATTGACGTTATCTAGGTAAAGTCTTTGCTCCCTCTTTAATCGCCTTTTTATGTGAGGTGACCTCAGCGCCGCAATTGCAATGTAATTTCATTTAGTATAATTATACCTAGTCTTGCCATAAATACTGAAACAAAGAAAAATTTTTTTCTGTTGTAAATAACATTTATTACTTTTACAGTGTGTTAGTTTAATACATAAATATAAAACATTTTTAAAATATAAAAAGCTCATACGAAGTGGTCTCCATTGGCTGCAATACAGTCCTTTAAACGTTGAGGCCAGTTATCAATAGAAGCACGCTCTCTTTCCATGGGAAAATTTTTCACTGCCGATCGTATGGATTGTTTTAGGGACTCTAAATTATCATGGCGTTTAGAGCAAGCCGTACTCTCTAATATTGACCATAAATCATAATCCAGCGGATTAAGATCGGGACTAGACGACGGCCAGTCTTCAGCTCTGATGAAGTCCGAAACGTTCGTTTCCAACCAAGACTGCGTAGACCGAGCTTTATGACCCGGCGCCAAGTCTTGCTGGACCATTGTTGGTTATTGAACATGGTATTGTTAAGGGGCTTCACTACCTTCTCAAGAATGATATCTTATTACTCTTGTGCCCATGTTTTGATACATTTTTCACAAAAGTATGGCTCGTCACTCCTTCATAGCTAATAGCTTGCCCACCAAACCATCACTGAAGTCGGATAGTGTCCACGTTGCACTCTGTCTACTAATTGGGAAGCTTCCTTAGAGCTTTTGAGCATAAATACGGTCATTTTGTTTGTTAAAATGTTGCTCAATTGTAAAAAAAATCTCATCCGTAAACAAAATTTTTCTGTGACCTCCCTTTGCGTACCGCTTCAGTAGTTGTTTCGATTTTACCACCCTATTCTTTTTTAAATTATCAGTTCAGAAATGACCAGTACGTCTCTTATAGGCTGCAAGTCCTAAATCGTCTTTTAAAATACGCGACATGGTTCTAGGTGCGTCATCCATCTTCATCTCCTGATAAAATCTTTTTCTTTCGGACAGGATTTCTTAAAATTCTTTCCCTTACTGCTTTGACCACCTTTTTCGTATGAACACTACATGGACGGCCAAATCTTTTCTGTCACAACCAGAGGAGGTCTCATTGTACCTATTAATAGCCCGGTACACAAACATTATATAACATACTATTACCAAGCGTATGGAGAGTTTTAAAAATTGCATTTGGCTCCATACCTACTTTGTGTAATGCAATCACAGCGATTCGGTTCTCTTTATCACCCCACTCCATTTTAATATCGCAAAATATTGTACAATGTATTGGCGCCAAAATGAGAAAACATAATGAACAATCATATAAAAATAACAGATTCCAAATTCAAATGTTATATTTTGTTTATTTTTAATTGTAACAGTATTTATGGTCAGACTAAGTATATATTTTTTTAATTTTAAATTATTTTTGAGCTTAAACATAAGCAGTAGCATGCCCAAATTATCCGTAGTTGATTTAGGAATAACCTTATCACTACATAGTATAAAACAAAGTCGCTTTTTCTGTTTGTATGCTTATATGATCTGTATGCTTAGATATATATATGAGATGTATGCTTAGATCTCTAAATACGCAACGGATTTTGATGCGGGTTTTTAATAGATAGAGTGATTCAAGAGGAAAGTTTATATGTATATAAGATGCATAATATAATAGAGAGACACACTGATAATTTTAGAGGTCTCTAATGTGATGTCGTAAACACATTATGTATGTTAAGAATATATTTTCAGAAGCTATTTAGACTGATACAGAATAGGGTTGCCAGATGGCCGGGACATCCGGGATTGTCCCGGAATTTTGCGTCTTGTCCCGTGTCCAGTAATTAGACCTTATTGTCCTGGATTCCCCAAACCTACTAGTTTTGTAACAAAATAAACTAACAACGAACGACACGGCTGTATTGATTATTTATTTATCAAAATTAGATTTAGATATAATAAGAAGGTGCTCAATTTGGTTTATTTTATGCACCAGCAAAACTAAATTTATGAGAGAAAGATATTGTTAATTTTTTTTTTTTTCAATTTATTACGATTTAATTTATAATATAGTTTTCATTTTCTATCAAAGTTTAAATTTATTGATAAGCTAGGCGCTCAATTTAAATTCATATTTAACGTGTTGATTTACTACCAAAGTTTTAAGTCTGAGCTGCATCTTAAATAACTGGTGTTAATTACCTACTAAGCACGTAGATACCTGTCTATTAAAAGTATGTACTTATTTAAAAACTTATTAAGGCATTTTCCTTTTCAAATACAAATATAAATCCTTTGAAAATAAAAAAACAAGATACTTTTTACTATGACCACAACCCGACACTGTTATCCCAGAATTGTCCCGGATTTGATAAGTTTTTATCTGGCAACCCTAATACAGAATGATCCTTATCAAATTAAATACGTTACTCACTTTATACAAATTATACAAATTAGCATTTTATACAAATTATAGTAAGCCATACAGTTTAAACTAATATCTTATTTTTAGAAGATATCGTAAGATTTATATTCAAGCGCGAGAAATATATATCAAGCGGTCTCGCACATCGCGTCGAGGCGATAGGGCCGTTTGTACCATTGATTTTGACAGTCTATGTTCGTATGTACGTTTATTCTACGCCTAAACTACTCATCCGATTTTGATAAGTGATTCAATAGATTCATAATAATGGCCCAGAATCCAGATAACATAGGCTTTAATATAATTTGCATAGATGGATTTTTTGTAATGAAATGAACCAGAAAACGAGCAGACGGATCGCCTGACACGTGGACAGTCGCAAAACCAGAGAAGTTACATTGGTAGCTGCTATGGTGTTGCGACTTGCGTTCCTGGTCCTTAAAATTCTCAACCCCCCTTTGGCTTCCGGTAACCTCACTCAAAACAAATGAGAAACACAACGCAAGCGTTATTTCCGGTTCTCTGTGAGGCTGTGGTGTTTACCCGGTCGAGTCGGCCCATTCATGCCGACGCGTGGCTCTCCACGTAAGTATAGTTTTGATTATCTTCGACTCAACTTAAATAGATTATTAGTTGGTAAATTGCTCACTCCACGCTCTTGATAAATTCTTAATAGTGTCGTTTACTGAAAATCAGTAAATAAAACTACAATCGTAAAAGGTCTGCAACCCTGGGGATTATCCCGAGCTATTTATATAATGGGAGGCAATATAGCGCTCATTCGGCCAGTTTGCGACCGAGTCAGCGGTTGTAAACCATTTTGACGCTTTGTGACACTGACGGAGAATTTATCGTTACCTTTTGTACCTTTCAGTTTGACGTGGGTAGTCAAAGTTGTACCCGATATGACCCTAATAGACGCTTTAATCTTAATTGATCTGTCACCCGTTATCACGGTTTAGTTTCGTGAGGTGACATGAGGTTTTAAATAAGGTACGTAAGACTAAAATAAATAGATGAATATTTTTGTGAACACATATTTTGTAAGAATAAATAAAAGTGGGTCAAACTTTTCCTATTTTAATATTGCTCCAAGAAATAACAATCATTATTTTTATGCAGCTTAATGTCCTTAGGTACCTACCTAATTAGAAATTATTATTAGCCAAAACTGTTTAAAGCGGGGGATCCCCTTTTCTCACATAATTTTATTTGTCATAATTTCATAACTCAATTTGCATATTTTTATCACGCATAATAATATAATAAATAATGTTGGCATTACTACATCATTAGGCATAAATATAATTTAGACTAATATTTTTTGCCTTATTTTATGAGCCATAACTCGTAAGGCATAAATTTTTTTGTCATAACAATACTTTGGCATACCTAATTGTTTTTTGGCATAAACTGGTTAGGCATTTTTTTTGTCATAATAAATTCAAGACAAACTGTCACAAGGCATAAATATGCATAAAGTGGAAGAACATAATGAAAACACGGTTAAGGTAACTAAACGCATATTTATGAAACATAAAAAGCAAGTATTACATTCGTTATACATAGTGTAACAGTATGTTAAGCTGCGGCGGGGTGGCCCTTGGGCCACCCGTAAGCCGCTAACATGTTTAAAATAATTAATACGAAAGGTTATTTAATGCAAAAACAAAACATACTTTATCCCTAAGTGCGTCGGGCTCGTGATTGTGGCTCGGCATTTTCATAGTTCGTGTTGTTTGTCCAAGTTTAATCTCGTAATCAGTCGAGAATTACAATTATAATTGTTATTTCGTCTTAACTCGAACACCCAGTAGAATTTATCATTACTTTGTCTATTTTTCTCGTCAATGAATCCGTTCATATTTAGCTTTCCCCTTTTTTTAGTAATAAAAATTATCCATCTGTAAGATAGATATTTACTTATTTACAAGACAAACTAACCAAATACAACTTAGCGACACACGATAACACTAGTGAAAGGATGGTTTGTGGAATGTAGGTAGGAAAATAAAAAAGAATCATCGTCATTCTACCCAATATGTTAAGCGCCTATATAATATTTCGTTAGAGCAATGAAGTCAAATTATGTAATAATGTTTATAAGGTTTTAATTATGCGACGTATATTTTTACATTAGTATGCAAAAAAAAAAATGCTACAAACAAGTATGCGTAAACACATAAATATGCTTAAATATCATTATGCGTAAATATATTTTTGTAAAAGTATGGATAAAAATATTATGCGTAAAAATGCATGCTTTACAATAAGTATGCTTCACAATTATTATGCTTTTAGTAATTATGCGTAAAAGAATTATGCAAAAAAAGTTATGTCAAATGAAATTATTAAGTAAAATTATGACATATGATTTTATTCAAAAAATAGGGCTTGTGTCACAATCGCCTAGTAAGTGTCGAATAGCTTATGCGGAAGTTTTGTCTCTGCTTACTTTATATCGAGCGACGGAGACAAAACTGGCCAAAAGGCTATTTGACACTTCTTAGTAAATTGTGAAACAGGCCGTAAGACATATTATGTATATACGCAAAAAAATTAAATGAGCATACTTTTGTAATATACAGGCTTTTAATTTCACCCTTGACTCATTAGACATAACCCGACCAAATACAGAAGCCACATTTTTGAGTTCGGAACATTCCCGACCGCAGTCCCGAAATTCCGCAAACCTTGTCGGGTTACAATAAATAATGTCGCTTTTGTTTAATATTCAAACAAAGCCAGTAATTATTTAAATACAGGGATTTTCAACTGATTTTAAAGTATATTTTTCTGTATTACAAACATTTCGGAGCGTTGGAGTATAAGATTTTTTTATGTTGGAGAGTTTCTGTTTTACATAATAGTTTTAAAACGTGTGCGAAAACCTTTTCGAATAAACAGTTTTTGCAGTATTTTAAGAACAATTACCATTAGTACCTACCTATAAAGTATAAGTTTAGTATTATATTTTTTTAAATTTATCAAATGAAACCTTAAGCAGTGGCGGATTTTAAATACAATCGCCGCCTGTATGCTACTTAGGTAAGGTTAGAGTTGGGTTAGGTTATGTTAAAACCTGAAAATGCAAAAAAAAATACATCAACAAATATCTAACCGAGCCAAATTACGTAAGACACAGCTATATTCACGGAGGACAAAATAATGTTCTATGTAAATAAGGAATTACAAACCTGAGACGACACGAAAGACAAATTGGGACTAACAAAATCATGGAAAATGGAAAACCACGAGATTTTGTTCAATTTATAAAGCTTAGTATAATTATAAAAACAAGACGCCACATTTAAATTTAAAATTTAAAAATGTCACGAAAAATAAAACAAAAATATTTTAGTGACATTGAAAAATGTTGAGCACCCCTGGTGTAGTTTGTGATGTCGGGAAGCCAGGGATAACTTGTTTAGGTCTAAAATGTTTTAGAATAATTTTGGCTATTAATATCAATATTGTGACTGAAATATCAAGTAAGTAGGTACTAAAATTCCTTCTTTTACTAGTCATAGTACTATATAATATCAGGCACTATTACATTTCGCTCTCTAAGGCGCTGTGGTCATTAATCTTTGCCTAAATAACATCAATATGTTCGACTGTGTGATTTCAATGACCTTAACAGCGCCGTAAAGAGCGTAATAGGTCTTATAGGTCTTCATAAATATCCTACGTCCTCATCGTTTTATGATAAAAAATTAGAAGTTTTTGTAAAATTACAAATGGCGCCCATTACTCTGAAACGATAGACTATATTTAGAACGAGTGATGTAAAATTCGCGACCTTTTCGGAGTGGCGACACTCTCCACAAATTACAGGTCGAGCAACAACGAATGTCAGACATGTTGACGTAAGCCTAAGGTTGACACCGAAAAAATACTAACTCTCAACTCGCGTCAGACAAATCTATCATAAATATTATGAATTTATAATATAATAATATAATAATAATAATAATAGCTCCCCACACTGATTTCAGTGACGGTGGCCGGTTTAATTGAAACCAGGCCAGCTACGCAGGAGTTATTTTTATAGTGCCCAAGTGTGTGCGCAGTACACAAGAGCACTCTCTCTTCCTTTACTCTCGTAACCCAGTGGGACGAATAACCGACACGACTGGTGAGATATCAGGCGCAGGTCCAACTTTTTTACATGCCCATCCGACGCATGGATCATCTTTCTTGTCAGACAATCAGGTGATCAGCCTGCATTGTCCAAACCAAACTTGGAAACAAGATTTTTTTTTTTTTGTTGTTCCAATGCGGGAATCGAACCCACGACCTCCGAGTCGAGAGCCAAGCTCTAAACCACTAGACCACGGAGGCTGTTATGAATTTATAAATGCCAATGAATTTATACTGTCAATTATGTCAAAGCACGAAACGACCAGCGGCCAGCCCCGAGAACGAAAGTCCTGGCTGGAAAAAACCCACGCCCGCCCGCCTCCGCATTCGCCCAGCCATGCATACACAGCCGCGTGCTGTCATTCGTGTAAATCGGTGGAATGGCGTTTCTTTACGATACAAATATCTATCTAATACAATTCTTTGGTATCATGGAGACGTCAGTCGATACATTATGAAATAAATTCGATATTGTTTTCGAGATTATCTAAACACACCGGCATATTTAGCGGAACACAAAAAAAAGGTCCATAATTAAAAAATATGGTTTTTATTTTAAAATTTACTTCCTACACTTCTTTTGTTATTTAAAGTTTCATTTGTTTTACTTAAAATGAGATCACATTAAGAACAGATTTTGCGAGTAAAGTCTATTTGTGAAAAATTGTACATTTTTTAACTTTTCATGTAACCGGGAAAAGTGAATTTTAATATTAAAATAACAATTAATTAAATTAGAAAAATGGTGATTAATATCGCGTATTTCCTCCACGTGCTCTTATTAAAGTTTCTACCCGTCTAGGCATACTGAGAATAATGTTATCGATGGTCTCCTGGGATAGTCTCCGCCATTCCTCAACTACGGCGATTCGCAGTTCACCCACGTTGGCAGGAGCTGGAATTCTGGACTCAAATTTTCTTCTCAGCAAGTCCCAAACGTGCTCTATTGGGTTCATATCCGGTGATCTCGCCGGCCACTACATAACAGTGATATTCATATCATTAAGATAAGCTTGAGTTACCCGAGCGGTATGCGGCCGAGCATTATCCTGCAAAAAACAAAATCGTCACCGATTTATGGGGCAAACGGTACGACATTTTCTTCTAAAACTTCTCTGATATAGCGGTCTGCAGTCAGACTCCCTCTTTCAATCACTACCAAGTCTGTGCGAGCTCCCAAACAAATGCCCGCCCAAACCATTATTGATACACCACCGTATGCAACTGTAGTTTCAAAAATTGTCTGAATGTATCGTTCTCCTTTGCGTCTGTATATTCTTTGCCTGCCGTCAATTTGATTTAAGAGAATTCTGCACTCATCACTAAACAATACCTTACTCCATTGGTCCGCGTTCCAAAGTCGATGTTCCTGAGCAAAAGTTAACCTGTTTCTACGATGATTTACTTCTTCGAACCTTCTTCTTACCGTACGCTCACTTACGGTTACACCCCGCACTGCATCTAACTCACGTCGGGCTTGGACGACCGTCAAACGGGGGTTCCTACGTACACGAAGCCGAATGAAACGATCATTCCTACTCGAAGTGCGTCTTTTTCTGCCTTGTCCGGCTCTTCTCACATAAGTACCGGTCTCCCTGAACCGTTGGATACTGCGATGGATCGTTGAAACTGGTCGACGAAGATCTCTGGATATCAATCTGTAGGTTTGACCATTTCTTCGCATTTCGAGTGCCCTGGCAATCTCCGTTGGGGCTAAGTCAGACATAATTCAGTCCTCAACTCCAAAAAGATACGCGATTAAAAAAAAAAACTAACAAAAAACAGTATTTCAATTAAATTTTAAATCAAACTCAGAAGGAAGAAATACTCGAAGTTCGCTCCAGATAAGGTGTATTTGAATAAAATTAAAACAATTGCATAAAATGTGATGTTCAGTTGTTTTCTTAATTTGAAAATATTTATTTTTCAATTAAATGACGTATAAACCAGCCAGCAACCTTATATGATACTGATATCAAACCTTTATTTTATGTTCCGCTAAATATGCCGTTGTGTGTAGTTACTTGCCAATCATTCAGTTGCAGTTACAAAATTATTTAGTTTCGTAGTAATTTGGTTTAGATGCAACGCAAAACCGACAGATTTTACACGATATGTAAATTAAGAAATTGAAATATTGGTAATGAAAGAAAGATGAATACAGATTTGTATCAGTAAATAAATAAGCACGATGTAGAATTGTGAGAACGAAATCTATTGAAGTAGAAACTAGGAACTTAATAGATATCAGAACCCCAATTCTCTTAATTAACTGACACTTTTATTTTACTTTTATTGAATTATAAATGAATCGTCTTGATATCATAAACTGATTGTTGAAATTTTGACATTGGTTTGACTTTTATGAGAATACCATTTTGCAGTTTTAACATATCGGGACTGGATCGTAACTGTATTACTGCAGGATTTATCAAATCAAATCATATTTATTTCGTACTTAATCATATTTAACCCAATTTATATAGCAGAATCGACCTTTTAGAGCAGGTATGGGCAAACCTTTGACATGTTGAGGGCCAAACAAAGTACTTAGTGCATTTTAAAGTAGTGATAATATTTTTTGCGATAGATATTAGACATGAAATAATACGACAATGTTATTATAGTACAATTTATTAAAATAACAAAATGAAATTTTAAAAACTGGCACATTATAAATTAATCGTTAAATTTGCAATTGTTACAAACTACGGAAGTTAAATACACCGAAATCAATGAGACACTTGAGCTTGAATTTGGGAAACTAATCAATCGATATTTGGATTAATTCCACTGATACAAAGACGTAAAGAATTTTCCAAATTATCGTCAGTCAGTCTTGTAAGATGTGTTGATTTATTAACTTTCATCAATGAAAAGAACTGTTCGCATTTATAAGTACTGCCAAACGCACAAATCAATCTGCTTGCTAATTTTCTAAGCTGCGAAAAATTGTCTTTTTCTAGGTATTTGTTGTAGAAATCGCACAACTCTACGTCTTTAAATTTGGATTTTAGGAGTGAGTTTTCTTGAATCTTGATCAACTCCATTTGTAAGTGTATTGGAGCATTTTGTACATTACATTTGTAGGAGTAGCAAATAAACTGAAGCAGTCTTCCATGTTTTTGAAGTCGCTAAATCTGTTCGAAAATTGTTCCGACAGTAACTTGAGTTACTGTATGCTTACATGCATACTTATGCTCAATATGCTATAATATATTATAGCATATTGAGCATAAGCCATATTTTCATACACAGAGAGCGTGTTGAAATTGTAACTGTTACCAGACAGCATCTGTGACTCCCACAAGCGTAGTTTGATCTGAAACGCTTTCAAATGGCTGTACAAATCATTTACTAACTGTCCATGTTTTTGAAGTTTCAAATTTAAATCATTCAAACAGCCTGTAAGATCGACCAGAAATGCTAAGTCACATATCCATTTTGGGTCACTTAATTCAGATAGTGGTTTATCTTTTATTTTCATAAAGTATGCTCTCATTTCTAAGCTCGTAAAACCGTTTCAACATTTTTCTTTTGCTCAGCCATCTGACTTCACAATAATATGTTACTTCGTTATATTCAGCTGATATTTCATCCAAAAACGCCTTGAACTGACGATGGTTAAGCCCTCGGGATCGAATAAAGTTGATGGTTCTTACTACCACATTCATAACATTCTGGAGTCAAATGGACTTAGAACACAAGTTCTGTTGGTAGATCATGCAATGAAGCACTATCAATCTATCAATCTATCTTTTTGCACATTTAATTCTGTTGCTTTTTCATTCAAAATTCCGATGAAACCTTTAGCCGACCATAGAAGGTGCACCATCAGTGCATACTCCAATTAATTTTGACCATGGCAAGCCAAAACTTGTGAATACCTTTTGAACTTCAATAAAAACATCCTCTCCTGTAGTGCTTCCTTTTAGCGGCTGTAAAGCAAGCAATTCCTTAGTAACAGTGAACTTCTTATCAACACCTCGAATAAATATAGCCAGTTGAGCTGTGTCAGACAAATCGGTGTTCTCGTCTAATGCTATGGAAAATGAGTCAAAACCAGCCAGCCAACCATACGGTCAGTCAATGTTGTTTTTATATCATTAGCCATCATTTCTATACGTCGAACAACAGTTCGTCTTGACAAACAAATTTTTTCAAATTCATTTTTCTTTTCAGGACACAGAATACCGCAAAATTCTAACATACACTCCTTGATAAATTCTCCTTCGGCAAATGGGTTTTTTAATGCCTTTGCCAATAATTTTGAGCTAACTATAAAACTAGCTTTCACAACATTATCAAGTTGTGTTCTTTGTTTATGAAACATTTGTTGCTGTTTTTCCAAATTTGCGGTAAGCTTCTGGATTTTGTCCGTTCTTAATTGTCCTGTCAGTGAGTGCAGCGTAGCATGCTTAGTTGAGTAATGCCTCTTTATATTGAATTCTTTAATTACTGAAATGGATTCATTACACATCAAACAAATAGCCTTACCATTGGGCAAGATAAAAAAGAATTCTTCAGTCCATTTTTCTTGAAACTGGCGACCCTCTGTATCTACTTTTCGTTTCTTTCCATCAGACATCATTTTTGTTTACTTTTCGTTCAATAAACTTAATAACAAACTATAGTAAGTAACCACTCAAGATGCACACAAAGTCACAAAGCAAGTTGACGGCTCGAGCAGTTCGCTAGGATATCGCTTGTCCAAGTTATCACCTCGGTAGCTCAAATAGAACTGAACTAACGTTCTGGCCATCCACCCGCTTATATAAGCAAAATGAAGGTATAATCTGGAATAAACTAGTTTAGAATAATTGAGAAGCAATAAATCTTTTTCATTTCTCATACTCAGAAAGTAGTGTTGTTTTGATCTGATTATTGGGTGGAAGATGCTGCTTTCCTTTCATAGGGAGGGAAAAACTCATACAAATTCATTCCGGCCCGAGGGTCTTCAAAACTTCAAAAATAGAACTGCTGTCAGCTGTGAAGAGTTTTATGTAAAAAAAAAACTATTAAAAAATTACATGACTTTCTAAACAGCCAGTGTGAATTTAGCGCAAACTTCTTTGAGCGGAATAAGCCGCGAGTGCCGCGACAATTACGCGGCGAGCGGCAAGTTCCATATTTAAAATTTAAAATGTCCACACAAATTGGCGGGATACTAAAATCTGTTATGTATGTATCTGTGACGGACTTTTGTGCTAAGTTTTGAATTGAATATTAAAAATGAGTTCAAGCGAAATATTGACACCAGATTCCATTACTGACGAGGCAAATTGTGTCATAGAAAATCTTTTGCCAAAAATATCAAAAGAAAGATATATAAACACATACAATGATTTTATGAAGTGGCGAGAAGACAAGAATATAAAATTGTTTTCCGAAAGTGTATTTCTTACATATTTTAATGGACTGTGTAGCAAATTACAGCCTTCAACGGTATGGAGCCGATATTCAATGCTCAAAAGTACACTTAATATAAAACACAATGTAGATTTGAAAAATTTCATAACTTAACAGCATTTTTGAAAAGACAGTCGGCAGGGGTTCAAGAGTAAGAAATCTAAAGTTTTCACATCTCATGATGTGGATTTTTTTTTAAATGATGCTCCTGACGAGATATATTTGGCAGTGAAGGTAAGTTTACCTAAATATTTATGGATTTATTCTAAATATGAACGTATTTATTACACAAATACTAAAATAATTACATGTTTTTCACAGGTCTTATTGATACTCGGTATAAGCGGCGCTTGCAGAAGCAGTGAACTCACAAATATGACAATTAACGACATTGAAAGTCAATTTATTATTAGTAAAACTGACTAAAACAAAGACACATATTGTAAATGTTGCGCTCCTTTATAGTAAATGAAGAGTTTACACAAATAGTAAAGAAATATCAAAAAATGAGACCTAGTGATGTAAAAACGGACCGCTTTTTTCTCAACTATCAGAAGGAAAAATGCTAGACTCAAGTGATCGGTAAACAATAAATCTCAGGTATGCCGAAGCAGATAGCAACATATTTGAATTTACCAAACTGTGAGCAGTATACCGGACACTGTTTTAGACGAACTTCAGCGACACTTTTAGCCGATTCTGGGGCAAACATGACTACGTTAAAAAGACATGAAGGCTGGAAATCCAGTACAGTCGCCGAAGGCTACATAGAGGATTCAGTCCAAAATAAAACTAAAATTTCAACCAAATTAACCGAAACTATAAAAATACGCCCCAATTCAAATGATGACAGGTACTCACTACACATCAGAGTTTTGTGCACCGATATCAATGTGTTCATAATAATAAAGATAATAAATTTAACTAAAAAGAGAAATAGTAGATTGTTAGCCTAGGGTTGAAAAGAATCAATTCCCGAGGCTATAGTCCGAGTAGGAATTGATTCTTTTACCCGTGGCAAACACTCTACTTTTCATTTAGAATATGAGGAAAATAAAACTAGTTGTTTATCTAAACTATTTATTGATAATAATATATTAGTAGTGCCTATTTAAAATTAATAGTCAAATTAGGACAATTCGTGAAATTAAAAGTTACATTTTTGTTTGGAATATTTATGTTGTTTGATATATTTTGAGAAATTTGGCTGTTCTGGACCAATATTGGGTGTCAATATTTCGCTTGAACTCATTTTTAATATTCAATTCAAAACTTAGCACAAAAGTCCGTCACAGATACATGTACATAACAGATTTTAGTATCCCGCCAATTTGTTGACTTTTTAAATTTTAAATATGGAACTTGCCGTTCGCCGCGTAATTGTCGCGGCACTCGCGGCTTATTCCGCTCAAAGCAGTTTGCGCTAAATTCACACTGGCTATTTAGAAAGTCATGTCATTTTTTAATAGTTTTTTTTTACATAAAACCCTTCACAGCTGACAGCAGTTCTATTTTTGAAGTTTTGAAGTTTTTCCGGCCCTCGGGCCGGAATGAATTTGTATGAGTTTTTCCTCCCTATGAAAGGAAAGCAACATCTTCTACCCAATAATCAGATCAAAACAACACTACTTTCCGAGTATGAGAAATGAAAAATTATTATATTTAAAGAAAAAAATTAAAACCGACTTCCAAAGTAAAAATACACAAAAAAAGTATGAAATAAAGCTTATTTTCTTAATAATTCCCTATTTAAATTCGGCTAAAATTTTAATTATTTCTTTTCTCATTAACACTAATTTTGAAGTCGGTACCAGCAAATTTGAACGTGAGTTCTATAAAATATTATAGGATATTGTTTGGGCTGGTACCGACTTCAAAATTAGGAAGATTGAGTTAAGAAATGCTTAAAAATTTTAGCCGAATTTAAAAAAGGAATTATTTAGAAAATAAGTTTAATTTCATACTTTTTGTGCATTTTTACTTTGGAAGTTAGTTTAAATTATTTGTCTATTGAAAGCAACTTATTCGAATTTTCACAACACTACTTTTAGACGTCATAAATACACGACGCTTCCCGCAAAAATGTTAAAACACGTTTACATTTTGTAGATGAACTCAATTATTGGATACATAAAAATGTCATTACCCTTTTATTTGCAGGATTTTAGGTCATAGGGTGACCTGATTTTTAGGGTTCCGTAGTAATATTACTAACAAGAAATATAAATTTATATAAATAAATGAAATTTGGTATAGTTATAGATTCTGTATAGATCTCAGTTTTGGCATCATAAAATAATAATAATTTTACATTTTAGGGCTGGCTCTCCATACATGTGATGTGGGGATAAAATATATTTTGTCATTCTAGCCCATCGCATTTTTAAGTAAAAACGCAAGTTTTCGTACATAACATTTTTACTAATTTTTTACTAAATAGTAATCGGCCCGCAAAGTGGTTTAAAGTTTGTACCCCTTTGGCCCCTTCCTGGCATTTCTAAACAATAGGAGATTGAAACTTGTAAGTTTCCATGCTGATAGATCATGCTAAAAACTCTCTAGGAAACCTATTGCGCGTTAATAGCTACGGAACATCATTAGACACGTCCCGACATGGTTCGGTTATTTTAAGAACTTATCAAATAGCCACCGGCTACGAGTTACGACCCAACGTGTGTTCGTGTTTCGATTAGTAATATATTGGCAAACATGGCGATGCGACACGTCGCTTAGCCGTATACAGCAGATTATTTGTTCAAAATCATTTACATGTTACATATCTGTCAATCATGACGCGACGATTCATTTTAGCCATTGTCTTAGAAATTTAAGCAAATCTGTCAAAGCCAAATTCTACATCGAAGACAATGACAGTTGAATTAAGCAAATACAAGAGTATAATATTATACAAGAGCAGTTTATTATTATACCTGAGAGTATAGGTATAATATCTGGTGTGATCTAAGTTAAACGGATTTCAGTGAATGCTGTATGGTAATACGTCGGCAAGTCGCCTTCACTTTGCATTCACGGGAAATTGCACTAAAGCCGAGCTCGATCGATCTGCCACTTCTGTCATTCTGTACACTATATTCTATGGTTTTCAAAGACATCTATACATAATATAATAAAATCGTAACTGGTCGCTGTCTGTACATGGAAGATATATAAGAAAAACTATTACATTACAGGCTTTATGAACGACATAGAACCCAAAACAATGATTTTTAGAATTTTTGTCTGTTTGTCTGTACGTTTGTACGCGCTAATCTATCTACGGAACGGATTTTCATGAAATTTTTATTGCGGAAAGATGTACGGTTCCCGCAATATATGTTTTAGCGCGTACAAAGTCAACGGCTTAACGACTTCCTCTAAATTTATATGGACACATAAAGTGATTTTGACTTTTTCTGAAGTAGTCCGGGCACATGCTACTAAAAATAAAGAATTTGCACCAAGGTATACCCTGGATTCAAAAGTACTGAACAGAACTTCCGAGTCGTTATAGATACATGTTTGGGGACTTCGGCGTTGTTTAAAGAACTGAAAGCATATGCCACTATGTCAATTAAAGTAATCATCATCAATCACCGCCTTCATCACACCATACACCATCACATTATGATGATAGGTACTTCTCATAGTCTTTTACACCGACACGGATATCTTTGAACATTGCTCTGCCGTTTGTCGAAGTATTTTCAAAATTCTTTTGTTGTTGTAAAGAATATAATTCGAAATTGGTCTCTGAAAATGATGGCATCCATGAGGAATCGAGAGAATTCCGCAAAATATAAGGACAATTATAGTGATTTCGACTTTTAAGGTAAGTAAAACTTTGCGCCAATGTGTAACCTGGATCCAAAAGCACTGAACAGAACTCATCAGTCTTTAAAGATACACGTTTAGAAGTTTCACCATTGTTTAAGGAACGGCAAGCATATGCCACTTACAGTAATCATCATCATCATCATCATCATCATCTTCTTACGATACACCAACATAATATTATGGTGACATTAGGTACTCGTCATAGTTTTGTGCACCGATATCAATATATTTGAAATTTTGCTATTGCCAAATTATATTCATGATCATCATCATCACTATTATATTATATTTAATGCTGACTACTACTTTTTTTTCGCCGACAATAGATAATAATAATTGAATAATATAGTGTCTTCTTTTTAACGGGCATTGGCCCACCACACATTCCCACCACTGCAACTCCTGTGAGCCAGGATCGACAGTGGTAACCAACCACAAAAACCCTTTGATATTATTGATGCCCGAGAGACATGCTAAATCTGTATTGGGACCCGCAACGAAATTAATCACAAGAAAGTTTGGAGGAGTAGGAAGAACTCCAGATTCCCTCCCCAAGCTAAGCGGGAGACAGCACAAAGTTGCAATGACTAAAAAGTCAAAGAAATAAGTGTCTATAATCATGTAAATCAATATAAAAGTGATTGTTTATTTGGTCCACAGATCGGTAATGCTTATTTGGGGATATACCACGGCCTCTCAGAAAACCACCATAAAAAAACGCTTGAGTTTGTTTTGCCGAGAGAGTGAGAATACAGGAGGTTTTTTTGTATTACTAACTTTCTTAAAATGTGTTAATAATATACTAAAAACAAATAAATATTACAAAAAAAATTTTTTTTTAATAAAAAATTAAAACCGACTTCCAAAGTAAAAGTACACAAAAAAGTATGAAATAAAACTTCTTTACCAAATAATTCCCCTTTTAAATTGGGCTAAAATTGTAACTATTTCTCTACTCAATCTTCATATTTTTAAAGTCGGTACCATGGTGTCTACAAAAAAGTCTGCGATGGCATAGATATGTCTTTTATTTAAGGATAGGTTACTATACCCATTCTAAGTTTAAAAAAATGATCACAAATAATGTGATATTTTCAGAAGCTATTAAGACGGATTTGTATCCGTAATATTGTTAATACCTAATCCTTATCTAGAAGATATATTATATTAGAATTAAAAAGTACGTGTTAAAATTTATTATAAGTATATATTTTTACTCTGTGCTACTACTATATTGCAGTAGGTATATTAATTGTTAAAGGAGTTTTTTGCGACGCACACTCCCACGCGGTTCTATGTTTGCGTGCTCTTGAAATTATACAGTTTATGTGTGTGGCAGTGACGCGACGTACTCGACTACGACGTTCGACATACGGGTGTCTGTCGAACGTTGTAGGTATGTTATAAGACTTTACCCTCACATAGCGTTCAATTGAATAATTCAATTGATTGAACTATGTATAGACAATTATTCTCTATACATATATACAAATAAATTAAATTGAAGTGTCTGTTTGTAATTTCAAATTACCACCTTTCTACTTACAAGGGCTGCACTAAAAGTATCGGGAATGGAATATTTCCACTGTTCCTGTCATATAAAAATCTTTTTAATTTAAAACTCCTTGGTTTTAAAAATCGAATACCGTTTATTTATTTAAAAAAAGATTCTCGGTCTTGTCACAAGGTCTTGTCAAACTTGTTTAGTCGTTGGGAAAATGGAATTGACTCGAGAAAATTCTAGAGCGATTATTTATTATGACTTTCGAAGTGGTTTAACACAAAAACAGTGTGTCGACCGGATGATTTCTGCATTTGGTGATGAAGCCCCATCCAAAACCACAATTTATCGCTGGTTTGCTGAATTTCAACGTGGACGTGTCAAGCTCAGTGATGATCCCCGTCAAGGTCGTCCAAAAACTGCAGTCACCCAAGAAAACGTTGATGCTGTGCGTAAGCTGATTGAGGAAGATCGACATGTGACATACCGCGAAATTCAGGCAACTTTAGACATTGGCATGAGTCAAATACAAATAATCTTGCATGAACAATTAGGTGTAAAAAAGTTGTTTTCCCGATGGATACCGCATTTGCTCTGTGAAGAGCAAAAAGCGGCTCGCGTTACTTGGTGCGTCAGAACTCTCGAAAGATTCCACGCAGGATCCTCAAATGCTGTATACAACATCGTATCAGGTGACGAATCCTGGATATACGCGTACGAACCCGAAACAAAAAACCAGTCACGAGTTTGGGTGTTCGAAAATGAGTTAAAGCCAACAAAAATTGTTCGTTCACAGAGTGTTGCAAAAAAAATGGTGGCCACGTTTGTCTCCAAAACCGGCCACGTTGCGACTATTCCTCTTGAGGGACAAAGAACGGTTAATGCAGAATGGTATGCTAACATTTGTTTGCCACAGGTCCTTTCTGAACTCCGTAAAGAGAACTGCAACCGCCGCATCATCCTCCATCACGACAATGCGAGTTCTCACACCGCGCACAGAACAAAAGAGTTTTTAGAGCAAGAAATCATAGAATTATTAGACCATCCGCCGTACAGCCCCGATCTAATCCCTAATGATTTCTATACTTTCCCTAAAATAAAGAATAAATTGCGTAGTCAGAGATTTTCATCACCTGAAGAAGCTGTGGACGCCTACAAAACGGCCATTTTGGAGACCCCAACTTCCGAATGGAATGGTTGCTTCAATGATTGGTTCCATCGTATGGAAAAATGTGTCAAATTTCGCGGAGAGTACTTCGAAAAGCAATAAATACATTTTTAAATAGTAATGTTGTGTCACTTCCTTGATTCCCGAAATTTTCAGTGCCGCCCTCGTAATGCATAAAATATTATACTGATAGTAAATCCGGTACCTACATCAAAAGGTATATTTTTAACTTTTTTGTCCGTCTGTCCGTCCGTCCGTCTGTCCGGCCGTCTGTCTATCTTATGTTATTCCGTTTTCATTGATAGTTCTGCGCAAACGAAGTGGCCGTCCGTCTGTCTGTCTGTTTGTCACAACAATTACATTTTTTTTCTGTATAAGAGTTAAAAGAACCCTTATAAAGTTCAAACTTAAAAGTTATATTACGAATTTCGACCAGGGCGACTTCTAGTTATTCTAATTCTATCTTAGATATATATATAAAAGGCAAAGCTGATTGACTGATGTATAAACGTACAGGTCAAACCCTTAAGGCTATATGCTCCGGTATCCAGAACGCCGGTGAAAATTCAGAGCACTGATAATAGAATTCTGCACTAATACAATATATAATAGTTGAAAATGGAAATTTCTAGTGTCGAGCTGTCATATATGACATTGACATTTGATTCGACACTCGTGTGATCGATTTTCAACTCTATTTTATTAGTTCAGAGTTCTATATTCAATGCTCAGAATTTTCTGCGGCCTTCCGGATTCCGGAGCATATAGTCCCAACTCCCAGCATAAGGCTAGAAATTTGATACTTTGCACACGTTTTCTCATATGACGTAGGCGTTCACTACGAAATGATTTTTCAAAATTTAACACCCAAGGGTGCAAAATAGGGAATAAAAGTTTGTACGAAACTTTTTATTCCTTGGACATATTTGCATGATATTTCTTATGAATTGAGTACATAATAAATAATTCTAAGCATAAGTTTTAATAAATAAGAATCATTCATATTTTAAACTATGTATATTACAATTCGGCGTTTTTTTTTTAAATTATAATAATAATCTATATGTATATAATCAATAAAATTAAGTAACCCCCGAATTGTCAAACAGTGAGCGAGCTGATGATAAATTATAGCTAAGAACACAGAACACTCTCGATCACACCCGCTTTATCAAACAGGTATGTAGGTAAGTACTTTTTATTGTTATGGTACTGACAATCTTTAGAGCGCTTACACACGTGCCACTGGACTGAAGACGCCGCGGCGCGGCGTTTCACCGTCACCGCCAGCGTTGCGGCACAATGTCCGTACAAATCCTAATGCGGCGCCGCAGGAGCTGCGTCGCGGCACGTGTTTATATTTGCTTTTAGCCTTTTTTTAATGTGCAGTAAGTGTTTTTTGTATATATGACAGATAACGGTCATCTTATTTTTATTTGATTTACATTGGTTCATTCAAAGATTTCAAAACTAAAGATAGGTTATCACGTACATTTGACAGATAAAATCTTCATACAAGAAAAAGTAATGCCATCTTGATTTCACCATACCTCAAATGTCAAAATGGCCTCAAACAGCCCCAAAAGTGGGTCCATTTAAGAGGGGACAGTTTTTGCCTTAACGTCTATAATATAATACACGTTTATGGTTATACTTTATAAGATATTGTTAATTCCAATTACATAATATATTTTATTGATATCCCACAATGATTTCAAAAGTGAGGATGGGCTCTGAAGTACATTTGACAGAAAAAATCTTCATGCAAGGAAAAGTTACGCTTACGCCATCTTGATTTCAGAAGATCTTGTCAAATAATTAAGCGGACTGATTATACTGCGAAAACGTCAAAATGTCAAGATGACAAATGTCAAACATCAACTGCCCCAAACAACCCAAATAGTAGGGCAGTTTAAGTGTTGACACTTTTTGCCATGCCATACATGCACATGCCTTGTCTGTAATATATTGGACAAAAGGAAGTAGAAAAAACCATAGTTTTTAACATTTAAAAATAAATCTTATGTTAGAGTAAATAAATAAATTATACCCAGTCCCGCCAAAAACACCCCGTCATTTGAATTTTGAAACATTGAAAAGTCTCACAAACGAGATTTTCGACACGATGGCTATTGACAGATAAAATGTTTCAAAAGACGTTCATTTTGTGGAGCGAGTAGCGACGCCATTTTGTCATTCGATAGGGGGTAACATGATAATTTAAATAATACCGTTCCTGATTCCACACAAATTAAAATCTGTAAAAGCTCACCTGACAGCTATTAAACCTTCCAACATTTTGTTTTAATTGAAATGAGCTTTACAAACCAGAAAACCTTTTAAAGTTTTGTAGTTTAAATTAAAATAAATGTACATTTCGGATAATATTGTCCTGTTTATTATATAAAAGCTAGTTTAGCTGACTGGTAGATAAAAATTTCTAAATAATTGAATAGATTGCGCTAAAATTCGGCTGAAATTTAAGCATGGCATATGATACAAATGAAACGTCATGCAAAACCGCAGGCAAAAGCTAGTTTCACATAAAAAAGGCTGAAAGTATAGATAAGGCGAGAAAGCTTGGAGTAAGCAATTTATTCAGGTCTTTACAGACACTTCACACCACATTGTCATGTTCGGCTTTGAGAAAAATATTAAACGCTTGTAGGAAAATACCTTTTGCAATTTTAAGCTAGAAAATAAACTTGCTTGCGAAACTTGCGAAAGTGTATTAGATTTTTTATTATGAAGCAGTTTATGTGAATGAATTTAAGATAATTTAAATTATTTTTCTATAAACCGAGAAACGAGCAACCACCATACAGGAGGAGGAGTTACAAGTGCTCCCAGTCAATACAACCCCTAACCCCTTTGGCCTCTGGTAACCTCACTTACACGTCAAAACACAATGCAAGGGTTATTTCACGTCGGTTTTCTGCGGCCGTGATATTTCTCCGGTCGAGACGACCTGTCCGTGCCGAAGAGGCTTTCCCTCGGAAAAAAAATCTAAAAATAGGTCGTAAAACAATCAAATCCTTTCCATTTCACATTGTCATATTCAACAGTGACATGAAAAAACTCTTATCATAAAACAAACAGAGTAAAATGATATCTACCCTCCGATCTAACCCCCCCATACCCCTGGACTGTTTAATAGCACGGCTATAAAAAATCGGTCAAGCACGAGTCTCGCCACGCAGGTAATGTTCCGTCATCGACGACGACCACGTAACTTTAATTATCACGTAAAATTTAAGACTGGAAACGACTAAGACCCGATTTCACCAAATGGCTTTAAACGCGTTTATCGCTAAGTTCTTGATCTCTCTCTCATTAAATGTTAGAACGGGACAGACAGATCGTAAGCCGAGCTCAGCGTTGATCGTCGTTTCAATACGTTGGTGAAATTGGGGCTAGGCAACACCGACTGTTAATATGTTATTCCGTGGGTATTGGGCTAGGCTATATTAAGATGATCGGTAGTATCGAAGCGATTTTCCTAGGCATTAGAATTCAAAGGCTCAGGAATACTTAGAAATAACAAACAGCCAAAGTACAACATCCCTGCACATTATATTCGATAAGCACAGAGCACAGAACCCCAATATAGTCGATAAGCACAGAACCCCAATTCTCGTATTTAACTTAGTCTCAATTTACTTTCAATGAATTATAAATTAATCGTCTTGACATCATAAACTGATTTTTGGATTGTTGACCAATCTAAACACGTCAAACGTCGGTTTGACGTTTATGATAATGCCATTTTGCCCTTTTAATTTTTATATTCCGTGATACGTAGTATCCCCTTAGTAGTCTGTGATTCCGTGGCTTTAAGATAATATCGAGAGTGCATCGAGACTGGTATATTCATACTGATCAAATTAAAAACGTATGTTTAAGAGATTACTTTACAACTTATGAATATTTTCAGCACTTATACTTTATAGAACTGATTATTGTTTATTTATTGCTGAACCCTATTTAGAAATAGTGTTAGAAATGGAGACGTAATGTGGGTACTTGGGTGGCTAATAATTCTTGACGTAACAATTAAAACACACACGGAAAAGTATCAGGAGTGGAAATAATAGGTATTCTATTTTTATAGAATAAAATACGATACGCTACTATACTATTATAAATGTAAAAGTTTGTAAGGATGGATGAACATCCGTTTGTTACTATTTCACGCAACTACTGAACAGATTTCGATGAAATTTGGTATGGTAGTAGTTTAGGCTCTGGATTAAAACATAGGCTATATTTTGTCCCGAAAAGTACAGTGTTCCCGTGGGAAAAAGTACTTAATGTATTTACGCGGGCGGAGCCGCGTGCAAAAGCTAGTATTACAATATACAAATAGAAACAGAAGTCATTTATTTGCTTAAATAATACTAATAAATAGTACAATATGGTGTTACAGCTTAGGAACATTGGATCCTTCTTATTTTGCCTTTGAAGTTGCGTGCAAGACTTTTAACTCTTACAACCGCTGATACTTAAAAAATAATAAACAAAAAAAAACTGTACAAACTTAAATCATAAGGATATATTATTATCAGTCACACATTAGTTAGCATACAATTTTCTTTTTTGCTAGTGTGTGTGTGTCATTTATTCATTTATTTGCTGTAAAAGTGGTAAGTACAATAGTTGGTACAAAATTTATAGGTTCTGACAGTTTTAGCTACATATAGATAGCATACAAACATTTATAAGATTAATTTAAATTATGAAGCTTCTAGAATACAAACATTATTATAAAAATATTCTATTCCAATTATCTCATTTTACTTTACACTAATAATTACATGTCAAGACTATTAAGAGGTTAAGTAACAAAAACAAAAAAAAACATAAATACAGAAAAACACATAAAATGTCATACAGTTAACATCACACATTTAGAATAATAATATTATGTCGTATAACATTATGTCGTAATAGTAATCGAGTAGATAATAATATTGATTAAACCAGTATTATATGTAACATAAAGTCATTATGTTACATATAATACTGGTTATATATATATATATATATATATATATATATATATATATATATATATATATATATATATATATATATATATATATATATATATATACAGAAAACATACAAACCACCATAAAAATAATAATCATGTATAGTGGCCCTTAATGTCAAGTTAAATATAAAGTAAGCAAAGATTACATATTTAAGTACTAAATGTCATATAAAATCATTACCTCATGTCAATAGTTTAATTAATAATATTAAAACAAGTAGCTATCGATTGTTATTTTTTAGGTTAAATAATTCCTTTACCGCAGTGGCGTGCACAGGATTACGGCACTGGGTATGCGGCGAAGTACTCGGTCACAAAAACTTTTTCGTTTATAGATTTTTAGCATAGCTACAGCCAAGCGACGGATCTCTAAGTCGAAACCATGCCAACAGAGCAAGTCTTAGATGTACTACTATTCATGTACATCTTCTACGGCAACGCAGACAAAACAGCGATCGATCGTCGCGGCGGAATAAATTCTAATAAGTAAAATAATAAGCATATTTTAAAATATTATAACTACTCACCAGTCAGTCAGCTTCAATTTTCACATATTCAAGGTTTCGGTTACTTGAGATTACTATATCCCGATGTAAATTACTAAATAATATGCAAGGAAAACAATATAATTTAATCGTGTGTACACAACCACACAGCCAGTTATACGTTTCATAACTTTTAACATGAAATTTTCGAGTTACATTATTTTTTTGCTGGTTTAATTGTTGTAACTCGGGTACACACCTACCTTTAGACAAAATTTGAATCTTTTCACTGAATGACTATTGTGAGAACTTGTTATTTTTAATTTTTAATAAACACACATTATCAACGCAAACACTCACAATCAAATAACATTTTTAAAAAATCAACAAACGCACCTTGTAAAAGCAAATCACTACAATTATTATAGAAACTCAGTAAGAAACTGTTAAATGTACACACTTTCAAATGTTAAAATGAAAAATCTTTTAAGAAAACTATAAATAAACAGGAGCGATTAAATTGTAAACAATGCTTATCACATGAAATATGCAATATGACCCCCGCGAAACACAAAACGTTTCTTCTATTTAAACAAATAAAACCTTACTAAATACAAATGTGCATACATGATTCATTAGATTCGCGTCATATTGTTTTTACTCGGATTATAGGCAACGAATAATTTCCGACAAGCCAGTTCGGCGGTTTTCGGAAGCGATCGGATAGCCGAACCGAAGCTCTCGGCTCGGCTCTCGGTTCGGCCATCTCCCGCCGCATGACTTACCGCTATTTAATCATGTCGATATTCATGGGTGTGTGCGTTTGCGAAGTATGAAAATTACACACACATGCGATGATTTTTCCTGCAGAACTTAACGGCATTAGTTGATATTTATAAAATATTAGGCGTTTTTAAGTTATTATATTTTTTTAATTAATTTATTTACTATTAATTAAAGTCATCTAAAACGTACGAACGTTTTATTAAAATATCTGTGAATGACAAGTAAAGCACTGCATTTCTGCCTATATGGAGCGCACGTCCCTGCAGTTTACCGAGTAGAAGTTTTTTTATAAAATTATTATTGATATGTCAATTTGTCATTATTATGAAGTAGAAATTAAATCAATGTCAATTGTTATTAAATCAAATCAATATCATTTTAATAGAGTTAAGTCAACGTTTACATATTTTTGTCATTTTTATAACATACTCAGTTACTTACTTGAAGTAGGTATGTAAATGTTTATCATTTTAACAAATCGATTACTCTTATTTATTTGTTTATCATTAAAATATTTATCAATTGTATAGTAACATTTACATAACAAGTAGGTACTTGGGCACCCATGGCCTGGCGAGTAGTCGCATGACTCGAGAGTGTAGGTTCGATCCCTGAAGCCCAATTCGGGTAGTTAAATTATACTTTCATTTTACTTTTATACGCTGATTTTTGGAGTTTGGTCCAATCAAAACGGGTTTGACGTTTATGAGAGTACCATTTTCCAGTTTTAGTATATCGGGACTGGATTGTAACAGTATTATTTCAGGATTGAATTAGCAGAATCGACCTACAGGTTCTGGCGTGTATTAATGACTTATATAATATAGGTATTAGAAAATCGAAGGAAAACATCGCGATCCACGAGTCTGAAAAGTCTTCTCATATGCGAGGATTTCTTCACAATGTTATCAGAATTGATGTTATTAAGTGATTTTAGATTCATCACCAAATGATGAAAGACAGTAGAATCGCTCGGTCTAGACAGATTTTTAGTAAACATTCCAAGGAAGTAACCCCCGACTTTAGTAACCCCCACAGCAAACGAGCTATACATATATAGATAATAATAATAGCTAAGAACACTCTCGATTAAGTCACCTTTCAAATCAAAAACTAGATCAAAATTGGTTCATCCGTCATCGGCTACACACCTGAAACTTCGCCCCTCTGTTTGCGTCGGGGATTAAAAAAAACACAGAAAGTTCTAAAATATGAAAGCAATATTTAATCTATGATTTAGTGTTGTCCTAGCTAAAATATCTTCGCTGAGTACAGGGTCGAACTTCGAATTGGGCCCTGTCCGCATTATTAATAGACCCCTTTCTGTTTGGAACCTCTTACAAAATTCATAGTTTCATTTCTCTTCAAGCTTCCAACGATCATTTTGCATTTGTGGCTTATCGATAAAAGTAAGTGGCCCTTGGTATTGGTTTTCTATTTTATTGTAAAGCTGCAATTTTCTGTCAAAATCATGCAAGGTTCGTGGCTTTAGATACATATTGTAAGATGTAACAATTACGAAGTTAAAACTTGAATGTATGGGATTAATCACGTGATTTCACGACTCAATCTTATACACACATTTTTTTGTTTTCTAACATCGTATTCATTTCGATATTATAGTTTGTCAAAGCCCCCTGGCTCGCCTATTGGCTTTTCTCGAGTTTTTATACGCATAATTACGCTATAATTACGCATAAGTTTGTCATCTTACACCAAGGCCCACCAAGTGCTGGCTACGCCCCTGTAAACCCGTGATGACGTAAATCCCTAGTAAGAATTACGTAGGGACAACTCAGTCCTTATGCCTCCGCGCTGTCAAACTTAAAACATTAGGGTCCGGATTAAGGACCCTTGGACGAGGGACCACTATTTAAATTAAATTAAATTAATTAAATTAAATAGCGTTTATTTCAGGCTGCACAGGCCCATATTATAAATACCTTATAGACTAACATACATAATATATTTATAATAAACTAACACTAACATTAAAATTAAACACGTATTGTCTGCGACGTGGGGCGCGAAGTGTTCGGGAGTCATCCTCTAAATCTTCTGTAGACGACTCCAATCGGCCAGAACTCCTCCTGCTCGAAGGTCGGTAAGTGATGGGTTGGAACTCTCACCACAAAAGAACTAAAGTTCACTTTATGACGATATTCCAAACACTCGACCCTCAAGGCGAAGTTGGTTCTTCTCCTGATGTAGTCCACGACCTGCTCGACCGTCGTAGACCAATGCAACCTGGACACGTACAGCGGTGTCGCGGGAGTCTCACACCGCAACAGCTGCTCGGATCCTCCGGGTGCGGTGCCGCGATGGTTGCGGACGACGGGTATCTTCTTCTTCCTCTCGACTTTGATGAACCCGTCATCATCGCACGTTCGGTCCTTTGTAGAAAGAGGGCGGTCTTTTGAAGGGGCCTCCTTCTTCCCTTTGTTTTTCGGACGCGGGGGAGGTGGCGGGGGGACGCAAGCTACGACACTTGCGTAACTTGGCACCGGCTTCTTCGCGGGCGGGGAACGGGCAGCAGGGGCGGCAGCGACGATGTTCGTTGACCCGTCGGATAATGCTGACGGGCTAAACGTGACCGCCTGCGCGCCTCGACCACGAGTAATGTTTGCTGCATTAGGTGACCTACATATTGAATTAACACTTTTAACTGTGATAATTTACTACGTAAATCACTTATGGTAGACTCTGGTGCCTGCAATCTACCTCGAACTTCGGTCAGTTCTTCCTTCAGGAACTTGATGTCCTTCAGTAGGCTGACGACGTCGACGTGGTCCAGTGTCACCGGTGGC
The DNA here is from genome assembly GCA_037179445.1 of Phengaris alcon alcon. NCBI lineage: Eukaryota > Metazoa > Arthropoda > Insecta > Lepidoptera > Lycaenidae > Phengaris > Phengaris alcon. The sequence goes on from JAYRCH010000097.1 coordinate 3,049,816, forward strand.
AGCTTATGCAGTTTTTTCGCTACAAAAGCTGGCACTTCATCCGGATCCGTCTGCTTTAGCAGGGAGATGATGTCCTGCACGCTTCTTTCGGTTCCATCTCTCCGTCGCGATGGCATATTCGCGCTCTGGCCGAGCGTCTCGTACAGCAAATGCTTGCCTTCGCAAATCTCCTCGCTGGTGAAGGAAGACTTGCACATCTGCATTATGCTGACCTCGTCCATGGTGTCGATGGCATGCTGGATAAACGCCAGCAACTCATTGGCCACGAGCGCCATGATCACGTGTCGCGGCAATCCAATATTTAAGTACAGTCACCACTCATATGCAATTTTCAAAGAAATATAAACGTATTGCGCTATAAGAATGATCAGAAGTAAGAATATACTGGCCTGCAATTTGCAAAATAAAGCACTACAGTTTAAAATAAAAAAAATTACAAAACTATAAAAGTTAGAAACTTTTAATAAACATACAACAACAATAACATTCCTTTACTAAAAAACCATTCGGAAACGAATCAATTAAATCTTTGAAGGCGCTTCGGATGCCCCATCGGAGCTGATTTTTTTCCCGTGCAAGTAGTTATCCAAATTTAAAAAAAAAATTGGTAATCTGTTGGAGCAAGGTCCAGGGAATACGGTGGATGTCTTAAACATTCCAATTGAAGCACCTCAAATTTGGTAGCCGTCTGTTGTGCAGTGTGTGGTCTAGCGTTGTCCTGAAGCAGCAGTGGCCTAGAGCGAATGACCAACCTTGGTAGCTTAGCAGCTAGCTTTTCCATCATGATTTGCAGTTGCTGGCAATAGACATCTGCCGTAATCGTCTGGCCAGATTTAAGAAAGCTGTAGTGAACGACACCGGCACTAGTCCACCAAACGCTTACAAGTAACTTTTTTTGAGTCAATTTTCGCTTGGGGCAGGCTTTGGCTGGTTCGCCAGGATTCAGCCATTGCGATGAGCTTGATGAGATGAGTTTCCGATTATCGTACAGGATCCTCTTTTCATCACAAGTAATGAATCGATTTATAAAAAAAAATTATTGTGCCGGTTGAGTAATGTAACGCAGCAGTCGACGCGCGTTTATCGGTTTGCTGCACTCAATTCATGAGGTACCCACCTTTCAAGCTTTTTCAGCTTCCCAATTTGCTTCAAGTAGATTAAAACAGTTTTATCACTAACACCGCAGCCTGCAGCTAACTCGGACGTGGTTTGCGCTCGATTAGCTTCCACAATAGCCTTCAAATCTTCATTATCAACTTTGGTCTCCGGCCGTCCACAAGGCTTGTTCTGCAGGCTGAAATTTCCAGAACGTAAACGTTGGAACCAGAAACGCTCTGTTTTCTTTTGCGACACCGCCGCGATACACATCATCGATCCGTTTCTGCAACACTGGTGCCACGGTGGAACTCGTACTCGAAAATATCTGTTTACAAAACGGAAAACTTGAAATATCGTATGATATTTCAAGTTTTCCATTTTGTAAACAGCACTCTGTTTGCGTCACTACGCAAAGAAAAAACCAAAAGAGGAAAAACCAAATGAATTACGGTTTTCGTAACACAAATGCACGAGTAAATAGCGGTATAAATTTGAAATTGGAAATCCTAACCAAAGAAGATATATTTGAGATCAAAGTGGCCAGTAGGATAAAACCCCAATTTCATATGTAAGGACTTAATATATTACGAATAAAATATGAAGAAGACAATCCAATTTCCGTCTCGTCTCGTCGTTCATAATTTCTACTGCTGTTAAATACTCTTTATCGTCGTCTCTACATGGTACATAATATAAAGTGTTTTTAAGCAACGTCGCTCGTAGGTAGAAGGCACTTACAAAATTATACCTTGTATTATGTGTAACAAGCTAATGTTAATATAACGATATTGCGCCCAAAATGGTCCATAAACGCCGCGTGCCTCGACTTATTACAATCAAATTTTCAACATCATGTTCATTTTTAGCTTTCACTGTGTAATAAAAAATTTCTATTAAGTACATAAAAGACTTCTAACTGATCAACACGTTATTCTATTCTGTTCTAATCTGCTAAAGCCAAAAGTAAGTCATACACGCTTCGTTCTACCGGAGCGGTTAGCTGTAGCCTGTAAAGTCTACAGGTTTACCTGCGCATGTCACCCGAACGTCGGTAGCGTCTTAGGCTGGGACTATATGCTCCGGAATCCGGTTCGCCGGTGAAAATTCAGAGTAGGTACTGAAAATAGAACTCTGCGATAACACAATAGAGTAGAAAATGGAAATTTCGAGTGTCGAGCTGTCATATATGTCATTGACATTTGACTCGTCACTCATGGGTTCGATTTTCAACTGTATTGCATTAGAGCAGAGTTCTATTTTCAATGCACAGAATTTTCTACGGCCTTCCGGATTCCGGAGCATATAGTCCCAGCCTTAGATGGAGAAGTTCCGGTGTCTTCAGTTCTTTTTGCGATGGCATAGTCGGAATATGATGACGCGATGGCATTTTTGGACCTTTTCTTAGGCGCCACCTGCACATACGACGCGCACACACGCACAGGTACGCCGTACCGTCTCACTCGAAAGATTCCGTTAGAACGTAGCGAGCATGGCCTATATAATGCTGGCCGTACACGCTACGGTCCACCGGAGAGGTCTACCTGTGCAGATATGCCTGCGCAGAGAAACCATAACGTGTGTGGGACTATACCTGCGTAGTTTTTTGGACCTGCGAGCTGCGCGGCGCAGGCGACCGGAGCAAGATCAAAAATCAATTCTTTCGTGTGACACGGTATGGTGTACAGGTAGACTTACTTAAGCCTGGGACTACATTGTCCGAAATCTCGACGACGAAACTCGAATCGAGCGTCGAGTTTTTAAGTTGCTGGCGTGTGTTCGATTTTCAACTCTATTGTATTCGCGCAGAATTCTATTTCAAGTGTTGTTTATTTCTCTGCCGGAGAGATTCCGAATAAGGCTGGGACTATATTGTCCGGCATCCGGAGGTCCGGTAAAAATACACAGCGCTGAAAATAGAACTCTGCGCTAATACAATAGAGCTGTAAATCGAGCACAAGCGTCGAGTCAAATGTTAATGTCATATATGACAGCTCGACACTTTGTTGAGTGAGTGAAAGTCTTCGATTTTCAACTTTATTGTATTAGGGCAGAGTTATATTTTCTGGAAATGCCACAATAAACCAATTAAAATTAAGAAAGGGGTAATTAAACGTTAAGGGGAATATTTATTCATCTAAAATCTAAAAAAAATCCATAAAAATATTTAGTAGATAAGAAGTTTTCTTTGACTACACAGCAAGCACTTACCTAAAAATAAAAAGCATATAAAAATAAGTTTCGAAATGAGGGTTTTTGATATTTTTTCGCCGCTAGGGGGCAGACCCAACTCACACAAAGCGTCATCTGGTGGCGTAAGTGTTATCAAAAACGGTCAATAAGAATTTTCGATTCTTTTTCTGTCACCAGGCGGCGCTTGGTAGCCCGAGAGTCCTTGTCGTGTCAAAAAGCTGGCAGATGTCACGAATTTAAAAACCCTCATTGGACGTGTCCCTTCAAATTTTTACCCGACTACGCCGAAGCCAAAAGGAAGGGAATGATTTTGGCAGTCTATGTATGTATGTATGTTTGTTCCCTCGTAGCGTCTACGAGCTACTGGTCGTTCGTTAATAAATGAGGTATCAATAGATTCGTAATGATGCCGCGGGTAACAAAGGCTAAATTTTTTTTTTTCAAAATTTTGTATTTCGATAATTGAACCTCAGATTCTAACATCTAAAAAAATTAAACCGAGATAATCATGACGTGTTTGGTATCAAAAGAAAGCTATTGGCAAGCACATTTCAAATATTTATAAATATATAATTTTACCTATATATCATATTGTTTAATATCAAAATACACGTTTAAAATGTGGTTGTAATTCGTACAACCCAGTTGTCCAATTGTCAAACATTACGAAATATAAGAATATAAAATATAATTTATACCGGGTATATTCACTCCCGAAAGTTTGGAAACTGACTGAAAATACACCCTGTATATTATAGTACCTTCATAAACATATTTTATTTTATAAATGCATATAATTTTTATAGACAATACATAACAAAATAAATAATTTAACTAACCTCTGAATTGTCAAGCAGTAAACGATGTGATGACGAATTAAGCTAAGAACACTCTCGATCATGTCAGCTTTCAAACAAAGAAAACTAGATTAACCGTTTTTAATTAGAATCCGGTAGATGAAATAATATAAAATTTGGCTCGCTCCGTACTCGTAACGAAGATATTTTAATTTCAAGTGTTTTTATTAGTTATTAAGATTATTCCAAAAATATATTCGATTGGGAAACGGAAAAATACGAAATAAAAAATTAAAAAAACTATAACCCCACTACGTAAAAAAGGACGAAACAAGAAAACAATTCAAATATAAATCCAGAAATGCATAGGTACAAAAATTGTCAAGGTAGAGCCGTGGTCGTACCTACTTTATAAGGTTTGGAACAGTCGATGTCATATCGCAGCCGTCTGTATCTATCTTGGGGTATGCATGTGTATGACGAATATATACGTTTACTAGAAACTTCACTAGGCCTTAGGGTCAGCTCAAACCCCGACGCGACGCATCGGTGTGAACTGACGCTTAGATAACATGCCAATTGTTTTCTTGTTTTGACCGATTTTTTACGTCGGTATTGTATATGTAGTCGGGTTATAGTTTTTTAAATTATCTATAAACAGGTAAGTAGATATTCAAAAATATCGAACACGAAAGATTCGGACACGCAAAGGGTACTCGATATTAAATTCATTGTACAATTCACAGACCCCAAAAGTTTGGAGAACGTTCCAGAATTGCGCCATCTTTCAAAAGTACGATACTTTTATTACGAAAGAAATGTAATAAAACTTCCTTTGGGCGAAAATAAGTAGACAAGTATGAGCCAAAATGGTGATTGCTTATTATGAAGTGAAAACTTTGTCTGATTTTTGAAAATAAAACGAAAAAGCGACAAAAAAGAAAAAATATCGAAATGTCGAATATAAAGGTTGTCTTCAAAACAATAATAGCCAATATGTAGCGTAATATTTAAATTGGTAAAGACATTTATATTGGTAGCATTAAACTACGTTATTGTCTTTTCATGTCTCTTCACATTTAGATTAAATTAGATATGAAAGTATAAGTTACGTAGTAGCTGTTTATTAATCTGTGGTATAAGTAAGTATACCTAATATAATATTTATCTAGTAGTTTTTCGAAGTTTAGAACATTTCCTTAAAAGTGATTTTACTTTTGTAAGTAGTTCAGTATTTTTTTAGTTTTTTCTTAAAAATCTGAAAACAAACCCTGAACGACGCTAGAACATAATAACTTTTATATAGCAACGTTTGTGATTATTTGTTTTTTTTTATGGGTTTACCAGTCTTACACGAGGAGAGAGAAGTTTTAAGATCGAGAAGCGAACAATTTATGGTAAGTGCTTTATTGGAATGTCTAGTATGTATCCTTACCACAAAAAAAACGGTAAGGTAAGGGGCCGTCCATTAATCACGTGATGCCCAAAGGGGAGTCCGAAAAAAACTACCAAGTATCACAAGGGGGAGGGGGGTTAAGGAGACATGTGTATTAATTTTACGAATCTAGTCTATGCATACCGATTTCTTATCGGTTGTAGATTCGCAGTGTTGTTTAAATATTAATCCAATTAACAAGACAAATTATATGATTCGTATAGTTTATAAGTGCATAAATTAAATAAACTCTTTTTCAAGTTAAGGTTTTTCTCTAAGCATTACCTACTTAGTATGTACAAAAAAATACACCTGATCTTAGGTCTAAAAAGTTGCTTAAAAAACATGGTACCTACGAGCGAAATGTTTAATTAATCAAAATGCAGTTTTTTCTTTCCAGATTTTTGCCATAAACCTAAACAAAACTTGAAAAAATAAGGCAATAAAAAGTATGCTGTACAAAAGCAGCTAATTGAAAAACTAAACTAAGGCTGGGACTATAATTAAGCTTCGGAATCCGGAACGCCAGCGAAAATTCAGAGCAGTAAAATTAGAACTCTGGTCTAATACAATAGAGTTGAAAATCGAACACATAAGTATCGAGTCAAATGTCAATGTCATATATGACAGCTCGTCACTCGATACTTCGATTTTCAACTGTATTGTATTAGCGCAGAGTTCTATTTTCAGTGCTCTGAATTTTCCCGGGCCCGCCGGATTCCGGATCAAATAGTCCTAGCCTATGGGCCTGTTTCACAATATTGTTATAAGTGTCGGATAGCTCATTCGGAAGTGTTGTCGCTTCTTATCCTATCGAGCGCCATTAACCGCATATAGGTTGCCAAAAAACCGGGATATGTAGTTACGTACTACCTTTCTGCCTTTGCACACCGCACCTCGGCTGCACCTAATATTCAGGTACTGTAATATGCTAATTCTAACTGGCTGCCTTGATAAGTTATGATGAATCGTTGATTTTATGTTGGTAGCCGAGTCACTCACTACAATTTAGTGTTCCCGCTAGGGACGCGCCGATGCGATCCGATTTTGAGGGCTTATTTCACAACCACAGTAATAATACACAGTACTTCTTGCACTGTTTCCACATTAATAAGTATTTGACAAAGTCATCATCAGCTGGTGAAACATGAATTTCCACCAAGAACCTACAGAACAATCAATAACATCATGCTATTAACATGTTTCACAATTTTCAAAGGAATGTCGGAGAGCTTATTCGGAAGATTTGTGGCTGCTTAGTGCTTACTTTATAAGGAGCGACAGCGACAAAGCATGCAAATAAGCTGACACTTATCAGTAGGATCGTAAATCGTAATGCCTCAATACGATACGCGGATCGGATCGAATATTTAATCGCATGCATTTTTTCAAATACTTAAGTAATACCTACAGTTTTGCATGTTTAGTTTTTTTTTCAATAATAAAAAAACCTCAACTCTTACTTGGCATAGGGACATTAACTTACGAAATAAAAAATATCTCAAAAAAATATGCTGTTTTATAAAAGGAGTAGTTTGCTGAACGATGTATTTTCCGAACCACACCACGTCTCGATTAAAATTAGGGTACTTATAAAAGTTAATCTTTGGTCGCCGTGAATAATTGTTCCATAGTAAAATTCCGTATGTCCTTTGTAACAAAAATCAAAACAATTGAAGAATTTAATTTATTACCTAATAGGCGAACCGATTTTTTATTCATACGATACGAGCGATCCCGATCTTTGAAGTTTAATAAATAAATAATATATCCAATCCAAAAAATCGTTGATGCTCGCGAATCGCGATCCGATTTTCCGAAAGAGCGGATCGGCACATCCCTAGTTCCCGCTAACTTCTTCATTAATCATACTTTAGAGAATGTAGAACACGAAATAATGTCGGAAAACTGATGAATAAAGAATGATTGATCGTTGTAATGGGTTTTTGTTCGTGCCTGATGGGACGCTATGAGGATATGAATAAACGGAAAGTTAAGCAACGAAAAAATGGATGGGTGATAGCTGACCGCTAATCGAAATGCCAAAAAAACTTGAAGGGATTTTGATACAAGGGTAAAAACATCCAAGAATGAGTTTATTACAACACATTTTAACTTGCGTTAGCCTTGCTTCGGCACGACTATCTACCACGACTGCAAAGAAAACCTGCGCGAAATAACGCTTGCGTTATGTTTCGCCTCGTGTGTAAAGTCCGGTTACTTAGTTCTATATGCCACTATACACACTTCTAGCGCTGTTCGATTGTCCCATGGACATGGACCATCAGGCGATCCGTTTGCCCGTTTCCTGGTCCGCACTAGATTTTTGATGAAAGTCTGACATAATTTTAAATACGTATATTTGGTAAATATAATATTAGGTATGTCATTTATATTTTGTTTTGTATACATTCATTTAAATTTTTAGAACGTCACAGGTGGCGATGATACTAATAATTATTGGCGATGATTATAATATTTTATCTTAGATGCCGGGATATATTATTTCATGTTACAAGTACGTCATACGAAAAAAATTAAACCGACTTCCAAAGTAAAAATGCACAAAAAAGTATGAAATAAAACTTATTTTCTAAATAATTCCCCTTTTAAATTGAGCTAAAATTGTAACTATTTCTCTACTCAATCTTCATATTTTTGATAACAACTTTGCTGGTAACGACTTTTTGTGCATTTTTACTTTGGAAGTCGGTTTAATTTTTTGTTTAAAAATAATAATTTTTCCCTGTTTAGTGATATTTGTTAAATTATTATTAATAAAAACGTTTAAAATAAACGATCGAATATAAAATTGAATATGCGCCAAGCTTCCATTAGGTATTGTAAATAAGATGGTGATGATAATGATTACTGTAAGTTATATAGTGGTATATGCTTGGAGTTTTTTAAACGATGCCGAAATTTTTAAACGCGTATCTTTAAAGACTGAGGAGTTCTGTTCAGTCCTTTTGGATCCTTTGTATTTCTTGGTGCAAAATCTTATTTTCTGGTAGCATATGCTTGTGTTACTTCAGAATAAGTCAAAATCACTAAATGTGTCCATATAAATTTCGAGGAGTTCCCTCGATTCTTCATGGATCCCATCATTAGGTTTCCAGCTTAGTGACTAAAGGACCAATTTAGAATTAGGTATACCCTGTACAACAACAAAATAATTTTTCAAATTGGTGGACCTATTTGAAAGTAAGAGTAATAAAGTTCAAAGATATCCGTGTCGGTGTAAAATACTATGAGAAGTGCCTTTTATATCATTATAATGTGATGATGTATGGTGTGATGATGGTGGTGATGATGATGATTACTCTAATTGACATAGTGGCATATACTTGCAGTTCTTTAAACAACGACTAAACCCCCAAACATGTATCTATAAGGAGTCCGGAGTTCTGTTCAGTACTATTGGATCCAGAGTATACCTTGGAGCAAAATCTCGCAAAGCAATCGCTGTGATTGCATTACACAAGTAGGTATGGAGCTAAATGCAATTTTTAAAACTATCAATACGCTTGGTATTAGTAAAATGTTTGTGTACCGGGCTATTAATAGGTACAATGAGACCTCCTCTGTTTGTGACAGAAAAAGATCTGGCCGTCCACGTAGTGTTCGTACGAAAAAGGTGGTCAAAGCAGTAAGGGAAAGAATTCGAAGAAATCCTGTCCGAGAGCAAAAGATTTTATCTCGGGAGATGAAGATAGCACCTAGAACCATGTCGCGTATTTTAAAAGATGACTTAGGACTTGCAGCCTATAAGAGACGTACTGGTCATTTCATAACTGATAATTTAATGGGAAGAGTGCGTGCTTCTATTGATAACTGGCCTCAACGTTTAAAGGACTGTATTGCATGCAGCCAATGGAGACCACTTCGAATAAGCTTTTTATGTTTTAAATTGTTTTATACTTATGTATTAAACTAACACATTGTAGAAGTAATAAATGTTTTTTTATTATTATTTATATATGGCATCGGCTTGTAACTATTTGCCAGTGTCAAGTTAAAAAGGCGGGAAATAGAACTTTCGTTTCAATTTTCAACACCGTATTCCTATATTGTCAAGTCTAAAGTCTAGTCAAAGTCCAAATAAATAGTCAGTACAGTCCGTGAGTCATGTCAGTCGATTCAGTAAAGTGGTAGAAGCTTTACTGAAAGTTCCTAGGGAGTTTTAGAGGGAAACTCAAAATACTCGTAGCACGTTTTTAGAAGTTGTATCACTTGCCCACACTTGTGCACGTTAACGAATATTTAATGGTTAATATTCTACCAATATTACACATTAAGGACCGAAATAACACAAATTTATGAAAATATACAAAATCCACAACATCACCCATTGAACTCCCCGGCAAAACTGTAATAAATGTTATTTGCAATAGAATTTTTTTTTCTTTGTTTCAGTATTTATGGCAAGACTATATAAAGATATATACAGCCGAACGTATCACCGCCTGCTTTTTTTGGAAGTCATTTAAAAATATATAGTAGACGTCATAGTTCATACGAACTAAAAAAAACCTCTAAAACCGTCTCACCAAATTTATGGACGCCCCCTTACGGCTGCAGGCAGAAGATATAATGGCGAAAGAAAATGCAAAAATTGATCATTAGGACTACGTAATAAAAGTCATAGGCTTAAGTCGTTTGCCTAAAAAAGCAATAATAGTAAAGATAAAAGAAAAATAATGTTACATAATAACTGTTACAACTTAAATTATTTGTGGCGAACAGAATAAAGTGGACACCATTCCGCAAATGTATACATACTTCGTTCACGTAAACAAAGAAACAATAGTGCCCTATAATGCTACCAATTTAAATGTCACTTATTTATAGATTCTTATAATCCTGAGCTTCTCTTTCTTGTAAGGGTTGTTACAGGATGTCTCTAAGCTAAGTGTGTCGCATGACATACGCCTGCCTCCCTATAACGATTTCCATTGATTCCTATCAAAACAACTCTCCTCCAGTTTGGGCCAGCAGTTTTATAAGGCTATATAAAGTATTTACAATGCGATAAAGAAACTCAATTCTCTCACTCTTCACATCTCAACTCATGCCATGAGTCATGACACATTGGGTGCGTTCCACTAAGCGCTCACAACGATCAAAATGCTCCTTTAGTCGTTCCACATAACGACTTTAACTTTTTAATAACAGAGCTTTAAATGAACAACCCGGAACATCAACGTCTGCTGATCGTGCTGATGAAAATTTTCAATTTTCTGATGATGTCACGGATCATATTATTGATGAAGAATTCCTCGTTAAACTAATATTAAATATAAAAAATTTAATTATAAATTTTTTCAATATAAATCGATTTAAACAATAATTAATTAAGTTTATTTTCAAGGCTTACAGATTATAACCTAACCTCTTAAATCTTTTGCATTCTTTTTATTAACTCGCCGTTTGTATTATTTACCTCCACGCTCAAAACGCTCTATAGATAATCCATTCCACTTCAGTTTACTACAGTAACGCTCACAAGCAAGTGGAACGGGAAAAACTGCGGTCGTGAGCGTGATCGTTGTGAACGCTTAGTGGAACGCACCCATTGTAGGTCCCCATGACACAATTTGGTTGAAATGTATCTTTTTGTAAATGTTTAAGATTCAATTGGATGTTAGCACAGTATAGGCTAGCAGAATATAGGCTAGCATAGTAGAAATAAATTTAATCCACTTCACATTGAGAAGGACCGGTGCCCCGGCAATGGAGATATTTATGGCCAATCAAATATGGTGGTCAAACCCCACTTTAGAAAAGGAGAGAGAACGAATGAAACGCCGTTTTGACCAATCAAATCGTGTGACTTAAGGCATTTTGACATAAACCATGAAATGAGAACTGTCAAACGAAGCAGGGACCTATTGTGCTCCCGGCATCGACGTTTTTAACCGAGTTCCAAAAAAGGAGGCGGTTATCCTGTCTAGACTTCATATTACTAGGTAATTAATAATCTGTGCTTCATAGAAAGGTACCTCTGTGAGCCACTTCGACCGCAAATATTCTTGTCTCTTGATTTATTCGTTCTTTTCAGTCGTAATAAATTTTGTGGCCTGTGAGTTTACAAAACAAATCAATGGAATCTCATAGGTCCAATTGAAAAGAATCCAATAATATCAAAACTTACTTCTTTTCTATAAAAATCTAAATTGATTAAACTTATTTTTAAATGCGAAAATGTTGAACCTATTTTGGGTTATGTTATTGTTTGGCATGGTTTATAATTTTGAAGCAAAGTGATTTGATGGCCTTTTTCGAAAATTATATAAATTGTTTTAAATATGAAATTAAAACATGGGCGGTGTTTTAAAGTACACAATTTATTTGAATTGTATTCTATTAATTAATATATTATTAATTAATAGAATACAATTTAAATAGATTACATGATGCTAATACACACAACAAAATGCAAGTTTCAATATAACAAGAGTTCACTCTTCATGACCAACATAGTTTCATAAGTATTTATTTAGGTAAGTACTTACATAGTTGCGTAATACCCCCGACATCAATTGGCTGGGAGAATTTGTACAAACATTTAAACATTCCAACGAAGTTAGATAATAGCCCTGCTGGTTCCATTATGTAAAATAATACACATTTATCTATAATAAAAATGTTGTTGTTTTAAACACTTACGGATTGTGTCGCGGTGCACTTTTCTTTTTCCCGACGTTTCGGCTACTTTCCAGCAGCCGTGGTCACGGGAGGACTGAGGTGTCAATTGTCCTATTTGATGAAATTGTTCAAACTACCCGAAGATTCTTCAATTATTATTTGTGTTCCGATCCACGCAAAACATACTAACAGTATCTTGAAGCCGCGGTGATTTTAAATTACATTTTATTTTGTTAATTATTGGATCCCAACCAGATGGCAGCACCCAGCCATCTTCTCGGTTAAAATTAGGGTTATTTTTTAATTTCTATAGCCTCGCGTATCATTCTTGGGCGATAACGGTGTTCCTTCGCCAGTACTTGTGGCTTATCAAGTCTTATGTAATGGCGAGGTTGATCCAGTGTGTGTTCGCAAATTGCAGATTTATTGTTGCGACTGTGTTTAACATCTGCGATGTGTTCCTTTACGCGGGTGTTGATGGATCTTTTAGTTTGCCCTATATAGGCGAGACCGCAGTCACAGTCGAGCTTGTCGACTCCTGCATCTTGAAGGGGAATGTTACATTTTACTGGTGGTAAAAATTGACTTATCTTTTTGGGTGGCTTGAAATATGTTTTTATAGAAGCTTTCCTTAGAATATAGCCAACTTTATCAGTGACTCCTTTCATAAAAGGTAGAACTGCAGGTATTCGTTCGACAGTGGCTGGTTTCACTCGGTCACTGTGATGCAGGCGTGGGACTCGAAACTTATTGTCACGTAGAACTTGTGTGACATGATGAAGCTTGGTTTCCAAATGCTGCTGATCACAGATTCCTCGTGCTCTTCTAAACAAAGTTTTGCCAACGGTAGATAGCTGTGAAGGATGGTGGTGGGACTCACCATTTAAATATCTATTAGTATGTGTAGGTTTGCGATACACAGTGTGACCTAAGGTGCCATTGGGATTCCTTATTACTAATACGTCCAAGAAAGCTAAAGAGTTATTGGTCTCCAACTCCATAGTGAATTGTATTTTGGGGTTCAGACTGTTCAAATGATTTAGGAATATGGTTACTTTGTCAGATGGTAAAATTGTGAAAGTATCATCCACGTACCGCTTGTAAAACCTGGGTTGTATAGGTGAGGTCTCAAGAGCAGTCTCCTCGAAGTCTTCCATGAATATGTCAGCAACAACGGGAGAAACTGGGTTTTGCGTGGATCGGAACACAAATAATAATTGAAGAATCTTCGGGTAGTTTGAACAACTTCATCAAATAGGACAATTGACACCTCAGTCCTCCCGTGACCACGGCTGCTGGAAAGTAGCCGAAACGTCGGGAAAAAGAAAAGTGCACCGCGACACAATCCGTAAGTGTTTAAAACAATGTACAATATTCGCGTAAACCTAAGAAATCAATAAAAATGTTGTATAAATAATATTTTGGTATCGACTATTTAGTAACAATATTTACGATGTACTGAATATGTGCGTCAATCGATAGTAGCTATGATATTTAAAACAAGGCGGGAATGTTGCGACTCGGTATTTTATTTTAATGGCCCGGTATCGGGTCGCGACCCAGCAAATGGGAAACGCTGGCCTATACTATTACATATGTGAAAGTTTTTATGAATGCATGTTTGTGACTCTTACACGCAAAAACTTCGGAACGGATTTTGATGAAATTTGGTATGGTAGCATTTTACGCTCTGGATTTAATCCTATAAAAATTATGTTTTAACATAGGCAACTTTTTATCGCAAAAAAGTCGAGTTCCCGTGGTATACTGTACGTGTGGTACGCGAGCGGAGCCGCAGGCAAAAGCTAGTTATTATTATAAAGGTTATAAAAAATCACAATGTTTTGGCAGTTACAGAAAGAGTATTTATTACAATACTTAAATTTCAGTCCATAAAACATGTATTATAACGATATAATAGTAAAAATGGAAAAATCTACACTTAGTCTTCTAAAAGGAGTACCCTATTCTTATCAACTCTTACATTAGGAGCACTCTTTAGCTTTTTAATGAATTTATCAGCAATTCTATCGTCTACTTCATCACCAGTGTACTCTGAATACTCCGAAAGAACTTTCTTTTGCAACCTCTTGAATGGCAGTTCATTACCTTTCTTCTGCAGAACCGATATGATTACAGAATGCCAATTAAATTTACCATTCCTCTCATTAGCTTCGCCGTTGGCTACATTCTGGTCGTGAAGACAGAGAGCTTCTGCTTCAATCTCCTCGTCTGTTTTAGGTTTCTTCTTGGTCTCTTTCGGTTTGATAGGTTCATTTTCGATATTTGCAATTTTATCATTCACCTCGACATTTGATTGCACAGTATCCTGACGTTTACGTTTCTTATTTTTACCTTTAGTACCTTCTGTTTCAGTTACCTCTTCGTTATTATTGGATTCTGATTTGTTTCTATTCTTCTTGCCTTTCTTACCAACTTCTTCTACTTTAGTTTCCTCTACATTTTCTCCTTGAACCTCTGCTGCACTCTGTAATTCAGCTTCATACTTCTTTCTTTTCTTTTCTTCCTTTTTTTGCTTCTTTGTAAGCTTTTCCTCAGGCTTCGTCTCATCCACGTCACCATTATCTTTCTCATCTCCATTTGTGCTGCTTTGTACTTCATCTTTTGCTGTTTCATCTAATTTTGTATCACCATTAGTTATTTCCTCCTTTTCTTTGGACTTTTCATTGGTAGCTGCTTCACCATTTTGTTTTTCCTCAGTACCATTCTGTTTATTATTATTGTTGGACAAAGCTGCTAGTTTTACAGAGATTAAGTCCCAAGCTTGGTCAATATCTTTAGGATTGGTTTTGTGTCCACAAACATTTTTGACAAAGTTGATGAATTTGGGCTTCTTCCTAGGTGTGTTATTATGTTTGCTTATAGTTTCTATAATTCTAAGTACATTTTTGGAGGCATCCTTTTGCTCATCAAGAACACCCTGCAGCATCTCCACCCATGCATTTTGTTTTTTCTCCCCTTTCTTCTCTTTAGCTTGAAAACCTTTTCCCGAGTAACGTTCCTCTTCAGTTATACACTTAGTATGAGATTCATAATCACTTCCTCTGTAAATAAGAAAATCCAATTATAGTTTACCCTTTATATTATTTTCATAGCCAGCCTGGGACTTAAATAATCATTATTAATATTATCATATTATACAGTGTTAACTCTATATTGTGTTGCTTAGGGGACCAATCATTTTTCAATGTCATAAAGAGTGTTAATTACTTATATGGAAATAGATATAAAATATAATTTTACTATTATTTAATAATCATACTTATTTTCAAGCTTTATAGTAACTGTAAAGTCAAAAGTCTGAAAACAACTGTGCTTATGATAACATTTAACAACTTTAAAAGTCTTGTGACCGATGTAAACACATGTTTACCTTCATATAAAAACAAAAGAAATCATTTTTTGAAAGCCCTGGCATGTCCGTTGAAGTATACACACGCTTGGCAATAAAACAACAAAACAAGAATGTATAGAGCTGCAGTTCTAATCAATTTAGGCAACTCAGAAAGTACTACTTAATGATGTTGTTTATATAATATACATGAAGTATTAAAACTTCTTACCTCTTTTTACAAAATTAATACAAACGGACGGTATGAAAGTTGGCACAATTCAAGTTTATATTTTTTTTATTGCTTAGAAATACATACAATTAATAAACACACATTAATAACTCACACTCCTCGAGTATACTTAAAATCATTTACTTTCAATAAATCAAAGACTCAATAAGAAAGAGCTGGCTTAGTATCAAGACTATTATTTGTGTTTCGCCAACATTTATGGCCTTCTGCTCACAAACGGTTCACACCTGCCTTCTAGATAGTGTCATGTAAAATTTTATAATTTCAATTTTAAATAATTATGTTCATACCTAATGCAAAACTTATGATATTTACTATGCAATCAAGACATTGTGATGTTAGTCTTTTAAGATAAAAGTAGATTACTTACAAGAAGTCCTTGAAACAGTCCATACACGACAGGTTAGGGCTGCGGTTCCTGCATTTAGTCAAATAATGTTTCTCAACTTTAGGCTTATTGACAGACTCCCCACAGTGGCCGCACGTAAAGACTACCATCATGTATTTTGTTACTGCAATTGTAAAAAAATTAAATTACTGAAGATGAATCTTCTAAAAACGTAATCTAGAACAGAATAACATACATAGAGGTCAAAATAGTTAAAAAATTAATTAAGCGAGGTCGATAAAAATAACATATTAAACAAAAAGAAGTATCAAACCTTACTGTAAACTTGTGAAAATTTGTATTTATTACAAAAATACAAATAAAAACACGTGTGTATTGATTATTTTATTAACCAAAAAATAGCAATATTTACTAGTTTAAACACATGCAAAAAGCAAAATTAGAGTTGAAATGTAATTTTTATCAGATGTCAAATTAATCCTCCGTGACAAAATGACAGTGACAACTATTGTCTCTTTTTTTATTTATATATGGCATCGGCTTATAATCATTTGCCAGTGTCAAGTTAAAAAGGCGGGAAATAGAACTTTCGGTTTAATTTTCAACACCGTATTCCTATATCGTCAAGTCTAAAGTCTAGTCAAAGTTCAAATATATAGTCAGTCTATGAGTCATGTCAGTCGATTCAGTAAAGTGGTAGAAGCTTTACTGAAAGTTCCTAGGGAGTTTTGGCGGCAAACACAAAATAGCACGTTTTTAGAAGCTGTACCACTTGCCCACACTTGTGCACGATAACGAATATTTAATGATTAATATTCTACCAA
Organism: Phengaris alcon alcon; assembly: GCA_037179445.1. Taxonomy (NCBI): domain Eukaryota; kingdom Metazoa; phylum Arthropoda; class Insecta; order Lepidoptera; family Lycaenidae; genus Phengaris; species Phengaris alcon. The sequence continues at coordinate 3,066,762 of JAYRCH010000097.1, forward strand.
TATTACACATTAAGAACCGAAATAACACAAATTTATGTTGTTTTACAAATTCCGCAACATCACCCATTGAACTCCCCGGCAAAACTCCTTTTTTAATTTCGATGCGATCTAAAAAATGTTTTGCCGGTATGTCAATCAGTGACGTTGTTGTATTTGTATGGTTTTCAATATTTGTGTTATTTCGGTTTAATATTGGTAGAATAATAACCATTAGATATTCGTTGATGTGCACAAGTGTGGGCAAGTGGTGGCAACTACAAAAAGCGTACTCTTTTGTGTACTCTCCATAGCTTCCTAGGAACTTTCAGTAAAGTTTCTACCACTTTATAGAATCGACTGACTTGACTTATTGACTGCATTGACTATTAAATTGGATTTTGACTAGACTTAGGTTTTGACGATTTGCAAATACGGTGTTGAAAATTTGAACGAAAATTCTATTTCCCGCTTTTTTTACTTGACACTGGCAAATGGTTATTAGCCAAATTTTTTAAATTAAAAAAAGCCATTTTATATACATCTTATAGCGCCCCGAGATGATGAACGGTTTGCTCAAGCACGTTACCAATTTGCTTGATCAAACAGTTTGTAAAACATTTACGGGATTAAGCTCGTCCGTTGGAATTACATACAACACTATACGTTTGTTATAAAACAAATATCACATTATGAATGAATGAATGAATATGCTTTATTGTGTTCACAAATGTACAGGTAAGATTAAAATTACAGTTGACAATTTTAGCATGAACACAAAGGCGACTTTATCGCTAAAAAGCGATTTCTTCCAAGCAACCCTTGGCGCATGGAAATAAAAAGATAATGAAGTGCAATTACGGAACTAAGTATGACAAAAACTAGAACTAAACATAAAACATTACATACTAATAATACTATTACTGTATAGAAAATATCACAAACTTAATAAACATAAAATAAAGAAAATAACACTAAATTTATTATTACATACATTATGTGATACGATATGAGGTAGGCAAAATAGTTTTGCTTACTTTTAAGCCTACTAACTTCAAGGCTGCATAGTCTGCAGTCTTGGAGCTGCAGGATGGACCGAGATAAAACGGCCGCGCCATACGCACGCACATCTCTCACGGTCCAGCCTGCAAATCCAGCAGCCTGTCAATAATGTCTAGTTACTAGTAGGCATGTTGTCTGAAATGTATTTTTTCGTCTATTCGATGTTAGACAACATGTTAATATACAATCTAGAACCCATTTTCATATATCTTTAAAAATAACGAAGATACAAACAATTTAAATTTACAATAAGAAAGAGAGCGATAGATCGGCCACCCTTTGACGTCACGAGTTGCACCCGCCATACATTTGTCATTACAAAATGTATTTACGGTTTCCTTGTGACGTAAGTAAGCCGCTTTCTGTTTTTTTAATGTCAATCTGTTTGACTAGAATCATCGTTTTAAATATTTAAGTCAACTGGTAAACGTTTTGCTGCATTGTACAAAGAAGTTGAAGTTTTGCCGGGGAATTCAATGAGTGATGTTTGGATTTTGCATTTCTTTCATAAATTTGTGTTATTTCGGTTCTTATTGTGTAATATTGGTAGAATATTAACCATTAAATATTCGATAACGTGCACAAGCGTGGGCAAGTGGAATAACTTCTAAAAACGTGCTATTTTGAGTTTCCCTCCAAAACTCCCTAGGAACTTTCAGTAAAGCTTCTACTACTTTACTGAATCGACTGACATGACTCATGGACTGCAATGACTATTTATTTGGACATTGACTAGACTTTAGACTTGACGATTTAGGAATACGGTGTTGAAAATTGAAACGAAAGTTCTATTTCCAGCCTTTTTAACTTGACACTGGCAAATGATTATAAGCCAATGCCATATATAAATTAAAAAAAAATACAAAGAAGTTGAAGTATATGTCAATGGTAACAGAAGTCTGTCAAAACTTTCAAACTTCAAAAATCGCATAATTTCGGGTGTTGTTGGGGTGTGTCTTTTAATTTAGAATTATAGCTTAATTTTAAAGATTATGCTTATAAAACGTAGCTATATATGAAAACAACGCAATCATGGAACTATATTTTATTATTACCTTTCTAATTGGTATGTATTAACACACTTGTTAGAAGTCTTTTTAAAACAAGCAGCCTCAACTAGTAACGCTTTCTTCCAGTTGGAGCAAACGGCAGCTTTCGAGACAGCGCCGGCAATAGAATCGAAGAGCTGAACAAAGTCGAAGGCCAAGATTTAATAACCTGGTGCACAACATCTATACTTGAACAGACAAAATGTGAACAGTTGGCCAACATTACCTTACAAGAGAAAGATGTGTATGGACCGGACTATATTCCACTTAAATGTAAACGGGTGAGTCACCAAAGTTCATATAATAGTATAAATACTAGTTGTATTACTATATTTTTAAACAGTTTCAACTATAATAACAATCCATGTAACAAAAAAAACTCCATAAAACGTCAAAAATGTTGACTTGTTTGGTTTGCCTATCTTTGCCTATATCTTTCTTTTAAATGCACATTTACTGCTTTTGTCCGTGGACTATTCACCATATTTATTGGTCCTGTGCTTTACTTTAGACCTCTTGATACGACACAATGTTAACCTTCTCCTTAAGTTGTTCAAAATAGCTTCTTCTAGGCCTTCCTCTTCTCCCCTCTACTTTTCCTTCCATGATATTCTCTATAAATCCGTCATGTCGTTTCAAGTGTCCAACCATTTTTCCCCTTCTTTTTCTATTGTTTTATATTTTTGTTTTATTTCTTTTTTGTCTACCACATCTAAAACTTCTATTTTTTTTTTCGTGCAGCTTATACACCAGCACATTTACTGTAATGCCAAAAGTGCTCAGTCCCTTAGGGTAAGTATACACCATACTTCTTATCGTCCAATCTGCAGTTTGTCTGTTGTGTGAATCTACACTCACACATGGCCATTCCAACTGATCTAATCAGCATTGTCGTATTGATTAGACAATACGAAGCATGGTGTATGGCTACCATAGGTGTCTAGAGTCAACACTGCATTTAAACCTTTCTAGCCTAGCCTTAAGTTGGCTAGCCTAATAATGAGAATTATGTTTGTAGGCCTTTGACACTGAAGAGTGCATGTCCTGGGTGGACCAGGGTGATGCTTCCCTCCTTGCCCTGGATGCTGGTGAAGTGTATGTAGCAGGGAGGTACCACTCATTGGTACCTATCATGCAGGAGGTAAGTGTCAATTTCTCTTATTAAAACTAGTACCTGCAAGACGGAGCTTTGACTGGAGTTCTAGTACCTTGTACAGAAAAAATGAACAGGTGGTGATAGGTATTAAAAAAAATAATCACAAAAATATTAGCCTGACGGGGATTCAAACCCGAGACACTAATATGCCAACAATGCAAAAAGTCCTACTCCTATGTAGCTGAGTTACATGACAATTTGAGTGTAAAACGAAAAAAGTGAAACTTATTATACTAAGAAAGAAAAAATCCATAAAAACCCAAAATCACGGTTTCCCTGGGACAAAACCCTAGCCAAGATTTATTTTCACCCCCAAAATCCCCTGCAAACAAAATTCCATAGAAATTGTTGAAGCCGTTTCTAAGATTCTGATTTATATATATACAAGAATTACTCGGTTTAAATTATATAAGATATCAACATTTTTGTAACTTCCAAATTGTTTTTACTTTACATAAATAGATTATTTAAGATTCTGTCTAGAAAAGACATACAATATTTATACATAGTAAATAGCAGTGGCGTGCACAGTATTATGACACTATGCGGCAAAGTACTCGGTCACAAAAACTTTTTCGTTTATAGATTTTTAGCATAGCTACAGCCAAGCGACGGATCTCTAAGTCGAAACCATGCCAACAGAGCAAGTCTTAGAAGTACTACTATTCATGTACATCTTCCACGGCAACGCAGACAAAACAGCGATCGATCGTCGCGGCGGAAGAAATTCTAATAAGTAAAATAAGCATATTTTAAAATATTATAACTACTCACCAGTCAGTCAGCTTCAATTTTCACATATTCAAGGTTCCGGTTACTTGAGATTACTATATCCCGATGTAAATTACTAAATAATATGCAAGGAAAACAATATAATTTAATCGTGTGTACACAACCACACAGCCAGTTATACGTTTCATAACTTTTAACATGAAATTTTCGAGTTACATTATTTTTTTGCTGGTTTAATTGTTGTAACTCGGGTACACACCTACCTTTAGACAGAATTTGAATCTTTTCACTGAATGACAATTGTGAGAACTTGTTATTTTTAATTTTTAATAAACACATTTTCAACACAAACCTCACAGTCAAATAACATTTAAAAAAAATCAACTAACTCACTAGTAAAAGCAAATCACTACAATTATTATAGAAACTCAGTAATAAACTGTTAAATGTACACACTTTCAAATGTTAAAATGAAAAATCTTTTAAGAAAACTATAAATAAACTGGAGCGATTAAATTGTAAACAATGCTTATCGATAACATGAAATATGCAATATGGCCCCCGCGAAACACAAAACGTTTCTTCTATTTAAACAAATAAAACCTTACTAAACAAAAATGCATAATGTGCATACGTGATTTATTAGATTTCCGACTATTCTTTTTACTCGGACTATAGGCAACGAATAATCTCCGACAAGCCAGTTCGGCGGTTTTCGGAAGCGATCGGATAGCCGAGATCGGAGAGCCTGCCACGGGAGTCGCTATATAATCATGTCGATATTCATGGGTGTGTGCGTTTGTGAAGTATGAAAATTACACATACATGCGATGATTTGTCCTGCAGAACGCAACGGCATGAGATGAGTTGCTATTTATAAAATATTAGGCGTTTTTAAGTTATTATATTTTTTAAATTAATTTATTTACTATTAATTAATTATTAAAGTCATCTAAAACGTACGAACGTTTTATTAAAATATCTGTTAATGACATGTAAAGCACTGCATTTCTGCCTATATGGAGCGCACGCCCCTGGATATTGTATCTTTTATGAGAATAAATTCTTTAAACCTTATCTTAAAATATAGCGCCGTGTCGCATCGCGTATGATCGTGGTGTGAATTGATCCTAAATTGCGAATCTTCACAAACTTCCTTTGTCAAAACTTTTACTCCAAAAACAGCTCTTTCAGTGACATCGACCATGTATGAAAAAAAAAACAATCAATTTTTAAAAAAATTACACCCTTATCGACCGCTCGTGAGCCACGAGTCGTCAAAATGTGAGCCGTGAGTACGTCTTCTCGCGCCGGGCTAGTTACTTATATTTAAGAATACTATTCATTTATGTAATAAAAAAATTTAGTCATCTAGCCTATTCAGATAAAGTATTCTAGTACCAGTTTTCCTTGAGAAACGTAATATTTAATTCTTCTACATTTCAGTTGTACGGCCATGGTGAGCCCTATCAGTACGCTGTAGCGGTGGTGAAGAAGGGAAGTCTACCTTCGGTCCAGGCATACACTGGACTCAGCGGTCTCCGAGGGGCCAGGGCATGCTTTCCAGGTGTAGGATCGTTGGCCGGATGGGTTATGCCTATACATATTGTAAGTTGACTTTTATTAGGTTGTAGTATAATTCAAGAAAATAATTTACAATGAGCTTTTTTTATGATAAACTTATGTTAATTGTAGTAAATTCTTAACAAGTTATCTATAAAAAATTGCTTTAGTTCATGCAATATTTTATACTTTATAATCTATATTCAGTGCATTGTATGCATGACATACATAATATATTGACAACCCTAGTGAAGTTACCTAATGAAAGATAATTGATTGTTTAGAAGTATTTAATCAGTTGGCAAAGGAAATACAACCGGAATTACCTTTTTTTACAAAGGAATTACGACTACAAGATGGTTGTTCGTATTCAACGATTTGATGTCGTTTCAGCAATGTCAATCTCTATTGACAGTAGTTCCATTCCACGCATTTCACATTTTTAATGTAACATATTTTTTTTTTCCATTATGTAATTTAATAATAACAGAGTACAAGTACATTAAAATAATATTATTAGTTTAATTTGTAATTTTCGAATAAACATTTATTTAGACAAGTAGTAAATTATATTTATTTCGATTACTTTTTTTACTTGCAAGAAGCTTGCGTAGCCTGGAATATGAGAACTGTCACGCATATCTTCATACAACACATTAACTTTAGTCTGATGTAATGTTTGTTATTTACTTTCAAAATATTATTTATAAACATTTCTAGTACTTTTGTAATTGTAACATAATTAATAATTTTTATTTTTTAACCGACTACAAAAAAGGAGGTTCACAGTTTGACCCTTATGTTTGTATGTATGTATGTTTGTCCGCGATTTTCTCAAGAACCACTGATGCCATTTGGATAGAATTAGTCATATTATTTTCAAGTAGTATGCTTATTAATTTAAACTATTTTAGCTGATGCAAGAAGGTGGTTTGAAAATCACCGACTGCAACAACCATGTGAAGTCTGCTGTCGAGTTCTTCGGAGAATCTTGTGCTCCTAATTCACTGAAGGACATTTATAATCCTATTGGTGATAATTCTGACAAGTAAATATATATTTTTATTATTATTATAACCTGATGTTCCGAACTGATTTATTTTTGGTTTGCTATCATTGTTGGTTTATATTATGTCCCTCAGATCGGTGTGCCTTTTGGCACAGGCCGTCTCCAGTTCTTTCTATTGTGAGCGGTCTGTGGCTAGTGGCGTCTACTGTATAGATAATTTTTGACGTAAGGATAATTTACGACCTCTGTGGCTCTCTGATTAGCGCGTTGGTGTTCGGCCTCCGGCCGCGGGTTCGAATCCCGCCAGGGAACAAAATGTTTTCTGTGTTCCTGGGTCATGGATGTGTATTAAAAATTATTTAATAAAAATCTTAAATTTGAGTATAGTATAAAAAGTATTAAATATATTTCCCTTGTCTAGTACCCGTAACACAAGTTCCTAAAGAACTTACTACGGGACCAGATTGATGTAGTGTTAAATACTATATACGACTTTATTTTATTAAAAATACCATATATATAGACGACTACTATATTATAAGGGTCGTTAAAATCAACTACGGATATTTTGGGTATATGATCTACTGCTCAAACAAAGATATTTAGGCAAAAAAATTGTCATACTCAAAGTAAAAAAATCATCTCATGTATGGGCTGCGCGCAACACAAACTCGCCCATATAATGGAAGATTTCTTTTTCGAGCACAACAATTATCTTTCTGCCTAAACGTTTATAGATAAGCAGTAGATCATATGCCCAAAACATCCGTAATTGATTTTACCGAACTTGCCGAACTTTATACTATACATATATATATATATATATATATATATATATATATATATATATATATATATATATATATATATATATATATGTGTATATATATATGTGTATAGTATAAAAGTATCAAATATACTTCCCAGTGCCTACCTACCATGCGGTACCAGTGACACTAGTTCTTCGGATACTTAGCACAAGGCCAGATTGATGTGGTGTGAAGTGTCCATAGATATTAGTATTATTACTATAGGCTACTTGACCTTTATTTTTATTTATGTCCTAAACGATTCATAATTATTTCATTACACACAAAAAAATATAACATTATTAAAAACCTAAAAACCTAAATTTTTTTTCTTAAATATACTTACTTTAAAAAATTAGTCAAGTTGCCTATTGAAGGAGAGATTAGTTTGATAAAGTTTATATAGATATATACACATTTTGAACACTCCAAATGAGATAAGTTACTTATTACAATGTGGAAACTAAATTCCTATGCATTTCGAAACTATAAAAAGGCATTCTGTGACAAATGTGTAAATATATAAGGTCTCCAAAAATCAATTACGGATACTTCAGGCACATGATCCACTGCTTATGTAAAGACGTTTTGTCATACTCAAACTAAAAAAAATATCTCATGTATGGGTGATTCTCCGCAAAACTCAAACTCGCTCATATAAAGAACAAATTTGTTTTCGAGTATGACAATTATTTTTCTCCTTAAAACGTCTTTACATAAGCAGTGGATCATATGCCCGATGTATCCGTAATTGATTTTACCAAACCTTATATTTCTATTTCATTGTGCTAAAACAAAATTTAAAAAGTTCTTATGTCAAAATTTTGACATTTCAACTTTTTAAATTGTGTTTTAAAAAGTTCAAACGTCAAAATAAAGCCCATGTCCATTTGTTAGTGGAAGTTCATAATAGGGCAGCTGGTCTTTCGCGGCGGGGCAGGGTTGAGCCGGTGGCAAATTTTTGGTGACTTTCAGAAAATGTAACAACTTCATTCCATCAGGTTGTGTAAGCTATGCACGGGTGGCGCGGGCGTGCGCTGTACTTTAGCTGACCCGTACGCGGGCTACGAGGGGGCACTGAAGTGTCTGTTGGCCAACAACACCGGCGATATCGCGTTTGTGAGGGACACCACAATACAACACGCGCTGCTTTCCGGTAAAATACTAGGTGAGAATGTGTTTACTGTCTTATCTAAAGTAAGGCCAACGAGACAAGATAAAAAACGTAAATAAACGGACCGCTACTGAGTTGCATTATGAAAGTGAGTTAATATTATATCTGTCCTTATCACTCGTATGCAATAATGACGACAGTTGGTCGACAACAGCTGTCGTAGCGTGTTTCGTGGTACAGGGAAGCGGCCAGTGCCGCAGTTGTCAACATTTGGTCCGCCAAACAATTGTGAACAAGTTCATTCCTGTTTGGATTGAGTTCGAAGTGATACATATTTTTTCGTCTCCGTATTTACTTGGTTTTTTTGTTGTTATTATTCCGTTTCGGTTAGTTTTATTTTTGATTTTTGCTGTTATTGTGAGTGCTTAGTTGTTGATTTTAATTATGGAATCACAGCCTGGGCTGACATAAAGGGACACGTAGCTCGCAATAATAATACATTTAAATTTGAAGATGTGAAAAAACTGCTACAAGAGGGGATTTAACGTGTATCTGCTGATAAATGGCGAAATTGTGTGGATCATGTAATAAAAGTCGAGGACAATTTTTATAGAAATATTGACAACATGATTGATAATACAATAGATAGTTTTATCATAAACACAGCTGACTCGGGACTCTTCCGACGAATCATCTTTGTCTAGTACAGACGACAGCGATTAAAATTCGAACTTTATAATAATTTATTCAAATAAAAATGTTTTGAACCCCTGAAAATTTGTTTACATTCTTTATCTCGTCTGGTTGCCCTTACTTTATACTAATATAAGAAAGATGAAAGGTTTGCATTGAATAGGCTCCGAAACTACTGGACCGATTTTGATGAAATTTGGCACACATATAGAATAGACCACGGGGAAGGACATAGGCTACTTTTTATTGTGGCAAAATGTACGGCTCCCACGAGATTTCCTTTTGCGCGCACGCGGTCGCGGGCAACATCTATTAGATTATAAGTTTGAGATGGGAGACGATTAATCTTATAATCGAAAGTTAAAAATTATAACCCGACTACGAAAATTATATGGCCTGTGTTTACCGGGTCATTATTATGAATCTATTGACACCTCTTTCATTAAAATCGGAGCAGGTGGTTTTTTTTTTTTGGCTTCGCCGTAGTCGGGTAAAAAAAGAGCCCATTGAGCCCAAGAGCGTTTGTTTGGGGTAAACGTGAAATGTGCAATTTACGTCGCGCTAGCGCAGCGATTATTAAATGCCTACGCTTGACAAACGCAAGTATGAAGGCTCTTACTGTACCCGAGTTAAAAGGGGTAAATAATGAAAAATCCTTTTTAAGCAGATGCCTACGATTTATATTTAACAACAACACACACACTACCTCAATTATTAACACACACTACCGCGCCTTTGATAGATATAAAATTTTGTTACACGGTGACATTTGTCAGCATATACTTTTTTCTATCTATGAGGCAAAATGTAGGAGGAATTATTATTATGGACGAATTTCGACCACAGGGCGCGACTTCTAGTTTCTATGAGAATTTAAATCTATGCTTTCACACAGGCGGTGTCAAGGAAGACCACTTCGAGCTAATATGTCGCGACGGGTCCCGCATGCAGGTCACACAGTATGAGAAGTGTCACTGGGGCAGGGTGCCGGCTGACGCGGTCGTCACGAGCAGCGCCGCTACTGTGAAGCAGAGGAAAAGGTAATGGTCCCAGCGTGGGATGGCAGTCAGTGACTGTAATCGTAAACCCCCATTAAAGAGATCCCTCACCTCTGTACATCTATAATAATATGTGTCCCATTATATATACTATTATAAATGTGAAAGATTGTGAGAATGGATGAATGTTTGTTACTCTTTCACGCAAAAACTACTGAATGGAATTCGATGAAATTTGGTATGGTAGTAGTTTAGGCTCTGGATTAAAATATGGGCTACTCTTTATCCCGAAAAAGTACAGTATTCCCGTGGGATACGCGATACTATATTTACGCGGACGGAGCCGCGGCAAAAATATATGAAAAAGTAGTTAATATACAGCTAGCTTTTTCCCTCGGCACCGTCCGCGTAAATATAGTATCATACTATATGTATTTAGGGAATTTACGGGAATACTGTACTTTTTCGGGATACAAAGTAGCCTATGTCTTAATCCAGAGCCTAAACTACTACAATACCAAATTTCATGGAAATCCGTACAATAGTCTTTGCGTGAAAGAGTAACAAACATCCATCCATCCTCACAATCTTTCACATTTATAATAGTAGTAGGATATACATATACTAAGTACATAAACTTCAAATTAATAAAATTAATGTGTCTGCTTGTAATTTCAAATCAACAGCTTTGCACAAAATGCATAACATGATAGTATAATATACATTATACAGTACTGACATCTAAAAAACTATTTTTAATAATAAAAAAAAATTAAGATATCATTATTGGCAACTAAACATCTTAAAAAAATAGCTCCCCACACTTATTTCAGTGACGGTGGCCAGTTTAATTGAAACCAGGCCAGCTACGCAGGAGTTATTTTATAGTGCCCAAGTGTGTGCGCAGTACACTAGAGCACTCTCTCTTCCTTTACTCTCGTAACCCAGTGGGACGAATAACCGACACGACTGGTGAAATATCAGGCGCAGGTCCGACTTTTTACATGCCCATCCGACGCCGATCGTCGATCGTCGAAGACGTCCGATCTTTCTTGTCAGACAATCAGGTGATCAGCCTGCATTGTCCTAACCAAACTTGGAAACAAGATTTTTTGTTGTTCCAATGCGGGAATCGAATCCACGACCTTTCGAGTCGAGAGCCAAGCTCTAAACCACTAGACCACGGAGGCTGTAATAAACATCTTAATACAGTATTGAACCGGCCGAACTGCGTCACAGTTTGTCGGCAGATATTGCGCTCGTTTAAATAACATATTTTTAAACTTTTTAACTAAACAATAATTATATTAAACATTTTTAGCAACGCTAACACTATTGCACTTAATATTGTCTGTCTGTCTGTTTGTTACGGCTAAGTTCTGTAACCGCTGGACCTACCTTGACGGGACTTTCACTGGCAGATAACTGATATTATAGGGTTCCGTTTAAAAAAAATAGGATTCCGTTTCCGCTAGTTTCAGTTCAGAAAACGAAGTTTCGAGCTCCAGCTAGTATATAATACAACAAATTAATAAAATTGAAGTGTGTATTTGTAATTTCAAATAAACAGCTTTGCACTAAGTGCATAATATGATAGTATATATAGTACTTACACTAAAAATTCTTTTTTTTCTGTCTGTTTGTTCTGGCTAAATTTTGAAACGGCTGGACCAATTTTCATGGGGCTTTCACTGGCAGCAGCAAGCAGATGTTATAAGGAGTAACTTGGCCTACTACTATCTTAGGGTTCCGTTTAGAAAAAATTGGGTTCCGTTTCCATTAGCATAATGCTCATTTTGTTTATTTCAGATATCAGAGATTCCTAAACCGCACAGTGGAGCTATATGGAGAAGCGAATCCGTCAAATAGGGTGACCAATTCCACTGAATACCAACGGGACTCTTTTGGAAGACGTTTTACCTCGACTACCGACCGGTCAAGATTCTCTTTTGATGGATTTAGACGAGACCCGGAGACTAATAATGACAATAAGCAGGAGAAAACGTAAGTTGTGGTGGATTATTTAGGGTGAGATCAAACGAGCGTAATATTGTGAGTCGTGTGAGTGGCAGAAATTCGGTCGACGGAAATTCTGCCGCATTCGGTTTCATTCGGAAAAGTCCTGTTTGATTCACACGGCGAGACAAAATGAGTTCTACTTTAGTATGGAAAAATAACCTAACCTAACCAAAAGCATGTCAAGTTTCTATTTATAGTTTAGAAATGCTAGTAAATTAGTAGTAGTGTTTGCGTGTGAGTGTAACATACATCCATCCACTGAGTCACGAACCTCTGTATTTGTGGTCAAACCACTCTGAAGTGGCCCAACCTATTTAAATTAATAGGACTCTGTCTTTTTATCTCCTACTAGTTGTCTCGACACACGTTCTCTCTTAACTATGAACTGGAATAAATAAATAACTAAGTATACCTACAACCAATCTCAACCAACCAACCTACTGGGACCAGCCGATTTTTTAAAATAAGCCGAACAGGTAAACTGAACTCACCTATAAATATTATTTGACAGTCAAATGACAAATTCAATCATACTTTTTAGTGTTTTCGCTGCAATTTTTTCAAAAATTTCCCATCCTATAAACCTGAACTTCCACAATTATTTCAAGACCAAAGCCGCTCCCGAGTCTTAGCAAAACCCTGGTATTGCAACCGATTTCTATTTATATAATATTTTCAGCATGATTACATACGAACAGAGAAGAGGCGCCAATGGCCAAGTGGTGGAGCCACCATTTTACTTATTTAGATCTAACAGCACAACGGACTTGTTGTTGCAGGTAAAAATATATATTTTTATCTTATGACGTTGTTGTAGTATATTAGACACATCGTTTTATTTGAAATTGTAGTGTTGTACAAGAAGTATTATCTATATTCATGTCGCGTCGATGAAGTTACCAGTTGACTCCAAATCGATTGTCGAATCGCCGTCAAACACAAACTAGTATTTAAATTGTGGAAGCTATAACATCGATTTATGGTCGATTCATTAGTGTCAATCGATCCCTTTTAAAAAAATGGGTTTTGACGTCCCGTTTCGCCCTGAACACTACGGGAACTAAAATACCTGGACTGGATATTCTCATTTCTTTTTGTTATTAAATTAACTATTGTATGTAATTGTAATAACAACTAAGCCATAAATATTTTTTGTGATGATTTTTTATCTGTGGTAGGTAAATTTCGTGAAACGGAAAATTTCAATGTGTCTAAACTATCGTCGACATACTACACTTTAGTGAGACGTGTCTTTGCAACATTTACACATAGCCATAATTTGTCTCAGTTCCTGTTGTTATTTTAGAGAGTTATAATACCATGCTAATATCCCACGACGTTTTATTATGCCATATATATAATATGATTAAATATTATCCAGCCTATTCAAAGGCTGTGTTTAAAAAAATTTTTCAATTGAAGTTTTATATGAACTTTGTTTTTCAGGACGCAACAATTAGCTTCCAAACTCTCAAGGAGGAGCATCAAGCGGCTAAATACATACTGAACAACCAATTCGTGGGTGACCAAGCGGAGAAGGCCGTCCGAGGTATTCAGGACTGTCCCGTGAAGCGGGCGGTGTTGTGTGTAACTAGTCTGCCCGAGATGGACAAGTGTGTTAAGATGAGGGTAAGTAGATTTTTGTTAGTGTGAAGTTTTACTATTTATGTTATGATATTTAGCCTAATTTAGTTTATTTGAAATTAAAGAAAAGGCTAATCTGACAAATAGAACTTTTTTGATTTTTCTCCTCAATTATTTCAGATGGCACGAATTTATAAATAAATAAATAAATCCCGAACTGGGGGTAGGCATCATGTAGTTGCAATGTTAAGTTTTTTTTTTGTTAAAAATTATTTTGGACAATATTATTTTGACTTTGTAATCCTTTTTATGAAAAACATTGTATAAATGTGTTTCTATTTATTTACTCTCAAATATTTTGTCAATTAGACACTATTTACTAACATTCAAATAAATGTTTATTTGTGAAATGGAACGGAAACGTTTTAATATAGCGAACTATAATTGGTAGTATTGTGTTTTGTGGTGATGGTAAAGTTGAATTTTATTCTAATCTTTGCCACCAGGTGGCGCTGAAAGCGGCGTTCCTCTCGCCGGCACTAGTCTGCTGGCAGGGACAAGGCGCGGAGCACTGCGCGCGCGCCGTTGCCGAAGGCGTGGCGGATTTCGTGCTGCTCGACGCCGCCGATATGCTGCACGCCGCGCACAGACATCGCCTCGCGCCGTTCATGCAGGAGGTTGGTTCTACAGGATGTTTCTTTTTAAATTATACTTTCGATATTACGAGGAAATTAAATCGTACTACTATTATAAATGTGAAAGTTTGTGACGATGGATGGATGTATGTTTATTACTCTTACACGCAAAATCTACAGAACGGATATCAATGAAATTTAGTGTTTAGTAGTAGTAGTTTAGGCTCGGGAGTACAACATAGGCTACTTTTTATCCTGAAAAAGTACAGTATTCCCGTGGGTTACTGTATTTACGCGGGCGGAGCCGCGGGCATCAGCTAGTACTTGATAATTGAAACCATTGTCAGTGTTTTATTACGACCCAAATGTATCTCGAAAAGTGTCCAATATCGCCATACATATGAAGGGATTCAAATAATTTGTCTGAAACTTAAGCAGCAGGCAGGAAAAGTTCCCCCGGATCTTCAATCATTTTTTTCCTAAATTAACATACACTCAAGTCGCATGCTCTAAGCAACGCTTGAGAATTTATCAGTCAACCTTCTAACGTGGCACTGGACATTTCAGATCTACTCAAGCGGCGACAGCTGGTACTACGCGGTGGCGGTCGCCAAGGAGCAAGACCCCGATACTGACATAACCTACCTCCGCGGCAAGAACACCTGCCACACGGGTATCGGTATGGCCGCCGGGTGGGTATACCCGCTAGCCTACCTGCTGTCCAACGGATGGATTAGGTATGTTTACTACCCTGCGAAGCGAAAACACCACACGAGCAGGCAGAAAGTATTCGAATATGTGGAAGACGCATACGACGACCTCTGTGGCTCAGCGGTTAGCGCGTCGGCGCTTAAGCCGGGGGTCGCGGGTTCGAAACCCGCCGACAATAAGCTTTTCTATGTTCCTGGGTCTTGGATGTGTATTCAATATAATATAATAAAAATCTTAAATATATTTCCCTTGTCTGGTACCTGTGATACAAGTGTTCTTCGGATAGTTATACAGGGCCAGATTGACGTGGTGTGGAAGCTTCAATAGATATTATTACTATATTATACATGTTGCGACGACGCATATTTCTTGCACAAAAGACGTCGTATATTTCTTGTAAATGGGGAAGTTGCTGTTTTTTCATTGGCTTTTCGAAAAGTATATAATAAGTCAGGAAATATTGTCTTTGCAATGGCATATCTACGGTCAACCGGTGACGAAATACAGTCATCACAAAAGTGACGTCACAGCAGTTGAAATCGTATAAAGCTAAAAAACAAAATTGATTTAATTATATTATAGTTTTTCATAAACTTAACGCGGGCAGAGCGCGGAGAAATCTAGTCTATTCAATGTTATAATGACATTTAATACCACAGGCCGTACGGGTGTGACGGGGCACGTGCCGCCGCGCAATACTTCACGAAATCCTGCGCGCCGGGCGCGCTCAGCAGCGAGTACGTGGACGCCAACAGCGTGCCGCACGACAACCTGTGTCACCTGTGTCACGGCTCGTCCTTCAGGTGCGTCACACGTCATATTGTGATGGCTGTCTATGCCACTGTGCGGGACAGCAATATCAATAATGGCGACGAGATAAAGGTGGGACCGCACTAGGCGGAACTACGCGGCAGCGTATTCTTCGTATGAAATTGTATGAAAATTAATTCACTACGTGACGCGGCACTCCATTGCGGTATTACTAGGAGGGACGCGTCGCGTCGCTCCGCTGCCGCCTAGTGCGGTCTTACCTTTATAACCATTACGTAGATACATCTTAAAAAGTGCTTCCATAGTGGCCATGCATGTAAGTCAAGGAACATACGGCAAAATGAAAACAACATATTATCATCCTTATACCCCCTGACTAATAAAAATATTTATACAGTGTATAAGCTATTTATACAACGTTGTGTCCTTATCTGTCAAGCTACTTTGACGTATCAGACAAGGATAAAACATTGTATAGCTTATACACTGTATTAATATTTTTGTTAGTAAGGGGGTTGAAATATAGCATTTAAAGACGATAGGCGCTGTCATTATGAGGTCATTTGCTGCAAATTCACGTGCAAAAAACAAACGTGGCCATGACACAGCCACGCCAATTTTTTTTTGTTGGAATTTCCCAGACGCTGCCGCCGCGACGCGAGCGAGGACTACTTTGGACACGTGGGTGCGCTCCGCTGCATGGTGGAGGGCGGCGGCGACGTGGCGTTCGTGCGCCACTCCGCCCCGGCCGACGTGGTGGGCGGGCGGCGGCGCGAGTGGTGGGCGCGCGACCTGCTGCCTGATGATCTGCAGCTGCTGTGTCCTGATGGTGAGTGCTGGTGGTGGGCGAGCGGCGCAAGCAGTGATTCACCTGGGGGCCTAGCAGGAACATTTGACAGCGGCGTAAAAGTCACGTTATCGAATGAAATTTGTATGGGCGCTGTCATTATTCTGACAGATTTTTATGCAATTCTCATTCGATAACGTTACGTTTAGGCCGCTGTCAAATGTTCCTGCTAGGCCCACTGGTGTCAGCTTGGTGTAACCATCAATTCGATGTCTGACCACCGAACAGCTGTTAGTAACTGGATATCATAAACCACGAATGCAACAGGATTTATATATTCATTTATTTTGTTTATTTGTAGTGACAATGTCTCAGAGTAATAACTATAGCACATAGACCCGGATATTACTAAGAGAAGAAACATATTATATCGTTCTTTATCCCACATGCTAACACTTATTATGAGTGACATAAACCAAAGGCTTAGAAAAAAATGAAAATACTTTTATATAAAATAGATTTGCTACCTCTTTCACTCTTATGGGTTTTTGCCATTGATGTTTTGTGAGGCAGATAGCTGCTTACGGCTTCGATTATAGTACTCCTTCCATGTATAATCTTCTTTAAAGAACGGCCATTTAGAAACACTAGCGTTCTCTCTGTTATACTGTCAGTAAGAAAATTAAAAATTAAATGGATAATTAATTGAACATTTCCAGGCACCCGAGCGAAAATGCACGAATACGCGCGCTGCAACCTCGGCCGAGTACCGGGTTCCGTGCTGATGGGCCGCGCCAACCACACCGAGCTGGATACCTACTCCAACCTCATGATCTACGCGCAGCAGCTGTACGGCGCCACCGCCACCGACGAGTTCAGGTCTGGATATGGTTATAGGAATAAAATTATATCGGTTTCCGTCACGGCCATTAAATTATTTCGGATAATCTGCTAGTTTCGGATAATTTCAATTACGTATGTTAGGTTCACGACGAATGTAAGTAAAATGTACCTAAATACTTATTCGCAATTTACAAGGTAATCAATCGGCACGGCAGGCAAATTAAATATGTCATGTATCTTTCTATATAATCCGAAGCTGTTTTACCGGATTCAACGGTTAGGTATAGTTTTTTTTTTTAACAGCCTCCGTGGTCTAGTGGTTAGAGCTTGGCTCTCGACTCGGAGGTCGTGGGTTCGATTCCCGCATTGGAACAACAAAAAAATGTTGTTTCCAAGTTTGGTTAGGACAATGCAGGCTGATTACCTGATTGTCTGACAAGAAAGATGATCCAAGCGTCGGGTGGGCATGTAAAAAGTCGGACCTGCGCCTGATCTCTCGCCAGTCGTGTCGGTCATCCGTCCCACTGGGTTACGAGAGTAAAGGTGGAGAGAGTGCTCTTGTGTACTGTGCACACACTTGGGCACTATAAAAATTGCTCCTGCGTAACTGGCCGGTTTCATTGAAACCAGGCCACCGTCACCGACATCGGTGTGGGGAGGTATAGTTTTTGTTATTTCGGATATCCGTTAGTTAAGGTCACGGAGCTCCATAACATCCCTGGTTCAGGTATACACCGCGGCCTCGCAAACATTTAAAGTAAGCAAGCAACGTTTATTGATGTTTTTTTTCCTTTTCAGTTTCAGCATGTTCTTCTCACCTTCTCCCTACGCCGATCTGATATTCAGCGACGCGGCGGTTCGCCTAAAGCCCCTGCCACACAAGATGCGCTCCGCGGAATTGGTCGCGGGTGAGGCGCTTCTACGCGCGACTCGCCTCGTCTCGTGTGACGCGCCGCAAGCGGCCAGCTATGTGGCCGCCGACCCTGACTTTCTGTCAGGTGCGTCCAGACCGTTAGCTGGTATAGCCGTATTGGTAGTGCTCATTTTGATGTTACATTAAGATAGTCAAAGTAGCTTTTATATAAGAATCTAAAAAATAGTATTTACATGTGAATCTAACAAGTTCAAGTGTCAGTTCACACTGCGAACGCTGCATTCTTAAGATATCTATTGTAAATTATGGAACTTTATTCACTACATATAAAGCTACACGTTTCGTATGACATTTGAACTCTTTCAATGAAACATATATCTTCTTGTGTAATGAATAGAGTTCAATTTTGAAAGGCTATTTTTTTAAAAATGCAGCGCCATGTCGCGTAACGATTCGTTTCGGTGTGAATTGACCCTAAGATGTTGTACTAATATGAGACAGAAAATTTCGTAGCTATAAATTAGCATGAAAATTAATGTTAATGAAAATGGCAGCTTAAGAACTTCTTGTTGGTAGAAGTGAAAAAATGTAAAATGTGAACAAATTGACGCGACATATAATTTACATTCCTTAGAAATACAATTGGTATCATAAGTGAGACAGTTAGGCCGGGGAAAATGCAGAACACTGAAAATAGAACTCTGCGCTAACACAATAGAGTTGAAAATGGAAGTGTCAAGTGTCGAGCTGTGATATATTTTCCCCGGCCCACCGGATTCCGGTTCATATAGCTCCAGACCAGGAAAATAAGCGGCGTATAATCAAGGAACTAAATTTAAATGTTATTGTCTTTATTGTGGACTGAGATCCCAGCCTCGCCACACTCTCCTTATATACTTTACTAGTAAAATGTATATCATATTGTAGTATTAGTGTGTACAATGAATGTAGGCATATCCACCAGATTGTGCTGTGGGCCAATTTTTAGGTATTAGGTAGGCGCTAAAGTTGCGAAAAAATTGTACTCACTAAGATTCTGATAAAGTATCAACCTAATAATTTGGATTCAGAATAACGTAAGGAACAAAACTTATTAAAGTAATTTTTCTCTAAACTTGGTATGAACACTCTGTTCATACCAAGTTTAGAGTGTTACATTAGATATAAAGGTTAGAAGTTTAATATTTTTTATTTCTATGTGGATGATTTTCCATTTTTTATTTTTATGAAAACTACAACATAAAAATAAGTAATCCGTATAAATTTCACTTTATAATATTTAAATGTAATATTCTACTATAATATGTTAGAATCATTTCAAAGGCTCTAAAAAAAGTTAGTACAATTTTTTGTACCTTTGGAGCCCTGTAAAGCCCTGAGTATACGCTATACAAACGTTCTTTGTACACAACTAATACTACAATATGACATACATTTTAACAGTAAGAATATACGGGGAGCCTGGCCGGGCTGGGATCTCAGTCCATTGTCTTCGACATTGAACCAATCCATCCCAGCTTTTCGTAGTGTTGCTGCAATAAAAAATCATAGGTCTTTTTATATTACAGATAAGGCTTTAACTTATATGTAATTAGATGCGAATTTCGCAGATATAAGAATATACAGATTAAGATAAAAGATATGTAAAGATATTACATTCCATAGTTTTTATAATTTAGCATGGATATCGTAAATTACTTGAAAATGTTGATGACACCTTTTGTCATCAAGATTTTCTAGTAATTTGCGATAGCTTGTTATAGTCATAACCTCTTAAATATTCCTGATAAACACGATAAATGACCAGAATAAAATATGTAAGTAAACATATTGAGTCAAGAAGTAATTTATATTTAGTTGGTATCAATGTCAGTTACATTCATACCAACTGGTGCAGCTAAATCTTACTATTTAAGTTTTAGTATTCAGCTATACAATCAGGATAACCATCGATAATTTTAGTTCTGTATCTCTGGAATCTGGATACTTAAGCTTTATTTTTTATATCCGTCCAAAATCAGTGCCTTTAGTATGTAAGTTAATAAATTATGTATTTTAATATAGTATTGACACATATTTTTAAGCTATTGTATTATTTTTTATTAAGTACATTGATACACAATTCCGTCCAAGATAAATAAAAAATGATTGTTTTATGCCCGGTTTCTGAAGTTTTTTATCGAAAGTTTATCTATTCAATAACGCTTATATTGGATAACTCGTTTGCGTTGACCATTCAAAAGCGCTATTGAATAGATAAACTCTCGATAAAAACCTTCAGGATCTGGACATTAGTGTGGTTTTTTATAAGTACAATAAAATTAAGAAACAAATACTTTATAAAATCATTGTATTTTTATTGAAAACAACATAGTATTATGTATTTGTATGTTTATATTACCGACTATAACATAATATGTAATTAAAACTTTGATTTTTAATAAAAAGGCTGATTTATCCATATGTTAAATACTCTTAATACTTTTAAAACATTCAAAACCTTCAGGTAAAGTGTTAAAATCCTTTAAAATTACTTTTAAATCATGCCATCTGCACTGTTCTCTTATAGCTAAAATGTTTCTGTCTACTGTAATTCTACTGTAATGCTGATTCCACTTTCCAAATATACAATTTGTTTTAGATAAACAAGCTTCCACATATGGTATAAGTTTACTGCATTTTGATGTTTCTTTTACACATAATAATAATGATCTATATGAAAGATATTTAAAATGGTTTATACAATAAACAAATTTAAAATCTGCAGGTTTGTTTCTTTTTAAAGTGTCTATAATAGAACTACATAAACTATTTGAAACCTTCCTGTGGTAAATTGGCAAATACTTAGGCATGTCACTTTCTTGGCATAATATAGCCAGAATTGTGCAAAATTTGTTCGCACAATGACATAATGTGACAAATATGAGTTGCCATACTAAAGGTTCATCGTTGTAGTAAAAATTGAAAATATGACTAGTAATAAATATTCCGGACTGACCAATTCTGTTTTCAATAAACTTTGCAATATCAGAAATAGCCGGAGTGAATGCAATTTTATAACACATTTGTCCGACAAAAACATTTTTAGCTCTGCAAACGTTCATCTTTTCGGTATCATAAGTGTATCCCAAGAATGTAATATGAGAACTCTGCCTTATACTTTTATGGGGAAAATTAACAACTGTTTTGTTATAATTAACATTTTTATAATTGGTAAGTGCATTTAAAAATGAATGCGCGTCTTCTAAACAGTCTGTGATGTATAAGTAGTCATCGACTACTCGAATAAAAAGCTTTATTATATTTTCTCTCTTTTGCATGAATTTTGTAAAATATACTTCATCCATACCAGAATAGTATAACTCTGATAGAGCGGGGGAGTATTTGTAGCCCTGTACTAATCCCTTGTTCCATTCGTAAAATGATGAGCCAGTACGTATCACAAAAGGACTCCGGACTTCGTTAATAAACTGCCTGTACAGAGTGGCATATTTATTTTTAAGTAACAACGATTTTTCCTGACATTGTAATTTTTGATGTCTTTCGCAAAGAATTTTGAGTAAAATTTTCTTATCTATCGAACCAAATGCATTGGTGAGGTCAGTTTTGATGAAATACAATTTAGGCTCGTTTTGACTTATCCACTTCTTGTACAGTACCAGATATTGTGATTCGATTTTTTCATGTGATACCCCTGATATCACTCGAAGGAAATTTAGTTTCTCTTTAATTTTTTTCTTGTCCAACTTGTGAACATCTTTCTTGTAGATAACTATTGGTCTGTAATCGTTACTTTCAGATTTGAGAATCAAAACCAGTTTAGGTGTATCTTTTTTCGAAAATTGAATCTTAGGAGACTTGATATTTTTGTAACATTTATTTCTGCTGCCCGAAACTTTCTTTATGGTATTACATAATAACATTTTAGCAACAGATTTATCATAAAAACTTTGCCAGGCTGATTTACAGATGTAGTGCAATTTATTATCATTATTATCAATTTTACACGATGTTACATAAAAGTTTAATGATATAATTGAACATAAAACGTATCTATGAAACCAAAACGACATACAAAATAATGTCTTCTTTAATATTCCAGCTGGTAAAGTAGTCCAAGGTGTTTTAGAAAAGTCCCACTGCTCAGTTAAAAGCCAATAATTAAAATTTTGCCTTTTAAAACTATAAATTATATTTTTAGTCATTTTACTAAAAACCTTAAGGTTGTGGTTACTGCCAAAGAAACTTTTGGGAATAATGTTTCTTAAAACATTCGAGCAATTTATATTAACATAAGTTTTGTCTATTGGTGATAAATTGTTACTGTCATTCTGCTGAAAGTAATGTTTAAAATCATGTTTGGATATACATTTAATATTTTCTCTCAATTCTATAAGAATGTTTCGGAAGTCTGACGATAATTCTTGAATTAAATCTCCATCGTTAAATATGTGTTTCAAGAACTCATTTTCATTCTCAGGTTTAAACAACACTTGTTTTATAATATTGCTAAATGAACGAACATTTTGTTTGTTTACAAAATATTGAGTAAACGAGAATGGAACGTCCATTATTTCAGTTTACCATGTTGAAATTAATTTTGAACGTGCACTCAATTATATCCATGACAACGATGAAAATCTAGAATATCACAATTCACATCACCAAAAGAGTGTGAAAATATTTTTTTTTCTTATCTGTACTTGTTTGTAAAAATTAAAATACTTCAATATTCAAAATCAAAACAACAACAAACAGCAACAGCAAAAAACAGCTGTTTATATAAATGTCGGCGGTGACCGGTCACGTGCCAACAGTTTTTTTTTCGAACAAAATATAGAGCAAACTCCTAATAACTTCTAGAATCTAGTCTCATGTGCAACGGTTGCTGTGTAGTGTGTACACTCTACACGGCCACTGAGCCTTTGCAGCAGTCCAATGGACTGCTTCAGCAATCAGTTAGGTACAAGATATCCAAGATCTGCAAGAAGGTTTGATTTCATGTACATTTGGTTCTAAAAAAAAAATAAGTAAAGTTTACCTATTGTACAGTAAAACCACGTTACTAATGTCCCTTGACAATGGACTGAGATCCCAGGCCCGACTACCCTTATATTCTTACTGATAAAATGTATATCATATTGCAGTATATGTGTACCTACATTGAATGTATGCATACCCACCGTGTTGCCGTGGGCCAATTTTTAGGTACAAGGCGCTAAAGTTGCGGAAAATTATACTCATTTTACTTACATACTGATAAAGTATCAATATTATGTTTTGGATTTAGAATAACGTAAGGATGAACGTTTTTCTCTGGAGTGTGGACAGACGATATGTAAAAAATCATAAAAACAACGATTCCCGAATCTCGAAGGACATGAGATCGTGGTCGTAGGTATTGTTTCGTTTTTTTTTTAATAATTCCAATCCGATAACGTCATATCGGAATCGGATAACGCGCCGATAATGACAAAGACGCCGATAATTATTAATGTTTCCGTTCGAGGGCGTATCCAAGATTTCAGCTAGGGGGGCAGCTCATACCTGTTTCGATAAGATGGTCGGTCTGGTATATTGAAACAAAAAATCATGAAAATTGACTTTTATTAATTAGTTTGGTTATGACACAAAAGAAATTATTATATGATTATTAATTTAATATTATATTAATTTATATATATATATATATATATATATATATATATATATATATATATATATATATATATATATATATATATATATATATATATATATATATATATATATTTAACAGTAATCTTCTCGGATTTGCCGAAAATAAACTCATTGTTTTCTTTTAAATAATTGCGATGTACGCTCATCAGACATAAACCCGTAAGCCTTTCTTCACCCATGGTGCTTCTAAGCCACGTTTTAACTCTTCGAAGCGTACTGAAGGACCGTTCTACGGTCGCCGTGGTGCATGGGATAGTGCTTAAAATAATCAATGCCTTTCTGACAGCAGGGTAAAAAATTTTGGCTTCGTTGAACAGATCAACTACTTCTATGTCCCTTAATTGATCATCTAATAAATCCTTCTTCACCCATAAATTATGCCAAAGGTTCAGTTCTCCGGTGATATCCAGGTTATAAAATTCTTGGAATGATTCTGCGTTCTTGTGTAAGTCTGTAATGCTGGTTTTGGTCATATACAAGGGATGTAGCTTACTAAAGCAAACGCCGGATTATTTTCTTGGGAGAATCGTATATTCAACAATGAAATGAGTGAATCAATGTATTATATATATAGGTATTATCAGGGAACGCCGCCAATATTCGTTATAATTGTCTGATGGCGGATTACTTCTATGTGTTTGCTTGTGAGCAAGACGTGGAACCGAAATTTCTATGTTCAAATCCATTGCAACAGCTCGCGCTTTTTTAAGGATTTCATTACTTATTCTATCAGGAAACTCGCGGTAATTTCTGAGAATGTCCTTGATATTTTTGATGTGTTCCCCCACCGAGATCATGTCGATCGATTTAGCTTGCAGTGTGTTAACTACTGGTTCTAAAACTGCTGAATATTTGGCTATTGTTTGTAGAGCAACAATAAACACTGGTTTTGTAACGGCTGAATGCAAGTGATATGCAGATTTTCTGGTGGCAAAATTTCCCTCTACGGATAACGTTTCTAGAGATTTCACAAGCTCTGGGAAATTTTGAGAAAACTTTCTGATTGATTTATATTTTTCGGACCATCTCGTCTCACACAATCGTGATAGGTTTGGAGCGTAGTTTCGACGTGTAGTCGATTCTCTGAAAAACGTTATAACATCCTTTACAGTGGCGACAGTATTTCTAATTTCTGGCACTGCGTTCGCATCATTCACAACAAGGTTGAGTTTGTGACTTGAGCAATGAAAATATAAAGCACGAGGATATTTTTTTCTCAAAATGGCTTGTACGACATCCTCTTTCCCTGCCATTGTAGAACAGCCATCGAATCCAAATCCTACGCAATCTTCGGTTGGGAGGTTAGAACTAATCAAGAAATTGTCAATTGCTTCGGCAATTGCTGAAGCATTTTGTGCTTTTAGTTCAACGAATCCTACAAATTCTTCTCTGATTTTCCTTTTGCTTTCGTCGTAGAACCGCACGCCTATTGACAGCTGTTCTTTCCCAGCTACGTCTGCTGTTTCATCAGCTAAGACTTCGTAAGCCATGGACTTCTGAACCCCACTTATTATAATATTCTCCTTAATAACTTCGCCACATAAATTTATCAATTCGTTTTGTATTTTTGGCGATGTGTAAACTGCACTGCGACGGTACTTTTCCAGGTGACTCTTTAATTTGTCGTCCCCTGAATTGATTCTCAACTACAATGAATCTAATAAAACACCCTCATCTGCTTGTTTTCCCCTAAGAGGCATATCAATATACTATACAAGAAATTATTGATGACAATATTTGTCTGTTTTCAATGTCATGCTTACAAAGAGCGCCTTTTAGTCGCTTGGAATATACTAGCCATGGTGCATATTGATCCAACCAAGCATGATTAAATTTTCTTTTCAAATGGCGTGCATCACTTTCAAAATCGTAATTTCTGGGCGGGATCCAAGGGTTTTGTAACAACTCCCTCTTCTTTTCCGTCGATAGCTGGGTAGCCAACCCAACATAACGACCCAAATCATTTTCATGATAGCCATCGTCCACTATAATTTCAGGATCGACGTTGACGTTATGAGTTTGTTGGGATGTCGATGGAGAAGAATAGTCGGCAACAGATATATTTACAGGTTCTGCTGGAGAATGTGACGCTTGTCCAATGTACAAAACATAGATACAATTATAACAAAACCACGTCTTGTAATTATTGTAAGTAATATGCTAAAGATATACACTAATAGAGCCCCTCAATAGAGCCCCCCAACCCCCCCCCCAACAAATCAAATAATCATATTAGGTACATATTATGTGTTTTATTTTGACTCACCTCTTTCAAAGAACTTCCTGATATCCATTTGACGGAGTAATATTTCCAGTTGTTGCGCGGTAAACGTAATCTCGTGTCGCCGCAACTAAACTATAAGACACTATGGCGCATGAAATATTCGCTCGTATTAAACTCCGAACTGAATTGAATTGTATTTGAACTGAATTGCCTTGCTGTGTGAGAGAAGGAGACTCTTCTCGCTCGACGCCGGGCCCCTGAAAAGGGCCTTACGGCGGATTACCAAACCCAGGGGCATAGCCCCTCTATTTGGGGTGGGGATGACGCGCCCAGTACGAATACTGGGCGCATGAGTCTTTAGTTTTGAGGGAAGACCCCCCGCGGCAGAACGCGGGGGAAACCCATAGGGGGGCAGCCAACAAAACAAGGGAGTGTCGTCATGCCAATCCAGGCCCAACCGAAACCGGCGGTCGGCTCCAAGCGGCGCGTGGGGGTCCCGACCCGGGGGCCGGGAAACGTGTGTGGTTCCACTCCCTCACGCGCCGCGTTTACCGGACCGCGGACGCGAACGACCTGGGGGAAGGTGGGAAGTCGAAGGGGAAAGACTTCCGGGCCCCGACTTTATTTGTCGGGGGGAAGGTGCGTCAAGGAGGCGACGGGGTGGCAAGAGGGCTGCCACTCCGACAGGCCCCAGACGATTTGTTGAAAATTTACACCGGTAGGTTTGGGTTTCTACCGGTGTAGGGGAAGGAGCGGGGGGGGGGGGGGGGGGGGGGGGTTGCGATCCCGCGGGGGTGGAGCGCCTATACAGGCGCCTCGGTGTGGCGCAGGTCAGTGCGCCAGGACTCCTCCTCTTCGAGGGCGGTGTTCGGGCGCGCCATTGCGCCTGGACTCCTCCTCTTCTGGGGTGGGGGGGGCACATCATTGCGCTGGGCTCCTCCTCTTCGGGGGTGGCGGGGGTCCAATGGGGCTGCCGGCGGGACAGCGTCCCTCGGCAGGATGTGGCGGTCGGGCGGGCGGGCGTGCCACGGCGCCAAGTCGGTCAGCTCGACAAGGCGCGAGGCATCCGCTCGCGCGAACATGTTGCTGGCGAGTCGGGCCACGAAGGCCTCCACGCTCTCCATCCTATGATCCCTCTCGATGGTGGAGTTGCGGACGTACCAGGGGGCGCCCGCAATGTAGCGCAGCACCCGGTTCTGGGCTCTCTGCAGCGTCCTCTTCTGGGGTGCAGAGAGCAGATGGTGCCACGCAGGTGCTGCGTAGGTGAGGCGGGACCTGATGTATGTGTTATACAAGGCCGTCCGCATGTTGAGGGGGATCTGGGGAGAAGAGAAGGCGGAGTGCAATTGTGCGGTGGCCGATTTGGCCATCGCCACTGCGTGCTGGCGCTGGGCGACCATGGAGAGACGGCGATCTATGATGACACCTAGATATTTCGCCGTTCTTCCCCATGGTATCTCGGCGTCTCCGATCTTCAGAGGAGCTGGGAATCCCGTTCTCGTGGTGACGGCGAGCGCCTGGGACTTACCTGCATTCACAGACAGTTGCCAGTTGCTCAGCCAGTCAGGGAGAAGGTCCAGCGTCCTCTGAAGTTTCAGGGCGGCATGATCGGGCGTTAGCGAGCTGGTGATGAACGCCGTGTCATCGGCGTATAGCGCTGCGGTGGTACCCGGGTCCTTTGGCACATCGCTGGCGTAGAAATTGTACATGCTTGGTGAGAGCACGCTGCCTTGAGGTACGCCGGCGGTGATGGGACGCTCGCTGGAGAGAACGCCGTCGACACGCACCCTGAAGGTGCGGCCGGTGAGAAAAGATGCCATAAGTCTTACCAGAGGGGGTGGGACGTTGGCTCGGATGAGCTTGAAGAGCAGACCTTCATGCCAAACACAGTCGAACGCCTTTTCCATGTCGAGGAAGACTGCGACCGAGGATTCTTTCTTGTTGGCCGCAACGGACAAGTGGTGGATGACCCTTACCAGCTGGAGAGTGGTGCTCAGCTCCGACCGGAAGCCGAATTGGTCCTTGCGAGGGGGGAGGTGGGGAGCAAGGTGCTTGAGGAGAAGGACTTCAAAGGTTTTTGAAAGGGTTGAGAGGAGGGTAATGGGGCGGTAGCCCTCTGCCCTTCTCAGGTTTTTATGGGGTTTGGGGATAGTGGTAATTATCCCCAATTTCCAGGTGGTGGGAAAGTGTCCGGTCCTGACGATTCCGTTGAACAGGCGGGTCAGGGCGGCCACCGTCCTGAAGGGGAGATGACGAAGGGCAGAGTTGGGAATACCATCTGCTCCGGGGGCCTTCTTAGGTTTAAGGCGTGCGATCACCTTCTGCACTTCCCTCGGAGAGAAGGAGAAGGAGGGGGGGGGGGGGGGGAGGAGGGAGAGAGTAGGAATACCTTTACCTCCTCGGAGACCGTTCGGGCGTGGTCCGTTGCGGTCGTTGGCAGTGGTGAAAATTGGCGCTCGAGGTGTTCAGCATGAATCTCTGCTCTATCCTCTGCACGGTACCTTAAGTTACCATCCGGGTGGAGCAGGGGGTAAACAGGGGCAGTGGCTCTGGTAAGACTGCGGCAAAAACGGTGTAGGGAGGGCCAGTCCTCACCCGCCTCCAGCGTCGGGTCCAGTTTTCCGCACTGAGGAGCTCTAACTTAGATCTTACCTCAGCGGTGAGGCGGTTGAGTTGCGTCTTCAACGCTGGGCATTGGGTGAGCTGCCATCGTCGTCGCAGGCGCCTCTTGTCGGCGATCAGGTTCGCTAAGTGGCGAGGTAACGGGGGCCGCTTGTATTGGCGGTGGGTGGGCGGCTGGGTAGCCGCATCCATTGCAGCTGCAATCGCCCCGGTGAGCTGCTCCGTCATGGCTTCGACGGTTTCAGCAGAGTTCACCGGGAAATTTGGTGTGTTCTCGTGCAGCTGCAAGGAAAAGGCGTCCCAGTCACGGACTGGGTAAGAGGGGAGGGGAGGGACACTAACCGGGGAGGCTCGGATGGTGGCCAAGACCGGGAGATGGTCAGAGCCATGGGCCACGTCGAGTACCTCCTGGTGAAGGTCGCCTGCGATGCGATGGACGATTGCCACGTCCAGGACGTCAGGGGAGTACGAGGGGCTCTCAAGGTAATGGGTGGGGGTGTAAGTACCCACCACCGTGTACCCAACTCGTTCGGAGTCGGCAAGCAATCGTCTGCCGTCCGCGTTTGGCGCGCGGGAGCCCCACTCGGGGTGCTTACAATTTAGATCTCCGGCAATCACAGTCGGCTCATCTGATATGAGCCTGTGGATGTCGGAGATATCTAAATGTGACCCCGGGGGCTTGTAGCACGCGAATATGCGGGTGCGGTGGGTGCCGAGTGCCACTTCGATGCCCAGCGCAAAAAGGGAAGACACCGAGGGGGTTGGGAGGAGTTGGTGGAGGATCCTCCTGCCGACCAAGATAGCAAGGCCTCTACACGCTACCTCTCCGCCGAGATAATCCTGGCGGTATGTGATATACCCAGGAGTATGAAATCGGTCCGAGGGGGAGAGATGGGTTTCGCTTAATAGAGCGATGTCAATCTCCTGTTCCCTGAGGAGATGACGAATCGGAGCCACTTTTCTGCGAACCCCTCGGACGTTCCAATGGATAATCCTTAACGAGGATGGGGCGTGGGAAGCCATTTGGTAATTAATTTGGTAGCGAGGGAGGCCCCTTCAGGGAGGGCCGACAAAAGAGTTGTAAATATGTCTTCCCCGGCCTGAATTTTGGAAAATATATCCAAGGCCAGGGAGAAGAGAGCGCGAATTAGTTCGGCGGTGGATTCAGGGGCCTCGGGGGCCTCTCTCCTGGGACGACGCTGAGAAGGCGGTGGGGCGATTGCTGGCAGGGTGGCGGCAGCTGCTGCTGGATTGGCGGGCTCGGTAACGACCTCGGCCACTTCGGTAGTTGTAGTGGCCGCCGGAACCTTGCGCGGGGCACGAGAGGTGCGCGGGGGGCGCGGGACGCGCTGGGGTTTGGGGGGGGCCGACAAGGTGGCATCGACCTTAGGGAGCGGAAGCGCGAGGGGCTCGTATTCCGAGTCCGTTGCTGCCGCAGAGGTGGCTCCGGACTTGGGGCCCTTCTTCTTCGTCCTCATCCTAATCCTCTTCTTCCGTACAGAAGGGGTGGGGACTGTGGATGACGCGGGACGGGGGGTGGGGGCGTTGGCTTCGGCCATAAGGGATGTGGCCGTAGGCGGTGGGGGGGGGACCTCTTTCTCCGTAATGGGAGGGTCATGACTTACCCGGGGGGCGCGATAGGTGCGGGCCGCAGGTCCCGCCCGGCGGTTCCAGGACTCCCGTTTAAAAACCGGGCAGGTTTTGCTGTTGGCCGGGTGGGCAATTTACGCAGGTGGGCTGTTCGGTGTGTGGGCGGGGGCAGTCAGCTGCGCGGTGCTCTTCGCCGCACCTGACACACGCCAGCCTACGGTGGCAGTTCCGGCTGGAGTGCCGGAACTGCTGGCAGCGATGACATTGGGCGGGGCCGTCCTTGCCACGCCAGGCTTCCACCCTAATACCTGGCATGTGAAGAAGCTCCGTAAGTTGGTAGATCCCGGGGAGCAGGTCCGGGGTACGCTTCAACAGCACGAAGTATACGCAGCCGGGGCGGTCCTTCCTAGCCAGGATCCGGGACACGTACTCGACTTCGTAGCCCTTCTTTTCGAGTGCGGCGGCAATGGCATCGGTGGGAGTGTTGACCGGTAGGCCGCGGATACCTACCTTAAGTCCACGGTCCTGCGGTAGCGCGTAAGAATACCAGCTTACGTGCTCGGTCTTGCTCAGGTCGTCCAGGTATTTTTGGACGACACGGTATTCTTTTTCACCTCCAGGGGTGAATTTGACCCCTAGTCCCAGCGGCTTCGCGTTGGGGGGGTGGCTGAGGAGCTCCGCGAGATTACTGAAGTGCCTCACCCAGTCCTCCAGCTTTTCCACGATGAGTGGCGGGCAGCGGGGTGCGGGGGGAGGCGGTGGCGAAGTCACATTCCGCGAGGGTGTCGCGGTTGTTGCCGTGGTTGTGTCCATCGGCGATGCGGCCCTCGAGGTTGGGGCCGATGGAGTTCCGGTGGGGGCGGCAGTGGTCGCTGCTGCGTAGGTGGCCGGGCGGTCAGCGCGTTTGGCAGGCGGCGAGACATCAGACGACACCTCCTGTCGCTGCCTCTTGGTTACCTGCACGGGCGGGGCGGGGGGCGGGGGCATGGTGCTCGACGAGGGAGCCGGTATAGGGGCCCTCGGAGCAGGCACACTTACCCCTCTTTGATCCTCTTCGGGCGGGGAGGCCGGCGAGGGGAGGGCGAGCTGTGGGCTCGCAGTAGATGGTGTAGGCGGTGGGCCCTCCTCGGTTCGGCGCACAGGGCGCGGTGGAGAGGCCGAACCCTTATCGGCTGGGCGGTGCGGGGGCCCAGACTCGCGGCGGGTCGCCGTCGGAAGGCATTGGGGCGGGGGGGTGTCAGTACACCCCCGCGAGAATGCCGAAGACGGCCCGGGGCGAGCGGTATCCTTGCCGCTCAAGCTGGGCTCGGTGGCGGAGAGGTACGCGCGCTCGGACGTACGCGAGCTCGACCTCGATGAGGTGGCGCTACGCGACGCACCGGAGCTGGCGCGGGAGTGGCTGGGGCGGTCACGGCTATGTGGCCGTGAACCACGGTCGGCCATGGTGTCGGGGCACTAGTTTAGCGTCCACCGAAAATAGGCGACATGTTTACAATGTCACAAACACTAGACATAGACGTTACACATGTATATAAGAACAATTTATTATAAAGTACTCACAGTCACACGAACGAAAGGTCTTCACA
The DNA here is from genome assembly GCA_037179445.1 of Phengaris alcon alcon. NCBI lineage: Eukaryota > Metazoa > Arthropoda > Insecta > Lepidoptera > Lycaenidae > Phengaris > Phengaris alcon. The sequence goes on from JAYRCH010000097.1 coordinate 3,098,869, forward strand.
CAACACAGGTAACACTAAACACACAACACGTATTCAGTGTCTAAGCAGTCACTATAAGTGTACGTACTTGCACGGTGGAAAAAGAGAGGCTGTCTCCCCGTGACCCGACGTTGGAAACAAGTTTCCAACGGGAGGCCAAAGGCAGTGCAACCCCTCAGCAAGGCGGCAATCCGCTCGCTATTCTTACGAATAACGAGAAGATTGACGATCGCGAGTGCGGTATAACGGCACTGCACTTAGGGGCGGGTCGACACGAGCGTGGAGTGAGCGAGTCACTCGACACGATTCCGAGCGAGACGGCACTACCGCGGAGTGAGCGAGTCACTACGACGCGGATAGAACGGGACGGCACGAAAACGCGGAGTAACTGAGAGAGCACTAGCACGCACGAGAAACAGGACGATCCAATTGCCTTGCTCTGCCTCACGATCCGCTTATATATTCAAATAGTCTGGCTCCCGAAATACGTAGAAAATACTCGACTCTATTTCCATCCTTGTCTCATACTTGCTATCACTGTCTTTCCTTTCCAGAATAGTCCATGCTAGAACGTTCTTCGTGGTATTGCTATTCAATACAAGATGTCGCTATTGACCGTATAAATTGATCCTATTTCTCTTTACTGGAACAAGTAGTGTCGTCCGTAACTAGATAGCGCTAGATGTTTTCTCCAAATTATATTCAGCTTTAATCCCAGGTGGCTCTGATTGTCTCGTCGGGAGCGGAAACTACGAGATGCGACGGTTTCGCGGGAGATTTAAATTATATTGCGTCGCTAACAGTATACTATATCGAATGTTGTAGAATATTTAATTATAGATTTAAAAAAAATTAAATATCTGACTGAAAAGATATTTTGTTTCCAACACTTCATATTGCGCAGAGTAGCTAAAAGGTTTTTAATCCCCACTTGCCAGGAAAATTGACGTTTATTTTATCTTCTGGGGGGGGGCAGCTGCCCGCCCATGTTTCCGTTAGCACATCCCGTCTTTCTCATGTCTATCCGATATCGTATAGCGTATCGCTTAATGGGAAAACGCTTTGTGAAGCTTGCCAACCCGCAATAAGCTAGCATGGTGAAATATAGCGTAGCATTATGTTTCTCTACACTGAGGAATACCAAGATGATTATTAGTAGTATTTTAGCCTATATACTTACTTTCCTACAAATTACAACGTCGCTTACCCTAAAATAAAGATAGAAAATTACAAGCCAGTTTGAAGGTTTGATATTTGATAATGATAGAGTCTTACTCCTCATGAGAGACTCATGCTTCTCCTTAGCATTGAAATAATAAAAATGTTTATTTTCAACCATTTATTACTGTTACATAATATGACTAGAATACAATAACATATTAGTAATATAAAATTTAACACATCAAAACATCAATACTAGCAATATATAGTTTACAACTAAGGTAAATCTTTGGTGTCAATACGTCATCTACAGTAAAATTGGAAGATAGTTGTTACTACTAGATAAAGGCCACTTTTAATATCACTCTGGTCAAAAAAGGAGAGATAAGTCGTTTAAGATCACTTGGTAACAGTTGGATTGTAAGTAAAGACGGAAAAGCGCCGCCATTTTTAGGTCATTTAGCTACTGGAAATTTCCATTTGGTAGATAGGAACTTATTATGACGGAATACTATAAACATACAGACATCCATCTTTTTATTTAAAAAGTGCCAAGCCGTTGTAACCAAATGACCTAACAGGCTAAGACAATGAAGTAATATTCTATACTAAATATTTGGACAATTTTAAGGCATCTCAAAAAATAGTTTTCTACAATTTTGGCATTGGATTAACTTCAAATGTACATATTACATATAATATATCAGGTAAGAGTTTTTAGATTCAGTATAACTCTGTAAAATGGTACAAGATATTGTTTTTGTATATCTTAAGTCATTGTTTTCTCAATAGTAAAATGCAATTCCTATCAGTACAAATCATTTAAATATGTAGTGTACAAATAAAATTAAACCCTGCATGTTTAATGCAAAAACCTCCAGTACTTGTATTTAAATTTTCTAATTTTTTTCCTGGCGTTTCAATTTTGGTCCCATACTGATTCATACTATGGTTTTAACGTTATATAACCATGTTATGGTTTCATTTTAATCTTGAAAATAGACCTATATTCAGATTTGCCATTATTTATGAATGGTTAATTGTGAAAGGTCGGCTATACGTGTTGGCTCAGTGTAGGTCTATGCGAGCGACGGCAAAAAGGTACAAGGCAAGTGCTAATGTCCACACGTTGGACAAGTTCCCTGAATGGCGATGCAGTCGGCCAATGAAGACAAGTGTTTTGTCGAGCTGCCCACACATTGACCGAGCGCAGACGAGCGCCTTTCGATTTGTGCACAAAAACCGACACCGGTCCGAAGTGAGACAAGTGATCACGAGTGACGGCACGCGAAGACAAGTTGCGGCAAATGAGCTCTACATGATAAGTTGAGCTGGGCATCACTCGGCAACTCTGGGCCGACACGAATAGCCGCTATTAAAGACTTATTTGATTTAAACAAGAGTAGAGTCATTTTGATAGGTAACATTTGACAATTCATCAAAATTCAACAACGTAACCTTGTAACGGCGGGCATAAAAAAATATATTTTTTCGTTTTTTTAGAACTGTACAATTGTAATGATGACCGATACGAGTAATTTTACGATTTGCTTTCACTAATAAACCATTCTAAACATAATAAGAATAAATGCATTTTAAGGTATTGCATAGCTTTTATCGCGGGCTTTGAGCGCGGCGACCGAATCAAGAAATTCCGTAACGAAAATAAACCTAACACCCCCCACTCCGACCGGCACAGCGGCGCGGCGTTGAAAGCCTTGCATCGTCTAACGTCGTTTCCGTTCGTCATACTTCGGCACGGTGTTTGTGTGCGTGCGACTAGACGTATGCGTGTAGACTAGCTGTTAACTGCTCATAACTGATTCTATCTCTTTTAGACACAATGCTAGGTGAGACAGCGTGCTTTTAGCCACAATGCTAGGTGAGACAGCGTGCTTGTTGGCCGCGTCCACGAGTGAGTTCGAGCCCGCGACTAGTTGAACCTTAACGTGTATGTATATATACATATATTGTACGACTGTACGAAGCTCGCACGGATCGAGACGAGCTGCTCCGAAATCGGACGAATACGTAAGCAGCTGTCTGTGAGAAAGTATAAAAAATGCTATGCAATAGCTTTACCGCGGCAGTCCCCGAGTGCCACACGTATTTTTTTTGTTAAATTATGTACTTGTCTTATTTTGTTCCTTAAATTTACGACAGAAAAAATAATAATGGGACAGGGATTCGCCTGATGATTTTTAAAATTCACATGTTTCAAGTCCGTATCGATTCATTCACTTTAATCGATGTTTTTAAGCAGGTCACCTCACTATGAAGATAAAACTGACAGACGTCAAATGTTACCTATTAAAATGACTACACTGTAGAGCATAGAACATATTGTCATTGTGTTAAAGTTTAAGTACATTTGGCTAAAGGTGGTATTACATTTATCAAATATCTTTGGCCAATATTGGATCAAAAATTTGACGACTTCATCAAATTAACAAGGAGACAGATACGAAACGATATTTGATCCAATATTAATATATTAATGGTACTTTAAAGCAAGATTAGACCAAGATATTTGATAAGTGTAATACCACCATAAAGTTTAATACATTTTATTAACAAATACTAGTAGGTATTCTAGAAGTTTTTTAAACGTCTTCCTTACAATAATCCAAAGAATCAAAAGCTTATAATTTTGTGGCTTTGAAAGTTAAAATATTTGGAACACACTAACTACTTTTAAGACATTTTAATAGAATTAATTGTTGTAAAGTAAAAGGCTTTATGAATATTTTGAGAACATAAATTTTTCTCTAGCATAAATAGTACCAACATAGAAATTTAAGTGCTGAAAGGCACTGAATTTATTATTAGTTCTATAGTTTTACCCAGGCTAAATATTAAAGAACATATTTGAACTATGTGGGTGTGTTTTTTTTACGAATCCGTCATATGTAATCGTATAGTCCAAAGTCTAGTTAGAGTCCAAATAAATCGTCAGTGCAGTCAATGGGTCCAGTCAGACGATTCAGTAAAGTAGTGGATGCTTTACTGAAACTTTCTCGGGAGTTTTGGAGGAACACAAAATACCACTTACCCACAATTGTGCACGGTAACGAATATTTAATGGCTAATATTCTACCAATATTATACATTATGAACCGAAAGAACACAAATTTATGGAAAAATACAAAAACAACAACGTCACTCTTCCACATCCGCCAAAAACGTGTATGTTTTGTTTGTGTGTGTGTTTTGTTTCAACCCTATTACACAACTACACATTTGAGACTAAGGGATAAAAACCTAAACTGTCTATATCAAACTATATATTATTACCTTTTTAAGAATTTCATTTAAATATTGAACACATTTCTATATAATATCTAGAACACAACTATATACTTGCAGTATTACACACAAAAAAAGTACTAAATACAAGATTGGGTTGATGAATTTTATGTATCACTATAATTATTATGATAATGTTATATTTTTTTAAACATTGCCTGTTTTAGGAACTAAATGTTAGGTTTATTAACCCTGATCCGGTTTGAATAATATTCATATTTTTGTTAAAATATTGATCTGTTTTAAATGTAGCAATCTTTCCTTCGTTCTTCCTCTTACCTTACAAGCTAAAATAGTAAGAGTAGAGCGCTCACATGAGATACAACAGTCTTAAGACAGTCTATTGGATTATGGCATAAGATCCCAGGCTAGCCAGACTACCCTTATATAAAAGGATTATAAGGGTAGTCTGGATAGCCTGGGATCTTAGTCCATTACGAAAAACTGTGGGTGTATTATTTATAAGACTGTCGTAACCCAATTAAGGGCTCGCCCCAGCATGATAAAACAGTATTAAGTACATTAATTAAGGTGTATTGTAATATTTATAAATATTCTAAGTTTCATATATTGTGCTAGTAAATCACACGCTTATTGTTTTGTTTTATTCATCCTTACCACTAGAATATAAATGATATACAATAGTATACAAATAAGCACACAAAAGCAATAATTTTATATACTTTCCAGAATTACAATCATTTGAAAAATTACATACTAAAAATAAACTAATTAAGAACATTCATTTATCGAACTGGTACAAGATCTTTGGCAATATTATAAGATTTATAAGTTATATCTGTCTCTCGACTAGCTTTATGAGAATATTGGTTAGGGTAGTATTACATCTATCAAAGATATTTGTCCAATGTGAAGTCGAAGACACATCTGGTGGATAACATTCGACATTATTACTTGGCATTAAGGTTCAAAAGAAGTAGAGCGGATCTGTCGTAAACTGTACATAATGTCCATGAAGTTGGACATACTTTATAAACTATTCATCAAATGAACAAGGCAAGGATATACAAATGAAAACGAAAGAGAAAGTGGAAACAGATTGGATAAAAGATTTGATCAAAGATCTTTGATATCCAATATTTGATCAAGTTTTTGTCTCTTTCTATTTTGGTCGTATCTGTATCTCCTTTCCTTGTTTATTTGACAAAGGTATTTAGATTCAGTCATCCAATTTCATTGATCAAATGCATATTGGACAAAGATCTTTGATATATGTAATAAAAGTAGACTAATCGTATGACGGTCCCCTACACATTGTGACTATGAACATAGAAGCGAAGACAAACTCGCACAGCTGGAGGCCCAGCATAAGTGTACACCAAATGTACTCAATTCTTAAAACAACAACTTGCCATATCAGCAGATACAGTACCCCGACGATTGACGGAACTGTCAGCAGCACGGAAAACATTACAGGAACATCTAAAATTCAAAAGAGACTTTTTATTTTGTATCTACATACCTACTTATTTTGATGTGTTTAAATTAGTAGTCTACAATCTACATCCTTAAATGAAACCATCTTGTGTATAGGTATATAATCAGTTTCTCGAAAACGGCTGCAAGTATTACCATGAAAATTAGCATGTAGGGAGTTTTGGGGAAAAAAACAATATAACTAGGTCACTTGTGTAACTGCACATTTTAAAACTATATTATGTTTTTTCTTTCGTCGTCAAACAATATATCAATAATGTCATCTATAATAATTATGTCAGTCCAATAGGCAGTTTGGTATGTGTATGTATAATTTTTGAATGGACTTTTCGTGAATTTGAATGGAATTTTCTAAGAATGGACAATAGTACCTACGAGTATTTAATAAATTTAATTAAACCGAAAATTTAAAAATACGATACTGTAATGTGGCAGGCAATCCCTGCAAATGCTACTATTGCACACTGGAATATATTATAATAATGGAAACATATGAAGCTATTATTGCGGCATTGAAAGAAAACATACAGGTAAGAGATTATTAATTTTTTATTGTTGAATACAAATTAAAAAAAGAAACAGTTTCTGAACACAAGATTTAATGAAATTAAAATGAATTAAAATTATGTAAACATGTTGCTAGCCGCATGTCCGTCACAGCACATTCAGTATAAAGAATTTCTTGTTCTTGTGATTCTTGAGGCACAAATTGCATAATAGTATGTGGCTGGTTTGGAGACAGTGACTGGTAAACTACATGCTGATTGGGTATTGCATTAGCATGAGTTACACAATCAGCAGCAGGGGTATATGGACTGCTCAGGCTGGGGTCATTATGAGGAGACGGCATTGGCAAAGAGCACGGACTAGGCAATGATTGGGACCTCACTGACTCAATAGAATGAACGCCTGAATAGGAAAGCAGATGTATACATTAGCCAATTGTTCTTCCAGTGTTTGAATTAGCTGATATAAAAATAACCCCGTCTCTTGTCAAAGTTTCCATTTCTCCTTCAATAAGAATGTCATTTATAATTTTTTCAGCAAAATGACATTGCATGGGATTTAATTTGTTAAGTCATTGCCCAATTTTCGCGATAATATCAATGTCACATTCTGTTCTTTTGAAATAATTCGAAGCCAAAGATAATAAATCATCATTTTGTTTCTTCCGAGTGTTATTTGTAGATAGTTGGCAGATTTTCCGCGGTTTCCTGTAACAAAAATTATTTTTTTTATGCTGCGAAACTGATTAAATAAACAAATACTTTGTTTTAGGTACCCAGATCATCAGAAGGATGAAGCAGAATTGCCGAAGACTTCAAAAACCGATGGAATTTTCCACACTGCATTGGCAGTGTGGAAATGCATATTCCACAGCTCTCAGAAGTGCCCTCAACAGACAAAAGAATTCCATATGTTTTAATTGGCGATAAGGCTTTTCAGCTGACATCAATTTCATGAAACTGTGTAATCAAGCTGTTTTAACGGACGAGCGTAGAATCTACAACTATAGATTATCTCGGGCACGCATGGTTGTAGAGAATACATTTGGGATTCTAACCAGCAGATTTAAAATATTAAGAAGAAAAATTAATCTGCATCCACAAAAAGTGAGAAAAGTTGTAATGGCGTGCTGTCACTTACATAACTAGAAAGAGAGCATCGAATTATATTCGATGTGAAAACGTCGATTTTGAAGACATACAAAATGAAACAGTCACTCCAGACTTGTAGACAAGAATAGGAAACAAACTTGCCTTTTAAAAGAAGTTTGTGATGATGTATGTGAATATTTTAACACAGTTGGCTGCGGTCTCGTGACAAAGAAGATGTTTAGAATAATAATATTAATATATTAGGTTAAACTTGATATTAATAAAGTAAGTAAAAAAACTAGTTTTACATCAGCTGTCTATGGTTTCATTTTCTGTTGTTTCTTCTACCTAGGCATAAAATATACACAAATACTCACTTCAGTCCTTGGCATTGAACCCTCTGTTGGTGCTATATCAGTGGAATTGGTGATGAATAGCAAGTCATTTTGGTTGTTACACCTCATCTCTTGACATCCCAGACGTAAGGCTCTTTATAATTTTAGCATGTTCTCTGTTAAAATTTAAATGCATTGTATTGATTTTGCACTTCCATTTCTCCACTGTGAAATATTTTTCGATTTTTTTCAAATTGTTTGTCATTTTGTTTCATGAAATATTTCACTTCTATTTCTCCATATATATATATATATTTCTTTTCGAGTCACATAGTTCGGGGCAACCTTATACATAGATATTAACAACAAGATGAGTTCCTTCGCATCTGGGCTAACATTGATGTCGTCGTCGTTTTCGGGAAGCTCTTGCGGTGCATTGTACGTATCCATCGTCGAGGCTACCGTGAAACAAACTGAGCTGTTGCATGACATGCACTGTTCTAAATGATCATGCGTGCATGTCAGTCATAGTTTGCAGGATGAAAAATAAAAGGAATTATCAATCAACTGCCAGCACGTAGTTTGCATGTCATTATCATCAATCAATACAATTAAACGGTCATGCATGCATAACAGCACGTAACGCATGTCATGCTGCATGGTCGTCTAGGGACCGCTTAAGAGATTAAGCGCCTAAATTAGGCGATCTTTAAATATTTTATTACTCACCTCTCTCACTGAGGCTCCCTTTTCGACCCAATATAAGTCTAGCAGCCTCTACTACGAATAAGGCAACTAAAACACCGTAGTCTTGGCCGAGTCTCCCGCGATTTTTATCTCCATCGTCATATTTTCCGCCGATCAATACTGACTTTAAAATAAGTGTACCGAGTTCACATGTCGCAAATAGGCCGAAGTAAAAGGAATTTATGTATAAAAGTATCTCGTACGCTAAACTCGAATTTACCATTTTCTTTTGAGATTTCGTTAGACTTTAGGACTTTTGTAAAATTTCAGTCTTCCGCAATTTACTCATTGACCAACGCTAATGGACTTATAAAATTTATAGGTAATTTATAAATAGATTTTTAATGCAAATTGCAATAAAACGAGAAAAGGAAAATGGAAAACTGAAATAAAAAAACTGACAGACGACAGCTGTGCTACTAACTCTCAAAAATATTTCTCCCCCAAACGTAAGCCAAAAATCCCCAAAATCGCAACAAACTGCTTGAAAATTCCCCAAAAATGTAGGGTATGTATAAGATTACTTTTAAATATAAAAAATAATTAATATATAAAAAATATTTGCTGTAATACTAGTCTGACCTTTTTAATATAGTTCCAAAAGTTTATTTTCTACAGGTAAACTTTTCAAGTCGATATAAAAAGTTCAATATCCTAATTTAGTTATAAACAAGAAAATAAAAAAACCCCTGAAAATGGAGTATGGAGAGATTTTTTCCCCCTAAATTTAAGGGGAAAACGCCTAAATTGGCAGCACTGAACGACAGTCATTTTATTTTTAAATAAATATGGTGATACGGCATAAAACCATTGCCAGTATCAAGTGTCCATCACGTGGCGGACAATTAAAATATTCGTTTAAAAAGTGTACTTTTGACTTGACTTTGGAATTACCTACTAGTAATTAGTTATCGGATTTGGTCAGCAGACCACGGATTTGGTTGACAACTTAGGGGTATCTCCCTAAAATTAGGGAAAATAATCCACTAGGAGGGAGGATTTTTTAGGGGTTTTTTAGAGGTTTGTACTTTCTTGTTTTTAATTATAAGATGAATGAACAGTCAACCTGTAGAAAATAAACTTTTGGAAGTATATTTTAATGTATAAAGGATAGAATAATGTTACAGAACATTACTTTCTAAATAATTGTTTAACAGTTTATTCAAGTTTGGGAAAAAGTTTTCCTGAGAGTTGCACTGCACAAAAATCTCAATGCACTGTAACTGAACTCTGTGCTAATACAATGGGACTGAAAATCAAACACACGAGTGTCGTGCTGTCATAATGGTCTGCTCCAAACCCAATCGGTACGTGTGTAAGCAGTATTAGATTATCGTTTTTGAAATACTTGATACTGGCAATGGTTTATGCCAGTGTTTCCCAATATATCGTTCCGCCATGTCCCGGTAATTTTCACACTGTCCCTTTGTGGCCCACTTAAAAATTTATGAATAGTAAAAATGTTTTACTAATAATACTTATTTTGGTATCGCCTTACCGCTTACGAATATTTAAGATACGTCGATTGATAGTATTTCAAAACAAGGCGGGAATGTTGCGACCCGGTATTTAATTTTTATGGCCCGGTACCGGCTCGCGTCCCGGCAGTTGGGAAACATAGGTTTATGCTATAAAAACAGCATAAAGCCTCATTTACACTTTGATAAGTACGAGTGCGGGTGTTTAGTGCAGTAACTTTGTCATTAGTACTAAACACGTGTGATCTGCAGCTGATTAGTGCGAGTGATTAGTAATCTGCGTAGGGAATTGAATAGAAACGTGTTCTATTTTTCTGCAAGTAGCCCCGTCTCGCGCGCCCTTCCTCCCCCCTGACTCGTAGCTTGTCTGGTGCTAAACACGTTTGGACATGCTTGTTTAGTGATAAGTCTTTAGTAGTCTGACGATTTTTAGCATTGTAACTTGGAATAAATTGAAGTTTACTAAGCGCAGCAGCTAAACAGTATAGGGATGTTGCCTAGTGTAGAATATCACATTTTTATAAATTAAATTTTAAAATTGTTGATTGAAGATCCATAAATCTAAAAGAAATAGGTATTAAGATTGACGCGATTAACAATTATAAGCAAATAAAAAATGTTGCCCTTCTCTTTCTCGCAAAACGATTTGTTACGTCACAAATTGCTACTGCCATACATTTTGTAATGACAAATGTATGGCGGGTGCAACTCCTGACATCACAGGCCGATATAGCTCTCCTTCATATTAAAAATTTTAATTGTTTGTATCTTCGTTATTTTTAAGATATATGAAAATGGGTTCTAGATTGCTTACTAACATGTTGTCTAACATCGAATAGACGATGATAGAATTTAGGCAACATGCCTATTAGACACAACTGCACTTGCACTGACTTACACTCGCAACTGCTAAACACCTGCACTCGCAATTATCAAAGTGTAAACTGGCCTTTATATATTATACTTCGTGCTATACCGCCATATTAAAAAAAAAACTCGGGCGGGGGAAGTGGAAACTTCAAACTTGTTGAAAATTGAAATTCCGTAGTAATCCGTTTCGAAATCCGAGGAACGCGGAATCAGTGACCTCGCGCTCGGTTTCAGAAAGATTAGTTAATATAATTGAATATGGAATCAAAGACTTTAAGTTAATATTATTTGTTGAGTGTTTTTGGGTGATGAGTTTTATTTAAAACAGGTAAGTTTAATAATAAAATCATGATAATCAAATTTTTGGCGACCACGCGCTCATCACGTTATGAACCTCAACTAAATTAAAATAAAATAACAAATAAACCAAATATCTTTATTGAATTTTGTTACAAAGGTTAAACTTAATTTCAACGAAACTGACTGCTATTTGCTTCTTTATTTACACCATGCAGTGTTTACAGTTTACCGTTAGCTCGTTATTGTGGGTGTTAAAAACTGTACGCATAATTTAGTTCAAAGTTTGAACTATGAATCCCAACTCACAAGGTGCACCGTACCTATGCGATAATTTTATTTTATATTAGGTACTAGATACTTACCTCGTATACATAGATGTTGAAACCCCAGAAAATATATATTATATTATTTAAATATTATCCACGTATTAGTATGTATTTACAATAATACACACCAGTTTATTGGCAAAACCAATAAAATTATTAACAAAAAAATATTTTTCCGTAAACTAATGTTACGATTGTGACGAACACATATGCATGTGACTTTTTCCGCATAATAATAAAAGTAAAGTATGAAGTTTATGAGCAAAACAATATATCCAAGAGAAATCTAAAGGTTTACCTAGAGAATTAATTATACCATAAAAAATCTTTCGTCCAAATAAACAAACCAAAAACATGTTTTTTGCTTACACAGTTCAGTTAAAAATTATATGTAAAAAAAACTGTTTGTAATATTTATGATCAGAATAAACAAGTGTAGTAACATAGGTACTCGATGGGTAAATTCAAATACCGTTTTAAACATACCAAACATAGTTTTGGAAGTCATTTGGTATACAATAATTATCTGTTAGTAGTGGCTGCAAATGTAAATATTTAATATGTTCAAACTTAAAAATTCAATAAAAATTAAATAGTCAACTGATGATCATATTGAATCCAATCAAGAAATCGGAGCGCATCAACAAACAGATGTAATCAAATATCGCTTGTTTTCATTACATTAACACAAATTGAATTGATGACCTGACATAAGATCTCTTTATTAACTGCAAGCTTTCAGTGCTAGTTCATTTAAAATTTAATTTCACGTTGAAAATATTTTTAATACTTTTCTGTTAGTAAAGTAAAAACAATTAAAATTTAACTAAACTGGCATATTTAGCGGAACACAAAAAAAAGGTCCATAATTAAAAAAATATGGTTTTATTTTAAAATCTACTTACTACACTCCTTTTGTTATTTAAAGTTTCATTTGTTTTACTTAAAATGAGATCACATTAAGAACAGATTTTGCGAGTAAAGGCTATTTGTGAAAAATTGTACATTTTTGAACTTTTCATGTAACCGGGTAAAGTTAAAATTAATATTAAAATAACAATTAATTTAAATTAGAAAAATGGTGATTAATATCGCGTATTTCCTCCACATGCTCTTATTAAAGTTTCTACCCGTCTAGGCATACTGAGAATGATGTTATCGATGGTCTCCTGGAATAGTCTCTGCCATTCCTCAACTATGGCGATTCGCAGTTCACCTATGTTGGCAGGAGCTGGAATTCTGGACTTAACTTTTCTTTTCAGCAAGTCCCAAACGTGCTCTATTGGGTTCATATCCGGTGATCTCGCCGGCCACTCCATAACAGTGATATTCATATCATTAAGATAAGCTTGAGTTACCCGAGCGGTATGCGGCCGAGCATTATCCTGCATAAAAACAAAATCGTCACCGATATATCGTACAAACGGTACGACATTTTCTTCTAAAACTTCTCTGATATAGCAGTCCGCAGTCAGACTCCCTCTTTCAATCACTACCAAGTCTGTGCGAGCTCCCAAACAAATGCCCGCCCAAACCATTATTGATCCACCACCGTATGCAACTGTAGTTTCAAAATTTGTCTGAATGTATCATTCTACTTTGCGTCTGTATATTCTTTGCCTGCCGTCAATTTGATTTAAGAGAATTCTGCACTCATCACTAAACAATACCTTACTCCATCGGTCCGCGTTCCAAAGTCGATGTTCCTGAGCAAAAGTTAACCTGTTTCTACGATGATTTACCTCGAGCCTTGGAGCCTTGGCGGGCACAAATGAACCCAAACCAGCTTCTTCGAACCTTCTTCGTACCGTACGCTCACTTACGCTTACACCCCGCACTGCTTCTAACTCATGTCGGGCTTGGACGGCCGTCAAACGGGGGTTCCTACGTACACGAAGCCGAATGAAACAATCATCCCTACTCGAAGTGCGTCTTTTCTGCCTTGTCCTGCTCTTCTCACATAAGTACCGGTCTCCCTGAACCGTTGGATACTGCGATGGATCGTTGAAACTGGTTGACGAAGATCTCTGAATATCACTCTGTAGGTTTGACCATTTCTTCGCATTTCAAGTGCCCTGGAAATCTCCGTTGGGGCTAAGTCAGGCATAATTTAGTCCTCAACTCCAAAAAGATATGCATTTAAAAAAAAAACTAACATAAAACAGTATTTCAATGAAATTTGAAATCAAACTCAGAAGGAAGAAATACTCGAAGTTCGCTCCAGATAAGGTGTATTTGAATAAAATTAAAACAATTGCATAAAATGTGATGTTCAGTTGTTTTCTTAATTTGAAAATATTTCTTTTTAAATTAAATGACGTATAAACCAGCCAGCAACCTTATATGATACTGATATCAAACCTTTATTTTATGTTCTGCTAAATATGCCGGTGTGTGTATATTTAAAAAAAACTATAATACAGAATTTGAAAAAAATAAGTAATATTTATAGCCTATGTTACCCATGCTATTATTACAAATCTATTGACACTGCATTCATTGAAATCGGATCAGTAGTTTAGGCGCTACAGTGGAACAAACATACATAAAAGGTAAAAAGGCATTAGTTATTCTATACTTCCTTCAGATTCAATGCAACATAAATGTAAACGAACTCGATATGGGGGGGGGGGGGGGATGGGTTATAATGCTTTTAATTTAAATGTTACTTATTCACCTCGCAAATAAAGAAATATTATGTCACATTAATTACATCTTACATCAATTTTATTGATGTAAGATGATTAAGGCTTACATCAATAAAATAGAAATTACATATTATTGAACATGAAACTATTTTGTTGTTCACAAATATTGTCTCAATCTTATAAAATTCAATGCTATCTATAAAAAGTATTGAATAAATTATCTTATCAAATGTTAAACATTTTTGTCAACGAAACGCGAGTGGCAACAAAGTTCAACAAACTATCAAGGCTAAACTGACTTGAATTTTTGACTGATGACTGATGAACTGACTTGTGACTGATGTTTTTTTTTTAATATGATATTTTTCTGCCGAAATGTCTTTAAGTACATAAAAAGTAATTCATTTGTCTAAAGTATCTGTAATTGATTTTGCGAAACCTTATACTAAACCCCCATACTAATAAAAAACAACTGATCAGCCATTCATGTTGCTGTCTTTGTCTGATTCGTTAGAATAGTCACTTGATAGACAAAGACGGAGACATTGAATAGCTGATAAGTTGTGTAGATATTTTTATATCAGCACAACTTAGCAGCTGTAAGGTGAGCTACTGTGCACCAATTTTTTATAACTAGCAAGATAAAGCAAATAATAGTAATAGGTCCTCTCATTTATATAGCCCCTTTTGAATATCATTCCACCAACTCACAGCTGATGATGATAACATGCAACAAAACAAAAATATTATTATAATAAGACACAGCTCCCATTGTGATAAGATAGATGTTTACCCATTAAAATATTAGACTTAAGATTACTACTGGGTAATTGAGATGTCATCATATAATTTATGCTCAACAAAAACTGATAAATCTCTTATCTGTGTCATTGTTATAACATTGCCAGTGGTGATCTCGCCTTGTATGTATTTAGTGATATAATTTACTATTATTGTATAATAATAAAAAATTATATCACTAAATATAATGTATAAAGGAAAGGAAGAGACTCGTATGAGTCTCTTTTCCTTTCCTGTTCGCTTAGATCTTTTAAAGGCATGTATTTACACTTGCGACAAAACAATAAAATGTTGGGTGTGAAATAATCGAATATTGAATACAAAATTACCAAGATGGCGAAAGAATATAAGGATCAAAAAATTTCAAATCTGGTGACTAATTAATACCAGTTTTTTTCACTGAATATTCCAAACTGGCAGACAGATATTATTTTAGCGAACAAATAACCTAATCTTGGCGACAATTTGAAAGTACACATTTAATTTAAGAATAGGCACATAATTATATTTTCCCTAATTAGGTAATTCAAAAAACATAATAAGCAGCAAAACGAGCGCACATAAAAAATACGTTAAGTTTCGGCTTCGGGGGGTGTAGATATTGTGTAGATTCATTTTGAAATTAAAAAATGGCGGATATATTTTATTTTTCGTAAAATTGATATGGGTATCGTTCACCAGGTTTTTGGGGGTGCTGGATACGAATGCGGTGCCGGATGCGATTAAAGAAAGAAATATGGCAATGCCTATTTTGAGATAGGAGCTATGTATAAAGCTATAAAAATGTTGGAAAATTCAGGATTTTCAAATTTATTTTACTCCCATCATGAAGAAAATAAGTGGTTGCGGCGTTACTAAGGGGGTAGAAAATTTCATTATTTTTTCAGTAGAATGCACCGTTTCCGAGTTAGAAGCAATTTTATAAAATGTAAAAGCTCGACATTGAGATACGAGCTGTTATATCCCGCATCTGTACCCTATCATGCTCACCCTAGCTTTCCGACTTTGCTGATCCCGCATTTCTCCTATCGTCCTACGCTTCAGTCCAGATCCCTTCAGTGCATTCCATCTCCGACTCTTGACCAGGACAGTTGTCTCAATTCTAATTTCTTTGTTTTATTGAAGTACTATTTCAGTTAATTGTAATAAATCTTTTTTTAAAAAGGGAAATTAGTAATCCCGTATAACAAATTGGTGGCAGCTCAAGGGGATTTCATACTATAGATTTACAAAATTTCGATCTAGACACGATTAGTAACGGAAATATATTAAAGTTCAAATCATTAACAAAAGAAACTGACAAAATCATTAATCAACACAGTTTCATTAAATATGAAGCACATTATTCTTCCACTCTTGTAGTTATTTCTTTGATTATTTTTGGATTTTGTGTTTTTAAATGTTTAGTTTTAATAAAAGGGTACAACTGTCGTCATCCTTACATCCTTCCACGATTTTCCCAACCTCCTTCCGTCAATACATCTCCAACACAGGAAACGCAAGATGAATCTTCTTCTTCTTCTTCTTCTGGCTCCTCTCCTCCTTCCATTCCTCTTCAAGACCTATCTAAAGACAAAGCTAAACCTAAACCTATTCCTACTCCCAGCCTTAGAATCCATTTTTAATTTCCTTTATTTCGTTTTCCATCTACCCCGGGGAGGTGTTATATCCCGCATCTGTACCCTATCATGCTCACCCTAGCTTTCCGACTTTGCTGATCCCGCATTTCTCCTATCGTCCTGCGCTTCAGTCCAGATCCCTTCAGTGCATTCCATCTCCGACTCTTGACCAGGACAGTTGTCTCAATTCTAATTTCTTTGTTTTATTGAAGTACTATTTCAGTTAATTGTAATAAATCTTTTTTTAAAAAGGGAAAATAGTAATCCCGTATAACAGAGCGATCTATAAAGCTGTTTGAAATTTAATGATTTTCAAATTTCTTTGAAATTCATTAATTTTCAAATGAAGAAAATATGTGGTCGCGGGATTAATAAGGGAGAGGAAATTTTCATTATTTTTTTAGTAGGACGCACCATTTTTGAGATAGAAGAATTTCACAGGAATTAAAATATTCCGCCATTTTGAAATATATCTTTTTTTTTGTAATTAACATCCCCTAAACCTAGAAAAGGACACCGAGATTCATTTTATTAAAAAATACGTGTGGCACTCGGGGACTGCCGCGGTAAAGCTATTGCATAGTAAGTATACACGCATACGTCTAGTCGCACGCACACAAACACCGTGCCGAAGTCTGCCGAACTGAAACGAAGTCAGACGATACACGGCTTTCAACGCCGCACCGCTCGGAGTAACACCCCCCGTGTTAGGTTTATTTTCGTTACGGAATTTCTTGATTCGGTCGCCGCGCTCAAAGCCCGCGATAAAAGCTTTGCAATAGCTTAATAAATGTCCGCTACCTTTGAAATCCAAAAGGATATCATTTTTGTATTCAGCACCCCCAGAAACCTGGAAAAGGACACCCATATTAATTTTAATGAAAAAAATGTACGAAATTTTGGAATTTCAAAATAGATTTAATTTTCATATTATTCTGCTCCGCCAAAAACCTTGAAAACGACACCCATACCAAAGGAAAACAAACTCCAACAGTATCCAAAAATGCGATTTTCCGGAGCCGCAAATTGAATTTTTAGGAGGCATAAAATTTATCAACCCAATCTGGTTTTATACCTGCTTACATCGTATAATAGTCGCCAACTCGGAAATTAAGTCGGAACATATAAATTTCGGTGCCAATTTGGATTAAACTTCGCCACTTTTTATCTGCCGATTTTTGTATTTTTTATCACCTGAGTGCTTTCACCAGTTTAGTAATTTAATCGCCAACATATTAATTCGCTGCTAAATTCTCTAATACAGTATGCTCATGTGCAGTCGCCAAACTTATTTTTTGTTCGCAAGATTAATTTATATCCCTCTTAAACTGCTCAACGGATTTTTGCAATCAAAATGCAGTTTTCAGCAATAGGGTGCTTCTACTATTTTGGCAGCATTCAACATTTTGTTTATAAAATAATTAAATTGGATCTGAACTTACTTAGATTAGGTGCATTTTCTAATTTGATTTAAGAAATAGGACAATGAACCACAAATCAAGATTAAATTGATTTTAAATACAAAAAGTGCCTCCACTCCATATTATGTCGTACGGAATATATATCTTAAATGTCCTCAAACATGAGGTGTCTTATAAGGTCTTTATTACTAAGAAAGTGAGAAAATTAATTTATTAAAGACATGTCCTTGTTTATGGAATCAATAATTCAAGCTGGATCTAATTAATGATTCTCTTTTTACAATTTGAAATAATATTAATTACTTAATTACAAATTACAATGTGATTTTACCTTAGAGTTCTTGGTAAAAAAACAATTATTGCAAATGATCTGACTGCGTTGGAACGAAACGACTATGAAATTACACAATTGCGCGACTTTAAGCACTAGACAGACGTGATACATTATTCTGAGGAATCTATCTGTATATTGAGTGTAGTGTCAATATTTTCCCATGGTGCACATGTAAAAAAATAACTGTGTGAGTTTTACAATTTGTTATTTGGTCATATTACTCATTTAAATACAAATAAATCTGTTTAAATAATAATTAAACTGCTTTTATTTTATGCTTATTCATAATTAACTTTAATATATTAACCAAGAGCATGTCAGGACATTTATATGGAGGGTTCCGTAACTTTAAACGCGTAATAGGTTTTTTCAAATTACTTCAAAACATGATATCCTATTTCGTTCAAAATAATTTTCCTAAAGAGTATTTAGCATAATCTATCAGCCAGAGCCAGCCCTAAAATGTATTTTTTAAATTATTTTATGATGCCAAAACCAAGATCTATATACAGACTTTAACTATAATTACCAAATTTCATCCATTTATATTTATAACTACAGAAGCTAAGGGTTCCTTGAGTGTTACGTCGACATTAAAAAGGCTAATCTTATCATAACATTTTATTTCACAGATTATTTTTTAAGACTTTTGATTATTTTAAAGTTTACTTCCTTTAATTTTATTTGTTATACTCCAGTGATTTTAGGTTTTATCTACGGAAAAATTCCTAGTGAGCTGAATTTTTGTATACACCTTTATAACGGCGTTGTTGTAATGAAGATGTGAAAAATCGACATTGATATCGTGCCGGCTAAAAAAGTTATACAAGGTCACGAAAATCAGTTTATCGCAAATATCTCGCGACCTATTGCTCGGAGGTCAATAGAGGTCAGTATCAAAATAGTTTGTCGTGAAATTATCTATAAAAAATGCCTCTTGCATTTTTCTGTAAAATTAACCGTTTTCGGAGTAGAGCGCTGAGAAAATGACTAGTATGCACTCACATACGGTATTGTATTATGTATATCGTACACCAAGGCGTAAACTCTTTTATTCATGTTTGTGTCTTAAAAACTTCTATCTGATACTTGAGTGTTTTGTGAAAAATATACTCATACTAGCTGTTTCCCGCGGCTCCGCTCGCGTAAATATACTATCGAGTATCCCGCGGGAATACTGTATTGCCGGGGATGAAAAGGAGCCTAAACTCCTACCATACCAAATTTCGTCTAAATCCATTCAGTAGTTTTTGCGTGAAAGAGTAACGGAGATCTCCGATGTACTCGGATTTTCTTGGCGTCGTTTAAAAACCGCCGCTGCTCCGTTACTCTTTCACGCAAAAATTACTGAACGGATTTTCTCGATATTTCGGGATACTCGATAGTATATTTACGCGGGCGGAGCCGCGGTAAACAGCTAGTATAAGTATATTTTTCACAAAACGCCCTAGTATCAGATAGTAGTTTTTTAGACACTTACAAATATGAATACAAAAGCAATACAGTTTACGCCTTGGTGTGCGGTATACATAATACAATACCGTATGTGAGTATATACTAGTCGCTTTCTCAGCGCTCTCTATTCCGAAAACGGTTAATTTTACAGAAACATGCAAGAGGCACTTTTGTAGATAATTTTACGACAAACAATTTTTATAACGACCACTATTGACCTCCGAGCAACAGGTCGCGAGATGATTTTCGTGGCCATTTGACCTTTATAAATATTTTAGGCGGCACGATATCGATGTCGATTTTTCACATCTTCATTACAATCCCGTAATAAAGGTGTATACAAAAATTCAGCTCACTAGGATTTTTCCGCTGATTGGGGTTTAAAATGCCTAAAATTACTGGGCTTATTAATACATATTTGACTCATAATAATGATAGCTGTACCAATTTTTCAATGAAATGTAAAATATATGATGCATATTTATTCCTTGGTTTGTACCTATCCAATAAAAAAGTTCATTGTTTTAATTACATTTGGATTGCATAGGTTATATTACTTAATGACTTTAGTTTACAATTAATCAAAAATTTGGAATGAACTTAGAACTGATTATGTACAAATAATATATTGTTATGTAAATAAATATAATGAACATTTACATTAAGTGGTCGCTAACATCAGAGTCAGATAAAATATATTAGTAGCCCATGTTATTTGCAATTACAGTAATTATGTAAATATTATTACTAGTTATATGTATTCATTATAAAATATTTGGTGTTATCATTAATGAATACAAGTAATTTATTAATTTATTATGATTAGATATCAGGGCGAGGGGTTCCTATAACTCCATTCATATCGGCTTCACATACCACTTAACTATTGAAGACCCTCATCCAAATCCCTACCTATTATAAAGGCAGGGCTTCCCAATGAAGGAGAACCAACCTTCGCCACTTGTATTTTGGAATTAAATTGAGATTGTTTTTTACTCGACTGCGGTAAAGCCAAAAGGAAGGTAATGATTGTGGTATGCTATGTATGTATGTTTGTTCCACCGTAGCACCTATTCTACTAGTCCGATTTTCATAAATGAGGTGTCAATAGACTCGTAATAATAGCCCGGGTAACATAGGCTATATAATTTACGTAGTCGGGTTATAGTTTTTTTTAAATAGTTATATAACTTTACTAGCAGACGGTTTCAAAGTGTGACATGCTCCTTGGGGCGCAGACTGCAGTGGTGGTCTTTTTTGACACCATTTGACTCTCACTATAATCGCTAACTCGTCTCTTCCCGCAGATAACACACCGATGCTAATTTTATGATATGGAGATGTCGCACCAGGGTGCAGAGGCGGAGAGCCTCCTACGGGGCGAACAGAGGGGCGTCGTCATGCCGCAGAGACGTAAGTGTTATTTTTCTTGAGGCCTGATTGGGTGGGTATTATGTAAAATTACTGTAACCTAATTGTCTATAACACGGGTCTAAATTCTAGGCGATGTGTAAGCAGTTAGATGTAACTTGTAGAATTAAAGTTAGACATTGAATCACTATCTTTAACACTCCCATCCAGGTCTTTACGAACAATATTCCTCCTGGTCTCCAGTATTGGCGGTTTTTTTGGATGCTGAATCATTATAATCCAACAACTGTATTTATTTTATCATCTCGAAATCATTTGACGAATTTCTTCTTACTGAATCTCAAGGGACATTCAAGGGACATTGGTCTTGACACAGATAACTAAATGTGTATTGTAGTTATTCTTGAGGATAATAATTTGGGGATTTGGATATTTGTGCCTTGGCCCTTGCCCGCCTTGGTCCTTATCACGGCAATTTAGGCACGTATTGAATACCGGATTATAATACATACAATCAGTTGGTTTTATGGTATATCGTTCAGTTCTCTTAAATCTAAATGATTTTCGATTTTCTCGAATCGAATTTCCTTAGCGAATTTCGATTTTCCAATGTAGTTCAAATCATTTGTCCATTTTATCGAATTGGATTCACTCTGCGAATTCTTTTCTTTCGATTTCCATCCCTGTTTATCGATGAACTAATATGGATAGTTATCGTCGTGCATCACAATAAACTCACCTCATTATGCTAATAGTCGAACGGTTATCATACGGTTGCCGTTATCATTTTGTTTACTCGATGGGGACGCACGCTGTTTACAAAGTGAATTAAAAGTTATTTTTAGCTTGCTTTTATTTTATTAAAGCCGGCCGAGTGCCGACTTCATTGTCCTGCCAATGTGTCACGTTTGAAACGATGTTTTTTTTATTACGTGAAAATAAATAAAAATTAAATAGTATGTACAATGCACATATTATTATTGTAATATTTCAGTCTATAACTTCTTTAATTCTTTAAAACAGCTATCTAGCTCAGACTCTGATGCTCACTAAATTGTATATGTAGTTAAGATATTCATGTATTACTTTATATAATTGTGTCTTAGATAATAATAAATGTTGCTAGCTAAATAAAGAAATAAAATAATTGTAGAGAGTAACCTTATTAATATGACTAGATAACGTAAAAGTGACATTCTCTCGAAAATAACTTATTGAATTGAAACTCGTCTCGATTCGTTGCTAACATAATACACAACCTAAGTTCTTATGTGTGTGTAAAGTCCACTCAATCCAGTTCAGTCCAGGAAGGCACTAATTAGACCGAGTTGAATCCGTCTAGGATTTTTTAGGTAAACCACATTTCAATTCATGATTAATTAATTTGATTGACAATAAGGTTCTGTTTCACAATCTTCTAATAATGTGTCGCATAGCTTGACATAGTTTTATAGACACAGACAAAACATGCAAATAAGCTATCTGGCACTTATCTGTAGATTGTGAAAAGAAAATATACATTTAGCGCCTCAAGTGCTTAAAACAAGACTTTTCCCTTTACAGTTTACAGTTAAAAACATATAATTTTATGGTTAATAAGATATGGTGGTATTAACTCGCGCAGTCGTTTCATGTCGCGGCTTTGAGGAAATCGAAATTTTAGAACGCACACTTTAGACTTTTTTTTTAAATACAGCCAAATTGGTATGCACATGCAGTAAAAATATAATCCCCCTTTTGGCAGTCAGGAAATAAATCATACCAGTAGCGGAGGCTGGTTCTCCATCAAAGGGAAGCCGTAGCCTGTAGCAGGGGCGTGCGCTCCATATAGGCAGAAATGCAGTGCTTTACTTGTCATTCACAGATATTTTAATAAAACGTTCGTACGTTTTAGATGACTTTAATTAATAGTAAATAAATTAATTTAAAAAATATAATAACTTAAAAACGCCTAATATTTTATAAATAGCAACTAATGCCGTTAAGTTCTGCAGGAAAAATCATCGCATGTGTGTGTAATTTTCATACTTCGCAAACGCACACACCCATGAATATCGACATAAATAAACAGCAATAAGTCATGCGGCGGGAGATGGCAGAACCGAGAGCCGAGCCGAGAGCTTCGGTTCGGCTATCCGATCGCTTCCGAAAACCGCCGAACTGGCTTGTTGGAAATTATTCGTTGCCTATAATCCGAGTAAAAACAATACGACGTGAATCTAATGAATCATGTACGCACAATATGCATTTTTGTTTAGTAAGGTATTATTTGTTTAAATAGAAGAAACGTTTTGTGTTTCGCGGGGGCCATATTGCATATTTCATGTGATAAGCATTGTTTACAATTTAATCGCTCCAGTTTATTTATAGTTTTCTTAAAAGATTTTTCATTTTAACATTTGAAAGTGTGTACATTTAACAGTTTATTACTGAGTTTCTATAATAATTGTAGTGATTTGTTTGTTTTTACTAGTAAGTTAGTCGTTTTTTTTTTAATGTTATTTGACTGTGAGGTTTTTTAAAATGTGTGTTTATTAAAAATTAAAAATAACAAGTTCTCACAATTGTCATTCAGTGAAAAGATTCAAATTCTGTCTAAATGTAGGTGTGTACCCGAGTTACAACAATTAAACCAGCAAAAAAATAATGTAACTCGAAAATTTCATGTTAAAAGTTATGAAACGTATAACTGGCTGTGTGGTTGTGTACACAAGATTAAATTATATTGTTTTCCTTGCATATTATTTAGTAATTTACATCGGGATATAGTAATCTCAAGTAACCGGAACCTTTAATATGTGAAAATTGAAGCTGACTGGTGAGTAGTTATAATATTTTAAAATATGCTTATTATTTTACTTATTAGAATTTCTTCCGCCGCGACGATCGATCGCTGTTTTGTCTGCGTTGCCGTAGAAGATGTACATGAATAGTAGTACATCTAAGACTTGCTCTGTTGGCATGGTTTCGACTTAGAGATCCGTCGCTTGGCTGTAGCTATGCTAAAAATCTATAAACGAAAAAGTTTTTGTGACCGAGTACTTCGCCGCATGCCCAATGTCATAATCATGTACACGCCACTGGCCTGTAGGTGTAAGATTTGTTTCGGAACTTATTTTAATACCAATGTTAGAAAATTGCCGTGTCCGTAAATAATTACAAGTAGGTATTTATGATAGATAGACAATGTTTTAGTTTCAATTTCAAAGCCTTTTATTGAGAATACATTACAAAAACACATTTACAAAACATTTAAAAAATGTTGTCTGTAACGATGTTTCAAACTGTACTGTCATAGTTATTGTATTTTAATTAAACGTGAAGCCGGCGTGAATCGTGTTATACGAGGGCTGCACTAAAAGTATCGGGAATGGAATATTTCCACTGTTCCTGTCATATTAAAATCTTTTGAATTTAAAACTCCTTGGTTTTAAAAATCGAATACCGTTTATTTATTTAAAAAAAGATTCTCGGTCTTGTCACAAGGTCTTGTCAAACTTGTTTAGTCGTTGAGAAAATGGAATTGACTCGAGAAAATTCTAGAGCGATGATTTATTATGACTTTCGAAGTGGTTTAACACAAAAACAGTGTGTTGACCGGATGATTTCTGCATTTGGTGATGAAGCCCCATCCAAAACCACAATTTATCGCTGGTTTGCTGAATTTCAACGTGGACGTGTCAAGCTCAGTGATGATCCCCGTCAAGGTCGTCCAAAAACTGCAGTCACCCAAGAAAACGTTGATGCTGTGCGTAAGCTGATTGAGGAAGATCGACATGTGACATACCGCGAAATTCAGGCAACTTTAGACATTGGCATGAGTCAAATACAAATAATCTTGCATGAACAATTAGGCGTAAAAAAGTTGTTTTCCCGATGGATACCGCATTTGCTCTATGAAGAGCAAAAAGCGGCTCGCGTTACTTGGTGCGTCAGATTTCTCGAAAGATTCCACGCAGGATCCTCAAATGCTGTATACAACATCGTATCAGGTGACGAATCCTGGATATACGCGTACGAACCCGAAACAAAAAACCAGTCACGAGTTTGGGTGTTCGAAAATGAGTTAAAGCCAACAAAAATTGTTCGTTTACGGAGTGTTGCAAAAAAAATGGTGCGACATGTTGCGACTATTCCTCTTGAGGGAAAAAGAACGGTTAATGCAGAATGGTATGCTAACATTTGTTTGCCACAGGTCGTTTCTGAACTCCGTAAAGAGAACTGCAACCGCCGCATCATCCTCCATCACGACAATGCGAGTTCTCACACCGCGCACAGAACAAAAGAGTTTTTAGAGCAAGAAATCATAGAATTATTAGACCATCCGCCGTACAGCCCCGACCTAAGCCCTAATGATTTCTATACTTTCCCTAAAATAAATAATAAATTGCTAAAATAAAGGTCAGGGATTTTCATCACCTGAAGAAGCTGTGGACGCCTACAAAACGGCCATTTTGGAGACCCCAACTTCCGAATGGAATGGTTGCTTTAATGATTGGTTCCATCGTATGGAAAAATGTGTCAAATTTCGCGGAGAATACTTTGAAAAGCAATAAATACATTTTTAAATAGTAATGTTGTGTCACTTCCTTGATTCCCGAAATTTTCAGTGCCGCCCTCGCATGTACGCGTCGCTACCGCTACCCACGTCGTACTGCTAACAGAACCTCACTCGTAATTTCATCTCAAATGAAAG
This sequence comes from Phengaris alcon alcon, assembly GCA_037179445.1. Taxonomy (NCBI): domain Eukaryota; kingdom Metazoa; phylum Arthropoda; class Insecta; order Lepidoptera; family Lycaenidae; genus Phengaris; species Phengaris alcon. Next base: position 3,124,772 of record JAYRCH010000097.1, read on the forward strand.
TGTTTAATGCTGGCCATACGCGTAACGGTAAGGCAGGTGTACCTGACAGGTTTGCCGGTACAGTCAAACAGGTGCAGGTTTCCATACAGTATTAGCTCAAGCGCCTCGAGCTTACCTGCAGGCTTAGCATGCGCACCCTAGAAACACCGAAGAATCGACAAAATGAGTGATTAATTATACATTAATAGGTATTCGGAGCAAAATAGTTCTTATTGTAAGGCAGCAAGGTCGATGCATCGTCGTTATGAGTAACAACATCTCTTTTCTTCCCGAGCTTGAGCTCACAAAATGGCCTCTTTTGACAGCTAAAGTAGAAACGTTTTCTTATTCCAATGTCAAATAGTCTTGCAATATTGTCAACTGCTCCACATCGTGGAGGTCCAAGACAAATAGTCCTTGTCACCACGGATTAAGAAATATTTTCCTACGAACTGTTTTGGATAGAATGTTTCTCCTTTAAAATTATTTCTTCGGATCGCCATACTAAGCCCGCTGCACGCGTATTATGACCACCATAGAAATGGTTTCTTTCTACGGAAGAATAGACAAAATTACAGATTGATGATAACGACGAAAATCGACCCATGTAAATCCCGCATGTTATACAGTAAAAATCTCATGGACCTAATAATAATAATAATTAATAAGCAACTTCATTAATTATATTTTCAATTCCACATTGTATGGTGACCTACAAAGCACTGTGACCTAACCGCTAACGGTATACAACTAGACACTACAGTCATCGGTGCTGCGATCGCGTCTGTTGATTCTGCTATCTGTGTGCAGTGTGCGAGTTTTTGTCGCCACTAACCTTGAAGAAGTTAACTACAATTTGTATGGCATCGAAACAGCGCCCCTAGAGGCAAACGATGGTAACTTATTCGTACTCTTATTCGTCGGTAGAGACAAAAACTCGCAAACCGCACACTGTATAAGTGGTAAGTACCTGGGTAACCGAGCTTTGCTCGGAGCTCTAGTATTTTTTTTTTTTAAAGTAGCACAAAATATTTTACCGGGGTTCGAACCCACCACATCCCGAATTTGCGAACAAAGCAAAAATTATACATTCGCATATCAAACTGCCAATCGGACTGACATATTAAGTCGAAATTATTGTTATAATATTGTTCCACGACGGAAGAAAAAATATATAACTTAAAAATGCGCAGTTTCTAAGGGCTAAGACCTAGCTAGATCGATTTTTCTCACCCAAAACTCCCTGCATAATAAATTTCATGGTAATACTTGTAGCCGTTGTCGAGATACCGATTATATATTAAATACAAGATCGTCTCGTTTAAAATATAATATACTAATTAGTCTGGCCATAAATACTTTTACAATTAAAAATAAACAAAATATTACATTTGAATTTGGAATCTGACATTTTTATATGATTGTTCATTGAGATTTCTCATTTTGGCGCCAATACATTGTACAATATTTTGCGATATTAAAATGGAGTGGGGTGATAAAGAGAACCGAATCGCTGTGATTGCATTACACAAAGTAGGTATGGAGCCAAATGCAATTTTTAAAACTCTCCATACGCTTGGTATTAGTAAAATGTTTGTGTACCGGGCCATTATATAGGTACAATGAGACCTCTTCTGTTTGTGACAGAAAAAGATCTGGCCGTCCACGTAGTGTTCGTACGAAAAAGGAGGTCAAAGCAGTAAGGGAAAGAATTCGAAGAAATCCTGTCCGAAAGCAAAATATTTTATCTCGGGAGATGAAGATAGCACCTAGAACCATATCGCGTATTTTAAAAGATGACTTAGGGCTTGCAGCCTATAAGAGACGTACTGGTCATTGCTTAACTGATAATTTAAAAAAGAATAGGGTGGTAAAATCGAAACAACTACTGAATCGTTACGCAAAGGGAGGTCACAGAAAAATTTTCTTTACGGATGAGAATTTTTTTACAATTGAGTAACATTTTAACAAAAAAATGACCGTCTTTATGCTCTAAGCTCTAAGGAAGCTTCCCAATTAGTCGACAGAGTGCAACGTGGGCACTATCCGACTTCAGTGAAGGTTTGGTGGGGTATTAGCTATGAAGAAGTGACTGAGCCATACTTTTGTGAAAAAGGTATCAAAACATCGGCACAAGTGTTTCAAGATACCATTCTTGAGAACGTAGTGAAGCCCCTTAACAACACCATGTTCAATAACCAAGAATGATCCTTCCAGCAAGACTCGGCGCCGGGTCATGAAGCTCGGTCTACGCAGTCTTGGTTGGAAACGGACGTTTCGGACTTCATCAGAGCTGAAGACTGGCCGTCGTCTAGTCCCGATCTTAATCCTGGCTGGATTATGATTTATGGTCAGTTTTAGAGAGTACAGCTTGCTCTAAACGCCATAATAATTTGGAGTCCCTAAAACAATCCGTACGATTGGCAGTGAAGAATTTTCCCATGGAAAGATGCGTGCTTCTATTGATAACTGGCCTCAACGTTTAAAGGACTGTATTGCAACCAATGGAGACCACTTCGAACAAGCTTTTTATATTTTAAATTGTTTTATATTTATGTATTAAACTAACACGCTGTAAAAGTAATAAATGTTATTTGCAATAGAATTATTTATTATTCTTTGTTTCAGTATTTATGGCAAGACTAGGTATATATATATACAAGATTAGCTCGTGTAAACTGTAAAGTATAAGATGTAGTGATGTGTAAGGCCGCATTCACAATACTACAGTATCTCGAGCACACTGGAAAGTTTCGTGCTAAAATTAAAGGGACAAACTTGTATCGTATCGGCTATTACATATTTGCAGAATGTTTATTTAGTTTATATGTTGATTTCTTATGTTTACGCGAATATTGTTCATTGTTTTAAACACTTACGGATTGTGTCGCGGTGCACTATTGTTTTTTCCGACGTTTCGGCTACTTTCCAGCGGCCGTGGTCCACCCGTGACCGTGATGAGTTTATACGAGGGCGGCACTGAAAATTTCGGGAATCAAGGAAGTGACACAACATTACTATTTAAAAATGTATTTATTGCTTTTCGAAGTATTCTCCGCGAAATTTGACTCATTTTTCCATACGATGGAACCAATCATTGAAGCAACCTTTCCATTCGGAAGTTGGAGTCTCCAAAATGGCCGTTTTGTAGGCGTCCACAGCTTCTTCAGGTGATGAAAATCTCTGACCACGCAATTTATTCTTTATTTTAGGGAACGTATAGAAATCATTAGGGCTTAGGTCGGGGCTGTACGGCGGATGGTCTAATAATTCTATGATTGAGATTCTAAAAACTCTTTTGTTCTGTGCGCGGTGTGAGAACTCACATTGTCGTGATGGAGGATGATGCGGCGGTTGCAGTTCTCTTTACGGAGTTCAGAAACGACCTGTGGCAAACAAATGTTAGCATACCATTCTGCATTAACCGTTCTTTTTCCCTCAAGAGGAATAGTCGCAACATGTCGCACCATTTTTTTTGCAACACTCCGTAAACGAACAATTTTTGTTGGCTTTAACTCATTTTCGAACACCCAAACTCGTGACTGGTTTTTTGTTTCGGGTTCGTACGCGTATATCCAGGATTCGTCACCTGATACGATGTTGTATACAGCATTTGAGGATCCTGCTTGGAATCTTTCGAGAGTTCTGACGCACCAAGTAACGCAGGCCGCTTTTTTCTCTTCACAGAGCAAATGCGGTATCCATCGGGAAAACAACTTTTTTACACCTAATTGTTCATGCAAGATTATTTATTTGTATTTGACTCATGCCAATGTCTAAAGTTGCCTGAATTTCGCGGTATGTCACATGTCGATCTTCCTCAATTTAGCTTACGCACAGCATCAACGTTTTCTTGGGTGACTGCAGTTTTTGGACGACCTTGACGGGGATCATCACTGACCTTGACACGTCCACGTTGAAATTCAGCAAACCAGCGATAAATTGTGGTTTGGATGGGGCTTCATCACCAAATGCAGAAATCATCCGGTCAACACACTGTTTTTGTGTTAAACCACTTCGAAAGTCATAATAAATCATCGCTCTAGAATTTTCTAGAGTCAATTCCATTTTCTCAACGACTAAACAAGTTTGACAAGACCTTGTGACAAGACCGAGAATCTTTATTTAAATTAATAAACGTTATTCGATTTTTAAAACCAAGGAGTTTTAAATTAAAAAGATTTTAATATGACAGGAACAGTGGAAATATTCCATTCCCGATACTTTTAGTGCAGTCCTTGTATGTATATATTTTTAAATATAGCGGTGCTAGGAGGGAATAATTTTTTTTAATAAAGTGTAAAGTCTAGGTAATTTGACACAATCTAGATTCTAGATTATGTTGAGTATTATTTTCCTTCTCTACTTTCACCTAGTAAAGTGTTCTATTGTGTGAGAAAAAATAAAACATACAATGAATTATAAACTTTTTCGCCCTTAAATAATTAACAAAAAAGTAAGAGAAATACTTACAGGTCAAAGGCAACTAACTATTGAATTAATTTTTCATAGTTTTGTAAACGATGGCGCAGGAGAGGAGGGAAGTCCTTTGTCTAGCAGTGGACAGCATAACCTATTAAAAAACCGGCCACGTGCGTGTCGGCCTCGTACCCGTAGGGTTCCATACCATTATACAAATACTAGCTTTTTCCCGTGGCTCCGCCCGCGTAAATATAGTATCCCACGGGACTACTGTACTTTTTCGGGATAAGATGTAGCCTAGATTTTGATACGTTCAGTAGTTTTTGCGTGAAAGAGTAACAAACGTCCATCCATTTATCCATCCATCCATCCATCCATCCATCCATCCATCCTCACAAACTTTCATATTTATAATAGTAGTAGGATTTTACATGTTTACTTATTATTTCGTTTTTTTAACGTTAAATTTTCTATTAATCAATTTAAAAAAGTAGTCTAAAGAACGTTTGTGTGCTTTTAAATGATTTCATGTATGGATAGCACACCTTGGGAATGAGGTGGCCCCCTTGCAAGGCTACTTCTATATACTATTGTACTCTTGTTATGTAGTTTTAGTCATAACATTGTTGTATACCTTTTTTATTCTAAAAGAACAATTTTCCATCTTTTTATAAAACAAGGCCCGCGCGAGTTTCTATCGCCGGTTCTTCTCGCCGGGCTAGTTCCCGAACCGGTGGTAGGCATCATGTTCGAGGGCTGATTGATAAGTTTCCGAAACGACAAAGAAAAACTTCAAAAATCTATTTAAAATAAATTTATTTCTCAATGTAGTTTCCTTCTACCTCGATGCATTTAGTCCAGCGCTTCTCCAATGCCGTTACACCAGTTTGATAAAATGTTTTCTCCAACCCCTCAAAATACTCGTCCACGGCAACAATGACTTCTTCATTTGATGAAAATCTCTGGCCACCTAACCATTTCTTCAGGTTTGGGAATAAGTGAAAGTCGCACGGGGCCAGATCCGGGGAATAGGGTGGATGCGTTAGCAATTCGAACCGCAATTCATGGAGTTTGGCGACTGCAACCATTGACGTGTGTGCAGGTGCGTTGTCATGGTGGAACAAAATTTTTTTCTTGGCCAAATGTGGTGGTTTCTTCTGGATTTCTTCACTTAATTTTTGCAGCAAGCTTGCGTAGTACGAGTACTCTTCCTTTTTCCTTTTTTCCTTCCTTCCGGTTTTCCTTTTTGCAGATAATCCACTAAAATAATCCCTCGAGCATCCCAAAAAACAGTCGCCAACACTTTGCCGGCCGACAAAACCGTTTTTGCTTTCTTCAGCTCAGGTTTTCCGCTCTCAGTCCACTGCTTAGATTGTTCTTTTGTCTCGGAAGTATAATGATGTATCCAGGTTTCATCGACTGTTACATAACGCCGCAAAAACTCATTAGGATCTCGGTTAAACAGCGCCAAACACTCCGATGAATCGTCCACTCGACGTTGCTTTTGGTCTACAGTGAGCTAAAGCTTTTTCATTCCCAAATGTTGGTGCAAAATATTAAAAACGCGTTTAGATGAAATGCTCACCATCTCTGCTATCTCTCGCAACTTTAAGCGCCGATCATTCAATACAATTTTGTGAATTTTTTTGATCATGTCCGGATTCGTGACTTCATTTGGACGGCCAGACCTGTGGGCGTCTTCGCAGCTCTGTCTTCCACGTTTAAAATCAGTAACCCAGGTGTGAATTGTACTCAATGCAGGAGCAGAATTACCTAAAACACTGTCTAGCTTGGTTTTAATCTGGATTGCTGTTTTCTCTTTTAAAACGTAAAACTTTATCACCGCACGAATTTCGTTTCTTTCCATTGTTAAGAAAATTTACGACAGAGAAAGTTCTACGTCCTCTCAAACAAATTCCATCAGTTCGATTAAATTCAAATTTGGCGTTCTATTTTCAAAAAGATGCCAGAATATAATGTAATATTCCTTTTTTGCGTATCATTTTTTTAAGTTCGTCGTTTCGGCCACTTATCAATCAGCCCAGGTAGACCGACGTTCAGAAAGTGTATAAAAATACCAACTTTGAATATTTTTTTTCGACTTTGACTTTTGTTGTATGTAGTTTTCCAAGTAAGCGCATTTTACAAGTTAGGCCTCTATAACTCCTGAACTCACAAAGTTATCTAAGCCGTTATAGTTTTCCTTTAAAGTTCATCACAATATGAATTACCACCATGAACTTTTTCAGAGTTTTCGAGCCAGTGTTTTTTTATTTTTTTATTTATTTTTTGATTTTATTTTAGCACTTTGTCGACTTGGTAAATACCACATATCCATGGAAAGTTTCATCTTTCTAGCACTAACCGTTTCAATGGACGGTTAAGCCGAAGAGGCACGGACGGACATAACGAAAGCATAAGGGTTCTGAGACTTGATCTACGGAACACTACAAAGAATAGTAACATAACAAAACAAAAATAATATAATATATTTTATTGCACAGCATAAAAATACTAGAATCATAATTTACAGGGCGAATTTTTCAAGTTGCCCACTTGGTTGGTAGGAAATATCAGAAACTAACTGAGGAATAGAGAAAAATGCTGAAAGTGCGAGCTCGATTTTGATATAAACTCAAACTGCATCATTGATTTTTGATAAATCAATTTCCCTAGCCCCTTACATCAGTACAGGTGTGTATTTTTTTGTCGTATTGTAGCTATCGATTCGACAGGGTGTGTATTGGTAACTATCTATTGATATCAAATAATAATGTTGCTAATAAGGAACAAATTCTGGAAAGTAATAACATGCGGCAATCTAAAAACCGGTTCATTTTTAGGGTTCCGTGCCCAAAGGGTAAAACGGGACCATACTACTAAGACTCCGCTGTATGTCACCAGGCTGGATCTCATGACCGTGATAGTTAGACAGTTGAAATTTTCACAGATGATGTATTTCTGTACACAGATGATGTCAAAGATGTAAGAATGATGTATTTCTGTTGCCGTTTTAACAACAAATACTAGAAAAACAATATTTTTATTCTATTAAATATTTATTTAAATATTTAAGGGGGCTCCCATACAACAAACGTATTTTTTTTGCCGTTATGTACGGAACCCTTCGTGCGAGAGTCCAACTCGCACTTGGCCGGTTTTTTATATAATTCGCTCTGTGGTCGAATTTCGACCACGGAGATACGATCTCGAGTATACTATTTAAAAAGATAATATCCTCACATATAACATTGAAATCCGATCTACGTTACAAAGTCATATTATCCAACATATTCCACAAAATGTTTTGTATAAATATTGTCGGATATTGTGCTTTGGGAATGGCGAATTGTGTTGTGAATGTTCTCTACGTCAGCACTGTATATTTGTGGATGCGTGGACGAAAATATAGGTGGTGTTTTTGCTCGTGGATACATAGGACTTTAAAGGCCAGCAATTTGCACTCGTGAGAATGAGTTGCGTGATAACCATTTTTAACCGACTTCCAAAAAAAGGTGGCGCTTATGCATTCGGCTACGGCAACCATAATTTCGCCGTCTGTGGGCCGATTTTCAAAATTCTTTTTTTTGATGTGAAAGGTATAATCCCAAGTTGGTCCCGTTTTCATCAAAGTGGTGACCTGATGAAGGGATCTATGAGGAATCGAGGAAACTCCTCGAAATTTATATGGACACATATTGTGATATCTACTTTTTCTGAAGTAGTCTAAGCATATGCTACCAAAAAGTAAGATTTTGCACTAAGGTATTTAACTTAAAAGAGAAAAATGATTATTTTTAAACAAAATATTAAAACCCACTTCCAAAGTAAAAATTCACAAAAAAGTATCTACAAGGACTCAGGAGTCCTGTTCAGTACTTTTGGATCCAGGGTATACCTTGGTACAAAAGCTTCCTTTTTGGTAGCATATGCTTGGAATACTTCAGAAAAAGTAGAAATCACTACATGTGTTCATATAAATTTCGAAGAGTTCCCTCTATTTATCATCAGGTCTCCACTTTGGTGACTAAGGGGCAAATTTCGAATTATAACCTTTACAACAACAAAACAATTTTGCAAATAGGCTTACATACGGCAAAGTAATGACTAATGTTCAAAGATATCCGTGTCGATGTAAAATACTATGAGAAGTACCTATTATAATGTGGTGATGTATGGTGTTGATGATGATGATTACCGTAAATGGCATAGTGGCATATGCTTGCAGTTCTTTAAACAACGCCGAAATTGTTAAAATTTTAGCCGAATTTAATATCTCTAAATACTATTAAAGTCCCCCTCCGCGTATGTCTGTATGTTCTTGATAATCTCAAAAACTACTGAACGATTTCCATGGAGTTTTCATCTGTCGACAGAGTGCTTCCTTAGGAAGGTTTAAATGTTACAATTTGTGAAAATTGGTTGAAAGATGACGACAAATATTGAAGATGTCTAAATAAATAAAGCCGTCTACATATATAACATAAAATGCGCAGTTTCTCAGGGATAAAAACTAACTAAGCCGATTTTAGATATATATATATATATAAGATTAATATAATTAATATATATAAGATTGTCTCGTATAAGATAAGTCACTTTAAGCATTTCCTACTCATTATTAATTTAAACTGTAAAGGGAAATTATATCTTAGGAGATATAATCGTAAAATTAAAAAGTACGCGAGAGAAAAATAAATTCAAGCGTTCTACGCGCGCTGCGCCTTCTTACGACTACATCAGAATTATTGAATAGGCTATAACTTATCGTTAAATATCGTTTTAAACCCAATTTCACGCGGACGAAGTCGCGAGCAAAAACTAGTCCTCACAATTTTTTTTCATGATAAGACCAACTAGTATTTCTACAGACTTTTGGCATACAGCCTGGCTATCTGAGTCATAAGAGTGAGTTTTTCTTTCGAAACAATCGAATGCGAAAAGAAAAACTCACACTTAATACTCAGATGAATGCTCGTTTTATCTTGTACGTTTATTTTATCTCGTTTTAAAATTTTCATGGCAAAGCTGGCTTTAAAAAAAAAAAAAGAAAAATTGCTTGAAAGTTGAAATTACAACTATTGTAACAAAAACAAAGCTTTAATGGATTCACCTAAGTTTTCTCTATTTCCGGATGAGTAAATAGGCATAGAGGTTTTTATCCTTTGTGTTTGACGACTCACTGGCCCAGCGGTCACCGCGCTTGCGCGTTAACCCGAGGGTCGTGGGTTCGAATCCTGCCTAAAAATATCCCCCACTACCCAACGCAGTGGCTAAGAGTTTCTCTCCTAGATCACATTATCCACAGTGGGTAAACCGACGCTCTACTAAAACACTCGCACGTCTTATCCCATAGGCTTGTGAGCACCTAAGTATTGCTACATTTTTCTTACAGGATTGTACGAAGATTTTTGTTAGTAAGTTTCTTTATTGGTTGGCATTTAGTAGTTTACATGTAACGCAACCACGAAAGTTTTAAAAGCTTACGAAAACAATTTTTTTTTCGGAGTATAATATTTGATAGGTAGGTATATATAAATTCTTAAAAAAGTAAAAACAATAAAATATTGCCATCACAGACGGTGAAGATAATATAATACATATTTTATGAATGATACTGTATATTTCGATATGCAGGCAATATATCGTAAAGGCCAGTCATCTTAAGATAAAATATCATAGTATCTTCGCCGTCTATGGCGCCCTTTATAGTGTAACATAATTTTTGCCCAGAAGTTAACTGCAATATCTGCTAGCCGGCCACGCCCCTAACATCCAAGAAGTTACATAAATCTGCAAAATAAACTATCTCTTAATGGTACTTATGGGATTCTCCACCCTTTGTAGGAGTTAATTCTAAGTTGGAAGTGTGGGCTTTCAGAGCATTTTCATTGTCAATTTCCTTCTGTCCTACTTATCAACTTTCTGGAGCCTTTCGGCGCCTGGATAGTTGAGTTATTCGCATGCTGCATCGTAATTATATTAATAAAAGATTTTATTCTTTTATATACCGTGTGCGTTCGGTTTTAAAAATGTCCTACATAATTTAAATACAGTGTATTTTCTAGGAATATCAACTGGAATTAGTAGAGGATTGCAGTAAAACTATTTTAAACCCATGAAATACTCGAGAGTTTCTGTGATTTATTAAACTTGTTTTGATTTAGTAGAGCGCTACCCACTAGGGGTAGCAGACCGTTAGATTCGCACTCGAGAGAGTCCAGGTTCGATTCCCAGGTTGTGTCGTGTACCAATGAGACTTTCTCAGATCTCAAGTACATTATACGGAGCGTCCGTATAATGCACTTGAGATCTAAGAACGGTGGAGAAAAACATCGTTAGGAAACCCGCACATGGTTGGACCCAGACGGATGATTGGACCAGACATTGCTCTGGACTAGGCTGGCTGTGTTGTGAGAATGCCGTATGTGCTTGAGCAGGCATACGATATTCAAAAAGCTCCTGTCCCAGGCACTAAAATATGCCAAGAGTGGTTACATCGCTCGGGGAGTACTGTATTAATCATCCAATAACGGATGAAAAGGCCTAAGTTGCGGCGGCGTAAGCGAGATATTGCTAGATATAATATTAATTAAATGGTATGGTTTGGGTTTCCGCAAAGTAACGCCTGATTCTAGTAACTAGGTAATAATCTATTTGGAATTATAGGAGGGATTTGTAAGCTTTGAATCAACGTCGATTTTATTTTTAGTTGTTCCACAATAGCTGTGTGTCGAAAAATGGAAAGTGGAGATAATTCTTATCTATTTTTCGACCAAAGCAAACTGTTTTCTCAAACGTTCAGCTGTTTAGTTTCAACAACAAAAGAAATTTAGTCATCCGTATTTAGGTCGTGTTTAGTTTGTAGCAAGTGGGTAGATGTACATAGGCTATTTAGGTGAAGATGAGGACAAGATACCCGCTTCTCTCAAAGGATTAAGTCTGCCTTTGAGGCTCGAGTGTGTGAAGCCCTAGTCAAATTTATAGGCTGTTCCAAATTTGAATTTTCAGCGTCCTAGTTTTTTAACGCCATAATAAAATTACTATATAAATACTCGAAGCAAACAAGATAAAAACTATAACCCGACTACGCAAATTATATAGCCTATGTTGCTGCCATCATAACGAATCTATTGCCACCTCATTCGTTAAAATCGGATCAGTAGTTTAGGCGCCACGCACACATATATTGACTGCCAAAATAATTAGCATTCCTTTTGGCTTTGCCGTAGTCGGGCAAAACCGACGAAAGCCAATAGCAGAATGGTTTTACTGTACATACATAAAAAAATAAGATTGAATTTTATTTATTTATTTTTAGGAACGAACTGACGGCGTTGTAACGAATGGCCTTTTTGATTTTTAGGGTTCCGTAGATTACGTCTCGAATTCGTCATGTTCGTTCGGCTTACGGCAAACGGTTATTGCTAGAAAGATGAAACTTTGCATGGATAATGTGTTAATTTACCACGTCGACAAAGTGCTAAAATAAAATCATGATAAATATATTTTATTTGTTTAGGGTAAAGTAGGGACATTTTTTTTTTCGCGTCTACCCCCACAGTGTCACGGTGGTAGTCAATATTGTGATGAACTTTAAAGGAAAACTACAACGACCTATAACTTTGTTAGATTAGGAGTTATAGATGCCTCACTTGTAAAATGCGCTTAATTCGAATACTTCGTACAAAAATAACAAAATAATAAGAAACGTAAAATATTGGTATAATGGTACGGACTACGGAGCCTTACGTGCGCGAAGTATGACTCGCACTTGGCCGGTTTTTCCTCTATACTCTAGTAGTAAAGCGCTACTACATTTTTGAGACTCACTCGACGTGCATTCATGTATGGAGTGCCCTTCACATCGAATAGTACCTGAACAAAGGCGACGTACTCGATTATTACTGGCTTGCTAATTAACTATATGCGTATCCGGATATGACGTAACGTATTCTTATCCGGATATGACGTACGCTTTTTTAAGAAAAAAGAAGTCGTGAGTCGTGACCGAATAACATCTTTTGCCATAATACCACTTGTGGTGTTTGTTCCTTATCTAGTAAATTGGTTATGGGTAGAAATTGTCTATTTTAGCTTTCGGAACCCTAAGGGTAAAACGGGTCCGTATTACTAAGACTCCGCTGTCCGTCCGTCTGTCTGTACATCTGTCACCAGGCTGTAATCTGTATCCCATGAACCGTTATAGTCAGACAGATGATGTATTTCTGTTGTCGCTATAACCACAAATACTAAAAACGGAACAAAATAAATATGTAGGGAGGCTCCCATATAACAAACGTGTTTTTTTTTCCGTTTTGTACGGAACCCTTCGTGTGCGAGTTTGACCCGCACTCGGCCAGTTTTCTTGACACCTTCCCGACTCTCGCGTTTATCGCGGCCAGTTATGATAGAAGGGCTGGTTGTGCAAAACGTTTTACCAGCTGCATTTTTTCATTTCATTTCGTGCAAATTTCGCCTTTGTACTAGAGCAGATTAAAATTTCGCGAACGTAAGCTGCAATGCAGCTGTCCGCGTAACGGCTTTGATACGGCCATATTTCGCCGTATATTTCCCGACAAAATAATGCCCCCATTTCAAGTTTTAATAGCTAACTGCATAGCTTTTTATTTGTCTGGAAAGTATGTTATTGCTAATGACCCGTTAGTTCTGGGTAAAATCGCGTGTTGCGTGATTTAAATAGAATATTAGATTTAAGACTGAAATTGGTAGGCCAAATTGCTATTTCATGAAATGACAACGAAGTTAATAGGACGAAAAATAGGTTCCAGATGTTTCCAAGTTCTGCGCGACTCGAGTTCTGTCGAGACTAGAGAAGGCGCCAATGCGCGACATAGACTATAATATTATAGTGGTGACGGTTGTGTCGCTTTTAAAACCTTCTCGACTCTAGCGATTATTCTAGTTTGTGTTCAATAATTCGATATTATATATACCTATCAGTTGTTTAGATCCATCAAACAAAATAATACACAGTTCCGCAGCTGTAAAGATATTTTACGAGTGCTTGCATGTTGCATATCACACATAAAGCGGTTTCTTTGAAAACTTTTCGAAGGTCGGCCAGGTTTGTTCCAAAAAGCTAAATATATTTCCTATAACGTCATGATGATGACATCGCAAGGCATGAGGTATTCTTTATTTTTGGGAACTCAGTCTATACGAGACGTATGTCTTCGTAATTGACACTTTTGTAAGTGATTATCCTATATACAGTGGGTCAATCGCATTGTTCTATTTACGGTATAAATGTATTTATTGGCTACGCTGATAGTGATACAATCGAGTACAGAAGTGCTTATGCCCATTAGTAGTTTATGTGTTTTTTGTGATGAAACCCACGCAAATGCGTTGCTGACCTAAAAGGCCTACCTAAATTGAGCATAATGAAAATAAGCAATCATCAAAAGTCGACAATTGAAAAAAAAAACAAAAACATTACGGGAATGAAACGGGTCCTAAAGTTAATAGTAATAATAGCTCCCCACACCGATTTCGGTGACGGTGGCCAGTTTCATTGAAACCAGGCCAGCTACGCAGGAGTTATTTTTATAGTGCCCAAGTGTGTGCGCAGTACACAAGAACACTCTCCCTTCCTTTACTCTCGTTACCCAGTGGGACGGATAACCGACACGACTGGCGAGAGATCAGGCGCAGGTCCGACTTTTTACATGCCCATCCGACGCATGGATCATCTTTCTTGTCAGACAATCAGGTGATCAGCCTGCATTGTCCTAACCAAACATGGAAACAATTTTTGTTGTTCCAATGCGGGAATCGAACCCACGACCTCCAAGTCGAGAGCCAAGCTCTAAACCACTAGACCACGGAGGCTGTTTCCTAAAGTTATTAAGGTGACTAACACACAAAAGTTAATAAACCCCTGGGTGCCGACAAAAGCGGAAGGGTTTTAAAGATCTGTCGTGTCTGTCTGTGTATCGTGTCTGTCCGTGGCACCGTAGTTTCCAAACGGATGAACTGATTTTGATCTAGTATATTCGTTTGACATTTCGCCTTTCGGGTATGCTTTAAAAATTTTCATTGTGTTTTTCATTAATGAGTAAAATTTTCACATCGAAACGCTTTGCCAGTGACTAGTGAGTATTCGTTCATGAATCATGTGTCATGTATAGGCCAATAATTGAGGAGTGATTTTTCAAAAGGGCTTATTTTCATGCTAAGCAATTTTTAAGAAATCGAGAAAAACCGGCACCATGGCTTAAAATTATACTGGAAATGTGTCCTTCTGTACAAGGATGAGCTTTTTGACTGTCAGTTTTACTTGGGAAATATGTACTTTTTGCATTCGATTTTGAACTGACGGCTAGTTTTCAACATAACAATTACAATGGCATTCATAGATTTTTTTTTTGACCAAAAGTGGAAATAAGCCCCTTTGAAAATTTGTTGTGTTCTCAAATTGTTGTAGCGTCTTTGTTTGCATGATTAGATCGATCTAGGTACCTACTGTACATAACTATGACGATTTCAGACCATTTAAAAAAATACAATTTTATTATTTTTCAAATTAAAGTTCTAAATTATAATTCGTCATTGACATGTGCATACTTTGTGCCTTTCATTAAACCTAAGTTAAATCACAAACTTACAAAAATACCTACATTATACGATTATATTATTTTAACGACGCGTTACCTCGTCACGCTTCAGTTTCATGTCTACGAAGGTCCACCGAAATCATTCAAACTCAAAACACAAATGCGCATCAATAACAATATTTAATCCATCTCTGTCTCCATTGAAAATGCAATTCCATCTTTGTCGAATCTTGATTCAGTTGCAAAATCCGACTGGATTAAAATACGAGTGGCTCAAATCGCAGCCACTAATTGACTTTAATGGAATGATGCATCTTCGCTAGGGTTGCCAGCACGAGGTTCAGATATAAAATAAATCAGAAATTTAGACATTTTCATCAGTTATTGAAAATATTGTCGGTACTCTTCATCAATCGTTAAAAACTAAGGCCCTTTCATCCATGATTCTATGATTTATACAGTACTTCCAGAGCGCAGCGATCATTCTTTGGGTACTATAGCCTGCAACAGGCGCTATTTAATGTCGCATGCTTCCCTGCATATACGGAATTCCACAAGTCACAATATACAGCCTAGTCTAGACTCCAGAGAATGACTCGTTGAATGAACAAGAGCTATACCTAATTGACAACCCTTCAAGGAGTCTTAGTTTTTTTCTCGCATCTCGCAATCTCTGTTTAGGTTCCTCTTTGCTACGTGGGGGCCTAGCTGGAATATTTGACAGCGGTGTAAACGTAACGTTATCGAATGAATTCTTTCTCTTACTGCTTTGACCACCTTTTTCGTACGTACACTACGTGGACGGCCAGATCTTTTTCTGTCACAAACAGTGTAGGTCTCATTGTACCTATTAATAGCCCGGTACACAAACATTTTGCTGATACCAAGCGTATGGAGAGTTTTAAAAATTGCATTTGGCTCCATACCTACTTTGTGAAATGCAATCACATTCACAGCAGTGTAATGTAATATTTTGTTTATTTTTAATTGTAACAGTATTTATGGCCAGACTAAGTATATGTTACACTGGATTATGTTATTGCTACTTGCAGTGGCGTGCACAGGATTATGACACAGGGTATGCGGCGAAGTACTCGGTCACAAAAACTTTTTCGTTTATAGATTTTTAGCATAGCTACAGCCAAGCGACGGATCTCTAAGTCGAAGCCATGCCAACAGAGCAAGTCTTATATGTACTACTATTCATGTACATCTTCTACGGCAACGCAGACAAAACAGCGATCGATCGTCGCGGCGGAAGAAATTCGAATAAGTAAAATAATAAGCATATTTTAAAATATTATAACTACTCACCAGTCAGTCAGCTTCAATTTTCACATATTCAAGGTTCCGGTTACTTGAGATTACTATATCCCGATGTAAATTACTAAATAATATGCAAGGAAAACAATATAATTTAATCGTGTGTACACAGCCACACAGGCAGTTATACGTTTCATAACTTTTAACATGAAATTTTCGAGTTACATTATTTTTTTGCTGGTTTAATCGAATCGCATCGCATCGAATAATTTCCGACAAGCCAGTTCGGCGGTTTTCGGAAGCGATCGGATAGGGATAGCCGAACCGAAGCTCTCGGCTCGGCTCTCGGTTCGGCCATCTCCAGCCGCATGACTTCGCTATTTTATCATGTCGATATTCATGGGTGTGTGTGTTTGCGAAGTATGAAAATTACACATACATGCGATGATTTGTCCTGCAGAACTTATCGGCATTAGTTGCTATTTATAAAATATTAGGCGTTTTTAAGTTATTATATTTTTTTAATTAATTTATTTACTATTAATTAATTATTAAAGTCATCTAAAACGTACGAACATTTTATTAAAATATCTGTGAATGACAAGTAAAGCACTGCATTTCTGCCTATATGGAGCGCACGTCCCTGGTTACTTGAGCAAGATAATCTTTAAGTAAATATTTACAGATACAAACGCCTAGATACAAACCCCCTTACTAATAAAAATATTAACACAATGAATAAGCTATACAACGTTTTGTCGTTGTATTAAACATTAGATAAGCCGCTTGATAGACAAGGACAAAACATTGTATGGCTTATCCATTGTGTAAACATTTTTATTAGTAAAAATATGCCCCTGTTAAGTTAGGGGCACTAAACTAAGTACTAACCTTATGAAGCCTCCGTGGTCCAGTGGTTTTAGAGCTAGGCTTCCGACTCGGGAGGTCGTAGGTTTAATTCCCGCATTGGAACAACAAAAAATGTTGTTCAAGTCTGGTTTGGACAATGCGGCCTGTCCCCTGATTGTTTGACAAGAAAGATGATCCATGCGTCGGATGGGCGTGTAAAAAGTCGGGAGTTCGAGTTTTTGTCATGCAATAACAACAACAATAACTACAATTTGTATGGCATTGAATAAGTTACCTTTGTTTGCCACAAGATGCGCTGTTTCGGTGCCATACAAATTGTAGTTAACTTCTTCACGGTGAGTGGCGACAAAAACTCACACACAGCAAACTGTTTGTTGCTGTCCGATAAAAGTTAATAAAATAACTTACAATTTACATATAATGTCAAAGCTCAAAGCTACATCGCAGCTTCTTAGTCATTTATGAGTAACGATAAGTCAATTAGGTCAACGAAGAAAGATTTCTTTAGGACGTTTAAACATCCCTGAAAACAGATATTATCTCTCATTTACTATCTTTACCTTATTCCTTCCTTCATCATCTACTTCTCGATTGCAAATTCAGTAATTCTAAGGCTTAAGTTTCAAAGTATATTTGTTTGTTATAGTCAAAGGGCGATTTCCTAAACTTTAACGGTCGATTTATGTATTCAGGCTAACCACCACCTAACCGTCTGTTTACAATATGACGTCACAAAACACTAATCGATGCTTAAACATGAAGTGTTGATGAGTAAATTATAAATTTGAGTGCTTTTACATTGCCTGCAGTTGAATTATGTTATGTTGGTAATACACGCCATCATGGCGCTGGCGTGACAAAAAATCAAATAGTGAAATATCGTTCCTATACTAATATTATTATAGCTCTTTTACCTTTATGTTTTCTAACCTACGGCTAATAAAAATGATTAACTATATTCAATGTTGCTTTGTCTGATACGTTGGAAAGTCACTTGACAGACAGAGACAGCAACATTGAATTGCTAATCAGTTGCGTGAATATTTTTACTAGCGGGTGGGGTTCCAGTCTACTCTATTAAAAATAAGACCGAATTTTTCAAATACACGGAGTCCAGTGGGGCTGAGACAATATTATGCTCCGGTATCTGGAACGCCGGTGAAAATTCAGAGCAGTAAAATTAGAACTCTGGACTGATAAAATACAATTGACAATATAACACACGAGTGTGGAGTCAAATGTAAATATATACGACAGCTCGACACTGCGATTTTCAACTCTATTGCATTAGCGCAGAGTTCTATTTTTAGTGCTCTGAATTTTCCCCGGCCTTACGGATTCCGGAACATATAGTCCCAGCCTGATGTAAGAGACAAATAACCCATTGATAAAAAAGTATGATATCGCAATAAGAAACTTATTCATTCATAATTCATTTATTGCCAGAATGAAGTTACAATAATATGGTCTTATTCTATAAATATAATTTGATCTTTCATTCTACCACTTGATGGTGTGCAACATAAGATTAAATCTAATACATTATAATAAATTGACAATTATTTATTAGAGTATCATTTTAAACATACGCAGATTACATTTAATATTATAATATATTATGTCAATTTGAAACAAATATCTTACAGATACTATAATATCAATCATTGATTCCTTTGCTAAAAAAACCATTCGGACAGGAATCAATAAAATCTTTAAAGGCGCTTTGGACTGCCCCATCGGAGTTGAATTTTTTCCCTTGCAAAAAGTTATCCAAATTTCGAAAAAATTGGTAATCTGTTGGAGCAAGGTCCGGGGAGTACGGTGGATGTCTTAGACATTCCAATTGAAGCTCCTCTAATTTGGTAGCCGTCTGTTGTGCAGTGTGTGGTCTAGTGTTGTCCTGAAGCAGCAGTGGCCTAGAACGAATGACCAACCTCGGTTGTTTAGCAGCTAGCTTTCAAACATCATGAATTGCAGTCGCTGGCAATAGACATCTACCGTAATCGTCTGGCCAGATTTAAGAAAGCTGTAGTGAGCGACACCGGCACTAGTCCACCAAACGCTCACAAGGAACTTTTTTTGAGTCAGTTTTCGCTTGGGGTAGGCTTTGGCTGGTTCGCCAGGGTTTAGCCATTGCGATGAGCGTTTTCCGATTAGCGTACAGGATCCACTTTTCATCACAGGTAATGATTCGATTTAAAATCCCTTCATTATTGTGCCGGTTGAGTAATGTAACGTAGCAGTCGACGCGTGTTTGTCGGTTTGCTTGCACTCAATTCATGAGGTACCCACCTTTTAAGCTTTTTCACCTTCCCAATTTGCTTCAAGTGGATTAAAACAGTTTTAACACTAACACCGCAGCCTGCAGCTAACTCGGACGTGGTTTGCGATGGATCCGCTTCCACAATAGCCTTCAATTCTTCATTATCAACTTTGGTCTCCGGCCGTCCACGCGGCTCGTTCTACAGGTCGAAATTTCCAGAACGAAAACGTTGGAACCAAAAACGCACTGTGTTTTCTTTTGCGACACCGCCGCCATACACATCATTAATCGTTTGAGTCGTTTCTGCAGCACTGGTGCCACGGTGGAACTCGTACTCGAAAATAATACGATATTTCAAGTTTTCCATTTTGTGAACGGATGTGTGACGCAAAGAAAAAACCAAAAGAGGAAAAAACAAATGAATTAAGGTTTTCGAAACACAAATGCATCAGTAAATAGCGGTATAAATTTGAAATTGGAATTTCTAACCAAAAAACATATATTTTAGATCAAAGTGGCCAGTACGACAAAACGCCAATTTCATATGTAAGGACCTAAAACAATAAGATTGTAACAATAAATTATCCACATATCGTATTATAATATTTTCCCTAAACTAATACTTGTTATTAATAAATTATTACGTCATGTCAAATTATTTCAGTGCATATATAAAATAATATTGTATCCACTGTCATAGTATCTGTAATTAAACTAATCAGTAAATTTACGACTGTAAGAATTCTTTTACACTATAGTAACTATTATTTGCTAGCATTTTTTAGCTCTCTTACAGATCGATTGTATGTTAAGCATTTTATGTGTGTCGGAACCTTATTGTATATTTTTACACACATACTATAAGTACTTTTAAAAAATTGTATAAAATTGTTAAAGTAATGAAACAAACTTGAAACTAACTACCTTTAGAGTTAGTAAACCTAACTGTCTTTACCGTCTTGAAGACGATATACCGATATATATACCGTAGACACATGATATCGAAGCCTTATACTAAGGTAATTAGAGTTATCTGGTTCAAATTAGGTGTAGAACAGTGTTTGTGCAGGTGAAAAACGATGCACTCATAGAATGGATGCACTATAGCCCCTAGGTGCCACGGTAAACCAGATTGCGCTGAAAACTAATGTTCCAAAGAGTCTTTTATGTAGTATCTATCACCTACCGCTGAATTAATTAAGGCCTCTTCGTTTTGGCTCCACCGTAGTCGGTTAAAAATCGGAAGCGATAATGTTTATCAGGAAATTCGTAGCGGCCCTTCCTCTTACAATGAGATTCGATAATGACGGTACATGTAGAACGGCCCTCAACTCAAATAATAATTGAATGTTGGCAGCAGTTGCCTGCTTGAAGTTCTCATTATTTTCACATTGTATTTGAGATGTGGGTATCTTATTTAGGCATCTTACTGATAGTGTACCATTTACGTTGGTAATTTATATTATATTCTCATATTGCTAACCTAGCAAATAGACTCAGTTCTGCAGCATATGCAGTCAGAAAAGTTTGTGAAATTTCAGATGAAGAAACGGCATTGCCTGGCTTATTTCAGCTACTTTCAAAGAAGAATGTCGTATGGCATACTTTTTTGGGTAAATGCTGCCGACATAAATCCAATATTTGTGCAGCAGAAGCGAGCTATTCGTGCTATTTATAAAATGTCCCCTTTTGAATCTCTGAGAGTTTAAATAAAAAGGTGTACTGACCATCGCTTCTCAGTATATTTTGGATAATTTATTTAGGAAAAACTTAGCAATTTAAAGAAGAAAAGTGATAATCACAGTATAAACACTAGAAATAAGCCTAAGCTAGATGTACCAGTGATAAGACTTAGCAAAGTAAGTAAATCTTTTAAGGGCCAATGCCTATACAATAGGATCCCAGAAACCGTTCAAAACCTTTCTATTCATAAATTTAAAAAAGTAGTCAAAGAACGTTTGTGTGCTAAAGCTTATTATAAAGTAAATGATTTTGTTAACGATTGCACACCGTGGGAATAAGATGCTCCCCTGCAAGGCTGTCTCTATGTACTTGTGTACTTTTGACTTTGGTTATATTTTACATAGATTTAAAACAATGTAAAATATATAATTCTTTCAAAAGAACAATTTTCCATCTTTTTGCTAAAAGATGCCCCGTGCAAGTTTCTTACGCCGGTTCTTCTCGGCGGGTTAGGGTTGAACTGGTGGTAGCTTTTTCTGTTGACTTTCCGAAAAAAGATTGTTAAGTTTAATTTGGATTTTTTTTTTTCATTCTTTGGTACAAACTACAATAATTTCAATAAAAGTTTTTTAGAATCTGTTATCTGAATAATATTATTTTCATCTTTGGTAGGTCAAATGTGTCGACTGTAATTTGCAATGTGTATCATAATTTGTTTATTTAAATATTTAACTATAATACCTACATTGTATTTTTGAAGTTAAAGTTGTTTAGCGGCGTTGAGAGAGTGACATTTCAGTGTCGCGACACATCTGCGGAACGTACGGCGCCGAAAGTTCAGCGGCTGAAGTGTCAGTCGCAATATTCAGTTGTTATGACAAACCTACGGTCAAAACGTGGCGTCTTGCTCAGCGCGCTACGCGACGGAAAGTTACGTGGCGTTGTCGTCAGTCTGTGTCGACACTTTATGGTGTGTGGTTGTGGTGACGTACACTGAATTGCCCAGAAAAATGGATTTAATTAGAATATTAGCTATTATACAGGGCTTAGAAGAAGAAGAAGAAGTAAAGAAGAAATCCTTTTGGGTGCATCCGCTAAATACAATGAGAATCCAAGAAGGTCAATTTCAAAAATATTCAAAGTACAGATCCTATCCTGATAAGTTTTTTCAATATTTTCGGATGTCAATTCAATCTTTTGATGATTTGCTATTTCTCTCTAGTAACGATATTTTGAAAAAATGTACTAGGTTCAGGAATTCTATTTCACCGACAGAACGATTAATGGTCACGATAAGGTAAGAAAATAAAATATATATTGTGATTTTAATTGTTTATTTATATTACTTAGAAACGAAAAAACACTACATATACTTTAATATTTTTTACGTAAGCGCATATCACGCACCATTATTCACACGGTTCATTGTCTAACAATGAAGTTTCATTATTTAATATCTCATCCAAGTCTTCAGTTGACAATGCTGTCATAGCAGGTGAACCGATATCAGTTGAACTATGTCTTTTAGTGATATCACCATGTGTATTTGAACTGTTGGAGGAACTCGCGATGCTGGTCGGACGGTACTCATAGGTATTATGTGCTCTAGTCGATGACGTTGGGGAGTATTCTGAAACCTGGTAGTTATACTTGATCCTCTTTATTGCGGACATTATTTCAAATTTGAATTCAAATTTTTCCCTATCGGTCATGGACCTCATGTCGGGTAACATAGAGAGTAAGAAATTCTTGTCAGGATCATCTGCAGTTTTGTCTACCGAATCAATTTTTTGTAATAAAGATTTTTGAAAGGGTGTAATTTTTTTGCGGTCTGACGCTGACAAGTTTGATGACGTTGATGCAGGCGGCGGTGGAGTACCAGTTGGAGGCGGCGGCGGCGTCCTCGAATTGTCGCTAATTAATTCATCGGGCAATTCAAGATTGCCTTCTGTATCACGACTTTGTAGACTAACACTCAAAAAAGAAAGCATCTCGAAGTATGGAGTAATTCTCTTCTTAGGCGCCGCACTGCCACTTCTCAAGTTTTGCTTTTTCTTTTCTCTCACATAGTAGTCCCTCAAATGTTTCCATTTCTTGGTTAAATCATCAACTGAAAGAAAAAAGTTATTGTACATAAAAATCACACTAATATAATAAATGTAAAAGTTTAATATGAAATAAATAGCTACCTAGTTAACCAATGATAATTTATGTTTAATTGTTTTTCAGATATTTGTCTACTGGGATGAACTTTCAAAGTTTAGCTCTGGATTTTTTAATGGGGCGCTCCACAATTGCCTTAATAGTCCAAGATACATGTATTGCGATTTGGAAGAATTTGCAGTCAACAGAAATGCCTGAACCTACTGAAGAGATGTGGCTTGCTATAGCACAAAGATTTTACTCTTTGACAAACTTTCCTAATTGCATCGGTGCCCTGGATGGCAAGCACGTACGCATTAATTGCCCAGCACTATCTGGTTCTCGTTATTACAATTATAAAAAATATTTTTCCATTGTTTTGATGGCGCTGGCTGACGCAGATCTACGATTTTCCATGATTGATGTGGGTGCTTACGGTAAGGAGGGTGACAGTACTATTTTAAAAAAATCGAATTTAAGTATGAGACTGAGCAGAGGACTTTTAAATTTACCAACGAATAGAAAACTGCCCAATTCAAACGGTTCAAAGGTTCCCTTTGTAATCATTGGCGATGAAGCATTTGCACTTGACAAAAACTTAATGAGACCATTCCCGGGAACTACTATAGCTAAAGAAAAACGCATCTTTAATTATCGTCTTTGCCGAGCGCGAAGGACTGTAGAATGCGCATTTGGCGTACTTTGCAATAAATGGAGGGTTCTGCACACGCCACTTTTGGTAAACCCTAATTTTGCTACGCACATAGTAAAAGCAGCGTGCGTACTTCACAACTATGTCAGGAGGCGTGATGGATACAACTACAGGGATCAATTTTTCGAACACGGTTTAGATTCCATAGAGCCAGAATCAAGACTTCAAAACATATCAACGGGCACTACAGTGAGGCAAATATTTATGGAATATTTCAATAATGAGGGAAAAGTAATCTGGCAGGATCGATTTGTACAATAATCTTGTTTTAATAATTAATAATTAGAGAAAATTGTTCTTAAATAAATTTAAGAACTTACTTGTTTCATTTTTCTTTTTGGTAGTGTATGAACTCCAATCCTCGTTAAATTCTTGAGCAATTTGTTCCCATGCAAGTCTTTTTGGCAAACGATCGCTATACGATTTCTCACTTATGTTCCATAAACATGGTCGTAAATGAACTTGTAATATTAATTTTTCTGAATCAAACATATTTCTTGTCAAAAAACAACGTGTCTACAGCGAAGCCAACGAGCGAGTGTAAAGCGTGTGCGTGGCGTGCTATAGTACAGAAAGCGACGTTGCCGCTCTTCGCTACCGCTGGCGCGCGCGATGCTCAACACTCGCCGAACGTTCACCTACGCTCGCCGCCCGCCGAACTTTCGGTCGCGCAACGCGTCGCGTGATGTGTCGCTTGCTATGCAAAATACATTAAACGCGTTTAAGCTGAAAAAATCGCCCGAAGGAAAGGTACGCACTACGCCGAACGCGGCGTAATTTCGGCTGATGTGTCATAGAGAACTTGAAATACACTGCGAGCGTATTTAGCCGAACGTTCGGCGCCGTAAGCTCCGCAGATGTGTCGCTACACTTAAGGTCGCGTCAAGTCGTGACATGCGTCACAACATGATTTTGGACATAACGGCATCTGTTCGAAGTTACTTACACTTCTTACATATCAAGATTAACAACTTAACTTTTCTAAAGTACGGCTCGATACACAGATGACGCTAGATGTACAATTTACTTTTTTTTCTTCTATGCTTTAGGCACGATGAGAGTATTTTTAGATTTTAAATGATGAATGAAATTTTATATCTGCCACGTGCACTTGGCCATGTTTTTATTTACTTTGTGTTAATTTATTATGTTTAAAACGTTATACCTGCTATTATATGAGACCGTGTTTTTATTCTTACACCAGATATGTCACGTATTTTGGGGTAATACAACATTGTGCGTACACCTGGATGAATATTGTTGAAGAACTATTAATAAGATAACTGCTAGATAATTATACCTATTCGTTTTATACATTTTATGTGGGAGAGCCATGCTCCGACACGAATGGGTAAGCTGCACCGGATAAATACCACGGTCTCACAGAAAGCCAGTTGTAAATGAGGCTTGCGTTGTGTTTCGCCGTGTGATGTTATCGAAGCCCCAAGGGGGGTTGGGGATTTTAAGGACCAGCTGCCCTATTATGAACTTCCACTGACAAGTGAGAATGGGCTTAATTTTGACGTTTGAACTTTTTAAAACACATTTTATAGTGTTTTTTTTTTGATTTTATGAGTTTTATAATCGGGCAGCAGGAACGCATTACGCAAGTGTGGTTTTGCGAGTGTCTATGGGCGGCAGTAATAGCTTGGCATCAGAGATCCATCTGCTAAACGAGCGATTGCGTTTTCATATGAAAAAACGTAGCTCGTAGGCTCTTGAGTTTGCAATTAAGGGTCAGTTCACACCATGACGAGACGCAGCGCTGAAATTTTTAAGACAGCTATTCAAAATTATACTTTATTCACTACACAATAGGACACACGTATCAATGCAAGAGTTCGAATGTCAAGTCAATCAAAGTCAATGTCGAAGGGGTGGCGCCGCTGTGTGCGTGTCTACACTTCATTTGTGTCAAAACTCAAAGCCTTTCTTGAAATGAACCCCTTATACCTCCTATTTTTTTAGCACATAAAATAAGTCACAGAACGTCGGGATTACGGCAAGTATGCGTGCTTTGATGTTCCTGTATAAAAATATTCGGGCCGCATTTGTGATAAGCCACGTGGTGTAAATATAGCTGAGAATATTGCCACGTGTGCATAGCCAGTAGCTAGGGATGAAACATCAAATAAGCCTTTTGGTAATTAAAGCTAATAATTTCGGCATAACTCTACTCTGTTTTATACTCACCCGACTACGGCGAAGCCAAAAGGAGGGGTAATGATTTCGGCAGTCTATGTATGTATGTTTGTTCCACCGTAGCGCCGGTTCCACTACTGATCTGATTTTAATAAATGCGATGTCGATAGATTCGTAACAACAGCGCGGGTAACATAGATTATATAATTTACGTAGTCGGGTTGTAGTTTTTATAAAAAATTGCAGTTATTAAAATCAGTCTCTACTCTCTACTAACTGGCAAATTAATGTGAAGAATGAGAGATGAAGTACCTAGCGTGGGGTTCCTATAACTCCATTCCTATCGGCTTCACTTACTGCTTACCTTCTGAAGACCCTCGTCCTAATCCCCAACCCAAACAGGCTGGGGCTTCCCTATGAAGGAGAACCAGCTTTCGCCACTGGTACCTACTACCTTCTATACATTTAAATGCTCTTAGCGACTGTGTCATTTGACATATTAATATTTGGTAACATTGCCTCATTTTTTATTGTGGCAACTGGCAATTAAATCGTCCACATTTGATATTTTACGGTTCGTTGCCCACAAACTTATGCCCACGTGACGACTATCGTTGGAGTCACATTGAATTTATCTTAATTCTTAATATTATACTGGTGTATAGATTCTATTTTGAATATATAACCTGCCAATTATTTATATATAAGACGGAATAAAAATATTTCCAAAACTTTGTTCTCCTTTTTTTTACTACACGAAAACGAAGGATTGTGAAATTTGGCACAGTTAGGGTTCGAATGCGTCTCAAGGGCTGCGCGGGACGCACCATTCACGGCCGCGGGCCGCAAATGAGGATCACTGGTCTACTGAATCTAGTCAGAGAACTAAAACTAACCTTTTAAATTTTTAAAGTAACTACAGTAAAAAATATTCTAGGATTTATTCAGTAAAGCGGACGTAATATATTACCCGCATAGAAATCGCTTCTAAAGTTAAGTGTCCCGCGTTTAAAACTGATTAAGTATCGGAGTTGTTAACCATTCGACCTGTATTAGATTGAGTTCTCATCTTCTATAATATATACTAGAGTGGTCCATAAAAAACATTTATTTTCTTTTTCAAGTGCTATTGTCTCAATAGATTCCTCTTAAGTATAAAAAAATCCCTCTAAAGTAAAAAAAAGTTTTCATCCGCTAAAAGAACGAAATTTTTTTCCTGAATTTTTCATCATTTATTATTGTAGGAAATTCAATTCTCTACAAAAAAGTACTGAAGTAGTTTTTTCGTAATCCTAATGGGTAAAAAGTTATTGATCTTTAAATACTCACAATAAAAGAAAATTTAATCAGATACGATTTGAGAATCCATGTTGTATCACATTTCCTGTTACAAGGTATTTGATTATGTAATTTTTTATCTATTGTATTTTTTAAGATAGCACTTATTTATTTAAGATAGCACTGTCAAAAAGTTATCAGATCTCATGTAAAACTAAGCTTACGACTCAACACGTTTTAACTCTACAAGCCTAACTTCACAGACTCCACACCTAAGTCAACGATGTGGCAGAGCGTTTGTGTGGCAGTTGCTTTAAATGAAACATACAACCAATTTGGGACCAAAGACGAAGAACCAGAAACGATATCTGTTGCAAGTAGTCGCTGCTCATAGGTAAAAATATTCAAATTGTAATAATAAAAATTATCTCATCGCAGTTAATACTTCACCGAAAGACGTGTGTAAATTATATTATAAACAGTCTAGAGAGAACATAAATTTTGAAACAAATACATGAAGTCACCAAAAAAGTTTTCAGAAAGTTGCTTTGGAACCATCTTTCTTCCAATTTTTTGTTGCGAGTATTTGAAGCTCAATAACTTTATACCCATTGGGATGACGAAAAAACTATGACAGTACTTTTTTGTAGATAATTAAATTTCCTAAAAGAATAATTGATGAAAAATTCAGAAAAAGAATTTTTTTTCGTAGTTTTACCGGATAAAATAGAATTTTTTTTTTACGTGTTATTGAAACGGGAAAATAGAGATTCATTGAGCTTCGTGGAGAGTTGAGCTCAATCGAGCATCAAGCTGCGCTTTGGAGGGAATTTTTTTGATACATTAGAGAAGCTTCTGAGATGATACGGAAGATTGCTTTAAATACTTACGGATTGTGTCGCGGTGCACTTTTCTTTTTCCCGACGTTTCGGCTACTTTCCAACAGCCGTGGTCGCGGGAGGACTGAGGTGTCAATTGTCCTATTTGTTGAAGTTGTTCAAACTACCCGAAGATTCCTCAATTATTATTTGTGTTCCGATCCACGCAAACCATACTAACAGTATCTTGAAGCCGCGGTGATTTTAAATTACATTTTATTTTGTTAATTATTGGATCCCAACGAGATGGCAGCACCCAGCCATCTTCTCGGTTAAAATTAGGGTACTTTTTAATTTCTTATAGCCTCGCGTATCATTCTTGGGCGATAACGGTGTTCCTTTGCCAGTACTTGTGGCTTATCAAATCTTATGTAATGGCGAGGTTGATCCAGTGTGTGTTTGCAAATTGCAGATTTATTGTTGTGACGGCTTTACGCGGGTGTTGATGGATCTTTTAGTTTGCCCTATATAGGAGAGACCGCAGTCACAGTTGAGCTTGTAGACTCCTGCATCTTGAAGGGGAATGTTACATTTCACTGGTGGTAAAAATTGACTTATTTTTTTTGGGTGGCTTAAAATATGTTTTTATAGAAGCTTTCCTTAGAATATAGCCAACTTTATCAGTGACTTCTTTCATAAAAGGTAGAACTGCAGGTATTCGTTCGACAGTGGCTGGTTGGACAGTGGGACTCGAAGCTTATTGTCACGTAGAACTTGTGTGACATGATGAAGCTCGGTTTCCAAATGCTGCTGATCACAGATTCCTCGTGCTCTTGAATCTTAAGAAATCAATATGATAGGCAAGACTTTTTTTTTGGACCACTCTAATATATACAAATAAATAAAATTGGAAGTGTCGTAATTTAAAATGAGCCGCTTTTCACTTACTGCATATGAAGTAAGTATACACGGTACTTGCAATAAAAAATCAATTTTTAAAAATTTTGCCCGTCTGTCGTGTCTGTCTGTTTGTTCCGGCTAATCTATGAAACGCCTGGACCGATTTTCACGGGACTGTCAGTTTTAGATAGATAGCTGATGTTATAACGTCTAACAAAGGCTACTTTATCGGAGATTTACGTTTTAAAAAAATAGGGTTCCGTTTCCGTTAGTTCTATGCAAACGAAGTTGCGGGCACCAGCTAGTCTTATATACATATAAACATGGATTGCAATTCCAATGGCTCGCTAAAACTCGAGAACGGCTGGACCTTTGGCTAATTGTGGAAGTTCAGGGAAGGTTTAAAAGGCGAGAGATATTGTAATGATTGTGGAGAAAATACTAAAAAGTCGATTGAATTCTCCCGTACTAACTATTCACTAGGCTCGTTTTGTAACTTGACTGTCAACTAATATTTATAGGTGCGTTCAGCTAAAAGGTAAACTTATCTGTTTGCTTATTTATTTATTTCCTGATCATGTTTAAGATAGAAGAACAACGTGTGTCGGGAGTTCGGGACAGCTAGTATAAAGGTTCTGGGCTCTATAATTATACACAATTTAAAGCCGTAAACTGTTATGGTAATTACCCTATTTTGAATCGCTATTCTAAAAAGTGCGCGCCACGTTGCGTCTCAGTGTGGACCGACCCTAGAAGTTCGTGAAGTGGTGTATAGAGTTATAAACACAATTGCTTAATTATTTTTGTTAAAAATATTTTTTTCACAGTAACAGAACGACGAAGTACGAACCCTGTGTCAACTTTTTACATGAAAATTTGGTGAGATTTTAAGTTACATCATAGTGTTTGATTGTACTTAAAACGGTTATCTTATCGTGCTTGCAAGTGTTAGGTAAGAGAGATGTTCTGTGTCTCACACTATAGGGGCATAGTTCAAACTATGCCCCTGTGTGTGTGTATATGTGTTATGTGGCTACTACTGGCTACTATTGTTTAAAAACAAAGAACTAAGAACACAAAAGTAACATGTGATGTGGCTTTAAGTAATGACGTAATCAGAAATTATTTATGTCTAAAGTTCTATACTATCTTTTGCTCCTTGTCCTTACCTTACATGAGGTTTAATGAAACTATTTTTAACACTTCACTTCAAAAATTGTATAAGAAAAATAATAAAAATATTTCGTCCGACGGAGATTCGAACCCGATACCAATTGGTCAACAACGCAAAATCCAAGCGCCTATGTACATAACTGCGTTACGCGTATCTGACATTAGTATTCGAAATTACTCGTATATTATTTGTATATTACACGACGAAAACGCCGTAACGCTTTTCGTGACAGAAAATCGTAATACCCCGTCTATATAGAAGTTTCACTTCATTAAAGCTCTCTTTATTTAATGAATTGAAACAACGTTGGCTACTAAATCAACGAATAATGTGTTGACTGCATTTGTTTGAACGAAGTATTTAGGTTCGCTAGTTAAACAAATACCCTTCTTAGCTGTCGGGTAAAAATAGGTATGTAGGTAACTTTCCTCTTAAAAAGTAAATAGATGGGTAAAAAAGAAAGTATTTTATCTATGGCTGAGACCAATGACTTTTCTACTTAAGCGTACCAATTAAAGTGTAATTAATACGCGATAAGTCTTACGATTCCTTACGGCCATGGGTATTGTTACCATAAACTAGTAAGTTCGTGCTCTAATATTTTTAGCTCTTAATTAAATAAAAAAAGTGGAACTTAATAGAAAATGTAATAGAAAATCTTTGTGAGTGCTTGTCGATATTTTTTGAGCTAATTAAACAATGATTTCAATTCATTTCAAATGTAAAAATGTTATGTCAAATATACAGCTGTCAAACCTCGACCGCCCCAAACAACTTCAAGAGTAGGGCAGTTTAAGTGTGGAGGACTTTTTGCCTCGATATGCCTCGTCTTTATAGATAATACGTAGGTCTATGTAATTAATTAATGTTTAATTAACGTATTACGTTGTAGGTACGTAGGTTAGGTTACGGTAGGTAGGTGTTAGCCCCAGCTAGAAACGGGTGGAGATATCCCTTCAGGTAGAATACACACAACCTTAATGCCGTTCACGGGCTGAGCCTCTAGGTCCTAGGACCTAGGTTCAACGGTTAGGACCCTTGCAATCTTTAGTCCGTCCGCAGAGAAATAGTACATGTGACATCCTATGTTTCAAGGGTGCCCGAGGGACATGCTAAATCTGTCTTGGGACCCGCAACGAAATTAATCAGAAGAAAGATAGGAGGAGTAGGAAGTATTCCAGTTTCCCCTCCCCAAGCAAAGCGGGAGGCAGCCAAATTGTAATGACCGGAAAATATGTCATAACTACAAGGGGAAGCAGCACGGGAGCAATATAAGTTATTAGGCCTACCTAACTACATTGATGTTATGTGAGCTATGTATGTGTTATAACTTTTTTTTAAATTGTTTTTCCAGGCTGGGACAGCAAGGATGGCGAGCGGGCGCCGTTCCTTCGCAATGAGCCGGTGAAGCTGACCCCGGCGTGGGAGGGCGCCAACCTGCCCGATGACACCCTCAACCTCAAAGGTAACCTTGGACATTTTCACTCCCGCCCCTAGTTTACTGCTATTGGTAAAAAAGTAACACCCTTCTGCGGGGCTATTCACAATTCCCGCTCGTCTCGGATTCGAAAACTTTCGGATTCGAAAATTCATGGAGGTACATGAAGTTAATTGGAGCATTTCAAAAATGAAATCTTTAGTCCTCGGCCGGCCCCATGTCTCAGATTGGTTCGTAGTTAGTGATTATCTTCTATATTTAAATAAAAATTAATCTCCTTTTCACTTAGTCATTCATTGCATGAACTGCTGGACCACTTGTCATAAATATTTTTTGTGGTTTTGTGTCGACAGGAAAAGTTGCGCGGAAATTAAAAATGTGTAAGAAAACTTAACGAGCATTATTAACTTTTTTTTATAAATGCCTTGATATAATGTCACTTTTGGTAACATAGCATGCTTGGTTACCTAAAAAATTAAGTTATCGGTGGAAATGGTGTACCCAACAGTTGACACACAATATATAATGATGATGATGATGTGAATATCGACTGTTCAAACTTCATAGATAGCGCTATATATTGGTGTAAGACTAAGAGAAGTAACTATTTCACCATAATATTATGATTATTTATGGTGTGATAATGGTGGTGGCAATGATGATTATTTAATAGTAACATATGCTTGAAGTTCTTTAAACAATGCTGAAATTTTCAAACCCGTATAGAGTAAGTAAGACTGCTTCTCAGTCTTCTGTTCAGTCCTTTTGGATCCAGAGTATACCTTGTCACAACATCAATGTTCAAAGAAATCAGTATCTGTGTAAAAGACTATGAGAAATACCTATATCAACATAATATCATCATTTATGGTGTGATGGTGATGATGATTATTTAATAGCGACATAATATGCTTGCAGTTTTATAAACAATCCTGAAATTTCCAAACGTGTATCATCAAAGACTGAGGAGTGCCGTTCAGTGTTTTTGGATCCAGGGTATTCCGTATACCTTATCAACAACTCACTTTTTGGTAGCATATTCTCGAGTTACTTCAAAAAAAGTAAAAATCACTATAGGTATCCCTATAAATTTTGGGGATTTCTCTCGATTCTTCATGGATTCCATCACCAGGTCTACCATTTGGTGACAATGGGACCAATTTGGGAGACAACTACTTAAAATAAGAAAAGAATTTCGAAAATAGGTCTACAAACGGCGGAGTAATAGCGTAACATACATGAAAAAAAAAAAATTTAAACAAAAAAAACATACACACGAATTGATAACCTCCTCCTGTGTTTTGGAAGTCTGTTGAAAACGAAAGTTACGCCTGCATCCATTTTCCATGCCATGACATGCCAAGCAGACATGCTCTGCGAATTACGTGGGTTAAGATGATTCACATCAATGATTAAAGTTTATACCTACTTAAAATTAAGTTAAATGTTCAGATGTTTCTCACTCGCTGGTTAAACTGACCTTGTGGGTGGGGCCCACCTTCCTAAATGACTACCCTCAAAGGGACGTAATACGCTGGAATGTGGGAAAAACTTTGTTGCCCTTTTGGGACCTTTTTACAATTGTTGCCTAAAAAGCCGCTGCTTAAATATTATCGGTATACGAAACACTTGTACATACGAATAGTCATAAAGACAGAATTCAAATGGTTATTATATAAGTAAATACTTACTTGTTGAATGTCTGAATAACCTAGTTTATAATTCTGTCGAAGTTCCCAATATTTTTAAGGCCAAGGAAGAGCGCACTCTTCGTTCTACAAGATTTAGGCTGGTACTATATGATCCGAAAATTCAGAGCACTGAAAATAGAACTCTGCGCTAATACTATAGAGTTGAGAATCGAAGTGTCGAGTGTCGAGTGTCGAGCTCATGAGTCAGAGTCAGAGTCATATATTATGACAATGACATTTAACTCGACACTTGTGTGTTCGATTTTCAGCTCTATTTTATTAGAGCAGAGTTCTATTTTCAGTGCTCTGAATTTTCCCCGGCCTTTCGGATTCCGGATCATATAGTCCAAGGCGGCGATAGGCAGTATGGTGTATGGCTACCCTTACAAACATTCACACATCCTCACAAACATTCGTTTACATAAAAAATTTGTGAGTTAGTAAGATTGAAATAGCAGAATGTAAGTATAATGTAATGTAATATAATGTAGGTATAATGATGGCAGCGCGAGTGTATGGTTGGCGTTTCGTGAGTCGTGAACTCGTGACTCGTGACATTAGCCGATTGAACCCATAGGAAATTGAATGGACACTTTCAATCACTCAGATCTAATCAAGACGCCATCTATTTATATTACTAGCATAGTACCTAGCGGAGGCCTGGAAGGATTTAGATTTTAGATTGTAATAAAATAGGCTTATATTATAATATAGGCTTATAATATAGGCTTGGAAAAAATATATTAATAGTCAACGAGCTTTTACTACCTGGGTAACCGAGCTTTGCACGGAGCTCTGAGAAATTTAAATAAATAAAAAGAATCACAAAAATATTTATCTAACCGGGATTCGAACAATTATACATAAGCATACCAATCTGCCAATCGGACTGACATAATATGAGTCGAAATTATTGATCGATTCTTGCACAACGACAGAAATAAGTTTGTAACAAAGCTTCGCTTTTAAATTTGTTCGGCGGTTTAATTTTTTGTTTAAAAAATTATTATTTTATATTTTTTGTGGCTAGAAATCTACTAATCACTATAAACTATATGCTTACGTTTATTATTAATAAATCTTAATTTTTGTTGGCATATGGCGGGGTTACTTAAAAAAAATCCGAATTCACTATAGGTGTCCATATAAATATTAATAAGTTCCCTTGATTTCTCATGGAATCCATCACCAGGTCTACCATGTGGTGACAAAAACCTACTTAGAAGTAAACCCTTTACAACCAAAAAGGAATTATCAAAATCAGACGTACTCTATAAAAAGTGATGCGTGGTAAACATAAATATAGATTATATATATAATAGGTCTTTACCTATGAAATTGCCGTCCTGCAGTACTGTCCATTTCAAATCAAAATAATTTTTGTTTGGCTAAGAATTCGAATTTGAAATTAATTTTATTTTAAAAACAAGGAATTGTTTTTCCAAAAGTAGTCATTTCTTTAATGATTAGTGTTACATTTTCACCGCATTTCAATCTTTTTCGTCATCATGAATACGTTAAAAATTCGAGTAATTATGGAATATTAGTACCGTCGTGGCAGCAACGCGGCACAAGCGGCACGCAACATCAACGACGTTTACGGAGCTAACACTACAAACCAACGCACCACCTGTTATTGGTTTGCTCGCTTCCGTTCTGGAAATTTCGACCTGAAAAATTAACCTCGCGGTCGTCCGAAGACTTTGGTCGACAATGAGGAATTAAAGGCGATTGTGGAGGCTGATGATACACAATCTACTGCTGAATTAGCAGCAGCTTTCGACGTTAGCGTCAAAACAATATTGGTCCATTTGCGTCAAATAGGCAAGGTAAAAAAGCTTGACAAATGGGTGCCCCACGAACTCAATGATCGCCAGCGCGAAGTACGCGTCGAGACGTGCCTTGCACTGCTCAACAGACACACAAATGAAGGAATTTTGAACCGCATTGTTACCTGCGATGAAAAATGGCTTCTGTTTGATAACCGCACGCGCTCAGCAAGTTGGTTGCATCCTGGTTCAGCACCTAAACAATGCCCTAAACGACAACTTACCCCTAGAAAAGTGATGGTCACTGTTTGGTAGTCTAGCGCCGGTGTGATTCATCACAGCTTCTTACCAAACGGGGTGAGATTACTGCAGATGTGGATGTGTGAAGCAGTTTACTACATAGCATGCAGAGAGGTGAGCCGTTGGAATCAACAAATCCGAAACTGATATATGATTCATCATACTTCCTTTTTTTCGTCTTTGAAACTGTGGAGCTTGACGTCGTGGCATCATCGTCTGGATCGGTAATTGCTGCATTCTCCGCGCGTACTGCTTTTGAACATTCAGCATCATTAGAAGATGTTGTTGCAACTTGCAACACGTTTAACGCCTTTAAGCCAACGTTCCATTCTTCTTTATTAATAATGTTACACGTCAGGATGGTGGGGTCAAAATAATGCATAATCGTTACTGCTTATAAGAGACTAAGTTTAGTCCAAAGAAGAAATGTACAAATCTGATACAATCAGAATACAGCAGGCAGTAGAACAATAAACACTAGTTACATATCACGTTTAAACTCCGCAATTCGCTAGCCAGCTTGTAAGTAGGTAGGTAGGAACTTATCGCTCCGAAAGCTAATCGTCAACTGACTGACGAGGCGCGACGCGCGATCGCCGCTTTTATACTTAGTCCTAGACTCGATCTCGAACATTCTCAAAAATACTCGAGTCGGCGCCTTTGATAAACAAAAAGCGGAAATAAAAATAGAAATACAAAAAATGCGTTTTAAACAATCTCGACTTTATGTTTTGAAGTTAGAGCCGAAAGTCGCTTGTTCACAACTATAGTGTCTAATTCAGAGGCGGCTTTTATCAAAGAGACTGCGCGCTCACAAATTACGCGCGGTGGCGGCGCGGCGGCGGCGCGGCGGGCGGAGTCAAAACGTTCGACCAGAGAGAGGTGTTTTGATTTTTTTTTCTAAATTCATGCGGAACCCCTACAGGGGTATCGCGGAACCCTAGGGTTCCGCGGAACACACTTAGAGTATAGCTGATTTAGGACTTTTCGTTCGCGCTATTAGTTATCTTCTGGTAAGGATGTCAATTTTTCATTAGAATACTTAGCGCGTCTGTGATGTCATGTGCCGTGTATCAACAAAAACGTATATTTATTGTTATACAATACACCCACGTAGACAAACTTGTTTGTATTTAAAAGATGTTCAAAATCCATCACGGATATTTTGAGGCATAATATGATCTTTTGCTTATGTAAAGTCGTTTAAGCAGAAAATAATTAAAAATTTGGAAAAAAATATACTAAACACATTTACCTCACAGAAACAGGCGATTTAAAGAGGAAGCATAGACTTGGCAAAAGTAACATCAATAAAAACAATTGAGAAGGTCAATTAAATTAACAGCGCCGTAAAGATCGTAATTTTAGTTTGCATATTTTTTTCGACATTCTTGATTACTTTTCAGCCTAAATAAACGTCTTCACATAAGCAGTAGATTATAATATTAGGTCTTTACCTATGAAATTGCCGTTTTGTATGAAAAAATTTAAACGAATTTTTTTTATGTATTTTTTATTTGTATTAATCGAAGTAATCACCCATGCAATCAATGCATCTTTGCCAACGCAGTGGCAGTTTATTGATGCCCTTCTTAAAGAAATCAGCTGGACGGGACGGGAGGCAACAAATTCTTCAAAGGCATTTTGTACTGCCTCTCGCGTATTGAATTTTTTTCCCGCCAAGAAGTTATCCAAATTCTGGAAAAAGTAGTAGTCTGTAGGCGCAAGGTCTGGTGAGTAGGGCGGATGACGGAGAGCTTCCAACCCCAGTTCTTGCAACTTGGAGACCGTCTGCTGTGCAGTATGAGGTCGCGCGTTGTCGTGCAGGAGCAGCGGAGACGAGCGATTGACCAATGCTGGTTGGAGATGTGCCAGCTTCTCCATCATTGTGTTCAGTTCTTCACAGTACACATCTGCAGTAATGCTCACCCCGTTTGGTAAGAAGCTGTGTTGAATCACACCGGCGCTAGACCACCAAACAGTGACGCATCACTTTTCTAGGGGTAAATTTTCGTTTAGGGCATTGTTTAGGTGTTCAGCACCCAGGGTCTAACCAACTTACTGAGCGCTTGAGGTTCAAACAGAAGCCATTTTTCATCGCAGGTAACAATGCGGTTCAAAATTCCTTCATTTGTGTGTCTGTTGAGCAGTGCAAGGCACGTCTCGACGCGTACTTCGCGCTGGCGATCATTGAGTTCGTGGGGCACCCATTTGTCAAGCTTTTTTACCTTGCCAATTTGACGTAAAGGTACTAATATTGTTTTGACGCTAACGTCGAAAGCTGCTGCTAATTCAGCCGTAGATTGTGTATCATTAGCTTCCACAATCGCCTTTAATTCGTCGATGTCGACCAGTCTTCGGACGACCGCGAGGTCCATTTTTCTGGTCGAAATTTCCAGAACGGAAGCGAGCAAACCAATAACAGGCGGTGCGTTGGTTTGTAGTGTTAGCTCCGTAAACGTCGTTGATGTTGCGTGCCGCATGTGCCGCGCTGCTGCCACGACGGTACTCATATTCCATAATTACTCGAATTTTTAACGTATCCATGATGACGAAAAAGATTGAAATGCGATGAAAATGTAACACTAATCAATAAACAAATGACTACTTTTGGAAAAAGAATTCCATATTTTTAAAATAAAATTAATTTGAAATTAGAATTCTTAGCCAAACAAAAATTATTTTGGTTTGAAATGGCCAGTACTGCAGAACGGCAAATTCATAGGTAAAGACCTATTATGCCTAAAATATCTAAAGTTGATTTTGAGCTACCGTAATGTGTAAGTTTTGCCATTTTGTTTCATAAAGCGAGGACACAAGCGAACAGAACTGCTGGCATAGCTGGCATATAAAATTAAAAAAATACAGGACAGTACAGTCGGGTTGCTCAATGATGGACAGGAATGGGGTCGCATCATTTATGTGAACGGTCAATTGAACTCCATTGAACCACAATCGATCCTTTGAGCGGAAAATCCGCAATTTTTTTTTGATAGGTTTAAATTGGTTTTTCAATGAGGGTATTTGATATTTTTTCTGCCGTTAGGGGTAGACCCTTCGCACACAAAGCGTCATCTGGTGGCGTAAATGGTATAAAAAACGGTCGATAAGAATTATTGTCCATTATTTTTCTGTCACCGGGCGGCGCTTGGTAGTCCGACGGTCCTTGTCGTGTCAAAAAGCTGTCAGATGTCACGAATTTAAAAACCCCACATTCGATTACAAATCGGTGAAGGTTCTAGGTTATATCGTATACATACAATGCTAATTGGCATCCACAAAAACATTGCATAAAGAGTTAGTTACAAAATAAAAGAAACATTAAGTTTACAATGTAAATTTTAAAAGTACAATTTTCCATATTTTTGCTAAAGCTCTGGTTTGCTAGGATAGCGTTGCCGTCATGTAGCGGCCGTTATACATGGTGAATGAACTCAAGGAAACCGCGCCATTTTGTTTACATAGAAAATGTTCATTCACCACGGTAATACTGTGTTACGGCCGCTATATAATATGACGGCAATGCTATCGTAGAAAAACACAGCCCAAATGATGGCCCCGTGCGAGGTTCTAACGCCTTATTCTTGGCGGGTTAGGGTTGAAACGGTGATTTCTGTTGACTTTCTGAAAA
This sequence comes from Phengaris alcon alcon, assembly GCA_037179445.1. Classification (NCBI taxonomy): domain Eukaryota; kingdom Metazoa; phylum Arthropoda; class Insecta; order Lepidoptera; family Lycaenidae; genus Phengaris; species Phengaris alcon. The sequence goes on from JAYRCH010000097.1 coordinate 3,163,827, forward strand.
ACTTGTATTTGGATTTCTTTTTATAGGAAAAAACAATAAAATTCTAGCTTACTTAATAGAATAAATGTACATAAATATTTGTGCCATTCATATCAATTTTGTGGAACGAACATGTAACATGTATGTAAGGTGAGAAATGAGATGTCATGTTTTATGTTGTCGGGGGAAATTGTCGCGAGCTCTGAAAATAATGTTATTGGTATGGTATGGAGGGAGCGTTCGCCGACGAAATATGGGTGTCCTACTATCAAAAAGTGTAGACGTACTCGGTACTGCAGAGTAGAATATATATATATATATATACTTACGTACAGACAAACAGCTTTCATAAAACCATCAAAGTTAGAAAATTTCGATTTCCCCTTCAACGGCCCGCAATTTTTCCACACAATCGGACACACCGTATGCTTGTAGTCGTATAATCAAATCGAAAGCTAACCATGTAGCTGTTTATCTATACACCTTTCTTTAATCTATTATATATGCCAGAATTACGGAAGTAATCACACTAAATGCTTGTATTAAAATTGTATTCAAACAATATTACAATAGCATTAACAGTGGATACATTATTTTCTCTAATACACACTCGTATTTCTGCTGTCTAGATATGTGTGCACCTAAATATTGATACATTTATTAAAGTGACCTCGGAACGAAAATTATCCGAACTAGGTATAGAATTCCATAATACAGTCTTGGAAAAAAAGTACGGAATTCTTCTTGCTTTTAGCAGAATTTGATACAATTGCTTCCAAGTTCCAAATGAACTTACCAAGGGTTTGTGTCAAAAACGTGTCTTGGTAGTACCTACTATCTATAACTTTAAAATTCCTCCCCATTAAAAGTAACATAGGCTTATGTAAGTTGTCTAGAAATATGTAAGCTGAGCTAAAATATATCTAGTGGCCACATATTGTTATATTATACTCTTCTCTTCTTGAAATTACGATTTTCTCCCTTTAAGTTGATAACTTTGTTCAGAACGAAACGGTTTAATTGATAATAACGACTAATATAATAACGGTTAAATATTAACTAATATAACTGTTTCTTATAAGAAGGTACACACTACACATTTGTATCCGTCTTCTTAAAAGTCTTGAGACGAGACCAGCTTGTAGTGGTGTGAAAGCGTTCATAATTAATATTATTAAATGAACATTGCTTTACTTCCAGGCATCGCCATGGACCTAACCCCACCCAAGGACAAATGGAAGCTCATATACATCACTCTGCTCATCCACGGGCTCGGGACCCTCACAGCATGGAATATGTTCATCACAGCTCGGGAATACTTCGTCACGTACAAGTTGAAGGACGCCCCGCAATATGCGAACAACTTCATGCCGTATTTGGGCTGGGCTGCTCAGGTCCCGAATTTGGCGTTTAGCTGGTTCAACATATTCGTTAAGATCGGGTGAGTTGTCTTTTAGACTATAAGTTGAAGGACGCCCCGCAGTATGCGAACAACTTTATGCCGTATCTCGGCTGGGCTTCTCAGGTCCCGAATCTGGCGTTTAGCTGGTTCAACAGTCGTTAAGGTCGGGTGAGTTGTCTTTTAGACTAAGTTAAAGGACGCCCCGCGCCCCCTAAATATGCGAAAAACTTTATGCCGTGTCTCGGCTGGGCTTCTCATCTCCTGATTCTGCTGTTCAGATGTTTTAAGGCCGCTGCCTCGAACACAGCGACTATGGCGCCCGCCTGCGTGCCTTCTCCGCTACGCTCGCTGCTGTGTTCGAGACAGTAGCCTATTATATTCGTCAAAATTAGGCGATTCTTTTGAACTACTTCTAACTTGGGCTACAGTCATAAAAAACCCACTACCAACGCAGTGGCTAAGAGTTTCTATCAAATCTCTACAGTGGGTAAACCGACTCTCTACTAAAACACTCGCACGTCTTATCCATAGGCTTGTGAGCACCTAGTGAAGGGTTTAGGGCAAAACAAAACAGGATTGAAATGATATGAACGGATTTATTCATAAAGTACACTGTTACCATCTGAGACATTTGCACAAGAGAGAGACGTAACATAGCGACCACAGAGACATTGACAATCAAGGATGGATGCGCCATCTATCAACAAAAATCCTTAACACTGTTTAGTTTACATTTACTAACATACATTATTCTAACACCTGCCCTTAAACTAAACAGTCTGCAAACCAAGATTTGAAATACAATTAAAATGTTTTTCTTTACATAAAGGACATCTGCAGGCATATGCTCAGTAGGCAAATATTCTAATTTAACAATATTGTCTTTTGTTACTTGTCTTGCACAATGATGTCTAATATCAATATGCTTACTTCGACTGATTAAATTCACTGTTGCAAATTTTCTGTGCTGACTGACTATCATTATACAAAGTTACAAACAAATATTTACATGTGAGAAATTTCTAATAAAAATAGCTTTCTTGCACCCTTCACATAAAGCCATATATTCACTTTCTGTGGTTGAAAGGGCAACTGTTCTCTGTTTGCGGCTCTCCCATGATACAGCTGAGTTTCCTACTTTAAACATATAGCCCGTGTAGGAACGACGGTCTAGTTGGTTTGATGCCCAATCCGCATCCACATATCCTGTGACTGACAGTGTAGATTTTTTATATACTATGTAGTAGTCCATAGTTCCCTTCAAATACGAGGCATGCCTTTTAAGTTCTGTCGTTTCCATATTTCCCGGCAATTTTGAATTTGGAACTGTTCTATATTCGAATGTGTTTAAATTTTGAATCTCAAAACAGTTGAAAGTATTAGGATTAATGCTATTGTTTAGTCACAGCGTCGATTGGAATCTGTCAGGTCACGTACGAAAATGAATCTTTCTAAGGAAAATGTTCGTGCAATAATTTTCTACAACTTTAGAAGAGGCCTGACACGGCTTCGGTGTTTTGAAGAGTTAACATCTGTGTTCAGTGATGAAGCCCCATGTCTGCGGACTGTCGAACGCTGGTATTTAGAATTCCAGCGTGGACATACTAGTGTTAGTGACAAATCTCGCGAAGGACGCCCAAAATCCGCCTTCACTGAAGATAACATCATTGCTGTGAGACAACTAATTCTCGAAGATCGTCATGTGACTTATCGAGAGATAGAGGCTCTATTAGGCATCTCGGGACTACCATTCAGAAGATCTTGCATGAAGCGCTTGGTGTGAAAAAGCTAGTTTGCCGTTGGATACCGCATCTGCTTTCTAACAATCACAAGGCGGCCCGCGTCAGTGTGGTGTAAGAAAACTCTGCAAAGGTTCAACCGAGGAGAGTTAAATCACGTTTACGACATCTTCAGTGGTGACGAATCTTGGATCTATGCCTACGATCCTGATTCCAAACAACAATCTACAATCTGGGTCTTTCAAGACGAGCCAAAGCCGACTAAAGTTGTTCGTTCTCGAAGCACTTCAAAGAAGATGGTAGCCACGTTCGTTGGAAAAACCGGTCATGTTGCGACTATTGAACTTGAAGATCGTAGAACGGTTAACGCAGAGTGGCATACCACAGTTTGTTTACCACAAGTCATCGCCGAACTTCGAAAATCTAACTCAAAGCGACGCATCATCCTGCACCACGACAACGCAAGCTCACACAGCGCTCGTCAAACGATTGAGTATTTGAAGCCTGAAGAAGTCCTGATCTAAGCCCAAACAATTTCTTTACATTTCCTAAAATTAAGAAAAGTCTTCGTGGTCAAAGGTTCCAGTCCGGGGAAGAAGCAGTCGACGCTTTCAAGTCAGCCATTTTGAACACCACCACTTTAGAGTGGAATAAATGTTATAATAACTGGTTTGAGCGAATGGAAAAGTGTATTATTAAGCTACGTGGTGAATACTTTTAAAAACAATAAAAAGTACTATAAGGTTCTAGTTGTATTTTTTTCTTCAAACGACAAAACTTAAAAGGCATGCATCGTATCGCAGAACCCGTTTGGCTGCTCTCCAGTGCGCGTCAGAGTGAAAATTATTATACTCAGGCTCAGTACGCTTGCCGCATGAGCAATATCTGGTCTTGTGCATACTGCTATGTACATAATACATCCAATGAGACTTCTATATCTAGAGTAATTATCAGCTTAATCTCCTTTTTCAAACTTCACACCACATTCTAAAGGTGTGTTCACAGAATTACAATCAACCATATTAAACTGCTGTAATACTTTCTGTATGTAATTTCTTTGATCAAGAACAATCTTATTCTGTTCTTGTTTCAATCGCATTCCCAATATATGTGTAGCACGGCCATTTCAAATATTCTCATCAGTTCCTATAGCTTTTTCTTCTCAAGTGTGTCTTTACAAAAAATCAAAATATCATTTACATACAGTGCTAATATGATGAGATTGCCTTTTTATCCGATCTTATGTATACACAAGGCTCTCATAGGGATTTTCTGAACTGGAGGTCTGTTAGAACATTGTCTATCCTGTCATACCAGGCCTTTGATGCCTGCTTGAGTCCATATCATTATATTGCCTTATTTAATTGAAATACATGGTTTTCTTTACCCTTTATTTTATATCCATCTGGCTGTTCCATATATACAGTCTCCTTTAGTTCTCCATTTAGGAAGGCCGTCTTCACATCCATATGGTACGTATTGTAGAGCATTTTACCACGGGGGCGTAAGTAGCAGTGTAGTCTATGCCCTATTCTTGGTTATATCCTTTAGCTACGAGGCGGCACTTATAGCGAAGAAGTTGTCCTTCAGATCCAAATTTCTTCTTAAAAACTCATTTGCATTTTACTGCTTTCTTTCCATCAGGTAATAATGTTAGATTCCAAGCTTTATTCTTTTCAAATTACTTATATTCATCTGCGATAACTTCCTTCCAATGTTCTCTATCAGATCCCGATAGCGCCTCCTGTATAGTCTGGGGCTCATCACCGTGATTTACTGCCGTCATGGCCACCATTGCATTTTTGCTCTCTTCAATGTCTTCATAGTCACTTGACATATTTTGATCCATAGTCATGTCAGGATTCCATGTCACATCATTGGGGACATAGGGAACAGAAGAGCTTGATTGTGACAGTATAGAAGAGTTTGACTCGTACAGCGTAAAACTGTCCTGAACTTCTATGACAGGTTGGTAGCCTCCTCAATGTTATCAAAAGTACTCATATCATATAAGTGAGTTCTAACTGACAATAATTTGTGTGTTTTTTTGAATAGATACCACATCTTTATACATTTTATCTTCTAAGAATAGTACATTTCTAGATTTAACAATGCTGGAAGGATTATCTGGATTAATTAGTCGATATCCTTTGGATTCACTACAATATCCAATATGAATATATTTTTTACTCTTTGGATCCAACTTTTTACGCTTTTCATATGGGATCATTCCATAAGCAACACAGCCAAATAATCTTAAATCAGATAAATTAACTTCCTTACCAGACCATTTTTCTTTAGGTGTGGTGCCTCTCACCGCTTTACTTGGTGATTTATTCTTAATATATATTGCCATATTTAATGCCTCTGCCCAGAACCGCTGGTCCATTCCAGCGTCTTACAGCATGCATCGTCCAGCCTCTACAATAGTTCGATTGGCCCGTTCCGCTATTCCATTCTGCTGAGGGGAATATGGCACAGTCGTTTGATGCTCGATGGCGTGCTCTCGTAGAAACATCTTGTTTCAGTTAATCCATACTTCTCCTATTCAGGTGGCTAAGTCTACAATGCTGTGGCGGGCCAATTAGCGCCACAATCCTGAATCGCGCTATTGAAGTTTTCTATGATCGGCATTATATATACGACATCTGAAATTCATACAAGTGAACTTCGACCTGACCGAACATAGCACCTCGCTCGGTCCGAGATCTCCCGGATATGGGGCATCCATTATTCTCACATTGGTGACCCTCTACAGAACACGCAACCTTCTGGACATCATCATCATTATTCCCCACCCCTCCGCACAACGCCAGCTTCAGCCTCATGGGGTACCTCGAACACCAGCCTCAACGCACCGCGGCCTGGTCGAACCCTCATCCGCTTCAACGGGCACTCTCACTACAACGACCGGTCAGCAAGCAGAGCATATCTTTCCTGGTCAGCACGTATCATCGGCCCCGCACGGCAGCACTCCGACTCACTGGAGCCCGTGCAGGAGCAGCACAGTTCCGACTCACTGGGACTCTCTGGCACTGGCGACTCAAGCAAGACGACTCCAGATTCGACCTCAGATCTTCGGGGGGAGTGATGTGGCGGAGCAATTAGCGCCACAATCCTGAATCGCGCTATCGAAGTTTTCTATGATCGGCACTTTATATACGACATCTGAAATTCATACAAGTGGGCTTCGGCCTGACCGAGCATAGCACCTCGCTCGGTCGGAGATCTCCCGGATATGGGGCATCCATTATTCCCACAATGCCATAATTCCTGGGATGGCTTCACGTCACACAAGTTCACAATGATCATGATCCATAGACTGGTTCACCTCATAATCCAATTGACATGCTGCAGCCAGGTCAGTAGTATTTGTTGATACCTGACTCGCTGTGTCTAATTGATAAATACCGTTGACCTTCGTAGCATTGGCAACTATATTTTCCCCACAATAGACATTACACTTCTCGGCGTCAAAATGCACATCAAGTCCATTAGCTGTCATCTTTCCGACAGAAAGAAGATTTGTTGACAAACCCGGAACATAAATAAGCTCACTTATTTTTGGTAATTGTTGTGTCCTTTTAGCAACAATTTCACATCACCGTGTCCTTCACTATGCAACTTTTGTTTATTTGCCACTGTCACTGAACGCGGAGTATGTACAACATAATTTTGTAGTATATTTTTGTTATTTGTTATATGACATGTCGCACCAGAATCAACATACCAGGCATGAGAGTTCATGTCCACGGCTAATGCTGTCAATAACGTTCCGTTTCAGGCTTTTTCACATATTTTCTCTCCGTTTTCAGGTTTACCAATTTTATTTGCTTTTGTAGCTTTTTAGTAGCACTTTTTAGCATTATGATTGGCCACGCGGGCCACCTTTCTCTGGCGTTTAGCGAATAATCTCTCTTCGATATTTTTGTGGACTGTATTTCAGAAGGTATCTGGCGTCGCCAGGTGAATATGCAGTAATAATTAGATGAAAATGGAAAGGTAAAAGGAGATACGCTTATCGAATTACGGCTTCGGCGAACGGCTTTTACTGTCTTCCCAGTTTTAACAGTTTTCCCAAACACTTTAGTCTTCCCAGAGTTCCTTTAACGTGCGTTCCTATAGGAATGTCTCACTTTCGTGGGCGGGAATTAGTAGCGGAGAAGTCTAATAACACATGAGGCGGCCATCGCACACGCACTCGACGCGACTCTTGCAATATATTGCAGTTTTTGAGTTTGTAGTTACGGGTTACGTACTGTGATACTTATCCTCGAGTCCAGACACTTGTCAACTGTTCATCTGTAAACGCGTACACGGGGATGAAAGAAGATCTGAGTCTCTATACTGACTATATTCACTGACTGAATTACACTGCGTGTTCGCGTGTTCCCTACTGCCCTGTAGCTACGCAACTGGCGAGCCGCGGTCCGACACCACGTCGCCTTACAAAGATTACCAAGTCAGCATTCTATGAAATAAGTAAGTACCTATGTAACTATGTCCCAACAATATTCCCCCTTTAAAAAAAAAATTTGCAAAAAAAAAATCTGTCCTTAGAAACAAAAAAACATGGTTACTCTATCATTACACTGAATAAAAACATTACCGGTTACTAGCTACGAGTAATACAATACATTGCTATCGCTACAAGAATGCGCTGACGTCGTATATTAGGCAAGCAGAGAACACAATCATACAATGTAGACTTACACTAATACACACAAACTTACAATAACTATTAAATTGACAACTCATAATATTAATATTACAAAACCAATAACATGCGCAAGTTGTTGCACCCTAGGCCTACGACATAGTCTTGGCGTCGGTAGATAGTAGATATCTACTACCTACCACTAGCGTGAACACGTGGAGCATATTTTCAGTTATCACACGATTAGAGTTCAATATATAACAGGCGTTTCTGTCACTGGGTTCTGCGGATTTACTTACTCTTTGACACTAGAGCGTCCTTGCTCAACTTTATTTATGATACCCTTGATAACTTTGCCTTTTACATGTTTACTGCACTTTTTAATACACAAAAATAAACACACACTGAACTGTATTGCCGTAATTACAAAAATAAGTATGCCATATACTTCAATTTTTCTTTCAAGCGCGGCTCTAGCAGAGTTTTCAGAACCGGACTACGCAATGACAACTTGCTCGTTTTTAGCCTGGTAATTGCCCATATTGACAAAAATAGCCATATACTACGTGCACAACTCAATTTGAAAATGGTATATAACTCTAATAATATATTATTTTATATAGTACTAAATGTTGTAACAACCTACAATACACACGCACAGGTGGCTTTACGTGCCTAATGCGTGCCGCTGCGTGTGGTACGAGTTACAAGCTTACCGCAACTAGAGTGAGTGTTCGTCCAAGTTCTCCGCACTGTTACTCTCTTATTCATACTGTGGGGAATGTCCACATTAATTCTATCGGACTCGACCAAAATGTATCCCGGCTTAAGCCGATCTACTGAAATATCTACATGTCTGTTATTTAATTGGACTTTAAAAACTTTTATCTGACCTACTTATAACGCGGTAGGGGCCATCATAAGTGCGCGTTTAAAGGCTTCTTCACAGCATCATTCCTAATAAACACATGGGAACATGTTTGCAAATCCTTAAACGTGAACAACTTACGTGTATCGTTATCCGCTCGTGCCTTGGGTCGCAAGCTATGTATCATTTCTCGTAACTTCTCTATGTACGTGTAATAATTAAAATTAACTGTTCCACTTAGCTCGTTGTAAAAATCGCCCGGTAAGCGCAAAGGTTGTCCTAGCACCAACTCTGCTGCGCTAAAGCGGTGTCACACCGACTCGCAGCACGGAGTCAGAATAAAACGGTGGGCAACTCGTCATCCCACGACGTTCTACTTGTTAATCTACATGTAAGAGCTACTTTAAAAGAACGATGCCACCGCTCTATCTTCCCGTTACTTTGGGGGTGATAGGGGGTAGTCCTTATTCTCTGTACACCTAACATTTTTAGTAAGTTACTAAATAATTCGCTCTCGAATTGCCTGCCTTGATCACTCGTTAACCTGGTTGGACATCAGAATCTACAAATCCAATTTTCATAAATCGCTCTGGCGACCGTTTCGGCTGTTATGTCGCTAGTGGCTACTGCCTCTGGCCAAGATGTGAACCTATCTATAATTGTAACGCAATATCTATTACCTCTTTGTGTTGTTTGTAACGGGCCTACTATATCGACGTGTATGTGTTCAAATCTTTCGCTCGGTGTAAACGATCCTAAGCCCGAAATAACATGACGATTCACTTTACTCTTTTGACACGGTATACAGTTTTTAGTCCAATCCCTAACGTCTTCATTCATTCCGTGTCAAATATAACGAGAGGATAACATTGTTAGTGTTGTTCTGATGCCTGCATGACTAATGTTATGTACTGAAAGAAAAATATTATGCTTGCATTTTTTTGGTATATATGGCCTAACATTACCATTCGAAATACCACAATATATACTTTTACTCAAATTAGGTAACATAACTCTTTTTAACTGAATTTGTGACGCATTACAAGTTCCTAAAAAATCTGTAATCTGATCATCATCATCCTGTTGCAACGCTATTTCTTCGTAATCAACTACAGTCGGACACACGATAGTCTCAACACGCGATAAGGCGTCCGCTACTGGATTTTCGCTACCACCTACGTGTTGAATACTATTTGTATACTCGCTAATGTACATTAACTGTCGAATACGTCTAGGTGTATCTTTCTACGAATTGATCTTTGTAAGGGCGTGAGTCAACGGCTTGTGGTCTGTAAATACCGTTAAAGCACGACCTTCAATCATGTTTCTAAAATGCATGATAGACATGTATATGGCAAGTAATTCTCTATCGTATTTACTGTAATTTTATTGCGTCTGCGACAGTTTTTTATTGAAAAATAGCCTAAGAGTGGCCATGCGCTACCGACATACTGCTGTAAAACGACACCAACAGACGTATTTGAAGCGTCTGTCATACTTGATAATGGGACATCCGGGGCCGGGTGAGCGAGTGTCGCGGCGCTTTTAAGGATCTCCATACACTGCTCGAATGCCAACTCCGATTCTCGATCCCAAACTGTCCTAGTTTTGTGTTTCTTTTTAGCGTTGTGCAAAAACTTATTTAAATGCGCATGACTTTCGGCGGCCTTAGGTAGATGCGACCTATAAAAATTAATCATGCCTAAAAACCTCGAAACTTTCAACAGTTTCCGGCTTTGGGTATTCTGTAATAATAGCCTTAACCTTATCGGCCAGCGGGCGTATTCCTTCCTGTGTAACTTTATAACCTAAAAATTCGATTTCTTTTTTACCAAATATACATTTAGATAGTTAATTGTAATTCCTAATTTACTAAATCGTTCAAATACTTGTCTTACGTGCTCTTTATGCGTGACGACATCCTCTGACGCAATTATGACGTCATCGATGTAACAAAATAAGGAACTTTTTTGTTTATCTCCCGTGTTAGAGTCCATTTTTGAAATATTTTCTAAACCTCGTAATACTGTGTTATCCATGAACCTCTGGAAAGTTTGGGCTGCATTATTTAGTCCGAAGGTCATGCGAGTGAATTCATAAAGACCGAACGGAGTAATTATCGCTGTCTTCTCTATGTCATCGGGAGCTATTTTAATAATATGATATGCACGATTTATATCTAATCTAGTGAATATTTTTTTACCTGTCAAACCACCATACCATGCAATCTAGGAACGGGGTATCTGTCCGGCGTAGTCACCGCATTTATTCTACGATAATCGCCACACGGTCGAATCTGGCCATCCTTTTTAGGGACGACGTGCAAAGGACTAGCCCATTGGCTGCAAGAAGGCTGACAAATACCCATTTCCTGCATTAAACGAAATTCCTTCGTTTCTTCGTCTCTTACCTTTGTATATTTCTCCGGAGGAAGCGGGTGGGCGCGCGCATGAACCGGCGGGCCTGACGTCTTTATGCGATGGTAGACTGCATGGTCCGGCACGTCCTTGAAAGACGCGGGTCTGGTAATCTCTGAAAACTGCTCTAATAGGTCGCGGTACGGGCTATCAGACTGAATTGTTGTGACAGAAGGCTTACTATGACTTATGATGCTCCCTATCGCGCATAATGTTGTAACCTGATCAATTAATTTTCTATTGTATAAATCTACCACTAACCTATGTGTTTTTAGGAAATCAGCACCAATAATCAGCTTACTGATATCGCATATTACAAAAGGCCATTTAAAACTACGTCTCAATCCTAAATTAAGTTCTAATGTTACCACACGTATGTATTTATTAAAGTGCCATTTGCCGCGTACAAAGTATATGCACTCCTATCATATTTCTTAAAATTATTAAACTTAGAAACAGGAACGATGGATATGTCGGCACCTGTGTCAATTAAAAAAGTCATACCGCTTTTAGAGTCTGTTACACACAAACGATGGTTTTCATCAAAACAGGCGCACTCTACCATCGCTGCAGACTGCGCCACCTCTAGTTTCCCGACGCCGTTCTCCAGTTACACGGGGACTCACAATTCTTGGCGGCTGCCCGATATCTAAAACGGTACTTGCGTAACCAATCTGCACTCTGTGGAGTGCGCCTGGGACCTCTGGAACGTGAGCTAGACCTGTTCCTATAGCCTTGAAAACGGAAACCTCGCCGATGTTCTCTTCCTCTTATCTCGTTCACCTCTCCTCGTAAATTTTTTATTTCCAGGGACATGTTCCGCATTTCCACCAGCAGCTCAGCATTCACCGTCATATCGTTGGCTGAAATCGACGGCCTATCTATCACCACTATATCTCCGCTCCGTAGGATATCGATGATCTTATCAGCCATGCCGGCGAGCTCGTCTAGCTTGGCTTCGGCGCTGCAGCTTGCGAGGATTGCTCGCACCCATCTTGGCAGTCGCGACATCCACAGGTTCTTCAAAGTGTCACTAGCGGTAGCTGTATTTCTAGCCAGCTCCTTCATTTTAGCGAGTAGACGCTGCTGACCAAGATTCATCTCTTTTACCAGCTTGTGAAATTGAGCTTCAGTTTTTCTTGGTATATTTTTAACAACCTATTTTTCAGGACTGTATAACGTTGCTGTGCCGGAGGATCATCGATCAGGTCTGCCACCTGGCTAAGTTCCTCCTTGTCTATCTTTGCCAAAACTAAATCATACTTCACATTTTCACTTTGGTGTTGCGGTCCCACAACGGCTTCGAACTGGGCGAACCACATGCGTGACATATCAGTCCAGAACGAAGGTATTCTCGTTGAAAGGCTGATGGCAGCCAGGTCGTGGTTGATTTGCTGAGTCATAGGTTGCTGTAGAGCCATCGGTTGCTGCACTCCAGGGTTAGCCATCTTTCACTCGCACTGTATTGTTCGGCACACGTGCACTAAATACGCAGAGTCCGTATGACGCAATATATGACGTGCACGTGGCGCGGCGGTACGGTGAGTTGCGAGGGCGGTAGGAAACTTATCACGTCGGGGTCACCAATTTTGAGTTTGTAGTTACGGGTTACGTACTGTGATACTTATTCTCGAGTCCAGGCACTTGTCAACTGTTCATCTGTAAACGCGTACACGGGGAAGAAAAGATCTGAGTCTCTATACTGACTATATTTACGTTACAAAGATTACCTAGTCAGCATTCTATGAAATAAGTAAGTACCTATGTAACTATTCTCCAACACAGTCGTGTATCTTCGTATCTCTCCGGTTTGCGTCGGAGAGGAAAAGGGAGGGAAATGCTGCTTATCTATCTATATTATGAGATGCCATTCATAGTGGCGTTCGACGCTCATAGATGGCGCTACCATTTCCCCCCGGACTTAAAGGGTTGCCTTTAAAAAAATATAAAAAAAATAATAATTTAGCTATGTTAGGTGTATCCATTATCGCATAACCTATCCATAGACTAAGACAGCGGTATTATTAATTAGCTAAAGCGAAGTAATAACAACTAATCTTATTATCTAGATGCCTAAACTAAAAGAGATCCAGCCTTAGCTAAACCTTACTGCATTGGAAGTGGCAAGAGACGTACGACAGGGCGCACGTAACTTCCCTTTGAAGTTTTCACGATAACAACGCGGGTTGTACCGTCTTTAGAGGTATGTAATTTCTCAACGATGCCTAATGGCCACGAAAGTGTTGTCGAATTGTCGTTGATAATAATCACCAACGTAACTGTATAGGAGACCCAGGACTATTCCACTTGGATCTAGTCTGAAGCTGGTGAAGATATTCTGAACGCCAACGTTGCCAGAACGATTGTACAGGCTTATCTAACAATGTATGTCTCTGGAGTAAACTAGAGGAGTCTACTTCAGGCGCGGGAAGTGATGACAATGGCATTGTCTTTAAGAAATGTGCAGGAGTTAACGCTGACGGTTCCTCGGGATCGCTACTTAATGCAGTGAGCGGACGCGAATTAATTAATGCTTCAACTTGAGCAAGGACAGTTAAAAGCTCTTCATAAGAAAGAATTTGTTGCCCTATGACCTTGAAGAGATGCGTTTTAATTACCTTAACCATGCTTTCCCAACATCTCCCAAAATGTGGTGAATCCGGCGGAATAAACTTCCAATCAATACGATTAGTGGAAAGCTCTTCCTGCAGATGCGTGCGGTACTCCTTATTTAGGAAATTATAAAGGTAGCGTAGATATGAATTTGCACCCCCGAAACAAGTGCCGTTATCCATGTATAAACTCTGTACGGGGCCGCGCCGCGATAGAAATCGTTGTAGGGCGGCCAGAAATGTCACCGTGCTCAAATCCGTCGCAACTTCGATATGCGTAGCGCGCGTTGCCATACACGTAAAAGTACATAACCAGGCCTTACGACCTTTAACACCTCGACCGCGAACTGGGGTGTATTGGAGTGGTCCTGCGTAATCACAACCAGTATGTGTAAACGCTTTGTCCACTTGATTAACGCGCTGACAAGGAAGGTCGGCCATAAGAGGAAATATGGGCCGAAATTCGCGTGGGCGAAATTTAAAACAAGTGTTACATATATGTATCCTGTGGCGAATTGTTCGCTGCGCAGCAAAGATCCAATATTTATGCCGGAGTAAGGACATAAGCAACTCTGGACCAGCATGGAGATGCTTCTTGTGATAAAAATCAACAAAAATATCCACTACATGATCATGACGCGGTAGAAGATAAGGATGCTTATAGTGCACCCCAATGTTATCCAAAGTGTTTAACAAAATCGAAATGTCAACATTATTGTACGCATTTTTTATATCTATAAAACATCCTAAAGTAATTAATTTCCTGCTAAAACATAGTTGAATTTGAGAAACCAATCGAAAAAGACTCTAAACATGAACGCGATTTTCTAAAACCCACAGTGTTCTCTGAGAAGATATTTTTAGACTCTTAGTACCATTCCAATCTATGTTTTAAAATTGTATGGAAAATTTTACACAAACAAGATATAAGGGCAATCGGACGAACATCACGACTTTGAGCATTGTCGTTACCGGGTTTTAGTATAGGGACTATTTTGACATTTCTCCATTGAACTGGAGCAAACCCTATTTCAAGAAATGTGTTGTATAAATGAACTAAAATTTGTTTGCCAATCATAGGGAGGTATTTTATCATTGAGAAGGAAATATATTCCTGACCTGGCGCCGTATCTTTTGATTTAACAGCGCGATTTAATTCATGAATCGAAATTTTACCTTCAAGAACATGATTAACGGAATGAAACTGAGATTTCATGGGAGACACATAATCTGGCGATAAACTCTGTAAGAGCTTGCAGTTTTTTTATCAATATTTGAAGATCCTGGAAGTCTATACCGCTTTAGCCACTTCATCCGGCGCCACATATCATTCGATGATATTGTATGGTCAATATTATTACACAAAGCTTGCAAAGAAAGACGTTGGCCTTTCAAATAAATTTCCGTGCTAACCTTCATCATCAGAATAGTTAAATTTGAGGCGTAGGATACCGTCTAAACGTTGCCAGTGCTAATCTTCTTTCAGCAACAGCACGAGAGATGTCAACATTCCAATATGGCTTCGGGGAAAATTTATTAAGGCGAAGGGGATCTTGACAAACCCTTACAACAGGAATGTGTAAATCTGCAGCACTATTTATGGCACTAATAAATAGGTTATATGCCTCCCGAGGATTATCTGCCAAAGAAAAACCGATCAAAGAATCATGAAGCTTCTTACTATATTTTTCCCAGTTAGCCTTCTTGAAATTTTGCTTTTCATCACCAACTGAGTTCGACGAAGTGTGTGTGGCGAGTTTTATAACCACGTTCCAGATAAATTGTAAAGCAATGTCATTCGAAGCAAACGTAACATCAGGGGATGATTTTTGCAGCCTGCCGTTAACTAATTTGACTCTAGTTGGTGACCCATTCAAACTAACAAAGTTTTTGTCTAGTATAGTATCAAAAAGTTGAACTCCTCTGGGATCCGTCTTATATGACCAACAGGAATGGTGGCCATTGAAATCTCCGGCTACTAAAGATTTATTCTGGCACATATTAAAAATTGTATCCCAGTCACCAGCCGTTGTTCGAACATGTGATGGACACTACATTGAAACTATATTCTTTATATTAGTGCAATTCAAAATTCTAACCCGGAGTATCTGAATTCCAGGATTGACATTATGAACCTGGGATGATTGGTATTTTATGCTAGAGTGAATAACTAAGGCTACACCACCGTATCCATCATCTCGGTTTTGACGTAGAGCACTATATCCCGCTATGCTCAATATACTGTCTGGCTTCAACCATGTTTCGCTTAAAATAGCGATGTGAACTTTTTTTTGAGATAGTATCTGTTCAAAATCCACAAGCTTTGTCCGTACACTGGGACAATTCCATTGGATTATATTAACTGTTTGTTGGACTAACAAATCCATTTTGAATGAATGATTTAATGACCGGCTACTCTGAGAAATAATTTACAATTATGTTAATGATCCAATCGTATATCAACCGACCACATGACTTCAATTTCTCTACAAAACTAATTCTTTTTATAAAAATAATTTCTTTAAATTTCTGTATTAAATGTTTAATGTCCATGTTTCTGGATGCTTGCTCTTGTTCATTTTCTACAGAAAATGGACAAGAGCAAGCATCCATCCATCCATCAAGCATCCATCCATCCATCAAGCATCCATCCATCCAACAAGCATCCATCCATCGAAGGATACATCCTTCGACATATCATCATCCTCCTCAACCACACTTTCCTCCACTAATTCTATATTTTCCTCATTATTGTGCTGTCTTCTTTTTTCCTTCTTGTTTCCTTCTGTGTGCCTAATGAACTAGGTGAAGACTGCCGCGCGTAATGTATGTCTGCCGAAGATTTAAGAATTTCTGCATACAAAGGGTTGTCTTCAGACTGCGTAGGTCTTAGTCGGGAATAACTCGAGGTATTGACAGACTGACTGAACGGTGTTTTATCCTCCTGGGGAGAAGGTGGTACATACATCGTAAGCGCACGTTTAAATGAACAGTTGAATTCCGCCATTATTTCTCTAATTCTTCTCTCTTTGGTGTAAACTGGACACGATTTTGAGAGTGCCATATGTGTACCAGAACACGCATCACGCATTCACGCATCGGAACGTTGTAGTTTCACAGTTCGGATGAGATTTTCCACATTTAAGGCACGTCATATGAATTTGTGCACATGTTCTATGAGACTGACCATACCTCCAACATTTGGAACACTGTGTCACCGGAAATACATAAGGATCTACTTTGACCTTAATTCCGTACGTGTAAACATATGGAGGTAGTGAAGATCCCTTAAAACACAATCGAATGTATTCACTGTTCTCAAATTTACCAGTTTCAAAATTACGTTTCTGCAGTGTTTTTACGCTTAAAATAGGTATATTACTTTCTAATACCTTTAAAATTTCCGCATCAGTCAGATCCTTTTCAACGTCCTTTAAAGTCCAATAAGACATGCATACATCAAAAGTTTTTTGACATTTGTATCCGTGTTCCATAAAGTATTTACAGCTCAATAGTTTTTCTGCGCTAACTTCTTTACTAAACTTTAATAATACTCTATAAGCATTAATATATTTAATTTTAACAATATCATAAATATGTTCATTTTTAAGAATGCGCACTATTTGTTTTACCCCTATTTGTTTAGGCAACGGCTCGTTCTTCGAATACTTACTTCGATTTGTTCCTGCGCCACTCTAACGCTATAATCCTTCGATGAACTACGCGCCATCATTTTACCTCTTCTCCCCACTTCCGTCCATAAATCATCCTCATCTCCCAATCCCCTCTTCTCTGGCCTTTGACTCCCTATTTCTTCATTTATAAGTTCTACACTGCCCTTGTACAATATTGAATTATCCATGTTAGTCTCCACTAAATCTTTTAATCGGTTAATTACAACACAACGCCGTCGTCATCAGGAGAATCAAGTGTACAGCTATCCATAGCCAGTAGGCATGCACCTCATCGTAATTCTTAGAAAAATAACACGACGCGGGAAAACAACACGTAACAAGTCGTATAATACCGAACGCAACGTGCAGCACCGACAGGCGCGCGTGAGCCACTGATTTATAATTTCAGTTCAGAGAGTTACCGTCAATTATTTTTTTTACGTATGTCCATGGTGTGATGAATTTCATAATCATAACAAACACTATCATCATTATTCTCATCATTAGTGTCTTTAATAGTGTTGTCCCATCATTATCATATTTATAGTCAATAGTCAAGAGTTTATACACCTAATTAACAAACATCCGAACATATTTCAGTGGCAACCTGACAACGCGTATCGTGTGGTCATTATGTATGGAGGTGCTGATTTTCGTTATCACCGTCATATTGGCGATGGTAGACAGCTCAAAATGGCCGGACATATTCTTCTGGCTGACCATAGTACTGGTGTTCTTCCTAAACGGTGAGTAAATTTTCACAATTTGTCTAATTACCTGAGACTCAAAGAGGAAGAAGAATTTTGACGTTTTGTCACGACAAACCTAATTCTTCCTCTTCTTTTTGTCTAAAAATACCAGTACCTAAATTATCTGCACAGAATATATCGGATAACCACGGGACTGGTTCAAATGATCAAATGTCATTAAATGTGTATTGCCAAAATTATGGTCTTTAATTTCTTCTTATTAAAGTCTTAACAACAGCTACATATTAATAAAATAGTTTTTTTTTAACAAAATACTAACACTAATTGTTTTATTAAATAAAAACAATTCCAAAACTATTTCAGGTTTCAATGCAATCTTCCAAAACACAGTATACGGAGTAGCTGCCCGTTTACCGCCACAGTACACCGGTGCAGTGGTGCTCGGATCCAACATCTGTGGGACGTTGGTGGCTTTCCTGGAATGGGGCTCCGCTTCCTTCTCCGGCAGCCAACGGACATCAGCCATATATTACTTCATCGTTGGCATGTTTGTGCTGCTGATATGCTTTGACACATACTTTGCGCTGCCATTGAATGTGAGTATTCTTGAACATTTATATTAATGACTATCCGTTGCCTAAAAATTTGTTACAGTGTAATTAGTGCCTAGAGCTTACATTGAACAATCCGATACAGAAATATTTTCTCAAATACAACAAGTACTTGCTGAGATTAGAGTCTTTAATCAAAGAAACTTGTGTTAAAATAACATTTCTACTCTGTCACTGTTATTATATTATGTAACACATAATGTAGCAATATAAGTATTTTGTACCCTATTAATATTGTATAATATAATATTTCAGAGGTTCTACCGCTACCACGAGACGCTACAAGAGCGCACTCTACGTGTTAACCCAGCCTTAGCTGCGAACCAGCCCGCGGCGCCGAAACGCACGCCCTACGCGCTCATACTGAAGCAGGCGGCGGTCCAGCTGTACAACATATTCATCGTGTTCTTCGTCACGCTCACCGTGTTCCCGACGGTGCATAGCGGTAAGGCACCCCGGCCTTACAGAAAACCGGCGTAAACTACGTGCTTATACTGAATCGGCTCTCGGTCCAGCTGTACAAGACATTCGTCGCGTTCTTAGTGACGTTCACCGTGTCTCGCACAGCTTTTATATACTGCGGTCTCGCGGAAAATCGGCGTAAAGTAACGCGTTGTGTTTAGTGCGAGCTAAGGTATGAGAGCCAAGGAAGGGATCAAAAGGCCAGCATCGCACTTTCGGCTGTCATTTTACTGAGATTGAGCCGAATTCTCCCCCATAAATTACAAGGATAGCATGTGGACTTGAGTTCCTCTTAATTTAAGTAGTATTCGTTTGAAAGTACTTTAAGCCTTTTTATCTGTATACAAGGTTGTTTAAAATCAATTACGGATATTTTGGCAATATGATCTACTGTTTATATTAAATACATTTAGGCAGAAAAATTATTGGGAATTTAAAAAAAAATACTAAATGAAATACGCTCTTTATGGCCTTCGTGGCGGTCATCGACCTCACACTTTAAAAAAAGAAGAAGTACAAGAATTTGACGTCTCGTGTGACGACTGTGCGTTTTTAATCACGTGGTAAAACGTGAAAAAATTGTTATTTTTGTTTTTTATATTTTATGAAAATCGTACATATTTAATAGTAAAGTGTTGGTTAAATTGGTTTTAAATAATGTTTAGTGATTAAATATCAACAGTTTGATGGTATATTTTCATTATAGTATATTTTATTTTTTATTTTTTTATTATTATTCTGCCTAACGTCTTGACATTAGCAGTAGATCATAATATGTCTAAAATATCCATAATTGGTTATGAACAATTTAATTATATAATATTTTCTAAATATAATAAAATAAATATTCCTCATTACAGAAATTGAACCGCTGACATTCAAGGGCGAAGGCGGATGGATCGAGAGCTTCCTCTTCACCAACTTCAGAAGGTTGACGTGTTTTGTTACGTTCAATTTGATGGCCATGGTCGGGAGCATCACCGCTAGTACAGTCCAGTTTGTGAGTACTTCTATTACATAATTAGGGCACTTGCACCATAAATATACCGCCTTTTAGCGATCTGTGACCGGAACTGAGATGATAGTTAAATTAAGTGACGCACAGGTCACACGCTGTCCTTGCCATTTCGGATAACGGAGACAGCGACAGCCTGTGAATAGAAAAGCTCAAAATTTTGATTGGCGTTTCAATATTCGGCCGATAGTCGACCATCCGCCGATATCATACACGCGTTTGTGGCGCTGCATAGTTTATAGTGATGCGTTGTACCTAAATAAACAGAATAAAAAAAACTGATTCTGAGAATAAAAAAAACTCACAATTCTTCACTACTTTAAATCCCTATGACATAAATTATAAGTTTTACTAACCAATGTGAGTCTATGTAACTTATAAATAAAATTCATTAATTCATAGTTACAATACGTAAGGGAGTCGGGACTACTACGTCTTATAATCTCGGAATAATTGCAGTTGAAAAAATTTGTCTCTAATAACAATGAAAAAGAAAAGTGGTAAATAAAAAAATATAAATTACATACCGTTTATTTCAGGCTGCATATTATAAATACCTTATAGACAATATACGTATATTCCTTAGTCTTTGTTTATTCTCGGCTACGGCCGAGAAACTCGGCCCATTTTGGCCGAGAGCCGAGACCGAGATGTCGGCTCGATTTTTGGCCTTTCTGACTGCAACCATAATCCATACTAATATTTTTCCAGCCCAATAGCAAATGGCTATGGGTGTTCACCACCGTCCGTATTCTCTTCATACCCCTGTTCTTGCTGAGCAACTACCAACCCATGGGCAGAGTGAGGACGCTGCCGGTGCTGATCACCAACGACTGGGCATACTGGGTGCTGGCTGCGTTGATGGGCTGGAGCTCCGGGCATGGTAGCTCATTGGGCATGATGTATGTTAGCAGGTAAGTTTTTTATTTTATTTAGTAAACAAATAGGTGATGAAAACCTTTGTACGGTTGTGGTGGGCCAAGCTTGAGAAGACCTTATCCTGCTCATCGCGCTATGTAGCGGTAGTAGTAGGAGAAGGCTGGTTCTCCATTAAAGGGAAAGCCTGTAGATGTAAGATCAGTTGCAGACTTATTTTACCTGTCTTAAGAAATTTAGAACCTCGGACAAAAAAACTGTCGTGTCCGTAAATAAAGCAGGCAATACAAGCAAGTGTTCCTGATATATAAGGCAGTGTTGTGGGTTACGACTTACGAAGGTTCAAGCTGTACTGTCATAGTTATTGTGTCGTAATTGGACGTAAGTCTGCGTGAATCGCGATGTACGCACACGTCGCTACCGATGTACAGGCTTAATTTTTTAGTTACGCCTGAAAGGCGAAATCGTTACTATGAAGAAAAACGAAAATGCTAAAGTCGCCCGAACGAGCCCGATGTGGATAAACATTATAACTTCATCATAAAATGTTTATAAATCAATATTCGAAGCTCGGAAATTAACCAACTGGTTTGAAGTGAAGTGTAATATTGTTGTTAATAAGTAATAAGTCAATAACGGCACAAAATTGTTTAGATAATCCTTCTACTATTATAAATGTGAAAGTTTGTGAGGATGGATGGATGTTTGTGACTGAGCGGATTTTGATAAAATTTGGTATGGTTCGGGATTTAGACATAGGCTAGATAATGCCTCATGAGTTCATTAAGCTAAATATGGTCTTAGGGCCAGCCACACCGTCCACACCAAAGCGTCACAAGAACACTACACAAGACGACACACGTCGTTTCATTGCAAGAGTTCGAATTTCGAGTTGCACCGGGCTGCGAAGCGCGACGCCGCTCTTGCAATGAAACGTGTATCTTCTTGTGTAGTAAATAAAGTTCAATTTTGAATCGCCATCTTAAAAAATGTGATTCTCAGTGTGACTGACGCTAATTCAACAGTGGTGAAGGAACCGCAGCAATTTTTAATTCATTAAGGCCGCTGCTCAAACATAGCGGCGGGCGGTGGGGCGCGTAGTTCAATATACATGTTCAATTTACAACTGTTTCATTGACAACAGCTACACCCACATTTTAGGTGAGTTTTGACCTCTATTTGCTTGTATTTTCAGCACCGTGGCTCCAGAGCACGCGGCCACCGCAGGCATGTTTGGCGGAGCTACGCTAGTCACTGGCTTAGTTTCCGGCATTACTTTCTCTCGCTTCGGCCCGGAGATTGTATCTATGAGCTTGTGGAAAGGCATGTAGCGACTAACGACGTATGCCGGAACATTCTGGAATATTCTAGAACATGTCGGATTGTAAGTGAAGTAAAACACAACAAGTAAATTGATGACAATCGACAAAGTGAAGTGAGTTATAAGTTGACAAGTGTAAGCTGGGTGTATGTATCAAAGAAATTGTAATAATGTGCATGACATGTATTATACACAACACAATAGATTATATATATTGGACTACATATTTGTATCAGTAGAAATTTCTATGGCTGGAAAAATTGAATAATTAGCAGCCATGTCAAAAATTATGTAACTTTCATAATACATAATGTAGGTACATAAGAAACAGTGCCATTTTTGGCATGACATTATAATATTATAGTTGAGGCATTTCTTTAAAATATTTGAAAATATTTGAAGAAGATGATTGGTCATGCTTGACTTGGTTTGACATATTGGCCAATCACAAATGTTTTGGGCTTCCTGTAAAAAAAAAACAGTCATAGACGTTTCTATATGAAAATCATTGAATTATAAAACATGTTAAGAATTGGTGATTTTATAATATGAGATTTATCGTATATTGTTTTGCATTTCCCGTCGAAGTATATACATATTGTTGAATGTAGATTATTGTATATTTAGTACATAACGTTATGTAGGTACAGTGTTATCGTGTTACATTTGACAGACCGCATTTACGAATTGATACAATAATAAATTTTG
Source organism: Phengaris alcon alcon (assembly GCA_037179445.1). Taxonomy (NCBI): domain Eukaryota; kingdom Metazoa; phylum Arthropoda; class Insecta; order Lepidoptera; family Lycaenidae; genus Phengaris; species Phengaris alcon. The sequence continues at coordinate 3,186,878 of JAYRCH010000097.1, forward strand.
AATAAGTTAACACATTTACATCATGGAACAATATATTATTACGCTATATAAATGACTTTATCAGGATTGCCAATTTTTCCCTATTTTAAGGGAGAATTTTGTAGCAAATTGGCAATCCAAGAAACTGTTTTTCTAGGGTTGCCAATTTACAAAATTTACAAAGTTTGTCTAATCTGATATTTTACCAGGAAAGATGAAATATTGACTTAAAAATTATTTACATTATTCCTTATCCTAACTTTAAAAGAAGAAATAAAACAAGAGTATAACGTAATCACTTAGAAAAGTAGAATGCCAATGCACAAAACTTTCCAATGAAGGTGTTTTTCAACTGTTTTGTTCTGTGGTGTATGTGTGCATGCAACCTTATTTACGTCCTTAGGTATAACGATTTTTTATATTAATCCAAAGCTGCTAATTGTAATTATAATATTATAAATCGACGAATATTGCAGTATCGTTCGAAAAGAGTACATCAACTTTTGGAAAGAGATATTTGGCTAGTGTCGGCTTTGTAGAGCATTATTTTTTCTTACGCACAAAGTACTAGTGGACAAACGTAACGTTATCGAATGAGATTTGCATGACAGCGCCCATACAAATTTCATTTGTTAACATTACGTTTACGACGCTGTCAAATGTTCCTGCTAGGTCCCCAGTTGGCGCCAGCGACCTAATATGTCACATTGGCGGTATTTGACAGAGATGTTTCTTTTTTTCATAAATATGGCGGTACGGTTTAAAACCATTGCCAGTGTCAAGTTAAAAAGGCGGAAAAATAGAATTTTTGTTTCAGTTTTCAACACAGTTTTCCTAAATATCGTCAAGTTCAAAGTCTAGTCAAAGTTCAAATAAAACGTCAGTGCAGTTAATGAGTCAAGTCAATCGATTCAGTAAAGTGTAAGACGGTTTATTGAAACTTTCTAGGGAGTTTTGGAGGGAACACAAAATAGCACGCTTTTTGAAGTTGTTCACACGGGCATGTTAAGGAAAATTCATCTTACTAATATTATTAATGTGTAAGTTCGTGAGGATGGATGGATGTTTGTTACTCTTTCACGCAAAAACTACTGAACGGATTTTGATGAAATTTGGTATGGTAGTAGTTTAGGCTCTGGATTAAAACATGGTCTACTTTTTATCCCGGAAAAGTAAAGCGTTCCAGCGGGATACTCGATAGTATATTTACGCGGGTGGAGCCGCGGGAAATAGCTAGTCGTTAATATTCTATCAAATTACACATGAAAAAACCGAAATAACACATATTTTAGAAAAATTACAAAAAACAACAGTGTCACTCTTCCACGTCCCCGCCAAAACTCCGACAGAAATGTTGCTGTAAAAAGCCGCCGTATACACTAGCCGAATATTCCTTTCCAAAGGTCAATATGCATTCTTTTCGACCTAGTGCTGTACACTTGTATTGATAGGACTGACAGTTTGATAACTTATTGATACGGTTTTTCATCGCAATAATGTTTAAAACCAAAATTTGCTACACATTCTAATTTTTGCATATTAATATAAGAGTTATGAGGCATATTATAGTTAAGGTATAGTAATATATTTTAGTAAGATTGAGTTCCGAAGTTGACCGTTTTATTTATTTTTTTGACAGACTGATAACTAACCTAACCTAACCGCTCAGTTATTTGAGTAACCAAGTTACTAAGGTAACAGAAGTAACTCAGGTATTGAAGACAATTTTAAATAAAGCGTTACGATAATAATTGACGAATGCCTTACTACCACTGCACCCGTTTTTAATGTATGAATTGAGAACTCGGTGCAAATTGGTGGAATGTTAGAAATTGTATTGTACTATTCATTAATTAACCAAAATGTTTGATTTTTCTTTATTTGTGTGTTTATCTTACTATCGTTTTATTTAATTTATAGTAAAAAAAATTTGATTTTTTTTGTTTTAATTTCATTCCTGATTTCAGTAGTTTTCGTATCAGAGTGCCGAGTGCGGATTTTTGTCGCTACTCGTCGTGAAGAAATTAGCTACAATTTGTATGGCGTCGAAGCAGCGCCTCTAGTGGCAAACAATGGTAACTAATCGTAGCCATACAAATCGTAGTTAACTTCTTCACGGCTAGTAGTGACAAAAATCGCACTCAGCACACAGCTAGGGACTTACAATCTGTGGTTTTTACACAACTTAGTATTTACTATTTGCTCTATAATATACTTCACTTAAGTACATAATAATGACACTAGTACCTACCTACTCTAGAGCTAATTCTTAGTGAATATTTATACTATCTCTAGAACACATGCCGTATATAAATTTTTAAACTATTGACCATTTTGATATTTAGCTCCATAATTGCACATAGCACATATTAGTGCGACTTGATTACTTGACTCGACTTGAGTGAGAAACCAATTTGCAATTAATATTCATGACTAAAATTCGGATTTGCGGAGATCTGGGTTAAAATATCACGCCTTCTCTTTCGTTCAACGAAGAACGGTAGAGATAACGTGACATTTAACCTAGGGTTAATTCAGATCTACGTAAGGGGGCCTAATGATACTTGAGTAGGTATATGTTTATCAAACTTTTTGTATACTCAGTTCAAATTATTTTATATGCTTTGCAGCATAATTTTAAAATTATCTTTACCATACCTGATTTCTATATTTTATTATTAATATTCAAGGAGAAAAATTCATTTGTGTAGTTAAATGTTAAATAATAGTGAAACTACTTATCCCAAGTCGAGTTTACTCGAGCACTACTATGACGCACTCCTGTATTGTCGAAGGCTGTGAAATTAGCTTTAACCTCTCCACAGTAGAGAATCATTTGACATTACCTCATCAGCATCACAGAGTTACAATGAATGCAAAATATTTTATATTTGTATTGTTTCCTTTCGTCGTACTATTCGTAATGTCCATACCTCGTAAGTAAGTTATCATGTTTTAGTACTTGAGTAGCGAACTTTTCACACTGTAGAATTAAGTTTAGACTTTAAAAGCCTCGTTACTATTTCAGTACCTGCTTATTTGAAGACCATTGACCATCTTAATCCTTTTCACACCTTCGAGTACAAATGTAAAAATTGGGCCTTTTAGACTTATGCTTGTATATTTGCCTTATAGACATTCTAACTTGTATATAACATAAGTAGTAAAAAAATGATATTATAAACTATAAAAGAAGGAAGGAACTGTAAGTCGCTAATTGGTATATTTATATAACGTTGTTAAAAATAAAAATCTATTACGGATATTTTGCGAATACGATCTTCTGCAGCTTAAGTAAAGACGTTTAGTCAGAACAGATAAAAAAAAACATAATTATAAAATAACATTGAGCTCTATAAGACGCTAAAACATTATTCGCACAGAAACAGCTGATTTAAAAGGAAGCAAAGACTGACTAAATAACAAATACATCAGCTGTGTGAGGTTAATGATCTCAACAGCGCCGTAAAGAGCGTAATTAATTTTATTTAGGTACTAGTTATATTTTTTTTTTAATTTCAAATTATTTTTCTGCTTAAACGGCTTAACATAAGCAGTAGATAATATGCCCAATATATACGTAATTGATTATGTACAACCTTAAATTTAGTAGTCTCCTAGATATTTGTGAGAAACAATTGCGCATACTACTGATACTAGAAATGGAATAGAATAAATGCGCAGGCACTTGTTGAATTATTATTTACCGTAATATCGAGGAAACTGAATGTTTAGTAGCTCCTAAAATTGCCCATATGTTACCACTTCCCGACGCGACGCGATTTTCATCAAAAGATAATGTTAATTTTCCTAAAAACTATTTCCAGTAAGAATGAACAATATAAATAAAGGATTGTAAGCAAATTGACAATAATAATAGCCGTTCATCCGATTCGTATTTTTTCACTTTTTCAATTTATAAAACCATTTTGTAACACGAAAATAATCTTTCTCTTCTTCTGATAATACGAAATAAACAAATTATACACTTTCTTTGAATTTACTTTTCCTAGTACTTAGATACCCTTTTGTCCCGTAGCCAAGATACTTGGACAACTGTAACTTGTAAGTATGGATACTTAACTGTAATCTATCCCCTTTACTTATAAAAGATTTACACAACGGATAACTTAAACAACGTTGCTGTCTTTGTCTGTTAAGTGACTTTTCCAACGCATCAGACAAAGACAGCAACGTTTAAGTTATCCGTTGTGTAAATCTTTTATTAGTAAGGGGGTTTAAGTTTATTATTTACCTATTATTTTTGATTATTTACATATATTTTTATTATAGTAATTATCCAAATAAAGCCCAGCAGACTTACGCCCTTAATTAATTAATAACGTATCTAAAATCTTAGATTGACTTCAATCTTGGATTCTCAAACAAAAATTGACGTAAATTGACGTGAAGTTAATCCTAGGATCGTTGAAATGTATTCAAATCTGTATCTCAGATAGCTAAAATGAGATAAATATTGATCATTAATTTCGGGCGTTAATGGAAAAAGGATGCAGAAATGAAAATAAATTATATTGCTCTTTATAATAGATATTGTTGGGACATAGTTACATAGGTACTTACTTATTTCATAGAATGCTGACTTGGTAATCTTTGTAAGGCGACGTGGTGTCGGACCGCGGCTCGCCAGTTGCGTGGTTACAGGGCAGTAGGGAACACGCGAACACTTAGTGTAATTCAGTCAGAATATATAGTCAGTATAGAGACTCATATCTTTTCTTCCCCGTGTATACGTTTACAGATGAACAGAAGACAGTGCCTGAACTCGAGGATAAGTATCATAGTACGTAACAATAACCACGAACTCAAAATTGGTGACCCCGACGTGATAAGTTTCCTACTGCTCTCCCAACTCACCGTACCGCCGCGCCGCGTGCCACGTTACATATTGCGTCATACGGACTCTGCGTATTTAGTGCACGTGTACCGAACAACACAGTGCAAGTGAAAGATGGCTAACCCTGGAGTGCAGCAACCGACGGCTCTACAGCAACCTATGACTCAGCACATCAACCACGATCTGGCTGCCATCAGCCTTTCAGCGAGAATACCTTCGTTCTGGACTGATATGCCACGCATGTGGTTCGCCCAGGTCGAAGCCGTTGTGGGACCGCAATACCAAAGTGAAAATGTGAAGTATGATTTAGTTTTGGCAAAGTTAGACAAGGAGGAACTTAGCCAGGTGGCAGACCTGATCGATGATCCGCCGGCACAGCAACGTTATACAGTCCTGAAAAATAGGTTGTTAAAAATATACCAAGAAAGCGCTGAAGCTCAATTTCACAAGCTAGTAAAAGAGATGGATCTTGGTCAGCAGCGTCCATCGCAGCTACTCGCTAAAATGAAGGAGCTGGCCAGAAATACAGCTACCGCTGGTGACACTTTGAAGAACCTGTGGATGGCGCGACTGCCAGGATGGGTGCGAGCAATCCTCGCAAGCTGCAGCGCCGAAGCCAAGCTAGACGAGCTCGCCGGCATGGCTGATAAGATCATGGATAATCTACGGAGCGGAGATATAGTGGCGATAAATAAGCCGTCGATTTCAGCCAACGATAAGACGGTGAATGCTGAGCTGCTGGTGGAGATGCGGAACATGTCCCTGGAAATAAAAAATTTACGAGGAGAGGTGAACGAGATAAGAGGAAGAGAACATCGGCGAGGTTTCCGTTTTCAAGGCTACAGGAACAAGTCTCGCTCACGTTCCAAAGGTCCCAGGCGCACACCACAGAGTGCAGATTGGTTATGCAAGTACCATTTTAGATATCGGGCAGCCGCCAAGAATTGTGAGTCCCCGTGTAACTGGAGAACGGCGTCGGGAAACTAGAGGTGGCGCAGTCTGCAGCGATGGAAGAGTGCGCCGGTTTTTATGAAAACCATCGTTTGTGTGTAACAGACTCTAAAAACGGTATGACTTTTTTAATTGACACAGGTGCCGACATATCCATCGTTCCTGTTTCTAAGTTTAATAGTTGTAAGAAATATGATAGGAGTGCATATACTTTGTACGCGGCAAATGGCACTGTAATAAATACATATGGTGTGGTAACATTAGAACTTAATTTAGGATTGAGACGTAGTTATAAATGGCCTTTTGTAATATGTGATATCAGTAAGCCGATTATTGGTGCTGATTTCCTAAAAACACATAGGTTAGTGGTAGATTTATATAATAGAAAATTAATTGATCAGGTTACAACATTATACGCGATAGGGAGCATCATAAGTCATAGTGAGCCTTCGGTAACAACAATTCAGTCTGATAGCCCGTACCGCGACCTATTAGAGCAGTTTCAGAGATTACCAGACCCGCGTCTTTCAAGGACGTGCCGGACCATGCAGTTTACCATTTCATAGAGACGCCAGGCCCGCCGGTGCATGCGCGCGCCCGCCCGCTTCCTCCGGAGAAATATACAAAGGTAAGAGACGAATTTCGTTTAATGCAGGAAATGGGTATTTGTCAGCCTTCTTGCAACCAATGGGCTAGTCCTTTGCACGTCGTCCCTAAAAAGGATGGCCAGATTCGACCGTGTGGCGATTATCGTAGATTAAATGCGGTGACTACGCCGGACAGATACCCCGTTCCTAGATTGCATGATTTTACTTATAGTTTGACAGGTAAAAAAATATTCACTAGATTAGATATAAACCGTGCATATCATATTATTAAAATAGCTCCCGAGGACTTAGAGAAGACAGCGATTATTACTCCGTTCGGTCTTTATGAATTCACTCGCATGACCTTCGGACTAAGGAATGCAGCCCAAACTTTCCAGAGGTTCATGGATAACACAGTATTACGAGGTTTAGAAAATATTTCAAAAATAGACTCTAAAACGGGAGATAAACAACAAAGTTCCTTATTTTGTTACATCGATGACGTCATAATTGCGTCAGAGGATGTCGTCACGCATAAAGAGCACGTAAGACAAGTATTTGAACGATTTAGTAAATTAGGAATTACAATTAACTTATCTAAATGTCTATTTGATAAAAAAGAAATCGAATTTTTAGGTTATAAAGTTACACAGGAAGGAATACGCCCGCTGGCCGATAAGGTTAAGGCTATTACAGACTACCCAAAGCCGGAAACTGTGGAAAGTATGAGAAGGTTTTTAGGCATGATTAATTTTTATAGGTCGCATCTACCTAAGGCCGCCGAAAGTCATGCGCATTTAAATAAGTTTTTGCACAACGCTAAAAGGAAAGACAAAACTAGGATAGTTTGGGATCGAGAATCGGAGTTGGCATTCGAGCAGTGTAAGGAGAGCCTTAAAAGCGCCGCGACACTCGCTCACCCGGCCCCGGATGTCCCATTATCAATTATGACAGACGCTTCAAATACGTGTGTTGGTGCCGTTTTACAGCAGTATGTCGGTAGTGCATGGCAACCCTTAGGCTATTTTTCAAAAAAACTGTCGCAGACGCAACAAAATTACAGTACATACGATAGAGAATTGCTTGCCATATACATGTCTATCATGCATTTTAGAAACATGATTGAAGGGCGTGCTTTAACGGTATTTATAGACCACAAGCCTTTGACTCACGCGCTTACAAAGATCAATTCGGAGAAAGAGACACCTAGACGTATTCGCCAGTAAATGTACATAAGCGAGTATACAAATAGTATTCAACACGTAGGTGGTAGCGAAAATCCAGTAGCGGACGCCTTATCGCGTGTTGAGACTATTGTGTGTCCGACTGTAGTCGATTACGAAGAAATAGCGTTGCAACAGGATGATGATGATCAGATTACAGATTTTTTAGGAACTTGTAATGCGTCACAAATTCAGTTAAAACAAGTTATGTTACCTAATTTGAGTAAAAGTATATATTGTGATATTTCGACTGGTAATGTTAGGCCATATACTTATACCAAAAAAATGCAGGCGTAATATTTTTCTTTCAGTACATAACATTAGTCATCCAGGCATCAGAACAACACTAAAAATGTTATCCTCTCGTTTTTTTTGGCCAGGAATGAATAAAGACGTTAGGGATTGGACTAAAAACTGTATACCGTGTCAAAAGAGTAAAGTGAATCGTCATGTTATTTCGGGTTTAGGATCGTTTACACCGAGCGAAAGATTTGAACACATACACGTCGATATAGTAGGCCCGTTACAAACAACACAAAGAGGTAATAGATATTGCGTTACAATTATAGATAGGTTCACATCTTGGCCAGAGGCAGTAGCCACTAGCGACATAACAGCCGAAACGGTCGCCAGAGCGATTTATGAAAATTGGATTTGTAGATTCGGATGTCCAACCAGGTTAACGAGTGACTAAGGCAGACAATTCGAGAGCGAATTATTTAGCAGCTTACTAAAAATGTTAGGTGTACAGAGAATAAGGACCACCCCCTATCACCCCCAAAGTAACGGGAAGATAGAGCGGTGGCATCGTTCTTTTAAAGTAGCTCTTACGTGTAGATTAACGAGTAGAACGTCGTGGGATGACGAATTGCCCACCGTTTTATTCGGGCTCCGTGCTGTGAGTCGGTGTGACACCGGTCTTAGCGCAGCAGAGTTGGTGCTAGGACAACCTTTGCGCTTACCCGGCGATTTTTACAACGAGGTAAGTGGAATAGCTAATTTTAATTATTACACGTACGTAGAGAAGTTACGAGAAACGATTCATAGCTTGCGACCCAAGGCACGAGCGGATAGCGATACACGTAAGTTGTTCACGTATAAGGATTTGCAAACATGTTCCCATGTGTTTATTAGGAATGATGCCGTAAAGAAGCCTTTAACGCCCACTTATGATGGCCCCTACCGCGTTATAAGTAGGTCAGATAAAGTTTTTAAAGTTCAATTAAATAACAGACATGTAGATATTTCAGTAGATCGGCTTAAGCCCCTCTCGGGCTCTACCAAAATGTATCCCACATTTTGGTAGAGCCCGATAGAATTAATGTGGACATTCCCCATAGTATGAACGAAGAGAGTAGCAATGCGGAGAACTTGGACGAACAGTCAGACTCACATAGTTGCGGTAAGTTTGTAACTCGTACCACACGCAGCGGTACGCACGTAAAGCCACCTGTGCGTTTTCTATAGTAGGTTGTTATAACAATTTAGTACTATATAAAATAATATATTATTAGAGTTCTATACCTTTTTCAAATTGAGTTGTGCACGTAGTCTATGGCTATTTTTGGCAATATGGGCAATTACCAGGCAAAAAAGTTGTCATTGCGCAGTCCGGTTCTGAAAACTCTGCTAGGGCCGCGCTTGAAAGAAAAATCGAAGCATATGGCATACTTATTTTTGTAATTACGACAGTACTCTTCAGTGTGTGTTTATTTTTGTGTATTAAAAAGTGCAGTAAACATGTGAAAGGCAAAGTTATCAAGGGTATCATAAATAAAGTTGAGCAAGGACGCTCTAGTGTCAAAGAGCAAGTAAATCCGCAGAACCCAGTGACAGGAACGCCTGTTATATATTGAACTCTAATTGTGTGATAACTATAAAATGCTCCATGTGTTCACGCTAGTGGTAGGTAGTAGATATCTACTATCTACCGACGCCAAGACTATGTCGTAGGCCTAGGGTACAACAACTTGCACATGTAGTGGTTTTGTAATATTAATATTACGAGTTTGTCATTTTAGAAGTTATTGTAAGTTTGTGTGTATTAGTTTAAGTCTACATTGTATGATGGTGTTCTTTGCTTGCCCAATATACGACGTCAGCGCATTCTTGTAGCGATAGCAATGTATTGTATTACTCGTAGCAAGTAATCGGTAATATTTTTATTCAGTGTAATGATAGAGTAACCATGTTTTTTTATTTGTTTCTAAGGACAGATTTATTTGTTTGTAAAAAAAAAAAAAAAAGGCGGGGAATATTGTTGGGACATAGTTACATAGGTACTTACTTATTTCATAGAATGCTGACTTGGTAATCTTTGTAAGGCGACGTGGTGTCGGACCGCGGCTCGCCAGTTGCGTGGTTACAGGGCAGTAGGGAACACGCGAACACTTAGTGTAATTCAGTCACAAAATATAGTCAGTATAGAGACTCATATCTTTTCTTCCCCGTGTATACGTTTACAGATGAACAGAAGACAGTGCGAACTCGAGGATAAGTATCATAGTACGTAACAATAACCACGAACTCAAAAATATTAATACACTTGGGTTAGGGCCTGTTTTACATTCTTATATTACGTGTCGCATAGCTTATACGGAGGTTTTGTCGCTGCTCACTTTATGTCGAACGACAGAGATAAAACATACAAATAAGCTATCTGAAACTTATCGATAGATTGTGAAACAGGCTCTTAGTATAATATTATATTCATTAGTACCATAAACACATACATTACTTCTTACAAGTACATACTTATGAGTAAGAAATAAGCGGAACAGCACAAAACGACAGCGAAGTTAGAAAATAATAAAATTCAATAAAATAAGTAGGTAGGTACATGGGATTGACATAATATTATTATTTCGTCTCTAAATCACATGTCTACTGCCGTACATCGCAGAAATCCGCAATTTAAAGTCGAAATAATATGTTTACCTAATACATTTTACTAGCTGACCCGTGCCCACTTCGTTGGGCGTTAAACATTTTTTGATGATGATGAGGGTAAAAAGTATCCTCAGTTACGCCTTATAATATCAGCTATCTGCCAGTGAAAGTCTCGTGAAAATCGGTCCAGCCGTTCCAGAGATTAGCATATACGGTTATTGCGGTATATTTACCGTATATAATATGCATTAAGTAAAAAGCTGTCAATTTGAAATTACAAACGGACACTTTAATTTTATTTATCTGTATAGAATAGATGATCTTATTTTCATTTTCATAGAAAATATATGATCGCAATAAATTTTGGCTAAAGGGCCTGTTCAGTCGCCGACGGACTCGGTGTTATACCACTTTTGCCAAGTAAGTAAGTGGTTTTTTGGTCGAAGAGTTCGACTGTCGTGTTCGAGTGTGACTGACATCATGACTGTCGGCGACCGTACATTTTATTCGTTACGAACTTCGCTATCGCTCCGATATTGTATACATCGTGTGGTTAGGGCCCCAATTCCAAGAATGTTTTAGGTTAGAGCGCAGGGCGTGGGGAGTCCAAGGGCAGGTTGAGGGCGAAGGCCGAGATGAGGGCGAGGGCCTCCGCAGGCTTGTCCTCGGGCACCATGTGGCCGGCGCCCCGCACCATCACCTCCAGAAACCTTCCCGCTGTCTTGTAGTACCTGGGGAAAAGACAATTTAGCACGAACGGCTCAGTTGCAGTTTTTGTAGTATTCGACTTCAAATTAAAACAAATTCTTTATTAAACACACACATACCTAACAATATACAATAGAATAAAAATGTAATGCACATCACATCAATCTAATCCCATGCTAAATTAAGAGTTGTGTTATGGCAATCAGCAACGGATACTTTACGTACTGTTGAGTCATTGACCTTCCAAATGAAGTGGTATGATAAATCTTGAAATTCTAAGAACTGTGTAAGTCCTTGATTTTGGGATGTGATTTTTTTATATTTTTGTAGGCGAAGTTAAAATCTACTTTTATAAATAAAAATGTCCCGTTATTGAGGTTTTTTCGAGTTATTCAATAAAATAAAATAAACGTTATAAAATAGTTTTCTTAGACTATAAAAATATTAAAACTAAATGTTCCATATTTTATGTTCATCCATCCATCGATGAAATAAATCCACTGATTGTAATATGTACCATTTTTTTTCAAAAATCCGGCGAAAATATTCGGGTCCTGGGGCCAATTCTCGTATATTTTATTATCGGTTAAATCGCGTTTCGGTTTTCAGGCTGTCCCGCTCGCGCGCGCGCATGCGAATATGACGCGAATGCGAATGAGTCATTGCGTGGACCGAACTAAGATTAGCGGGACGAGACGATACGTGACACGGCGCTTCATTTTTAAGATAGCGATTGAAAATTGAACTTTATTCACTACTCTTATGTAGTTAAACGTTTTATTGGAATAATTCTAATGTCAAATTGCACCGCTCTTGCAATATAACGTGTATATTGAATAAAGTACAATTTTGAATCATTATTTGAAAAATTGCAGCGCCGTGTCGCGTATCGTTTCGGTGTGAGCTGACCCTAACATTTCTAAACTCTGTGTATATATAGTATCTGTGTCTTGCCACAGAGTAGAAAATATATATACGTACAGGGAAATAGCTTTCATAGAACGAGCCAAATCGATTCAAATTCGAAAAAATTTAACGTTTTTCAACAGCCCACAATTTTTCCACACGATCGTGGATACGCCGTATGCTTGTAATAGTGCAATCAAAGTAACTAATAAAACAGCTAATATGTAGCTGTTTATCTGTTCCTCTTTGTTTAATCTGTGTTCTTACCCAGCCACGACCTCCACATCTGGGTAGCGCCACACCCGACGCGGGGCGGTGCTGTACTCCGCGGCTCCCTCGAAGACCAGCGAGTTATAGGTGAAGACTGACGCGTGGTACGGGACCATCGTGTCCAGGTGACCACTAAAACAAACAATATTAAGGTGGGCGGACCATGGAAGGCCACTCTAACGAGTAAACGCTTTTTATTCGTTTATTTACTGGATAAATGAAAGAAAAAACACATTAAGTAATACTTTGTTTCGTTGTGTACTATTGAAATATTTTTTTAACCCAGCTTTAAACACTATTTATTAAACTTAAGTCTTATTAACCTCTTCCAAATGGCTTTGCAATTTCTAGTATAGCCTGCAAGAGTGGAATGGCGAAGGTCGGTACGTCCTTAGCGATTCCAGATCGGCTCTCCAGGCAGTCACCCTTAGTTCCCCTCATCCCCTGGCAGTGGAAACAAGGGCGGCCCTCCGAAAAACTGCATCGCAGAAGCGGGAGGTCTCCCTGTTTTGGATTAAGGCGCACGCAGGGTTGAGAGCGAATGAGAGGGTTGACGAACTAGTCAAGGAGGCCGCGCTGGGATCGAAAAGGAAACCTGACTACGATCTGTGTCCTGTTTCATTCGTCAAGCATATTTTAAGAGAGGATACGGTTGAGGAATGGGACAAGAGATATGAAGTGGGAGGAACGGCCGGAACCACGAAGCTCTTTTTCCCAAGCGCTGCTGCTGCATACAAGATAGTCAATAAGATAGTAGTAATAAGATAGTAGTAGATAGTAGAATAGTAGGAATGAGTATTATTTTGATATCAAATAAATTGCTAATGCGTTTTATAATGAAATAAAAAACTTTTTTTTCCTAAAATGGCTGTACTTGAGGGGTCCGTTTTTTGTAAGGCCAAAATTTTCCAAAGCCTGAGAATTTTCCTTTTCTAACCTATCCTAAATCTTATAAAACATAGAAATATTAATATAAAACATTCTTAAACTTTAACAATACGCATTTCAAACTAAAAACTAAGTGTTTACATGTTCATGATTTATAGATGTTCCTTGTAAGTCCCATGTATCCTACCAAGGCCAACCGTCAAATTTTTGATTGGCCTTATAAGGAACTACCGACTTCCCTAAGAACACTAGCAATATTTTAACATAAATCGAGGAAAAAATATTTCTTTTTTCTTTAGTACTATAAAAATCCTTATATGACAATTCACAGTAAAAAATACGAGAATATAATAGGTTATTTAACTACAAAACTAACGTTTTGCTGTGCGCGCGAATAACAATTGTAACGTCGACGACCGAAGTCTACGCAACGTGGGATCGCACTGCCAAAATAGCGGCGCGAGCGACTTGCCGTCGCGGTTGTGGCCATGAGTTTGATGGATCTTAGTATGTAATAGATGGAATATGTCCTTACGTGTCAATTACTACTACTTTTTAATAGTTGGCCTTCAAAGGAGCGTGGCCTTCCATGGTCCACCCACCTTATTCAAGTTTTAAAATACGATACGTTTTCAATTACGAATGTCATTAATTTTTTACATATGTAAACTGTATGTGGATTTTTCTCTCCTTACTTAATTTGTCTATGTTAGGGCTATATGATCCGGAATCCGGTAGGCAGCGGAAAATCCAAATCTTCACAAATAGAACTCTCTATCTGAACTCTGTGTCCCATGTGAGCGCTCGAGCTTAATCATATGCACGATGGCTTCGTATGATCTTGATTATATATGAGCTGTTTTAAGGTATATGACCGTAAGCTTACTTGTAAGTCATGATCCTGTAATGGTTCAGCAACTCCTCCACCCACGGTTTAGCGCTGTTCATGAAATCAGGCACAAGAGACCCGTACACAACCATATTCAAACTATTGTATGTGGTGTTTCCGACGTGGATGGCTTTCCTTATATGAGGCTGCTCCAAGAATTTCACATGGCTGAAATCGAGGCCCTCCTTGTCGCTTAAGAAGTTATACTCGTTGGATATACCGGCAGCACTTTGCCCAAAGTCCAATGCGTACATAAAAGTCTAAAAAATAACACCAATATCAGACTGCTGTATTATGCAATGTATCTACTCAAAGACGTATGTATACCTTTAAGGTCTCGTAAAATTAATTACGGATACTTCAGCCACGTGATCCACTGCTTATTGTAAATACGTTTAGGCATCAAAACAATTGTCATACTCAAACTAAAAATACCATCTCATGTATAGACTCTCCAGCAAACGCAAACGCGCCCATATAAAGATTTTTTTTCGAGTATGACAATTATTTTTCTGCCTAAACGTCTTTACATATGCAGTAGATCATATTATGCCCGAAGTATATTGATTTTACCAAACCTTATATATTATAGACGAGGCAAGTCGATGCAAAAACTGTCCTCACTTAAATGGCCCCACTTTCGGGGTTGAAATCAAGATGGCGTAACTTTTTGTTGTATGAATATTTGTTCGGTCATCCCATCCTGATCATATCATTCATTCATTCACATCATTGTATTTACTGGCTACCATAGAACATGCTGCCGCTCAACCAGGCACAAGACAGGGGCTATATTGTCCGGAATCCGTAAGGCCGCGGAAAAAGCAGAGAACTGAAAATAAAACTTTGCGCTAGTACAATAGAGCTGAAAATCCAACACACGAGTGTCAAGTCAAATGTCATTGCTAAATCTGACAACTCGACACTCGTGTGTTCTATTTTCAGTGATCTGAATTTTCTCCGGCCTTACGGATTCCGGACAGTATAGTTCGAGCCTTAGATGAAAATCGCTTAACAGCGCCGTTGAATCGTGCGCACACATAATCACGTGTAAATACATAGTTCAACCACGTCTACAAATATTTTGAGGTGTCCCAGTGCAAGGAAAATGTTTAGAAACTGGTCGAGCAGAAACTTTGTCGATATTGTATGTTCGTCTTAAAAACCGCTAAACGGTTTTGAATGACCATAATATTTATGCTATTTTAAGAAAAATCTACGGATCCACGATATAGTCTCAACTAAAACCTACATAACTCGTGCTACTTCAGTTTCCATACATAGCGCGCATACCAAACTGCCATTCGGACGGACATAACAGAGGAAAGAAAATATATATAGCTTAAAAATGCACAGTTTCTCAGGGATAAGACCTAGCTGGATCGATTTTTCTCCATCGAAACAGGGAGTTTCGAACAAATTTCGAGCAATCTAAATTGCACTGTAATACTAGCAGCCGTTTTCGAGAAATCGATTATATAATATACAAGATTGTCTCTTTTAAAGTATAAGATGAGTTGAGCTTACAGAGAATGCCATGTCCTTGTCTCCCTCCCTCAAATACTTTTCGGCGACCTCCTCCATCTCTCTCATGGCGTCTGCTCGGCGATCGTCTATGAGACCGACTTCCCGATACAAAAAACTGGCCCTCATGAGCGTTGCCGGGTCAACAAAACCATTCCCAATAGCCATACCCTGAAACGAAATTGATAAATTTGTATTTATTTCAATTGATTCCACTTCAATTGTTTTACAGTAAATTCTACGTAAGTGGTACGGTGATGGAATGGTGGTATCTGGTATGCACTAGGTGGGGTAGTTTAAGCACTCCAATACCGACCTCTGAGCTGTCCCCACTTAAATGGTGAGGCCATTTAAGTGGGGTTTTTGGGGTTGTTTGGGGCCATTATGACATATTTTGAGGCATGGTGAAATCATTTGTTTGTCAAATGTACGTCATAGCTAGGACGGTACTAGCCAGGTGTCTCGATTTAGGCGGGATGTCCCGATATTGAGGGGTTTGTGGAAGCGTACCGATTTGCACCTGATCGGGACGCTAAATGTCCCGATAATACATAAAATTCAAAACATCACATTGTAACTGTAAAATTGTCTGTTTTTTTTCCAGTCTTTAAAAAAATACAAGTATTATTGAAAAAAAAAAATTTGCTAGCTCGCTCGCTTTTAACTAAATTATATTCTTCATGTAAAAAGAAGCGAAAGAAGCGATCATAAAAACATAGGCAAACGTTCCATTTTAGGTAAACATTTTTTGACAGTCCCTATTTATAGACCTAATCTCGATTTTTTTTGGCTCCTGCCCCGATTTAATTAATCAAGTCCCACCTGGCAACACTAGTCTGCATAGCCTATCTTTTGTTTTGAAATCTTTGCCTACTGGCGTGTTCTGTTACCTGCAGGTTAATAGGTCGCTCAGCCCGGTCGGCGTCCCTGCGCCGGTGTATCTGTATCCCGAGAGAGGGGATGTGTTTCCCGGCGTAGGACTCCCCCGCTATGATGAGAGGGGCCACCCGCAGCTCCGGAAACACAATAAGGAACTGTTGCAGGGCGAAGTACAGGCTGAAGCCGATCTATGAACGAAATAAAAAGAGTTCCAAAATTTGCACTTCGATCAAATGAAATGGGAGCTAAAAAAAAGTCGGCAACGGACAAACTTTCTGAAGTGAAAACTTCATTAGCTACGTTGGGCACTTTTTGGTAGAGGAAAATCTCATGGGTTCGTGTCACCGACATGCTGAGGCTGACTTGTGGAAATTCCGTTCAAAATAATTTTACCTCCGACTTGACCTTTATGCCGACGAAATAAGTTTACCATGTTTTTTCATTCGTCGTGTAATACAATTATTTTGCGTTGTTAACCCTTTGGTCTCGAGTTCGAATCTCGGTCAGACGAAAGATTTTTATTCTTTTTATTTATTTTTGTTTTATAATTTTTATTTTTCACATCTATCGGCAGTCCCTATAACTGCCATTTTTTTGCTGTACCCAGTTAATATGGCCGTCAGTTATCGCTTACCATCAGGCGCTATATTAGCACAATATAAATAATGTCCAGTAGACCATCTTCATACTAGACCGCCCGAATCGGCGCACATACACGTCATTTACACTGCTGCTAACGAAACCTCAAATACGAGTAGCAGAAGTATGTAGTGTCACGCCCGAGGGCGCCGCCATGACTTGTCGCTGCATTGAACGACTAACGAGTTTTAGTTGTGCTGTGATGCTGGCGCACTGTCAACGCCTTCTTTGTAGATGTACCAGCCCAAGCGCTCCGCTCGGCCACGCTCAATCGTAGGTACAAATTTCAAGGACACGGCTGAGTTCAGCTATGATTTATATTGTTGTATTGCTGTTATGCGTAATACCTGTTTCTGGTTGGTGGCGTATCCTTCGTCGTGGTCGGTGAAGCTGAAGCCGGTGCCCACCGGGTTGTCCACGAAAAGCAGCGAGTGTTTTCGGCCCCATGAGTGCGGCATCTCTGTAAACACTCCTATCAGTGCCATTTTTCTTAACGGGCAATTAGCACACCACACATACCCACCACTGCAACTCCTGTGTAGCCAGGGTAGACAGCGGTAACCAATCAGAAAAACCTTTTGTTATGATCTCGGGCCCGAGGCACATGCTTAATCTGTCTTGGGACCCGCAACGAAATTAATCAGAAGAATGTAGGAGGAGTGGGAAGTGTAATGTGAAATGTACAGTGAAATTGGAACTTATACGACTGAATACTGAAACGCCACTTATAATTTAGAGGCACTCAAGTCCTGCTGTCTGATTTTCTACCAAGCAGACGCAGTGACAGCGGGGGTCCCCTTATTTTAAGTAAATTTAAGTTAGCTCAGAAAGGCTGTTAGTAAATAAAATAGTTAATCTGAAAACTCGACGCTAATTGCTTATAATTTCCTTCCATTTATAATGTTGGTTGAAGAATTTTGTTATAATTACTAGCTGTTTCCCGCGACTCCGCCCGCGTAAATATACTATTGAGTATCCCGCGGGAATAATGTACTTTTCCGGTATAAAAAGTAGCCTATGTTAATCCAGAGCATAAACTTCTACCATACCAAATTTCGTCAAAATCCGTTCAGTAGTTTTTGCGTGAAAGAGTAACAAACATCCATCCATCCATCCATCCATCCATCCATCCTCACAAATTTTCACATTTATAATATTAGTAGGATAGTAGGATTAGTAGGACTAGTCGACTCAGCTTGTTGCTGTTGTTATGTCAGCTAAGTTGTCACTCGTAGTTTTAGAAAATAGTTTAATATTCTCAGACCTACCGAATGTACCTACACAAAAAAAATCGTAAAAATCGGCATAATATAGCAATTCCGGAGAAGTTTGGTTACAAACACTGTGACCCGAGTATTTTAAAATATTAGATATTACACACTGTTCTTCCAACAGTATACACGATATTCCTATATTGCAAGATAAAATAAGCCATATAAATCACCTTCTAAATGACCACTTGTATTGACCCGAAAGGGGCCAATTTCTCTGAACAGGCCATACAACGATGACGCCCCTGGCCCCCCCTGCAGCCACATGATGAGGGGCGTCTCCCCCACAGCCACACCCTGGGCGGGGAAGTACCAGAAAAATAGGTTGGAGTTGTACTGCTTGTTCACCTGGGGATAAAAACGGAAATGTTCGTAACATAATACACAATACGTAACATAATACATAATATTTCCACAACAATGGATTATTCCAAACAGAAATAATTGTTCTAATTGATTCAGCAGCTGTTCCTATGGTTAGCTCGAACAGTTAACAACCTAATCTTGCGCTTTTTAATACTTTTAGTCTAGACTCTAGATATTATTATATTATTATGATGGTTTATACTTTAGATTATTATAGTAATGCAAAATAATATACATGTCTCAGACACATGTATACCTACTCTTATTATCCCATTTAATCTCAACGTACACATAAAATTAAAGTCCACCAAATTAATGTGCCATCGTATCTACCTATTTCTTCATTTGCATATATAGTATATAAGTGACATTTAAATTGTGAGCATTATGTGTTCTATTCTTCTATTTGTTTACGTTTAGATCCTATATTTTGATATACACATCTAAAATGCACATTATGTGAATCATATTTTGAAACATTATCTATTCTTCATAATATGATTCACATATTATGAAGAATATGGGTCATGTCTTTTATTAAAATAAAAATAGGGTGCAAACGAGCAAACGGATCACGGAAAGCGATCACCGTCGCCC
Organism: Phengaris alcon alcon; assembly: GCA_037179445.1. NCBI lineage: Eukaryota > Metazoa > Arthropoda > Insecta > Lepidoptera > Lycaenidae > Phengaris > Phengaris alcon. The sequence continues at coordinate 3,206,302 of JAYRCH010000097.1, forward strand.
ATAGACACCCGCAACACCGAAGGAGTCGCAAGCGCGTTGCCGGTCTTTTAGAAGGGAATACGCTCCTTGAAAGTTTGCAAGTCGTAATGGTCCGGAAACGCCGCTGGCAATAGTTTATTCCAAAGTTTAATTGCGCGCGGCAGAAAACTTCGCGTAAAGCGAAGTATAGCGCACGGTGGAGGACTGCCACTCATCAAGGTGACGAGGACGATTGTTTTGCCGCGTGGAACGGTATTCGATTTCAACAGACGATGTTTCATAATACGATTCACTTAACGTGGCCATTTTAGACCAGCTAAACGGAGTATAACATCTTACAGTCAGATAGCCTGAGTAACTCTCTCGTCCCAGGAAGTGTAGCGGGTCGACCTTCGCGGCGCGTCTCGCGTCTGCTAGCCTGTCGGCCTCGATGAGCGGCGACAGCAGCAGCCGGTCGCCGCAGTCGGTGCAGTCGCCAGTGGCGGCGGCGGCCGTGTAGCGCCTCTCCAGCGACTGGCGGTACGGGTTAGACCGCGGGACCACGCCGGCGAGGGCAACGTCTATTAAACATCTGCAAAAAAAATATCTCATCGAATTGATAAGCTGCTTCTGGATTCTAAGGCTGGGACTATATCGTCCGGAATCTAGTAAGGCCGGGGAAAATTCAGACCACTGAAAATAGAACTCGGCGCTAATATATTCCAGCTAAAAATCGAACACACAAGTGTCGAGTCAAATTTCAATGCCATTACAGCTCGACTTAACTCGACACCCGACACTTCGATTTTCAACTCTATTGTATTAACGCGTTCTATTTTCAGTGATCTGAATTTTCCCGGGCCCGCCGGATTCCGGATCATATTATAGTCTCAGCCTTATACGAAATTCAATGATAGAGATAAAAAAAGTAAAAAATATATATTTACGAAAATATTTTAATATGCTGACTGCTTTCCAAATTGTGACTGAATCAAAACAATTAGAATATAAATTACAAAAGTCAGGGACTGAGACCAATGATGAAGAGCTTCAGAAATATTTTATAATTTTTTTTAAATACTTACTGTAAACTCAAAATAAATAGAATTTTCAGTAGCATGTTGACTCCTTTCAGTTTTAGTCCTTTAAGGCTTATAGTCTAATCTGTGATGTTTTACGCTTTTATACCCTGGTTCCTAAACAATTATTTTTCTCGTATCATTAATAATAATGAGTTAGATATTATAATAAATAATCAATATTAACAATAACCTTATCACAACATAATAATGTCCTAATGGACATAATAAAATATTTTTTAAATCAATATAAGTATTTAATTAACAATTTGTTTAGCAAATATCAAGTCCTTGCACGGCTGTTATATTTGTACTATCGAACAAGTTCCGCTCGACCAGGCATAACATGAAAATAGTTTTACAGGGCTGTTGAATCGTGCGCGCGCACACATACTCACATACATACGTAGTTCAACCACGTCTGCAGTCGTTGCGGTCACTTTCTTTGTGTTTAACTATTTTGAGGCGTACTAGTACAAAGGAAAATGTTTAGCAACTGGTCGAGCAGGAACTTTGTCGATATTGTACATAAGAGGTATCTACTATGTACTTGTTAGATACTAGCTTTTGCGCGCGACTTTGTCCGTGTGGATCCCCATTGCACCCTCGTGAGGTGTGCATTACGAAAAATCCTTTATTTATTGAATTTCTACGTCATAATAACTATCTGCGTACCAAAAATCAACGCAATCCGTCCAGTTGTTGATAGATATTTATATACAAACTTTGGACCCCTATTCCACCCTTATAGGGGACGAATTCCAAAAAACTATAAAATACGTAGTCAATAATTTGTATTCATTAAATAGGATATTAAATTTTATGACATTTACTTAGATATTTCTTGTACAACAGAAATGTATTTGAGAGCATGAATCTCAAATTTCATCGAAATCGGTGCAGATTTAAAGATTTTCCATCTTGTCCTCTAGGGGTAGAATTGTGTCTATATTGTAAATAACTACTGTCCAAATTTCACGTTTCTACCATTAGCGGTTACGGCTGTGCGAGCGTCTGTACGTCAGTCAGTCAGTGGGGACATCTCCTTTTATATATATAGATAATTTCTCTTTATTTCACCGATATATAAATACATAGTATGTACCTATTATGTAAAGTGACTTTTTTTAACTAATGAAATTCATTAAAATCAGTCGAGCCGTTACGGAGGCGAACATCCAAACACTGCTAAAATCAACGTTATTGTAGCTTCACATTTCCCATTAGTGTGGGCCCAGTATTAGAATAAACTTATCAATGTTATGAAAACTAACAGTGGTGAAGTACCAACTAATGAAGTTGTATTTGGCGCACAAGTGAAAATTGACCGCCTTCGCCACATAAATATAGGACAAGTACGCATAGAATATTGATTTTATAATATTGAAGGGCCAACTAAGAATAAAATTAAATATTAAACAAGGCTTTTTAAAGTCTACATGGCCACTAAAAATTACTAGATTTTAAAATAAGTAGGTATATTCATTTTACACTAGGTTCTAGGTTCATAATAATATTTTATATTACGTATATGTTACAATTAAAGGTCGATATGCAGACTCTTCCTGGAAGTCAAATTCAAAAAGTTTTATTTCCATGTAGGCAATAAATAATACTTACGGAATTGTCCCTACGTGATGCCTCCCACCGATTCGGGAACTAACCCGGCGAGAAGAGCCGGCGTAAGAAACTCGCAAGGACCTGACTTGAATGACTACTTTATCCTAGGTTTGACCAAAGCTTTCGGACAAAACCCGAAATAAATTCCAATTTCGGCCTTCGTCAAAAGTATTTTCAGTGAAACATAGGAGTTCCTACATTTTCAGCCAAACGTCGAAAGACAAATATATCTTTTTCGGGCTTTGCCTAGTCGATATTAGAAGCGACTGGCGGACTCGAGTCAAAGGTCAAAAAACTTCTATTACTCGGGCTTTGACTAAGACGTCAAGTCAGACGCATTGACTAGTCAAACCTAGGAGCGCCGGCGCTTCGAGGTTTGACTACATCACATCCCACAAAAAACATTTTCTTGCAAAATTATGCCAAGAAATTTGCCTCGCACTGTCAAAAAGTAATCAGATCTCATGTAAAACCAAACTTCTAACTGTGGAGTTAAGCTTTCGACTCTACACGCCCTAACTTTATAAGCATAGATAAGTAAAAGATTGGTGTCGCTGGTAAAACGACATGATTTGTCTATTTCTACAAGTCAAACTTCACAAACTCTACACCTGACTCAAAATATGTGGCCTGGCCATTTCACTACATGCACTTGGTCGTTAGGTGAAAAATTTACTGAATGTTTGTCTGTTATACTATCCTTGTTGGAACGAAACGGCTACGCCACATATCTTGATTAAAGTGTAGTGCTTGTGAAGTTAGGCTTGGGGCAAACGAATCACTTGATGGAACCAAGATAAGCACCACCCACAATACCAGAGGCGTGGCAGGTGTATTGCCGGCTTAGTAGCCACCTTAAATTTAAGAATATACCATTAAAATTAACGAGTGTTTCCTTACTGACACCCTTGATTAGATATAAGATAAATAAACGTAATATAAAATAATAGTATAGACTAGCTTTTGTTCATAGCTTTGTTCTGAAAAATTCATTTATCCCAAGGCGTTATAAGAATTGAGATAAAGGAGAATGCTCAATAATGTAATTATAGAGATCCCAAATAACTTTAAGCCTTTTTTTGCCTATTTTCCTTCAACTTCAATTGTCTTCAAACTTTATTTGTCAAGCTTTTTTACCTTGCCAATTTGACGCAAATGAACCAATATTGTTTTGACGCTAACGTCGAAAGCTGCTACTAATTCAGCCGTAGATTGTGTATCATCAGCTTCTACAATCGCCTTTAATTCGTCATTGTCGAACAAAGTCTTCGGACGACAGCGAGGTTCATTTTTCAGGTCGAAATTTCCAGAACGGAAGCGAGCAAACCAATAACAGGTGGTGCGTTGGTTTGTAGTGTTAGTTCCGTAAACGTCGTTGATGTTGCGTGCCGCTTGTGCCGCGTTGCTGCCACGACGGTACTCATATTCCATAATTACTCGAATTTTTAACGTATCAATGATGATGAAAAAGATTGAAATGCGATGAAAATGTAACACTAATCAATAAACAAATGACTACTTTTGGAAAAAGAATTCCATGTTTTTAAAATAAAATTAATTTGAAATTAGAATTCTTAGCCAAACAAAAATTATTTTGATTTGAAATGGCCAGTACTGCAGATCGGCAATTTCATAGGTAAAGACCTATTATTTTATATAAGCCCTGTAGGTACAACAATATTATATAGGGAATTTACATAAATGGAGAGAAATTGAATTACAGGAAGTCCCATCCTTCTATGACGACAGACGCGTGTTGAGCATACAATTGACTTTTTATAATTTTGTTGATTTGAAACGTAGTTAGAAAACGAATTCCCAAACGTCACTTAAATCTAGGTGCCTCTTTATCACAGTCTTCACAAATGACAAGATGTGACATAATTAATTAATTAATTTAAATAGCGTTTGGGTATTCGGTATTCGACTGTCTAACGAGTCTGAAATATTAATATCAATTTTTCATTAGGTAAATACAGAAAATACTTGCTGAATATTACTGATGAGGTAAACAGTGACGATTTCAGTGTCTCTTCAGTATGTGCCGAAAAAGGAAAATATTAACAGACTACAATTATTTTATTACAGTCCATTTATTGTGTTAAAAATAAATAATTTGTTTTAAATAGTAATCAATAAATAAACTACTTATACTATTTACAAGAGGTATATCGGTTTAGTGGGTCGGTGATGATGATGATGATACGACGTTGGAGTAGCTCGGTGATTGGTTTGACTCAGGGTAGTACGAGCTGTAGGCGAGCTGCGAGGGGTCCCATACTCTCGCGTAGGGACCGGAGCTGGCCTCCCATTGGGGGGCGCCGTAACTGTCCTGGGGGGGTGCAGGGGTCGATGGTGGTCCGTACTGAGATGCCGGGGGTCCATATTGAGGGACCGGAGCCTCGGTGGGCGTCATCATCATTGGCATGGCTGAAAAAGATGAGATTTGTGTGAAGGGTTCGGTTTGTTTCGCCATTCGTTTGAATAGGGAAATGATGAAATGTACATAATATGGATTACATCGAAGATGTTGCTTTAATTGTAGCTTATTTTTTATGAAATGGACCAGGAAACGAGCAGACGGATCGCCTGATGGTAAGCGATTATCGCCGCCCATGGAAATTCACAACACCAGAGGAGTTACATTTCTAATTCCTCTGGTGCTGCGCACTTGCGTTCTTGGTCCTTAAAATCCCCAACCCCTCTTGGGCTTCCGGTAACCGCACTTACTCGGCGAAACAAGCAAGGGTTATTTCACGCCGATTTCCCGTGGTATTTATCCGGACAGTCCGGCCCATTCTTGCGAAGCATGGCTCACCCATGTTTAAAATTATCCACGCGATATGAAATTTTATCAGTTGAAGCCAAAAAATAATATTCTCCTACTTTTCTTTAAATTGTACGACTGTTCTTCAGATTAGGTATGTCGATAGCCACTTGGTTTTTAAGATTTCGCTAAAACATTAATTTTGATCAACTTTTCTGGACATACCTCCTTTCTTCATGATAAGGTTGTAAACGAGGAATCCAACGACAAGTGTGATCGCCAACTTGCTGAGGATCAAAGCCTTCATGGCCTTGATGCCGATGATGGAGACCAGGATCGGGAGAAGTGCCTTCATCTTCAGCTTGAGGAGTAGGAGCACGGGGAGTAGCAGCTTTTTCTTCAGTAGACCACGAGCTGAAAAAAAATTTTTTTTAGTATCTCGTATCTACTAACTTCTTTTTGTTTCTTGATGGACATTACCTTCTCCATCCTCATTGTTTTCTGGGACAGTGATGTCCAAGCCCCTATCGGCGCGGTAGGAAACTTCAGCGCTTTGGAAAATGAACTCTGGGAGTTGGAATTTAAACTCATTTTCGTTTAAAATCCGTCCAACGCGGTCGAAGATCACTTTATCTATGTTCGTCTCGTCCAAAGCCCGGGCTGACTCCGAGGATACTCCGAGCTTGGTGTCCAGGAACGATAGGACTTTCACTTTGAGGCATGACATGGGGGAGTCATCTTCAAAACAATCACTTATCACACTGTTCAGCAGATCATCACTGGTTTTGAGTCTGGAGGTCTCGATCTCGTTATCCTGAATGACATAACCGTGTACTAGGGCCGCAGAAGCTAGCAGGAGGTAAAGGCACTTCATTTTCGCGATTTTTACTCTATCATTAGATTCCACTAATTAAACGTTCGCCGCGGCCGGTTAATGGATCAACAATGATTTAATTTTTCGATGGGCTTGGTATTTATATGTGATCCTTTGGACGGCCAAGCACGCGGCGCACGCGCACGGCTCGCATACAAAACGCACTGCGAAATAATTTCAAAAGAAAGTCCTGGCGGTGAGAGTGTGTATTAATATCATATTTTCAAAACCTTAAATTTTAAAATAATAATAATATTTCATCCAAATCGACAGATATATTAATTTTATCTATGCTTTATCTTTCATCAAAATCAAATATGAAACTGATCAGTACTTTGAAAAATAAAGATAATTCACACGTTATTTTTATTTCGGATAAGTCTAACAAAACAATCAGTCAATTTGTTTGAAGAAATTTGAATGAAAATGCGCTTTAAGTCAATTTATGCTAGTATTTGTCGGCCACAGTATGACGCTATGTATTGTTATGCGCCACGCTACAGCTCTCTCCGCCGTATGTTACATACAAATCAATCAAAATTCAGTTAAAAAACATCGGACATCCTCGTTACATGGCCTTTATGTAACGTATTGTATAATTTTTGTTTTGTTTCGAAATTTATTTTGAATTATTCTAACCATAACCGACACCGTTAGTGTTTTCTACTAATAGTTTAGAGTATTTTAGCAGCCACAAAATCGATTGAAATAATGATTTTGTAACAAATCTATAAAAATAATATGAAATTAACTTTAGTGATTTAAAAAACGCAGCTTTTTTCTAAATGCATACACGCTGGTACATTTTTAAATTTATTTATGTGTGTTAATTCTAGGTAATATCTGAAACGGCTGGATCGATTTTAACTGGTAGATCGCTGATGTTATAAATAATAACCTTTTATTTTAGACAAATATAGTGTACTATTTTAGCTAGTATAAAAAAAAACTTAAAATACAAAAAACTCCCTCTATCGAAGTCGGTTAAGGACATGCAGTCATCATTATCAAGGCGCAGCTATTACGCGAAGTATCTTATAGAGCTACGTAGCGCTACGCTAACGCTACGCCGTAGCATCCTTTATTTACTTATTATTATTTATTCTTTGATGATTAAAAACAGTAGTAAATGGTGCATTTTAATTAAAATCAAACCCTCTTAGTAATAAAAATATTTACACCACGGATACGGACCCGTGCTGCTGTTTTGACGTGACAACGTCTTATGATGGAGCCGGCTGCACGCACGAAAAAACATGACTCATGCGGCGTTACCTGAGGCGTTTCATTTTCTTATGACGTTGTCACGTTTAACTATCGTCAGTAAGCCGACTTTACAGACAACCGATTTTTTTTTGTCTGATACGTTGGAAAATCCACTATATATATATACAGGGTGACCTGAAATTCGATACATTCCTTTGAAAGACAGAAAGTAGACCTCATTTACAGTAATATTTTTCATGGCATCCCCTATCCGAAAGTTAATATTTACAAAGTTATTGAAATTTCAAAAATTTTTTCTTTATTTTCGACTTTTTGACTTTGACATGACGTATTTCTAAAAATGTTTGTCTTTTTAGTGATTTTTTTATGTATTTTAACCGTCAATGAGTCAAATATTATTTTTAAGGAATAAATAGGGACAAATTAAGCGAGAATTTTTCATTATGAGACATGAAACAGAATTTTCTTTTAAGAAAAATGCACATTTTTCTTAAAAACAGGTGATTTTCTATAAAAAGTTGTATGACACAATGCGTACAAATACCTTAAATAACTTTCTTACCTCATAAGCTTCCAAAAAAGGTACAAATATGTACATAAAAATATGAACATGTAGTAAACAAAGACAAAACAATCATCAGGTAACGTTATCTCAAGAATTACTCTACCTAAGGCGACCTTTTTTTTCAATTGTTTCCTTTGTTCAAACTTCGGGATGTTTCAGCTACTGTCGTCGCGGCCCTTTGTCAATGAGTTACCGACTGGCTTAGAGAGCAAATATAGTAACTAATATTAGTTTTAAGTCAACTATTGCCGTGTACGGACGTATTGTTGCTTTAAACTACACCCTTACTTCTACTTGTGATTTTTTTGTATCGTGATGGCTGCTTTTGAGTACGATGAAAACGCTGACATCTTGTTTTGTTACGGACTTTGTAATGGTAATGCTGCTGCTGCACGAAGAACATACGTTGAACGTTTTCCGAATCGACGAGTGCCAAACGTTAGTGAAATGGATGTAGACGCGCTGTGTGTACTGTAAACCACACCTTCCATTGACTCAATCCAAGTCTTCTAGCTGCCGCTCTTGTAGAAATAGAAGGATCATTTTGAAAAAGTGTTAAAATTTCTTCTTCTTCTTCTGGAGCATACAAACGAGGTCTGCCTGAATCGCCACGTCTTCTATCAACACGGCCGCTTTCCCGAATTTGTCGAAATGTTGTTGAAAACACTCTAACGTTTGGCACTCGTCGATTCGGAAAACGTTCAACGTATGTTCTTCGTGCAGCAGCAGCATTACCATTACAAAGTCCGTAACAAAACAAGATGTCAGCGTATTCATCGTACTCAAAAGCAGCCATCGCGATACAAAAAAATCACAAGTAGAAGTAAGGTTGTAGTTTAAAGCAACAATACGTCCGTACACGGCAATAGTTGACTTAAAACTAATATTAGCTACTAAATTTGCTCTCTAAGCCAGTCGGTAACTCATTGTCAAAGGGCCGCGACGACAGTAGTCAAAACATCCCGAAGTTTGTACAAAGGAAACAATTGAAAAAAAAGGTCGCCTCAGGTAGAGTAATTTTTGAGATAACGTTACCTGATGATTGTTTTGTCTTTGTTTATTACATGTTCATATTTTTATGTACATATTTGTACCTTTTTTGGAAGCTTATGAGGTAAGAAAGTTATTTAAGGTATTTGTACGCATTGTATCATACAACATTTTAAAGAAAATCACCTGTTTTTAAGAAAAATGTGCATTTTTCTTAAAAGAAAATTCTGTTTCATGTCTCATAATGAAAAATTCTCGCTTAGTTTGTCCCTATTTATTCCTTAAAAATAATATTTGACTCATTGACGGTTAAAATACCTAAAAAAACAACTAAAAAGACAAACATTTTTAAAAATACGTCATGTCAAAGTCAAAAAGTCGAAAATAAGGAAAAATTTTTTGAAATTTCAATAACTTTCTAAATATCAACTTTCGGATAGGGGATGCCATGAAAAATATTACTGTAAATGTGGTCTACTTTCTATCTTTCAAAGGAATGTATCGAATTTCAGGTCACCCTGTATATATATATATATATATATATATATATATATATATATATATATATATATATATATATATATATATATATATATATATATATATATATATATATATTAATGGATAAAATAATGATTTCAAAACTATGGACTAATTGGGAGAAAATAATCTTATTACAAGAAAAAGTTACTCCATTTTGATTTCAGAAGATTTTGTCAATAGGGAATTATCCTGTGATGAAAATATACCATCAAACTGTTGATATTTTATCACTAAACATTATTTAAAACCAATTTAACCAAAACTTTACAAGAAAATATTATGTAGGTATGATTTTTATAAAATATCGAAAACCAATTTCCAATCATTATCGTCAGTAAACGTCATTTATTTCTCTTCTATAATAATAGTATACCACCATATAAATTGCATTTTAAAATGGTAAAATTACCGAAGTTAACATCAAGCATTCTAGGATTTGACATGTTTGATTTGTTATTTGAGAGGTTGTTACAAGAATGTGACATGACATGACAACATATTTTAGCATTTTGGCGGCTATTTTACTTATTTAAACTTTTATGCTGATTTGCAAGGAAAGGAAAGAAATTCACAAGAAAAGGTGCAGATTGCAAATGTATTATATTATTATGAACAATTTGACATATTTTTCAAAAACTTGGAAAATACCCTATTAAATGCGGACTGATTATACTGCGGAAAGTATGTATTTTTAATGAGGATGACAAATATCAAACCTCGACTGCCCCAAACAATCCCAAAAGTGGGGCATTTTAAATGCCTCGTCTATAATATATAGGTCTTGGGGAAATTAATGAAGAAAGGAGTTTACGGATAAAATATCTAATATCCATCTTACTTTGTTTAATATTCTATTAAATTGCAAATACTTGTAATGAGAGAGTATGAATGGTATAAAACTGAGGTATAAAATGTCTTTTTCTATTGTATTGCCGACATACAACCTCAGACTATAAATATAGCTCCCACGCCGATTTCGGTGACAGTATCTGGTTTCGTTGAAACAAGTCCGATTTAGTTATTTTATAGTGCCCTAGTCTGTACACAACATCTTTTGTTATCCTAATACGGGAATCGAACCTACGACCTCCTCCGGAGTCGAGAGCCAAGCTCTGAACCTCTGGACCACGGAGGCGACGAGCCACAGACTGTGATGTGGTAGTCGTCTATAGTTTTAAAACTTCTAGGAATTATTAACGTAGTTAGGGAACGTACCCATACTTCGTGACCACTTACCACCCATTTTTGACCCTCGTCCCTCACGGTGACCATACTTTACATACATACATACCTCATATTCTTTTCACGTGGTGCTAATGGCCGACGCGCAAGATTTTCCTATAAGACGTTGACTACATAACAAAAACCTAACCTTTTTGTTATTTCTAAGCGAAGCTTCTGTAACGGCCCGTTTCAATAACCTATCTACCAATAACTATTTGTTAAAAACGTCACATTTGTATTCAAAAAACCGGCAAATGATTGAATGACGACGTTTTTAACAAATAGTTATTGGTAGATAGGTTATTGAAACCGGCCGTGAGGACGTTCGGGCTTCCTATCTAAACGATTAAATTTTCTTATTTTAATAATTTACATAAATTTCGCTCCATTAAGCTCCCATCACTATGGCCTACTCTATTTTATTAAAAATGTCAATGTCAGTCGATCATAATAATTTTGTTTAGATTACTTTAAACTATATCTTCAATGATACAAAGTTGAAAGTCCACATTTGTACTTTGTTATGTAGTAATGCATAATGAAACTTTACCAGGAAAGTGAAAACCGTTTGGCAAAAGCTCGTGTTACGTAATAAGGGTCGGCCATATTGGTCCGCCATTTTGTATTCGCGTCACGCGCCATCTGCATTTGCCGCCGCGTCCGGTTCGTTTCACTTCCGTTCCGCTATGGATCTAACTGTTACATGCATTTTTCTAAAGCTAAAAAAAAGTAAAATTATAATCCTTATTCACTACGTGACTTCAATTAGATTGAAAAGAATTTTCCCACTGATTTTATCAAAGTTTTGAAATGTGATGGTAATTATAACAGGTTTTATGTGTATTAAACTTAGCAATAATTTTTTTATAGGTTAGGTTATTAGGTTATATAGGTTTTATAGGTTATTAGGTTATCAATTCGTGTGTGTTTTTTTATGTGTATGTTACGCGATTACTCCGCCGTTTGTGGACCGATTTTCGAAAAATATTTTTTTAATTTAAAGGGTTGAAACCCAAATTGGTCCCATTGTCACCAAATAGTAGACCTGGGATGGGATCCATGAGGAATTGAGGAAGTCTTCAAAATTTATAGGGATACACATAGTGTTTTTTTTTTAATTTTTTTATAACTCGAGCATATACTACCAAAAAGTGAGTTGTGCCAAGGTATACCCTGGATGCAAAAGCACTGAACGGCACTCCTCAGTCTTTGAAGATACACGTTTGGAAATTTCAGCATTGTTTATAAAACTGCAAGCATATGTCACTATTTAATAATCATCATGACCACCACCATCCTCACACCATACAACATGATATTATGTTGAAATAGGTATTCCTCATAGACTTTTACACCAATACCGATTTCTTTGAACATTCACTGCTACCAAAAAGTAAAATGTTGTGGCAAAGTATACCCTGGATCCAAAAGCACTGATCGGCACTCCTTAATCTTTGAAGATACACGTTTTAAAATTTCAGTATTGTTTATAAAAATGCAAGCATATGCCAATAATAAATAATAATAATAATCATCATCATCATAATCATCATTATCATCATCATCATCATCATCATCACCACCATCATCACACTTAACACTACTTATACTTATACTATGTTGATATAGGTATTTCTCATAGTGTTTTACACCAATATCGATTTCTTTGAAAGCTACCAAATAGTGAAATTTTGTGCCAAGGTATACCCTGGATCCAAAAGGACTGAACAGAACTCCTCAGTCCTCAAAGATACACATGAGAAATCACACCTTTTTAGGGTTCCGTAATAATCAAGCAACCCTTATAGTTTCGCTCCGTCCGTCCGTCTGTCTGTCCGCGCCTCTAGCGTCTGTAATTATGAATATAAATGGATGAAATTTGATATAGTTAAAGACTGTGTATAGATCTCAATTTTGGCATCATAAAGTAATAATAATTTTACATTTTAGGGGTGGCTCTCCATACATGTGAAGTGGGGATGAAAACTATTTTTTTATTCTACCCCTTTGTGTGGAGTATCGTTCAATAGATCTTTTAAAATAAAGGTAAAGTTTGATACGATATGACTTTTTTACAAAGTCAAGAATTTCTGAGTAATCGGCCTCCAATGTGATCTAAAAGTACCAACTTATATACCATAGCCAAACCAGGAGGTCCAAAGTGGACCCCCCGCTGGCATTTCTAAACTATAAGAGATAGAAACTTGTAAATTTTCATACTGATAGATCATGTAAAAACTCTTCAAAAACTATTTTGAGTGAAATTGGACAATAATTTTTAAAGTAATTCAAAGAAAACACGTCAAAAGTTACGGAACCCTCCTTAGACATGTCGTGACATGCTCTTGGCTAGGTTATTTTATTTCTATCAAAATAAAAGGGACAAAACTAATATATCTAATTATACAGTGGGGCATATAATTTTTAATCGTGTATATAGTATGGAATGTGACACGGGTGACGACAGTGGGTTAGGGGGCTAAGCGTCAGCGTCTGATGCATTTTAATGAAGGTTCTAGTTTGCTAGCAATAATAAATGGATAAATGATAGATAACATACTGTAGTTCATTTTTGGTGTAATAATGTCCTGGAACACAGGATATAATATGGTATTACAGTCTGTAGATATTTACTCTAAGTTTACACAGTCGTTTAATTACCTATTTGCATAATATAATTTGACAACGGACAATGTTACTAGGTATTTAAAATCACTTGAAACTTTGTATCAGTAAAGCTATTATGTATACAGGTACACTTATTTTTGTTTTATTCAAAAATAATAAGTTATGATTTTATACGCGTTCAAACATCGGAAAATTTTGAATTCCCGCTAGCTGATTATGTATCTTTAGCAGATAGTTTGCAGACAGCAACCGGTCGCGCAGTCGTCGCGCGATCGGTTGCTAATCGCTGAAAAAAATCGTATTACGTACGACGGTTGCTCTGCTGTTGTTCGATAACTTTTAAATGCATTTTAGTGGTAAACAGCGCCACTAGCAATGATGTAGCGACGTGTGGAACTATATACTGTTATGAAGTATCAAGTGTTTTGTTTAAAATGGATTCCTTGCCATTTATAAACAAAAATGGGACGAAGTTAAGATAGAAAGTGCTTTATGTGGATGTAGTATGTGGATGCACACCATGCTGACATTTCAGCGTAATACTCTATTGTAAGCCTATATAATTGGCACTGAGAACTAATTGCCTCATTCCTTAGTCTTATACTACTGCAAAAATCGAAATTTACCTAACCTAAAAATAACAGAAACGCACGATATTTATTATTTCTTTGATGTTATATATTATATAACATATTGATACTCTACAACATATAATTCACTTCAATTTAACGTCAAAAAGACTGCATACATTTATTTATAATATCAGAAATCTTTCATCACCTCGCTCTTTGACAGTTGAAATTGCTCCCCATCTACTGTCACGTGTATACGTAATACCGATTTTTGTTGTTACAAGGAGAATCGATTGCGTTTTTAGTTCCCTAATTGTTCGCTAGAGCGCGATCCCATCGATCGTTCGCTGTCGCGTCGCTATTGCTAATACGTAATACAAACATTATGTCTGACAGCGATATTGTACAATTTACGCCTGTCGCATTGCTGTTGCAAGATACAGAATCAGCCTGCCGCTCACAGTAGCGTGACGTCACGCTACACCTCGGCCATACAGCCCGGAGTTCGCGCCGTACTACCCACCGCAATCGCAAGTTACCGTCTGGGCCACTTTAAAGTCAAATCTTGTAAACTAATTGACGTATCGAAATAATCATTTCAAGAGTATTTTTTATTTTCCACGGAGAATACTTACTAATTAGACTATAGCGTACAATTAAAATTAGTGAAAAGAAGTAAAGTAAATATTTCAAATTTGGGACAATTCAAGTTCAGTTTGGTATTCTAGCTACATAATATTTATCACTTAATATCCAATTCAATAATTCAATAACACAAGTAGTAGCTACAGAATCCACAAATTACTTATTACACGAGATTTTTCAAATTATCTCCATGGAGACACAATAGCTATTCAATGGATGCTATCCCTATGGAACTATTCCATTGAAAAAGTATTCAATTGAATAGTTCCATAACGTGGAACTGAACAAAAAAAATACGCTGATTGAAATATGAATGAAAATTATACCATCTAATAGTACTTTGTTGGAAAAGTTAAGACTAAAAGTCGTGACTGTCTATCGTAGTTTTTCTACAAAACGCCCAATGTCTTTAGCTGCTACGTCCGTAGCCAACTGCTACGAACGTAGGTTAAATGTTGAAAAACATATTTTTTATAATATTATATATATATATATATAGGTATTTTTCATACCTACTGAGTACATATTCTCATATTCTAAAACTAGCATTTTTTCATGAAATGGATCAGGAAACGAGCAGACGGATTGCCTGATGGTAAGCAATTACCACCGCTCATGGACTCTTGCTTACGTTCCTGGTCCTTAAAATTCCCACCGCCTTTTTGGTCTCCAGTAACTCTCCTCCTCCAGTCACTCACTCGGCGAAACACAACGCAAGCGGTATTTCACGTCGGGTTTCTGTGCGGCGTAGTATTTATCCGGTCGAGCCGGCCCATTCGTGCCGAAGCATGGCTCTCCCACGTATTACATTTTAGAAAACTAATAGAATGTGTATGTGTAGGAATAGTGGAAGTCCCAAAGGAGATCTCCGACGGAGCGAGGTGGTATGCTCGGTCAGGCCGAAGCCCACTTCATCATTTCGACCAGATTATTTTTTTCGAATAGGCCTGTGCTAATGGCCGGAAGGCCATTTTAGTTTCCTTGGTCTATGACTGTCAGTTGGCTAGTCGTTTTGGTGGGCCATTTCGGATGATGTGTGTACTGCGCCGAACTGTGAAAACTTCGATAGCGCGATTCAGGATCGTGACGCTAATTGGTCCGCCACACCTTTAATTAAGAATACACATATTTATAGCTCTGTTTTTAATAAATAATGTAGAAAAAACTGTACTGCTTAAAGACACATATTATAAGGTCGTACCTGGCATATAGTAGATAAATACGAACACTAGCTACTCCAAAGTAGTAACAAGTGAGTTGCCGCTTTATTAAAACTGGGGTTGACAGATACGTGACACTAATAATCTATGGACGCTTTCACACCACGTCAATCTGAACCCGTGGTAAGTTCTCGAAGAACTTGTGTTATGGGTGCCAGACAACGGAAATATATTCAACACTTTTTATACTATATTTATACGACGAAGTCGCATGCAAAAGCTAGTATTCCATAAAAAGGAACCCCATTTTCATAGGAAGGTTACCCCTATCATGGCCTATTTTTTATAATTAGCCACCTACCTTTGTATCTACAACCTATACCTATCTACCTATGTATTACTACTTAAATACATACGCGCATTTATTTTCACCGCAGCCATTCAGCACACTTTCATTGGCAAGTAAAAGTGTGTGTTAGTATTCATTACTACGTTACGTGAATGTCTATCAGCTTCGTATCCTGGATCCTAAATCTCTAGAGGTTTTAATGTCGTTTGTGAAAGAAGGAAAAATACAGAAATATAGTTATTGGGTAGTTAAATTATTACAAGATCATGAAGCAGTAGTAATATGTCTGAAAAATAGTTTGAAAAAGAATATAGGTAGCAAACTAATACTAGTAATTTTTTTTGCAATGCATTTTAAAGTATATTTTTACTAAATATAATAATCATTAGTAACGTATCATTTATATACTGTATATTAATGAAAGTTTTGTACTTTTTGTCTCAATCGCCAGTTTTTTTATTTGTATTTGTGACACGACATGATTTCAAGTATTGAAATTGAAACGACATGATTCGATCAATCATTTATTAAATAAATAACAAACATCCTCACATTCACACACAATAAATAATGTCACACTATTTACACACTCGGTTAAGGAGCTATTTGGTACCCGCTTGCACGTAGGACAGTTCTACAGATATATATTTAAGAAGACCCCAAACTTAAGACTGATGTCACAAAAGCAACTAAGATTTAATTTAATACAAAACTTCGATTCAATGACAAATACCTTGTCAACATCAAATTCATGACGAACATTAGGTGCCTACGTCAACAGAATAAGATGAATAACTTATTTAAACAATTTGTAGATTTAAATAAATATTTCCTTTTGTGACAGGCTGAATGTTCTAATGGTTTAGTGGTTTCAATGGTTGGTATTAGTGGTAAGCGTTGTATGCGAGTTCCTGGGCCTGGTCCATGGGTTCCGCGTCTCTCCTGCGGCGAGTGGCAGCATATGCAGCATCCCAGGGTCCATGAGCAGCGATTTGTGGGTGACTGTTGTCCGCCGCGATCTGGGTAAACTATAAAGTTAATACACGCGTTTAGGGAGTGTTAGTGCGAAAGGGCGACCTTTCGAAAATGTTATGGTGCAGAAAAGCGTGCGATAGTGTTGAAAATTACATGGTGCTTTATCGTGTAAATCGGAATAGTTTTTAGGTGGTTGAGCCTGATGATATTTGTAGATTTGCAGGTTTTAGGTATAAGAATTAAAACGTAGTTTTTTAGATACGTAAAGTAGTGCTCAAAATAACATTCTGGTGCTTGAAAAGATCTAGATTAAAGGCTTACCTTCTTGCAAAGCTGGAAAATGGCCAGAGCGACCGACACGACGAAAGAGAAGAAAGACAGCTGCAGGGCGTTCCACGCCTTCAGTCCAAGAACACCGATAGCCAGGGGGATGAGGGTCATCGCCTTGAGGAGCACGAAGACAAGTATTGGGACGATGATCTTCTTAAGCTTGGCCTTGCGAGCCTCGCCAACGGAACGAGCCCCTTCCTTGTTGAACTTGATGTTCAGGCTCAGCTCGTCGTTGTCCAAGTTCCTTGGGCTAACGGTCACCTTGGTGTCAGCGATGGGCAACTGGAAGGTCACATCGTGGGATTGGATGTAATTCTCGATGGAATCCATGAAATCACCAGAAGAACGACCGGTAGATTCGCTGCTGGCTCCATTTTTGGTTACTTCTACCGCTTCGGAGATCTGAAAGTTATAGAATGATCAAATTTTTTTTATGACGACATTAAATGTGCTGATATTTAAAAATAAATGAGGAAAGATTGTTTCTAATAATTATGACCGAAAATTACCTGGAAAGTGTCCTTCTTGAATATAGTGTCCAGCAACGACATGACTTTGTACTTGATGCAGGCCGTAGGGTCTGATCCTTCAGCACATCCAGATCTCATCTCTTCCACCATCCCATCCATGGGAGTTCCCTTCCAAAACGCATTTTTCGAGGGTTGGGCCAACGCTGCCCCGAATAACGCGAGGGCCAACACCAATTTTACAGCAGCCATGTCTTCTGGTGTTCACTGGACAACGGTTGGCGAAATTGTGATAGATTCGACAAGGTCCCTGTGCTTTTTATACAGCTATTTCAAATTCAGCGCGTAGTCTTCGGTTCCGGTACGCATTGTCTTGGAATGTAAGAGCCAATAGCGCACATACGACCTTTCGTCCGTGGAAGAGTTAAGTGTAAGGGAAAGCTGATGATACATATCCTTCTAGAAACATGAGATCCAAAAGGTCCTAAGTCTGGACAATATTAGCAGAGTTTGGATCTTTTTATTGGTGAGCATACTAAGCGCCTTTTCTGTTGTTTGTGACACCATACCCTGATTCGTTGGAGACGTGATCCAGATCGTCTATCCCGCTCTGTCCTATGGTCGTTAGGTGCTGTGCGAAGGTGACAGGTGTTTTATGGTGTACTATTTGGTATGAGTATCAGGCGCCTCGCGCGCGACGTTCGCATGCATAATGCTCCACTTGAACTTGTCAATCGGGAGATAATGCCGCTATTGACTTTGCACCTTTGTGATTGTACTGATGCTCTCAGACTAGCTTTTCCCCGCGGCTCCGCCTGCGTAAATACAGTATCCCATGGGAACACCGAATACTGTACTTTTTCGGGATAAAATGTAGTCTATGTTAATACTTAGGCTACTT
Source organism: Phengaris alcon alcon (assembly GCA_037179445.1). Lineage (NCBI taxonomy): Eukaryota > Metazoa > Arthropoda > Insecta > Lepidoptera > Lycaenidae > Phengaris > Phengaris alcon. The sequence continues at coordinate 3,225,176 of JAYRCH010000097.1, forward strand.
TTTATCCCGAAGAAGTAAAGGATTAACATCCAGAGCTAAAACTACTACTTATCAAAGCCATTCAGTAGTTTTCAAAGTCATCCATCCATCCATACACCCATCCACCCGTCCATCCTGACATTCATTAATTGCCATAGTAGTTTAAGACAGATCCTATGTACAGGGGTAATATTTTTAATATTCTTGTCCTCTGGGTAGAATACACACTAATAGAATAGAATATGCTTCCTGCGATTTTGTTCGTCCCGAATGTTTTCATATTTCGCAGAAACCGTTCATTTTTAGGTTCATTTTATTAAATAATTTTAGGATGTAGTAGTTTTGGTATTCACATACCAAACTTACAGTGAAGTTAGAACATAAATCACTTTCTCTACTGATACGAATTTTAGGTCGAAGGCCATTTAGTATTCCTCAGAGCCGGTGGCTCTAGATCCTTTTAATAATAATAATTGTGGTAACCTAAAAATATAACTTGCCAACTTTAATTTAAAATCATACTTACTCGTATCTCAATACTTAGAATTATGCAGCAAGCTAGCACCATACATTACGTCTGTCTCGTAGATATTTTTCCGTAGACGCACAGACAGATAGTCTAGCTAAAGTTGTATATGTAGGGATTGGATAATATTTGGTGGGCAGGTAGATCATTCTCAGAATTTGTTTGTACTATTGTGACACAATCTTAGAGGATCCAACGACACAATACATTTATTCGTCAATCACACAAAAAAGTTTAACATCATAATTTCTATAAAATAGGATCGAATTATGAGAATGTTTAATCTAGTAAAGGATTAATTTCTATGATTGTACTTTGATATTTGTAAATATCGTTATAATATTATCGCGTTGGCTTAGGTTCGCAGTTTTTAATCTTCTCACAGTATGGCAATATAAACTTAAATAACAAGAGTTATTGGATGATTCATACAGTATTCTCCGAGCGAAAGAACCACTCTTGACATACTGTAGTGACTGGGACAGTTGGTTTTTAAATGTCGTATGGTTGACCAAGCACATACGGCATTCTCACACCATAGTCAGCCTAGTCCAGAGGAATATAAAATACGTCTGGGGCCAACTATGTGCGGGTTTCCTCACGATGTTTTCCTTTATCGTTTGAGCGTCCGTATAATGTACTTAAGATCTGAAAAAGACTCATTGGTACACACCGCAACCTGGGAATCGAACCTGCACTCTCGAGTGCGAATCAAACGATCTGCCCCCACTAGGCCACGGAGCTCTGAGGTATACAAGACGCCATGAATTTAGTATACATAACATTGCCACTATTTGTATACATAACAGTGGCAACTAGCAACTCAACGGAACCTTATCTTGTGTTGCTGTCGCACGTTACATGTTAACAAATCACAGCTAAGATCAAATAAAAAAGTGAAGACAGAGCTTTGTCAAATAAAAATTGGGGGTAGTTTTTTAATGTTTCGTCTTGGCACCTAAAAAACTTTCGTTTTGTCATTTCCGTCCGTCCGTCCGTAGGTACTCAGTTTATACAATTGTTCAGAAAGTTCTCTTTCGCTTCTTAATTCATTCTTTATATGCGTTTCCTTGAATTTCTCGAAATACGTCATAATTCTCACCTTTGACTCATATGTATGTTGCACCATTGATACCAAAGTGAATAATTTCCCAAACTGACTTTTTTGACTTAGGTATCCCTTTGCGAGATATTCAAATAATTTAAAGCACATTATTTTTGTAAAAATAGGGCGGCCCCCCACCACCCCTCTAAAAGCTAAACGACTGGCTCGAAAAATATGAAAATCGTCATGATGGTAGTCAATGTTTTTTTTTTAACTTAGAAAGGTTCAAGAGTTATAGAGGTCTAACTTGTAAAATGCGCTTGCTTGGTAGACATGTAAAACGATAAGGAACCCTACGTGCGCGAATCCTACTTGGACATGGCCCGGTTTCATTTATGTAGACTCATTGAGATACAGAGTGAGGAAATTACATGTGTGTTTGTGACACTGTCTAATTACACGGAGAGGCGTTATTTATACCGGCCTCACTGTGCGGTTCGCGGAACTCTGTCTTCACTTTTTTGTTTCGTCTGAGGTTAACAGGTGAATAATGCGTAGGTGTATATTTCTGAGCAGTGCGCTTGTGACCATACGGTATCGGTACACCGTAGACAGCCGAGGACATTAGCGGTATATCACTTTTGAACTTTATTGCTATAGTAATAAAGTCGAAATGTGGCAAACCGGAAATTTCCGTGACTGCACATACGATAGACCTTGGTTTGAGCTGCCTGGGTCAAGGACCGTACGAGAAATTAATATTGTCCAAGAGCAGAATGACTACAAATTCTGAATACCTACTACATTTAAAATAAATATACCTAAATAAATTTTTCAATATTCAGAATTGGTAGTTTTTTAAATCCATAACATAGGTTCTATTTAAACCTGTAAATTATGTTTTCGCTTGTGATTTCCTCATATTATTTAAAATATACTATTTAAAAGAATAAAGAACACAAAAATAACCATAACATGAATTTAAATACATTATGCAAGTTAATACTCGGCTAAAATTTAATTAGGTATATCAATTAAAAAATAGTCCGCATTCTTTTCAATTAAAAAGTAGAAATCAGCACGTTAAAAATACTTATCTAATGCTATTTAAATAAGCTGATAGTCATTATTACATCATTCCTCAAAAATCCACCGCGCACATTTATTAGTAGCTAGTACAAATATTCTCAATGCAAACTGCATGGCCCACGCAACCCGCTTGTTATTCAAAGGCACGCAGGAAGCCAAAAGTATGGTGCGATAACTGACTTGGCTCATTAAAACGTTAGTATTGCCTCCGTCATCGTCAGGAGTGGACTATGTGATAATATTACGCTTTCGAAACCATAAAATGAAACCAGCCGTCACAAACTTCAGCAACCGAACCGGAAGTCCTTTTAATAAAGAAGCAAAAGAACCTACAGTTGTCCACGAAGAAGTTTTGAAGGCCTATGATGTAAAAGAAGATAAAAAAGAGAAGAATAGCGAATTACTACAGAAGGTAGATAAGAAGACGGCAGAATATCACGCTCATAAGCCTAGTTCCGGAGTTTTCACTGAAGTGGTCTCCCATGGTGCGTTTACATGTAAAAAAGTGGAAAAAGAAAAGTCACCGAAGCCTGAAAATGTTAGAAATATTGGTAACGGAAAATCCCTTTTAGGATTTCCATCGTCAGCAAACGACTTGGCCTTAGACGCGAAATCAGACTTAGAATCCGATCCAAATATTTCTATGGAAGTAAAAGAAAAAGTTATTGATAAATTATTCACTTTGGTATCAATGGTGCAACACACATATGAGTCAAAGGTGAGAATTATGACCGAATTCGAGAAATTCAAGGACACGCATATGAAGAATGAATTAAGAAGGGAAAGAGAACATTCTGAACAATTGTATAAACTGAATATGAATTTTCAAAATGAGGTGGTTCAGTCAGTGCAACAGTTAAAAAATGAGTTGGACATGGTCAGAACTTTCACGAATTCGGCTGACTCTGGTGCAGTGAGCTTAAAAGATTCTATGAATTATGATTTGTCTTTATCTGTGGCGGACAAAGATAAAGAAGAAAATCTTTAAATATTTATGATGAATACAAAATTATATGGATTGTTAACCAAAGATTTTATATTGTTGTGCAAGTATTAATATATAAAATTAATTTAAAAACGTGTTTTACTGCTCACATAATTCTGTGTACCTATGCAAATAAATTGAATAATTATCAGTTTTATCTCTGCTTGCAATTTAGATAAGGAGTTTTTAGAAATGTAAAATAATTTAAAATATTTTTACATATATTACACTTCAATTATTTTAAGTCAACTCTTGTGTCATTAATATATAAGTTTTTTTATATATATGGCATCGGCTTATAACCATTTGCCAGTGTCAAGTTAAAAAGGCGGGAAATAGAACTTTCATTTCAATTTTCAACACCTCCTTCCTATTACAGGGGAGGCTATGCCAAAAGAAGAAGAAGAAGAACATCTTATTCCTAAATCGTCAAGTCTAAAGTCTAGTCAAAGTCCAAATAAATAGTCAGTGCAGTCAATGAATGACTCATTCGTCAGTCGATTCAGTAAAGCGGTAGAAGCTTTACTGATAGTTCCTAGGGAGTTTTGGCGGTAAACACAAAATAACACGTTTCTATAAGTTGTACCACTTGCCCACACTTGTGCACGTTAACAAATATGTAATGGTTAATATTCTACCAATATTACACATTAAGAACCGAAATAACACAAATTTATGAGTAAATACAAATTCCACAACGTCACCCATTGAACTCCCCGGCAAAACTCAACATTATAAGTTATATCTCCAGAGACACTTCGTCCCACTTATTAGTTATAACTACAGATCGCCCCGTGGCCGAAATTCGACCATAATTTCATGTTCATTGTAAAGTTTCAACTTTTTTAGGTTCCTTTTGCCTCTTAGATACGCAATAAAAAAAGCCAATGTTGTTTATGGATTGTGAAAGAAAGATTGAAACTCATTGATAATTGTGTCAAACCTACTGTACTATAAACAAAAATGCTAGCATGAGTGAGGTAGTGCGTGTTGTTGTTATATTTATAAATAATTTAATGTATTTCTAAGCGTTATTTTTAAAAATATTAGCTTTCGGCAGGCTTTCCTCCACTTAAACTGTAAATGTGCCAAATTTCACTCTTATCCGTCCGCACAATTCTCGTAAAACTGTACTTCAAATTTTCGCTTCACGTATTAATTAATTACTACAGATCGCCCTGTGGTCGAAATTCGACCATAATACACATTTAATTTTTTTGTATCAATTTTAGGGTTCTTTTACCTCCTAGATACGCAATAAAAATGTATAAATTTTGTCTATTATATTTACAGTGTCGGATTTAAGCTCAGCCATCCTCGCGATCCAACCTGCAAATCAAAGGCTGAAATTGGATAAATCAATTTTTTTTCGATTGTACTGGTTTAATTTGTAACAAATTCATTTTTGAAAGGGTTAAACTAAATATTTGACTAGGCCAAACTAAATATTAGAATTAACATTATTATGTTCTGTACGTTGAAAGCGAGCGAGCGGAGCGAGCGAGCAAAAATGTCTCTACATTTGTAGGTTTCTATTGGATAAATCCCTATGAATAAAACCAAAATAAATGATACAGTAACACACAGTCAACATCTGCAGAGTCGCAATCTTCTCAATACCAAAGGAATCCGCCGCCGCCAGCCGCTCTAATCTAAAAAATATTGAATTTAAATTGTATTTTCTATTATTGACGCGCTTTTACAATATTTTGCATCGTATATTACCGCAAAAGTATAGTTTACAGAGTTTACAGAGTGTTTAGTCATTTTTGGATTCAGACGTTAGAATGTAAAGTAGGTATACTATACTGTACTAAAAATTTTTTTTGTTCAATTTTCAAGAGTAATCTTTGTATGCAAATAATATTGTTTTTTAATTTCTGTAACACAAACAAATGTACTTTTTCTTTCTTTCTCACTTTCATTTGTTGATGGCGTTACGGCCCAAAACCACTTGCTAATGTCAAGTTAAAAAGGCGGGCAATAGATTTCTCGTATAAATTTTCAACACCGTATTTCTAAATCGTCAAGTCCAAAGTCTAGTCAAAGTCCAAATTATTGACAGGCTGCTGGATTCGCTTGCGATATTGTGAGACACAGCTATACATTTTTTTTTACTGAAACATATACCTACCTTCTTATTTATTATTTTGCCTCTTAGATAGAAAAAAGTAAAAAAAAAATGTTGTGACAGATTGACAAACGTCAGCCTGTAATAAAATTAAAAATTATATCCATATTATATCAAACGCACGATAGGTAGTGTGGCTAACTGAGGTAGCGATAATAATTTTAAACTATAATTAATGTAATAATTAAAATAATATCAGTCCAGTTCTATTATAATTACAAAAAAATAAAATTTCACTCATGTTTTTCACGATGAAACCGAACGTCAAAACTCGTAGGCATCGACAGTAATCAATACGTGTTGTATGTGTGAACCAAATCCATGGTAGTGTGTGATGCTGATATTTTCATTAGTTTAATGTTTAAAAGAAAGATTAAAATCATTATTTTAAGAAATTTAAGCTTTAAGCTTAAGTAAAACTGTACTTGAAATTTTCGCTGCACGTATCAATATATAGATAATATAATTATATCACAATATTTTGATTTTTAAGTAATGTTTATTCGATGAAACGCCATCTTGTGGTCAGTTGCAATACTACTTGAAAAAATGGCAATACGTGAAGCTTTAACTTACAACTCCTAGATGGCAGTAAATAAATCAATAATATCCTAGCCTGACGTATGATTAATTACGTCAATATAATACTGATTATTGAGTTATATTATCACAAGAAAATTTAAATATTATGCCCTCATATTTTATTAAAAACTTAATCAATGTAAGAATAAAAATTCTTTGTTTATCTACGTAAATACAAAAAATATAAAAAGAACTAAAATTTTTACCCCGACTACTAATTGCGTAGTTTATCATGTCACGCGTAACGGTTTCGTCATATAAGTAGCATCTTAATTATCAATAAGTACCTAGTACTGGAATCGCTTTCTACTTTATACAAGTAAAATAAAGTTCATTTTGTACATAATATACTTGTAGCAAGTTGTCATCAGAATAATGAACCAGTTTATCCTCATTTGCTAAGTTAAGTTGCGAGCCTCGCCCCACCTCGCACGTGCGCTTTGTATTTAGCAGTTTTACTGATTTTGTTTACTAAACTTTAATTCTAAATCTTTATCAACGATTATAGAAAGCATAAAAGTCTAATTCCTAACGGTAAGTCTATGGAAAATTTTCGTTATTTAGTATTTTGATTAATACGATTAAGGATTAAACATAATAAACATATATTTTATATTCGTCATAGTCTTTTTATTATACATTTAGTGTCGGCGTAGTTTTGAAATGTAACTTGTAAGAATTCTATAACAATCTAAAACCTAACTAACTCAAGTATAATTGGGTTACAATAATAGAAGTCGGTAAAAGAATAACCCTAATAGATGTTTATTTTAATAGTTTACCTGTTTTACAAAGATTAAAATTATAATAAATTTCTTGGCCTTTCCGCGACGAGCTCTATTTTTGGATCGTTGATTAAAGAGAACAAAGTGCTGGCCTATCATATCCAATAAAACAAGTACATATTAAACAATCTTGCTACTAATATAAATGTGAACGTTTGTGAGGATGGATGTTTGTTACTCTTTCACGAGGAAGGTACTGAACGGATTTTGATGAATGGTATGGTAGTAGTTTAATCTATGGATTAACACATAATATGCCACTTTTATGTACGCGGGAAAAGTTATTTATAATAGTATGTGAGAAGTGTTTATATAATGTAGTAGCCTTTTATATTATAAACTTATTTCTGGAGACGTCTCTGTCTCCACTATCGGAAAATTGTAGTTTATTGAATGACAGAAAAAAAAATCTTATAATTTTAATCAATAAATCGTTTATTACTTTACAGATGATATCGATGCAAGAATATTTATTTATTCTGTTCACTGTTATAAAAGTTGCTTCTTCGGCACCAAATTGTATTTATCATGGACTAAGAGAAACGGATTTGATTTGTAAATCTACTGACGACGACAATTACATTTTGGAAAGGGGGCTAGTATCCGACAGTAATAAGACAAAAAGCATAACCCTAAGAGGATGTAAAATATCAGAAATCAAAAAGGAATCTTTTCAAAACTTATTTTATTTGCAGTCACTTGATCTTTCAAATAATTCGATCCCAGAATTGAAATTGGGTGTTCTAGATGGTTCCAGAAATGTAAAAAATCTTAATTTATCTATAAACTTAATCGAAACGCTACCATTGGGCATATTTGACTCAAAACCTGAGGTACTAACTTTAGATCTAAGTTCAAACAGATTGGTTGAATTGAAGTTAGGTGTATTCGATGCATTGAAGAAACTGAAGCATTTGGACTTATCTAACAATGGACTAGAAGGTAGAAATCTGAATCCCTATATATTTGATCGCTGTAAACATATAAAGTATATAGATTTTTCAAAAAACGATATGACTGAAGTGCCAGATAATTTACTACATGCTTTTTTAGCGTTAGAAACGTTGAATTTAGATGCATGTTTTCTTTCTGAAGTACCATCGTTTGGGACAAGGAGAAATCTTAAAACTTTGAAGGGCCTAACACTTGCAAGCAATCAAATAGCAACATTGGAGAATATCACAGTATTTGTGAATTTAGAAAATCTTGAGAAACTCGATTTATCAGAAAATATGATTGAAGTAATACAAGAGGAAGTTTTTGCGCCGCTGAGAAAATTAACTGTTTTAAAATTGAGAAAAAATAAACTGATGAATCTTTCAGATAAAATGTTTCAGAGTTTGAAACTCTTGGGCAATCTTGATATGTCTCACAACAGTATCGCTGAAGTGCCAGTGAATGCATTTAGAGGGACTGCATTGAAGAATTTGAATCTATCTAACAATAGATTTACGTTTTTGATAGACAACTTTTGTCTAGAACTGAGGAACTCCGGAGTAAGACTGACCAAATTCTACTTTAACCAGAATCCATGGCAGTGTGCGTGCATGCGTGATATCCTACGAGAAGTTAAAAACTTTCAAATTGACTACAACAGTGCTTTTTATGATGGAAAACGACCTGTGTGTGTGACTACTGAAGAATATACTTGTAAAAGACATGTCGAATTTAATGATATTTATACAGAATTGTATGATAATATTGGTAAAACGAAATAAAAAAATATAATTTAAATTTTATGTTATAAGTATATAAATAACCTAACCAAGAGCATGTCGGGACGGATGGTTTCGTAACTATCAACGCGTAATAGGTTTTTTTTCAGTTTTTTTCAGATAACTTCAAAAGTTACTGTCCGATTTCGTTAAAAATAATTTTCCTAAGGAGTTTTTAGCATGATCTATCAGCATGGAAACTTACAAGTTTCCATCTACGATAGTTTAGAAATGCCAGAGTGGGACCAACTTACAAACCAATTTGGAGGCTGATTACTCGAAAATGGGCGACTTTATAAACAAGTCTTGTACGAAACTGTACCTTTACATGTATGGAGAGCTACCCCTAAAATATAAAATGATTATTATTTTATGCTGCCAAAACTGAGATCTATACACAATCTACAACTATATCAAATTTCATACATTAATATTCATAATTACAGAAGCTAGAAGTGCGGACAGACAGACAGACGGACGGACAGAGCGAAACTATGAGAGTTCCTTGCGTATTACGGAACCATAAAATGGATTGCAATTTGAATGTCTCGCTGAAACTCGAGAACGGCTGGACCGATTTGGCAAATTTTGGTCTTAAAATAATCGTAGGGAAGGTTTAAGCTACATTTATAGGTGCGATAGAACAACGTGACGGGACAGCTAGTGTAACAATAAATTAACGTATGTGCTGAATAAGCGCCATCTATCGTAGAGTACAATACTACTACAACCTACAACCACTACAGTTTTTAGTTTTCTTATCGGTATCATAGTACAAACTCGCATCACTAGATGGAGGTATAATTATATGCACAGCATCTCTTATCATGTTTAACTTTACTGCTTGGTAATATTTTGGTATGATTTGATAATATTATTAAATTTATTTTTAGCTGTGTTTGTAAATATAATGTCAAAAATTAAAATGGTAACTTTTGTCTGTAAGTCCTGTATCACATTATACAATTGGTCCATATTATGGGACTTAGTGCGAGTCCAAATTAATATGGTGCTAAGCATATTCTGTCGTCATTAGTCAATTGCACCGGTATGAAAAAAATTTACGTGTTCCAAAAAATTTTTGATACCATGCTAAAGTTTTTTTTTGGTTGCGTGCTACTTGTTAGTACTTACGCTTAATTTAGCTTTAATTATATCCCACACATGGTCCAGATTATTATTCATTACTAGTCTCAAGCAATTTTGAAAATCATGACAGCCACATCATAACAATTTATTGTTAATTAGACAAAAGTTTTAGACAATTTAACAAATGAGACCTCACAGGTTTAACAAAAAACGGACGCGTGGTAAACTCCACAGTCAACATCTGCGAATAGTTTTTTACACCAATTTCTTTTGGTTTCGTAAAAAGTGGAAAATCGAATGGTTTTTTGGACGGACGTAACATTGCACCGGTATGAAAAAAATGTACATGGTGTTCCAAAAAAAGTTTATGAATCCTTGCTAAAGTTTTTTTGGTTGCGTGTTACTTGTTAGTACTTACGCTTTAATTATGTCCCACATATGGTCCAGATTACTAATTGGTCTTTACCTATGAAATTGCCGTTCTGCAGTACTGGCCATTTCAAATCAAAATAATTTTTTTTTGGCTAAGAATTCTAATTTCAAATTAATTTTATTTTAAAAACATGGAATTCTTTTTCCAAAAGTAGTCATTTGTTTATTGATTAGTGTTAAATTTTCATCGCATTACAATCTTTTTCGTCATCATGGATACGTTAAAAATTCGAGTAATTATGGAATATGAGTACCGTCGTGGCAGCAACGCGGCACAAGCGGCACGCAACATCAACGACGTTTACGGAGCTAACACTACAAACCAACGCACCTGTACCTGTTATTGGTTTGCTCGCTTCCGTTCTGGAAATTTCGACCTGAAAAATTAACCTCGCGGTCGTCCGAAGGCTTTGGTCGACAATGACGAATTAAAGGCGATAGTGGAAGCTGATGATACATAATCTACGGCTGAATTAGCAGCAGCTTTCGACGTTAGCGTCAAAACAATAGTGCGTCAAATTGGCAAGGTAAAAAAGCTTGACAAATGGGTGCCCCACGAACTCAATGATCGCCAGCGCGAAGTACACGTCGAGACGTGCCTTGCACTGCTCAACAGACACGCAAATGAAGGAATTTTGAACCGCATTGTTACCTGCGATGAAAAATGGGTTCTGTTTGATAACCGCAAGCACTCAGCAAGTTGGTTGGACCCTCGTTCAGCACCTAAACATTGCCCTAAACGAAAACTTACCCCTAGAAAAGTGATGGTCACTGTTTGGTGGTCTAGCGGTGGTCTATGGTCTGTGATTCATCACAGCTTCTTACCAAACGGGGTGAGCATTACTGCATATGTGTACTGTGAAGAACTGAACACAATGATGGAGAAGCTGGCACATCTCCAACCAGCATTAGTCAATCGCTCGTCTCCGCTGTTCCTGCACGACAACGCGTGACCTAATACTGCACAGCAGACGGTCTCCAAGTTGCAAGAACTGGGGTTGGAAGCTCTCCGTCAGCCGCCCTACTCACCAGACCTTTCGCCTACAGACTACTACTTTTTCCAGAATTTGAATAACTTCTTGGCGGGAAAAAAATTCAATACCCGAGAGGCAGTACAAAATGCCTTTGAAGAGTTTGTTGCCTCCCGTCCAGCAGATTTCTTTAAGAAGGGCATCAATAAACTGCCACTGCATTGGCAAAGATGCATTGCATTGATTGCATGGGTGATTATTTCGATTAATACAAATAAAAAATACATTAAAAAAATTCGTTTAAATTTTTCATACATACATTTCATACAGTAAAGACCTAATATTTGAAAGCGCTTAAACGTAAAAAAAAAAAACTTCTTCTTACGAACTTCTAAGTCGACCATAATATGCCCATAAATCAACAGTTAGATTTATGGGCACATTACGGTCTCTCCAAAATAGTAATATTATACCTAAAATATAAGATTTTTAATTTAATAGAACCTCTAAGACAATAGTTAAAATCTTGTTAAATTATTAAAGGGTATAAGAGTGAAAAATGAAATTAATAATTACAAAGTAATATAATATTATGTAGCTTCAATCAAAATGTTAGTATACAAATAAATGTATTAAAAAGGGAACACTCCTTATCTTTCCAAATTTTGATATCACACAGGTAAAGCGAAACTTTTTTTTTCTATAAAAATGATTCCTCAAAATCCTTAATTATCTGGGCACGAGATCGCTGTTTTTTATTCATTCCACGCCATTTGGCAGAACGCCATCCCGCATAATGCCCTCGCGATAAATAAATAAAAAACGTAAGTAATAGTTTATAGTGAAATGGAACACCATCTATAAGTAATCATTCCAGTCAATTTTGTTATTTATTTGATCCAATTAGGAATAAGCGTCGATATATAACGATCTAATAGTATTTTTATGAAATGTGTTGTTATCTGCTAGATAAGTAACTAATAACGTTATGAATGTGAAAGCTCTGAATGTTAAAGAAGAGGAGCACATATAGGTACTACCAAACAATATGTTTCTGACTCTAAAATCTAAACTGTCTCATATTATACCTACCAGCAGGTCTAAAATGGCCACATTAAGTGAATCCTACTATGTAACATCATCTATTGAATTTTACTAGTTAATGTTTAATAGTACGATTCACTTAATGTGGTCATTTTATATCTGGCTGTAGTGTTTCGTATTACGTTCATAACTTGTTTTATTAAAAAGTGAAAACTGTCAAAATAGAATTTTTAGATGTTACTGTAAAAGCAACTTGTTCAAAAGTTCATGTTTCATAGTACGATTCACTTAATGTGGCCATTTCGACTTGCTGATAGGTAAGTATCATAAAATTACTACATGTCTTATTAATTATTATTAAATACAATCATACGAGAAATTCTCAGATTAATAACTATACCTAAATGGCAAGAAATTAATTAAATATGTCAGTTTTCAATAGAACTGCGTAAAATGGCTGATGTGTTTGCGTCCCAGCAAATATAGAATACGCATGGAATAGTTTTTATTTATATGCGAAAGAAATCGAGGGCTATTCCAACGAAATTAATGATATTAAAATGAAAATTCTTCAGAATTTGTTTGATACGGTTGAATAAATCGTTCTACTTTCACCTGAACAACTTCCTCTCCAAAATCCCCCAGAACAGCGTTAGAACATTCCTCACGAATTCCTGAAATAATAATAATATAATAAAACAACTTTTACGCATTTTATCGCGGTTTCTTTTTTTTTTTTTAGTTTATCCCGACGCGACGCGGTGATGTTTCGTGTACTTTACAGCAACCGCAGTCATAATCTGAACACAATTAATAATAATATTATAATATTAATACGTGAGGCAAGAACTTTGTATACCTACCTTTTATGATGATACTATGAGTATGAAATTTGGCACATTTTTGGCAAAAATACGTAAAATTAATAAAAATAACATTCCATACACTACTTCAGATTAATAACTCACACTACCATGCGTTTGTTACAATTTTGTCACACATTGACGTTTGTCAATCTGCCTTTCACATTCAATACACAATATTTACATTTTTATTTCGCATCTAAGAGGCGAAAGAACCATTACAAAGTAAATACTTAAAAATTATAATAATATGAATTATGTACGAATTTCGACCACTAGTAATAATAATTAATCGAAAATTGCTGGTAGTTCTTCTTCTTCATTTAAAAATGTCTCCTTAGTAAATCGCCAATGTCAGAGTGTGATGGCGGAGACTCTGCCTTAAGAGTAGTTTTTATGAAAAACCAAGGGTACGGTGAACTGAAGGAAGTCTGTTGAAAGATCTCTAACCTAGAACAAACACAAACATTTAGGGTTAGTACCACATACCTTACAATTTTATTTTGTTAGTAACAATATATGTACACAAAATTTCAATAAAAGGAGTATTTACAAAACATAGAGCAGATTTAAAATTGATAGGGCGGGGAAATGTAGGAGGGAGGTTATCATATAGTGACGTTTGGTTATTTGGACAAGAGAAGAAGATATCACACTCGCACTTGCTGGTAGTTCAAAGTTAGATTAATGTAACTTCAATACAAATGACCCAAGTGACAGTTGACACACTTCATCTCGGTCCTCCGCCCCCCGTACACGGTCGCTGTCAAGTACTTACCCGAAAAGTGGCGATAAACATTAAAATACACTGTAAATAGTTTTATGTGTATTATTATAGTAACACTCGCTCACGTAAACGTAATAAATCAATAACATATCTTAAGTGTTTTGTTGGCGATTCCTGTTGTCGATCTTGGAGCTGGCAGGTAACGGCTAATATCCTTGAAAAGGTAAGTATTTAATTATTATCTAATAACAACTGAATATTTCACATAAGCAGAAAATAATCTGCTAAGGGCGCGTTTACAAATTTGACATAAATTTACTGTTTTTAGATACATTTGGCGACTTAATGAAGCCAAATCCTACAAAGCTAACAATTGTCACAAATACAGTAATTCCTTATCTAAAATAGGTTTAAAAATATTATAAAAATATGATTTTTAGTATAGAAAAACCAGCTTCTAGAACCTCTTCACCCAAAATTTACAACAGAGGATAATTTTTCTGCTCTTATGTAGCTTATTTTGTTTATTTAAAAGTACCTATAGATAGCGGATATAATCACGTTAAAATTGACATGATTCCTAATGCGTGGCATTAAGGTTTATTTTTTGGTCACTCTCTGGATTTATTGCACAAAAAATTATCTAAAGATATGTCATCTCCTACTCGGGAACCTGTCAAACAACACATTTTGTAAACGTGTCTTTAAACACATAATTACGTTTAAAGCTAGCGTGTTTCAAATTAGCAGGACTATTCTGATAATTTTAAGGTTTGTGTAAGGTTTGATGCATTTGCATGCACCGTAAGCACGCATGCAGTGATATTACACAGCGGCGGGATAAATATTGTGAATCAAATGAAGTCTACATACATCTAGTTGACGTTTCGAATGTAGAATTCATTTGATTCAGACCCCTTCTCTATGTAACCGCGTTTTCGTTACAGTATGCTTATTGGACGCATTTAAAATATAAGTTTGCATAATATAATTTGCATATAAGGTACGGTGGTCTATCTTTAGTGAAACGAATATTTGAGAGGGTGTAACAAATCTTTTTGCAAATAAATTTTGCATATACCAGATGTTCCAAATCTTTAGTCTCTTTAAAAAAACACTGACACTCGCGTTTTTTGCGCAATTAATTCGTAAAAAGCAAAAGTTCGCAGCTGATCTGACACGAGCCAAATAATTGTTCTGTAAAAAATTTGATGGTGCAGGAAGCGGCTTGTGGGCACTTCCGCGGTTTTGCTGAGCATTGTGTGGATATGCCTTTCGAAGATAAAATTAGGTTCATTTTATAGTTACTCGCCCCTACAAACTTTTTCGGTGAGTGAAAAACGTTTGGGACAGCTGGAGAACTTATAAATAAAACAAAAACTGTTATTATTTAAAAAAAATTAAATATTCTACAAGCGACTGTCCTAATATAAATGGGATTAAATTAATAAGAGGGAATTGAATACCCACACCAAAAATATTTTCCTATTGTATTCGGCGAACTCGCTGGCCACCATCGATGGAAAACTTAGAACGTTGCGGAGTCAGCTGCTTCTATACATTAGGGTGCTGTAATTATTAGTGTCAGTATTTTGTAAAATAAAAATAAAAAAAACATACAGGTAGCAAATATAACAAAACAAACAAAAAACAGAAACGAACGTTGCTTCTATGAAAACATTTATTAGTAAAATATTTAAATTGTAGGATTACAACAATAAGACATCGAAAGACGCCTGCCAGATTTATAGTATATACAAACGCCAATGGCGACGCATTACTTCGCCACAGCAAACAGAAAGACCGACGCATGTTTTACATTACAAGATAATCTAGGTTTCGAGAACAGGAGCTAAGGTATGTCACGAATATTGTTTAAAGCCCATATAAGTATGAATGAAGCAACAAGAATTAAAAATAATTATCATCTCGATAAAATGTATCAAATGTCAGTTACACCTTGGACTACATTTGTGTAAAGCTCGTTTTAAGTATTAATTGTAGATTAAACAAGTTCACCTTGATTGTAATGTTGGGAATTTTTGTAAATTCTGTGTAGTCGCTACCGTAACGTGGGCTGTGGAGATTTGACTGTGATTTTTTTAAAATAATACTAAGGGGCAAACGAGCAAACGGATCACCTGATGGAAAGCGATTACCATCGCCCATGGACACCCGCAACATCAGAGGAGTTGCAAGTGTGTTGCCGGCCTTTTGGGAGGGGAATACGCTCCCTTCTTAAAGGCTTGCAGGTCGTAATGAACTGGATTATAATCATTTAAATTAAAATACTAAATCGGATCAAATAGATGATTATTGAATAAATATCAGAGAGCTAGCTGCAAATAACAACGAATGTTAAAATAAGATAAGATAATATTTACTTGCTCAAATAAGATACAACATGACATCATATGTAATTTAATTTATGCTTGTTGCCTTCGTTGTGGCCTGAAAAATTGAACTCGCTCGCTGCACAGTTGCTCATATGTAACGGTATCTTTTTGTGTAGTGAATAAAGTTCAAGTTTGAATAGCTATTTTTTAAATGCAGCGCCGCGTATCGTCGCGGTGTGAACTGACCCTTACAGTAATTGAAATGTTATTATCTTTCAATTCAATAAGTATCTAGTGTCTACTATGCAAAACCATACACAAATTATTTACCCGTCTTATCCACATATTCTAGCCGGGCTTAGGGGATTTTTTCTTAATTTGATCAACAATTGTTTGGGTCGTATTCGCCGAGATGAAGGAAAGTGCAGAAAAAATCCGCTCGTGCCTCGAAACTCTCATTTTTAACTTTTTTATATATTTTGGCATGTGGCTAATGACAAAAAGTTAGGCAGATGGAGTTTTTTTATCTCGCCGCATGTTTGAGAAATTGTGCTTAAATTACTTTCGTCGTCAGTTCGCATATTACCTTATATATTAATGACTACCATACACACAAAAGATCAAATATGTATTGTATATTATGGCAGGAAATCCGTATAGATTCCTGTTAGGTACTAGGCAGGAAAGAGGAAATTGAAAAAAATCTTGTCTCTCTGATCTTACCTTCTCCCGTTGGAAGCAAAAGGAATATTTTAACTAGCTGGTATTCATTTTAACTAAGAACAAGTTCAACAAGTACTAAGAACAACATAAAATAAGTATTCAAGAGGGCCACAATACAACAAACGTGATTTTTTTGCCGTTCTCTTCGTGCGCGCGTCCGACTCGCACTTGGCCGGTTTTTTCCTTTTCAGCAACGGAGCTGGTGGCAATTCCATCGTCGTTGATACTAAAACATTATGCACTCTGCTACTGTGTGAATTAGAAAAAAATAGTGGGCAACTCGGGTAGCTTTGATTTTTTTAATAAATAAGTTTAAAATTTCAGGTAAAAAAAAACTGCCAAAAATTATATTTTTATCGTGTCTGCCAACAATTAAATCTTATTAAATACATTTTATAAACTTCCTGTAATCTATGTATACCTATTTAATAGATAAGTTGATTGACTGATGTATCAAACATAGGCCAGGCCAGGCACAGGCCAAACCCTTAAGGCTAGAAATTTAAAATTTTGCACACGTAGTTATCATATGACGTAGGCATCCACTGAGACACAAAATTCAACCCCCAAGGGGGTAAAATAGGTGATAAAATTTTGTATGAAACTTTTTATTTCTTGATCATATTCGCATGATATTTCGTATGAATTGAGTACGGAAAAAAATTTGAGTATTTCGTATTTCAACGTTTTCTAAAATTTTTCGTTTTCTAAAAAATCCCTAGATCTATTTTACCCTAGATGGGTAAAATAGGGAATGAAAGTTTAAAACCTAATTTCACGTGGGCGAAGCCGCGGGCAATTAATGCAAGCTAAAAATATAGTTCAAGTATTAGAATTTATATAGATTTTTTTAGAATTTATGTACATATTATATAATTTTTTTACACTCTAATAATTATTTTTATGAAAACTCCCAGTATTTCCTCCCATTGATCTATCTATAAAATGTATTAAATAAGGTATAAATGATGTTTCAAACACGATACTATAATTTTTTACCATTTTCATAACCTAAAATTTTGAATTAATTTATATAAAAATCAGAGCTACCTAAGCTTGCCACTATTTTGCTCTTCACACAGTTGCAGACTACATCACGTCTAAGGCTGGGACCATATTGTTCGGAATCCGGAAGGCCGGGGAAAAATTAGAGCATTGAAAATAGAACTCTGGACTAATACAATAGAGCTGAAAATCAAAGTATTGAATGTCGAGCTGTCATTTTTTTAAATTGATATTTTACTCGACACTTGTGTGTTCGATTTTCAACTCTATTTTACTAGCGCAGAGTTCTATTTTCAGTGCTCTGAATTTCTCCGGCCTTCTGGATTCCGGATCATAATATTATAGTCCCAGCCTTAGTATCAGCGACGATGAAATCATACACCTACATTGTCACCAGCTCCCTAGTTAGTAGTTCGTTCGAAAAAACCAACAATCTTTCAAGTACAGCTAAGGTACAGGCTTATACTTGTCACATAAAGATGGATGGTCTTTGATGATTAGAAACATCACAGGGCCTAGGCCATTTTATAGGATTAGTATCCTATAAAATGCCTTCGTTAAAAGTTGTTTAAATTAATATTATTTGACATTTAGAAATTCAGAATCTTTAAAAATTGTTAAAATATCTACCAACTGAAAATTTTATACTTGCATTGCAAATTGCAATATGCTTACTTAAAAAGAAAACTTAAAGCAAATTACAGCTTCGCAGCATAAGGCTATCAAAAAATAATCTCGTAAAAAATAAAGCGTTTTATTAAAAAAATGACCAACCCGCCGCTGGCACATGCTACGATTAAACAAAAAATATTTAAGCAATAGGCTTTTTAGCAAATAGTTTTTATATGCCAGCTGTTGTATGCAGATGACATTTTTTCCGAAGTGCGATTTTTAGTGGCATATATCTATGTTTAATCTGTGTTTGAGAGCAGATGTTTTGCATGTCGGTAAATATAGATTTTTTTATAGTTTTTGCTATTCATTTTATGTTTTCATATCGTGTGCATATTACATTATTGACAAGTAAAAACTGATAATGTCTATGTTACACTATTGACGACAATTTTAATATTTTTTTCAAATTAATAATAAATATATATTTTCAAAACAAATTGCAAGAAAAATAAAAAAAGTAATTTTTCTTTAGTCGTCACAAGTTAGACAATGTTATAAAAAAGTACTTATAATCCATACTCCTTAGCATAAAACAGAAAAAATGAAAAAGAAAACATTTTCAAAATTCGAACGACGATCGAACAATTAACAAAATATCGGATATTAAAATAACATCCTTATAACATCATTATTCAGGTATTTTGGACTATTTTGAAAGGGTCGGTAGTTGACCAGACGCATTTCGCGGAAACATTAGGTATTTTGAAGGGATCATGCGATATAAAATAAAGTATAATTGCTATTCAAAAACAAATAACGAAGCCCGCGGCCAAGGGCACGATCAAAAGCTATTCGATTTAAATAAATCAATCCTTTATAGAAATGCATCGATATACAGGCGATTATATTTTCTGATAGATATTTTATACTAGATGTTGCCCGCGTCTTCGTGCGCGAATCCTTCGGGAACCGTACATTTTTCGCGACAAAAAGTAGCCTATATCCTTCCCCGTGGTCTACTTTATACTGTGCCAAATTTAATCAAAGTCAGTCCAGTAGTGTCGGAGCCTATGCAATGCAAACAAACAAACAAACAAATCTTTCCTCCTTAGAATTTTAATAAAGATATTGTCCACAAAAATATATTAATGACGATTTTGATGTTTAGGTAAAAATAACAATCGTAAATTTATCGAGTGTTAACTGTTAATTGCTAAATTGGTATATAATATTTTAGTGTTTTTTTTTTACTTAGAGAGCAAGAAAATGTTGTTTTAGACCTTTACGTATACTCTTATTTTTGTCTCGGTCAGTAAAATGGCAGAAAATAATTAGTCTGTCTCTACGAACTGACAAAGAATTAATAAGTGTATAGGACCTATACCTAACCTATACTATAGGTAGTAGGTAATCGTATGCAAGTTATTCTTGGTGAGAAACATTTTTTTCAACATTTTCTTCTGTGGGTCCAGAGGCGTTAGAATTAAGATGATGTATAATATAATCATTTCTATGCTAAAAAATTGGGAACATCAGCCTGGTCAGTCCACCTAAGCTGGTGGATAAAATTTCACCAGGTGATAACGGTTTTTGTTAAAACATGGGATTTGACAGTTTTCATACACCTGGATAACTGTCCTTGTAACCAATTTCTTGTTTGTTTTTGGGTTTTTTGTATTTTTACGGTAAATTTTTTCGGAACATCCTGTATCGGTGCACTTTTTCAAAACATTTGGAGGTCGAGTTTTTGAGGGGTTTTTTCTCAAGATGGTGGCCAATTATGCACATTTTTGCCGACGCGGTGCGTTTGAGTGTTTCTCGCGAGAGGACTCTCATACTTATGAGCTTGGATTCCATCAAATAAAAATCGGCGGACGGTTTTTGTTAGGCTTTTTGTCGGTGTATTGATGAATCCAGATTTTGAAGGAATCCAGCGACATCCATTGTGTCCATAGGTCGTCGTGATATATACCCGTGTCTATTTTTTTTCAATGCTGGATACGAGTCCTTTTGCGCCGAGTATAATGTTAATGAGACCACAGACAAAAAACGTTTTGAAATTGGAATGTAATTTTAAATTAAAGTGATTTAAAGATGAGTGTGTATTATTTCAATGTATGGTATTCAATGTGCATCGTATTTATTACTAGTTTTATGTAAAATTCCAGCTATTAAGTGCCAGCTTTAATACAGAAACTATTAAAGAAAACCTAACTAAAATAAATTATTTCAGTCATGACATAAATTTTTTTGTAAGTGCACAATTATTCAATACTACATACAATAATTATAATTATTCATTACATACTAATGTAACACTCATATTAATCTAAGCAATTACTTATTTAATTAAATTAGTCTATGCCCGTTTAGTTTCACAGCTAATAGCCACGATAATGAAGTCTCTATGATAAACTATATTCATTTGCCTTATTTTAAAAAATCGAACTGTAATAATTATAGGCTAAGGCCTCGACACACGACAAACGGCCAAGTGCAAAGCTTTAAATAGATCCGAAAAACAAAGAGTGTAATTGCCATACTGTAATCCTCTGACAAAGCCACCTGTCAAAACAAGATGGTACAGGTGGGTAGGCACCTGACGGTCAGCCTGCAATTCAATATTATATGATGCGCATACAGGCGGTAAGCATCGGCACGTACTTTACATAAAAACTACAAAGGAGTGGTCACCGAATTGCTGCCAAGTTTTGCAACTAGGCAGTGTGCATCTTAATTTTTCGCTTATTTTGTTTTTTTTTTCATATTCTTGTTGGTTTGTTTTGTGACAATACATAGTTGAATTAATCATAAGAACGGAGTACAAATAAATATTTGAAATAAGCATGTAGAGCTCTCTCTAGATATCTTAATGATTACCTTTACTTTTCTAAAATTATGTATTAAATACATAGAAAAAAATTAATTTTATGCATGTTTTACCATATGAATAACAATACTTATTTTACCATATAACTGTGATATAACTAATACCGATTTTTTAGAATTTAGTTGTAGTTGCCCTCAGTAGTTGCCTTAATAGATTCAAAATTAAATTTTTTCTTTTTTACTTTGATGAATAAACATTTCATTTTATTTTATTATTTCATCTTCTAATAAAACACACGTCCAAAAAGTTATTCACACTCGGTTTCTTTCAATAAAAAATGAAAAGGTGCAAGATGATATCAAATACTTAATAATACAAACGAAAAGGCGCGTGCTATTTTTTTTTTTCACGGAAGACGGAATAGGCGAAAGCAAATACATACAGCTACAAAAGACAGGCACGAGAGCTATCGAATTTCTTGCCGAAAAAAAGAAAAAAAAGATAGCACATGCCGAATCTGATCTACCATATTTGAGCAAAGGGTTAGACTTATCAAACATTGCATTACAAAGAGCGTACCTTTTTGCACCCGCGGTTTTTTGTACGAAAAAATGCGAAATCGATTTTGGGCAGATGTCCACAAATAGAAAGGGTTTGATAGGATTTCGTAAAAAACTCCTCTCAAACAATACACGGTCCTCTACCGTTAAGGGGCTGTCAAAATTTGCTATTATAAGTTAAAGAGTTTGCTTTTGATTAATTTCTTGCTAAATGTGTGCTTCCAGGAAACTTAAAAAGTAAATTAAATGTTTTTGATGTGTCATAGATTAAACGATGTTCTGATATGCTATTACAAAAAGAAGTAATTAATAACTTAGTTGTTAGAAAATGATTAAGAAGAAGGTATAACCATAGACATATTTAATATAGACGAGGCATATCGAGGCAAAAAGTGCCTTCACTTAAACTGCCCTACTTTTGGGGTCCTTTAGGGCAGTCGAGGTTTGACATTTGTCATCTGGAAATTCCGACTTTCCGCAGTATAACCAGTCCGCATTTACTTGAAAATATTATTTTGTCAGTCTACTATGTGCACAACGTATGTGTGTATAAAATGTTTGTTCCATCGTAGGGCCTGACCTACTGATACGATTTTAATGAATGAGGTGTCAAAAGATTCGTAATGATGGTCCGGGTAACACAGGGTGAGGTCACAATACTGCGTTGCCGCAACACGACGCATCGCTAAAGACGACGTCACGTTGCAATAAAATTTACGAGAATGTACGACGTCGTTAGTGCGATGCGTCGTCGCCTCGTCCATAGGCTTTATGATTTACGTAGTCAGGTTACAGTTTTTGACTTTTGATTATTGTCATCAATTGGTAGTTTCGAAAAAATTTAAACTAACTCCGTAAGGTCTTACTCAGTTGTTATAAGGTTCAAACTTCCTTTCAATGGTATGTAATGGTTGTAAATGATTTTATTGGCTGTGAACACGCTGTAAATGATGTGTGCAAGTTTATTGACGTTAAGATTTACGCGTTAAGCTCTCTTTATATTATCGCGTTTATTTTGTTCAACGGGCTCTTTAAAAACCTTCACATTTCGGTCTCTTCATGAAATTACACTATAAAAAAAAGAAAACATTAATTTTACCTAAAAAAATAATTTTCGTAGCTTGATGTTATACTGAATTTGTTGTCTTCGTCATTCGCTTACCGTCGAGAAATAGTATCACGACTAATTTCAGAAGTATCTGCTAAGCATTTATTTTTCTCTACTGTTCATATTGTGGAATGTTGTGGTGGGCTGGACATATTATAGCCCGAGGAACCGATGGCCGCTGGGGCAGAAAAGATTATCGAGTGGAGACCACGAACTGGACGTAGAAGCGTAGGACGGCCTCCCACCAGATGGACAGACGACCTGAGAAAAGTCGCAGGGAGTCGGTGGACGCAGGCCGCGAACGACCGGACGCACTCCGGACCGGATCCATGGGGGAGGCCTATGTCCAGCAGTGGACGTCACCAGGCTAAAACGAGAGACATTATATTAAGGAAATAAATGTTTTTTCAATTTTAGAAATTTACTATTGTAAATAAATTCAACTTGCGTATGAGCAGACGGTTTCCGATGGAAAGCGATTAACACTCATGGACATCAGCAATACCAGAGGTATTCTCCGTTTTAAAAATTATTAATGATATTCGGTTTTTAGATAAGTAGCTACAATATTGCTATTAAAATGACGCTAAATTGTAACTTATTAGCCATAATTAATAACCTGAAATGAAAAAAATGTTAATGGCCAGTATCGTGCAGTCTTGCAGGTGTCTTTTGTCCATTTTGGCGACAACTTTCACCTGACAACTGTCAAACTGACATCTGTCAAATGCATATTTGGCGGCAATAAATTTTATGCTGTCTATGGTCTCGGAACATAATACTTTTAATGTGACTGAGATAGTTAGTTAACCATTATTGACACATTAAGTGTTAAGGACAGCGGCCTCGTAACGTAAAACATGAGTGAATTTAAATGTGAACGACAATCGTGTAATTAAAAACAGTACATAAAACTATAATAATGAATACTCAGTGACTATATGTATAGATATATATGGCATCAGTGTGTAAAAGTCGTGTTAAATGGTGTTTTATCCAGTACAGGTTATTTTGCTTATATATTTTTAACTAAAGCTAATTTTAACGTAGCCTTTTTTGATTTATATGAATAAACATAATACCTAACGTGTAGCGTAACGATTAACATTATATAATAAAGGGTTAAGTAGTTATTAAGAAAATAATGGTATAAATGTAGAACATTTCTTATATTATGGTAAGCTTTAAGTTGTAAATATCTTTTTTATAGAATAAGATCCCTAGTATATAAGGATGTATGTATATGGTTATGGCAATAAAGAATTTCACAAAACGCGTTTTGCTTCACCTGGCTCATGAAAAATAGGGAAAATTATAGAAAATAGCCGTATAGAGAGGTAAAAGTGAGATGGCAAATCGGCCCGAAAGAGGCGTACGGGCGGGGCTCTCTATACGGCATTGCCATGAGCCAGGTAAGCAAAGCGAAAAAAGTGAAAATCGTTCTCCTCAAATAAGTGTTTTATTATCGCCCCGGCTCTGCCCAAATCGATGTAACCTTGCTATCTTCGAGTCTAATCTGAGCCGGCGGTTAAAATCCTGTGGAATGATACAGTCCCCTACATTAAGATTAAAATATATCGGCTTACAACACTATATACGGAATATTTACGGTTGTCTGCATTTTTTATTTAAATTAAATGTGTTAATTATTGTCTATAGAACCTGGATGATTTTTCAGATAGTATTGTTCTTGTTTAGTTTTATTTACAAAAAATTACGCGTAATTTTACTATAACTTGTCCTTTGTTTGATAGGATCCCGATGTTAATCACCTATATGAAATTATCCTACTACTATTATAAATGTGCAAGTTCGTGTGGATGAATGGATGTTTGTCACTATTTCACGCTAAAACTTCTGAACAAATTCAATATTTTAACTACTAATTGACCTCTGGATTAACACATATTCTACTTTTTATCACCAAAGAGTTCAGTGTTGCCGTAGGGTACTGTATTTAATTTCATAAAAACACACCCACGCATAGACGTACCTATATATTATAGACGAAATAAGTTCAGGCAAAAACTGTCCCCACTTAAAAATGGCATGGTGAAATCAAGATGGCTGACATTTGAGGTATGGTAAAAACCAAAATGGCGTAACCTTGTATGAAAATTTGTTCTGTCAAATGTACTTCATAGCCCATCCCTAGTCTTAAAATCTTTGCATCCACGTCAAAAAACACGACAAAATATGGCTGTCATTGGACAGTGTTCCATATTTTTTTTGCAAATAAAGATATTCTATTCTGTTCTATTCCATTCTGTAATAGGGTTTCTAATGAATAAAAAAAACTTATTTTGGACTGCTGATAATGGTGAACCCACCCAAACATTTAGCTGGGAGTTCTCGTGAGGCGTTAACCCTTCGACCCCGACGTCCTGGACCCAGACTGAAGGAAGAGGCAGATGTGGCTTAAGCAAAATATTTTGTCCATCCATCTCTCTGCACCACTAAAATTTCACCATGTGTTTGCAGACTAAGATAAGGTTTATCCAGCCAGAGATTATATTTTTACCCCCTTACTAAGATTTTTTTTACACAACGCATAAGCAATGTTGCTGTCTTTGTCAGTCAAGTGAATTTTTCAACGTATCAGACAGAGACAGCTAATATGGATATAATTAATAATCTTATTATAAAGTCAGTAGGTGTATGACAAAATTTTACACCACATTTTCTTTTCCCAAGGCAATTTTACTCTAGATTCTAGATCCAAGTGACATTCAAAGTTTGCAGCATTTTACGGCCCGTTTCAATAACCTATCTATCTATAAGTATTTGTTAAAAACGTCATCGTTTAATCACTTGACGGTTTTTTGCGTTACAAATTTGACGTTTCTAACAAATAGTTATTGGTAGATAGGTTATTGAAACGGGCCATTAGAAATTCTCTACCCAGTACTACTGCTACTACTACTCACTACTATCTGAGTATCAAGACAGATTATACTTTAGTATGTACCCCCTTTTTAATAAAAATATTTACACCACGGATACGCTGATCCATGTTGCTGTCTTTGTCTGTCAAGTGGCTTTTCCAACGTACTTGTACTTGATAGAGCGATAAACCTCCGAAATCACTCTTCGTTTTTTTGCGGAAGGACTAACATTGCAAAACCCGTAAGGGCGCATTTATATGACCACAAAATCACAACACAAATTGAGCTTTATTAACTAGGCCACAAGGTACAGTTCCTTTTAATTTGTACGTTGTGGCCTAGTTGATAAAGCTATGAATGATAACAGGTGCTCGACCATCGCTCGCCTTATCTAACTGGGCCTTAATGGCTACAGCAATATTACCGGACTTGCCGTTGGCGCAGATTAAAGAAAGAGGAACAGATAAAAAGCTACATAGTTAGCTTTCGATTTTGCACTACTACAAGCATACGGTGTGTGTCCACGATTGTGTGGATTTGTGGGCCGTGTAAGGGGACGTCAAAACTTTCATATTTGCATCGTTCAATGAAAGCTATTTCTCTGTACGTAATTATTTCCTACTCTGTGCTCTTGGTGAACCTTGGGGAACTCGTGAACAACAGCAGATGTCATGTGGCTTATTAAAAGCTTTAGCATACACGACAATACACTCGTACTAGGATAATTATGAAATCAGATCAAGTCACGTCTACCAGCTTCCTACCCCTCTGGTCCTGTCTAAGCCAGCTCTATTTATGGACTTGATGTGGATTCCTCGTGATGCAATTTTGGCGGACAGAGATCTGATCTGATCTGATTTTAAATACAATAGCAGCAGTCAGCCACTGAGCGTTTATGGGCCGGGTGTACTTAAATAGTGTTTGAAATTCACTTTGAAATTCGAATTTTGGAAGTTACCCTGAAATATAAGGCTGGGACTATATAAACCGGAATCCGGAAGGCCGGGGAAAACTCAGAGCATTGAAAATACAACTATGTGCTAATTTTAGGTTCTTATATATGAAATTGGCGTTTTGTCGTACTGGCCACTGATCTCAAATATATCTTCTTTGGTTATGAATTCCAATTTCAAATTTATACCGCTATTTACTCATGCATTTGTGTTTCGAAAACCGTAAAAGATTAAAAAAAAAAGAAACAGTGCGTTTTTGGTTCCAACGTTTTCGTTCTGGAAATTTCGACCTGCAGAACAAGCCCCGTAGAGGTCCGGAGACCAAAGTTGATAATGTAGAATTGAAAGCTATTATTAGCTGCAGGCTGCGGTGTTAGTGATAAAACTGTTTTAATCCCCTTGAAGCAAATTGGGAAGGTACCTCATGAATTGTGTGCAGCAAACCGACAAACGCGCGTCGACTGCTGCCTTACATTACTCAACCGGCACAATAATGAATAGATATTAAATCGAATCATTATCTGTGATGAAAAGTGGATCCTGTACGATAATCGAAAACGCTCATCGCAATGACTGAACCCTGGCGAACCAGCCAAAGCCTGCCCCAAGCGAAAATTGACTAAAAAAAAGTTACTTGTGAGCGTTTGGTGGACTAGTGCCGGTGTCGTTCACTACAGCTTTTGTAAAATCTGGTCAGACGATTACGGCAGATGTCTATTGCCAGCAACTGCAAATCATGATGGAAAAGCTAGCTGCTAAACAACCGAGGTTGGCCATTCGCTCTAGGTCACTGCTGCTTCAGGACAACGCTAGACCACACACTGCACAACAGACGGCTACCAAATTAGAGGAGTTTCAATTGGAATGTCTTAGACATTCACCGTACTCCCCGGATCTTGCTCCAACAGATTGCCATTTTTTTCCAAATTTTGATAACTTCTTGCAAGGGAAGTAATTCAACTCCAATGGGGCAGTCCAAAGCGCCTTTAAAAATTTTATTGATTGCTGTCCGAATGGTTTTTTAGTAAAGGATTCAATGAACTACCTATGAGATGTACCCAAAAGTGCATATATAGCAATGGTAAATACTTTGATTAAATAAATATATTATGTTTAAAAAAATTCGACTTTATGTTCCTCCTTGACAAAACGCCAATTTCATATGTAATGACCTAATACAATAGAGCTGAAAATCGAACAAACCAGTGTCGAGTCAAATGTGAATGTCAAAATTGTCAAATAATATGACACCTCGGCACTCGACACCTCGATTTACAACTCTATTGTGTTAGCGCAGAGTTCTATTTTCAGCACTCAGATTTCTCCCGGGCCCGCCGGAATCCGGATCATATTTATAGTCCCAGCCTGAGACTACAGCCAGTAACATACGTCTAATGAGATACTAACAGAGCATTTTTATATTTTTCGTAAAAACGGACATTTTCAAATACAAAATGTTAATGTAAAAAATGTAAAATAAAAAAACCGGCTAAGTGCGAGTTGGACGTTGCGTTGGACGTTGCGTGCACGAAGGGCTCCGTACAAAACGGCAATAAAATCACTTTTGTTGTATGGGAGCACCACTTATATGTTTTATTTTTGTTTTTAGATTTGTTTTTATAGCGGCAACAGAAAAACATTATCTGTGAAAATTTAAGCTGTCTGGCTATAACGGTCAATAAGATACAACCTGGTGATAGACAGACAGACGGAAGAACAGCAGTGTCTTAGGAAATAGGGTTCCGTTTTTACCTCTTGGGTACGGATCCCTAAATTGTTTTTTTATAAGTATTATCTACTTATCTATTGCAATAAAGCGCGTGTTGTAATGATATAATATGAAAGGTACAATATATTATATTGTTTCAACGTTTTTCCACAGATTCCTAATAGTTACCTTATGGGGTCCAAAAATCTGTATTTGAATTTTAGGAATAATAAGTTTATAATACAATTTTATAATTAAAAAAAAAACACATTTTGTCAGAGTTAAATAAAGATGGTAACACATGTGCCGATTTGGTCTGGAGCAGACCATTATGACTGCACGACACTCGTGTGTTTGATTTTCCGCTCTATTGTATTAGCACAGAGTTCTATTTACAGTGCATTCCGATTTTTGTGCAGTGTTCCAACTCTTATCATCAATCTCTCATCCCCCTAGAGGATTTTTTTCCCTAATTTTATGGAGAAACCCCTAAGTTGGCAACCAAATCCGTGTTCTGCTCCAGACCAAATTCGTACGTGTGCTACAGCTTTATTTGTCTTTATGTCATGGTATTAAAATTACGGTTGCTATATGAATATCTATTACCAGCAGAATATGAAAATTGAGGAAATCAATTATTGTAGGTACGGTCGACGTTGCAGTTTTAGCAAATTTACACACTACTGAAAACGGTAAGCGACTGACACCGCGTCATTATAATGCGGATAAGTGATGAAGACGCCCAAACTGTTAAGCATTCGTTTTCCCAGACCGTAATTTACAGAAATGAAAAATATCCCTGTGTAAACGGATGATGCTATTCAATAAATTCGGATATATCGTGGCTTTAGATCGTATTTTTTTATGATATCCTATAAAATAATTAACATCGATTCATAACCACGCGACCGATACCGCGCGGCGGGCGTGTGACACCTTCAAAGCCGGTGTGACGTACGACAGTACGAGTTTGTCCATGTGTAGTGAGAATTGTGAAATGTTAATCATGTTATTTTTCAGTAAAATGTGCAGACTTTTAGTCCTGTATACCTTCCTTACTTACGTAATCTTGTAGCCTAATGTTGGGTTTAACCCAACATTAGGCTACAAAATTACGTATTTGATATTTGATTCGGGTGAAAATATCCCGTATAATTAACTAAATGAACTGATACTTCCTAGCGGCTACACCCTAGAATAATAATAATATCTATGGACGCTTCACACCACGCCCATCTGGCCACGTATTAAATACTCAAAGAACTTGTGTTACGGGGAGCAGACAACGGAAAGTAGGTATATTTAATACTTTTAGAATGTAGATCATGCGTGCTGGAGAAATTACTTTTCTCACAAAAAGTTACGATGCAAATGGCATGCTAATTTTCTACTTCAGCGCAAATGTGGAGCAAGTGTATTGGTACATGCAGTTCGATATCTATTTATATATATGTATATAATATATAGCATCCACTAAAGAAGAATTTTTCAAAATTGAAATGAAAACGCGACACGTATGACACACGATCACGCGTTAAACGATCGCGCGCGCGAAAAACGATGTCGCGGGCAAATGCTAGTTACTGATTAAATTTCATTCATTGACTTAGCACTGAAGTGCCCCATACTCACGGTCCAGCCTGCAAATCCAGTACCGGTTCTAATGGCCGTCATTAATGTCAAGTGTCAATCAATTATAATTTTTGGCTACAAGTCAATGAGTAGGAAATATATATACTTACTTACGTACAGAGGGAACAGCTTTCATTGAACGATCCAAATTTGAACATTTGGACGTCCCCTTCAACGGCCCACGATTTTTCCACACAATCGTGGACACACCGTATGCTTGTAGTTGTACAATCAAATCGATAGCTAACTATGTAGCTCATTATCTAGTCCCCTTTAATCTGTGGTGTTGCGTTTCTACGATTAAGTGTCTGATGTTTTAAAGATCGGGTACGCACCGACTCCTCTGGTGGTGGTAATCACTTACCGTCAGGAGATCCGCTCGTTTGTACTGCTTATGTAACCACATTATGTATTTATCTAGTACATAGGTCTACACCAGACGGCACTTTTAAGCATAACTTGCATATTTTGACCCATTTACCCACCAATGTTAAATTCCTCTGATATGACAAAAACTTGCAACCATAGACAGAGAAAGCAGTAGATATGCTATTAACACATTATAAGTTAACAATCTAAATAAATAATATTATTTGTATTTACTAGTAATAACAGTTATAATAGTTATAATAATAATATAATTATTATTATCATCTATGAATATCAGCACTGCTTAAAGTTACTGACGATCTCCGTCTAGCAATGGAAAATAAATGTATTTCTGTTCTAGTGCTACTTGACTTTAGCAGTGCTTTTAATACTGTTGATTTTGTCATATTCCTTTTCGTCCTTCGTTCTCTTAACATATCTTCTCAAATTATTAATCTTATCAAATTTCCATTTCTACGCAGACGACCTACAACTCTATCGTCATTCACATATATATGAGATTAATTCCGCAGTAACAGATGTTAACGCTGATCTACAGCGCATAGCAGTCTGGGCTAAATCTTTTGGTCTGTTAGTCAATCCAAATAAATCGAAGGCCATGATCATAGGCAGTAAATACATGACTCAACGTTTATATAATGTGCCTAGGGTCATGTATGATGGTACTGTCATTAAATACACAGACTATGCCAAAAATCTAGGGTTGATTTTAGACAGAAATCTTTCCTGGAATCTTCAGGTTAGTGAAGTAAGCAGAAAGGTCTACTACTTGTTGCACATTCTAAGAGCCTTGAAAACTTTTTGCCCATGAACACCAAAATTTTCCTTGTCCAGACACTCATTTTTCCTATCCTCGTCTATGCTGATTCCTGCTACTTGGACATCACCGAAGAGCTGTTAACAAAACTGGAACGTTTACATAATCTCTGTATCCGTTTTGTTTTTGGACTTAGAAAATTTGATCACATATTTATCAGCCTTTCGATTGAAGCTCAAGTGGTTCCCTATCCGACTTCGACGTAACTCCCACATCCTCTGTCTACTTTATAACATTTTGTAAATCCCCTCTCTCCTTCCTATCTTCTCGATCGATTTAACTTTTCTTGATCCTTCGATATCCCTTGTAGGTCTAAACTTAGAACAAATCTTTCCCTCCCATCCCATCGCTCCAACTTCTACTCCTACTCCTTCACCGTTCATGCAGTCAGATTGTGGAACTCGCTTTCCCACACCGTTCGTGACAGTCCCAACATTATTGTATTTAAAAGACGTCTGAAAGAGCACTACCTCGGAATTCAATCCATATAAATACCGTTATTATATATAAATATAGTATTTATCTATTATAGGTATAATATAATATTATTTTTTCGTATCAACTATGTGTTTTATATTTGTTAAGTATGTATATAATATGTAAGTATATATGTAATGTAATTTTAGTAAGGATATAATAATATGTAAGTAGTGTATTTGTAATTGTGCACGTCCTGTCTGCTGTCTTTTATCCCATCTCTCTCCGTAGGGCTGCTGTAAGAAATTTCTTTTTAGAAATAAGCAGTACCTTTGTGTCGTCTTTCTTGTTAAATTGTAATTTTATACATTTTTCTTGTGTGCAATAAATTGTTAAATAAATAAAAAAATATTAGAGGTCGCCTTGTAGTCGAAATTCGCCCATCATAATTAATTTAATTATTAAGTTTGAACTTAAAAGGGTTCTTTTGCCTCTTTGATAGAAAAAAGTCGACGTTGTGACAGATTAACAAACACCAACATCTAACAAAACTCTATATAACGCTCGGTACACACTACCGTGCGTTATATAGAGTTTTGTTACATGTTGATGTTAATAATCTGAGGTAGCGTGTGTTGTTGTTATTTTTATTAAGTTCATGTATTTCTAAATATTATTTAATAAATATTAGCTTTCCGCACATATTCCTACTCCATATATACATACTCCCCGTTCACACAATTCTCCTGAAACTGTACTGGAATTTTTGTTTCACGTATTATTATAAATGATGATTGATGGTAATAGCTTTTGTTTTAAAAAATAATTCTAACATAATAAAATTGTATGCCTGCGCTTCGTTGGTGTCTTTTTGTAGCGTTAATTATTAATACAAACAATGGAAATTTATTTCAGAATGACTGTTTTGACAATAGGGTAGATGACTAAACTGTTGAAAACTAGATGAAAATCTTGTTATTGCATAAATAAACAGTACTCTTAAATATGAGTAACTTCTCAGAACAAACAGTATATCAAAAGTCAATATTTACAAAGGTCTGTCTATTTGTATACAAAATTTCGCAAGTCTCGTGAAAACGCTCCATACCAGAGTCGTACCTAGCTGTGACGTCACGCCTAGTTAAAATAGTCAAAGTGTTTGAAGTATATGGCCGCAGGAACATAATATTCGTAAATATCTCCGATATTTGTGCGTTTAAGTTCATACTTACCATAATAAATCTTTTTGTATATGATGTAAGTAAACTAATGAATTAGGTTTTGTTTACTAATTTAGCAAAAAAACAATTTAAACATTTTTGTACTTTTTAGATGTATATACTAAACTACATATAAAACATTTTTTTTTACATTTACCAAGAAGTAATGCCTCAAAATATCTGAGTATATTAATGAAACTAAATAGTTTATATGTAGTCATCATCCCTATTTAACCATACCTATGTAATATAGAGTATACCTTTTTTTTCGAGGTAAAGAAGAACATATGTACATTTTGTATGCACTGGTCCACTTTTATTTCTTTACCCATCGATCGTTTTGTCCCAACTGCAATATGTATTTACATATAACAATAGTTAGGTATTTAATTCACAATGCATATTATTCTCTTTTGTCTTATATTATATATCTTAAGGTTTTGAAGATACGGTCTCAAACCTTTTTTGCTTCAGCTTTTTCTGAGCTTTTTAAAAAATAAAAAGTGCATTGAAATGTATTTATTTGCCATGTCTGTACTTTCCTATACCTGATACATTTTTAAAACATATTATCAATACACATATTGTTCTTAATTGCTACAGGTGATAGGCTGTATTAAATTTAATATCTCGCACATTATCGCCCTTATGACCTAAATAATAAGGTTTCAATTATCAGTTGTAATAAAATTAATATTTTACTCAATATAGGCTTTATGGTTCTCACAATAAGCGTCAGTTTCTCAGTGCTACTTAGCCACGAGTTCTGACACATAGTTACATTGCAATTATTTAGCACATGTTCATGGCATGTGGCTAGCACGCGCTACGAAAAGATGTAGAGCCGGTATTGACTTGTTTTTTTTTCTTTTTATTTCTATACAACCACGTAGTAGTATGGAGTCGTTATACTTGTTACTTTTATTACTATTGTTTTAAATGCGCAAAGTCTAGAGGTATCCTATTTGATTAAGATTGAACAAAAAAGACCGTAGGAAAGCTAAGTGAAAGATTATTATAGGTATAATATTGGCTACGTTAAGTAATTTGGCTACCGATATAAGTGTTAAAAGTTTAAATATTATTTTTGCTAGTTTCAAATGCCAAATTTTTCTTTAACAAAATCTAAAGCATATCATTAAGTAATATTATTCCTATTTTTTTTTCATTTTGTAAGTAAACCTCCAGTTTGTTTAAAAAAAGGCTGTACCTTCCCTATAAGTCTACACTACTCCTTTTCAAAAAAAATATCTTTATATTATGAAGGTAACATAATGATGTGTTGTCTATTAAAAAGCGTTTTTAAAATGTTAAATTTAATAGGCTGAAAAATTTATACGTCTACTCCACCCACGTCGCTGTCCCCTTAGTCACTTGTCCCGTCAAAATCAGTCTACTAGTTGATTTCATACACCTGTGGCAGTTGCTACCTGTTAATCGGGAGCACATCTTTACTTCATTATAGTATATCTTTGGCGAAATTATTGTTTTGTATTACAATTTACGAGTAGATGTTGCTCGCAAGTTCGTTTGCACCGAGATCCGTATGTAGTATGAGTAGCATGTGGCCTCTGTGGCTAAGTGGTTAACGAGTTAGCGCATAAGCTGGAGGTCGCGGGTTCTAAAAGTTTTCTGTGTCCCTGGGTCATGGATGTGTGTTAAATATGTGTATTATATAATATAAATCTTAAACATTTGTAGGTAATGAAATGAAAAAAAAATATTTTCAAATGAAACTTACAAGCTTTTTTCAGAAAGTCTAGAGAAAAAGCTACCACCGGTTCAACCCTAACCCGCCGAGAAGAACCGGCGTAAGAAACTCGCACGGGGCCATCTTTTAGCAAAAAGATGGAACATTGTTCTTTTGAAAGGAATATAATATATTTTACATTGTAAGCTTAAATCTATGTTAAATATAAATAACCTAACCAAGAGCATGCCGGGACATGTCTAAGGAGGGTTCCGTAACTATCACCGCGTAATAGGTTTTTTTCAAATTACTTTAAAAGTTACTATTCGATTTCGTTTAAAATAATTTTCTTAAGGAGTTTTTAGCATGGCAAATAGGCATCAGCATGGCTACTTACAAGTTTTTATCTACTATAGTTTGGAAATGCCAGGGGGGGGACTTACAAACCACTTTGGAGGCCGATTACAAGAAAATCAGGCGACTTTTAAAAAAAAAAGTCATGTATGAAATCTTACCTTTATTTAAAAATACCTATTCAACGATACCCCACACGATGGGGTAGAATGAAAAAATATTTTTCATCCCCACTTCATACGTATGGAGAGCCCCCCCCTAAAATATAAAATGATTATTTTATGCTGGAAAATCTCGGTTTTTCTATACACAATCTACAACTATACCAAATTTTATACATTTATATTCATAATTACAGTAGTTAGAAGCGCGGAGAGACAGACAGACAGACAGACAGACGGACGGATAGAGCGAAACTATAAGGGTTCCTTGTGTATTAAGGAACCCTAAAAAAGTAAAAAGTACACAAGTACATAGAGAAAGCCTTGTATCTTATTCCCACGGTGTGCAATCGTTAACAAAATTATTTACTTTATAATAAGCTTTAGCGCACAAACGTTCTTTGACTACTTTTTTAAATTTATTAATAGGTTTATAAACGTTTTCTGGGATCCCATTGTATAGGCATTGGCCCATATAAGATTTACTTACTTTACTAAGTCTTATCACTGGTACATATAGCTTATGCTTATTTCTAGTGTTAATACAGTGATTATCACTTTTCTTCTTGAAATTGCTTAAGTTTTTTCAAACGTATAATAAATTATCCAAAATATACTGAGAAGCCACGGTCAGTACACCTATTTCTTTAAACTTTTCTCTCAGAGATTCTGCTACGAAAGTAGCTGAAATAAACCAGGCGCGCCGTTTCTTCATCTGAAATTTCTGTAATTTTTCTGAATGCTTAAGCTGCAGAACTGAGTCTATTCGCTAGGTTAGCAATATGAGGACCCCGCTGTAATTTACAATCTAGTGTGAATACAGTGGTGTCTACCAAGTTCATTTTCTCGTCATTGAGTAGTAAATTGGTTTGTACTTGCCTAACATTTGGCATGCTAAACTTTCAACATTTTGTTTTATTTGCATTTAAATGTAAATTATTAGCACTTAACTCTGTGTATTAATAGGATTAAAAACATTATTTCCGTTGTCTTGTACCACACAGTGGTAACACAAGTTCAGTGGGTTTTGCGTGAAAGTCATATATTACGTATGTGTTTGAATTACACACACACACACTTTCTCATTAATTATTATTAGTCACATTTTTATATAATGAACGCATATTTTGATCATCTGGAATCCGTAGAGACACTGCTGGCCGTATACTGAAACGCTTATCAAAATTAAGAGTCAGGCTATTTACAGGCTGTCTCTGTCTCTGCTAGCCGAAATGACAAGGACAGCGTGTGACTAGTGCGTCACTAAATTTAATTATCGTTTCTGTATTCGGCCGTAAGTTGGACCTCTCTTTAGAAGAACTGTCCACAGTTTTATATTTTTTGGAATTAGCGTATTTTCTAGAAAAAAATGTTTATGTCGATATTTCGCTCCAACCGATTGTTTAAAAAATATTTCAAGATCTCCTCAATATACATATATTCTCAACTAGCTTTTTCCCGCGGCTCCGCCCGCGTAAATACAGTATGCCAAGGGAATACTGTACTTTTTAGGTATGCTGAGTAGTCTAGTATCCAGAGCCTAAACTACTCTCATAACAAATGAAATCCATTATGTAGTTTTTGCATGGAAGATAACAAACATCTATCCATCCTCAAAAACTTTCACAAATTTTATAATAAAATTATAATTGTAAAAGAAATGAAGTAGGTACGTACCTATTTAATTGTTTAAACGATAAAACTTATCTAACTAGTAAGTAAGGCAAATAGACCTTGAAAAGTATGTCTATAAAAACATCGATAAAAAATCTACCACCTGCCCTCACTAGATATCGTTAATCATGAGTTTAGTGATGTCATGATTAATATCAGTATGCGAATTGAGACGATTTAACGAAAGATATAACAACCAGTAGGCCGACGTAGTGGTATTCGTCAGTAGAAGCGACCCGTGCTGTTTCTTACCGGATTGTGAGACGCAACCCGCAATATTTAGCCTTCTAGATCATTCTTTAGATCATTACCTATGTTAAAAATGATATTTTATAAAAAGTAGACATTTTCAAAAGTACCTATCTAATATTATACAATAAATTTGGTATTATAGTCCATTCGCGTTTGCATTGAGTCACCAGTGCAAATGTCAAAATGCCTTACTTCAATTGGTGAACGTGGTTAATATAAAGATTGCAAAACTAAGGATGGGCTTATAAGTTACACGTACTTACATTTCACAGAAAAACTCATCATACAAGAAAAAGTTACGCCATCTTGATTTCAGAAGACTGAATAAACTGCGGAAAGCAAATGTCAAAATATAGAGATGATAATTAATGTCAAACCTAAATGGCCCCTAACAACCCCATGCTTGGGGCCATTTAGGTGTTGACACTTTTTGCCTCAACATGCCTCGTCTATAATATATACACGTAGTAGGGTCTCACTATCTACCAATACCAAAACAAAAATCAAATAATGAATGAAATGCGTGCAATGTTTTTGTAAATTAAATAATAACTGACAGATTTATTCGTGTACATCTAAAACCAAATGTGCATCGTTTTAAAATAAATAAATAGTCGCTAGTTTATGAACGGCCAAAACCTTTCCGTCCCAAGTAGCAAACGCCTAATTAACGCAAAGAAAAAAATCTGAAAATATATTTCATATTTTACGACATGGGAATTGTGAATACGTGACAGGACATTTAAATATGGAACGCGGTCATAGACCAACTCTGTTTTTGAACGTAGATCGTTTGGGATTGGCGCAAAAACGAATTTCCGGGTGTCAGTTTTACATGTGCCGTTTGCCGTAAAAGAAAAAAGGTAAACTCTACAAACATTTTCGTAGCGGTATTTTCGGTTTTTGCCGAAATGTCTATGGGGATTCGTGAGAAATCTCCCATCTTGTATAATAAGGAGCCGATGTCATAGAAACCACCATTTGTTATCTTTCAGATCTCCCTGTTTATAAATTCTGCGTGCATACCATTTACATAATAGTAACTTTGTTGTTTTATTATAATTAAATTATCAAGGGTAAAAAATGTGATACAACTTTGTGGATAATATCATCTTCAAAGATGATTATATTATCAATATCTCAGTAACTGATCAGTAAGACTAAGAAATGACAACAAACAAGCCTAAATTTGACACAAATTTATATTTAACGAAGGAAACTAAAGAAAAATAAATAAAATAAAGAAAAATATGACAAGGGCGCGGACCACTTTGGTCTGCGGTGAAGAAAGAGATAAAGATATAAGTAATATATCAATATCAATAAAGATTTTATTGTAACTTTTAAAAACTAGGAAATCGAATGGATCTTGTAATTTATGCCCCGCACATTATCTACATTAATTTTTAATAACATTAATGTAAATATTTCTAAAAATGTTCACTATGTAATCAGATACAAAAGTATAAATAAGTCAGAAAACAGAAGGAATGTTATATAGGCACCAACAAACTTAACTAGAGGAGATTTGGTGGTGTGTGCGGTCATAAGGATACGTAGGTACCTCCTGTACTGAGACTTCGGCAATTGAACTACAGGTTTAGGGGAGCAACGACCTATATCCTAGCGAGCCACGAATTGTAACGCGTACATATTAAACTTTATTTTTTGTGTCTTAGAATCTACTTCTAATCATAGACACGGGTCAACACTAAAACGTCAGATGTCACGGTTTCCCGCCAAATCCAATTTGATCCCTAAAATAATGTGCGGCGTTCGATATTTGAATTCGTTTACTTTGTCTGTAGTACGTTTTTGAAATTCGATCGTATATGTGGGAAGTTTATGTTTTTAAGAATTTATGTTCCGCCGAGTGCGTCGGCTTGGCTATTTTTAAAATTTTCTGTTTATTGCCTACGAGTTTATGCAATTAATAGGATATTTTATTGTGATCGTAAAGGACTAAATGTCGTTGATTGTCTGAAACCAATCGTAACTCGATAAAATATTTAGGGAAATTAAAGTGAAGAGATTCATACATAACTTTTTAAGGAAATCAATGCGACTTGTTTTTGGATCAATTTAATATAATTCTAAAAATCAAAATCTAAAAATAAAATGAAGAATTTCTTACGGCCGTGTAGGTAAAAGCCAGATTTACAAAAAAATTTTTTCGCACCAATTGTCATTGGACATTAAGAATAAGAAATAATTATGAAAATAGCAGAATGGTAATAAATAAAATGGTTACTTAGGCACGTATCTTATGACATTAAATGCAAATTATGCCGGCGCAATCGTTTATATGTCGTGAATAATAATTTTCTTTATTATCTATGCTTATTATAACTACTAGTGAGTATAGATTCGATGGACTAAATAATATATTGCTGGCAATTTCGCTATTTATTGGAGCCAACATGGATGCTATTATATGTAATGTTTTCAGCCTATTTATTATTGACCATATACCCCAAAAAGTTAAATTGTAAATTGTAGGCACTAGTTTTCTTATATCAAATTAACAGACATAGAGAATAGACCACCAATACCATAAAGTATTTTAGGAAGATAAAAGAGGATTATGCACTGCCAGTATCCGTTACAATCATGATTTAAAAAAAAAATTAAAACCGACTTCCAAAGTAAAACTGCACAAAAAAGTATCGAAATCGGTTACAAAGACAGGCGTACGAAAACAACTAGTCAACCGGCAGTCACCAGTCCGACTAAGTTAGCGTAGACCCACTCGACAAAAAAAAAGACAAGCGACAGCAATTGGTCCCACTATCGCTTCTCTTTGTCTAGATATAGTTCTTTTTTCTAAAGAAATCGAGAAAGTCTCACTGTAAGTTTTGCCGGGGACTTTAATGGGTGACGTTATGGATTTTGCATTTCTTTCATAAATTTGTGTTATTTCGGTTCTTAATGTGTAATATTGTTAGAATATTAACCATTAAATATTTGTTAACGTGCACAAGTGTGGGCAAGTGGTACAACTTCTAAATACGTGCTATTTTGAGTTTCCCTCCAAAACTCCCTAGGAACTTTCAGTAAAGCTTCTACCACTTTACTAAATCGACTGACATGGCTCATGAACTGCACTGACTATTTATTCGGACTTAAGACTTGACGATATAGGAATACGGTGTTGAAAATTGAAACGAAAGTTCTATTTCCCGCCTTTTTAACTTGACACTGGCAAATATTTATAAGCCGATGCCATATATAAATAATAAAAAAAAAGTCTCACTCTGTCTATTGGCTATGCTTTATAACCATAGACAATTTGTACCGCTGAAACAAATAAATTAAGACCTA
Source organism: Phengaris alcon alcon (assembly GCA_037179445.1). Taxonomy (NCBI): domain Eukaryota; kingdom Metazoa; phylum Arthropoda; class Insecta; order Lepidoptera; family Lycaenidae; genus Phengaris; species Phengaris alcon. Next base: position 3,265,790 of record JAYRCH010000097.1, read on the forward strand.
GGTATCATCTAGATCACGTGCAGCATAAACAGGGATTTCTAAAAACGTCACGTTCCTATACAGGTGCTCCAAAATTTCCACGTGAATTATACAGCGTGTTTCAGAAATGTTATTATGAAAATTCTGATTTAAAAATTTTACGAGGTCAGGCGCAGTATTTGGAACGAATGAAACCGGGGCTTAGTCAAAGTAAAATATCGAAATTAGTACGAACTACGACATAAGCCAAAAATAAAATGTATGGGACAAACCAAGTGATTTCACTTCCAAAAATAAAGATACTACATTTAATATAGTATTGATGGCCTCATCCATTCGAAAAATTGAATGAACTAAACACACCGGCAAATTTAGCGGAACACAAAAAAAAGGTCCATAATTAAAAAAATATGGTTTTATTTAAAAATTTACTTACTACACTTCTTTTGTTATTTAAAGTTTCATTTGTTTTACTTAAAATGAGATCACATTAAGAACAGATTTTGCGAGTAAAGGCTATTTGTGAAAAATGGTACATTTTTGAACCTTTCATGTAACCGGGAAAAGTGAAAATTAATATTAAAATAACAATTAATTAAATTAGAAAAATTTAATTAAGGTGATTAATATCGCGTATTTCCTCCACGTGCTCTTATTAAAGTTTCTACCCGTCTAGGCATACTGAGAATGATGTTATCGATGGTCTCCTGGGATAGTCTCCGCCATTCCTCAACTACGGCGATTCGCAGTTCACCCACGTTGGCAGGAGCTGGAATTCTGGACTTAACTTTTCTTTTCAGCAAGTCCCAAACGTGCTCTATTGGGTTCATATCCGGTGATCTCGCCGGCTACTCCATAACAGTGATATTCATATCATTAAGATAAGCTTGAGTTACCCGAGCGGTATTCGGCCGAGCATTATCCTGCATAAAAACAAAATCGTCACCGATATATGGGGCAAACGGTACGACATTTTCTTCTAAAACTTATCTGATATAGCGGTCTGCAGTCAGACTCCCTCTGTCAATCACTACCAAGTCTGTGCGAGGTCCCAAACAAATGCCCGCCCAAACCATTATTGATCCACCACCGTATGCAACTGTAGTTTCAAAATTTGTCTGAATGTATCATTCTCCTTTGCGTCTGTATATTCTTTGCCTGCCGTCAATTTGATTTAAGAGAATTCTGCACTCATCACTAAACAATACCTTACTCCATTGGTCCGCGTTCCAAAGTCGATGTTCCTGAGCAAAAGTTAACCTGTTTCTACGATGATTTACCTCGAGCCTTGGAGCCTTGGCGGGCACAAATGAACCCAAACCAGCTTCTTCGAACCGTACCGTACCGTACGCTCACTTACGGTTACACCCCGCACTGCTTCTAACTCATGTCGGGCTTGGACGGCCGTCAAACGGGGGTTCCTACGTACACGAAGCCGAATGAAACGATCATCCCTACCCGAAGTGCGTCTTTTCTACCTTGTCCTGCTCTTCTCACATAAGTACCGGTCTCCCTGAACCGTTGGATACTGCGATGGATCGTTGAAACTGGTCGACGAAGATCTCTGGATGTCACTCTGTAGGTTTGACCATTTCTTCGCATTTCGAGTGCCCTGGCAATCTCCGTTGGGGCTAAGTTAGGCATAATTCAGTCCTCAACTCCAAAAAGATACGCGATTAAAAAAAACTAACAAAAAACAGTATTTCAATGAAATTTTAAATCAAACTCAGAAGGAAGAAATACTCGTTGTTCGCTCCAGATAAGGTGTATTTGAATAAAATTAAAACAATTGCATAAAATGTGACGTTCAGTTGTTTTCTTAATTTGAAAATATTTCGTTTTAAATTAAATGACGTATAAACCAGCCAGCAACCTTATATGATACTGATATCAAACCTTTATTTTATGTTCCGCTAAATATGCCGGTGTGTGTATTTCTATAAGAGTAAACCTGTTAAATATAAAACTCTATCTGTAATACATATACAATATTATTTTACTATGGTAATGAATAAATATGATATTATGAACACAAAATGTGGGTGTTTGTGAATAAATATGATATGATGAACACAAAAAAGTGGGTTACTCCTTATTTGACCAGGAATCGAACCCACGACCTCCGAGTCGAAAGCCAATCTCTAAACCACTGGACTCCGTGGTCCAGGTTGTTAATTCATTGGGTATACTCATAGGGTTCATTTCAACTCGATGTCCTTACCAAAATACCCGGTACCATAAAGTTAACAGGACCTTTTTAGAAGATCCATTTTTATCTAGTCACATTATATTATTTAAGCATTTACGGATTGTGTCGCGATGCACTTTTCCGCGGTCCTCCGATAACCACGGCCGCTGGAAAGTAGCCGAAACGTGGAGAAAAAAAAAATTATGATGAAGATGAAGAAACTAATCAAATTGGTCTTATTTGGAGATTATTAATTTTTAAATGATAGTTGATACCAGAAGCTCAGCAGGACTATAACCAATTACCACAATGAAGTGTCTAATGGTATTTCCTATTTCTCCGAATTTTCCTATTTATTCCAAAGGCTCAAAAAAGAACTATAGTCACCATGAATGTAATGACCATTAGAAGCCTGTGACCCTATTACAGGGTTCATTCCACCCCAGGGCCCAGGGTCAGTACCCCAGAGCTAACAGGACCTTTTTTTAGAAGGGTCCATTTTTTATCGGCCATCCTAGCGCCTGATTTAACTTATGTTATGAGTACCGTTACTTGTACACGGGATTGTAAGCATAAGGATAAGTTCGAAGATACAGCATCCTAGGATCTGTACAAAAATAATTTAGTAATAAAATTTATTTTTCCAGTTATAATTACGGTAATTCTTTATGTTTGAACGTTACAATTATAGGGATTTTATAAAAATATTTTTAAAAATTAGCACTTTTTACTTTAATTATTTATTTTGCTAACCTTAGTAGTCAATATTTTTACTGGTCCTCAATACATCTAAAATAATACTCTGTTCAGATCTAATTTAATTTAAACATAAACAAAAATATCAATAGAACACAACGCTGCCATTTTAAATGTTTCATAAACTAGTATTGTGTTATGTAATTGCATTATGTATGTAATTCTATTTCTTCATTTACGGTATTTACCGTGATGAACAAATACAATGACACATTCATTTGGACGAATTTCATCGTTTTGTTTACGTTACATGAAATTGGATCTAACCAAAAGAGTACCTTAAAGAGTATAATTGTAGAGTGGTTCGTTACGGTGAATTGGCGGTTCATTAACTGAATATTTTATGAAAACACACAATATCTTCGGATCTATCGCCAGACCGTGAGGCTGCGTTTCCGCATTCCGCGCGGGCGGCGACCCACTGCGCCACTGCCCGCGTATCCCTGATCCTGGCGCGGGATAGGATAGTGTCGTAGGTGTCGACTATCGATAAAAGAATATGTAAGAATCAATAGTCTTTAAACGAAAATTTGCACGCCACTTGAAAGACAAAATAAGAAGGATCTAATGTACCTTAGCTGTACCACATTGTACCTTATTTATGCAAATAAATGATTTCTATTTCTATTTCTAAAAAGGGATTGTCGACTGTCAATAGCTAGACGAGTTGTCGATGTGTCGAGTGTCGATAATTTTAAGGCCTGTTTAATGGATGGAATAATGTCGACTGTCGACAAAAAAAACGACTATCAACGTTTCGTGTATCGATAAAATTGATTATCGAATATAAAAGGTAATTTTTCAGTTAGTACCCAGACATTCAGGAACGAATTTAATCTTATATGCTACTTTTAGTATGCTTATGTTATATAAAATAATTGTAATCTTTTTTAACTAGAGTTATAATAAGATTGCTGAATGCTGACAATGCACTAATGATTATTGTCTTTGGTATTTCAGGTGTCCGGCCGCCGCCGCTAGCTATTAGGCGATCAGTCTGCTCGATACCCTAGGTAGCTGATATTATTTAAATAAGTATTTAATAATATGAATGTACTATCGTCTATGTGTAATATATATTCTTTATATACTTTACAATTTATATTTTTTATTTATTGCTGCTCTTTAATTGCAGACTTTACAATGCTTGGTTGCTTTAAAATCTATCGATATTCTAGGTATTTTTTAAAATTATCGACTGTTCAAGAAAAAATGATAATTTTATGCATAGGTTTTATGCAAAATATTTACAATAGATTGATGAATACTATTTGCTCTTTGTAATAACTACTTTATGACTAACACAAAATAAATTGTTACAAAAAATAGTATCCTAAAAATACTATCCTACTAATATCATAAATGTGAAAGTTTCTGAGGATGGATAGATGGATGTTTGTTACTCTTTCACGTAAAAACTACTAAACGGATTTCTATGAAATTAGGTATGGTAGTAGTTTAGGCTCTAGATTAAAATATAGACTACTTTTTAACCCGAAAAAGTACGGTTCTTTCCCGTGTTCCCGTTTCTTCCCGTGAAGTTAGTTTTTTTTTCGTTACTTTTTTTTAATTCCCTTGGGATAGTGTATTTACGCGGTCGGAGCCGCGGGCAACAGCTAGTCTATTTATTATATTTTACAATAGGTATATCAAATTTATAGCTGACCCTTAGGCAAAACTATGTTCAAGGTTTAATCATATTATGCATATTATTATTGTAGTAAGTTAAAAACAAATGAAGGGTAATAGTAACCATACACGGTCAAATAATTAGATCGAATTGCCCTCTTTATGCATAGAAGTGTGGAAGTAGATTGGTTAAAAATAAGTACCTTTGTTTTTACATAAGCTTAGCATAAGCATTTGCTGGATAAAAAATCGTGATTTAATAGCCGGAATATAGATAAAAACTACATAAATGAACAAAATAATGTTATGATAAAAGAAGCCTATCAGTATTTACAAAATCACAAAGTTGCTTCGATATAGGTCAACGAAATTGAACTTTTTCCAAGGCTGAAAGCCAGACAGGCTGGAGTAATGACTTCCTTTTTATCGTGTAGGGTCACGATATTATCACATAATGTTTCATTTCGATAACAATGACTGATCGAGCTTTAACATACCTTTAGGGCAATAAGTAAAAATATATTTAATACAACAATTTGATATTTCGATATAAACTACTAGCAACACATGATATGCCATAGCTTTTGATATCATACATTATATAATTACTGGAGCAAAAATTTCAAGTACATTTTTACTAGAATTGTGCGTACGGAGGAGTCTGAAATGTTGCACAGTTAAAGTTAATGTGGAGGAAGGTCTGCCGAAAGATAATATTTTCGAAAATAATGACAAAAAATACATAAAAATAGTAGGAATAACAACAACACACACTACCTACTACCACATTATTAACACACACTACAATATTAATAGATACAAATTTGTTACACATTGACGTCTGTCAATTATTCACAACATTTTTTTGTTTTTTTTTCTATCTAAGAGACGAAAGGCGAAAAAAATTTTATAGTTCAAACTTAAAAATTATGACTAAATTTGACACTCGATTGACATTTGAAAATGGCGGCTGCGGTTCTTATATTAAAATTACGCGCCATGTTTTCAAACTTTATCTTTAATGTCAATAAATACGCGTTATCTATCTGACTATTTATAGCTTTTAGGTAAATTGACACCAGCAGTACTTATAACACTTTTTTGCATAATTTAGTTACAGATGTCGCCAGCACCTGTAGATGTCAAAATGGTCGAAAATGTTGCCATTTTGTTCGATAAAGTACATACCCAATGAGATGGTGGGCTATTTATTAAAAGACAGGTGATAATGGCAACCTTTTAGCGTAATAATGTAATCTCGTAGGCTTAAGACGAATTAAAATTGTTGGATAATACACTGATGCTCCATTTTATTGGCTATTAACGTTATCGCAATTTGCATTATCTCGATTAAACATTGTTACTATACCATATTTTGAATGGCTTAATCAAGTCAATATACATATTGGCATAAAGTAGAGCTTCAAAAACTAATTTTCAGTGCCCTGAATTTTCTCCTTCCGTCCGGATTCCAGATCATATAGTCCCAGCATTACCTAGGTACAATATCGGTAAAGTTCGTGCTCTACCGGTTTCTAAACATTTTTCTTTGCAGTAGGATGCTTCAAATTTTTAAACCAAAGGAAGTTACCGCATCGACTGCAGACGTTGATTTTTTTTATTATATTGAAGTTTACTCCTTAAGAAACGATTTTCATTACTTTTTAGAACTGCAGTCGTGCGTCGGAGCTGATACACACACTTTTTTTTTAAATTAAATTTTACTAGCTGACTCGACAAACAATTTTTCGAATATTTCTCATAGTTTAAATGTACCCTGAACTTTCACAATTATTTTAAGATCTTAGCCAAATCGGTCCAGCCGTTCTCGAGTTTTAGCGAGACAAAGAGTCTGCAATCCTTTTGACGTGATAACGTCTTATAAATCGATGAACGCCGACTTCCCGCACGAAATTTGTCACGTTCCGCCTGAGTCACGTTCACGTTCACGTTCGTTATCACGTAAAATTATCGTCCGTAAACCGACTAGACAGACAACCATTTTTTTATAAATGAAGAAGATAGTCCATATAGCAGATACTAGACAGGCATTTCTTAGCATCCTGGAGAAAACGAGATGAGACATAATCATGTCTTTCTAAGCATTTTCATTTCATGTACTAAAATCCATAAAAATGCATCCTGCATCAATTTATCGACATTTCAAATCTATCGTGCGTCTATGTCCATCACTAGGATTAACGGACCTACACATAGTTCCCGCTACATACTTTGGTATCTTATTGAGGAGATTTGTCATGGAATGTAGCGTTAGCGCCTTAAATCACAATATAAACTAATGTACAGTAGTGGAACTCAGCTGTATTCTTGAAATTTGTACCTACGATTGAGCGTGGCCGAGCGGTGCGCTAGGGCTGGTACATCTACAAAGAAGGCGTTGACATGGACAGTGCGCAAGCGTCGCGGCACCACTAAACAAAACTCGTTAGTCGTTAAATGCAGCGACAAGTCATGGCGGCGCGCGGTGTAACACTGTATACTCGTACTTCTGCTATTCGAGGTTTCGTTAGCGGCCGTCTAAATGACGCTTATGTGTGGGTGCGCCGATTCAGGTGGTCTAGTATGAAGATGGTCTAATGTACATTTTTTATACTATGCTTTATGTAAGCGCCCTTATAATCAGAGACCCTTAAATAAGGACGCGTGCAAACAATGGATGGTATAAAATATATACAAATTTCTAGTAGTCTATTATAGCAACTGTATCGAAATGGTACCATAACTAGAAATATTTCATTCCAAAATGTGGTTATTGAACAATGTACAACTCATAGAAGGGAGCTTCAAAATAGAGCATACTTTCCTCTATATTATAGCTTTTGTATCAGAGAATACTCCAAGAACCGTAAAAAAATAAAAATCCGATTGCGTAAAAATTGAAAAGAAAAGTACAAGAAATTTCAGTAATCGAGACTTTTGCTATCGAATATTATTGAATAACTATACCTACCATTAAAATAGTTTCGTGATCGATTCAAAACAGACATTCAAAACGAAAACATTCTATTAGGGAACTTAACGAATTCAACAATAAGCAAAACTATTTTTTGAACATTTTATGGTCGTTTTTAGTATTTTCTCCGCAACTTTTTAAAATTTTCTCACCCTTTGACTCTTCTCTGAACTTTCACAATAATTCAATACCAAATCGGTCCAGCCGTTCTCGACTTGCAATCCATTTTTATGTATAACAAAAAAAAGAAGACGATGATTACCAAAGTTAGCAAGATGAAAGATCGATGACTCTCTACTTACAACTGGGGATTTTCCGTTGATAACTGAGTAAAATAAGGAAATCACCCAGGAATTTTTGTACAAACCTATGCTATTATTTATTTAGCCTGTGAAACCTATTTAGTATTACAAAATATGTTGTCTAAAAAGTTCCAAACGCCAACGTGTAAGATAACCCGAGATACTCAAGGCCAAAGGGCAAAAAAATCAGTTTTTGAGAATAACTCGTTTTTTCTGCCTCTTAAGGGCATCACAGACGGCTAAAATACTATAATGTTTTATCTTAAGATGCTTGGATAGATTTCATTTTAAAGTACTTACGTAATATGAAAGTATATTAAAGTATCTTAGCCGTCTGTGATAATTCATATTATAAACTGTATAGCAAGCGATATTTTAACTTAACATAAAATATTATAGTATCTTCGCCGTCTGTGATGCCCCTTATCGTCTTTGCATGCATGTATGTGACAGTTGGCATGACATGTTGGCATTTGCGACTTTTGTGATAACGTATTTTGTATTATTATATAACGTACTTTGTTATTACTAAAACAAAGGTCTTTACAAAAATTCAGCTTATTCCGTTAGACTCCTAGGTCATGGTGCCAATGTCTTAGATGTCTGCGCGGCGATATGAAGTTTAAAAGTTTTATAAAGTAGTTTTTCTTTGGAATACTGTACTTAAGCGGGCGGAGCCGCGGGCAAATGGTGACTAGCTATTGCCCTAGTTAGCTAGCTAATATGATGATTTATATTATTTTCCTACAGGTTCGTTTCAAGGCCGTGGCCCACCATAAAATTATACTACAGCTTAGGTTATCAAAATATAGTAGGATTCGAACCTACCACCTCAAAGCTCAGGAGAGCAATTTATTCTACTTGTGCCATATACATATATGTCATTGACGAGCAATAAACTTTGGGGTTGTTTGGGTAGTCGAGGTTTGACATATTTTGACAATTGCTTTCCGCAGTTTAATCAGTTCGCATATTATTGACCGAGTCTTCTGAAATCAAGATGGCGTAACTTTTTCTTGTATAGTGATATTTTTTCTTAAATGTAGGTACGTCATAGTCCATCCTCAGTTTTGAAATCATTGACATGTACTGTATGTGGGAACTTCAATATTGAAAATTTTATGATTTTTTAATCGGTACCTACTAGGCTTAAATAATATTGAAATAAAACAACAACATTACATATATTGATAACATCTTTATTATTCCCTAAAACTAAATGATTTCCGTACAATTGATATCATCTCTAAAGCTAGGGTGGGCTCCACTGGGCAAACAAATATATAGATATTCCAATAAATTAAAACTAAAATAATTGTCATTCAGTCTTAAATGGCAACACTGAACAGTAGACAGCAGCTTGCAGTCTTAGGCTGGGACAATATGATCCGGAATCCGGAAGACCGGGGAAAATTGAGAGCACTGAAAATAGAACTCTGCGCTATAGAGTTGAAAATCGAAGTGTCGAGTGTCGATCTGTCATATATGACATTGACATTTGATTCGGCACTCGTATGTACGATTTTAAGCTCTATTGTATTAGCGCAGACTTCTATTTTCTGTGCTCTGAATATTCCCCGGCCTTCTGGATTCCGGATCATTTAGTCCCAGCCTTAATATATTTATTTAATATTTGTTACATTTATAAGTAGAAAGTAAGGAAAGCGTCATTTTATTTACATTTTCTCGAAGCAATTCAAAATGGTAACTCGAATTATGCAGAAGAATTAAAACCGATTAGAAACTCTTAAATCTACGGATAATTTCAAATATAATATATGGTCATTTTTGAAGGTTTCTTATTTAAATATACAGTCGAACGAAGAAAACCCATCAAAATACCCTTTGCCTCTTTTTGCTTGTCCTTTTCATCTTATTCTAAATAAACATTTCGATGCTACTTTACTGATACATAACTTCGGTAGAAAACCTTCCGCAGAAAACCTTTCAGAAAAATTGCATCAACACTTAAAATATCAATAAATTATAATATAAAATAACAAATGCATGAAGGATATGTGCAGAATATAAAGAATTCAGTCAAAACTAAAACCTAATGAGTATTAGACATGCGCAGATCAGACTTGGATAAACCGGGGCAGATGTGCTGTTTCATCTTCACTTTTTAGATATCTGTAAAAAAGAAAAAAAAGGTTAATATCGTAATAATAAAAAAAACAATAAGTAATCATAATGTGTCAAAAATCTTGACATAAGTGTCGCATAGCTTATTCGCAAGTTTTGTTGATGCTTTATATCTAATATAGTAATTTTATTGTGAAAGAGGCCCTAAATCTAAAGCTTCATACACGTAAGGGTTTATCTGAAAGGTTTGCCTGCACAGTTAACCTTGAGCTGATAATGTATGGAAACCTGCACAGTTGTGCAACATGCACGCTCGGGCTTACCTGTACAGGCAAACCTGTCAGGTATATCGTTACGTCATTACGTGTATGGCTAGAATAATATACAGAACGAAAGAAAATTCTATTTTTAAAATATTTTTTTATTAAAGTTTGTACATTGAAAGTTTTTTTATCTTTTATTTTTTTAACCTATATTAATTCATCAGTAAATATGTCTAGTAATATAAGAATAATACGTAATGAGATGCATATGCGGCATATGCATGCAATTATCAAGTTATTATGCTATGAGCCCTTGTGTACTTTAAGGTCTAGTTTTATGAGCATAAAATGATGTCACCTTCATGTCAGGTGCCCGCTTCGCCAGTTTTTATGCTCCACATTATGGATAAGAATTTTATCGTCAAGTGTATCGCGAACAATCCTCAATATGAACATTATTGTAGGCACACTTTTATTGAAATGCAAGTGCCTTTGAGTGTAATTATTGTAATATACTTCAGCATATGTATTTTTTTAAATTAGGTCATAGATTTGTTCTTCCCAAAAATAAAAGTTAAAATGAATTATTTAAGTTTGGATTATCATTATGTCTCTTTTAGTTTTACTAACAATACTGGCAGGTAGGTCCTTTGATGATTTCCGTAAAAATAGCATTATAAAATATAAAACTTTTTGCAAAAGCGTGGCTCTGCTGCGCACTTTTAAAGGGAACCGACTGGCGGTTTTTTGGCTAAAGTTATTGCGATTTTACAACACGAATTGTTACGAACAATGCTAAAAAATTTGTAAAGACAACACAAAAGCTCGCTAAACGTTGAAAACAAAGGATGCAAAATTTTTATCACTATTGTCCCATTGCTAAAGATTTTTAGCTAAGCCAACGAATGACATGGCTAATAAAGGTTTGGATAATAGAAATATGGTACACGCTGCAACCAATTACAAAGTACCGGAGCTAGCCATTTGCCCTACTGTAGGTAGGTAAACCAGTTTTCACTGGACATCCTTGGCTGGGCTCTAAACACCTGTCAATGTTCAATTACACGCGACACATTGCCCTTAGATATTTAATTATTGTAACCCATTGATAACGTAACGCTATAGTTGCCCGCCATCCGACAACAGATGGCGCTTTATAAATATTTTTTTAAAGCGCCGAGTTCGGACTTCGGATGTAGAGTTCTTTTTTATAATGTTATTTCTAAATTATTCTAATACACACGAGTATCATTCGCAACTTATTCGGTGTTATAATGATCGCTTAGAACGTCAACTAGAACACTCAACACCAGGAGATCATAAGCTCGAAAAGTTATGTTTTAGAACTAAAAATTGATATATTGAGCTTGATATTGAGCGTGATGACGGCCACGTCATGGCCACATGTAGCGATGAAACATTTAACATAATATTTCTTTCGTAATGTGAAGTTACTTTATTACTTTCGTTACTTAGTTTTTTTAAATATTAATTACTCAAGGCGTTCGCCATATTATTTCAACAAAATTGGTTAATAATAATTTATAAATCCCGCTGAGAATATCAATAAAAAAATTTCAAGTTACAAAAAAATCCTTAAAATGTGTCAAAAGCACTTAATAGTATCAAGCCTTATCGGATTAAATTAAAATGATCCTGATAATGAAGGATCGAGAAAAGAGAGACTCATCTTCAGTTATTACGAACAGTCGAGATACCAGGCTCACAGCCATTACGAGGAGGCTGCGTGACGCGCCTCGTCTCGACACAGCTGTGTATGCGTGCGTGCGACAGTGTGCGTTAGCGCGTGTGGCGTCACAAACACAGCGAGACCACATTTTAACGCTTATCGCTTACCACATTTAAGTTTTTATTGTTTATATCATTTACTCAGATATCGCTTAATTAATGTTCACCAAATAATAACCATAAGACGTAAATAAACGTAAGAAATATGTAAATCGTATTTTATTAGTTAATCTTTCGGTGATTTTTACTGCATATAATTTAACCAAGGAAGCGTAAAGCGGCGTTATTTTTTTCTAATTCGTAAGGTTGACGATCTCTCGTTCACACGGGTGCGCTTGACGCGTTGCTAAGAAGTGCCTATGCGGAAACGACTTCGCTATTAACACACGTTCCTCGGCTATGAGATACCACTTACATACAGTGCTTACTACGGGCTAGATGCGTAGGTGCGGGAAAAACATTTTCTCTACAAACACACGCGCACAGAAAATACGAATGGGCGCGCTCGCTTCACTGTGTATGCCTATTGACTCTGTGTACAAATTTTCCATATGAGAGTATGTGCGAAATGTTGCTGTGTTTACATTTAGATTACTAGGAGCGCAGAGATTAGAGGCGGTGTTTTTAATCAACAGTGTAATATAGGTTAGTGTTTGCTACCATACTGTAACACTACAGTTTTATTTAATCGTCAAAATGATGTTCTGAATAAACCATAGAATATAACTCAAATATGATGTACCTTCAAAACATATAAATAAATATTTTTATCCCCATTAGCTTGTTGAAATGATCGTCATTTTTTAATGTTAGTTAGCGGCCGTGTCGTAGCCTGAAGATGGAATAAAAGAAAATTAAAAGAAGCCACCGAATATAAAAAAAATACTGCCAATATTAATAATTAGGAAGGAGGAAAAAACATGGCGGCATACTCTGATTAGGTAGATGCAGGCGGGTGACTGAACGCGGCTCATCATCTCCCGGTATTAGCTATGCATCGATGTCAATGACTCGATAGATGACGAATAAATACTTTAATAGAAAAACACCCGCGTAAAAAATCGCCGTCGATAATTTGGACTTCGTCTTTAATTTTCGTAAAGTTTAAAAATTTAAGCCTTGGTGATCGGGCAACTTTTGAAAACGGAGTTTTGGCGTGGATGTAAAATTTGTGTTATTTCGGTTCAAATTGCGTAATTTCGGTAAAATATTCGTTAATGTTTTAGGAGGTATCTATAACTTCTAAAAGCGTGCTATTTAGTGTTATCTCCAAAACTGCCTAAAAAGTTTTAATAAAGCGTCTACCACTTTATCGATTGACTTGACTCTCATTTAGACATGATGATAATTTAGACAAACGGAGATAAAAACATAAAAGAAAATTCTATTTTCCCGCCGTTTTAACATGACACTGGCAATGGATTCATGCTCTTCCGCTATATTAAAAAAAATCTCTTGGTAATGGAACGTATCAATTTTTTATGTGATGTCAGGAACTTTTATAAGCTTACAACATTGACAATCAGCTTGATAACGGGGGCCAGCCTTGCCCTACCTCGAAAATATTTTGAAATGGAGATTAAGATCCTGTAATGCATATTGAAGGTGTTGGACATAAATTAATTGGCAATGCGGATCTCCATCGGTTAGTGAAGGCATCAGTTGGCGGCAACTGAATGTATAATTACATTTGACACAGATTACCGTGCCCTTTCCACAGACACAGGTCCGTGTCCGCGTGTGCTCGATTACGCGCTAATTTCTGAAATAACATTAATTGTAGATCCCACAAGTATTTCAAATATGAGCGCGCCTTCTTCTTCTATCATTAAACCAACTGTAGAATTCGCCACTATCGCAGTACAAAATAAGAAAATATTATATTTGAAAAAGAGCCCAAAAAAGAATAACTGTGTATATAAAGAAATCGAAAATTGTTATAAGCATTAGACAAGATGTTGCTTTCAAACATTTATTTGCAACTACCAGAAACAGGTTGCTAAGAATAATGCACAGCAAGGATTTACAATGATTACACATTTCGAACTAGGAAAATCCCAAATAATTGAAATCAATAACATTTAGAACAGGCAAAAGAGCATAAAGGCACAATTGCAATGAGTTGAGCAACTTTGTGTAACCGCTTATGTAAGGTAGCCAAGGTTCTTTCGTCTAGACTAGACTGCATCCAATATTTGACCTAGAATGTTCAAGTCGGCCTATTGATAGACTAAAGAAATCCACTCGCACATTTACTTAATAATTGCATTAAGGTAAACGACATTTTTTAACAACAGGAGTTGGTGAAATGTTGTGGAATTTCGGCCGCATTCTTGATATTAAGTTTTAATAACCTAACCAAGAGCATGTCAGGACTTGTCTAAGGAGGGTTCCGTAACTATAACCGCGTAAAAGGTTTTTTTCCAATTACTTCAAAAGTTACTGTCCGATTTCATTTAAAATAATTTTCCTAAAGAGTTTTTAGCATGATCTATTAGCACGGAAAATCGCAAGTTTCTAAGTATCATAGCTTAGAAATGCCAGGGGGGGAACAACTTATAAACCACTTTGGAGGCCGATTACTCGTAAATGGTTGACTTTGTATAAAATTCAGGTATAAAACCTTCAAAAGACCTATACCCCACACGATGGGGTAGGATAAAAAAATATTTTTCATCCTCACTTCACATGTATGGGGAGCAACCCCTAAAATATAAATTTATTATAATTTTATGATGCTAAAACCGAGATCTATACACAATCTATAATTATACCAAATTTCATCAATTTATATTCATAATTACAGATGCTAGAAGCGCGGACAGACAGACAGACAGACGGACGGACGGACAGAGCGAAACTATAAGGGTTCTTTATGTATTACGGAACCCTAAAAAAAGTATATGTACCTAATTCTCGTAAATCAAAATACTCTTCGTTTGTTTTCGATAATACAGAATAGTCATAGTCAAATATAATTTGAGTTGAAACTAATAAAAAAACCTGTTCCTTGCCCAAGGTTTGTTGACTCCTTAAAATATTTCCGTCGAAAGATTCTATCTCTATACTTACACATTTTATTTTGGAAATATCGTGATACTTCGTTGTACATTTTTGATGCATATTTACGAGTAAGCAGATTTTTTATGGTGGAATTAAATGATTACCCTTTCTCATCATAATACAAAAAAAATGATATGATTGAGATGAATAATATAAACTATAGCCTGTTACAGAAAAAAAATAAAAAGTATAAAAATAGAATTCTAAATTTAAATTGGCAAGGTCTCGTCAAATTTCTCATGTTGCGATAGTTTAAGAAGTAGGTATAAAATATTATAGTATTTATGCGCTCAATTTGGCATCTTAGTAAATAATGATTTTATTTTCGCACAAATAATATGGCACCTGCTACAAGGCACGAGTGCACTTAATTATTTAAAGATAAAACCTTTAATTAGAGTCACCAGCTGCCGACCTTGTATTGCACCTTTGTAAAGAGACATGGTGTGTTTTGCATCGCAAAAAATGCACATTTTTAACTTTAATTCATGACTTTTTGCATGCACATGGAAAAAATGTCGTCGCAAACCACTTTATTGTTATGAAATACTTTTTGTGTAAGTATTCTATTTTGCATATACACCTTTTAACTTGTTTGATATATGACATACATTTTGATATAACATTGTTAATGTAGTAGGTAACGTAACTTTACGTATACTTTTTGTATACGTGTGTGGTTTTTTAGACTCTAGAATATTTCTTGATAACTTAGTCTGTTGAAACATTTACAAAACAGTCATTGCGGGACCCAAAATTTGTTGACGTCGGTTTATTATGATTGATGTTCATCACAAGCGCCAACATTATTCAAATCATCATCATCTTCATGACCATCATTAACATGATCATACATTTTCATATGCTTATGACCGACAACATTACCATTTTTACACACTCGAGCATTTAACTTTATTTCACCAACTGCGGTACGTAATGTCGTACCAACCACAAGTACAAGCTCTTTTATATATTATTACGTGGTGTCGTAAGTGGAAGGGTTTTTGCCAGCTCACCGATGTCCAAGAACCGCACAACATTTTGTTACGAATCCGTCTTTCGAGGTCGCTATTTAGCATTCACTCTTAAGTAGAGGAAGCAATAGGTTTTTGGGGTCTTGAGTAATATTCGTTAGGGTTTTTGATGTGACTAATCGTACTGTGTATCAGACATACTGTCTATTGGTGAGGCGATGTAACGCGACGCTACGCTGCACTCGATGACGAACTCTGCTAGTTTGAATCATAATATTTCAGGATACTGATTCTTAGCTACTTTGGAAATATTATTAAAAAAAAAATTAGACAGCTTTATAAAAGTAAATAATTCCTAATTTTTTTTATCTCGGTGAGACGTTGAGCTAGATCAAAAATTTAATGTTTGACATCGTTTAGAAGGTAAAACATAATCGTTGACCAGCACAGCAATTATGTATTAAGTTAGATCACATAACGTCTTGCCCATATTAAGCTGCCCAAAAAGCTGATGTATGTTTAAATGGACAAACAAAGGAAGACAACCGCGTGTGGAGAATGTATAAGCAAAAAATAAGCAGACTAGGAAGGTAGTGACCTATGATGACGCAATCCCAAAACAGGCCAAGCGATGGAACCTACGAGGTCAAGGAGGGTCAACGCAAAATCCTAATCACAAAACAAAAAATCAGACTGATTCATAATTTTCCTTCGCCTCAAGAACAATATGGATAAAAAAAACATTACAGCGAGTTATCGGTTACGTAAATTCCTAATCTATTCCGTGTTTGAACGCATTCTGCTAGCGTGGAACGCGGTTTTGCAATAATTGTTGATGCAATTAGATGGTTACATTTTAAAACGTTCGAATTTTGAATGCGGCGCTGAAATTTGGTAAAAACGTTTTGAGGCAATGTTTTTTTTATTAACTAAAAATAACTGATCTAGGTATATCAGAAAGGCTAAAATAGAAGACGGTAAAAGAAAAATTATTGGAATCAATGACGTCACATGTTAAATTGTCGAGGGTTCAACCAGCTCTGCTATTTTTTTTATAATTAATGACATGTATTTATCATTTTAAATTGCTTGGTAATTAAAAAAACGATGTTAAATGATTGTTATTTTGCCCTTTATAGCCGAATATTCGATATCATTCAACGGCCAAAAATTTTAAATGTCGCCGAAGAACGTGGTTCGTTCGCATCTATTTTGAACCGCGGGCCGGGCGCCGCCGCGCGCCGGGTTGTTGAACTGAAATATTTCGGCAAACACGAGCGCATTACGTCTCACCTTAATCTTTCCGACGTAATTTGTTTACCTCAAATCTTCTTCGTCTATTCCAGTTGAATGAAAAAATATCGTCAAACGTGATTTTGATGAGAAAGGGACGTGTTTACAATAGACAGATCGTGTTTTGATAATAATTAATGGCGGTGAATTGATAACATTTATAACACAAATGAGCACAGTCTAGTGTTTTTGCGAAACTGGACTCAACACGCGGAGATCTCTTCCTTGTGTGTGTGCTTACATCTGCGTGTGTGTGCGCGCGTTTGTGTGTGTACGTGGAAGCGCGCGATGAAATAAAATATGTCCGGTCAACGAACTCGCGGTCGGTGCCATAAAAATTGCGATACTGGCCAAAATTCGGCCAGAAAAATAAACGTTGTGATCATTATTAGAGAATGAAGTTTTATAGAAAAATTGTGTAATCTTATCAAATGCTAAAATCTTATAAACTAACATATTTAAAAACATAACATGCTACTTAGAATAAAATCGTTTTCATCGAACGATTTTTAAATAAATTACTTATTTATCTATTCTTTTACGTCACTTATCGACGGGTTATGCGAAATCAACATGTTATTTGAATTTTAAAATGAGACACGAAAAGCAGGAAAACCTTGGTTAGTTTTTTATTTTACAGATACATTTTTTTTTAAAGAAATAGATCTTAGCAATGAAAATATACTCACATAAAAAAGTTGATGTTCGAAATTCGAATTACTTGTCATGTGTTTTCCCGGCATCGCACGCGGCGCGCAAATCAGCTGTTTTTCATCCAGTGACCTTGCGGGCACGTCCCATTGCATTTTATTCATACTATTTACAGTCGCGTTACTCGTCAGTGGGCGGTCGGCCTCTCTCCCGAGCCGAGCCTCCTCTTCCTGCAAGACGAAGTCTCTTCCGGGCGGGCGCCTGTTCTAATCCTACGTCTCCCGCAGCACATCTTGAAGTCTAGTATATTTCTGTGGGATCTAGTCCAATCATCGTGTCTAATATTGCCCAGTGGGATCCAAAACCTCCATCGTGAGTAAGATTAGTACTGTCCGGTCGGATCGAGGGTGGTGTCCATCTTAGTATAGTCCAGTGGGGTCTAGAGTGACAATATCCATTATACACAGTACACAGTTCGTAATACACCGCCGCGATATACACTGTGTCCGCGAGTGTCGTGGGCCGGGCTATGCGCGGGTCGGCGCGCGCGGTCCGTTTATATTATAACATGGCCGCAGCGCGCGCCATCTTGCGCCGAGCGGGGGAAAACACAGAAAAGCGTTTTCCATTGCCTGAAACACTTCCTGATGCCTTTATAGGATGCATAATAATGATACTTGTTATACATGTATTTGTAACGAAATAATACACCTAGTCGTGATTAGGTTACAGAAAAAGTTTCAATTTCACGTGTAACTGATTAATTTCGTTTTAATTAATTTCGTCGTTTCGTTTTGAATCGTCAATGATTTTAATCGTATTTTTTTTTCTATTAATAATTATCAAAAGAGAGCAAGAGATAATTGCCAGCAATATTCGCATGTTGCAACTTCGTCGATCGTTCAATTTTGTATTCTATCTGATATCCAGATCTTTTATGAAAAACTAGTCTAAATATCACCTGCTTTTAAACATGAGAATGTGTCGTCAATTGTTTAAGGTCTTAAGTATTTAAAATTATAATATCCCTACATCATTTTTTTCGTCATAATTATAGTAATCATATTATAAATTATGCAATATTATCGAACATTATACTACACTAATTATATTTGCATGTGCTAAAAATGTTAAACATATATCGATCTAGGTGACTGTTATAATAATGTCCTTACTGTATATTATTTTATCAGAGTGTATCGCTTCATTTCTTTTGATATTTTAAAATTTTTAAGATTGTAGATTTATCTAAAACGTAGCTTGATTACTGATGTGCGATAAGCTTTTTTGATTTGACAAGTATTAAGATATAAAGAAAACTTTTGTAGACGAAGTTTTGTCCCCGTTTGAAGTCTCGTAATAATAATAATAATTTAATTTCATATTATGATTGCATGGGCTCGTGTCAAAAATGGGCACTCGTATGTTGCCTATCCATAATATGTACAGTCAAGGAAAATTATTACCAGTTTGCTAGTCTTCATAATATTGTATTCGACTCGTCGTTCGAATCATAATACAGTAATCAGTTGCTAAAAACGGGACACAGGACAGTTACAGGACTGAAAGGTCTAAAAACGACGATTTTTTCTGCTATGATTAAAAAATGAAAATTACTGTTCAAATCCAAATGTTATTAGTGATATTTTTTGTTGTGACAATGATCGCATAAACGCAGTATTTATTTTGTATTTATCTGCATACGTTTTCAACTGCTGTGACGTCACTTGCATAATTTTTTTTATAGAGCGTTTTTAATGCTCTCCACTGATCTCAGTTTTGTAATGACTGTAGATATGCCATTGCAAAGACAATATTTCCTGGCTTATTATGTACTTTCGAAAAGGCTATAAAAAGCTATGCATTATTCCCATTTCCTTTTAGACCCGTCGCGTCGTTCGAACTTCATTCGTCCGAACTTCGAATCATAATTTGAAAATGTTAGTCACTCACCATTGGAAGAAAGTAACCTGACCAATTTCAGAAGTATATTAAATCTGCTAAACATTATAGAGAATTTTATATGTAAAACTATGGGATCTCGTATGATGTTTACATGGTTTATTTACTTATCATACATACGATATTGTAGATAATATGTATGTATGAATAAATTTCACGGTCATGTATTGTGTTAGTGGAGCATTTTCATGAGATTGGTTTTGCTCGATGTGATATTTAGAACCAGATCCGTGCTACATAAGCATGCAAGTTAGCTAGGGTAATCGATGGATAATTTTCTTATATATTTCTTAGAAGCATCACTAACTGTTCGTCTAAGGCTTGGACTATATGATTCGGAATCCGGAGGGCCTAGGAAAATTCAGAGCACTGAAAATAGGACTCTGCGCTAATACTATAGAGTTGATAATCAATGTGTCGAGCTGTCATATATGACATTGACATTTGACTCTACACTCGTGTGTTAGATTTTCAACTCTATAGTATCAGCGCAGAGTTCTATTTTCAGTGCTTTGAATTTTCCCTGATCTACCGGATTCCGGACAATATAGTCCCAGCCTAAGGGTAGCCATCATACTGCATATCGTCGGCATGGCGCTGCTGATTGGATTAGTTAGAACTGACCGTGTATGGGCGTGGATTACATTATCTTTGTACATTTGTGAGTGTATGTGGACGAACTACAGTATGGTGTATGGTTACTGCTATTATGGTGAAAAACACAGTATACCGAGCGTAATGACAGATTTTATTATATAAAATGATAATGTACTGAAATGACAAGCAGAAGACTTGAACGCGGCGGGGGCGCGTTTTCAGCGTTTTTATACAAATCAAACTGTACGCCTACGATCTTAATGTACTTCGGGAATCGTCGTTTTTCATAAATCGCCTGTTATTTCCATAGAAAAACGATGATTGCCGTTTAGCACCGTGGTTTACTCTACATGGTTTTTTTTCAATATACTTGCAAGAAGGGTTCCGTACAAAACGGAAAAAACATGTTTGTTGTATGGGATATTGAATATTTATTGTATTCTGTTTTTAGTATTTGTTGTCATGGCGGCAACAGAAATACATCGGCGAAAACTTCAACTGTCTAGCTATCACGGTTAAGGAGATACAGACTGGTCAAAGGCGGACGGACAGCGAAGTCCGAGTAATAGGGTATTTTTACCGGGTACGGAACCCTAAAAAAGAGACCCGCACCGCACTGGGGTGTGTTGTTAGTGTGATAATCACTTGCAAAAAATTTTACACTTCCAGAAATTCGTAAGAGATTTTAGAGTTAATTATCATAAGTTTTCGGTAACTTCTATTTCTAAAGTCGATTCACCCGGTATAAATCTCGTCTTTCTCGGTAGCTTTTCACTGCGATCTGTATGCGGCGCACGCGCATCGTACGCAGCGGGCATTGCGCAATCGAACTATTTACTGGATGCCGTTTTATTTTGGTTGTTTGGTACTTGAATCCCTGCAGAGTGAAGATAGTGTTAGTTCCAGTGACGAGGGGTTCCTATAACTCCATTCCTATCGGCTTCACGTACCACTCACGAAGCAGCCTTCGCCACTGGTTTGTTCTTGTATTTACAATTTGATGGTGTAGAAAAATTGTATAACTTACCACGGATCATAATCAATGATCCATTAATATCCACATTAAGAAAAGAAAACACAATAAGCCCCTTTGAAGTCCTTTTTCGGATAAAACTAAATTAATAATTATGTAACCCCCGAATTGTCAAACAGTGAGCAAGCTAATGATGATGAATTATAGCTTACCTTTGGTAGCTACGATACGACGTCAAACTCTTAAAATCCCTCTTTTTGCGTGGGAGGTTAAAAAATCTAGAAAGCAAATGTAATATTTTAATTTTACTTTTATTATACCAATAACTACTATACTACTATTATAAATGTGAAAGTTTGTGAGGATGTATGTTTAGATGAATAGATGGATGTATGTTACTCTTTCACGCAAAAACTGCTGAACAGATTTTGATGAAATTTGGCATGGTACTAGTTCAATCTCTGGATTAATACATAAGCTATTTTTTATCCAGAAAAGGTACATTGTTCCCGTGGGATAGCGTATTTACGCTGTACATTTACGCTGTATTTATGCTGTGTTGGCGGAGTATCGGGCAAAAGCTACTTTTAAAATACAACCCAAAAACAGAAGCTACCAAAACTTCCTCCTTATCTAAACGAATGCATTATTAATAATTAATTTGTACTATATAATATTATATACTATTAAATAGTTATTAAATAGTGAAGTGGGCATTTGCCGGGTTTTCGCTCGCGTGAGTGAAAGGAACTCGCAGTTTCCGGGTGAAAACGCGCCGTACTGGAACCTTCGACTGCTTCAATATATTAAACTAGGTGATCAAGCAAATATTGTTATATATATATTAGGCTTTTCTCGTCTCAGGCTGTGACGTATACCTACCAATGAGATTTTATAAATGAAATAGACTAGGTAATGAGCAAACAGATCGCCTGATGTCGCAAGTGCGCAATGCTACAGGAGTTTCAAGTGTAACTCCTCTGGTTATCCCGCATTGTCCTCAAAATCCCCAACCACCCTTAGCCCTCCAGTAACCTCATTCACTCGGCGAAAAAAAACGCTAGCGTTATTTCACGCCGGTTTTCAGTGAGACCAAAGCATGGCTCTCCCACGTCAAAAATGTTTTGTAATATGCGGACGCGCAAACGGTTTCTAAAAGAAAACGAACGTCTTCGAGGGACGACGACGCTCTGAGACACCTAAGAATTCTGCCAATCCCGTATTAAGTTAGTGGTTGATGACTACAGCCCAGTGGCGAAGGCTGGTTCTCCTTCAAAGGGAAGCCCTAGCCTGTATAATACGTAGGGATTTGGATGAGGGTCTTTAAAAGGTAGGTAAGTGTTAAGTGAAGCCAATAGGAATGGAGTTATAGGAACCCCACGCCCCTGCAACAGTCTAATTCAAATTATGACGAGCCCGTGGTCCAGCTGTTCCCATTCTGACGCCTCCGTGATCCAGCTCTTGATTGCGGAGGTCGTGGGTTCAATTCCCACGTTAGACCAATAGAAAATGTTGTTTCCATGATTGGTAAGGACAATGCACGGTGACCACCTGATTGTCTGACAAGAAAGATGATACATGCGTCGGATGGGTATATAACAAGTCGCTCCTTCGCCTGATCTCTCGCCAGTCATGTCGGTCAGACGTTCCACTGGGTTATGAGAGTAAAGGAAGAGAGAGTGCTATTGTGTACTGCGCACTCACTTGGGGACTATAAAAGAATTCCTGCTTAGCCGGTGAGCTATTATTATAGCCTAATTCTCCTAACGTAACGTACAGTAGCGAGGACTAAAGGGGTCGGTGTGTTTTGCATATTTTGTCGCTCGATATAAAGTAAGCAGCAACAAAACTTCCGAATTTCATACACTTGAAGATTGTCAAACAGGCCCTAAGCGTCAGTTTACACCGAGAAACGACATGACGCTGGATTTTTAAGATATTCACTACATAAGAAGATACACATTTCATTGCAAGTGTTCGAATTTCGAAGCATCGCGCTGCGTAGCGCGGCTTCGCCTTTGCAATGAAACGTGTTTCTTTTTGTGTAGTGAATAAAGTTAAATTTTGAATTGCTATTTAAAAAATGCCGCGCCGCGCTAAAGACACGATGATTCAAGAAACAAAAAATATAATGAAATCCGATAAGGAGATTAAGTAAAAATATCCAAACATTAAAAACATCTTAATACTCACTAATGACCCCAATAACCTATCTACCAATAGCTATTTGTTAGAAACGTCAAATCTACATCGCAAAAACCGTCAAATGATTGAATGACAACGTTTTTAACAAATAGTTATACATATATAGGTTATTGAAACGGGCCGTAAGAAAACACTAAGTTACTTAAGTAAACAATATGTCTCCTCTATAATGTAAGTTGGCAATTGCAAAATATTACGAAAGAAAAACGCAACGAAATTCCAAAGAAGATTACTTAGAATTAACTCCCGCCGAGTCAATATGACAATACCAAATGATGTTATTAATAATGCTTATTTAAATAATACTATTAACTGGCTCCCGAAATAAAGACAAAGGATTATGTATTTCTAGAAACAGTACGGCCAATATTTTAATGTTAATGTACTCAGCTACTTAAATGCAGAAACGCATGTTTTTAAACTACGGTACCTACGGTATATTTTCTATGAAAGTATGCGTCAGGTTCATTCAAAATTAAAACTGTGTAATGTAAAAGGCGTTTTAATATATTTAAACTAAAAACTAATAACCTAACCGAGAGCATGTCAGAACATGTCTAAGAAGGAAGAAGCATTGTGATGTAATTTAATCTACAAAACAATTATAATTTTTAATGCATTGCACGCCAATGGCAGAATGTATCAGCAGCTCTCACAGAATATAAGACCATTATGTACTACATTCTAGAAATAAAATAATTTGATTTGAAGGTTCCGTGGCTATCAACGCGCAACAGGTTTTCTTCAAATTACTTCAAAAGTTATTGTCCGATTTCGCTCAAAATAATTTTCCTAAAAGAGTAGTATTTAGCACCTATCAACGTGGGTAAAGTTACAAGTTTATAACTCTTATAGATAAGAAATGCCATAAGGGACCAACTTGTAAGCCACTTTGTCGGTCGATTACTCGAAAGTTGTTTACATTATAAAAATCGTATATGAAACCATGCCGTTATTCAAAAATACCTATTCGACACGATGGGGTAGAATGAAAAAAAATTTATCCCCACTTCACATTTAGCCCCGAGCGACCCCTAAAATACAAAATTATATTTAAACGCCTAAAATCAAACCTATATATATGCAATTTATAACTATAAAAAAATCTTCAATTTATTTTACAAAATCTTATATGTATATTCTAAAATCTTATAATTACCGAAGTTAGCAAGGGAGGACGGACGGACAGAGCGAAACTATAAGGGTATCTTGTAGTTTCGCTGTACGGAACCCTAAAAATCCGTATCACATATAAGATTTTTGAAATTTTGATAACTATATTATGTAGAGATAATAAAGATACAGGACTTACTAATCTTCTAATTTAAACGCAGGGACCTTCATGCAACGTCAGTTGCATTTATTTACTTTTTATTGGAGAGATTGTGATATTATTCTGTCATTCTTTCGCACAAAATAAGGAGATTCTCATTTTTTTTAGAAAATATTGTTCATCGCATAACTAAAATTACGGAACACCTAAAAATGCAAAAGAACGGCTGCTATAAGACAATATGACAATACCAGTTTAGCTGTTCAATTATTATTAATTCTGGATATAGACAGAAACAGATGCATGCCATCTTAGTAATGGAGGATAACTTTATTGCAGATGTCTTCTCACTAAAGTAAGCCTTTAGACCTAACATGGCTATGTTGGCGCTAAGTATAAAATAATCCTACTACTATTATAAATGTGAAAGTTTGTGAGGTTGGATGGGTGGATGTATGCATGGATAGATGGATGTTTGTTACTCTTTCGTGCAAAAACTACTCAACGGTATTCGATGAAATTTGGTATGGTAGTAGTTTAGGCTCTGGATTAAAACAAAGGCTACTTTTTATCCCGAAAAAGTACAGTATTCCCGTGGGATACCCGATACAAAATAATACCCGATAGGAAGAAGCTACTTTTAGTATAAGTTACTTTGAATTTCCCTAGTGTGATTATTTTGGGCACTGTTTTTTTTAGTATATACTTACTTACCAACGTATTTTAACAAAGAAATGGAGGAGAAGCGAAGTAAAAAAGATGGAAAATAGAGTCTTTAATTTTATTTTAAGTAAAATTTAACTTTTTTGCTGGCGTCTTACTTTCAAACGTATTTTTAGTGTTTGGTGTAACTTCTGTGCTATCTACTTACTATTTTCTGGTTTCCCAATCTGCGAAAAGAGATGTAGAGTCACCAAATAGAGTATATTAATTGTAAACAAAATTTTATATTTTCAATCAAATTTTTTTCTGTGTTTTCTGTGTCACACTTATCTGGTTTTCCAATCTATGTCGTACGATGCATGAACTTACCTTCTATTCGTCAGTTTCTGCCCCACTCAAATATTAATACCTTCAATTGCTGGCTGACGGCTGATGCAATGTTTTTATTGAATTTCAATCGAAAACAAACAAATAATAAGCATTTTAATTATTTTAAAGTGATTAGTAGATTAATGAAGAGCACTTTGAAAAACAAAAGTTTAGTTTGCTCGACAATTTACAAATTTTAAGTGAAAATGGGGTTAAAAATAGTAAATTTGAAATGTTTCAAAGTATCAAGATCGGTTAATACTGATTTTAAAAAATAGAGCACTTTAGGGCAAAAAAATTGGGTTTGCTCTACAATTGTTGAAATAAAAATAAGGTTTAAAAAATAAAAAAATGGAATACATTTTAAATAATATTTATTCTAAACATGCCATAGCAACAATTATCTAGATTCTAGAGTATTACCTAACAGTCTCATTAATCTACAAGAGTATAACATTATTCAGAGAAAAATGCAGTTCAAAAATAAATGCAAAAATTCAACTACGACCTCAGTCAATAAATAAAGTTTAGTGAA
Organism: Phengaris alcon alcon; assembly: GCA_037179445.1. Lineage (NCBI taxonomy): Eukaryota > Metazoa > Arthropoda > Insecta > Lepidoptera > Lycaenidae > Phengaris > Phengaris alcon. Next base: position 3,292,273 of record JAYRCH010000097.1, read on the forward strand.
ATATTCTACTTAAACTACGGTTAGTCAATAAATAGTAAACGGTAACTTTAATAAATTATCATTTCAGCCTGAAAACAGCTAAGGCAGTCTTTGGTCTTAAAATTAATCCTTAACTCTACTTACACTCTAACAATTTCTTTTTCTTTCTGTTCGATGATATTTCCAGTCTATACGCTAAATATCTGTGGCGCTTTTGTAAACATAAGTAAGGCATTGCAGATTTTAAGTTTAGCATTGGAAACATAACATGGAAATAGATACTTAAATATAAATTAACCTAGTACACATTGGTTGGGTCTAAAGCCATTTTCTCACTCACAGTCAGTTTTTATTCAGTTGTTTCAGTACACACCGGTCGGGTCTAGGCCCATTTTGGATGATTAACTAAAATCACTTCACTAGTACACGTTTGTGGGATCCAGGGTTTGCGGCATCTTGAATGTTTTCAGTTGAATTGCTTGAAAAGATGAATCGCAGAAAATGTTTCCTTCGTAATTTTCAAAATTTCTTCAGTTTTCAATATTTTACAGAATTTATTTTCCGATCTCAACTCAGTCAATAGATTCCAGTTGGGTCCAAGCCGGTCATTTTTAGAAAACTCTCAAAATATATGTCAATAAACTCCAGTGGGATCGAGTCCGATCATTTTGAAAATATTAAAAATCTTCAAAAAAAATATTTTCAGATTTTTGGAAGATTAATAAATCCCGGTCGGGTCCAAAACCTTCACGTTCATAATGATTTAGATAGTCGAACGATTTGGGAGATCGATCTTATTTACGATTGCACGTAAGCGAGCGATATGCGAACACTGTCACGTCTCGGTAACGACTGGCGGTTGCGCACCACGTGCCTCTATATATAGCAGATCTCGTGAGCGTTTGCTCATTTTTTGCAATTTGAATTTGGAAGCTTTCAGCCGATGCTCTTGCGCCCCCTCCCTTGCATCTTTTTTTATCTAGTAAAAAAAAAATAAAAAATGACAGATTGCACAGGAAAGGTGTTTGATCGCATCTCGCATGTTTTTAGCATGCCTAATGTTATGACAACGATTAAAAAATTTGTTTTATATTTTTAATAACTTTATCTTTTTATTTGAAATTCTTATGAAAAGATTATAAATGATTTTGTTAAATAGAACATTACAACATATTACCTTTACATAATTATGGCTATTTAGCTTTATATACATAAACATTTTAATTCCTAATTTCAATTAGTAAAACAATTCTAATTTTGTTCCTGTAAACCTGTAGGTTTCAAGAATAAAATTAATATTGTACTATTGTAAACAAATTTTATTACTTTTATTTGATAATTTACAATGAAAGAATAATAGCCAAATAAAAAAATTCACCCTCTCCACCAGTCCCTGATTAGTAACAAATATAGATGTATTTATCATTAATTTGTTATATTTTCTAATAGTTTATCTTTTTTTTTCAATATTATAATGGTTATCTTTTTTTATTATTGAATAAATTTACAAGCAGCTCTGCTCTGCTTCCAAGTAAATATGATATTTTATCTACAAAAGTGACATCCTAGAGCAGATTTTTTTTATTTCGAGTTTTTAGGTGTAATCAAACATATTTATTCTCAGTTTCTTAACTTTCCATCCATTGTCCATTTTACACACTGAAAGATGTGTGTAATAGTATTAGATTACAAATGTTAATTCAATACACCCTATGAAAGTTATTCGTGTGTAAGTTACAATAAACATAATATGCAATATGGTAACTAGCTAACAGAACTTCTCAATTAAGTCGATGTTAAATAGATTAAAACCTATTCTCATGACTTCCAAACGTGCACGCAGAATTTACTTTTCGGAGAAATTCGCTATCGTAACCCCCCGTGATACGACATTTTTTACTAGCTGACCCGGCAAACGTTGTTTTGCCATTGTATGTATTTTTTAATGCCACGTCATATAAAATAAAATAAAAATGAAGAAAAAATAAAAAAAAAAACAATATTAAGGGATGGGTCACCCTTAACATTTAGGGGTTGAAAAAATATATTACGGCCGATTCTCAGACCATCGAATAGCAAAAAAAATTTTCATAAGAATTCGATCAAGCCGTTTCGGAGGAGTGTTTTATTATATATTAAGATTAGATACTTCTAAATGTGGAATTTATTAGAAATTTAGTTCGTAAATTAGATGGTTTTTGCTGACGCACTCAGAATCCGTTTATGTAAGTAGCACGTTCGGAATCCCAGTTACGTGTGCTCGTAAGGTCAGCAAAACTGCTTACAGCTTAGTATCCGGAATACTGTGATTCCAATGCAATATCAGCCTTGTCTAATCACGATCACTGATATAGCCCCGCGCGAAATTTTTATTACAATGTAAACAACTAGAAGTTTGCATGTATTCGACTTCTAGCTTTTGCCCGCGGCTCCGCCCGCGTAAATACAGTATTCCACGGGAACACTGTAATTTTTCGGGATAAAATACTTGCCTATGTGTTATTCTAGAGCCTAAACTACTACCGACCAAATTTCATCAAAATCCGTTCAGTAGTTTATGCGTGAAAGAGTAACAAACATCCATCCATCCATCCATCCTCAAAAACTTTCAAATTTATAATAGCAGGAGGATGAGATTTTATCGATAGCTTAAATAAGTAACTAGCTAACTTATTCTCCAGATAAACTGTCGGAAGTTTTCTCGCAAAAACATTTTTGTTAGAATTGTTATTATATATGATTTTTGTGAAATATTGAACAACAAAGAACTCGATCGATAACAGTGGCTAATAATAATCATTATCGATGGCTTGGACACAGACCTCTCTTCAATTTCATGAACTCTGAGGTCGCGGGTTCGAATCCCGCTAGGGAACAAAAAAAAGTTTTCTGTGTTCCTGGGGTCATGGATGTGTAAAGAATAAAATTACTGAATATATTTCCGTTGTCCGGTACCCGTAACACAAGTTCTCCGAGAACTGTGGTGTGAAAGCGTCCATTATTATTATTTTAGATATGTGTTAACTTTTTTTTCAGGCTTGCAACTCCTACTAAACATGTAATTTTAGTATAATTCGACTTCACTTACAAAAAATTTCACACACCCTACAATATTAAAATGTATGAAAAACCACAATTTCACAAGTCATTAAGAGGAATGTGCTTTCACCATGGAACACATAAATTTTTACGGAGCAAACATTTTTAAACAAATTTCGAGGTCGTTATTATATCGAGAAAGCTGTGTCATTTTAATTAAAGTATTACAAAATATATTTTTTGGTGTCTGACGTTTTCATTTATACACATTTAGCACAGATAAAATATCAAAAATGCATCAAAATTGTTGAAATGTTGCTGATACCTGTTATTTTAGTTTTCTCTTAATCTTCAATTAGGTAATTAAGGTTCTAAAATAACAAAAATATAATATTATGCCTGTGCGAAAGGATGGTGTACCTAGGGGAACAGCCCGTGAGCAATATAAAGGTAACTTAGTGTATTTTTTTTGGGATCCTGAAGCGAACTCCGCTACAACACTAATTTCAAATGTATTCTCCGTGGAAAATGAAAAGTACCCGTGGAAGAATTATTTCGATACATCAAATAGTTACCAAGATATTTAACTTTAAAGTGGCCCAGACGGTAACTTACGGTTAGTGTGTGCGGCGCGAACTGCGGGATGTATGGCCGAGGTGTGACGTCACGCTACTGTGATCGGGATTCGAAAATTTTCAGATCTTTGAACGCGTGTAAAATCATAACTTACTTAATATTTTTGAATAAAACAAACACCAGTGTATCTGAATACATAATAGCTTTACTGTAACAAAGTTTGAAGTTATTTTATATGGCCTTTATCGAATCACTTCGAAGATAGCAATAGCCATAATAGTGTTATTATGTTTTTAATCCCCGACATAAAAAGAGAGTTAGATGCTATAAGTTTGATGTGTCTACCTGACTGTCTGTCCGTAGCATCGAAGCTCCTAACCAAAAGGCCCGATTTAGCAGTTGTTTTGTTTAAAAGCTGACGTGATCACGAGTGTTCTTAACTATAATTCATTATCAGCAGCTCACTGCTTGACGATTCGGGAGAAACTTTAAATTTTTATTTTGTTAATTCCTATCACTGAAATATTAGGTGTGTTACATTATTATAAATCTTTATAAATGATCAAAATAAAAAAAGTAAGAAAAACATACACATTATAATAACTATTTTACACAGTATAATAATAGGATGGATGGATGATCCATCCATCCATCCAATGGAGGGACGGATATTTGTTGCTCTTTCACGCCAAAACTATACTAACAGATTTTGATGAAATTTGGTATGTTATAGTAGTTTAGGCTCTGGAATAAAACATAGGCTATTTTTTATCCCGAAAAAGTACAGTGTTCTTGTGGGACACTTTAGCCGCGGGTAAAAGTTAGTAACACTATAAATTAGGGCATAATGTAGTGACATAAATCTTTGTCGAATTAACACAATTACATTAATTAAATTTAAATAAATAAATATTATATTTGAAATCAAAACAAATCGTTTATGGCCCAAATTAACGGAATATTTTTTAAAGAAATAAATTTTACTTTTAACCTACACTTTCCAACCAAAAACCTTCCTTATCAAAATTATCTTATACTTTAAACGAGACTATCTTGTATATATATATATATATATATATATATATATATATATATATATACGGCTGCAAGTACTGCCATGAAATTTAGTATGCAGGTAGTTTTGGGGGAGAATATCTGGTCTAGCTAGTCTTAGGAAATTGCGCATTTTATGTTTTTTCTTTTGTCGTGCAACAATATATCAATAATTTCGACTCTATTGTGTCAGTCCGATAGGCAGTTTGATATGCTTTTGTATAATTTTTGCTTTGTTCGAAAATTCGGAATGTGGTGGGTACAAACTACGGGGAAGCCAAAAAGGAAGGGTAATAATGATTTTGACAGTCTGTGTATGTATGTATATTATGTTTTTTTTTCACCCTAGTGCCTAAACAACTGATCCAATTGTAATGAATGAAGTGTCAAAAGATTCGCAATAATCGCCCGGGTAACAGGCCGTATACGTATAATTTACGTAGTCGGGTTATAGTTTTTATGAAAAATGTAGTTATTTACATTTATCAGAGCTCGGTTACTCAGGTACTATTAATAATGTTATTAATATTCATCGATTAATTAATATTAATTTGAAACTATATAAACGTAAACGGTTTTATGGCTCAAGTAAGAAGAAAACTTAAAATAAACGACTCTACACTTGCAGGTTGTAAAAGTGAGTCTAAATTTTTCGCTGAATATCATAATATGACCACGGGTGGCGGATTTAACACAAACAAAAATTGTCGACCACGTAATATTTTATACACAATCATTTGAAAAACAATGTGGTAATCCTTTCATTATATTATTATGTGTTTTGCAAATATAGTTTGTTTCTTGTGGTTCCATGAAGAAGATATTAGATCCTTCTAGAAATTACCGAAAATATTTTAAGCTGATTACAGCCACGCAAATTACGAATTACAGAATATGGAGCAAATATTTTAAGCTTTAATACCTTTGATGTGCGCGGTTATTTTGCTTGGTAATGTAGAGTTCGCTTTTTCAGTATGTAGCTTTTTACATATAAGCGTCAATAAATAATTGATTATTAAATTATTATGTACTATCAGGGAATCTAATTCATAAGCATGTAGAGTGAGTGTTCTCATAATTTATTTCTTTTATAATGACGACATGCAGTCACGATACAATTGTCAATAACTTGTCAGTTTGATATCGTATTAATATTATTGTAATACGAACAAACTATGACAACGGTCAACCTGCTTATGAATTAGGTTCCCTGATAGTACATTTTACTACGTTTCTAGATGTCTTATTTGTGTTTACTGCGAATGGATTTATATCTAAAGTTTCAATTGTTATCATACTTTACCTGACGACCTCTGTGGCTCAATGGTTCAGCGCGTTGGTGCATAAGCCGGGGGTCGCGGGTTCGAATCCCGCCGAAGGAACAAAAAGTTTTTCCGTGTTCCTGGGTCATGAATGTCTATTAAATATGTGTATAATATAATAAAAATCTTAAATATATGTATAGTATAAAAGTATTAAATATACTTCCCGTTTTCTGGTACCTGTAACACAAGTTCTTCGGATACTTAGCACGGGCCGGATTGACGTGGCGTGAAGCGTCCATTATTATTATTATTATTATTTATTTTGATTTTTTTGATACTACCCCCATACTCTACCTACCTTTTTGAGGAGTGATTACATACGTAGCTGAGTGTTACGTATTCTTGGCCTCTACATGTAACTTCATGTTTGAAACATTAGTTTAGCAAGACTTTGCTACTTGCTAACTCTTACCCTGGAACTATATTGTCCGGAATCCGTAAGGCCGGAGAAAATTCAGAGCACTGAAAATAGAACTCTGCGCTAATACAGAAAAGCTGAAAATCGAACACACAAGTGTCGAGTCGGAGTTTTGCCGGGGAATTCAATGGGTGGCGTTGTGGATTTTGTATTTCTTTCATAAATTTGTGTTATTTCGGTTCTTAATGTGTAATATTGGTGGAATATTAACCATTAAATATTCGTTAACGTGCACAAGCAATTGTGTGGGCAATTGGTACATCTTCAAAGAACGTGCTATTTCGTTTTCCCTCCAAAACTCCCTAGAAACTTTCAGTAAATCTTCTACCACTTTACTGAATCGACTGACTGGACTCATTGACTGCACTGACTGTCTATTTGGACTTTGACTAGACTTTAGACTTGACGATTTAGGGATACGGTGTTGAAAATTGAATTGGCTGGTACTATATGCTCCGGATTCCGGAGCCTTATATTCGCTAGCGTTGACGACTAAATAGTTACGCACTCCGCGATCTTACCATCAGGTGGTCATTAAATGGCCCACCTGATGTGAAGTAGCCCAAAAGAAAGTGTTTACCTCGTACTTAATGCCTTTGTTTTTTTCACTAATCCCTAACCGACAACGATATTAACCACAAAAAAAGAAAAAAAAACATAGATAGGCTACCTTATTCGTCTCATTTGTAATGCGCTTAAATATAATCTTCTATAATTTATGGCTTGGGCTTCTATGAATTTTGTCGCAGATTGTGTATGGTCTATACTCTATGGAAAGATAATTGTTACAAAGTACGCATTGTATATTATTGGCTATGATATGCCAGACGTCCTGTCTTAACTATGTAGGTACATATTATGTTTTTTTATTAAAAAAACATTAATGAACAAATAAATACCTGCCTAGATCTTATTTATAGTGATTAGGGGGTAGAAGGATGAAAATAATTTGAAAATTCGAACATGAAAATCGGTTCTGCCTTTTCAGATGGGTTCGGCTATAAATATAGGTATGAGATTTTTGCAAATACTACACTTACAGAGGCTTTTTTAAGAACTGGGAACGCAAGTGCGCACCACCACGGCAGTTACAATTGTAACTCCTCTGGTGCTGCCATTATCCATTGGCGGCTGTAATCGCTTACCATCAGGCGGTCTGTCTGTTTGTTTCCTGGGACATTTAAAAAAAAAACAATAAGTAATGTGTAGGTATTTTCTTACTACTGTGAAATTATAAATGTGTAATTTTGTGAGGTTGGATGAATGGATGGATGTTTGTGAGTTTAGACTCTTTCGCGCAAAACCAACTTAACGGATTTTGATGCAATTTAGTATGGTAGTAATTTAGACTCTCGATTAACACATAGGCTTCTTTTTATCCCGAAAAATGCCAGTGTTCCCGTGGGTCACGCGGGTGGAGCCACGGGAAAAAGCTAGCTATTATACTGAGGAAATATTTGCTTGTTTGAATGTTTGTTTGCATTGAATAGGGCTTCGAAACTACTGGAACGATTTTAATCAAATTTGGCACACATATAGAATAGGCTACGGGAAAGGGCTACTTTTTTTTCACGGTTCCCGTAGGATTTCCTGCATTGCATCCTAAATGGTCCAAATGGTAAATCCTAAACATATATGTTTATAAGTTGGAATAATCTGAATACATTACCCCTCTTGGTACAGAACACAAGTATATTTAGCAACGGTTGGCGCATGCAAACGCACACAATATACTATATAATATTGTTCATTAAGTATTAACAAGTTCAGTATTAATTATTATAAAATTGTGCATTAACCGCAAATCATCATAATTATAGTGGAAGATTTGTTATTGAATTTTTTTAATGTTACAATTAATTACTTAACAATTAATGCAATAATATTACGATTACTCAAATGTGTTATGAGTTTTTATCGTAATGCGACGATAATATTGTAAGAAACGAGAAGTATTGAGTAATGTCCTTTAACCGACTTCTTTATTGTACTCACCATGCGTGAATCTGCTTTAATAATATTAATAATACTTTAATTTCAGACCATGGATCTTATAACTGTGTTAGTATTGTACAAATGTTCGTATACTATGTTTATAATGTATATACGAGTAGTATGTACTTCATGATTACAAAATATGAATATTAGTCTGGACTAGACACCGGTGTCTCCATATAGGACTTCAGGCTTTGTAAGAAACAATATTTTTATGGAATAACTAGATGTTGCCCGCGTCTTCGTGCGCGTAAAAGAAAATAACTTGAGAACCGTACATTTTGCCGCAACAAAAGGTAGCCTATGTCCTACACCGTGGTCTATTCTATATGTGTGTCAAATTTCATCAAAGTTCCAGTTGTTTCGGAGCCGGATCCAATGCAAACAAACAAACAAACAAACCTTTCCTCTTTATTAAATTAGTATAGATAATAGAGGAGTTGTAAGTGCGTTGTCGCTTGTCGGTAAATACAATGCAAACGTTATTTCACGCAGGTTTTCTATGAGGCCTTGGTATCGCTCCAGTCGAGCCGTCTATTCTATCTAAATCTACCTTTAGTCAACTTCACACTAAACTGAAATGTTATAGATTACATAAAAATAAATAAACTCGCGTAAATAGAGTATAACAGGGACACACTGTACTTTTTAGGGATAAAAAGTAGCCTATGTTTTAATCCAGAGACCAAACTACTTTCCTACCAAATTTCATCAAAATCTGTTTAGTAGTTTTTGCGTGAAAGAGTAACAGGCATCCATCCTCACAATTCACATTTCACAATGTCTTTCAGACATTGTCGTTTTTCACACGTCGTATGTCATCTTTACCCGACTACGGCGAAGCCAAAAGGAAGGGTAATGATTTTGGTGGTCTATGTATGTATGTTTGTTCCACCGTAGCGCCTAAACCACTGGTCCTATTTTAATAAATAAGGTGTCAATAAGTTCGCAATAATAGCCCGGTGCTATAAAATAATTTACGTACATAGTCGGGTTATAGTTTTTTTTTTAATTCTAGTTATAGTAAAACGGTTGCCTAGGCACATTACCAACTTGATGTGTAACTTCGAAAAGTCAACTTTAAGCATATAATATAACTAACCTAAACGTCCCGGAACTTTTCTGATTGCACGTGGCTGCATTAATAAATTCTCTAATCAATCAAAATTCTCTAATCAAATCAACACCCAGACTATAAATAGAATATAAATTATCATAAGCCACCATAGAAATCTCTCCATTTTCATTTCATGTGAAAAATAAGCCGACACTATTCGAGTTCAACGACATTACATTTCTAATTTGGAACCGTGTTACGCGACGAATTAAAATACAACACGTTCGAATACAAGCTAGAACGTTCGAGCGACTTCGTGATTTGGTCGGGTAGTTCGCGAAAAGTTGGTCTGTGACCGCGACAACTTTCTTTTACACAAACTTGTCCATAGTGAAACTAATTATTGATTTAGCAAATATAATAATCGTTAGAAAGCCTTTGAAAAGCGGTCAAGTGTGATATGTGCTATGTCCTTCGGGTTCTGTGAATTATTAACATCGTAATAACCTTATACCAAATAATAATAAAAAAGTGAAGACAGAGTTCTGTGATTCATGCATTAAAGCCGGTCTTGACTACGCCTCGCCGTGTCATTACATAGTGTCACGCACACACAAGTAACGAAACTACGCCTTACTTTGTAAGGCGTGGTGTCGCGGTCAAGCAGGTGCGCGCAAAGTGCCTGCCCTGACGCAGCATGTGTGTTAAGTAAAGAATTATATTAATAAATAAAGAAATAATACAATGTTTTATGTAGGATTGATTTTTATTTTCTGTGATCGCGCAAATAGATTTCATATTTGGTTGTCTATGATCTCGCAAGTTTTTTTTTTTACTATTTTCTTTTACCCACGCTTTTTGCTCAGTCATGAACATAGATTGTGCAATTGCAAAACTTTTTAGCGCCAAAAATCTTCTATTGTCTAAAAAGGTTTTTACTTATCCACATTGTTCAAAGTGCGAAAAGCGGCATAAGCCTAATATTAGCTCAAATGAATAAATAAAAAATATTACCATTGTTTTAATCCTACAGATATGCTTTTTATTGGCGCTGGTCGGCTTCGGCAAAAAGATTTTATTGCTAGTTGCTTTTTAGCAAAACTAAGCGGTGCCCTTAAACTTTTTTTTGGCACAAATGTTTTTTTTAAACAAAAACTGGCGAAACTTACTGTTCAACAGCAAAATAACCTGTAAAAAAAATATCATTGGGTAGTAATTTCAACATACTTTTGGCTCTTAGGGTCAGTTCAAACTGAGACGCGACGCGGCGCTGCATTTTTAAGAGCGGCTGCTGCTCAGCGCAGTGCAGCTCGAAATTAGAACTCTTGCAATGAAACGTGTATCTTCTTGTGTATTAAATTAAGTTCAGTTTTAAATCGCTTATTTAATCGCTAAATCTTAAGAATGTAGCGCCTCATCCCGTCTATTCTTATTTCAGTGTAAACTGACCCTTAGGGCTTGTAGTGTAAGTGCTCTGCTCTATATAAGCTGTAATATATATAAAATAAAATGTAAATACAGTACGGGACCACTGTATTTTTTCAGGATAAAAAGTAGCCTACTACAATACTAAATTTCCTTAAAATCCGTTCAGTATCTAGTTTTGCATGAATGAGTAACAAACATCTATTCATCAATCGATCCATCCGTCCTCACAAACTTTCACATTTATAATAGTAGTAGGATATTTATAAGTAAATATTATAGATTATCGTATTTGTAATATGTACCTGTCTCTTTTGATGATGTTTTTGCAGATTTTAAGATTGCATTTAAAGTTTCAAAATGTTAAATTTTCTTTAGATTTTCTATCAATAAACTAAATTGTTCTAAAGATAAGATTTGTTTTTATTCGAGGGTGGCCACTGGCCAGTCACACGTTTTGCTTCGGAGTCTAAAACAAACATGGCGACCAGGTAGTTAAAACCCAATGGATTATTTTTAAACACATAATCATGTATACAATTGCAATAATTGTAAAAAGCAACAGGTCAAAAACTTGTGTCCCTTAGTTTTTTGACTTTATTGTTTGGAAAACATTTTTAAAAAATGTGTGTTTTGTTGTTTTTAATTGCAAAAAAATGCTTTTGTCTGAAAAGTTGTAAAGATTGCACAAATTTTAGTATTTTGAATTAGAAATTCACAAATATCTTAAAGATTTGTGAAAGTGCGTGCGAAATTTCATTTTTTAATTGTTCAGTTTAAGGGTTTTTTTTATGGCTTAGGGTGGAATAAATGTGAAAGTCGTACTCCTTGCAAATAAAACTTTTTTATTGCTAGAAACGGTAAAAGTGTAGTTTTTGGAATTTTCGCTCACAAAAAGATAAAAAAAGAAACAAAAGATTGCAGAACATGTTGAGGGAGTAATTGAAAAACAACAATACAAAACTCAAATAACAAAGTTAAAAGTTGACACTACTTTTTATCATAGGTCGAGTAGCAGACAAGAGGACGCGATAATATTCAAAGCAAAATAATATTATTATTTAATTACTTATATTAAGAGCTATCATAATATTGTGTTTTTATATAAAACCATAATCATCATGTATTTAAGGGTCAGTCCACACCGCGACGATACGTGACGATACGCGGCGCTGAATTTTTAAGATAGCTATTCAAAATTAAACTTTATTCACTACACAAAAAGATACACGTTTCATATGACATCAGTCATACACTGCACATGCGCTGTGCAGCGCGGTGCAACTTGACATTCGAAATTTTACAATGAAATGTGTATCTTCTAGAATCTAGTGTAATTAATGAAGTTCAATTTTGAAATGCAGCGCCATATCGCGTATCGTTTCGTTTCGGTGTGACTTGACACGACTGAAATATGTTTGATAAGTAGTAAAAAATCGTTGGTCTTATTAGTAAGTTAGTTACCTACACTACAGATAATACAATTATATAACAAAGGACAGGTATGTGGCGGCAAAACACATTGAGGACAATAATTTTGATGTTAAAAAATTGTTAAGTAAATATCCTTACGCGTTCCTCATATTTTTTTATTAGAAAAAACATTGTTACAATTTAATTGTATGCAAACATGTTTTTCTTTGGCGGCAAAAGTGGTCGGTTTTTGAACTTCGAACACTTTTGTGAACGGAAGTTTTATTTTTTAGTATATTTTTTATAAAAAATTGGTTTCTGTAAAGTAATTAATGGTTTGTATGTTAGTATTTAACGCCGAACCGATGAACTAATAAAATTATAATTTTAGATATCCCTGAAAATATTTTAAATGGTAATGGAAATATTTAAAAAGGTTTTTAATTGAATTTACATTTACAAAATATGTACTTATACACCTTATTTCAGTGCAGTGTTTCAGTAACAGCCTCCGTGGTCTAGTGGTTTAGAGCTTGGCTCTCGACTCGGAGGTCGTGGGTTCGATTCCCGCATTGGAACAACAAAAAATCTTGTTTCCAAGTTTGGTTAGGACAATGCAGGCTGATCACCTGATTGTCTGACAAGAAATATGATCCATGCGTCGGATGGGCATGTAAAAAGTCGGACCTGCGCCTGATATCTCACCAGTCGTGTCGGTTATTCGTCCCACTGGGTTACGAGAGTAAATGAAGAGAGAGTGCTCTTGTGTACTGCGCACACACTTGGGCACTATAAAATAACTCCTGCGTAGCCGGCCTGGCTTCAATTAAACCGGCCACCGTCACTGAAATCAGTGTGGGGAGCTATTATTTCAGTGCTAACTTCAAAATCAAAAACGCAGTTCAAAATCATTGGCAGTTCAGGGTAAAAAAACACACTTAATTTCTATTAATTTCATTTACCATTTTTCTGTTTTATCTTTTCATTTTTGTCAACAAATGCAAGATAGTTCAAAACAGTTCAAAAATTTAAACAAAACGCAAAAGAAAATAAAATGGAATAATCAAATGAGTTCAAAATTTATTCAATATTCGATATTCGAATATTGTTCGAATTTTAAATTTCGTAATGCATTCGCCAATGAAGTCAATTTTCTCATTTAAAATTATAATTAAAATTAAATCGCTGATTTTTACCTTCATTTATTTCACAATAGACCACTAAAAGCTTAAATTACTATTATTGTATCGCATGCGGTGTTTTTTTAGCATTACCTTAGCATTTTTCACCGCCATCTTTATGGTTTGGTCATGTTTGAAAGCTGACATGATAGAGAGTGTGTAGTGTTCATCATTATCAACTTGCTCACTGCTTGACAATTCGTGGGAAACTATTTTTTTTTTTGGTTAGTCGTTAACCAATTTTAAAAGTACCAGATCTGACGGTTCTACTCATTTTGAAAAGTTTTCTGGTGTAGGATACTACCGACATAGCCAGTATAAAAGTAGGTAGGTATTGCCCATACAGGCTCTGTAAATGTTTTAACAATCAAGTGTCACTCTCCTCCCGCGCAGTAAGTTTGGCTTAAATCATTTTTTTAGGTTTAGTTTTTTTTTAACCGACTACGGCGAAGAAAAATGGAAGGGTAATGATTTTGGCAGTCTATGTATGTATGTCTGTTCCACCTTAGCGTCTAAACTACTGATCCGATTTTAATGAATTAGGTGTTAATAGGTTCGTAATAATAGCCCGGGTAACATAGGCTATATATTAGGCCATAACATATGAAATTGGCGTTTTGTAAAGGAGGAACATAAAGTCGATTTTTTTAAACATAATATATTTATTTAATCAAAGTATGTACCATTGCTATCTATGCACTTTTGCCATTTCATAGGTAGTTCATTGATTCCGTTACTAAAATAACCATTCAGACAGGAATCAACAAAATTTTTAAGGGCGCTTTGGACTACCATAATCGTCTGGCCAGATTTAAGAAAGCTGTAGTGAACGACACCGGCACTAGTCCACCAAACGCTCACAAGTAACTTTTTTGAGTCAATTTTCGCTTGGGGCAGGCTTTGTCTGGTTCGCCAGGGTTCAGCCATTGCGATGAGCGTTTCCGATTATCGTACAGGATCCACTTTTCATCACAGGTAATGATTCGATTTAGAATCCCTTCAATTTTGTGCCGGTTGAGTAATGTAACGCAGCAGTCGACGCGCGTTTGTCGGATTGCTGCACTCAATTCATGAGGTGCCTTTCAAGCTTCTTCACCTTCCCAATTTGCTTCAAGTGGATTAAAACAGTTTTATCACTAACACCGCAGCCTGCAGCTAACTCGGACGTGGTTTGCGATAGATCCGCTTCCACAATAGCCTTCAATTCTTCATTATCACATTTGGTCTCCGGCCGTCCACGGGGCTTGTTCTGCAGGTCGAAATTTCCAGAACGAAAACGTTGGAACCAAAAACGCACTGTGTTTTCTTTTACGACACCGCCGCCATACACATCATTAATCGTTTGAGTCGTTTCTGCAGCACTGGTGCCATGGTGGAATTCGTACTTAAAAATATTACGATATTTCAAATTTTCCTTTTTGTAAACAGATTGACGCAAAGAAAAAACCAAAAGTGGAAAAAACATATGAATTACTATTTTCGAAAGACGTCCGCGACTCGAGTCCCAGAAGAGGGGACGTAATTGGTATGTGTTGATAATGATTAAGTTTATTTGTTTATTCAAATTAGCTTAACAACTCAGTTGAATCGTGCACACGCAGCCACGCACACATACTCAAATGTAAATACGGACTTCAACTACGTCTGCAGTCGATGCGTTCACTTCCTATAAGTTTTCAATATTTTGAGGCGTCCTAGAGCAAAGGAAACTATTTAGAAACTGGTCGAGCGCGACTTTTGCCGATGCAGTACATACTTCATTTATCAATGGGTTGCAAGTTTTGTAAACATAATATTTGTGAAGAAGTCAAGGTCTGGAGATCCTTGAAATATTAAAATAATTTAACATCCCTACATAAAACATTAGTGTGACGTAGTATGTTTTTTTTTCGAATTACGGTATGTAAATAAACTGTTTCGGTAATGGAAATAAATAAATACTTATGTAACATACCTTTTTAAACATCACGTCAATCTGGTATAGTCAAAGATTTCAAAACTAAAGATAGGCTAGAGTTTTCGGGAATGTCAATCAGCGACGTTGTTGTATTTGTATTTCTTTCAAAATTTGTGTTATTTCGGTTTTTAATGCATTATACATTGGTATTATATTAAATATTGGTAGAATATTAACCATTAGATATTCGTTGATGTGCACAAGTGTGGGCAAGTGGTACAACTACAAAAAGCGTGCTATTTTGTTATAACGCTTTTATTAGTTTCACCTGTATGTTTGCTTGCTTGTAACTCCTTGCGACTCCTTTGGGCTCGATTTTGTCCTACTTTGAACGATCAGATTTAATTCAAACTTTGCACACCTGTCAAAGACCGATGACAATGCAATAATTCGATTTAATTTAATTTTAATAATAATTATTTTTTTAATTTTAATAATTAAAATTATAAATTATTATAATAAATAATCATGCTTGCAGTTCCAGGCTTACTCTTTGGTAAATCGTGTTAAAAAGCATAAAATAAATTATAGTTTAAAAAAACTAAAAAATCACGCTTTTATAGAAAATCTAACTAAAAAATAAAAATTAAAAAAATTTGGATTAAGAATAGTGTAAATGAAAAATAAATGTTTATTATTGTAAAAAAGCGTGGGGTGCATAGTGTCAATAGTTATAAACATTTTATTGGCAGATATGAGAAGGATCTTCACTTTGATAATATCTTAAAAATCACTTAAAACGAAATCTGACCGTTTGAAGTGGATCAAAATCAAATCCACTGGAGTCGGTTACATACAAACAAACGTACAGGAGAAGACACTGCACAAGTTGTTTTAAACTATAATTTATAAAACATAATCAATGTTTTGTGTTTTCTCCAAAACTCCCTAGGAACTTTCAGTAAAGCTTCTACCACTTTACTGAATCGAATGACTTGACTTATTGACTGCACTGACTATTTAATTGGACTTTGACTAGACTTTGGACTTGGCGAATTACAAATACGGTGTTGAAAATTTAAACAAAAATTCTATTTCCCGCCTTTTTAACTTCACACTGGCAAATGGTTATAAGCCGACGCCATTTATTTAAATAAAAAAAAAAACTAGGCTTTGACGTTCATTTGTAAGAACAATTCTTTGTACAAGAAAAAGTTACGCCATCTTGGTTTTCACCATACCTGAAATGTCAGCCATCTCGATTTCACCATACTTCAAATGTCAAAATGGCCCCAAAAACTCCAAAATTGGGGCCGTTTATGTGGATACAGTTTTTTCCTCAACGTGCATCGTCTATAATATCATATACGTCTATGGGTATCGTGGTATGTCTTGTATTATGTGAGAAACCTGAGATTAGATTGTGTAACTCTTTTGTATCTTACATCATATAATAAGTACCTGGGCTTTGCTCGGAATTCTGACAAGTTTAAAAAAATCTGATCGGGATTCGAACCCACCACATTCCGAATTTTCGAACAAAGCAAAAATTATACATTCGCATACCAAACTGCCAAACGGACTAACATAGTAGAGTCGAAATTGTGAATACACTCATACCTTGTTATGCGAGGAAAGAACAAATATATTATATAACTTATAAATGCGCAGTTTCGCAGGGATAAGACTTAGCTAGAACGATTTTTCTCCCCCAAAACTCCCTGTATACTAAATTTCAGCCGTTTAGAGAAACTGAGTATATAAATACAAGATTGTCTTGTTTTAAAGTATAATATATTAGAATTTACAATAAATTGGTGAAAAACGAGACGTTTTCCATACATTTAAACGAAGTACAAACTAACAAAACTTTAATTTATTTTATAGAAAATTGACACCATTTATTTAATTAACCAACACTTATGAATACAATATTTGCACGAAAGAATGCGGTTGGTAACCCTTTCTTTTGATTTACAACCTTTAAGAATTAGAAATACAACCTTTCCCTGACTTTCGTGCGAGGCAATTGTGTTTGATAAGCTACTATTTGTCCTTTCATCGGCTACCTACTTTATGATTTCGAAGAAAGCCTTTTGTTTAAAAAACCTTAAATTTTGTTAGCAATATTCAAATTCATCAATCTTCGTAGAGATTTTGAGGGTGAAAGAGGATAGCAATCTTGTTCGATTGTGACAAAAATATTATTCAATAATTAGCTGTCCCGACACACGTTGTTCTGTCTTAATTA
Organism: Phengaris alcon alcon; assembly: GCA_037179445.1. Classification (NCBI taxonomy): domain Eukaryota; kingdom Metazoa; phylum Arthropoda; class Insecta; order Lepidoptera; family Lycaenidae; genus Phengaris; species Phengaris alcon. The sequence continues at coordinate 3,309,882 of JAYRCH010000097.1, forward strand.
TGAACTGTCATACATAAATAACTAAGTATACCTACTACCTCTACCAATGTCTACAACTACAGCCTACTCCTACTCCTACATCTCCAACTACCAGCCTCCTGGGGCTACTTAAAAAAATAAACCATACTGGCATACTGAACACAGTCATAAATAAATATTTGACTGTCAAGTGAAAAATTGAGCACAGTTGAAAATTCAATTGATGTTTTTAGTATTTTTCCCACAATCGTTCTACGATTAAACCTTCTCTGAACTGCCACGATTATTTCAAGGCGAGAAGTAGCCAAATCGCTCGGGCCGTTCTCGAGTCTTAGCCCGTTTTATACCCGACTACGGCGAAGCCAAAAGGAAATATGTATGTACGAGTACGTATGTAACTAAGTATGTGTGTTTGTTCCACCGTAGCGCCTAAACTACTGGGCCGATTTTAATTAATGAGGTCAGAGGTGTCAATAGATTCGTAATAACAGACCGGGTAACATAGCTTAGGCTAAGTTTACGTAGTCGGGTTAGAGGTTTTTATGAAAATAATTGTAGTTATGAAGTATAAGACGAAGAAGAAGATAAAAAAAATTATGTAACATATAAGCGCCATTAACCTGCTTCCTGTGACAATTTTGAATCTAATCAATTGTATTAAGCCTCAATATATCGGCAGTGACCTTGAGCGTCAAGTCCCATACTGATTTTGTAGGCGACAAGGGCGTATCGCGTCGACCGGAGAGTATTGAAGTCGGATAAAAAATCGCTATAAATGTTTGAGACAAAATTTGCAAAAACTGAAACAGCGTTCCCCTGACTTTTGTCTTACTTAAAATACTGAAATAATTTACACACTCGTGTGACTTATAAAAGAAGAGAAAAAAAGGTTTTAACTTTTAAAAAAAGAGTGGACTTAGCATATATTTTAATCAATATTAAAAATTTCAATTTATAAAAGGACAATCGTCGGCTAAATATAATGCAGATTGACATATATTTTTGGGATTTTTCAATACGACTATGACTGAGAAAAAAAGTTTCAAAGAATTTTCAGTTCTATAATCGAGCGCACAACCCCTTAAGTAATCATGATTAGTATTATCGTAATCATGGACTACCGCTAACATCACTTACACCACGATACCCAACTGTGGGCAGGCTTCACACGCCTTTGAAAATAATAATCAAATATTAATATCTGTTTAATTTTTAATTTTAATCCCTCATGTTAATTTAAACTTAAATTTTTGATATTAATTATGTTTTCTAAGTTTTATATATTCTGATTTCAATTGTTATGTTCCCATTGCACCACGAATGGTGATTATTAATGAATCAATTTACCTAATCTGGTTGTTTAATATGAGACTACATCATGTACGTTACTTTAAAATAACATGACGTCATACACATTTAATATATAAAAAAGTAAAGGGTTAACAAACAGTACATGAACAAAACAATTACTAAGAAATAACAGAATGAAGAAACCTTTAATTAACTCTATAAATGTATAAACAACTCTACTGCAGTGCCAAAGGGTACATAATAACTTACAGAGCTCAAGGGTGGTTTCTATAAAACAAAAATTTGCTAAGGCACAGTTGTTACTCCCGTTGCCTCTTATTTATGACTCTACGGGACACTGTGCGGTACAACCTGGACCGCTATTTTAAAGACTACAATAGTCTGAAAAAAGTACTTTAAAATTCGGTAAAACAATAAACATTTGCGTGAATCGTAACAGTGGCTGTTTAGAAAGTGTCCATGGCCTTAAGGTAGCGCTCGTAAATCATAATTTAAAAAACACAAATAACATTGACAGCGCGTCACACTTTTTATTCGAAATTTGAAAATTGCACTTTTGCCGCCAGTAGCAAAAAAATTATTTACATAAAATATGAATGCAAACCAAGTAGCACTTCAAATAAAAGCGTGGCTAATTTTCGGCTGCATTGATTAGCATTTGTACATAATGTTTTTAATAAAAGATTCCGACAAAAGTTTTTAAAGATTTCAGTATTATCAGCTAATGAAGTTTCTGATTTACAGTTGAAATCGCCTCTTTGCATTGCCATAAGGCTCACACTGACCCTCCAGCCTGCAAATACAACGCCAGTACTTATGGTCATTCATGACAGACATAATTTTTGCCTACAACTCCGCTTCAATTTGACACTATTGACTGGCTGCTGGATTTGGCAGCGGGACCGTGAGTATGGTGCTTAATTCGAACTAAATTCGTGTTACGGAATTTTATGTACTTCTAAACATTATTTTAAAAATATTAGAACTAACTCACACTACTCGGGTCAGTTCACAAAAAACCGCGACGCGACGCGACGTGACGCGGTGTGCACTTTTTAATAGCGATACAAAATCGAAATTGCGCGCAGCGTCGTGCTACGCAGCGCTGCATAAGTATATTTCAGCTTCGACGCGTCGCTTCGCGTCTCGAGGTAAACTGTCCCTTACTTTAAAAAAAAACATTTAAACATTTAAACAACACTGGCCTCTTCCAGTATCGTCGCATCGCGTATCGGTGCGAATTGACCCTTAGAGCTCTTGCAATTTTAGTTCTTCCGAAAAAATTAAGCCTTAAAGTCCCAAGTAACACACATCCTCGACACTTCAACACCCTTCACGTCCCGCTTTCACACACCACATTTCGAGCTAACTCCTTCTTACCTAGGTCGTGTGCATCCTTCAATAAACTTACAAAAAATAATGTTGATGTTGATATCTTTTGCACCAGCGCTAAAAATATTCGTCAGCGTCTAGCTGATGACATTTTCAATTAATTTCATGACTGATAATGATGACATGAATGATAGTACTAGGCCGTTTACTGTTTGCAAAAACTTTATATTATTTAATTATAAGTGTGCTTGTTTTTCCTACAGCTACTGTGACTGCCATATTTGCGGCGACTTGTAATTGGCTCTAATTTGTTACTCTACTTAGTGATTGTTTTTCTTTGTTTGTTCGAGCTGTCAGTTTTCCTTTGAATAAAAATAAAACAAAAGACGAGCGTGGTCTAGTGCGTAGACTGTACTCACCTAGTGTCTTACGACCGAATACTGAAACGATAGTTATATTAAGTGACGCTCGAGTCACACGCTGCCCTTGTCATTTCGGCTAGCAGAGACAGAGAAAACCTGTGAATAGGAGGGCTCCTGATTTTGATAAGCGTTTCAGTATCCGGCATTTAGAAGAGTAAGACTGTTCAAAGATGTGTGAAGACTTCCAACCCGCTGTGGGATAGCTTAGTGGACAGCCTTATCTTACTTTATCTTATTGGGTAGAGACACGAGGGTCAATTCTGTTAAATAAAACCTGCAATAATACAATTACAATCAAGTCCCGATAATAGTCCCGTAAACGTTAAACTAGAGTCAAACGCGTTTTGTTTGGTCCAAACTTCACAAAATCCATTTATGATAACATGTCGCTTCACTTATAATACAATCAAAGTTAAATGAAACCCCTACGTTAAATAAGAGAATTGAGGTAGAAAACTAAACCCAAGAAGTAGGAAAGATGATTATAATATATTTTATATAGTCAGTTAAATACCAATTCTCTCGTATGACAATGGCGTGAAACGATAAAAATTCATAGGATTTCCGTTGTAATGTCGATGTCAGAATATTATGTCACCGAGTACATAATAATGGCATTAGAATGCTATAAGAATGACGTTAAAATGTAAAAGCTAGCGGACTTCAATGGAAAAGAATAGATAGGTACTTAATTTTTTTTATATATATAAAATACCGATAATAACCCGAGTAGGTAAAATAAATACATTACCTACACCTCATTCATTGAAATCGGATCACTAGTTTCAGCGCTACGGTGGAACAAACATACATACTTATTACACATTATATAGACTGCTTCTTCCTTTTGGCTTCGCCGTAGTCGGGTAAATTTTTTTATAATTTTATATTTTAAAATAGACCAAATATCTTGTAATATTAATACCTAGAAATACGAAAATTTATAGAATTTTTAAGTTTGAACTTTATAAAGGTATATATATAACTTTATATAGGTAGATATCTTTTGCCACTAGATAAAAGAATGTAAAACATGTGACAGATTTCAACTTATTGTAACAAAATTGTATCAAACGCACGGTCGTGGCAGTGTGGGTTTTTAATAAATTCCTCATAGACTTTTACTGCGCCCAATATCATACTCCTCCGTTTGCACAATTCTCGTAAAACTGTACTGAAAGTTTTTGCTTCACGTATAAATATAATAATAATAACCGTATTAATTCCGTTAACGGTATTAGTCCGTCCGTAAAGTAGTAATTCCGTTGACAAAATAGTGTCATGCGCATGGTTAAAACATGGAGAGCTGTTTCCTGAAGCGGAAGGTTTTATGTTGGCAATACAGGATCAGGTGATAGATACATAGAATTACAGGAAACACATAATAAGATACCGTAACTTTAGCAGCGACTGCCGCCACTGCCACAAGCAACCGTAAACAATACAACACATAACAGGCGCTTGCTCATCCATCACACAAATAGACTACAAACACTGACACGACCAAGTAGCAGCAATCATTCACCAGATACTTGCACTTAAGCACAATCTCATCCCAGACAAAACTCCATACTACAAATACACACCACAAATCATACCAGACTCACCTGACTACAAATTGTATCGGGCCCGGACAATATTAACAGACAAAATCATACATCACAACAGACCTGACGTAACACTTCATGACAAACGAAATAGAACTATTTTTCTCATAGACATCGCCATACCTAATTCACACAACCTCACTACCACACACACATCCAAAGTCACAAAATATATAACCATACGATTGAACTAAAATCACAGTGGAAAGTTAATGCAGTTAAAACCATACCAATCATCATATCTAGTACCTACTGGCATCATACCAAATACATTACACAATAGCCTTAAAACACTCAACATCCATCCACTCACATGTATCACCCTGCTAAAGGCTGTAATCCTCAATACATGCCGAATCGTCAGGAAATTCTTGTCCATTATTTAATTTTATACTTTACCTGAAGTTGCTTGGCCACAAGACCTCAGATTTAGTAAAATACTCCTAAAGGAGTAATGAAAAATTTAAAAAACATAATAATATATATTCTGGCCTAATGATGAAGGTGAATTATCTATATTTCCAATTAATTATAGGATTTTAATCGAATATTAATAAAAGTTATGAAAATGTATGCACCATTCCGTATTCTAAGACCTAGCACCACCATTTTGTTTTCAATGTAACTTCAAAACAACTGCACTTGCATGGTAAAATAAACCCTATCACTTCAAAATAAGGTAGATATTTATGTGTTCATGCGCTGAATTCATTGCATATTGTCATCATATCGTAAAATAGCCGATGAACTCTATGCTATGATAATATAAGTTACAGTATAGTGATAATACAGTAGGACCTTGGGAGGACAGTTATGTTGCAGTAATACTACGGTCTAACAGAAAACCAGCGGAAAAATTACGCCTGTAGCTCGAAAAGGAGGAAAAAACTTTTCGGACGAGCAAAGTTCCATTCAATTTGAAAACTGAGAAGGTATCATAATCAGATTTTCATAGTTCTTCAATTTGTATCAAGAGTGTTATATTTGACATCTTCTCGATTACCTACCTAGATCTCACAGCACTCTCTTTCGTCGAAACAAAAAGTGGTAACACAATGTGAAAAGTATGAACATACTACTAATATACTACTATAAACTTTTACTTTGGGTCCATTGGTGACGAAGCATGTATCTCCCAGGGTCTCCCAGTAGCTATGTAGACAAACGAAAAATCTGTGATAATCATTTTCTGGAGTAAATAAATTACGTATGTCACAAACAATATGCCACGAGATATAAAGTGAATGAACTGACTTATCAGAGTATTTTTTTCATCTGAGTATCCTATATCTGTCTCGCTCTAACTTACACTATGAGTAACAAGTGGGAGAGAGAGGGAAATAAAAAAATTCCGTCACGTACTCGTATATGAATGAGAGCTAGCCAAAACTTACATGCACTAGCGAGGTCATCGACATATAATGCAAGTCCAAATTCTACTCGCTCCAATAAAAAAAATACCAACCTAGCCTTAACCAATATGCGTCGGCACGGACGTGCCGGCTAGAGAGATATTATGGACTCACAGGAAACCGGCGTAAATAACGCTTGGGTTTCGCTGGCGCTGGAAATCTGAATTAAGTTATTTTTTTTATTTATATATGGCGTCGGCTTGTAACCATTTGCCAGTGTATGTTAAAAAGGCGGGAAATAGAACTCGTTTCAATATGCAACACCGTATTCCTATATCGTCAAGTGTAAAGTCTAGTCAAAGTCCAAATATATAGTCAGTACAGTCCATGAGTCATGTCAGTCGATTCAGTAAAGTGGTAGAAGCTTTACTGAAAGTTCCTAGGGAATTTTGGCGGGAAAACAAAATAGCACGTTTTTGAATTTGTACCACTTGCCCACACTTGTGCACGTTAACGAATATTTAATAGTAATTGGTATTCTACCAATATTACACATTAAGAACCGAAATAACACAAATTGATTGAGGAAATACAAAATCCACAACGTCACCCATTGAACTCCCCGGAAAAACTCCTGAATTAATTTAAAAGAATGTCAACTTGTAACATTGGCCACGAGCGGCGAACATTTTGACAGAATACCTAAATAATTTACTTAAGCAGATTGTTTTATCACAGTTACACCAAAAAAAGGAAAATTTAAGTTGAAAAAATACGTTATTGTATATAGTACCTGTCTACGTATTGTAGATTTCAAATCTAATCTAGGTCGCGTACATAATTATATGCAAATATTTTAATTGAAAAAACAAACGGAAAGATCAAAAACCTATCAATAGCTTGGAAAAGTTGAACGACCTCATCGTATATCGTAAACTCTAGCGTTATGGAAATAGATAATAAAACTATATCGAGTGGAAAAAAATTCATTAAAATATTCGTAAATTAAAAAGTTTCTACGTAAATTATATTTCCGTTTTATCATTTCCTGTCGTTTAAAACTACAGTAACTTGTTTAATCATAAAGGACATCGGGAGTTTTACTATGGGATACTTACCCACGGCGACCAATGATAAAATAAGATTAGATGTAGGTGAGCGTAAATGCATGTGGATTACAACGGCATAGGTCTCATATTTGCAGGAGGTGGGATAAATACTGTGATATTTTAATTCATTCTACGAATATTCTTATTATAACATAATATGAATAACAATTAATAGCTTTGTTGCCTAGTGTGGAAGATCACATATTTATAAATTAAATTTTATCATTTCCTGTCGTTTAAAACTACAGTAACTTGTTTAATCATAAAGGACATCGGGAGTTTTACTATGGGATACTTACCCACGGCGACCAATGATAAAATAAGATTAGATGTAGGTGAGCGTAAATGCATGTGGATTACAACGGCATAGGTCTCATATTTGCAGGAGGTGGGATAAATACTGTGATATTTTAATTCATTCTACGAATATTCTTATTATAACATAATATGAATAACAATTAATAGCTTTGTTGCCTAGTGTGGAAGATCACATATTTATAAATTAAATTTTAATATTGTTGATTAGAGATACATAAATCTAAAGGAAATAGGCATTTAGATTGACGCGATTAAAAGTTAAAAGCAAATAATAAATATTGCCTATCTCTTTCTCGCAAAACGATTTGTTACGTCACAAGCTGCTACCACCATACATTTTGTAATGACAAATGTATGGCGAGTGCAACTCGTGATATCACAAGCCGCTATATCGCTCTCTTTTATACTGTAAATTTTAATTGCTTGTATCTTCGTTATTTTTTAAGATATACGAAAATGGGTTCTGGATTGTTTATTAGCATGTTGTCTAACATCGAATACACGAAAAAAAAAATTTTTTAAGACCACATGTCTATTGATTATCACCACTTCTCCATGGATCTGAATTTAAGTAATTACGGGAAATGGAATGTGAATGAAAATTTGTACAGCATATACTTTTTAAACAGCGGTTAATAAACAAAATTAAAGTTCGAATTGTCAATCAGTGAGCAAGATGATGATGATGATGGATTATAGCTAAAAACACTCATGTCATGGCATCATGTCAGCTTTCAAACAAAAAGAAATAAGATCGAAATCGGTTCATCCGCTTGGGAGCTACGAGGCCAGACAGACAGACAGACACGTTAAGATTATAGGTAACACTCCTCTGTTTTCGTCTGGGGTAAAAAATGTCCAATGTCCTTTAAATTATAGTCCGCAACTATTGCAGCATGCTTATTCGTTTAATTACAATATTCATTTGATTACTTTTTAATTACAATTTATTAATCAAATAAAAATATATATATTTTGAAACATGCTATTGTAGGTGTTGTAGGCTTAAGTTACAGAAAAATTCTTTCTTTCATGCATCACTTTCAAAAATGAAAACCCTGAAAGTGGTGGTTAAGTATTTAATGCTGGAGTGAGATACGTAAGAAAAGTTTCTTAGCAATCGACACTATAATAGAGTAGAAAATGTATTATATACTTACGAATACGTACAAAGAAACAGCTTTCATAGAACGATCTAAATTTTAAAATTGTGACGTTCGTTCCCTTCAACGGCTTACAATTTTCCACACAATCGTGGACACACCGTATGCTTGTAGTATTAAATCGATAGCTATCTATGTACCTGTTTATCTGTTCCTCTTTCTTTAATCTGTGATAACAGTGCAGCCAAATACGAATGTCAAGTTGTCAATTTCCAATACGAAGCGTTTTCAATAATGTTTTAGTAAAAGAATGTCCATGTATTTTATGATCATGTAGGGAAATTTCGTGTTACATATTATTATTATCCGTTTATTGAAATAATCGAATCATAAATACTTTTTAGCTAAATTAAGCAATAGAATGAATTTAACTTATTTTAAAATATCTATAAAATATAATGCATAAAAAATTATATCCTTCCTTCAAAAATAGGTGAAGAGTCGCCGACCTTATTGGTCCACTCAAAACACAATATGTTTTATAAATCCTTATTCAGAGGATAAGCTGAAAAACATTCGCGCTATTGTAAGAACACCACCCTGTATTATCATAATAATCAGGGCTGCTATCCCGGTATATCTTCATCATAATCTATACATCTATAATACACATAAATAAAATTGAATTCTTATTAACAATAAAAAATCATTTTTTTTTTAATTTTTTTCTGTCCCTGTTTGTCTGTATGTTTATTCCGGCTAATCTCTGGAACCGCTGGACCGATTTTCACAGGACTTTCACTGGCAGACAGCTGATGTTATAAGGTGTAACTTCGGATTCTTTATATCCTCATCATCATCATCAAAAAATGTTTAACGCCCAACGAAGTGGGCACGAGTCAGCTAATATATATATAAAAATGTTCTGTGCTTGTGTTTGTAATTGAACTTCTTCTAAACGGATGGACCGATTTTGATGAATTTTTTTGTATGTGTTCAAGTGGATTCGAGAATGGTTTAGACTTGCAATTGGGCCCGGTAGGTAGCGCTGTTATCAGTTCGTAAACTAGTTTCATTCTAAGGCTGTGCGAAGTTTGACAGGACAGCTAGATGTGCGATAAAATTGCAGAAAATCGTTATATTACCTAAGCAGTTTATAAAAAATCGACCAAGTGCGGGTCGGACACGCGCACGTGGGTTCCGTACATAACCTGCTGAAAATTCACGTTTGTTGTATGGGAGCCCCCTTAAATATTTATTTTATTCTATTTCTTAGTATTTGTTGTTATATCGGGAACAAAATACATCATCTGTGAAAATTTCAACTGTCTAACTATCACGGTTCATGAGGTACGTGACAGACGGACAGACAGACGGACAGTCAGACGGACGGACAGTAGAGTATTAGTAATAGAGTCCCGTTTTGCCCTTTGGGTACGGAAAGCTGAAAAGAAATAAGCTGTTTGCAACAACACCGCCCTTTCTTACCTACCCAAAAATGATTGCCGAAAATAATTCTATGTATGTACTACCACGGAATTTTATTCATAAGCAGGTTGACAGTGGTCATAATTTCGTTCTTGAATTGGTAAGAACGAAATTACGTATATAACACGGTAAATACCCTATATTTGGGTTACTGTGAGGATATAAATCCATAAATACAATATGACTAATCTAAATAATTAATCTGTGGTCAAAAAAGTCCCTTACGGAAAACCCCATATTTTTCCTTCCGTATAGTATTCCTAATTTCCTACTGTTACGCGGTCGTAGCCAAGGGTTAAAGCTAGTACAATAAATAGTAAACTTAAACCTAATACCTAAAAAATATTCCACATTTTGAAGTCGGAGATACCAACTGGCCGTTGGAAAATAAACCGTCAGAAGACCTTGTGTCTAATATTTTTCTTAAACGCTTGATAAAGAAACTTTCAAGTTACATGCTGTTCATTCTGCCAAGCAGAGTAAGAAAGCCAGTGATCTAAGTAGCCCTTAACTTTAAAAGTGTTTGAGATTCCGTGAGTTGAGGGGAGTTTTGATGAGTGGTTAAAAAGCGCCATCTATCGAAAACATGAAGAACTAGCGTTTTCACGCCGCTAGCGCTGGGATGCGTAGAGACGAGAGGTGGAAAAGCCTGAAACAAAGTAAAAATATATTATACTTCTCTTTAATCTGTGACTAATAATAAGTTATTAATAGCTGGGGAGCTGGTGGTAATTTGGTTATTTGATTTCATTGTCGCTATACTAAAGCGTGTAACGTTCCACCTCACTAAATACGGTATTTTCCTGTGTTATTTTTATTACATAAATTAATATAGTGCTCTGAAAAATAATACAGCTTACAAAAGGAATACAGCTTACAAAAGGAATAGTGAACTAAAAATCAGTATTTTGAAATATGTATATTGCGGATTGTTTGAAGCACTTTTGTAAGTCTCGTGAAAACGTCCCATTTAGAAGTGAAGTCGTACAAGTAGGTGACGTCACACGCTACTAATGTTGCTACGAAATGTACGGCCATATGCACAAAATTTCTGATATCTCAGAAGTTTGCGCGTTTATATTCATTCATACCATAGTAAATCTTTTTGTATTTAATATAAGTAAACTGATTATGTATGATTTTTACACTTATGTTGTAAAAAATATTTAAACTTTTTTGTGACTTCGAAATGCATATAATTACAAAACTACACATAAAATTATTTCTTAATTTATTTAAAGAAACTAAATATTTACATGAAGGAAAATACCCAATTCAGACGCCCTAAATGATCCAGTAAGTAGATTCAGTCAAGAGAAAATAGCATAAGGGAGTTAGGATCCCAATTAGCATCCTAAACTGGAAGAAGTGTCCTCTGAATGACTAAATTCTAATTAGCTCTCTTTTTAGGATCCTAATTAGGACGTCTGAATTGAGTGCGATGGAATACGCGCATAAGATGTATTGATATCAGTATGTAGTGTAGTGTAGTGTAATGTACCTGCAAGACCGTACCGATTTCGAATCTATGAAGATTGAGTAGGGAAATGGTTAAAAATTTTGCCGAATTTAAAGGGGGAATTATTTATAAAATAAGAATTATTTCATATATTAAAAAAAAAAAAATATATATATATATATAATAATAATATTATATTGTGCCTACTAAACAACCTACATATACCGTCAGAGCTTCCTTGACGTAGTCTACTTTTGTCTGCTTTAACTTTACATTTTTCTATTTTCTTCGTAAATATTTATTTGTCTAAGATCCACACGCTTCTATTTTGCATTAAAAGTTTGTGGCATTTTCGGCATTGAAACTACCTCGGGGCAGGGTAACCAGAATGAGTACGGAAATAGCCGAACAAAACCGATGATTGACGAAAAACAAAATTTCTACTCTACATTCCTACTTCTTTTTTTAAATTTGACATATTATAGCACTGAATAGACAATGACAATTGACATTCGGCTATCTCCGCACTCGAACGGCTTGCCCTGCCCCGAGGAAATTTTCGATGCCGAAAACGCCATAAAACAGCGTTCGATTTTCCCCAGAAAACAAAAAAACTTCCATAAAACAGACTCGCGCACGCAGTTTTTCGTACCAAACAGCAAAAAAATCATGTTTGTTGTATGGGAGCTGCACTTAAACATTCATTTTATTCTGTTTTTATAGCAGCAACAGAAATACATCATCTGTGAAAATTTCAACTGTGTAGCTACCACAGCTACACAGTTGCAATTTTCACTTCTTCTTAAGATACAGCCTGGTGACAGACAGACGGACGGACAGACAGATAGGCATGACAGATAGGATGAGGTACTTTGTGTACGGAACCCTAAAAATACTGGCTGGTTACAAGTCGCAATGTTTTTTTACACGTGTCCAGCCTACGAGCGATTTCCAAACATCTACACGGCATTCGAATGGCAATGGCTTAGAAATTCGGCCAGTAATGATATCGCGGTGTCAACGCCCCTGTGAAAAGACGGGTGCGTTCACCTTTCACCTAATTTGCTCAATCGGATATATTAGTGTTATTGGTCGTTAATATTATCTATTTGCTTTCCGATTCGTTATTTTTTATTTATTGCGTTCGTTTATTTTAAATTTTTTGCATTGATGATTTTTTTTGGAGTCGATTCGTTTTAATTAGCATTAAATGATGATAATTTAATTGTAAATGTTCATTTTTTATTTAGTTAAAAAAATATTTTATATCCGACTGGATAATTATTGTACAAAATTTTAGTTATTTTATGTGTAATTCACTAACTGAAATAAAGTGTGTTTTACAATAATATATTCTTAGAATAAACCAAAAACTCTTTAACACGCCTATTACATTAGCTCCACTATTGATTACAGTGTTTTAAATTACTTATTGTTTTTTTAAGTGGAAGTTTCAAGTAAAATTCTTCATGAATTTCAGCTCTACAGCCGCGAGGCGCGACGGCTTGCACGCGATAGCTATCCACGCGAAATCTTCAAAAACATGACTTTCATCTCGAACGAGAGAAGTGCGAGAAAATATTCGCACTTCTCTCTCTCACACATTATTAATATCTAGCAGTACATAATTGCAATTCGTTTCATCGAATACAAAAACCGCGCAAGTGCGAGTCGGTCTCGCACACAAAGGGTTCCGTACAAAACGGCAAAAAAAACTACATCTGTTACATGGGAGCCCCACTTAAATCGACTGCGCCTACGTAATTTATCGGAACATTTTTTTAAATCACTGAATTGGTGTCTCTATAAAGGTATCTTTGTAACCATGTTTTAAATTTTTTTTTTAAATCATAGCATAATATATTTTTTTGAGTCGTATTTTATCGTAACATATCAGCCTGTCCGGGCAATACCATTCTACCTACCACTAACCCGAGTGCTCGTGGTAAAATACGATATTGAATCGTTAAGTTTCTTTTGAATCGAATTTTCATATACTTAAAGTAACGTAAGTGTCAGTTCCGGCATAATACTCCTGATATATATATATAGATATATATATATATCGGAGATCTTTATCTATAGAATATCGTAGATTCACAAGTTAATTTACGTGGTATAAATATAGTAACTCAATATTCGCGAAAACTATTTAAAATTTTGGCTTTTAGATTGAATAAGCTAATTTTTCAGCGTAACACAACTTTTCGTCATAATTAAAGATAATTAAAAAATAAAATTTAAATCGCTATCCTGAAAAGTTGCATTTTTCAGTTCCGATAAATTATCATCGTAATATTTATTTTTTATGTGTACGGAACCCTAAAGTGGTAGTCTTCACTTCACTTTGACGCAGGTTACATTTCTTTGAAAATTTGGCGCATACCTATGATAGTAGCAGTACCAATTACTTTTTTATTAGAGTTTCATAAGACACAGTACATCTTGCACAGAATTTCAATGTAATGTAACTGTAAGAAAAAATTCCGAACGCAGGTGGGTCGAGCAACGGTATACGAAGTGGCACAATGAACCTTTTCGGCAACTCGTGAGAAGTACTAGAAGATAATGACCAGAGAAAGGTAAGAAAGCCTATGAAATTACAGGTAGGTATACCGTTGTAATGATGCGTCCCCAGTGGGATGTGAAACATCTTTTGCAAATCACCTATTGGGATGTGATTACGCATTCTGGAAAGCCAGCAACTTACTACCTCTGGTGTTGGAGGTGTCCATGGGTGATGGTGATGATGATGGTTTTTGTTAACTATACCACAGATTAATAGAGTAACAGATAAACAGCTACACAGTTAGCTTCAGATTTGATTGCACTACTGTGTGTGTGGAAAAATTGCGGGCCGTATGAATGGGACGTCAAAATTTTCAAATTTGACAATGAAAGCCATAATATTTTCTACTCTATGATTATACCTATCTATACTTTTATTATTAAGAGAAGAGATTCGACTGTTTGTTTTTTTTACCATTGAATAGTCTCAAAAACTACTGGACCGATTTTTATTTTATCGCGGCATAATGTACGGTTACCCGAGATTTCCTTTTGCGCGCACGAAGTCGCGGGCTATATCTACTTATAAATAAGAAACGCTTTCCATTAGGTCAATTGAGGTATAAAATATGTATGTACTAAGTATATAGTATAATATATATACTACTGATATTTTGTGCACACCATTTGATTTCACCCCATTTGATTTTCATCAGTAAGAATATAAAGATAGTCTGGCGGGCCTGGAATCTCCATAAGAACACTCGATTATTTCAGCTTTCAAATAAAAAAACTAGAAAATCGGTTACACACACATACACACACACAAGTCAAACTCCCCTATGTATTCGTAAGTGAAACATAAATAATATTCGATATTCTGAAACTTGAACGATCTTTTTAAAAAGGACCATTCTGTATTATTAAAAAAAACATTATTGTAAAAAAAACTCTCTAGTATTGCCCGCTCGGAATTTAGGATATACCGCAGAAACCCCAGTTCCGGATTAAGATCCCGCGCAGACGGACATGCAGTAGCCATATTGTAATGTCAATCAGAATGAAGGTCGTACTCGTATGTGTGGTGTGTACTCGAAGTGACAAAAGGATATTTTGTCTCTGTCGCTCGATATAAAGGAAGCAGCGTCGAAACTTCCGAATGGCTATCCGACACATATTAGAAGATTGTAAACAGGCTCCTAGTAACATTGTTATTTGCCAAATCTAAAATTCCGCTTTAGGGTCGGCTCACACCGAGACGCGACGCGACGCTGCATTTTTAAGAAAGCGATTCGAAATTGAACTTTATTCACTACACATGAAGATAGGTACAATAGTTCGAATTTCAAGCTGTGCATGTCGACGCCGCTCTTGCAATGAAACGTGCACCTATATGAGTTGAGTAGTGAATGAAGTTCAATTTTTAATCGCTATCCAAGTAATGCAGCGACGAGTCGCGTCTCCGTGTGAGCTGACGCTTAGCTGCCTCTTGAGCTTTCTTCTCTGATTAAAATAGGATCACTCCGGAAAACTAACATGACTGCTTTCACAGCATGCAGTTCCAATAATTTGTGATTCTTGTCAGACACCAAACGTACAAATTTCCTTTTCCCCTAAACCATATTACGCCTACGAATAAGAAAGTGTAATAAAAATCATTACGTGAAATAATTTAAAATGTCTAGACTACTAAAATGGTTAGAATCTAGATGCTACTACAATGTCTAGCTTAGAAATTAGTTTTGATTAAGTTTCACTAAAGAAATTTCAGAATAAAAAAATGTTTTAAATATAATTTGTAGAACGGTATTTACAAATCGATAAACGGTAAATCAAAATTTTCAAAGATATTGTGGATTATTTGAAGCACTTTTGTGAGTCTCGTGAAAACGCCCCATAGAAAAGTCGTACAAGTAGGTACACGTCACACGCTAGTAATGTTGCTACGAAATGTACGGCCATATGCTAAAAATTTATGATGTCTCGTAATTTTGCGCGTTTATGGTAATACATACCACAGTAAATCTTTTTGTATTTGATGTAAGTACACTAATTATGTAGGTTTTATACACTAATGTTTTAAAAAAACATTTCAACTTTTTGTGACTCGAAATGCATATAATTACAAAACTACACATAAAATCCTAATTCTTTTTACTTTTATCAAGTTGTAATACCTAATTATTTCTTAATTTATTTAAAAAAACTAAATTTTTACATGTTGTCAAATACAAAATTCGTCTGCTACAATAAAATCTATATATATTTTTTTATTAATAAGAAATGCTGACTTCCATAGATAGATCTTATCATGCGTACCTAGTCCTACTAACAAAGGAAAACGTGCTTCTTTTCCAAAGATTTACATAAACTCTTAAAGACATTAAGGTTAATATTATAATATTATTATTAACGTATACATTTCCTTGGAAATACGACAAGTATCCATATCAATATATTGTACACAAATTTTCTAGGAGTTTTAAAATATTGAGGATGGAATTGTCGTGATGAAATTTCCTTCCCGCTTTTTCTTAAAATGGGATTCTCTCTCGAGGTGTTGCAAACAATCAGTAAAACCAAAATTATCCTTAAATGATCATGAAACCAAAATCATTTACTAGGATCTCATAAGTGACTAGGGATTATTTTTAATTCTAACATTTAATTACGTTGCTCAGCGAACCATTGCGAAGGTTACTGTGTTACTAGGTCATTGCATTAAGTCATATTATATTCATATAACAGTGATTGTATTTGAGATTTCGGTTAATTACATGTTATGTAATATAATTGTAATTTGTACGTTTTATTCTGTGGAAATTTTTGCTTGATTGGTTATAATTTGGACGAGAACTTTGGGAATCTTTATCTGTAGCTATAGCTGTAGAGCAGAGGTTCCTAAACTTTTTTTATTTTGTAGCGCCCCCCATTTTTTTCACCATATAAACCTCAATAACATATTAGTCTCATCTGGACTTTAATTAAACCTATATTTTAAACGAGACTTTTCTTATCAGGGAGAGCATTAATAATGCCGGATGAATAATAATTGAACCGTCTAATTAAATTTTTAACCAGATCAGGTACGTAAAAAATCCCCCGTTCGGCAAGTGCTAAGCTTGGCCGTAACAATAGATATACTTATTTTTAATACGTGTCTTCGGAGGTGGGGACCTCACCTGCGACACTTGAAAAAACTAATATTTTTCAGTGTTTGATACCTATTACTATTGTGAACGCATTAAAAATATAAATATTTAATACAAAAAAAGTTGTTTTAAAATATAAAGTAGCTGAACTTACAAATCCCCTTACCGCCCCCCTCTAGACCTCCAGCGGGTGCGTTATCGCCCACTTTGGGAAAGACTGCTGTAGAGCTTTTAATATAGGAGCAAAATGTTTCTTTCAAACGTTAAACTAGCCGATGTCGATACTTGGGAATGAACTGTGGCCAGCAGAACTATTTTCAAACCATGTTCAAGACCTTAAAGAAAAGGGCGTTTCCATCTCTGAAAGGCCGGCAATGCACCTGTGTCTCCTCTGGTGTTTCGGAGTCTATGGCGCTTTCCATCAGGCGAATCGTTTGATCCTTTGCCACCTATGTCATGAGGAAAATACACTGTACGTATATTCAATCAAACAGAAAACAAGATCAACAAATAAAATATTCTCCCAAACTGTCGCACGCGAGCGAGCGAGGCGAGCGAGCAATTCTCACCCGTCCCTTAGTGGGTCAAATGGGAATAACCTTATCGGAAGGCCGTATTAAATGATAACTACAGTAATGGATAGCTAACGGTGTATTGGCGAAGCCTTGTGACCCACTTGGGGTACCGTTACGAGCATCGAACCCCGCACCCCGGCGACACAGATACAAACATCCTGACCACTTCCTACGCATCCGCCGAATATGATACACTCAAATAAAAGATTTCCACGAATTTGACAAAAAAATCCTTTTGGAAATTGCGTAATATGAGTAAAAATATTTACAAGAAAGACTAGTAAGTAGTAACGTATTGATTGCTAGGTGCAACATGAAACATTATAATTTGTATTGAATAGTAAACTACTAGACAAATTCTATAATATATCATATTAAGCAGTTTAATTTTTGACAAATCAGAAGTACCTGGGAGACCGAGCTTTGCTCGGGGTTTTAGTAGGACAATAAAATATTTACAAAAAAAAAGAATAAAAATAATTACAAAAATATTCATCTGACCGGGACTCGAACCCGAGACACCAATTTTCCAACAACGCAAAAAGTCCAACGCTAACCAAGCTGCCAACCGGATTTGACATTCAGAAATCGAAATCACTCATACCTTATTATGCGACGAAATAAAAAACATATACTACCTTAAAATACGCAGTTTCCCAGGGATAAGACCTCGCTAAATCTATTTTTTCTCCCACAAAACTACCTGCATACAAAATTTTATGGAAACACTTGCAGTCGTTTCCGAGATTCCGATTATATGTAAATATAGAGATTTGCTCCTTTACAACAAAGACAAATAGTGTTTTAAAATATAAAAATACAAAAGGGACAAATAGTGAAACATCCCATTAGTACAAAGCTAGACGGAACCGGTGGTAACAATCCTTATAATGAATACTGAAGCTGAAAATTTCACGATGAACATTAACCCTCCAACGGCATGTATTATTAATAGCCCCAAGAATATTGTTTTCTGTAATTTCTGAGCCAGGCCCATACACAAGCGTTCTTGATAGGCCCGAGTACTGTTTTCTGACCCATAAGGAGTTATCTTACAACCAACAGTACTTCTACGTAAACCTCAATCGATGCTGTAAAGCTCGGACTATATCATCCGGAATCCGGAAGGAAAGTCAAGAAAAAGAAAAGAAAGTCAAAGAAAAGAAAGGTCGGGAAAAATTCAAAGCATTGAGAATAGAACTCGGCGCTTACATAAAATCGAAGTGTCGAGTGTCGAGCTGTCATATAATATATATTTGCTGTAATATATATTTGCTGTTGCGTGTCTCGTGTGCGATTTTCATCGCTATTGCATTAGCACAGAGTTCTATTCTAGTGCTCTGAATTTTCCGGGCTTGCCGGATTCCGGATCATATAGTCCCAGCCTAAGCGGTTAGAAGAACGTAACTAACGGAGAGTACTGGTAAGGTAATGTAATTATTAACCAAGATCACCTAGTTTTTGCTGGGAAATGACATATGAAGCCATTTGCTTTAATTAATTAACAGACAAATGGAAAAACTGATTTGAAATTATATTTATAAGTAGCTTTTGCGCGTGACTTCGTCCGCATGAACCCACTTTGCACCCCCGTGGCGGATAAATTTTGACTGACGTCTTAAAAGCTATGCGTGCTAAAATTCACCGCCATCCAACCAGTTGTTATTTCACTATACAAACTTTGGATGGACGGCTGTGCGAGCGTCTATACTTCAGCGAGTCATTCAGAGAGGAAATCTCCTTTTATTTAAATAGATTTTAAGCATACATTTTAATATATCCATGAAGTGTCTATAATCTCGATAATTTGTATTTTAACGAAACGTTCTGAAATTATTTATAGATTCGTGACGTCACTGCTACGTGCTACGACCTCGTACCTTACGTCGTCAGTCGTCACGTAGTCGAATACGGTCACGTCACAACAATAACGTTATAGTAATGTTATAGTAGAAAATGCACCAACATCTTAGTTGTATTAATTTACTCTGGGTAATGCAACTCTAGTAGATTTAAAAAAAATAACTACCAAAATATTTTACCGGGGTTCCGAGCCACACCACATTCTGAATTTCCGAACAACGCAAAAATTACACATACGCATACCAAACTGCCAATCGGACTGACGTAATAGAGTCGAAATTATTGATATACCTATTGTTGCTCGACCAAATAAAAAACATAATATATAACTTAAAAATGCGCAGTTTTTTCGGGGATAATATCATACTCCGCCGTTTGCTCAATTCTCGTAAAACTGTACTGTAAGTTTTTGCGTCACGTAATAATATAATAGTGATGATTAACGCATATCTCCTACTGCTGCTCTATCAACTGTGTGCCAATTTTCATATACCTTCATCATTCCAAACTGTTGCAGTAAGTAGATACGCCGATGGTCCGTTATGTTCTGAGAGGCTCCATATCAGGATGTGAGATGTGGGCCACCCGTTACCGATGTTAGATGACTCAGTTACTTAATGATAGACGTATAGACTTACTGACGGAATAGGCGTCCCACTACTGTTATAAACGTGTAAGTTTATGAGGATGGGCGGATGGATGGATAGATGGATGCTTGTGACTCTTTCACGCTAAACCTACTGAATGAAATTTGATAAAATTTGGTATGGTAGTAGCTTAGGCTCTGGATTAAAACATAGACATTTTAATCCAAAAAAAGTACAGTGTTCCCGTGGAATACTGAATTTACGCGGTCGGAGCCGCGTGAAAAAGCAAGTAGCTAGCTTTTGACGACCTCCGTGGCGCAGTGGTTTAGCGCGTTGGTGCTCAAGCACGAAATAAAAAAACATTTATTGCTTAAATTGCGCAGTTTCTAAGGGATAAGACCTAGCTAGATTGATTTTTCTCCTACAAAACTCACTGCATACTTTAATTTCATGATAATGCTTGTAGCCGTTGACGAGATACCGATTATATACAGTCGACTCTCGTTAATTCGAAACTCGGCGGACTCCTTAAATATTACGAATTATCGAGTGTTTGAAATATCAAAAGGTTCTTAAAAGGAACACTTATTCAGTATTAAAAGGAACACTTATTCAGTGTTAGAAGGAGCACTTATTCAGTGTTAGAAGGAGCACTTATTCAGTGTTAGAAGGAGCACTTATTCAGTGTTCATAATCAATTATGTATTACATATTTATTAACTGCTGTTCTTTAACAATCATTAAAGAGAGGTACATACGTGTATATATTCATAATGTGAATTAATTAATCTTACTGTTATATTTATTATATAACTTAAATTAACTGATCAATGCGTACAGAAGTGTGTGTCAAACTATATATCATTACAAAAACAAAGGCTCGTGCACGAGTATGGACGAGATACGAGTTTGGACTTGTCTCAAAATGTGCCTCTGCAAATTCTGTAATCTTTCTCTCTCCTTCTCTCTGCAACTTTGAATTGTCGAGTGTTTGACTTTGCGATGTTTTTTTTGTTCGATTTTCCAAGTGCATAAAAATGTATTGATTTAGTTCGAAATATAAAGAGATTTTCCAGGGAACTCGTGATAACTTTCTATTACAGAGAGGTTCGAATTAACGCAGGTTTGAATTGACGTGAGTCGACTATACAAGATAGTCTCGTTTAAAGTATAAGATAAAGTTCAATTTTGAGTAGCTACCTTAAAAATGCAGCGGCATGTCCTGTATCGTTTCTTTTCGGTGTGAATTGACCCTTAGAGAAGATGATTGTTGTATATAAAAGAAGAATTTTACCTTTTGATGAATATAATAGACTAGATGTTGCCCGCGGCTTCGTACGCGCAAAAACGAAATCCCGTGGGAACCGTAGATTTTTCTGTGATAAAAAGTCGCCTATGTGTTAACGCAGAGTCTAAACTACAACCGTACACAATTTAATTAAAATCCGTTCAGTAGTTATAGCGTAAAAGATTAACAAACATCCATACATTTAATGTTAAACTATCGTCAAGATTATCGTGTAATGTGGTGTTACTGTCGTTTGTACATGTTAGACATACCGTTCAGATCACAGCATCCGGGCCAACCGTTAGGAGACAACCTTTAGACCTCGTTTGGGTATTTAACGGTTCATATTTATTACATCCTACTTACTTGCAACCAACAAACACTAGAATGTTCGAATGGAACCAACCTCAATTCATATCCAATTCAATAACTTTGTAAACAATAAAATCAAATTCGACCAAATAAATGTGTCAATATTGTGTTTCTTTATTACACGGTATTATATTGGTGTATGACATTAAAATTGATAGTTTCACATTGATCTGGTGTCTTTTGTTGCACAAAAAGGTGAATCTATAGGTACAACGAAGATTTGATGGATATTTAGTGACCTAGAGGTCGCCCCCTGTGGTCAAAATTCGTCCATAATACTCAATTCGTTTAATGCAATTTTTAAGATTCAATTTTATGAGGGTTCTTTTACCTCTTAAAAAAGGTGTAACAAGTTCACGTCAACATGTAACAAAATCGTATGTGTCAAGCGCACGACAGTCTGTGTTAATAATGTGAGGTTCTGAGGTAGTGTTATTTTTATTAATTTTATGTATTTCGTACATTTATTAAAAAATAGCTTTCTGCGCATCTTCCTTCGTATAAACTTTAACTGTGCCAAATATCGTACTCCTCCGTTATATTCATATTCCCCGTTTAGTACTGCTTACTGACATTTCACAAAAGAAAGCTTGTAGGAAACTATAAGAAACGCTAATAATTTCATAACATGATGAATTTAAAAGAAAAAACTTGTATGAGCACCTAGCTCTACATAATAATTGAGGATTTAAATCAATAAATAGGAAAAAAAATAACTTACCAATTACCACGTACCAAGGTGTTGTACCACGGAAAAACCATCGAGACAAGTCATTTGTTTTAAATACGAGCTTTTAATTTTTTTTCTTGTTTGACACAAATTTTCGGCAAGCGCGTCATGCATACCGTATTCAAATGTTTGGTATTGACAATAAACTTGTGAGCGACCGGTATGTGGGTCAACCGTTGGCCTTACAGCGCATGCAAATACCAACGGTATCTCTATTGTCATTAGTGTTGCATTAGCATGTACAAAAACAAAGCCGGTGTAAGGCACTGTTTTAGCAAATCCAGGTCGCCAAAGACCCATAATTTGTTTATCTGGCTTATGCTTTGTTGCGGTCATTTTGAATATCGCTTCTCAATTCGAAAATATTTAAAACGAATATGGATGTATCTTGTATGTATGTTATAGGACTAAAAGTTTATAAATAATAATATTCTTATTTC
The DNA here is from genome assembly GCA_037179445.1 of Phengaris alcon alcon. NCBI lineage: Eukaryota > Metazoa > Arthropoda > Insecta > Lepidoptera > Lycaenidae > Phengaris > Phengaris alcon. The sequence goes on from JAYRCH010000097.1 coordinate 3,332,877, forward strand.
TACTCACAATACAAATTACAAATAAACATAATACGGTATCTTCCTGTTTTTTTTTATTACATCAATGAAAAGTGCTCTGAAAAATAAGACTATTTTATAAAAGTATACTATTTAAACTATTTTTATAAAAGGAATAGTATACTAAAAAAATCAATATTTTCAAAGATTGCGGATTCTTTAAAGCACTTTTGTGAGTCTTGTAAAAACGCCCCATACAAAAGTCGTACAAGCAGGTGGTCTCACACACTAGGTTGGCACGAAATGTATGGCCATATGCACAAAATTTCTGATATCTCCGAAGTTTGCGCGTTTATGTTCATACATACCATGGTAAATATTTTTGTATTTGTAAGTAAACTAATTATGTAGGTTTTATACACTAATGTTGTAAAAATATAATTCAACTTTTTATGACTTCGAAATGCATATAATTACAAACAACACATAAAATCTTAATTCTTTTTACTTTTATCAAGTTGTACCTAATTATTTCTTATTTTTTTTTACAAAAACTATTTTTTTACATGTAGGAAAATACCCAATTACAAAAGTCTTCTGCAGTCACATTTTGAGGTAGATACCCATTGATCTCCTGAGTGCTAAGTGTGAGTTTTTTTTTCGCATTAGATCGTGAGTGCGTTTGGCGTTTACTAGGAATTTGTATGCGATTTGACCTAGTTATCACGTTTACAACTAGGTGGCGCTGTACAAATCACATAAAATACTGTTAAATTCTTAACTTGTTTAACTTGTTAAATTCCTAGTAAACGCCAAACGCGCTCACGATCGAATGGAAAAAAGAAAAACTCACACTTAGAAGACGAATGGGTATCTACCTCAAATGTGGCCCAAGGGGGTAGGGGATTTTAAGGATTGGGATCGCAAGTCACAACGAAATCACTTGAAATGAATCATAATGACAATATGACATTAAGTCTTAGATATTGAAATGAATTGCGACAAGCGTATGAATATTTACCAGTATCTAGTAAATAGTTATAACATGACTAATACAAGGTCCTAAACCACGACTACCACATGAAGCTGTTCCGTTGGTCATATTGTGCTCAATAATGTATATTCAATACATAGCCTAGCTAGGCGTTTCACCATACTTCAAATGTCAACATTTGAAGTATGGTGAAAACAAGATGGCTGATATTTGAAGTTTGGTGAAAACCTAGATCGCGATAGAAACATAGATTTGTTCTGTCAAATGTACGTCATAGCCTATCTTGAGTTCTGAAATCTTTGGAAAATCTCATACTTTAAACGAGCAATTCTTGTTATATTTATATGTTTCTGTGATCTCGGAAACGGCTCTAACAATTTCGCTGAAATTTGGTATATGGGGGTTTTCGGGGGTAAACAATCGTTCAGATTAGTCTTATGTTTGGGAAAACGCGTGTTTTCGAGTTTTCATGCGTTTTTCTGTCCACGCAAAATATGATCGCTAATTTCGTCTTGCCGGCCACTGTCCGTCTGATCCAGCGGGTTAAGACGCGGATCGCGAGAAACGAGTATTGTGGGTTCGAATCCCGCTCAGTGACTTACTTTTGTTTTTTTTTTATATTATTATGTTCAAGTTTATATATAATTTTTATTGTTTTTAGACAAGTTTAAAAAAATGTAGTTAATATTTGAGATACCAATATATATTTCTCATATTTACCTATACTGATTACGTGAATAAGATTTATGCTTTCGAGTTTCATTACCATATTACAATAAATAGTAATAAACGAGCAAAGTTCGGTCGCCCAGGTACTACTATGTTTATATGCTCAATATATTGATTTAAAGTGGCATAAATTGCTACAATTTGCGCAGTCAACGCCCCTAAAACTACAAAGCCTTGAGAAAAACGTAGCTGTGACGTCGCATGACGTAGCGTGACGTGCCGCGGTCAACGAACGACCGCCAGATTCATTTGGCCTGTCTGTGCCGTTTGGCTCAGTGGTTTTGGGGCGTTGAGGTCGCGGGTTCGCGTCTTGCTGCGGAAAATTCTTTTGTCCGTTCGCGGTCGGGTGGTATTCCCACACGCTTCGGGATTCTTAAATCACTGGCTGTCGCTGTGTTCGACAGAATGGCATCTATAGCATGCGACTTGAGAGCCTCTTAACTTTAATAAGCGTTTAATAATTTGGGCTTCAGAATCTCAGGTTATATTAAAAGTCAGGACCACTGACGTAAATTCACGCCAAAATTTGAATTGTACATACTGTTTCGTTTGTTTTGAGAATTTCACGTCATCTGGTTGTCATTCATGTGTCTTCCTACTACTATTATAAATCTGAAAGTTTGTGAGGATGGATGTTTGTTACTCTTTCACGCAAAAACTACTGAACGGATTTTGATGAAATTTGCAATGGTAGTAGTTTAGACTCTTTTTAACCCGAAAAAGTAAAGAATTCCCGTGGGAAAGATACCCGATACTATATTTACGCGGGCGGAGCCGCGGGACAAAGCTAGTAGTTTATATTCAAAACTAGTTTTTGCCCGCACAAATTCAAGAACGCTGTATTTTTTCGAGATAAAATGCTCGGGAAAAAATACATAGCCTAGCTAGGCGTTTCAAAGTTATATGAAGCAACTAGCTTTTGCCCGCAGCTCCGCCCGCGTAATTAAAGTACTACTATTTCGGGACAAAAAGCAGCATATTTATTCAAGCGCTTAAACTAGTACCATTCCAAATTGCATCAAAATCCGTTCAGTACTTTTTGCGTGAAAGAGTAACAAACATCCATCCATCATCCATACATCCATTCATCCTCAAAAACTTTCATATTTACAACAGTAGTAGCACGTAAGTAAATAATATCTTAACTTACCTACTTCTATGTGTTGTCTTATAGACCCCTTATCCCCCTCGAGGGGTCGAACGGGAAACAAAAATCCCGATAACCCCTCGCTCATTTTGCAGGGGGACGAGTGGAAATTTTTGTATGCTGTCATAGTATATATAATAGACGAAGCAACTCGAAGCAAAAACTGTCCCCACTTAAATGGCCCCATTTTTGGGATTGTTTGGGGCCATTTTGACATTTGAGGTATGGTCAAATCAATATGGCGTAAATCAGGAGTAATTTAGGAAAAAATCAGGACCGCATTTACGTGGTGTATATTTAAAAAAATATTATAGAGTATAGACTTATCGATACTACGAAATCGACAATATATTGAGTTGTTTCTAAACATAAGACTCGTTTTATCGATAGGTGCAAATTTTTGATCGGTCACTCACCTCCAATAGTCCAACAAACTTATCATCATCGTGTCAACAAATAATTGTACATCGCAAGTACACGGTTTTTGCTGGAAACGTGATGATTTTAATCATACCTACGATAATTATGCCTGCCTTCTTTTTTTTGTTTGTACAGTCGAGAATTGAAAATGAGTTTGCCATAAATCAAATGCGTGGGGGGTGGTTAAACGTGGAGGAGCCATGCTCCGGCACGAATGGGTCGGCTCAACCGGATAAATACCATGGCCTCACAGAAAACCGGTATGAATAGCGCTTGCATTGTGTTTAACTGGTAACTTGTTACTAACTGTGTGGTTACCGGAGGCCCAATGGGGTTGGGGATTGTACGGACCAGAAAGGCAAGTGCACGAGTGTCCATGGGATGGGAGACGATAATCGCTTACGCACGACTTACAGAGGCGACACGTCTATTCGTTTCCTGGTCCATATTTATTTTAAAAAATGCATCTCCGGCTTTTTAGTACCGAGTTCTCTTCTTTCCACGGCATGAAGACTCAATGTGTGTTCCTTAATATATTTATTTGACTTTCTGTCGTAAGTTCAAGTATTTTGTTTATTTTGTCTCAGGTTTATTTTAAACATCCAAACTTGTTCTTACTTATCTCCAATCTAAGTCGAGCACACTTTGTGTTAATTATAAAGAGAAAATACTTTAAACTTAAAAGCGCCACGGCTTGACTAATTATGATTATAAAATCAGATACCACAAAGATGGAGACTAAAAAAATACTTTAAAATAGACATTTTTACCTTTAGGTTTTTCGATTTAATATAAACGTCGTAACGTAGGATTATTTTGAAAATCTTAAAGATATTCGATTCCATTTTATTGAATAAATCGCTTTGCAACAAATTGTTTGCGTAAAAGTCTAATCTTGCCATTCTGCGGTAAAACATTATTCCACGATAGAATGTTACTAATGCGTAAAAATCATATTACCGTTTAACATTTACTTACTACTAAAACCCAGGTACTTTTATGTACCTAGGTGACCGAGCTTTGCTATAAGTTCTAGTAATACGGAAAAATTTCACGAATTGTAATAGGTAACAAAAATGTAAAATTAATAAATTTGCAAACACCGCAAAAATTGTACATACGCGTACCAATCTGCCATTGGGCCTGACATTAATAAAGTTGAAATTATTGAAATATTCTTGCACTAAGGAAGAAAAAAACATACATAACTTAAAAATGTGACTTTTCCTAGGAATCTCGCCAATCGACTTTTCTCCTGCAAAACCCCCTGCACATTAAATTTCATGTGAAAACTTGCAGCCGTTTCCGAGATTCTGACTATATAGGTATATACAAGAATTACTCGTTTAAAGTATAATACTATCCAAGATGTAGAAGTTTTAGGACGAAGCCGTGTGAATGCACTTGTCACTCCGTCTGGTGCGGAGTTTCCTCCTCAGTTGAATGACCCTGGTTCTGGTGGTTTACGCCCAAAAATTCCTCACTCCAGATACGCTGGACCAAGTCATAGAACCTGCCATATTAGACGAGTTGATGGGTATAGGAGACAGTTTTATAAGAGGTAAGCGTCGTGAGTTCGAATCCTGCCGCATCTTTCGTACGCACTCCAAACATTTGTAATATTTCTGAAAACATAAATAACTTAAAATGTTTTATAAAACCTACATAAATACTATTCACGACTACAAATTGTAATAAGATATTTTCTCGATTTCTTAGGGTTTCTATCATCAGTTATTTGTCACAGGAAAACCCTTAAATTCAATATGTGTAATTGTGTATTTACTCTCTTGGACAAAGAACATTCATCAAAATTGACTCATAAACAAAAGAGTTAAGGCTGTTCCTAGCAGCAGTCGCGCGTCACTGGGCGTTAGTTGTTGAAGAGTTCTAGGTTTATCTCCGAAGATCTTCATCAGATCTTGAATCGGTGTATTATTCTGAAGATTAATCGAACAACATTTTCAGTTGATTTTGTTTAAATAATTGAATTAAAAATCACAACTCTACATTTGCCCGCGAAGAAAATTTACCTCTGTAAGGAACAAGTGTACGGGCCGGCATTAAAAATTACCCCCACATATTAAATTACTCCAAAAATATAATCTGGATTATGGACTATTTTCATACATATAAATTAAAGCAAATATTAAAAAAAATGATTGGATTTTCTAACAATTGTAAGTTACACATACCCCAGAACATAAAATATAGGATATTTTTAGTATTCTTAAGGATACAGACACTAGATATATAATATTAGAGAGAAATATTTATGTATTATTATAGTAGTATATTAGATGTAGCTTGTAAGTGTAATCGGCATGGCAAACTTTTAAAGTATTTTGTTATTGTAGTAATGTAATCAAAAGTATTTATGTACCCTTGTAAGTGTAACAAACTGAGCGGAACGGAACTAACGGATTGCAGTATATTGTAAAAAGTGTAATCTTAAATAAATTAATTAATTTAAAAAAAAATCTTATTACTATTTTTATAGTTATCATAATCTTCATTACAAACTATCGCATTTTTATATTAATTATCGGACAGATATACTTTAAACGAGCTAATCTTGTATGACGGCTGTTTCCATGAAATTTAGTATGCAGAGAGTTTTGGTGGAGAAAAATAGATCTAGCCTAAGTCTTATCCCTGGGAAACAGCGAATTTTTAAGTTAAATAATTAATAATATATTATAATTAATAATTTCGACACTATTATGTCAGTCCGATTGGCAGTTTGGTATGCGTGTATGTATTCAGAGTGTGGTGGGTTCAAATCCCGGTCAGATAAATTTTTTTGTGATTCTTTTTATATTGGAACGAAGTTCCTTATCGCGCGTTGCGAAAGGGGGCTAGACGGAAAAAATTAAGACTGTAACGACACTTTTTGCTATAGTTGAAGCCTTGCGGCGTGCGCGTGTTTCTCTGTCTGTCTCTCTCTCTCTCTCAATTATTACTAAAATTGAGCCTACTGATTAAGTTTATATTATATTATATTTGTTAATAATAAAAAAATATTGTTATAACTTAAAAAAATAAAAAAATATTACAATTCCTTCACTAATTAATCGAAAGAAAATTCGTTCCATCCGGGTGTTCCTTGACATCTCTCATTTTTTTTTATCAAAACTCCGAGCAAAGCTCGATTACCCAGGTACTTAAAGGTTGAACGCATGATTTAAACCCGCTTAAGTTCGTCAGCATACGGAGTATTACCCTCTGGCCTCTATATTCAACATCTGTGTCATTTTCCACTGTGACGCATCATTCATCTATGAGGAAAATTTTCAGTGCGGACAAATTGACACAGGCAATATACCAATAAGTCACATGCTGTCCTTGTCATTTGGGTTAGCAGGGACAGGGACAGCCTGTGAGTAGGAGAGCTCTTAAATTTTGATTAGCACTTCAATATTCGGCCGAGAGTCTGTTAACCCCACCCCCACCCCCCCTATTGATAAAAATATTCACACTAAGGATACGCAAATCCATGTTGCTGTCTTTGTCTTTCAAGTGGTTTTTCAAACGTATCACACAAAGATATGGATTAGCGTATCCGTGGTGTAAATATATTATTACCTAATTAGGGCGATCGTATTTGTCTAGGTAAGGTGTCTCAAGCTCAACGCTTATACAGGGTGTATTTTTATCCGATCACTAAGTATGGACAACCTCGCACTACCGTACACCGTGCCGGCTTTGACGGTCACGCGACCGCCGTGCAGTATCGGTTGTGCATCTATGAATCGAGGTTATTTAATTTGTAGGATAATCTAGTTGAAATTTAATGTCACATGTTATCCCTACTAAAATTATAAATGTGAATGTAAGTTTGTTTGTTACGCTTTCACGCAAAAACTACTGAACGGATTTTGATGAAATATGGTATGGTAGTAGTTTAGACTCTGGATTAAAACATTTTTATCCCAGAAAAGTACAGTGTTCCCGCGGGATACTCGACAGTATATTTACGCGGGCGGAGCCGCGGGAAACAGCTAGTGTTATATATTTTTGGAATGAGACTCGAATACTCTAATATAACAATACACTCCTTTAATATCTATTTTGTTTTGAATACAGAATGTATTCATATGGTGTATGGTGCAATGTTGGCCAAAATTGCATTTTATACAGATGTATAATTAAAATTCCTAGGACTTTATTTTAATGTTTGAATTTTAATGTTAATGAGGTGCATAATATTATGATGGTTTGATGAAATCCGAAGATTAAATATTATTTATCATATTTTTTTTGGACCTCAATGTAGTGTAATTGTGAAATTAAGTTTGATATATTAAATAATGATTATGAGACTGACAAAATTGATTATGATGGATTTAAGTACCTATGCGATGAAATGGTTTAAAATTGTATGTTATTAGTATAATAATGGATTACTTATTTCAGTTTGTATTTCTTTTAAATTATTGTTAAAAGGACATTTGCACGCTTCTTAAAGTGGAATGTTGTGTGTTAAGAACTTTTGTAACCTACATTCTATGCAAATAAACGATTATTATTATTATTATTAATACATATTTTCAGAAGTAATCTATAATTTACTAGCTGTTGCTCGCGGCTGCGCCCCCATAAATATAGTATCCCTCGGGAACACTTTCCGGGATAAAAAGTAGCCTTTGTTTTAATCCAGAGCCTAAACTACTACCATACCAAATTTCATCGAAATCCATTCAGTAGTTTTTGCGTGAAAGAGTAACAAACATCCATCCATCCTTTCTTCTTTTCTTCAAACTTTCACATTTATAATATTAGTAGGATTTATTTTAAAATATTTGTCCATTGCACTGTTGGGATATCGAATTTTAGCCGTTTGGTCGTCTTTACAATTTGTTCGTTTCACAATGAGGCGGACTTGTGTAATCTGTCGCTTAGCATCGGAATATAGCAACACGATCAATGTTAGATTAGAACCACGCCAAACTGCTATAAATTAAATTTCCTCGACTGTACATTATATTAAATTATAAATTCTAAATGTTATTGTTTAATGTCGCCTACAATATCCGTCATGTGTTTTTGCGTAAGTATTCTACGACAAGATGGCCTGGGAAGCGATTTTTAGGGTTCCGCACCCAAAGGGTAAAAACGGGGGTCCCGTATTTATTACCCAGAGTTCGCTGTCTGTCCGCCTGTCTGTCACAAGGCCGTACCTTATGAACCGCGATAGCTAGACAGGTGAAATTTTCACTGATGTTGTATTGCCGCTATAACAACAAATACTAAAAACATATTTAAGAGGTGCTCACTGCTAAATACAACAAACGTGATTTTTTTCGCCGTTTTATACAAAACCCTTCGTGCGTGAGTCCGACTCGAACCTGGTCGGTTTTTTAAATTATAAATCATTTGCTTACGGTTGGTAACTGTTGTAGAGCTACATAGAGCAGGAAAATAATAGAAATGTTTATTTTATATTTTTAATTCCTACAAAATTATTTTTATATGTTTTTGACTTTCTATTAGATGGTTTTGTTACGAGAACGGACAAACTTTCTTTTTAACCGACGTTAAAACGTATTTAAAGTCAGTTAAAAACGGTTTTAGGGTAGATATCCCTTTTGTATTTCGTACATGGCACTTGTTGGTTGAGAAATCTTGGATTACCACTGTCACTCAAATAAAGCAAGAAAGAATATTTTATTTCGGAATTTTCCTACGTGTTAACCTACCACCGGTTATGGAACTAACTCGGCGGGAAGAACCGGCGTAAGAAATTCGTACGGGGCCATCTTGTAGCATAAAAATGGAAAATTGATCTTTAAAAAATAATTTTACAATGTAATAAAGTCTATATAACAAAAGTTATATAGACTTTATTACATTGTAAAACATTAATTAATTAACAAAAGTCAGGATACTTATGTTAACAGAAGCAGCCTTGCAGGTGGCCGTCTTATTCCCAAGGTTTGCAATCGTCATAAAAATCATTGACCCCTATAAACAGCTTTAGCACACAAACGTTCTTTCACTACTTTTTAACCGACTTTCTTTAAATTTATTAATGGAAAGATTTTGATCGTGTTCTGGGATTATATTGTATAGGCGTATATATTGTCCTTTATAAGATTTTCTTACCTTAATTAGTCAGATCACCGGTATATCTTTAAAAATAAGCTCGACCAATTATTGTTAAAAAAAAAGAACGATACTTTTTTTTTACTAAAGGGCTCTTTAAATGTCGAGCTCTACTTTTTTTGCCTACAATGTTTAGACTTTGTCTATTGGCTAATCGCTATATTTCAGAGTAATAACTATATCATACAAACGGTACGGTACAACAATAACAATACTATTACAGACATATTTAGTGAGAAAAGAAACATATATCCCACATGCTAACACTTATTTTGCGTACCATAAAGTCGTAATTCCAATATCGTAAAATGGACTCCAAAGGCATGACGAACTTAAAAAAACGAAAAGACATATTGTATTTGATTTCTCTTTCATGGTTTTTTGTCATTGATTTTTTGTGAGACAGATAGCTGCTTACGACTTCGATTTTAGTTCTCCCTCCATGTCATATTCTTCTTCCAAGGGTTAGCTTAGGTATATCTGACATTTTCTTATATCTATGTATAACAATAGGCAAATAGTCTTGTGTGATATTGAATAAATTAATTTCTTATGTAATGATCGTGTTTTGAATAGGTAAAGTACTCGAAGGTGTGACTTCTTTTGAGGGAATAGTCACAAGCAGTAGGATATACACACAAGACTTTCAAATAAATGTAAACTGCCTAGTGTATAGTTGTATACGCTACATTAAGTCTATAGAACCTTTACTGCATTCAATTCCTTACAATGCATAGGGAAAACAAGGGACCCTTTTTTGTTTTTTTTTTTAACCCAATTTTCCTTCATTACAGTACTGTAGTTATTTTTTCAAATAGGTATAGGACCTACGTGAAACGTGAAATTTATCTGGTTAGAAATGTGTCAACTGACAAACAACAGAATTTCAGTGAAAACAATAATAATTTACTTACTAAAACTAAAGGAAGGGAATCGTACTAAATGACCAATATAAGGGACACTTGATCCCCCGGAGGACTATACAATTAATATGCAACTTAAAAGTTTTGAAAACGTTGATATAACCTTTATTTATTCCATAAAAGGCCACGAAAAGCTTAAATCAATATTATTGTATTCGCATGCCGTGTTTTCAGCAGTAATTTTGCCATAACATTTTTGACGCATTATTATGATTTCGTATACTAACGACATAGCCACTGTTAAACAAGATATTACAAATGCCTAGGCTCTGTAAATTAAGTGCAAGGTGCACTTAATCTCCTCTCCCAAAAGGATAGAGTGTCCCTCCCCTCCCGTATTACAAAGGATTTCATAAGGATAATAAGTACCTACTATCATGTAATATGCAATGTACTAAAACACATGGAGCAGTTTTAATGTACAACTGTATTGTACTGAACTCATTCTTATTTTAGGGTTACGTACCTCAAAATTAAAAAGAACGGAACCCTTATTATTCATATTACTTTCGATATTGTATTATATCAATCGATAAACGTTTTGAAAATACTTTTGCACAATGTCCCACGCTTCCTCTGAAACTTCACAATCACGAATTCCCGAAAATATGAATGATATTTGGTTTCATAACCTTCGGCAACAATTCGTCGGTTGTCACCCGGACAATAACCCTCTCGGCCATTAATCTTTGACAGACAATCTGAGGTCGGCCAATAGCCCTAATTCGGCCAATATTGTTAATTACGTGGTCAATAAATACACTTTGGCCAATATTCTGAGGTGCCCAATATATCTTCCAGAGTTAGGCTAGTTTTTTTAACCCCGCTACGGCGAACCCACAAGGGTGATGAATTCGGCAGTCTATATATGTATGTATGTTGTAGCGCCTAAACTACTGATCTGATTTTAATAAATGAGGTGTCAATAGATTTACCCGGGCTATTATTACGAATCCATTAATATTAGGTCCTTACATATGTAATTGGCGTTTTGTGGTACTGGCCACTTTAAACTCAAATATATCTTCTTTGGTAAGGAATTCCAATTTCAAATTTATACCGCTATTTAGTCATGTATAATTGTGTTTCGAAAGCCGTAATTCATTTGTTTTTTCCTCTTTTGGTGTTTTCTTTGCGTCACTATGTTTACAAATGGAAAACTTGAAATATCGTATTAATTTCGAGTACGAGTTCCAACGTGGCACCAGTGCTGCAGAAACGGCTCGAAGGATTAATGATGTGTATGGCGGCGGTGTCGCAAAAGAAAACACAATGCGTTTTTGGTTCCAACGTTTTCGTTCTGGAAATTTCGACCTGCGGAACAAGCCCCGTGGACGGCCGGCCGTTACATTACTCAACCGGCACAAAATTGAAGGGATTTTAAATCGAATCATTACCTGTCGAATAATCGAAAACGCAATCGCAATGGCTGAACCCTGGCGAAGCAGCCAAAGGCTGCCCCAAGCGAAAAGTGTCTCAAAGAAAGTTACTTGTAAGCGTTTGGTTGACTAGTGCCGGTGTCGTTCACTACAGCTTTCTTAAATCTGGCCAGACGATTACGGCAGATCTCTATTCCCAGCAACTGCAAATCATGATGGAAAAGCTAGCTGCTAAACAAACGAGGTTGGTCATTCGCTCGAGGCTACTGCTGCTTCAGGACAACGCTAGACCACACACTGCACAACAGACGGCTACCAAATTAGAGGAGCTTCAATTGGAATGTCTAAGACATCCACCCTACCCCCTGGACCTTGCTCCAACAGAATACCATTTTTTTTTCGAAATTTGGATAACTTCTTGCAAGGGGAAAAATTCAACTCCGATGGGACGGACCAAAGCGCCTTCAAAGATTTTATTGATTCCTCTCCGAATGGTTTTTTTGGTGAACTTTGGTGAAATCGATGAACTACCTATGAGATGGCAAAAGTGCATAGATAGCAATGGTATATATTTTAATTAAATAAATATATTATGTTTTAAAAAAATCGACTATATGTTCCTCCTTTACAAAACGCCAATTTCATAATTACGTAATATATACTTAACGTAGTCGGGATACAGATTTCTTTCAATTTAGTTAAATGAGTTAAACTAATATTATAAGTCTGACTAGTTTTGGCCCTTAAAATATAAGGTCAACCAATACCTACGACTCATCATAAAACTGAGAGTAACCTCGAAATTAATTTTTATATTTTTTTCATTCAACTTAAATCCTTAATTTTTTGATAAAAATAAAAAAAAATATTAGATTTTTTTTTATTACGCAACAGACGTATTCAGGTCGTCGGCTGCGGGTTCGACGGCCGCGCCGCGCACGTGGTAAGCCGTACGAGCAACACCCTCTGGGGCGCAAAAAACTGGGAATCTGATTCACTGCCTAATGAATGCTGTTTGCACTTTATGCAAGAATATTGCTTGGGAGTGCTTGTGTTTGGACGCTGCTATGCAATACTGTGTCTACCCTCTAGATCGCCATTTTCAGAAAATCGTGTTTAATTAAATTTATAAAGAGAATTTCAACTATGTGTCAAAAGTTTTTTACAGTTTTTCAGAACTAAAATGATTTAATTCGCTAAACATTATTGTAAAAATTATAATATAGTTTATCGCCTGAGAAAGCGATTAGTATCAACATCTTGATTTTAGTAATTTTGTGGGTTGACACAGCGTCCGTTTTAAATTGACGACCCAACGCTGCCTGCACATTTTATGCTGGGATTATATGATCCGGAATCCGGTAGGCGGTGGAAAATTCAGACCATTGAAAATATAACTCTGCGCTAGTACAATAGAGCTGAAAATAGAACACACATGTGTCCAGTCAAATGTCAACATATATAATATATTATAGCTCGACACACGACACTTCGATTTTCTACTCTATTGTATTATTGAAAATGGAACTCGGCCTTATGGCCGAGTTCCATTTTCAGTTTTCAGAATTTACCCGGGCCCCCCGGATTCCGGATCACAGGAAGATAAGCGGCGCCGCACTATGGAAAATGGTAGAACTAGAGCATATCATAAATGGTTTTTAAAAATATCACAATTTGAATGAAATATTTATTGCATTCGATACTCTAATAACCAAATAATCCTAATCAGACATTTTTTTGTACTAAAATTGCATAAATATTTTTTTTTCATAGGTTGAAGTAAGTTGAAGTAGCGGATGGCTCATTCAAATGTTTGCATACACATAATTCAAATGAATATTGTGAAAAAAGTATTTAGCACATGCATGCGGTTTTATACATTTTTAAAAAGGATATTTTATGTTCTTAATAATGATTTATTAACTTTTTTTAATATGCTTTTTATTTTTGAGTAAGTACTTAAAAATTTACATACCCTATTTTTCACTATTTTTTTTTTTCGTCGAAGGTTTTCACATTTACCCACGTCTCCTCACGCGCAACTTTATGTGTTATTTGATAGCCTAACTATTCATAAATGAAAAATTAAAAAAATCAGCTGCGGAAGTTTGCGGCCCTGGAAGTTATGGGAAAAAATTTGATAGAGGTCGGAGTAAATAATTCGGTATCTTTTGCGGTTACTGCTGACATAGTTTACAAAAACAATATTAACCACAATATTTTGATAGCAATAGCTTATCATCTATTTTGCACACGTCCTGCGTGAGTAAATACGCATAACATTGATATTAGTACGTATTTCATATCTAAAAAACCAGTATATAAGGGGAAGCAAATATCTTCAAATTGCACACTTCAGCGTGTATTTCATATTAAGTGACACTTATTTAAATTGGTTATTTCCATTAAAATGTCAACTTTCAACTGTACTAAGGGCGATTTCATCATTCCCTATATCGAGCGTGGCAGAACCTTGGAATCGTTGTCCACAGTTCTACAGCAAACATTAAATGTTTCTGAAAACAACTTGTGTTTTGTAATTGGTGACATTCAAAGACATATTCTGCCTTCTTTCAATAAGCGCTGGGCTCAAGCATCACGGAAAAAGGACAAATTTATTCGGAATAATACAAGCTGGCTGGAGTCAGGATATTCAGTACAGTTTCCGGAGTCTGAAGCACATTCACTGCCATCAACTTCTGGTGAACGAGGAAGACCGTGCATTGCTTATGGAGACTCCTCAGAATCAACAAAGAAAAGGAAAAGCATTCTTTTACTAGAAGAATATGGGTTTGAGCACATTTGTAACGCATTTTTGCAAGGACTGCGGGCCTTAGTTGAGTGTGCAGAGGCTCATCTTGTTGAAGAGCTAAGAAACTCTGAGAGCGAAAAGAAAAAAGTTTTCTCGACTATGTGGAAAGAGTCAAACCAAATGAAGATTTTATCTGATACAGAAGCATTGAGTGCTTTTATTGATTTGGATCTAACTAAAGCACAATATATGTACCTAAGAAATTTAACCAACGAAAGAAAGTGTACAATGTTTCCCCCATATTACAATATACAAGAAATAAAACAAACTTGCTATCCACGATCTTCAACAATCGAAATCACAAATACTTATGCTAAAGTGATTAATATACAAGACTTACTGGACCACACAGTTGCCAGAATTTTAAAAATTGATTCAGTTTTCCAAGAACAACACAGAAATTTAATCCTTTACTGTAAATGGGGATGTGATGGTTCATCTGGCCAAAGTCAATACAAGCAGAAACTGCCAGAAGAATCGGAAACTATTTCAGATGCCAATCTGTTCGTCACTTCATTAGTTCCCATTAGATTAATTGATAACCTCTCAAAGGCCATTATTTGGCAAAATCCAGTACCTTCATCTGTTCGTTATTGTAGACCCATTTCTAATGAATTTTGTAAAGAAACTCCTGAAAAAACTAAGGCAGTTGTAGACGAAATTACCAGACAAATTGAATCTTTACGCCCGTCATTAATAAACAAAGATGGTGTTGCAGTAAATGTGAAGCACGAACTTTTTCTAACAATGATTGATGGTAAGGTAGCTCAGGTCCTAACAGAAACGCCATCGGGTTCTACGTGCACGATATGTGGGGCTACTCCTCGACTTATGAATGACCTATTAAAAGTGGCTGCTAGACCTGAAAATGAAAGTGCTTACCAATATGGATTATCCACATTGCATGCCTGGATTCGCAGCATGGAAATGGTCTTACACATTTGCTATAATTTTGACTTTAAGACTTGGTCTGCTACAACAGAAGAAAAAAAGAAATTGAAGAAAGAAAAGAAGGAATTTGGTCAAAAACGTTTCAGGGAAGAGCTAGGATTAATTATCGACAAACCTCGTCAAGTAAGTGGAAACTCAAGTGATGGAAATACAGCACGAAGGTTCTTTTACAATTACACTTGTTCGGCGAACATAACAGGTGTTGATGAAACATTGATTAAACGCTTGTATATTATTTTACAAGCTCTATCTTCTGGAATGATGATCGATCCCGAAAAATTTGGAGTTTATTCCTTAGAAACTGCGCGAATTTATGTTAGTAACTATGATTGGTACTACATGCCATCCTCCGTGCACAAATTACTTATACACGGAGAAAACGTGATCACATTTTTCTGTTCTTCCTATTGGGCAACTGTCGGAAGATGCACAAGAGTCGCGCAATAAAGACTACAGAAATATGCGCCTGCACCATGCCAGAAAATGTTCCCGTATAGCTACAAATGAAGACGTATTTAAAACGTTTCTATATACTTCAGATCCATACATTTCAAGTTTAAGAAAACCTTATGTGAGAAATGTGAAGGATCTTGATGAAGAGGTACTAAGTCTTTTGAAGGTGGTACCTGAAGGTGATCCTACATTTACACCGGAATGGAAGTAATTTTAGTTAGGAATAGCGAGGATAATAACAATTAGATATAACATTATAAGTAACTAAAACCTAGTTATATAAAACCAAAAATATTATAAGATTTGTCTAATCTGAGATCAATTAGTTTGGTGTGAGGTATAGATAGGTACTATACGATTTTATAATTTTATGTATTTTATTATGCTTGTGTGATAAGTAATTGTTTAAGTTTTCTTAATTTTACTCATATTAGTACTTATTTATAAAAAATAAACATATAACTACTCGTATTACTTTTTTCTCTTTTCTTTTTTTTTAACCTAAAATAAATATGTATACATTGAAAAAAAATAGAAAAATTGATTATATTTAAAATCTTTGTATATCACTGTATACATGTGCCAAATCTCAATACAATACGATGAAAAACCTTGAAGTTACAGATTTTTGATCCGATACGGACCCAAATTTTCCACTGTGCGCCGCGTTCAGCAACGCCGTGCAGCTCGCAATTCGAGCACTTGAAACGTGTACCTTTTTGTGTTCTTAAATAAAGTTAAATTTTTAATCGCCATCTTAAAATGTGCGAGCAGCGTTGCGTCGTCTCGGTGTGAGCTGACCCTTAAATTACGAAAATAATGTTTATCGCCAACCAAATTGACAATATAAACTGTGAAAGCCGCAGTCTCTGCCTGCCTGCACTCTTAGTGCAGGCGCAGACTTTTACTTCCTCAGTGAAGTCCTATCGGTTATTTTATTTAGCTATTAGAAGTTGAACAAATACTTCCTACAATCGACATGACGTAAAAAGTATTTGACATTCTTATAGCGTTATTCTCTTACTATAAATAAAACTACCTAGCCCTACATCGGTTTACGGTAATATTTAAACAATGTGCCACTTTTGAACCTTATTACCAAGTAATAAGGTCGAAAAGTGATACACTGGATCTGTCGACGACTGTACATCTATCTATATTATATATATATATATATATATATATATATATATATATATATATATATATATATATAAAAGCCAAAGCTTATTGATTGATGTATCCACGCACAGGCCAATATATCATATGATGTAGGCATACACTAAGGAAGGATTTTTTTAAATTCAGCCCCCAAGGGGTAAAATATGAGATTTAAGTTTGTATGAAACATTTTATTCCACGAAATATTTGGATAAAATTTTCGTATGAGTTACGTATTTCAGCGTTTTCTAAAATTCAGCCCCTATGTGTGGGTAAAAAAGGGGATAAAAGCTTAAGCCCTAACTTCACACGGGCGAAGCTGCGGGCAAATAATGCTAGTTGTAGAGTATAAAATCTGCAGCTCCACTGTTAGAACCGTCTTTATCTACTTATATAATTTACACTAATCCGTATTCTTATTCGTTAATAATATTATAAATGTTAATGTGAGTTTGATTGTTTGGTTGTTACGCTTTCACGTAAAAACTACAAAACCGATCATCATGAAATTTGCCACAGATATAAAGTAGACCACGGGTATGGACGTAGGCTACTTTTTATCGCGGCAAAATATACGGTTCCCGGGAGATTTCCTTTAGCGCGCACGAAGTCGCAGACAACATTTAGTGTCTAATAAAGGTATATAATAACACCTACTGCATTTACTATGAATAGTCAAGAGTTTTATTAATATAAAATTACAAAATACTGAGCCAAGCCTTAGAAGTCAAAGGTTTTGGAATTCCCATATAAATAGGTATGAAATTGTCATTACACAACCGCACCGCTAAATATTGTCATTATCTGCGCGTCCTCAGGCAAATAGTGGTATAGAAACTGTGAAGTTTATTGTAGTGATTTGAAGAACCTTACTTAACCCACCTTAGTGCTAATTTCAACAACGCCTGTTAGGCTGGGACTATATTATTCGGAATCCATAAGACCAGGAAAATAATAGAGCACAGATAATAGAACTCTGTACCAATACAATAGATCTGGAAATCGAATACACGAGTGTCAAGTCAATGTCATATTTGACAGCTCGACACTCGATACTTCGATTGTCAACTATATTGTACTAGCCCAGAGTTCTATTTTCAGTGGCCTGAATTTTCCCAGGCCCCCCGGATTCCGGATCATACAGTCCCAGCCTTAGATAGAAAAAAAATGTTAATGTTGTGACAGATTGAACGTCAACGTTTAACAAAATTGTATCTAGACACAAACACACGGTTGTGTGTGTTAATAATGTGAGGTTGTTTGTGTTGTTGTTATTATTATTCATTTGTGTGTTTACACACCTTCCTCCATATAACTTTAATTGTGCCAAATATAATACTTTTCCGATCGCACAATTCTCGTAAAGCTGTCCTGAAAGTTTTTTTCTTCACTTATAATGAAATTACACAAAATAGACAGGGATACCACGTAAAATAGGCTATCTATAATGTTATATTAAAATGTATTCAAGTAGACGCACAGAATATAAATGCATTCTCTGATACATGTTAATACTGAAATACATTTGTGTATGTCTGAATTAACGAGACATAATATTATCAATTCAAAGCAGCCGAGAGTTTCCGCTAAATCAAAATGTATTTTAAAAATTGATGAAACAGAAATCTTCTGATATGAGTCTGTTACATGCAAGGCCTTCTGAAGATTGAACATGAAAACTGTAACCCAAGCAGGAATAATTGATAACTACGTATTCGTAACATTATCGTGTCAATTGTATGGGCGCGGGCGCTGTCAAAATTTTTATACAATTATTTTTCGATAGCGTTGCGAATACGTGCTAGTCAATTGTTCCTGCTAACCCTACAGTTGAATTAACGGTCACGTGCTCGCGGGCTACGACAGATAACTTTTGCCCCGTCGAACTCTCGAGGTGACCATCGGGGGTCGAACGGTAATAAAGAGTCCATTTTACTTTTTATTGTTTGAACTATAAATATTAGGTATACTGAATTAAATTTAGTATACCCTTCTGTCACTTTTAGCCTTTTTTACTGACTTGGGCCCAGACTATAATATAATCCGGAATCAGGCGGGCCCGGGAAATTCAGAGACTAAAAATACGCTTTTACAATAGAGTTAAGAATCGAAGTGTCGAGTATCGAGTTGTCAGATTTGACATTGACATTTGACTTGATACTCGTGTGCTCGATTTTCAGCTCTATCGCAGAGTTATATCGTAATATCGCAGAGTTATATTTCCAGCGATCTGAATTTTCTCCGACCTTCGGTATTCCGGATTATAATAGTCCCACCCTTAGCTCCGACACTTTCAAAACAATTACCTACTGTATTAAGCCTGGTATCTAGGCAACATTTGACGCACTACATGTTGTCCAACATGTTGAAATAAGCGCGGATCTTTTGTTTCAGACCGTTATCTGTCTACATATCTGCTACTAATGTTGCGCATTAGTTGGCTACGACGCTCATTATATTGCAAGTTGCAACGTTGCCAGAAATGTTGAGCGTCATGTATTCCGCGTCAATTGATGACTAGAGGATACGCAGCTTGAAGCTAGAATCAACACCGGCAAGCAACATCAAAAAAACAACCATTGTTCTTACGAACAAATAAGCCACTAAGATTGCTTTCGATGTAAATATTCGATGACTAAGTCATAGTTACATTAATGTAAAAAGTCGTTTCTCGTGTATATTCTATTAAAATCTATATAGTTTAATCGAAGAATTCCCATACGCTGGGTGATGTAAGTTGATAGGTCCTGAATGACAATGCGACCTCGAACGAAAGTACTTTTACTATGCACACACGTGACCAGGGTAGCATACGTTGTGTAGAGTAATTGAGTGTAGAGATAATGGTTAAGCGTGAGGTGGCTAATGGAGGTCCTAGGTCTAGGTCATAGATAATAGTCATCATACAAAAGTTAAACCCTGAGCGAAGGCGTGGGAGAATTATGCTTCTGCACAAATGAGCCGGCTCGACCGGATAAATACCGCGGCCTTACAGAAAACCGGCGTGAAATAACGTTTGCATTGTGTTTTGCCGAGTGAGTGAGGTTACCGGAGACCCAAGGGGGGTTGGGGATTTTAAGGAGCAGAAACGCAAGTGGGTAACACCAGAGGAGTTACAAGTGTAGCTCTTCTGGTGTTGCGAGAGTCCATGGTGGTCATTGCTTACCATTTGGCGATCCGTCTGCTCGTTTCCTGGTGTATTTCATAAAACTTTAATGCTTTTTATATTAAACTAAATGTTGCCTGCGACTTCTTCAAGGGAAATCTTGAGGGAACCGTACATTTTGCGGCAATAAAAAGCTTATGTCCTTCCCCGTGGTCTATTCTATAACTGTGCTAAATTTCATCAAAATCGGCCCAGTACTTTTGTAGCCTATTCAATGCAAACAAACAAACCTTTCCTCTTAATTGTATTAGTATAGATACATCTATCTTGAGAGGGTGCAGGATCATTCCTGGGTTTTGGCGTGTACCAATGAGACTTCCCAACATTATTATACAAACGCTCGAACGATGAAAGGAAACATCGCGAGGAAACCTGCGCTTCGTGGTTATGTTAATTATTGAAATCTTAACAATAGCTCAAAATTGATAATCAGAATGTAGACATGATATTATGTTATTCAAAATAAAGTATTGATATATACCAACTATTTGTTAAAAATGTCGTCATTCAACCATTTGCCGGTTTCTCGCGATACAGATTTGACGGTTTTAACAAATGGTTATTGGTATATAGGTTAAAGAAACGGGCTGTAAATAGATCAAGTTCATGGATTCTTTAGTAAGTAAACGTCTTTATAAATGCAAATATTTTCAGCGATAATGTAATTATAGACAAGAAGTTACAATTAATATTTACGATTGACATAATTGGTATATTTTCAAGAAGGTAAGAAAATTGCTCCATAATGAGACCACCCAAACCTTGGCCTATACATTTCGCGGCTAAACCGATAAACCAATTATTCAACGTCATCGTTAACCGGCTTGATGAATGATAAAATGTGTAATTATATCTCTTAGCTATTCGTAGTTTAGTAGAGCAAGTAAACGACGCAGCCAAAAATACTAAGTTTATAAGAGCGGTAATCACGAAACGCCAAACAAGCATACTTACTTATTATTCACAATTTTATCTGGGGGCCTACAGATTATCATACAATTCTCATTCGATAACTTTACGTTTACGCCGCTGTCAAATGTTCCTGTGGGCGTAGCAGGAGCATTTGACTGCGGCGTAAACGTAATTCACGACTACGTATTCGTAACGTCAACGAAAGAGAATGAAAGTTACGACAGCGCCCATACAATTGACATTCGATAACGTTACGTAGTTGTCTATTAGTCCTGATTAGGGTATTATTAGCTAGTGGCGAAATACTGAGTACGTACCGCATTACTTGTTACTACACCAGAAGGTCAGCTCTGCTAAATAAAACCTGCAATAATACAATTACAATCAAGTCCCGACACGCTAAAACTGTCAAGATATTCTCGTAAACGTTAAAGCAGCGTCTTCGCCTCCTGATTGGTCCAAACGTCACAAAATCAGTTTATGATAACAAGTAGCTTCACTTATAATACAATCAAAGTAAAATGAAATTCTCCTTTAAATACAAGAATTAAGGTTCAGTTTAAGTGCTACATACTATTTAAATAAATTAGTTGCAATGTTTCTTATTGCACATTCTATCTGTGGCGGCTTGTTCCATGTTCAACCCCTAGATTTCTACCCTCGTCCAAAGCGAAGCCAAAAGGAAGGCAATGACTTTGACAGTCTATGTGTGTATGTCTGTTCCATAGTAGCGCCTTAGCTACTGATCCAATGTTAATGAATAAGGTGTCAATAGATTCGTAATAATGGCCCGGGTAACATGGGCTGTATAATTTCCGTAGTCGGGTTATAGTTTTCAACTTTTCATTATTATTAGGTTAAAAAAGAACGGTGGTAAAATATCTAGGGTTAGAACATGGAATCATGGGCTCTATTGTTTCTTCTCTATGCCGTAGGCGAAATTCTAGGGACTTGAATAAAATCATTTGAGGTTCCAAAATTAATTGTATGTTTTTTTAGCAAATGACTTAGTATCCAGCTCTTAATAAAATTTTTAAAAAGATACAACCTAGTTCCAAATACGGTATTTTCCTGTATTTTTTTTTATTACATAAATGAATAGTGCTCTGAAAAATAAGATGCTATAAGAGCTTACAAAAGGAATAGTATAGTAAAATCAAAATTTACAAAGATATTGCTGACTGTTTGAAGCACTTTTGTGAGCCTCGTGAAAACGCCCCATATAAAAGTCGTACTAGTAGATGACATAACACGTCAAGTTGTTACGAAATGTATGGCCATATGCACAAAATTTATGATATCTCGTAATTTTGCGCGTTTATGTTAATACATACCATAGTCAATCTTTTTGCATTTAATATAAGTAAACTAATTATGTAGGTTTTGTACACAAATGTTTAAAAAAAATATTTTAACTTTTTTGTGACTTCAAAATGCATATAATAATTATAAAACTGCACATAAAATCCTTATTCATTTTACTTTTATCAAGTTGTAATACCTAATTATTTTTTTAATTTAATTTAAAAAAAAAATTACATGTATGAAAATACCCAATTGAACGACCGCCTGATCGTGCGTGTCTCGGGGATATCAAATCTTTGGTTTTACCGTTTTGCTTGTTTCTTTTTTTAATATTCATAGACTGTAGACTGTCTTCTCCCTTTTTTTTTCAGAATCTCTATGACAGTTTTGTCTATGGTATTCATTAGCAGTTGGCGCGGTGCCCGCGGGCGGACGCGACTTAGTCCACTGCACCATTGACCTGGCCACTTAGGGTAACTATGTTTCTGACCACAGAGAACCGTTCTAGATCTTTCTGGGAACTTCTTTAAAAATCTATGGTTTTTGGAGGACTTACAATTTATTAATGCAGTAGCTATCTTGTTGCAATAGGTGTTATTATATACCTTTATTAGACACTAGATGTTGAGCGCGACTTCGTGCACTGAAAAGAAAATCCCGCGGCCACCGTTCATTTTCCCGCAATAAAATGTAGCTAATATCTTTCCTCGGGTTCTACTCTATATCTGTGCCTAATTTTATCAAAATCAGTGCAGTAATTTCGAAACCTATTCATTGCAAAGAAACAAATATTTCCTCTTGAAGCATCATCATGTTGGAGCTGTATACAGTATAGACTTCATAGCCTGTTCGGCTTTTAACAATATATATGTATCTACACGCAAAAGGGAAATTCCATATAATAAACGAAACAAAGTACACAATCATAGTGCACCTACATTTCACCTAGGCATGGCCGAGCAAAGTGCATAGCATAGAGAATGGCTGCTGCACGTGCCTGGCTTTCTAACACACGCTGCTCATTGCAATGACCGATTATTCAAGTTCCAGTAGTCCCCTGACATGGGTAACCCAGTCTCATAATTCCCACTTAAAAACACGTTTACAAATTTCACATAAACTCACAGTTTGTCGGTTAATATTACGAGCAAATCAAAACCGAATTCTACAAATCAAAATTAAAAATTTTAAGTAACACCCGGATTGTCAAGCAGCGAGCGAGCTGATGGTGATGAATTACAGACAGACTGACACGTCAAACTTATAACACCCCTCTTTTTGCATCGGGGGTTAAATAGAGTATTTCTTCATCTGAAATCTATTCAATTATAAAAAAATATGATTTTTAGTATAGCAAAAATAATTTTTTCACAACCTCTTCACCCAAAATTTACAAAAGAGGTCGTGTTTAGGATCATTTTTCTGCACATATGTAGCTTACTTTGTTTGTTTAAAAATAACCAAAAATTGCGGATATAATCACCATAATATTTGCTTACAAATAATCCAACAATATTAAAAATCTATTCGGAAAAAGCATAAAAAGTCTCCTCAAAGTTTTCACATGTTTTGCTATTAATATATTATATTATGCATGAACCCTAAAGCGTGGCAATAAAGCTTATTTTATTTGGTCACTGTCTGGATTTATGGCACAAAACATTTCTAAGGAAATGTCAGTGCGTACTAGGCCCCTGTCAAACAACACATTTTGTAAACGTGCCGCACCGTATTCTAAAAAGGAGGTTATGTTTTACTATTGGTTACTCAATGACGCTTGGCGCCTTTGGAAAATCTGCTGATGGAGCATAGAAAACAAATACTATCGAGGTGTTGTTTTAGGTCGTTAAATGTCTTGTTTTAGGCAAAAAGTCGATTGCTACGCGAAGAGAAATCTACTTTCTATCTAAATGAAAAAATCCGCTCCTGCAACTCTAGTACAGCCAGAATGATCTCAGGGGTATCTCGAAAGCCGCAACGAAATTAATAGAAAAAAATACTGGGTTGCCATTACTAAAAATTGGTCTAAAACCAAATAGAAATTAGAACAAAAGTCTGCCCTACTTGCACTTATTCTCTGGCCTACTCTTCTACTCGGAACGTCTCATCAGCAACGGATGTAACGCGCGTGAGTGAAATAATATATTATATATTATATTACTCGCTTTTGCGCGCAATCCCGTCCGCGTGGTTCCCTATTGCACCCTCGTGGGGTATGTACTTCGAAAAATCCTTTTTTAACGGATTTCTACGTCATAACAACTATCTGCGTGCCAAAATTCATCGCCATCCGTTCAGTTTGATATTTCAATATCCAAACTTTTGACCCCCATTTCACCTCATTAGGGGACGAATTTCAAATAACTATAAAAATACGTACTCAATAATATGTATTTATTACCACGAATATTAAATTTCATGGTAAAATATTTTTCATACAAACTTGCAATCCTTATTTTACACCCTCGAGGGTGAATTTTAAGGCTTTCACGCACCCCCTACGACCTCAGGTAGTTTTTACCCACTTGCCGAAACACAACTCAATAGTGTTATATTTTCACACCGGTTTACTTAAATTCCGTGGTATCCTTGCGCTAGACCTGGCTTATGTGTGCGAAAAAGTAATTTCAAGTCGGATGAACGTAAATGGGAAAAGTTGATGTATGTGAGGATGAATATTTCTCCACAACTATTTCCTGTACCATTAGTGAGGCATAATTTAACAATTTGTTTGATAATTAAGTACAAAGTAAAGGCAGCTCAGGGTTGTCAGTGATCACAAAATAATTTAATTAAGAACTATTTAATTTGATTGAAACTCTTAGAGCAGGGATTCCTAAAGTGGGTACGCGGATTTCGTAGAATAGTCTGATGACTACCAGATGGGTTCCGTCAAAATTACTTATTATCTGTTAAAAATAGCATGGTTGAAATTTTTTAAATAGAGTAAAATGTGCAATGAGAAAGAAAAGTAGTTAGCAAGAATAGGGACATGCATTTGTTTTAAATCAGCAGAATTCTGAAATTTTCCGAAAGTAAACATTAATATGGACCGAAAAGTGCAAAAATTACATTAATCATTTGCTAAATTAAAAAGTTACAAGACTAAAAAAGACGATTTTTTGCTATGTTTTAAATTATTGTCATTTGTGACATTTCTGTTAGACAATAATAAACATAAACGCAGTATTTAAGTCAATAAAATCATTATTATATTTATCTTCATACAATTTCAACTGCTGTGACGCCCACCGTGCATAATTTTTTGTTTTTAATGCTCACCAACAGTCTCACTTTTGTGGTGACTGTATTTCGTCAACGGTTGATTTTGATTGTGTTCGCGTGATTTATTGACATTTGCTGTCTTCATAACGCGAATAGACTATAGCGTCTAACGCAGGTGTAGTACAAGCCCTAGAGTCTAGGGCCTAGACCTAGGCCGAGTGCATCCTGTCCCACATTCTATTTATAGTCCGGGCGCTACACAAGACCTGAGTGTTTTGTTGTGTTGAGACTTTCTACGAGCTAGACATTAAACGAACTGTTTTAGTCCAGCCCCTTACCAATGAAAATATTTACACAACGCATAAGCTATTTAATGTGGCTGTCTGTGACTACGTTGGATCGACTATCGAACTAGTCGTTTCTGAGATAATCACATTTAATCATACAAACTTTTCGGCTTTGTATAAATAGAAAGTGTGAAAAACGAATGGCTTTGAACTATTTTTGTCAATTTTCAAATCTATATCTGTACAAATAAATAAAATTGAAGTATTTGTTTGTAATTTTAAATTAATTTTACAATAACAGCTTTGCACTTTCGAAAGTATAAAAAAAAACTATTTTTATCTATCCGTCTGTCTGTCTGTTTGTTCCGGCTAATCACTGAAACGGCTGGACCGATTTTTACGGGACTTTCACTGGCTGATAGCAGATGTTATATGGGGTAACTTGGGCTACTTTTATCTTAGGGTTCCGTTTAAAAAAATAGGGTTCAGTCTCCGTTAGCATCTCTTAGTCCTCTACGCAAACGAATTCGCGGGCACCAGCTAGTCTTCAAAAAACATATAGATATCCACAAAAATAGTTTCACTTTGAACTTAATTTTAATTCAGGTGAAGGATATGTCATATGACATAACATTAAGTATGTTAATGACAATTTTGTAAGCAACTGTTTTTATATTATGAATCATCGAATGAATCAGAGCCTTTGCTTACTCTGCATCTGTTATGCCAAATCGTCGAGTAACTTTCTCGAAGTAAGCAGAACTATTTTCACCTGTCCATCGTGATATGACTCATGAAATCTAGGCTAATTGCTAGAGAATCAGATGCTGTTACTATAAAAACAATTTCGCTCCGAGTAACAAAAAACCGGCCAAGTGCGAGTCGGACTCGCGCTCGAAGGGCACCGTACAAAACGAAAGATAACGAAAGTTATTCGACGATTTGTTGTTATAGCGGCGAAAGAAATACATCGTATGTGAAAATATCAGATTTTTCAATTGTCTGTCTGTCGACTGTCTACTGGTGACGGATAGACAGACGGACGGACGGACGGAAGCGCGCGACGCGTCCGGAACATCAGGATAATTGTTAGAAATTGTTATAATATACAAATATAAAGGGAATTTAGCAAATTACGACTACATTATATTATCAATGTCCTATGCAGTCATTTGCCTTATTCCCATTATATATTTAAACGAGTTATATTAACCAAATGTACCAGGAACACATAGTAGAAAGGCGTTTTCTAGATAATCTTACATGACAGTAATAAGATCTAGAAAAACGACTCGCACTAGGAAAGAGTTTTCTACGCTGCGGAAGAGAAAGCGGCCGGAACAAGTACCAGTCGGTTAAAAGATGAAATTATGTTCCATGCTAATGATATTTGTGCGGATATTGTGCATTTTTAATGCGACACCAGCTACTAAGATAGATAAATACGTAACAGATAGAAATAGTATAATATTATGCATTAACGTTTACAATATAAATAAGTAAAACGGACATAAAAGTTCTCCTGCAGTTTGCCAAATGAAAACTGGTAGGTATATACTTAGACCAATTAAAAAACTGAAGACAAGAGTTCTGTGAACCTCACAGTGAGGCCGGTCTAAACTGTGCCTCGCCGGGTAATTACACAGTGTCACGCCTTACCTAGCAAGGCGAGCCATCGCGGTGTGTAGGTTTTGTTTGACAAAGCTCTGCCTCCACTTTTTTATTTGCTCTGAGGGTGTTGTATATGTATATACTTTGTAAAAAAAATTAATAATATTGAGACGCGTCGTCAAGTTTCCTTGGGGTCACAGTGGTCCGACCCATCGTATTAAAATATTTAATATCAAAAAAAGGAATTATAAAGCCCGCTCCACACTTCAATTGCAATGTTAGCTTGCAGAATATGGACTTTGAAGTTTGCTCTCGATAAAAGTTGAATCTTGTTTAGTCGATCGACTCTTTTTAGGTCGAAAATACACATTAAAATTCGAAACTTGAAAGTCAATATATCGGCAACATGTCCTAGCTTCTAAAATCAGCGTATTCTTTTTAAATATTACTGTCACAAGCTATTATTTTTAGCTTCGTTGTCGCCTCTGAAAAGAAGTCAAACTAAAACTACGTTGTCACATCGCTAGTTCATCGACCATCATCTACAGTAACAAAGAGGAACGATTTGTTTGATTGTTTGCATATAGGCTCTGAAACTACTGGCCCGATTTTGATGAAAATTGGCAAGGACATAGAGTAGACTACGGAGGAAGGACACAGGCTACATTTTATCGCGGCCCGCAGGATTTCCATTACCTATCATGATTATTTGAGATTCCATCTTACAACATAAATATCTCAGTATCAAAACGTACTCCTCTCTTAACCATACAAGACCTATGGTTACATCATTCTCAGAATTCACTTTAGCTTGTTAATTCTTGAAAAAGCAAAACAGTATCCTTCTGGCCTCGTTTCTAACAATAATACTACATTCGGCATACTTAGCTGCTAATTTGTATTAAAAAGAATCCGAAATTAGCGATGAAGCGAAAATTGTATACAATTTCTTCTGAGTCACGAAAAAACACGAATTAAGTGTGCCAACGGCCACCGTGAACTTATGCCTCGTCTTATTCTTTTATCTCTTATCCTTCCTCATTCTTTAGATGTTTTGGTGAAAAGGTAATTGGTATTCTTCGTATAGAAAGTTTGTCAAAATGTATCATTAGGTTCAGCTTACACCGAGACGCGACTCGACACGGCGCTGCATTTTTAAAGTAGTGATTTTTCATTTTTTTTTTAAAACTAGTGTTTTAATTTTGAGCTACAACTAGCGTAGCGTGGTACTGCTCAACTCTTGCAATGTACCGTGTATCTTCGTGAGTAGTTAATAAAGTTAGATTTTAAATCGCTATTTTAAAAATGCAGCGCCGTGTCCGTCGCGTCTCGATGTAAGCTGACCCTAATGATACATTTTGACAAACTATCTATACGAAGAATCTCATCATCTAAAGAATGAGGAAGGATAAAAGATATCGCGTCTCGGTGTGAGCTGACGCTTAGGGGAAACTATCGATCATTAACACTTTTATTTGACCTTCTGATCATCATTGTTAAACTTGAATTTCTGAGTGTTTTATTGTTCGTTTTATGTTTGGCTTAGACGTGTAACGTGTTTCTCTAAGCCTTAGTTTTTTGTTCAGATATCAAATAACTTTATTAGGGGTAACCAGGTATTTTTTTGGATTTAAAAATAGTATATTATGTACTTCAAAATCGATGTGTGCGCCTTTCGGCGGTTACTTTTGACATGCGGATTATTTGGTTGACCGCTGAGATGTTTGACAGAATTTGACAGCTAGTCAGTTTTGCAAATATTTGAGAACAATATTAACCCCCCCGAGAATTGTGGTGAGAAGTCAAAGCCAAATATTTATGAAGATACCCTCTTGGGCATTTCAAAAACAGAAACGCATTGTTTAAAAACCGAATGTCCTAAGAATACTGGTTGATTTAAGCCAATGTCTGATAAAAAAAATTAAATACACTTTTGACAGATGATAAGCATATAGTGCGTGCCTACTTTCTTGTATTATGAATAGAGATTGACCATTGGAGCATAGACAATTGAAGTGAATAGCTTCCTGTGCATTTCACTCGCACAATGCTTCCCATTCATGAATTATGTACAAAAAATATGTCCAGAGACATTTGGCAAGGGTTGCAATTCCACAAGGATTATGTGACCAGTGTCCCGTCTTTAGCGCCGCTTTTTTTGCTAAATGTGTTTATTTGACATGTAAATTTTGTGAACACTTAAAATAATTTCTAATATACAAATTTTAAATAATAATTATTAATTGATCACAATGTTAGGTATCATTTAAAATCAAGTTAAAAATGAACTGTAAAAATAATTCTCCCACCAAATTTTTTTTTGCAGAGAAGTCAATTCGCTTGAATATAATGACTGACTATAATTACAATTATGTCTGAACGATAACTGATCAAAACCTATACTAATATTATAAAGAGGAAATATAACATCATAACACACAAGAACTTCTTTAGTAGCTGTCATAAAAATAGACCTATATACCTACTTAATTATTACGTGTAAGTGTCCATACTCTACCCTATCTTAATTCTACGTCTCGTCTAGACGTTATAAAATTCGTCCCTTTGTTACTCATCTCCCGTGTGGCCCAGACCTTCAAATGACTAAATCTCCAATTGTGTGTTCGGGGGATTAAATATTTCAATAACTTGTACAAAAAATAACGTAACTTGTACATACTTGTCCTTCTGTACGACGCTAATCTGTGTAATCTCCTAAATAAATACGCTTAACTACTTCTTTCTATTCAAGTTTCGCTAAAATGTATTTATTTTGCGCCACTGGCAAATGAGTTCTTTATGCTCTTCAAATGTTGCGTGTTAGTTTTGGGTGGCATTTTTAAATTTAGGCGGCAAGATTGACGATCACACAAGTTTTTTTTTTTTATTATTATTGGCAATGAAATACTAATTGCGGCATTTTATGTCGCAAGGACCGAAAGATTGTCCTTTTCTAATCTTATGCCATTATTACAACATGTAATATAAAAGTTTGTTACAATGACTGTCACTGCTGAAGCGTATAGATTTTCAATAAAACAACTGAAGAGATTTTAATGAAACTTCAAGTAATCATCAATCATAATATCGTTCCACGAGAGAATGCAATCAACGGTAAAAAACAAGATTAAAATTTTTATGTTTAACCCCCGAATTGTCGGGCAGTAAGCGAGCTGATGATGATGAATGATATAGGTAAGAACAATCTCGATCATGTCAGCTTTCGAACAAAAAACTAGACGAAAATCGGTTCATCCGTTTGGGAGCTACGATGCCACGGACAGACATACAGACAGACAGTATAAACTTATAACACCTCTGTTTTCATCCGGGGTTACACTCAACCAAGCTAAGCAATACATACAATCAAGCTTGAAAGTACCTATCACTTTGAAAAATCCTACAGCGCGAGCGTGGCGACGTTACGTCGTCACGTTACCCGCTGTTACACAGTTTTGACTAGGTATTTTACTTATCTATAATTAACATTGATTACATTATACACATCTGTCTGTAACCTTCAACATCTGCAACTGCTGCTGCTAGTGCAAACCTTAAGGACGATTCTGCTAGTTAAATCCTGCAATAATACAGTTACGATCTAGTCCCGATATGATAGATGTTCTAACTGAAAAATGGTGTTCTCATGAACGCCAGACCAACGTTTAACGCGTTTTGATTAGTCCAAACTCCAAAAATAAGTTTTCCGATAATATCATGACGGTTCATTTAACATTTATTAAAGTTCCTATTTTATAACGCTTTTATTAGTTTCACCTGTATGTTTGCTTGCTTGCTTGCTTGCTTGTTTATTTATTTGATTGTTTGTTTGTAACCGACTCCTTTGGGCTCGACTTTGTCCTACTTGAAACGATCCAGATTTAATTCAAACTTTGCACACCTGTCAAAGACCGATGACAATGCAATAATTCGATTAAAATATCCGATTATCCTGATCAAATTCGCCAGGATTCATCAAATTCTTTCCGCACCCTTTGCATGAGAGTAAGAGAGATAGAACTAGTGCGCGAACTACGCATGCGTGCAGTTCCAGGCTTACTCTTTGGCAAATCGTACTAAAAAGCAGAAAATAAATTATAGTTTAAAAAAACTAAAAAACAAACTTTAATAGAAAATCTAACTAAAAAATAAAAAATATTTTTTTTTATAAATTTGGATTAAGAATAGTGTAAATGAAAAATAAATATTTATTATTGTAAAAAAGCGTGGGGTGCATAGTGTCAATAGTTATAAACATTTTATTGGCAGATATGAGAAGGATCTTCACTTTGATAATATCTTAAAAATCACTTTAAACGAAATCTCACTCTTTGAAGTGGATCAAAATCAAATCCGCTGGAGTCGGTTACATACAAACAAACGTACAGGTGAAGACACTGCACCCCACGCTTTTTTACGATAATAAAAATTTATTTTTCATTAACACTATTCTTAATCCAAATTTATTAAATTTTATTTTTAGTTAGATTTTCTATAAAAGCGTGTTTTTTTAAAGTATAATTTTTTATATTATTTTTATTTTTTTATTTGAGTCAACCAACAGGACATAATAAATGCTTACAAAAAGATTCACAATAAGAAAAAAAATATATGTGACTGTGTAACCAACACCGTTAACTCCAGATTAACTAAACAAGAAAACATTAATGTGAACATCAGTTGCGATGGCATACAACTAAACTCTAAATACGTATAGTAAGCTAAAATACATACATCTATCTGCTTACACTAATTAATTATTTTACAGCTAAACTATATATATCTGGGTAGTAAATAATCTCAGATTAATACCTATGTGTGGGTAGTAAGTCTAGAATTTCTTTTCTAAACCTTGCAGGTCTAGTAGACATAATATCGACAGATACAAAATGCTTGTTATAAGTGTCAGCAAGTATATGTTCTATGATATTAACTAAAACTCTGAACTGCTGGAACGTTTGCACTCAGGAGTAACATCAGCCGGATGCTGCAGCCTTGCGATGCATCATAATGAGTGACAGGTCAGCGCAAGCCTCCTCGGAAAAAACGTGTTCACAACTGCCCACGATGGACTAATCCTACTTTTTTTTCTACTAAACTTGACCAAAATGTGACGAATTGGACGTACAGCTGCTAGTAAGTTATGCTGTGTAAGTTGTTGGAGGAGTAATATAATAAATTATTGGAAATTTAAAATACTGACTGCAATAAAATTAATTAATGCAAATGAACTACATTTATTAAATAAGCAGTCAAGATCACGTTTTACATAAGCAAATTACAAAAATTAATTAATTACATTAATTTTACATTTATTAGCCTTAACAAGACTACTTTGAATTTTAAACTTTAAAATAAAAGGTACACAATTATCATATTAATTAAATAGCATTTAATAAAAGGTTAAAGTATAGGTTAAAGTTAATAGGCTCCGCCCGCGTAAATACAGTATGCTTCGGGAACATTGTACTTTTTCGGGATAAAAAGTAGCCTTAGTGTTAATCTAAAGGTTAAACTACTACCACACCTAGTTTCAGTAAAATCCGTTAAGTAGGTAGTTTTTGCGTGAAAAAGTCACAAACATCCATCCATCCTCACAAGCTTTTACTTTTATAATAGTAGTAGGGTAAGACACCAACGAATGATAAATAAGTCACGTTTGTTTTAATTCTAGTATGCAAAAAGTATACATGCTAAGAAGATAAAGTAGATTAAGATAACAATACATGAATGGGGCTTACATATTTTCTTATCTCTAAAACGGAAGTGTGAACTTAAGCTTCCTTAAGTTTATCTATATCTACGATATATTGTCTTGCTAGAAGGTAAAAAAGGTAATTCCGTAATCTATAACAATGAATGAAAATTCAAGGTTTTATTGATGATTGTTATAGAGTTATAGAGATATAAGTGAGCTTCGTGGCCTAGTGGGTAGACCGTTTGATTCGCACTCGAGAGAGTGCAGGTTCAATTCGCAGGTTGTGGCGTGCACCAATGAGAATTTTTCCGATCTCAAGTTCATTATACGGACGCTATAACGGTGAAGGAAAACATCGTGAGGAAACCCGCACATGGTTAGCCCCAGACGTATTGACCAGTCATTCCTCTGGACAAGGCTGACTGTGTTGTGAGAATGCCGTATGTGCTTGGGCAACCATAAGACATTTGAAAAAAAACAACTGTCCCAGGCACTACAGTATTTCAAGAGTGGTTACTTCGCTCGGAGAATATCTACTGTACAAATCATCCAATAACGGATGAAAAAGGTCTAAGTTATAGATAATATATACCTACGCATCAGAATTAGTTTGATACTTCTAGCTGGTGCCCGCAAGTTCATTTGCGTAA
The DNA here is from genome assembly GCA_037179445.1 of Phengaris alcon alcon. NCBI lineage: Eukaryota > Metazoa > Arthropoda > Insecta > Lepidoptera > Lycaenidae > Phengaris > Phengaris alcon. The sequence continues at coordinate 3,366,763 of JAYRCH010000097.1, forward strand.
AACTAACAGAAACGGAACTCTATTTTTTATACGGAACCCTAATATAAAAGTAGTCTAAGTTACTTCTTATAATATCAGCTATCTGCCAGTGAAAGTCCTGTAAAATTGGTCTAGCCGTTTCAGAGATTAGACGGAACGAAAAGATAGACAGACAGGGCATACAAAAATTTAAAAAATTGATTTCTATATTTTAAGTACCGTTTATTATTTCTTTATTTTATTTCCGTATATATATTCTTTATTTTAAGTACTATCATATGCATTTGGTGCAAAGCTGTTAATTTGAAATTACAAACAGACACTTCAATTTTATTTATTTATATGGGCAATATATATAACGAAAGGAAATGTAGTATATTACCATTGTCCCTCGTAGTTCATCATCTGTTTTATGTCAATTTAAATTATCCATACACAAGAGTTTCTAGCGAAGTCTAAGTTTCGTTACATTGTACCATTTAGTGTGAAATAAATAAACTATTGAAACTATGAAACTTGCTAATGAAATAGCCGATTTGGCCGCTATATGTTTTGGGTTACAAAACTTTCTATCATCCGCGTCTTCTATAGCGTTGATTTGCGAATTACAGGGCTCTTGTATTGATGTTATCAGCTTTGGGCGACCAGCCTCTTGTCGCGCGCGCCGCCACACACCACTATCTACGGGGTGTTGCACATTTTAATACATAGAAATACAATTTTTTTAAATTATAAACATTGTAGGGTTATATTTTATACGTTAAAAGATATATTATGTATTAGAGAAGTTGGCAACTTAAAAATATTGATGAAGTTAAGGCTAAATCAGTAATATATAAACACAATTCTTGTAAAGATAATGGACACTTTAAAAGAGTTAAATAACTGTTTCACGATCTATTGATAAATTTCTGATAGTTTATTCGCATGTTTTGTCTCTGTCGCCCGATATAAAGTACCTAAGCATCGACAAAACTTCCGAATACGATATCCGATACTTATTAGAAGACTAGCTTTTGCCCGCAGCTTCGCCCGCGTGGTAGAGTGTTCGTGGCAAAAAACTTCTTTAGCAAAATATATACCTACTGCCAATTGAAATATAATAATAGCACTGAGTAAAAATATATTCTATATAATAGTAAGTAGGTAGTAAATATTATATATAAGAGTAAAAATATAATATACTACTGTATTAAATATAATATAGGGCATAATATGACCTGCACTAGTCAGATATGTGGTTGATCCTAATAATTGAAAATATGTCTGTATAGCCTTATTTTATTTGCCACTAAAACGCGGCAAAATAAATAAGAACAAACTTTTGAGGACACCCTGTTCAACTCATTGGTCATTCATGTTCAAATTTTTTGCACCTTGTCCAGCAGGCCACTTCAGACATTATTAAACACAATAGAGTTATGTTCAGATGGTCATACACTCCATACAACCTCCGTACAACTCCATACAAATCCACATAACCACACAACATGTTCGTTATAAATGGTTTTATAAACATCTTGTACATCATAACAGACAAACAATTTTATATGTCATTAATTTTGTTCAACAAGATGACCATTGGGGATTATACTGATTATTATTCCATTTTGTCATGACAAATGGAGATGTCGAAAAAAATCAGGTGCCTTAGACAAAGTGCAATGTCAGAACGATAACGAAGTTCTTAAAGAATAAAATGTATGGGTGTTGCCTCGTATTAAATATATAATAGCTGGAGCCATGTGATTTACCGACAAAATAATTATGTCAATTTCATACATTTTTTATTTTTGAACTTCGTCATTGTAATTAAAGAATGCATACTCACTGAAGCCCCTGTGCAGGCGTAATTAAAAATGATGGTCTTATCAGTAAAAAAAATTTCGATTTTAAAAGATATTAATTACCAGCTTATTCCCCGTATACTTGGCTCAAAATTTACTTAAACTTTGCTGCTACTCTTAATTACCTTATGCAGTTCTTTAATCTTTGCTAAAAACATTTTCAACTTATAAGGTTTTACAGGTACAGGTAAGTTAACCATTTTTACAAAACATTTAAGATTAAGAACAAATGTATATCAATCATGACTGCGGAGCTTCTTGCCTTGTCACAGGCCTTAAATTATGTTTCTAGTATAGGTGCTCGCAAAGTTGTAATTTTTACAGATAACCCAAGTGCCCTCATGCATATTGTCAAGTGCACCTCTGATTACAGAGGTACAACTTTGGCATACAATATCTTAAATCAATTAAATAGCATTTGTGGCAACGGTATAATTGTGACATTGCAATGGGTTCCGTCTCATATTGGACTTTCGGGAAACGAAAAGGCTGACAGATTGGCAAAATCAGCTATAACAGAAGGTGAAGAATTTAACGTATTACCAAGCTTTACGGAAGTATTGATTAAATGTAGATCCAAGTGTCGATTAATGTTAAAGGAATATTTTGATGAACGATCGAAAACAAGCGGTATTTGGTATAAATGTATCCAATATGAGCCTCTTCGTACTCCGTGGCTTTACGTTTCTAGATTTAACAGGCAGCAAATTGTTTCTTTATGTAGATTAAGATCTGGCCACGTTCCTAGTAGAAGTTTTTTATTTTTGATGAGAACAGCCGATTCTCCCATTTGTGAGCAATGTAATAAGATGACTTATATCATCGCTTGATGGAATGTACCAGGAACAGTTACAAAAGAGATCGACTGGTTACTACATTTAATTTATATAATGTAGGTGCTCTTACACAGCATTCTAGCCGAACCAGACTCTGATGCGTCTAGTATGCTGGTAGCTTTCGATGTTAGTGGATAGTTTTTATACTAGATTTAATATGTACTTAATTAGTGTTATTTTCTAAGTTCGTTCTTTTTTATAAATGTTTTGTATTTACTGTTAAGAGTACAATAGGATTGGCATAGTCATTTCATGTACTAAAATCTTTAAAATAAAGAAATAAAAAAAACTTATAAGGTTATTTAGTTTTCAGATGAAAATAACATAGCTGAGCCTTTAGTCGCATATATCGTATCGTCGAAATTATCGTATGCATTCGATAATTTCGACGGCGAAGTTCGATATCAAAAATGTATGATTTAATATTTCGTCAATTATTTAGTCAATTTAATATTTTAAACCCTCGACGTAAACAAACTTATAACAAAGTTTGACGTGTCTGTCCGTAGCATCTTAGCTCCCAAATGGATGAACCGATTCTGATCAAGTTTTTTTTTTGTTTGAATAGCTTTCAATGATGATGATGATTCAACATGATCGAGTGTTCTTAGCTATAATTCTTCATCATTAGCTCGCTCACTGCTTGACAATACGGGGGTTACTTATTGTAAACATAAAAATTCAACCAAATTAATATGAAATTAGTTTCTTTGTCGCACGATAAATTGGTGACATTTAAATTAGTAAGACTTTAATAGAGTTTTATTGTCTTTTGTTGACAATAAGATCAAATGGGATCGGATCCAATGATTTCAAAATGACCGGGCTATGACGTACATTTGACAGAGACAACCTTCAGACAAGAAAAACAAAAACTAAACCGACTTCCAAAGTATGCCGCTTCCCGTGGTCTTCTCTATATATGTGCCAAATTTCATCAAAATTGCTCCAGTTGTTTCGGAGTCTATTCAATGCCAATAAACAAACAAATATTTCCTCTTTATAATATTAAGTATAGAATAGACTAATTCGTAGTTCGGTTCTAGCGACTTGTGCACAATCGATTTGATGCGTGTGTGAATGTAAAAGCCTGCGCTGAGTCCGGAACCATACTGCGAATTTAACGGAAATAATTACGCGAATTGGGCTTTAGACGGGCTGCTTTCCTCACGATGTGTTTCCATTGACGCGCCGTTTGAGCGTCCTATGTACTCGATAGAAATCTCATTAGTAAGTGCCCAGGATCGAACCTCCAACCTGGGGTTATCTACAAGCTATCCATGATGATGAAATATAAAATTCATATCGTATAATTCGGTTAGTGCTACGAGAGCTCAATAAATAACATTAGAGTAAGGTCCCTTGCACAATATGTGATGATTTATTGTGATTAATACCCGCTGGACTCGCCTCGCCTGTGTGACGAGCGATTTGAATTGTGTTCAACGTATTTGTTGTATATACTCTGTTCAGATCGAAATTACTCTAAACGTAAACAAAGCAACTGTAGCCCCCTATAATGATACCAATGAGGGTATTTAATATTTTTTCTGCCGCTGGGGGGCAGACCCAACGCACACAAAGCGTCATCTGGTGGCGTAAGTGGCACCAAAAACGGTCAATAAGAATTTTCTATTCTTTTCTGTCACCAGGCGGCGCTTGGTGGCACGACGATCCTTGGCGTGTGAAAAATCTTTTTGGTGTCATCTGTCATCTGTCATCTATCAGATGTCACAAATTTTAAAACCCTCAGTTAATTGTCATGTTTCGCATGCGTAGAACGAACGGAAACGGAAGCCCAGTGTTTTAAATAGCACCCAAAAAATTTGCCTTTGTTATGCCTGGTTTCTGAGGTTTTTTTTGTCGGTAGTTTATCTATTCAATGGCGTTTTTGATTGGTTAACGCGTTCGTGTCGTCCAAAAAATACTATTATATTCAAATTATAAACGGACACTGTAACATACAGTGGACATTTTCTATGTAAATGTCAGACGAAGTGTAAAGAGACCGACGATCGCCGAAAGTAATTAAAACCGTGGTAGTACTGTATGTCGTATTCGTATTGAGTATCAAGGCCGCAAATTTCAGTACCCCATTTCTCGTCACTTCACTACTATTATAAATGTGAAAGGTTGTGAGGATGGATGGATGTTTGTTACTCTTTCACGCAAAAACTACGTAACGAATTTTGATGTATTTTATGGTAGTAGTGGAATAACACAAAGGATACTTACTGGAATAACACATAGGCTACTTTTATACCGAAATAGTACTGTCTTTACGCGGGCGGAGCCGCGGGCATAAAATAGTGAATTATAAACTGTTCACAACACAATCTTCTAATAAGTGTCGGATAGCTTATCCAGAAGTTTTGGCGCTGCTTACTTTATATCGAGCGACAGAGACAAAAACATGCAAGTAAGATATATAACACTTATCAGTAGGTTGTGAAACAGGCCCTTTGAGTTCTGTGAATTATAAATGAATCGTATCGTATCGTATAATCGTATCGTATCGTATTTATCTATCATAAACGGATTTTTGGGGTTTGGACCGATCAAAACGCTTTAAATGTTGGTTTCGCGTTTATGAGAATACCATTTTGATGTTTTAACATATCGATATTGCGTCGAAACTGTGTTATTGTAAGATTAAATTAGCAGAATGTAAAGTTTTTATTTGTAAAATTTAAGTAAAATCAGGACTACCTATACTTACAGACATACAGGAATATATAAAAATGGTTTTCCCCCCTATTTAAACGAGTATAACAGTTTCTTTTAATCTATAGACGCTTTCACACTACGTCAATTTGGTCCCTTGGTAAATGTTCGAAGAACTTTTGTTACTGGCGCCTGGGTTATACGAGGGCTGCACTAAAAGTATCGGGAATGGAATATTTCCACTGTTCCTGTCATATTAAAATCTTTTTAATTTAAAACTCCTTGGTTTTAAAAATCGAATAGGTACCGTTTATTTATTAAAAAAAAGATTATCGGTCTTGTCACAAGGTCTTGTCAAACTTGTTTAGTCGTTGAGAAAATGGAATTGACTCGAGAAAATTCTAGAGCGATGATTTATTATGACTTTCGAAGTGGTTTAACACAAAAACAGTGTGTTGACCGGATGATTTCTGCATTTGGTGATGAAGCCCCATCCAAAACCACAATTTATCGCTGGTTTGCTGAATTTCAACGTGGACGTGTCAAGCTCAGTGATGATCCCCGTCAAGGTCGTCCAAAAACTGCAGTCACCCAAGAAAACGTTGATGCTGTGCGTAAGCTGATTGAGGAAGATCGACATGTGACATACCGCGAAATTCAGGCAACTTTAGACATTGGCATGAGTCAAATACAAATAATCTTTCATGAACAATTAGGTGTAAAAAAGTCATTTTCGGATACCGCATTTGCTCTGTGAAGAGCAAAAAGCGGCTCGCGTTACTTGGTGCGTCAGAACTCTCGAAAGATTCCACGCAGGATCCTCAAATGCTGTATACAACATCGTATCAGGTGACGAATCCTGGATATACGCGTACGAACCCGAAACAAAAAACCAGTCACGAGTTTGGGTGTTCGAAAATGAGTTAAAGCCAACAAAAATTATTCGTTCACGGAGTGTTGCAAAAAAAATGGTGGCCACGTTTGTCTCCAAAACCGGCCATGTTGCGATTATTCCTCTTGAGGGACAAAGAACGGTTAATGCAGAATGGTATTCTAACATTTGTTTGCCACAGGTCGTTTCTGAACTCCGTAAAGAGAACTGCAACCGCCGCATCATCCTCCATCACGACAATGCGAGTTCTCACACCGCACACAGGACAAAAGAGTTTTTAGAGCAAGAAATCATAGAATTATTAGACCATCCGCCGTACAGCCCCAACCTAAGCCCTAATGATTTCTATACTTTACCTAAAATAAAGAATAAATTGCGTGGTCAGATATTTTCATCACCTGAAGAAGCTGTGGACGCCTACAAAACGGCCATTTTGGAGACCCCAACTTCCGAATGGAATGGTTGCTTCAATGATTGGTTCCATCGTAAGGAAAAATGAGTCAAATTTCGCGGCGAATACTTCGAAAAGCAATAAATACATTTTTAAATAGTAATGTTGTGTCACTTCCTTGATTCTCGAAATTTTCAGTGCCGCCCTCGTACGTAAATTTATAATTTTCATTATATTGTAATAAACATTAGGGTGTTTAAAATATATACAGGGACTCAGGGACACGGAAAATTATTGTTTCTTCGGCGGGATTCGAACCCGCGACTTCTGGCATGATTGCCAACGCGGTAACCACTGAGCCACAGAGGTCGTGAAAAACACTTTTAGTTTTCTTGGGTCGTCCGGTTTGCAGAAAATAGAAGCAGTAAACACGTGAATGATGTGGGGATGGTACACACTGATCAGTATTAGGAATGTTCTAAAGAAGTATGTAAACTGGATATAGTACAACCTCAGCACTGTTAAAAATTATATTAGAACAGGCTTCGAGAACTCTAAGATTACAGTCCTGGTGTTGGTAGATTTCTCAAACGCATTTAATCAATCATAACATCCTACTGGCAGCACTCTCGTGTCTTTCGATCTCGTCTGAAGCACTAAATTGGATTTCTTCCTATCTAAGGGGGCGTCAACAGTCTGTACGTACAGATAAGTCGTCCTCCAATTGGCAATATCTTGACTCTGGCATCCCCCAAGGCGGTACTCTCTCTCCCCTTCTCTTCTCAATTTTCATAAATCTTGTTACTAGAATACTTCGCATACTTAATATCATCTGTATGCTGATGACCTGCAACTCTATGGCCAGTCAGAACTAGAATACCTATCAACTGCCATGGAAGTTGTAAATCGAGATCTTAATCCCATTAAAAATTGGTATAATAACTTTGGACTAACCGTGAATCCCGCTAAGTGTCAGGCCATTCTATTAGGTAGTCCTAGATACTTAAGCAAAGTGGATCTAGGAACCCTTTCACCCGTTATCTATAACGGCTCTGTTATTCCTTTTAATCCAAGCGTCAAGGATCTTGGCTTACACATCGATTCGACTCTTACTTGGCAGACTCATATTACAAACGTTTCTTGTAAGGTCACTGGCATCTTGCGGTCCCTCTATCGTATTAAAAATTTCCTTCCTCTCCCGGTCAAGACAATGCTCGTCCAATCACTTATTTTTCCCATCATAGACTATGGTGATGTGTGCTATTTCGATCTCAATGCCGACAAACTTAATAAACTTGATCGCCTTCTCAATTCTTGTTTAAGATTTATTTTCAATCTGCGAAAATTTGATCATGTTTCCGCCTATCGCTGTAAGCTGCACTGGTTACCAATACGACAGCGCCGCTCTGTACGGGCCTTGTGTATGCTGTACTCTCTGTTACATCATCCAAATACTCCCAAATATCTAACTTCATCATTCCAGTATCTTTGCAGCAGTGACGACAAGATCCTCCGATCCTCTAACAACGCACTTCTTTTTTGCCCTTCCCATAGATCCGGTATCGTTCACTCGTCTTTCAACATACAGGCTATTCTTCTCTGGAATGCTCTTCCTCTAGAAATCAGGATATCCAAAACCAGAGACACGTTTAAGCGCAGAGTCCGTGAGTTTTATACGACACAATTGGCAGAATCCTAGTATATTATATTATTATTTATATATTATATAGTATGGTATTTATATTTTTATTATTATATGGCATATTATTTGTATTTGTTACTTATTTACATATATTTTGTGTATTTATATTATACTACTTTATTTATGTGTTTTAGCTACATCTTAATATTTTATTTAGAGCTGATTATTGACTTGTTTTCTTTTTCCTCTATTAGCATCTGCACAATTGAAAAATTGTACGCCTAAAGGTTGACTGGTAGAGAATGCCATATGGCATTAAGTCCGCCTATGTACCTGTTTTTGTGCATTAAGTGTAAATAAATAAATAAATAAATAAATAAACTACTGACAGAGGTATGAATACAACAAAGTCCTGTATACTTCAAAGTATACAGGTGAATTTTTCAAGTAGATGCCTACTTGAAAAATTCATCTGTAGTGGTAGCAAAATCCAGAACTATGAGGATAGCCAACAATTTTGATAAAAACTGAAACTGCATCATTAGATTTTTGAAGATTTAAGAATAAATTTTCCTAGTCAGGAATCGAAGCGACTGATTTTGAAAAAAATCGATAGATTGCTAATAAACCCTTATGAAACAAATTGCTGTTTTAATGTGGGTTATCTTTTATGAGAGTTAGATTTGGAGCCTTGAATTTGCCAAATCTCATCCCCAAAAGATATTAATGTCCCATTAAATAACTATTGAGTTTTACACAAAGTTTTTCTGTTCAAAGTTTAAGGAAAATGTTTCGACATTTCGGTTAGATTTCAACGACAGTTTCTAACTTATTTTTTATATGCAGTTTTTTAAGATTCCTCATATTTTCGCAAATTTTTCGTAAGAAGGGGTGCAAAATTTTCACGTATAATAAATGTATAAATACCTGTTTTATTTCTATGAGGTATGTGCCCTTAATACCTGCATAGCAAATTTTGCGCATATATTTTTTTATGAAATGGACTACGAAACGAGCAGACGGCTCGTTTCTTGGTAAGTGATTACCGCCGCCCATGGATACTCGCAACTTGTAACTCCTCTTGATGTTGAGCACTTGCGTTTTTGGCCCTCAAAATTTCTAATTCCCCTTGGGCCTCCAGTAACTCACTCACACGGCGAAACACAATGCAAGCGTTATTTCACGCCGGATTCTGTGAGGCCGTGGTATTTATCCGGTCCCTACTTAATCTAAATACACATAGTAAAAACATTTACTGTTTCCTGCCTTCAGCTAGTCTGAAACACAATCAAGTGTGTTCTATTCCCCAATTACCATAGGACAACGAAAGCGGTCAAGATAGACGTCACCCTGCCCCTTTTTCTTTGTTGTAAACCCGCGTATACTCCGTTTCGATTCAATGTTATCTAAATGTAAACAAAGCTCAATATGGCCGGCAATCATGCTTTGAATTTAAATGTCACTTATTCACCGCGCAATATATAGATATAAGTACCTGGGTAAGTTCTTATAAATAAAAATAAATAAAAAAGAATCACAAAATTACATCAGACCGGGACTCGAACCCCATTCCGAATTTTCGAACAATGCAAAAATTGTATACGTGTATATAAATAATTATATATATATATATATATATATATATATATATATATATATATATATATATATATATATATATATATATATATATATAATTTTGTACGCATACCAAACTGCCGAACGGACGGACGGATTGAAACGGAATCGAAAAAAATAATGTCATAATATTGTAATAGTTTTTTCCCTCGTCTTATTTGTGTTATCTGGAAACAAACTATTAGATTTTTTATTGTTTTATATTAGATTGTTTCATCCCTGTAAACCGGCTTAGTGGGTTCTGATGCCTGGTAACTATGTGGTGTCAAATTTCGTCGTAATCTCGAAACCTTTCTATGTACTAACGCATTTCGTTCAGTGTTTTGTGCTGTGTGGATCAGTAACGATTGCCTTACATATAGAAGAATAAGTTTTAAGAAGTTCATAAAATATATTATTCTAAAGGTAATAATTAATGTAAGTATACATTGTATATTATGTTAAGAATATAAATTGAATATAAGATTAAAAATTGTTATAAAATTTTTAGAAAGCGCCTGAACAAGGCTACTAAGTTTGTACTGTAAAAATTTTTGATGTTGTACCTACTTAGTTGTGCTAATAAAGTTTTGAAGTTTGAAGATATTGTGCTCTGTTTGACGATATTATGCTCTGTTTGAAGATATTGTGCTCTATTTGAAGATATTGTGTTCTGTTTGAAGACAGTGTGCTCTGTTTGACGAAAGAGTAGTTTTGAAGAGTACCTAAGTTAGTTAAACGATCAATAATAGTGGAACAAAAGTGGTTCATTAAAGACTAGCTTCTGCTCGCGGCTCCACTCGCGTAAATGCATTATCTCACGGGAACACCGTACGTTTTCGGGATGGAAAGTAGCCTACCTGTTAATCCAGAGCTCAAACTACTATCACACCGAATTTCACCAAAATCAGTTTAGTCGTTTTTGCGTGAAAGAGTAACAAACCATCCATCCATCCAACCTCACAAACTTTCACATTTATAATAGTAGTAGAATTAACTTACAACAAAAACAGCTTTTTAGGAATTTCTCTTCAGGAAAAAAAATCTAGAATTGAAGGCTGGTCTCGTCATTAGTCCTAACGTCTTCAGCCGTTTAGCATACGTTCTTACCCTTTTTTTCTTTCTTTCTTATCCGTTGTTGGAACCTGTTCCTCGACGACATTCACGACACGTGAAGCGTCGCCACGTGATGCGTCGCCACGTGACGCAAAACAACAACACACCCTTTGGCAATCGGGTCACAACATAAGGTTACTGTATAATTTTGACTCCAAATACACATTCATAATGAAAAAACGTGTGTCGAGCTGTCATATATAACATTAACATTTGACTCGACATTTGTGTGACGATTTCAGCTCTTTTGTATTAGCTCTGAGCTCTATTTCCAGTGCTCTGAATCTTCCCGGGGCCGCCAGATTCCGGACAACATAGTCTCAGCCTTACACATTGTTTTTCAGTCTTTTCGATAAATGAAAAATAGACGACATTAACAGCCCTCTATCAGTATTCTATAAATTAATTGCAAACAAAACATGATGTTTACTAGAATGTATTGAGGATGCAAGGAATACATATTATAGAGATGTGGGAAATTTTCTAACGAAGACTGAAAGCGGCAAACTAGCTGCCGGATCGCCTGATGTAGTGTCCATGGATACACCCAATACCAGAGCCCAGAGGTATAACAAGTGCGTCACCAGTGTACACCCCGAAAGCCACCCTTTTGTTCTTCAACTCGACGAACATCGCACGCGTTTTAATATCTTGGTACCAATAATTTTTACATTTTAGGCTAGACGACCGATTTTTTTTTATTGCATAAATGAACAGTACTCTTAAGTAAGCTCTCAAAGCAAATAAATAACAAAAACAATATATTCATAGGTACAGCAATTTGTTTACAAAATTTCGCAAGTCTCGTGAAAACGCTCCATACAAAAGTCGTACCAAACTATGACGTCACGGTTAGGTAATAGTGTATGAAATATAAGGACGCAAGAACATATTAGATATATTTTGCAAATATCTCCGAAATTTGTGCGTTTTAATTCATACTAACTATGATGAATGTTTTTGTATATGATGTAGGTTTTTTTTACTAATTTAGCCAAAAATATATAAACAATATATTATACTATAATAAATTTATCACTAACCTGCAACAGCAGGTTGCAGCTAACTCGGACGTGGTTTGCGATGGATCCGCTTCCACAATAGCCTTCAATTCTTCATTATCAACTTTGGTCTCCGGCCGTCCACGGGGCTTGTTCTGCAGGTCGAAATTTCCAGTACGAACACATTGGAACCAAAAACGAACTGTGTTTTCTTTTGCGACACCGCCGCTATACACATCATTAATCCTTCGAGCCATTTCTGCAGCACTGGTGCCACGGTCGAACTCGTACTCGAAAATAATACGATAATTCAATTTTTCCATTTTGTAAACAGAGTGACGCAAATAAAAAACCAAAAGATGAAGAAACAAATGAATTACTGTTTTCAAAACACAAATGCACGAGTAAATTGCGGTATAAATATGAAATTGGAATTTCTAACCAAAGAAGATATATTTGAGATCAAAGTGGCCAGTACAACTAAACGCCAATTTCATATGTAAGGACCTAATATTATCAGCACTCTAACGCCCCAAATTAATAATCATAAAATAGATTCTCATTCTCTCTCATTTAGCTGTCTGTCTGAAATCAAGATTTCAATACATTTCAATAACCCTAGGATTAACTTCAAGTCAATTTACGTCAATTTTTGTTTGAGAATCTAATACTGAAGTCAATCTAAGATGTTACATACGTTATTAATTCCGGTCATAAGAGATGGTCATTGTTTAACCCCGATTATTACAGATGAAAATACTTTTTTACCCACAATGACGAGTTTACTGGGTCCATTATTTAATAATTTACTGATTTTTATTTCATAAAATAGTTTAACTTTATCCACATTTTAAAAATAAGCATAACTAAAAATGACACCATTTATTAGCACCCTCATCCCCAATTAATAGCACCGGGCTACCCAATTATCAGCCGTGATAGTGGTAATAAATTTAGGTAGTTAATATGAAATAAAACAATGTTCAGAGAATAATCTCCTTTTGCCTGATAATCAAAGTTTCATAAAAATCAGTCTTTAGAAAATATATAAACTTAATTCTTATTAATTGGCCAAGTCTTGTCTTAATGAAGCATCAAAAGAAAGTGACTATGGTAAAAATACTATTGACTTATTGTTTACAGTACGGGAAACTGGAGACACTTGCTCTGATTTTTTGCTCTAATTTTCTACACATCTTCATACAGTTTATCTGGCTTCAATAATCTGCAACAACCAACAGAATATCAGTAAAAAAAAAAATATAATACTAAAACTAAGGACGGATTTGGGAGCACCATATAAGGGAGATATTTTGATCCCCTATACAAATACTATGCAACTTAATTAGTTTTTAAAACGTTGATATAACCTTCTTTATTCCAAATTAGACCACTAAAAGCTTAAATTACTATTATCGTATTGTATTCGCGATGTTTTAGCATTTATTTTACCATACCGTTTTCACCGCCATTTTTATGGTTTGATAATATTTCTTGGAACCTCCCCTTGTTTTATACAAATATGGAAATATTCAATAAATTGCATTGTGTAATTTAAAAAAAACTATTGATACAGGGGGATCGAGTCTACCCGAATTATTGTACCATGTATAGCCGGGGTAGTTTTATGCTATAAACAAATTAATCATGAAAGTCAATTAAGATTAATACTGTTTTAAATAGAAACAAAATGATACATAGATAAGGTTTCGTTTTCTATTCATACCATCTTAAATATAGTTTCCAAATAACTATAAGACTTAGGAATATAAACTTATAAAATAAAAGTTGATTGCAACAAAAAACATTTTTCGTCCACCATTTAAAAAGTGTCATAATATGAATAATAACCCCCCGGGGGATAGACGTGGATAACCCTCATAGACGTGGTGGGGGGGCTTAGGGGAAGGCAAGAACTTATAAGTGGTCACGGAAACCTAGACGACCAACATTCAATATAGTACAATTACGCCCGAAGTTACTGCACCCACCACTAGTAAAAACGTGAACGAAAGAAATGAATATTTTCATTAAGCGTCACCACTTCATTATAACTAAATTAGAGGAAAATACAAGAACTTACCTTACACAATTACACTATATTTTTATAACAAAATACCTGGAAATGGAAGCCAGTAAACAGCGGATAGGAGATCAACGACGAGCAATTTTACACTGCAAATTACTCTCAGGCCAAGAAATTTCGAATATTAAAGAAGAAGCAAAAAACATGTTACATACCCCTACTCTATCTAGAAGTTACATCAAGATGTCCTGAAATTGCACATATTTCAGCTTAAAGAATAGCGTATCAACGTAGATCCATAGTAAATAATCGACTATTATCATTAGATCATTTGGACATAATTAAAGAACAAATGCGACATCAGCCAAATCATAATAACATAACAGAATACTTACCTGAAGACACAGGACAGCTTGTGGGAACTATTAACATAACTCAGACGACAATTACAAATAATTATCAGCAAGGACAACCACAAACTGATAATGATGAATTCAACTCCAGCACTACACAAAATACAACGCATAACAGACGGAATCACACTATAACACCAGACCTTACAAAACAACTAGAACAAATACTTGCTGAAACTATAGATAAATTTAAACACACAGATCCAACGACCGGATCACGACTACCAAAACTTAAATATTAAAAAAATATCAGCTATTGACATATACAAACGACCTAAATACTAATATTTTACCTCAAATCTTAGACGTAGAATTAGATTTTATTACACTACAAAATATAATTTACAGCGCAGCATACACCACTGTTAAATTTAGTGGTGCCAGGATTTTTATAGATAATGACACAATAAACAAAAAACAAAAGAGGCACCGCTGGTGGCAAAAACGCTTAGAAACGAGAGTTAGTAATTTGAGAGCAAGAATAGGAAGGCTTGCTGAATATAGTTAGGGTACACGATCACCAGCTTTAGAGGGCCATATAAATAAAATTAAAGAACAATACAAAATACTCTCCAAATATTAATCAGAAAACAAAGATATTTCACACTTCCTTGACACATTAAAGCAATATAACTTAATACCCTAGCTAACCGTATTAAAATATAAAGAAACAACAATAAGAAAAAAAACCCTTAAAAACATTTTCAATATTGTATACAGAAGTATATTGCACTGAGTAGAGTTATTTGCTGAAGAAGTTTTTTCTTCAAGAACACTATTCCATGCGGGCGAAGCCGCTTGCAAAAGCTAGTTTATTATAAATTTAAGTCCCCCGCATATAAGTAATAAAGAACACAGTCATAATAGTTTCGACTCTTTCTGAAGTAACCCAAGCATATTATACTACCAAAAAGTAAGATTTTCCTCCAAGGTATATCCTGGATACAAAAGAACTAAACAGAACTCCTGACTCCTTATAGAAACATGTTTTAGGATTTCGGCATTTATTAAAAAACTGCAAGCATATGCCACTATGTCAATTACGGTAATCGTCATCATCACACCATACATCATCAGTCATCAATATTTACACCGACACGGATATCTTTTAACATTACTTTGCCGTTTGTGGACCTATTTGCAAAATTCTTTTGTTTTTGTAAAGGGTATATAATTCGTCATTGGTCCTTTAGTTACCAAACAGGAGTCCTGATGATAGCATCCATGAGGAATCGAGGGAATTCAAAATTTATAGGGACATCTATAGGGATTTGACTTTTGTGAAGTAAATCAAGCATATGCTACCAAAATGTAAAATTTTGTGCCAAGGGACCCTGGATACAAGAGCACTGAACAGAACTCTTCAGTCTTTAAAGATACACGTTTGGAAAGGAGACAAAAAATATTTAGACGACGCTTTCATGTTACGAAACCCAAAAACATAATTATTATTTTTCTTGGTTATAATTAATATAAATAGTACTGGGGGATCTATTTCACATCCCAAGTAACTTTTTTTTTTCATAAAACCAGTACTAAGCTGATGAACTATAGAAAAACATAATAACTTTATACTCTAATAAAAAATAAATCTATCTAATGGGCCACTAGATGGAGCTTTTACGCTTCAAATTGACAATTTACAGATGATAACCATAGACAAGTCCTAAAAATATAATATTTTTTATATATAATAACTTTTTAAGTACTATAAAACCACATATTATGTTCGAAACTTGCCGCTCTTGATGAAAAATCAGGCAGGATTCACCAGTGTCCTTTCGGCATTGTTTAAAGAACTTCAAGCATATGCCACTATGTAAGTTACAGTTATCATCATCATTGTCTTATATGCAATACCTGATGGAAGCTTGGCGCGTATTCATTTATACATTAGAACGCTTATTTTAAAGTTTCTTAAAATGTTCTATTATAATAATATAATAAATATGATTTTTAAACAAAAAATTAAACCGAGTTCCAAAGTAAAATGCACAAAAAAGTATTTAATAAATCTTATTTTCTAAATAATTTCCCTTTTAAATTCGGCTTAAATTTTAACTATCTCTCTACACAATCTTTATAATTCGAAGAAATGTTTTGTTTAAAAAATAATACGTTGTATAATAAATTTGTAAAAAAAAATAAAAAATTGTGTAAATACATGTCTCCCCAAAGGTCAATTTTCTTTTATAAGTTTCTAAAGAACTTTGAAAAAAAATCGAAATAATTTATATTTTATTATTCGTTGCACAATATAAGGTGTAAAATAATACGTACACAGAAGTCTTGGAATACTTTATTCAAATTTCGAATCGCCTATATTTTCAGCTCCGTGGTTCGCAACGTGACGAATCATTCACCTTTTGAAAAAGATTTGATTATCCGACTAAACGAAGAGCCCTTTGTTCTTTCCCTTTGGCATTGCAGCGAAGGATATTTAATTTGGTGGGATAATATAGATTCAAGGAACGCTTGAATATATTGAATACAGAATTGTCAACAGAATGCCGCGCCGTGCTGAATTGAGAAATATTGGTTTTCCATTTTATTCATCCCCGTTCCAGTTACAGTACGTGAACTGTGCTATAATATCGCCTATCTACATTATTCAGATGGAAAATTGTGGATTTGAGCTGAAATTTTGTGACAAATGTAGTACAGATATTAAATAATGTTTGAATATCGCCCTAACCCTATTGGGCTCGGTAGATCTGCCTAGTGCCTATCCCTATTGGGCTCGGCGGTCTCTGCCTACCCCTGTTGGGCTCGGGGGTCTCTGCCTACCGCTAAATTAGGCTCGGGGGTCTATGCCTACCGCTATTGGGCTCGGGGGTCTCTGCTTACCGCTGTTGGGCTCGGGGGTCTCTGCCTACCGCTATTGGGCTCGGGGGTCTATGCCTACCGCTATTGGGCTCGGGGGTCTCTGCTTACCGCTGTTGGGCTCGGGGGTCTCTGCCTACCGCTATTGGGCTCGGGGGTCTATGCCTACAGCTATTGGGCTCGGGGGTCCCTGCCTACCCCTGTTGGGCTCGGGGGTCTCTGCCTACCCCTGTTGGGCTCGGGGGTCTCTGCCTACCGCTATTGGGCTCGGGGGTCTCTGCTTACCGCTGTTGGGTTCGGGGGTCTCTGCCTACCGCTATTGGGCTCGGGGGTCTATGCCTACAGCTATTGGGCTCGGGGGTCTCTGCCTACCCCTGTTGGGCTCGGGGGTCTCTGCTTACCGCCGCGCTGTTGGGCTCGGGGGTCTCTGCCTACCGCTATTGGGCTACTCTATTGGAAAATAGGCGTGAACATGTGTATGTATCTACTAATTACTAACAATAACAATATCTATGTCCAAGTAATAACACCTCCTCAGTGCTCACCGTGAAGCATATTAAACATTGAATAATGTAACTGTATGATAATGCCTTACTGTACAATTGGATCTTAATTTCAAATGCTAGATGTATTTTCATGAAATTTTCCCTGCATTTCACTTTACCGCTGCAAATGAAGTCATCATGTGTGTTCGCATGACTGTGTTGAGGGCTTTTCAAAATGGCTAACTATATTGGTCGAGTACTTAAACGAATACTTTATTTAAGTGGCACTCAAGTCACATTGTCATTCTGCCAATTTACGGTACTATCTTTGAGCAGCTTTTCGGAATTCGGCCGGCAGTATTATGTACTATCAAACAAGTTGCCGCTCGACCAGGCATAAGATGAAAATCGGTTAACAGAGCCGTTGAATCATGTGCACAAACACATACTCACGTGTTAAAACGTGAAATTGACGACCTCTGTGGCTCAGTGGTTAGCACATTCGCGCTCAAGCCGGAGGTTGCAAGTTCGCCTCCCACCAGGGCACAAAAAATGTTTTCTGTTTTCCTGGGTCATGGATGTGTATTAAAATATATGTGTATAATATAATAAAAATCTTAAATCTATGTATAGTATAAGAGTATTAAATATATTTCCGTTGTCTGGTACCCGTAACACTAGTTCTTCGGATACTTACCACGGTGCCAGACTGACTTGGTGTGAAGCGTCCATAGATATTATTATTATTATTAACCACGTCTGCAGACGCTGCGGTCACTTACTCGGTGCTTAAACATTTTGATTCAGTCTAGTGCAAGTGAAAATGTTACGAAATTGGTCGAGCAGTAACTTTGTCGATATTTTACATACATATTAAGTGTTTGTTGATAACAATGAATAATAATGATTATTACAGTAGTGGATACATTTCATTTTATGGTGTTTCTGTTCTACTAAGTTCTATAATAATAATAATAATATCTATGGACGCTTACACGCCACGTCAATCTGGTCCTGAGGTAAGTTCTCGAAGAACGTGAGCTACGCTACCAGACAACGGAAATATATTTAATGCTTTTAAACTATACATATACAAAAGTAAGATTATTATATAATAAACATATTTAATACACATCCATGACTCCATGAACACAGAAAACTTTTTGTACCTTCGGCGGGATTCGAACCCGCGATCTTCGGCTTGAGCGCCGACTCCGGTAACCACTGAGCCACAGAGGGCGTCTAAATAGAGGTCTACTCATGTATTTTATTTTACTTTTGATCGCACAATCTGTAAGATGGATTTTTTTCTAGAACTGGCGCATTGGTGCTGCTTTAAGTTTATTTTTAGGATCCGTACCTCAAAAGCAAATAACGGAATCCTTAATATCACTTTGTTTACCATCCCTCTGTCCGTCTCACTAAATCAAGACCCTTTAATTCGAACGCGTGGAGGTATCGAGTTGAATTTAAATTATGTGTCATTTAAAAGGGCTTGATGTGAGCTTTTTAAAACATAATATTTAATTTAATTTTCCCGACTTTTTTTTAATTGAACTGAAAAATTCCTAAAATAATAGCTTCTCCGTACAAAGTTTCATCGCCCATTATAGGCTCGACAAAAACTGCGAGATTCGATTTCTGAACTATTTTAAATGATGTTCCTACTTTGTACGGAACCCTCGGTGGGCGAGTCTGACTCGCCCTTGTCTGTTTTTTTATATTGTGTTCAGTTTATTAGCTTGTAAACTTGTTAAATAGTTTCTACACAATATTTCTAATGTTTTTCCCAAGTATGGGTTACCCTGTAGTCGCGATGCGCCATCTTTTGTCAAGTAGGTGAATTACTTAAGTTTTTATGAATATAATAATTACGTTATGATGAATAAATAAATAGAGAAAAGCCCTATTTAATTTTTATTACATTACAAAAACGAAGACATAAATGTGGAAATAGAAAACAAATTGTAAGTTCTTAATATTTTTTATGATTCTTCCATTTTAAATTTTAATACGAACATTAAGTTTATTAATGTTGGTTTCCGAAGTTTTGGTTATTGAAAATAGGTATTTTTATGGTAATAACCCTAAATAAAATGTCAAATTTCCACTTGACAACATAATCATTACCTAATAAATAATATTATAACTAATATAATATTAATAAATATTAGTGATATCAAAAATCGTGGTGTAAATATTAGTATATCAAATTACTACAATCTAGGGGCTGCATTTTTTTTTTAATATCCTCATTAGTTTTTTTATCAGCAAAGTGTCAAGGTCATATTTCATGAAGAAACTCTTTAGATTCTTCCAAATCGCCATCTTCGGTATCGACCATTAAGATAAGGACTGTCGTGAGTGGTCTGGCCTATTTTCTAACAAATTAGCGACCAGATCCGCTTAATCGTTATGAATACAACCAGGAAGTTGATCTATCATCGAGGTACTTATGTCGGTCTCGCAAAATTAAACTCTTATCTTTGACAATAAGTTACACAATTGCAGTTATAATATGGTGCCACATACGCCATTTTGAAACGAAAACTTAAATTGCTCCAAGCTCGTTGATCCCACTTCCGCATTTCTAAATAAACGATCTTATCGCTGTAACATAAAGTTCATATTCCCGTGCGCGTGAAATGATGATATATGACACTTTAGTTCCGAGGGGTGTATCAAAGTTCGACGGCCGTCCTAGCCCCCTCCTAAGGGCACCTGACTTGCCTGCTTTTGGTAATTAGTGATAAAAAGTATAATTATGAAGTTCAAGCCTTTGAGGAAACAATTTAACTAGTTAGCGACGCCATTTTGATTATTACACTTTTTTACTTGTTGTCGCTTTTCCCTTATTTCTAACTGCAGGTACCTGCCTACTTACCTGCATGCTTTCTTTCTTTTACAAAATTTAGCTTTACTCTTTATAATATGCAAAGATTTCAAAACTCATGATAGGCTATGACGTACATTTGACAGAACAAATCTTCATACAGTAAAATGTTACGCCATCTTCGTTTTCACCATACTTCAAATGTCAAAATGGCCCCAAAAATCTCAAAAGCGGGGTCATTTAACTGGATACACTTTTTGCCTCAATTTGCCTCGTCTATAATATATACGTCTGTGATAATATGTCTCTATTATTTCTTTACTGGAATAATACAGGATTCAACCAATTAATTTTTAAGTGAGATAAAAATTCGAAATTCTTATAATTTTAAAAAGCGAAAATGATCAGACTTTTGATTAGCTTCAGAGACTTGTCTGTAAATTGGTACTTCTTGCCTTTATCATCTGGGTGTATTTTGGACTCATAAAGTAAACTAAACTACCTATAAGAGATTCTTAACTCTCGTTATAACATTAATCAAATTAGTACACTGTTGAAAAAAATAATTTGCTACGTAATTTAGAACCGGAAAATCTAAAGTAAAGTAGAAAATCAGTGCTACCATAATATTAGTTCTCCACCCGCATGTATCTTTGCTCTACCATTTAGGTACCAAATAAAAAAGGAAACATTCCATTTTCAAAATCTAATATAAATTTAGTCAAACATGGCGCCACAAATAGGCACGGGCGAAACCAGATGACGCGTCTTGCGTCTTAATTTTGAAATCGGAATTATCAATTCCAAAGACGTACACACCAAAACTAAGAGGTTGAAGACCTCATCCAATTCGCTTATATTATGTGTTTTAAAATGATGAATGTCATAGGAAAACTATCCGAGGGAAAAACCATATTGGGACCATATTCATGTAGCTTTGCCGAAAATATGGGGTGGTGATGGTATGGTGGTATGCAGATTTTCAATTCCTTTTCTGTTTCATAAAAAAATCATATTTGTACTGTTTTTAAACATTTTCCTAATGTAGTATGGATTTAACATATATAATATCAATATTTCGCGTTATATGTTAATATATAAAAGACCACAAAACACTTTTCCTTTATTCCTTTTCGAGGAATGATAATTCGTACAATAAACCTTAATGCAAATGTAATATATTATGCTGTTAACGCTGCACTTATAAGAGTTGGCTTAAATTACAATTTATGAGTAACAAATGATGATGTTTTTATGTAAAGCCTCAATCCTCAGTTATGCGAGTGATTGTAAACGCATGAAGGGTTACTGGGTAGTGAATATAATAATATTTAGATAAATAACCACGAGGTTAAAGTTTATATTATAAACTTAATAACTGATGATTATTGATAGTGTAAGAACATATTTAACACTAGCTGGTGCCCGCAACTTCGTTTACATGGAACTAATTATGGATACGGAACCCTATTTTTTTGTATCAGCTATATACCTGTGAAAGTCCGGTCAAAATCAGTCCGGTCGTTTCAAAGATTACCTGGAACAAATAGACAGACAGATGGACGGACAGACAGATGAAAATTTTAAATTTTAAAAAAATATTATTTTGGTTAATTACCGTATATACTATTTAGTGAAAAGCTGTTAATTTAAAATTACAAACAGACAATTTTATTTGTGAATCATCCGACCAGTCAACGCCAATATAAAAAAACTTATTAAGAGTTTTCCTTCCGTTAAAAAAGGTTTTTTCATGCTCCACAAGACACTGGCAACCTGTAAAACCTGTTTTATTTTGAACATCGAACTATATACATGGAAACATAATATTATACTTTTAACTTATTGACGGCCTGTGCCATTACAAAGTATTCAGTGTAATGGGGATTTACATGGGTCGATTTTCGAACACAAATGACAAGGCGATTTGTCAAGCGACTGAAAACCTAATAAGGGCAGACAAAGACCTAAGACATTCCTCTCATTGTAATTGTAAAAAAAATCAAGACAAAAGACATTGTTTTCAAAAACTCTAATCATCACGAACAAAGAACTTTGTTCGAAAGATCATGTCATCGAAAATTTGAATTTTGAATTTGAAAATTTGAATTGAAATTTGATGACAGTATGAAATTACAGATTATCTTTGTCGCCCCTAAAAACCCTGAGCAATTTAGTTCAGTGTGACATTTTTTCTAAAGGTCTTTTTTATTTTATTACTGTCATGACTCATGACATTAATTTTTGATATATAAACCTGCTAAATTACTCAGATGAAAAACAATTGCAAAAACTTTCGAGAACGTAACATTAGATTTTGTCCTCTTTATTTTTTTTTTTAACAATGAATGTATATAATTTTTAACAACTGAAAATTGTAGTTTTCAGCTGTTTTGTGTCATGTTTCATTACTGAAATCCAAAACGCATGTTGAAGCGTTTTGGACTATTGTGGAAGGTGGGCTGTAGACGCCATTTTAATATAGACTTCTATCCCCCCTTTAAGATAATTTATAAAATGCGCAGACCAAATAAGGCCTGTTTTTTATGTATGTAGTGCGCATGTAGGGTTACCATCTGACCGGATAAGTCCGGTCTAGACCGGATTTTAAGGATATAAACCGGACTCCGCCCGGATTTCATTCGAGACCGGATTTTTATTCATGTCAATAAATAGTCAATTGTGAATTTTCTACAAAAAAATATTTTTTGAAAGCTGCAATTGCTAGGGGACCGAAATATAGGCACAAGTCAGATGTTTGAAAGTATATTGTGTGACTATTATGTACAAATAATGTTGTAATAAACGATAATTAAACATAGTTATAATCTACTGAGTTTTATTTACGACCAAAGGCCGGACTTTTTAACAGAAATCAGGATTTTTAACACTTGCGACCGGCTTTTCGATTTCAACCCCGGGTAACCCTATGCGCGTGTAGCTACGCTCTACATGCATAACCACACACTGTGACAGCTTGCCTTACACGGCGAGGCGTAGTTTAGACCGGTCTCACTGTGTGGTTCGCAGAACCCTGTCTTCACTATTTTATTTGGTCTGCATTTATCTCAGGGTTTATTAATGGCAATACTTTAATTTAAAGTTTAAACTTTGCGAACTAAAAATACTTAAAGGTACTTTTTAATGAACTAAATAATAATTACAAATCTAGAATAACACTTAGTTACTGTAAAGTGTAAAGATATACTTAAGCAATAGTGTATCAGTAATAAGTAATAATCAGTAATAGTAAGAAATCATTAGCGCTGACGTTACTAACGGCCAGGTAGTAGGTGTCACGGAACATCACTAGCAATAGTACAGTCAGTCAGTCACCTAAGAGTTTACTGGGCCACAAGTTCAACGACCAAGGAGCTCAGTCTCACCACAGTCTCACTATTCTCGGCTCACACACACACACAACCTCGGGCGAAGCGTGAGAAATGTTGATAACTCACTTTAGTAAGCAATAGTCTCTTCCGAGTTTTATGTAACATCGATCAGTGGCAAAATTATAGAAACATAAAAGCTGAATAACTCAAATTCCCTTGCCATAACACTTTTTTTCGTTTAAAATACAGCGCGTAGGATGCGATATCCTTCGAGTCATGCTCGCCTGGTAATTCAAATCTCGTTTGCGCATGACTTAGTGACTTTTTTTAGTTTGTTTAAATAATAAATAACCAGTTTGACGAGGCCATTACTTAAAACTTTGCATTTCCGCACCGAGAAGTAAAAAAGGTCATTCGCGCCTAAATGCAGCGTGGATTTCATTTCGTTGAGTACATTTTAATACGTTTCTGAAGTTTGTTTATTAAACCTTATTTTCAAAATAACATCAAAACAGAAATCGCTGCCATTATTGAATTAATAAATTTAAAGTATATGACATTGTCATTTGACTCGACACTCGTGTGTTCGATTTTCAGCTCTATTGTATTAGCGCAGAGGTATGTTTGTATTTTCAGTGCTCTAAATTTTCCCGGGCATACGGGCATCCGGGTTCCGGATCATATAGTCCCAGCCCAGCCTAATAGCAAATTTAAACTATATATTATATATACGATACAAATAAATAATTGGGGATAAGTTTGGAAACGTATAGTTTTCAAATGTCTAACATTCTTCTTGCAGAGTGGTAAGAAGTATTTCTTAAGTAAGAAGTATTTCCAAACTTATCCCCAATTATTTATTTGTATCGTATATATAATATATAGTTTAAATTTGCTATTAGGCTGGGCTGGGACTATATGATCCGGAACCCGGATGCCCGTATGCCCGGGAAAATTTAGAGCACTGAAAATACAAACATACAACTCTGCGCTAATACAATAGAGCTGAAAATCGAACACACGAGTGTCGAGTCAAATGACAATGTCATATTATTAAAGGTCGACAATCGACACTTCGATTTTCAACTCTAATGTATTTTAGCATAGTTCTATTTTCTAAGCTCTGAATTTTCCCGGCCTACCGGATTCCTGACAATATAGTGCCATAGAGCTCCAGAATATCGTCTAGTTTATTCAAATGTCTATCAAGCGCAGCGAGGTTGTTCTTTCTTAAGCGGTTTTTACAATAATCATTGGACTCAAACAAATCATAAAATTAGTAATGCTTAGTATTTGATTTCAATTTATCTTTGACTATAATATATGGGCTCTACATAAGTTCAATTGTAAAGAAAAACATAGTAAGGAAACCAGCTTGTTTAAGACAACCGTCGACAGTAGATAAATTACTATATTTGAAGACACGTCTAGCCTGCAGTAAGCTAGCGTTTTCTCTATTATTGTAGAGACTTGTTCTTTTCGTATTTTCCGTACAGATCCGATTTCATCTAAACGTAAAAAGCGAATCAATTATTATAACGCTACCAATTTAAATGTCACTTATTTAAACTTCAATAACAATACAATGGCACATTCATGTAGTCGGTTATTCTTTTTGTTTACGTGTAGAAAGAAATCTGAATAGAGTATATTAATAATGATTATAATCATATTTTTTACGAGAATTGTGCAACCGGAGGAGTATGATATTTGGCACAGTTAAAGTGTAAGTGGAGGAAAGTGTGCAGAAAACTAATATTTTATTCAATAATTCATAGACATGACATAAAATTAATAAAAAACTAGCTGTTGCCTGTGGCTCTGCCCGCGTCAATACAGTTATCCCAAAGGAACACTGAACTTTTTCGGGATAAAAAGTATCATATGTCTTAATCCAGCGCCTAAACTGCTACCATACCAAATTTCACCGAAATCCGTTCAGTAGTTTTGACGTGAAAGAGTAACAAACCTCCATCCATCCCTCCATACATCCATCCTCACAAACTTTCACATTTATAATATTAGTAGGATAACAACAACACACACTACCTCAGATTATTAACACACACTACCGTGCGTTTGATAGGTACAATTTTGTGTCAATCTGCCACGCCCACAACATTTACAGTTCTTTTTTTTAATATTTCCTACCTAAGAGGCAAAAGAACCCGAATAAAGTTGAATGAGGTTTAACCTTAAAAATTATAATATTATGAACTATTATGGGCATATTTCCGCCCCAGAGCGACCTCTAGTAATAATAATAATTAGCTTTAAAGTTATCTAAGAACACGCAATATCAAGCCTGGCTAGATACAAGTTTGCTATACAGGAGGCGAGGGACACTTGATCCTTATGGGAGAATTGGTACACTCAATTTGCAGAGCCTGCATGGACAACAGTAGCTTTACAGTAGCTCAGTCGGTAGTATAAGAAACCTGCTAACTTTTCGAAGTAGAACCGACAATAGGGAGACGACTACGTCTAAAGTATTTAGTTTCATTAATATACTCAGAAACATTGAGGCAATACTACTTGGTAAATTTAAAAAAATATAATATTTTATTTGTAGTTTATTAATTATACATCTAAAAGGTACAAACTGTTTAATTTTTTTTGCTAAATTAGTCAACAAAACCTACATCATTAGCTTACTTACATCATATACAAAAACATTAATTATGGTAAGTATGAACTTATACGCACAAATATCGGAGATATTTACAAATATGTTCCTGCGGCCGTATACTTCATACACTTAATACTACACTACTACACTCAATCTAGGCGTGACGTCACAGTTAGGAACGACTTTAAAATAAAGCGTTTTCACGAGACTTGGGACATTTTGTATATTTGTACTCATATTTAGGAGTACTATTCGTTTATGAGATAAAAAAAAATCAGTCGTCTAGTCCCTCTTCTGACACTTTTAGAATGTTGGATGAAATATGATTTTTGTTGGAATCTACTTTTATTTTTTAAGTTTTTATTTTGTTTGCACCAAATATTTCAAAACTATGACGAACATTTGTCAGAAAAAATCTTCATACAAGAAAAAGTTCCGCCGCGGCCGTCTTAATTTCACAATACTGCGGAATACAAAAGTCAAAATGTTAAGATGACAAATGACCCTAAACAATGTTTGGGCGCCCTTTAGGTGTAGAAACTTTTTGCCTCTACATGCTTCGTCTATAAAATATAAGTTTTTGAATTTAAGTCACTTTTATGAAGAAATTAGGGTGAATAGACAAATGATCAAGTGTCCCCAGTTTCCCCTATCCATGGAAAACCTACGCGGAAGCTGTGGCGTGGCAGCTTGTATTATTTATATTATTGAAGTTCGATTTCCTGGACCATCAGGTGAATGACTGCCATGTGCCGATGCAAATGGGGATCCAATTAATGCAAAGAAAATACTTAGAAAATTCATAGACCAACTTGAGATATAGAAGGCGTAACCTCAGACCAAATGAAAAAGTTACAACAGACAGGCGAGGTATGTCGAGGCAAAAAGGTCTACACCAAAACTACTACGCCCTACTTACGCCCTACTTTTGGGGTTGTTTAGGGCCATTTAGGTTAGCATTTGTCATTTTGACATTTGCTTTCCGCAGTCTTCTGAAATCAAGGTGGCGTAACTTTTTCGGTTTTCCTTATGGAGGGTAGAGGAAAGGAGGACAATCTCTCTAAGGTGGTAAAGCTAAAAAGTATCGACATGTATGCTTAATCGACATAAGTAGTTAAATAATAGTTCTAAAACTGGCCATTATAGCGCTAGAGTCAGAAGAGGGTGTGATATTAAGTTAGCAATAAGAGATGAAGTGAAGTTATTTAGTTTTTATTACCGACTTAAGTAGACTTTAGTAGTTCATTCAAAAAATCAAGAAAATTCTAATTACTCGTGTAGTCGAAAATATTTTTATAAATATAACCGAAGAAGATGATAAGGTTCAATTCTCTGTTTAAATTTTGCCGCTTTACCCCCTTGCGATCGTAGCGGCACCTTTGTTTAACGCTTTAATACGGACACTTTTTCATATATGGAGATAGTCTTCCTTCCCTCTACCCTTCATAGTTTTCCTTTATGAAGATTTATTCTGTGAAATTTACGTTATAGCCTTAACTTAGCCCAAGCGCGCACTGGATGGCGGCTAGGCCGCTGCGGCCACCGAAATGTATGCATTGTATCATCAGTGCGCGTACTTGGCCGCATACATTTCGGTGGCCGCCACGGCCTGGCCGCTGTGGCCTGGCCGCCAGTGCGCGCACTGATAATAGAATGCATACATTAGTACTCTTAGTTTTGAAATCATTGGAAGACAGAGCTTTGTTAAACAATAACTGAGAGCGGTTTTTTATGTATGTAGTGCGCGTGTAGCTACGTAATACATCCATAAAAAACCACACACCGGGACAGCTTGCCTTATAAGTTAAGGCGTAGTTTCATTGCATGTGTGTGCGTGACACTGTAATTACACGGCGCGGCGCGGGCGAGGCGTTAGACCGGCCTTACTATGTGGTTCACAGAACTCTATCTTTACTTTTTTATTGGGTCTGAGGGCGTAACATGCTAGAGAGTTCTTCCATGTCTTATTTCATTTAAATATTAATACTTAGGAAATGTATAAAAACTTTGTGTTATAAAAATCAGGCAGATGAAAAACATTGAAATAATTTTGAACATTATTAGTCCGCCATATTAGCGTAGCTCTAGAGCTACGAGAACGAGAAAAACATGATCGAACTATTGTTACCAATAACTTTTTTCGAATTAAAATATGTAGGAATTTTTTGTTTGATGTACTGGACTATAGTTAACTTATTAATCATTACATTTATATTATCAACATAAAAAGAAGTTCGCAGTATCGAGTTACCCCTCTACGAGGTTTAAACTGTTGTTCGCACATAAAACCTGAAGGCATTTTACGTTATCTTTCTATTATCGAATATTGAAAGACTTCGAATATCATAATGAAACTGATATTTTAAGGAAAAGTTATATTTTTTTATTCATTTATTCATCAAAAGAAACAGATACAATTAGAAGTTATATAGTCAAATGATTGTTTGACGGCAATAAGATTGTTTGTTTGTTGATGTATTTGAAACTATATTTTTCCCTTGGCTTCACCCGCGTAAATGCAGTATCCCACGGGAAGATTGTACTAATTCGGGATAAAACATATTTTATGTTTTAATCCAGAGCCTAAACTACTACCATACCAAATTTCATCGAAATCCATTCAGTAGTTTTTGCGTGAAAGAGTAACAAACATCCATCCATCCTCACAAAATTTCACATTATAATAGAAGTGGGATTACTAGAGGTTACATACGGTCGAAATTTGACGACGACGAACTTTTTTAAGTTTCAATTTTTTTTGGGTTCTTTTGCCTCTTAGATACACAATATAAAATATGTAAATGTTGTCTATGGAATGTGAAAGAAAGATAGACAATTGTGACAAACCAATAGCTACTGTTTTGTACAAACGCATGGTAGTGTGAGTGATGTAGTGTGTGTAACTTTATTTTTATTAATTTTATGTATTGCGAAGCACTATTTTAAAAATTATTAGCTCTCTGCACACCTTCCTCCATATAAACATTAAATGCTAAATTTCATACTCCTCTAGTAAAACTGTACTCAAAGATTTTGCTTCACGAATTATTATGTGTATATATTACCTGGCCACAAAAGAATGTTATTCATTCTCTATATTATTTACTATTCCAATTTTGTTGCAGTTTTTAGCATCAATATAGATGAGAACTCGATCACCTTTTTTTCACTAAATAAAGTAGGGTGAAATATATAAGAAATCTTATTCAATTTTTAAACATAGCAAACACTTTTTATTTCATAACAATTTCAGTTACAATGTGTGTACATGTGTACTTACCATCTATCACAGCCATTCACATATTATGAACATATCACACTAATATGACTAGGAATGTGTTAATACTCTAGGTATGAGTTGTACTAGGCTTGCATAACGCACTAGGTGCTTTCTAAGATACTAGGAAAAATATATTTTAAACTTAATATACTCGAAAACTTGAGAAAAGACTTGAGAATACAAAAATATGCAGAAAATATATATTATACATATTAAATATAATGCAATCAAAGAATGCCTATCTGGACCTTATAACCTAAAAATTAACATTTTTATAGTACTAAAATTATTACGCAACAAAGTAATGGGACAAATAAGGCCTTAGTATAGTTTTTTATCAAGGCTCTATCATTGAATTGATATTTGAATTTTAAATTATTTTTATTACGACAATAATTATTATTTAACCTTCTACATTGTTCTAAATTATATTATTAGTAATTTACTAACTTTTTCCCGTAATTTTTGTGAAAATCTGTCTACCAGAACCGTACATTTTATGGTTAAAAAGACATTACTTTTGTTAATCAAATCTATTTTATTTTCGTATACGGCTTAAGCCGCCATTTTGCACATTTTTTGTTGAGATATTCTGTAATGTTTTTTTACTCATGTGCAAATAAATAATTTATAAATAAAACTGTAAAAAATATAAATCTTCCGATTTTCGATATCATGTAAAAATGTAGAAAATGATAGGTCAAGTCCAGTTCAGTAGGATTGATCATTTTAGACCTACAGTTTAAAAAAAGTTAACTTTATAAATTAAAGTCAAATAAAATGGTATATGCTAATAAACGAGTGGGTGCACCAGTATTGTACATAACTAAAGTAAGTTTCTCTCGGAATAAATTTAAAACTTTCTTTTAGCCACACACTTCAAAACTTGGTAAACATCTATTGTTGTGCTTCCTAATGTCGTAAATGCGAAAGTTTGATGCAAGTTTATTACTGTTTCACGCAAACAGCTGAACGGATTTCAATTATCAATTAAAGACACACAGACAGTGTTATCACCAGTTATAATTTAAAAAACTTATATCAAAAGGACGACGACGACAAGAAAGCAACGTCGTTGAACGATCCACATAAAACAAATGACAACAAGTAGCTTACAATTGCAAAGTTTTTACTTAAAACTCTACTATATTCAACTCTACAAAGATTAACATAATAATTACTATATTTTAAAACCTATCAAAATAGTTGAAATAAAAAAATATCGCTGATTTCAAAATTAAAATTATCTTGATCGAATAGACAAGAGACATCACTCAAATATATCGATATAGACAACGCCAACCGTCAAATGTACTAGGAGCGCATAAGAGCAACGCACATTTCGGCTACGATGGCTACGAAATTCTCAATAAAAACTTCTAAACATTATGTAAGAGAGGGATATAACTATCTCGGAGTCTATTACATCGAGCCTCTCTTTCTTTTTACGCCAGTTGACAAGCACTGGGTGAACGAACTTTGAGAGTTTACTGGGCTAAAAGTTGAATGTACCTCCGTTCGCGGACATTACGAACAAGATAGTAACTTTACCATACACTGTAAACGGCATCAACGCTTTATGAGCTGGCTTATATAAGTGCGATTGTATGCGGCCGGTCTGCACCGTAGAGTCGGCAATCGCGTGTTGGAAATATGAAATATCCTCCATTTTGGAATTCATAGTCGAGTTTCTCACGACTACCACTACAGATGCGGGCGCGTTGCGAGACGTATATAATGATAAGAGATGTGTATGTGTGTGTTAGCTGGAGGTTGGTGTAGTCTTGAAAATTATTTCGCGGTCACACAGCGCCGCTGGGTTCACATAACCAGAACCACCTGTCTCTTTTGCTCGCCTGGTTATTTATATCTCGCGCGAGCCTGAACATAATATATGTTACGTAGGAAATATGTAATAATAAATATCTTACATAGTTAATCGATATTAAGGAGCTATTAACTTTTTATGGATAAAATCGATTAGTCGGTACAAAGCTACCGCACCGTGTCGATTTTAGTTTCGAATTATCGATTTTTTGCTTACTTTTAATTGATGAATTAATGTAATTCTATGTGTGTATTGCTATTTATTACCAGATAATATACTACCAGATAGTATAATATGTAAAAGGAACGAAAAGCGTGCTTTTTATCAATAAAGATAAGATAACAACGTCGTAGGTCACTGTCAAATCAACCCCATTATCTACCGAAATAAAGGTCATAGATTCGATCCCTTACTTCTCGTTTATAAAAAGTATATATTTTTGTGTTTAATAATTATATTATTATTAGAAATTTATATTTTAGTGTCTAGTGTCTACTAATCAGTTTTCCTATTATATAAATTCCACTTCTGTGAGAGTCCAGTGATCGTCACACTATTCTGGTCAAGGGCCACATAGGACAATGTGAAGTATCACTGTGGGCCGCACTGCGCACACTAATATACTTGACATTAAAACACGCTCTCGTAGTTCATAATATAGTCGTTACTAAATAATATCACGTTTTTCGTCATAGAACATATAGCAGTTAAAATCAGTTTCTAATGTAAGCTCTTAAAGGCTACTGTAAAAGAAGACATTACGGTTCAAAGTTTCGGTTCAGACAACAAATGGTTGTAGTAAGCGAGAAAATTGCTTACTAAGAGGGTAAAAGGGAGAATGCCTGATTTTGTATGGAAGGTTTTGCAGCACGACCTCAATGTCTTTTGGCAGCGTTCATTCGCTGCTCCTCGCAGCCTGCGGCCCCGGGCCATGGACCTTTTGGCCCAAGGGTAAATACGCCGCTGCGAGGGCCCGGCCGAGAGCCATTCACGGCCACAGTTTGACGACCACGGACCTAAACTATTTATCATTCAAACTCAGAGCAGAGAGGCAACGCTCCAAGAACTCCATTTCCGCATTTGACGAAACCCAGCCTTGCTATAAATTACATTTTATGAACCAGGAAGTTGTACCAAGCTGAAAACTTCTTTGGTGTTTTCGTGAAAAACTAAAACGCGACAGTGGAGTTTGCGGAAAAGTGAGAAAATGCATATTCTTGAAGGTTTCAATTTAATCGTGAGCCAAGCTACACGAGAAAATTGAAGCTGCACTCCTTATGTGACATTTGTGGTTTATCCATTGCGTAACAGAGGAGTGCGCAGTGTTACATGAAAAGGTTACGACAAGCAATGAATAATTCAGAGACAAGCTTAAAGGTTATGATGGAAATTCAAAGGCTTACACAGGCCACTTGGAATAAATTCATGTACTGAAATAATTAAAAATATCACACTACACTACGAATTGTAATTTCAGTCAGGAAAATTACATCTTTATTAATTTTATCTCTATATCATTATTTGTCAGTTCAAAAATCAGAACGAGGAAACAAATGAACTAACCATCGAACTAAACTAGATAACTAGGAAAATGCTTCAGAGGCCGGCCACCAATATATACTAGACGTGTGTTCACGTTCACGAATGAGTCGTTCAATTGGACTAGTTCACTTGCGTCATGTCGTTCATTCATTCATTCAGTTTCAATACAGACATATATTTTGTTCAAGACTATCGCCCGTCCCCGCACGCTCTAAAATGCACAAAATGACTTCAAAAATTAACGAGATAAACCATAAAAAACTAACTATTTTGAGGAAGGAATAGTGAGATATTAATTGAGCTGTTGCCCATTGAAAATAGTGCCCAGTGAACTAGTAACTGACCTTCTGAACTAAAAGAGTGATAAAGATCACCGTAATCAAAGATATAAAGATATATTATATCTTTAGTGATAAATATTGCGCACGCCTAAAATATACATTTATTCTGTTTGCAGAACATAATTTATCAAATCAACACCTAAAATGCCGTATGATATTACACTTGGAAGAAGAATATATATGGAAGGAGCAACAAAACCGAAGCAGAAACATCTGTGTCACAAAACGTCAATGGCAAAAACCCATAAGAGTGAGAGAGCTTCTTCTTTCACTCTTATGGGTTTGTTGTATGGGGCTTAAATCCAATTTTTTCGCTTTTTTCGAAGGTTATCTGCACTTGGTCATCTTTTGGTCAACTTTAAAGACGACGTTGCAATTACGACTTTATTGCAGTGATAATAATAAGTGTTTGCAAGTGGGATAAGGAACGATAAATATTTCTTCTCTTAAATTCAAATTTTTTATTAACACACACACACATAAAAATATATACAAAGACATTATTAAAACATAATTAAATAATATATATCACGTCGATCTGATTCCGTGCTAAATAGAACTTATGTTACGGGTATCAGATAACGGATATAATATATTTTATACTAATAACACTATACAAAATAATAATATTATACATAATTATATTAACACACACCACGCCTATCTAGTCCCTTGCTAAGCTTAACTTGTGTTACGAGTACTAGATATATAGGGTATATATTTTATATTATAACTGGGTATCTAATTATTTATACTATAGTCTATAGTTATTAATCTGAGATATTAAATTTCGAATTTCGAGCTGCATCGGACTGCGTAGCGTGGCGCCGCTCTTGCAACGTGTATCTTATTGTGTAGGGAATAAAGTTTAATTACGAATCGCTATCATAAAATACAGCGCCTCGTCACCTTTCGTTTCGGTGTGACCCTTATATGACATTAGTAAGAAAAAAACACTCTTCACCATCTCTACAATGCGGGCACTAGCCGAATATCAGTAGGTCGATTCTACTACATAAATCTTAAAATAATACAATTTCGACGCAGTCTCGATATGTTCAAACAGCAAAATAGTGTTCACATAAACGTAAAAAAGAAGATTGAATTTTGATTATAATAAATTGAAATTGTAAGTTTAATACGAGATTTGGAATCTCTTTTCAAACGTCTACAAGTAGGGGAAGAGGGCCTATTGTTGACGTTCCCCCCAATTATTGGCCCCAAAGATTTAAAGTACATACTCTATGTTAGCCACCCTTCATTAACTATCAGGGCCGTGCCTGACGGGCGTTCATTGCGTGCACCGCACGCAGGCGGCCGAAATTAAGAGGCGGCCAAATCGTTACAAGTTGTTTACTGGGCAAAAATACATTCGGTTTGTTTTCATTAAGATACGAAGTAAAAACAGTTTCTCTAATCTAATCTATCTAAAAAGAGTTTCTCAGAAATAAGAAATGTATAAAAACTGATTATGTCGTTGTAGTATTTATATACCTAGTCATGCAGCGAATCCGAATTTTTTCGAACATTGCACGAGCGAAGAGCCGAAATAGTTTTTTCAATTGACCGGCGTCGCGTAAGCGGTCTTATTCGTCTTATTAGTCGTATTAGTCTATAGACTAGCGAGGATAAATCGTTTTTTGTGTCCTGTGTGTGATCCGATATTATTAAAGTCTTTAATTTAACACAGGGGTCGGCGCGACCGTGCACGATCGAGCTGATTTTCGAAAAGCTCCGCCTCCCACCACCCCCTTACGTTCTCACTTCCGCGCGATACCTACAAGCCTCCAGAGCCTCAAGAGTGTACTCTTAACGTAGAGTAACGCGGGGCCTTCATATTACGAAAATATTATCAAAATTACAAAAATTTCATTCAATTATTTTAAAGCAAAATCTAAAATTTAAAAATCAATAGTTTAAAATTTAAAACTGAATAATATTTTTGTAATTTTGATAATATTTTCGTAATATGAAGGCCCCGCATTACACTACGTTAAGACTACGCTCTTGAGGCTCTGGAGGCTTGTAGGTATCGCGCGGAAGTGAGAACGTAAGGGGGTGGTGGGAGGCGGAGCTTTTCGAAAATCAGCTCGATCGTGCACGGTCGCGCCGACCCCTGATTTAACGAATAAAAATAAATTGCTTTATTCCTGAAAACTTTTAGTTGTGTGTTCGTGTGGTGAAATTTAATAAAAAGTTTATTTACTCGACAAAGACTGAAAAAGGTAATACAAGCTAAATGTTTGGCAATGAAAATTAAATCGTACAAATTTATTTGTTCCACAGTAATATGGTACGAAATCTTAGAAAAAGTAAATATTATTAGTAAAATGATGCAGACCGTTTCTTGGAATCTTACTTCATGTGCTGAATCTATTAATAATATTTTAATTTTTTTCCAAAGTATTAGAAATGATGAAAATTTCGAAAAGTATTTGAAAATTGCTGATGAATTATGTGAATCACTTGAAATACAACCGGAATTTCCTGTTGAAATTAATCTACGTCGACGCCATAAGCGAAAACAATTTGACTATGAAGGAGATGAGGATATTCAGTTAACTGCTAAAGAAAATTTCAAAATTAATTTTTTCTATGTAATATTGGATACAGCCATTTCATCTGTTACTACCCGATTTGAAACATTATCCAATTTCGAACAGTCTTTCGGATTTTTATATAAATTTGTTGAAATAGGAGAGGACGACATAAAAAAAAGTTGCTTCGACTTTCATAATAAATTCAAGGATGGCGAATCGTGCGACATAAACGGAGCAGAATTATACGAAGAGTTAATTTCATTGAAAATAATTATAAAAGATAGGAAACAACCCGAAGAACTCCTAAAGTATTTGTACAAACACAATTTACAAAATTCATTTCCAAATGTATCTACAAGCTTAAAACTATTATTGACCATGCCTGTATCAGTTGCGTCTGGAGAACGTAGTTTTTCTAAATTGAAAATCATAAAAAATTACCTACGTACTTCCATGACGCAAGAACGTATGAGCAATCTTTCAATTATCGCGATTGAAAGTGAAATTGCTGAATCTTTAAATATTCACGAAGCAATTGACGATTTTGTCAGTAAAAAATCCCGTAGGATTAACTTTTAATATGTACTTTATTTAATAATTGCTTCGTGAAGATTCAGCAATTTCACTTTCAATCGCGATAATTGAAAGATTGAAAGATTTCCCTAATTAACCGGTAACCTAACCGAAATAATTTTATGAAACCGGTTAATTAACCAAAAACCTTTACTATTTTCAATATCAATAAATAATACGTAAGATTTGATTTTTTAAAATCAAATAATTTTAAATTGTCACTGAGCGACACCTAGGATTTTAAATTATCGTATTCCTATGTTCTTTATGTTTGATAATTTTGTCTGTGATTATAATACCAATACCATAATTACTTTTTTTCATGTTATTATTAAAGTAAGTAAATTAATTCTATTTTGTATACCTCCCAAGTTGCAAGTCAGCCCAGATCTGCCATTGGCCACTGAGCTTTGTTATCCTAATATGTTAGTATAGATTTAAGGGTTATTCCTTGTTCTTTATGTTTGATAATTTTGTCTGTGATTATAAAACCAATACCATAATTTTTTTCATGTTATTATTTTTGTTTAAATTTTAAATAAAAAAATGTTTATTTTGTGTATTTTTTTTTCTTAAATTTCATCCAAACATATAAATCTCATAAAACCGGTTTTTAGCCGGTTTTTCTTTTCAGAAACCGGTTTTGGGAACAAAACCAATATTTTTTTTCGTTCTCGATTTCGGTTAACCAAAAACTGATTTTTTTCCCGGTTTGATGCCCTGTGTATAATAATAAACATTAAAAATTAAAGTAGTTTTTTTTAATGTTATCCTGGGGGCGGCCATACAGACTGGCACGCAGGCGGCCATATACCCAGGCACGGCCCTGTTAACTATACACAAATAAATAAGAAAAAAACGTAATTAAGTATCTAGAAGTAGGTATAAATAGATAAATAAGACGAATACGCGACCCGTATTTTATATGATAGGAGGGTAGCCAATAATTGGGGTAGGGGGCCAACAATAGTTTACCCTATCTGGTAAAGTTTTCGTTACAAAAGTAAGCACCGTTACTCTATCGCTTTATGTTTATAAAAAGCTGCAAGTTCCTAATTCACATAGCAACAGGCAACAGCGAGTCAGTGAACTCCAGCAATTAAAACTGCGAATCGTAGTCACTACAGGAAATTAAAAATCATCAGAAAACATTGATGTTTTATTAATGAAGTGGATGAGAATCGACTTTTCAAGGCGACTCAAACGCTTATCAAAATTAAGAGCCCTCCTATTCACAGGCTGTCGCTGTCTCTGCTAGCCGATATGACAAGGACAGCATGTGACTTGAGTGTCACTTAATTTAACTGCCGTTTCAGTGTTCGGCCGTAAGGGATGTTGCCTCATGTACACATTTTTACAAATTATATTTAAAAATTGTTGGATAAACATAAATCTAAAACAAAAGTTATTTTGGTTGACGCGATTAAAAAATGTTACCCATCTCTTTTCCGCAAAATGATTTGTGACGTCTCAATCTATCTATGTATTTAAATAAAAGGCAAAGCTGATTGACTGATGTATCAACGCACAGGCCAATCCCTTAAGGCTTGAAATTTGAAATTTTACTCACGAATTTTTCAAATGACGTAGGCATCCACTAATAAAGGATTTTTCAAAATTAAACCCCTAAGAGGGTAAAATTGGTGAAAGTTTGTATGAAACTTTTTATTCCTTGGACGTAAATGCATGAATTTCGTATGGATTGAGTAGAGAAAAAATAATAAGTTACGTATTTCAGCGTTTACTAAAATTCAGCCCCTAGGTGGGTTAAATGAAAGTTTAAAACCTAATTTCCGCAGGCGAAGCCGCGGGCAAATGCTAGTCGCTAATAATCTACCGCCATACATTGTTTAATGGCAAATGTATGGCGGTAGCACATCGTGACGTCACAGGCTGATATATCGCTCTCTTTCTTATTGTAAATTTAAATTGTTTGATGTCTTTGTTATTTTTTAAGATTTACAAAAATAGCCTTTAGATTAATAATAATAATAATAATATTTATGGACGCTGTTTATCATGTTGTCTAGAATTGAGTAGAAGAAAAATATTTTTTAAGTTAGCATACCTATCTTTAAGGGTAGAATGTCATTTTAAAAAACGTGCGTTTCTAATTTTTAAAATGGGTTTTTTAATGTTTAAAGGTGATGGTCGAAAATTGACACAGAGTCGACAGCAATAAAATTGCTACCAATTTGATCACTTTACATAACTTCTCTACCCTGGGTCTTTCAGCGCTGCCCCTTTGGTAACAGCAAATATGATTTAAAGTGAAAATGGCGAAATTTACTGTTGGCGATACTGGGGTTGTTTTTGTATGGATTTTGGATGTCATGTCATGACATGTCCTTTATACAAGATAGTAGTTAATAAGTAATCCACAGCACACCTTGGGAAGTGCAGCGTGGAGATTTGAGGAAACCTTCCTTACACCTTCCTTCTTCACATTAAATAGAGATTATCTCATTCGAAGGGATACATCACAAACATGAAGAGATATGTTGGAAGTTATAATAGGAATAAGTGGCTGACGATAAGCAAATCTCACAGAAGATTATTTTTTTTAACATTATTTAGTATCTAAATTACTAAGTACTCATGTATTAATAATACTTTGCAACACCAAGAACCAAAACATCATAATTCAAAATCTTCTCTTCTAATAATTTTAGAAACAAATATGCAATAAATAGAAATTTACGTGTGTTTACTGTTTATACGAATTTGTTTATCTAACGGTCAACGGCCGGGAATCGAACCCGTTTATACGATTCGAGGTCAAAAAACTAACTTACGAAAATAATAAAATTCTAGACGAGCGGTAAAGGCATGCGTGAGCTTCGTTTGTATACTCAGGTTCTGTTTAGTTTGACTTAACACCTAAGTAAATAAAAAAAAAAAAAGTATATTAGTAAATAACTTCGAATATTCTTCACGACGTTCATCTATTACTTTGGTAGGTTTTGTTAGAACTCGTGTTATGTACATCACAAAATGGTTAGACTAAAAAATTTTATAGCGGCCTTAGAAATCGTACAAATCATAATAATATGTTTTCATTATAAGTCAATTTTGACGACCTGTGTAGCTGTGGTTAGCGCGTCGGCACTTAAGCCGGAGCTGAGGTCGAGGATTGTATGTGTATTAAATATATAATAATAATAATAAATAATAATAATACTATGGACGCTTCACACCACGTCAATCTAGCCCCGTGCTAAGTATCCGAAGAACTCGTGTTACAGGTACCAGAAAACGGGAAGTATATTTAATACTTTTATACTATACATATATTTAAGATTTTTATTATATTATACACATATTTAATACTCATCCATGACCCAGGGACACAGAAAAACTTTTTGTTCCTTCGGCGGGATTCGAACCCGCGACCCCCGGCTTGAGCACCAACGCGCTGAACCACTGAGCCATAAAGCTTGTCTAATATGTATACTTATAGTCTCATAGATGTATTAAAAAGAGGTGTAGAGTGTAATAAAAATCTTAAATATGTGTATAGTGTGTGTGTAGTATAATTCCGTTGTCTACCAGACATGTGGTACAAGTTCTTCGGATACTTAGTACAGGACCAGATTGACGTGGTGTGGAAGCGTCCATAGATATTATTATATTAATATTATTATTTATCATTCGTCATATTTCAGCACAACTATACTTAATAATAACCTAACCAAGAGCATGTCAGGACATGTCTAAGGAGGGTTCCGTAACTATCAACGCGCAATAGGTTTTCTTTGAATAACTTCAAAAGTTAGTGTCCGATTTCGCTCAAAATAATTTTTCAAAAGAGTTTTTAGCATGATCTATCAGCATGAAAACTTAAACCACTTTGGAGGCCGATTACTCGACAATGGTTAACTTTGTAAAAAAGTCATTTATGAAACTTTGCCTTTATTACAAAATACCTATTCAACGATATCCCAATGCGGTAGAATTAAAAAAATAATTCATCCCCACTTCACATGTATAGAGAGCCACCCCTTAAATATAAAATTATTATTATTAGGTATTTTATGATGCCAAATTCTAAATCTATACACAGTCTATGACTATACCAAATTTCATACATTTATATTCATAAGTACCGACGGTAGAAGTGTGGACAGACAGACAGAGAGTATTACAGAACCCTAATAACTGAAAATTATCTTAGTCTTCTGAAAATGGCATAGGAAAATATTGATTAAAAAATCTATGTATCAATAACTACAGTTTTATATAAAACTGCAACCCAACTACGTAAATTATATAGCCTATATTACCCAGGCTATTATTACGAATCTATTAACACCCCATTTATTAAAATCGGACCAATAGTTTAGGCGCTACGGTTATACATAGACTGCCAAAATCATTACCCTTCCTTTTGGCTTCGCCGAACTCGGGTAAAAAAGACTAACAATATGTATGAAGATACGAGCAATTCGTAGCTTTATAGAGTACCTAGTACATATCGTTATGGTGTCTGCAGTGTGATGATGATGGTTAATTCCAATTTCCAATTTTGATACTATTCTCAATACTTACAGCAACAAGATAAGAAAATCACGTTTCTTTAACTTTTGTAACGCGACCGCTGAACTCTACATAGCATTGCTTATGAAACAACATATTATTTAAATTTTTAATTACGATGCTTATAAGATAACGCAATCGTCGGGGTAATTTTATGATTTAAAGCAATCCCACTGTTGGGCTTCAAGTTAACATCTGTAACTCTACATAATTACAAAATAATAAAACTGACAATAATAAATAATATTAACCATCTCTGTCAATAATATTTACGACAATTTATTATAACATCATGAAATCTCAACTCAAAACAAACACAACAATGCACAACATTTTCCTACAATGGAATGTTATCTGAATCTAACCTCCTCCATTTTCATGTGTTCCTTTCCGCGTGCGATAGTGCAATCATCTCCTGACGCGGATGCTGAGAGATGAGCGAATATTGTTATCAACCTCCTGTATACTGATGCGCTCCTAGTACTGTCCGCATCTCAGATAGCTGTGGCTACGCGATAATGCCTGAATACATTCGCAAAACAAACAAGGTTTTTTTCGAATGGCAATAATTTCTAATTATTCTTTAAACGCTACAAGAAACCTTCATGGAGTTTATGATTTATGTAATAAATAGCTACAGTAGAATCAATATTAGTGCCAAGATATTTAGTATAGGTTAATAGTTTTATGGTTGCTCGCATCACCCGCTTTTAACTTAAATAGGTAGTAGTAAAAAGTCTGCGATGAAAGTAATTCAATAGAGCACTAAATTTGTAAAACTGATGTTGTAGAAAGGTTTTGACTGCTATATAAATATTAGAATGTAGATAAATTAATTAAACAGCAAAGTTCGACAATGGTTAAACAAAAAAATATAATATCTGATACCCTTTAGTTTGTGTTAGAAAAGTGTGTTACCAACTGTGATAGGTACCAACCATGATATTGTGGCGGACCAATTGGCGCCACAATCCTGAATCGTGCTATCGAAGTTTTCTAAGATCGGCGGTATAATACAACATCTGAAATTCATACAAGTGGGCTTCGGCCTGACCGAGCATAGCACCTCGCTCGGTCGGAGATCTCCCTTTGGGGCTTGCCACCATACTCCCACATTGGTGACCTCGACGTGATCTGAACACGCAACCTTCTGATGAACTGGTGACCTCTCCGACGTTGAAGAATACTCAGAACGAAGAAATAGTGTCTGAAGAACAAAGGAACGATCAAGAAATCAAGACTCCAGCTGAAGTCAGCAGTGATGTCAGCGCAGTCCCTGTACAATCAAGAATGTTGCCGTTTTAGAGAGAACATCCCCGTGCATGGTTCCTGCATTTTGAAGCCGTCGTCGACCGAAAAGAATCGAAACACCCTAAAAACATGGAGGAATAGAAAAACTCAGTTCAATGACATTGGGCGTTTGTTACCCGCCTTTTAAAAAAGTCACGACCACAAACCAAAATACTATTAGATTGTACAATTTTCATTTTCCTTAATCATTTTAATTCAGATTTATTGAGATATGCAGATGATTAATTAATTGTTAATCATATTATTTAAAATTAATTTATTGAGTCAAAATATAACAGAATTTACCCCACCTCCTGCAGATATGCAACCTATGCCCATGCCGTTGTTATCCAGATACTATTACGCTTACATCTGACCTAATCTTATCTTTGCTCGCCGTGCGTTATCTTTTAACAGACATTGGGATTTTTTATGGAACAATTGAATGTCTGTTAAACTTTCCGCAGATTTTGAGATTGAACCTGCTGTGGGGTCATCTTGACCGTGTATACGCGGGAGCTGCATGCTGCAGCAGCGTTTTCTCTACTTTCTACTCACTTTCACTCGCCAGTCACCTGAGCCTCTGACTCACTAGGGCTGTTGACCACGGGCTTTTATTTTATATTTATTTCTTCTTACCTCTTACCTTACCATAGTATAACACAGCAGTAACAGCAACGGT
This sequence comes from Phengaris alcon alcon, assembly GCA_037179445.1. Classification (NCBI taxonomy): domain Eukaryota; kingdom Metazoa; phylum Arthropoda; class Insecta; order Lepidoptera; family Lycaenidae; genus Phengaris; species Phengaris alcon. The sequence goes on from JAYRCH010000097.1 coordinate 3,409,901, forward strand.
TCTCACCAGTCACCTATGTCCTCTTCGCTGACCTGAAACTACATAACTATATTTTTTTATAAAACTATAACCCGATATGTAAATTATTTAGCCTATGTTACCGGGGCTATTATTACGAATCTATTGACACCTAATATATTAAAATTGAATCATTAGTTTATGCGCTACGGTGTAATAAACATACATATATAGACTGCCAAAATCATTACCCTTTTGGCTTCGCCGTAGTCGGGTAAAAACGTAGGTAACACAGGGGATACTTGATCCCCCTCTTTGTTTTTAAACCTAATTTACTTAATAATTAGGTTCTATTTGAAAAATGTTGGCACTGGAATTTATTTGGAGCCCAAGTCTCGTATTCAACTTAGACTTTAAATTAACTTTCAATGAATTATAAATGGATCGTCTTGATATCATAAACTGATTTTTGGAGATAGGACCAATCATACCGCGTTAAACGTTGGTTTGACGTTTATGAGAATACCATTTTGCCGCTGTGGGTCGCTGTGGGTCATATCGAGACTGCATCGAAACTGTATTATTGTAAGATTTAATGAGCAGAATTGACATACAGGCCGCTGACCGCCAGCAAAATATCTGTGAAAAATACTAAATTATTTACTAAAAGTAAAAAAAGGGATTGTACCAAGTTTCCGATTGATGAGGGAGAATTGATCCCCTTACAATTATCTACTTTATTGTTTATACAATAAACTACTAAACTGTAACTAAACAATTATTTAGGGCTTATGTATGACCGGCTACGTGTCTTCTATTTGCTTATTAGTTTTATTAAAACATTATGTTGCAGTTGGCAACCCTAGCTTTGTTTACTAAATCGACATAAAAATCTAGAACAATCTAGATGGCGTTCGTCATGCGCTACTTTTGTTGGTTATTTTTATTGTTTTTTGTATTTTATTATAGCGTGGGAGCCATATTTTGGCACGAATAGTCGACGGGAAAAATACAACTGCCTAATAGAAAACCGGAGTCAAATACCATCTTCATTGTGTTAGCCGAGAGAGTGAGGGTACCCAAGGTGATCCATAAGGAGGGTGGAAGTTATTGTGGTGTCCATGACACTCATAAGTCGCATCACTTGGGACGCTGCGGAAATCGCTTACCATGAAAATCAAAATAAATCCTTAGGGTCACTTACGCAGATCTGGGTTAAAGTTAACCCTGGCTGTAAATATTATGGCTTCTCTTTCATAAATACGAAGAACGAAAGAGATAACAATGTGATATTTAAATATTTCTGTTAACAGAGGGTTATATTTAAGCCGCAACACAACACAAGTGGGCATTAGTGTTACAAAGATCTTTATGCAGATGTGTCGTACGTGTCGTAGGATAATAATTGGAAAATTAGGATGTTTGCGAAAATCCTAGGATCATTGCAAAAGAGACTATTTGATTCTGAGATACACCATCTGTTAACAATTGTATAATAACAATTTTCAGGTCTCATCTTCGCAAAAAACTATATTAGAAATATGGTTACCTTGATTACCTACTGATATGCTATTGCAAAGAGTGTATTTAGAGTATCTTTATTCAGATTGTTAAAAAATCAGCAAGATGCAATGATTCTAGGATTTTCGCAAAGATCCTAATTTTTCAATTATCCTACAATATACACACTGCCTTGGTGTAAGATTGGTCCCACCAAAATCTCACTGGGTAGTTAGTTAGGTACTCTACTTCCAAATTCTACGTTTAGTTTTCTAATGTCTACAATTTCTATGGCATCATTTAAAACAACATCAAAACACTTTCATTTTCCTCATTTCACTTAAACTAGGCTTAAAATTAACTACCGAACAATGCACTTGTAAGGTGACCGACTTTTTCTGTACACCTACCCTGTTCAAGGTAATTTGATATTTGTTTGAAAAAGGAATTGGACTTTCTTAGACTTTCCATTTCTACGGTGATTCTTGCATGTTTGGAGCCACGCTTTCGTCTTTTTCTATTAAGTTTGTTAGAATGTATAATGTTTGTTACTCATTGTCGGTGAAATACCATAAATGAAAAGGCTAAAGACGATATAGGTACAGGAACCCTCTTAACACAATGTACGGTTTCCGTAGAATAGATTTTTGTGAGCAAACAAAATTGCAATAAAGGTAAAGAATCTACCAATATTATATTATGTAAATATAATATTTACCAGAACCTCACCTACGCAACAATTTTCTCATCTAGAGGTCGCCATGTAGTCGAAATTCGCCCATAATAATTCATATAATTTTTAAGATTGAACTTTTTATGGGTTCTTTTGCCTCTTTTATAGTTTTTTTTTTTATATTTATAAATGTTGTGACAGATTAACATTTGAGAGTTTTGCCGGGGAGTTCAATGGGTGACGTTGTGGATTTTGTATGGTTTTCATAAATTTGTGTTATTTCGGTACTTAATATGTAGTATTGGTAGAATATTAACCATTAAAAATATTCGTAAACGTGCACAAGTGTAGGCAAGTGGTACAACTTCAAAAACGTGTTATTTTGTGTTCCCTCCAAAACTCCCTAGAAACTTTCAGTAAAGCTTCTACCACTTTACTGAATCGACTGACTTAAAATCGTTGACTGCACTAACTACCTATTTGAACTTTGACTAGACTTTAGGCTTGACGATTTAGGAATACGGTGTTAAAAATTGAAACGAAAATTCTATTTCCCGCCTTTTTAACTTGACACTGGCAAATGATTTTAAGCCGACGCCATATATTTAAAGAAAAAAAAATTGACATTTGACAAACGTCAACGTGTAACAAAATTGTATCTATGAAACGCACGATAGTGTGTGATAATAATGTGAGGTATTGTTATTTTATTAATTTTAAGTATTTCTAAGCATTATATTTAAACAATTAATAGCTTTCTGCACACCTTACGCCACATAAACTGTAACTCTGCCCAATTACATATTCCTCCGTTCGTATAATTCTCGTAAAACTCTACTGAAAGTTTTTGCTTTACATATTAATATTATAATAATTCCTTAAAAACCATGATAAATAGTTTTTAAACAAAAACTATATAAATGTTGATTCCAATTTCAAAGATTTTATTCAGGCGTCAAGTTATCTTGCACGCACTGGCCAGCAATAAAAGAGAAATAAAACCGTCAAGATCATGGCCACTTTCACTGTTTTCTCCGACCTGGTTACCGACGACCTTCAGGATTACTTTCGTCTACGGAGAAAGTATAGGATTAGGGTCAAGGGAATATTGGGAGACGTTTATGAGGTTCGTGACGTCTTTGATGACGCGTGTGTAACGTCACATATTCGTACAGTTTTTGAGTTTTTTACACCGTACGTCCAAAGGTTTTGCAGTATTACTGTCAAGTGTAAACCATAGATGTATTATATTAAAAACTCTTTAATGAATATGTTCGATAAATTTTAGGTAATGGTTTGAAAATATGAACCGTATATTCTGGCAACTCTGACATTTTGTACCGAAAGAAAAGGGAAATGTGTCGTATCCACGGGAACCATTCATTTATCTTTTTCTCATAAAAATGTTATTGCAATTCCAATGTCTCGCTGAAACTCGAAAACGGTTGGACCGATTTGGCTAATTTTGGTCTTGAAATGATTTTGAGTTTGATGAGTTTTGTTGTGGATGAAGGATTTGATTGGTTTGATTGAAACGACGATTGAATTTTTTCATACTTACACTCATAGACGTAGGTATATATAATATATACCTACGTCTATGAGTGAGACGAGGCATGTTGAGGTAAATATTGTCTCCAGTTAAATGGCCCCACTTTTTGAGATTTTTGGGGCTATTTTGACATTTGAAGTATGTTAAAACAAGATGGCTGTCATTTGAAGTAGATATGGTGAAAACCAAGATTGCGTAACTTTTTCTTGTATGAAGATTTGTTTTGTCATATTATGTACGTCATAGCCCATCTTGAGTTTTTAAATCTTTGCTTTCACTCTGTTCAATTTGTCACTTATCTGTCTAATATTTATAATAGGTGCGATTAGTTTACCTTTTTGGTTATTTATTTATTCCAGTTCATTTTTTTTTAATCTTTATTTAAAAGCTCTTCATGATATGATTATGTCAGCCTTGCCAGTTCATTGTTAAGAAAGAACAACGTGTATCGGGACAGCTAGTCTGGGATAAAGTTATGTATCAAAATATCCTTTAAATTCGTTCAGTGGTTTTTGCGAAAAGTGGAAATAACCATACATCACAGATATTGTCTGAAATCTGCACAAACTTTGGGACTTATAGTAGAGTTTATTGCTATGCTTTCTGAATGGGATTTTTTTATTGGCTTTTCGAAAAATAAGTACTTAAAAAGCCAGGAAATATTGTCTTTGCAATGGCATATCTACGATCAACCGTTGACGAAATACAGTAATCACAAAATTGAGATCGTTGGAGAGCATTAAAAATGCTTTAGGCAAAAAATGATGAACGAGTGACGTCACAACTGTTGAAAATATATAAAGATAAATACAAAATTAATTTTATATAACTTAAATACTGCGTTTATGTAAATCATTGTAATAACAAAAAATTACACAAATACCACCTCAGAAATTTTCGTTTTTCTATCATAATAAAAACCTCGTTTTTTGTAATGCTTTGCTAGTCCTGTAACTTTTTAATTTAGCATCTGATTACTGTACTTGTTACATTTTTCGGTCCATATTTATGTTGCTTTCGGAATATATAAGAATTTTGTGCTGATTTAAAACAAATGCATGTTCGCTGTTGTGATTGTGAGTGTGTGAGAATCATTGTTTTAGCGTCTATTCCTTCCAGCAGCTTGATAGCAAAAGCGTTAATAAGTATACCGTAATATTTCTCCAGGCGTAAATTATTTTTTGCACAGTTCTTCTATATAATAATTAATGGGGCCATGTTCGCGGTAAAATGGTAAAAGGAAAAGAGGTAGGCAGCAAAATAGATGGGATGACGATATAAGGAAAGTGGCAGGAGTAATGTGGAACAGAGTGGCAGAAGACAGAATAGAATGGAAACGGTTGGAGGAGGCCTTTGCCGATTGTCAAACAGATAATCAATTAATAAAGAAGGTGCAAGTACTAGAATAATTTATATTATTATGTTTTAATTTTTATGTTGATTTTGGAATATTGTTATTATAATAAGTTAATCTGAACAAAGGCTATAATATTATTATTAAGTTCGCGGTAAACGAAGATAAGTTCACAGCAGTGCGGACGTAAATTATCAGTAATGATGTTAACAGAGTAGCTAGTGTAGCCACCGTCTAATTAAAATTAACAGATTATTTTTTATGAACATTACCTGCTGGCAATATTAAAAGGCGGCAAAAGTGATAATCTGGTTACCGCCATATTATCGTCATTTTGCCGGCAGGGACATAATTAAACTGTCTCGCTGAATTTGTGAGTTTTTGTGAAAGTTCGAGAAAACGTTCAAAGGGCGGGAATTCATAGTGAAAGTTTATGTATACGAAATTACGTTTTATGATGTATGTAGAGATTTCCAATGTAACTATGGGAAATGGCTTAAGTTGGAGCTGCGTGATTCAAATTGTGATGCTCTATCCACACCTCACGCGCGAATCGCACGCGAAGCAATACACATTTTTCACGTCATTTTCGCGGAGCGGACTTTATACAGTAGTTTAACATTATCTTACTATGTTTCTACTTTGATCCTAAAGCAAAAATAACAATTAGCAGTTTTACTACTGTGTATTTATTACTTACTTATGCATGCAGTTACGAGAGTAAAGGAAGAGAGAGTGCTAATGACAGTTATGTATTGCGCACACACTTGGCACTATAAAAATAACTTCTACGTGGCTGGCCTAGTTTCAATGATACCTGCCACCATCACTGAAATATATTATGATTATAAATCATGATGATGATATCAAAATAACGGAGTTCCTATGACGACCTTCCGACTCCATCATCACATCCTGAATACTAGGCACATACATACATAGAGGCTAAATACTCGTCGGGACCAATCATACGAGCCCAAACTCGATTGGGTTGCATCGTTTTATTGCGGAGTTCTGACGGCGACCTTCTAGCTCCAGCATCAGAACAGCTCCATGTCACCATAATGTTGCGATATAATATAATGCGTCATGCGATATACATAACTAGCATTTGCACGGCATATACATAACTAGCAAATTAGGTTTTAAACTTGCATCCTCCTAGGGGCTGAATTTTAGAAAACTCTGAAATTCGTACCTTACTCGTTATTGTATCTGTAATTAATTCATACGAAATATCATGCAAATAATATGTCCAAGGAATAAAAATTTTCATACAAACTTTTATCACCTTTTTACCCCCTTGGGGGTTGACTTTTCAAAAATCCTTCCTTATTGGATGCATACGTCACATGAGAAATACGTGTGTAAATTTTCAAATTTCTAACCTTAAGGGTTTAGCCTGTGCGTTGATACATCATTAATCAGCTTTGCCTTTTATATATAGATACCTACATATGCATGTAACATTTTAGCTCAATGGGAAGCCGGAAAGTGGGTCAAACCTTACTTGCAAGATTTGGTTACACGCAAGGGGACAAATCCCTCCACGTACCCAAGGCCCTCGCAACCGATCGTGGTTATATGGGCCGACACACCATACAGACTGTCGTGGGTCCTTCCCTTCAGGTGCACAACTCTTGATTCCCTACAAGCCTAAAAGTTTTTAATGTGTTTACAAACAAATACAACATAAGTTACGACTTCGGTGTCTTCCGATTTAGAGTCTAATCATTATCGCAATATTATTTCTCATCTTTAGATTATATCAATAATTATTAATCTGTTTCCGCTGTGGTCAGACGTGGCCCAAATAGAAAGCTTGCTCACGTACCGATTTGGTCTGGAGCAGACCATTATGACAGCACGACACTCGTGTGTTTGATTTTCAGGTGTATTGTATTCGCACAGAGTTATATTTACAGAGCATTCCGATTTTTGTGCAGTGTTCCAACTCTCACAAATATTTCTCCTAATACTTAAATAAACTGATACACAATTAATGAAAGAAAGGGTCTGTAATATTATTCTGTCCTTTGAACATTAAAATATACTTCCAAAAGTTTATTTTCTTTTTCTTTAGGTTGACTTTTCAAGTCGCTTGCAGCTTAATTTAATTAAAAGCAACCTCTAAAAACCTAAAAAACCTCCCCCTAGAGGATTTTTTCCCTAATTTTAAGTAGAAACTCCTAAATTGGCAACCAAACTGGTCTGCTCCGGACCAAATCCGTACGTGTGTTAAATGTTTAGTGGCCCACATTTGACGTAAAGTTCAATAAGAAATCAATCAGTGGGCGCGCCGTGCTTTCTCGCACTTTCACTGATGAAGGTCGCCTCTCGCCCCGGTCGTTGTACCGCGAATTTGCCGATCACCAACCGCCATCTTAGAAACTACCGAAAAGCCTAGAATCAGTACTACTAGTAATCAGAATCAGTAGTAGGTACAAATATTAGTGTATTGGAGTGGATTTTTAAGGAATAGAGCAAACGTGTAAACTAATCGCCTGGTAAGCGATTACCGGTGAGTGCTGACTGTTGACACTCCCAAAACCAGCGGAGGTATCGTCAAGTGTCGGCTACACACCATGTGTGCACTTTGATGGCACTAAGCCTGGTACTATAGTACGATCCGGAATCCGGCGAGCCCGGGAAAATTCAGAGCACTGAAAATAGAACTCTGCACTAATACAATAGAGTCGAAAATGTAAGTATCGTGGCGATAAGTTAACCCTAGCTAGGGGAAACTGTTTTACCATCACTGAAAGTTAAATATTCTTACCATTTTGTTTAATCTACTAGGCTTTATCGTTAGGGTAAAAAAATTGAATACCCATTAAAGTAACGGACTATTTATTATTATTGGCTAACATACTTAATACAATATTTTATTATTTTCATATTTCACTGTTGACTGGTAAGTTAAAAATTGAATAAAGCCTTTAAAACCGGGTGATAATAAACATTATTTTTTAATTATATAAAAAGATTTGTTACTTTTTAAATAATGTATTTCATAATAAGTATTTGCAACACTCAGTGAAAATCTTAAATGACTTTATGCCATAGATGATAAGTATTGTCTCAGTAGTAATACTTTAACATCTATGATTACTTGCTCTATGCGTAGCCACGGTTTTGAAATTATTGACGTATGTAAATTGGAGATGTGCCAACTCGGAAAAAACACGACTCATGTTCACTCGAGTTGAAATACAAGTAACTGGTATTAAATTCAAGTTACAAAACTCGAGTTAGCAGGAAGAAACTGTGTACTATGATTTGCTTCAAAGCACTTTTTGAAATAGTATATTTTGTCATTCCATCTATTTCTCTTTTAAACCGACTTCTAAAAAAGTGGCGGTTATATTATCAAATCAATTTATTCAGACACACATACATATATATACAAGAGAAATATACATAATTATATAATATTTATCACGTCAATCCGAACCCGTGCTAAGTTGAACTTGTGTTACGGATATCAGACAATGGATATATTAGGTCTTTACCTATGAAATTGCCGTTTTGTATGAAAAAATTTAAACGAATTTTTTTCATGTATTTTTTATTTGTATTAATCGAAGTAATCACTCATGCAATCAATGCATCTTTGCCAACGCAGTGGCAGTTTATTGATGCCCTTCTTAAAGAAATCAGCTGGACGGGAGGCAACAAATTCTTCAAAGGCATTTTGTACTGCCTCTCGGGTATTGAATTTTTTTCCCGCCAAGAAGTTATCCAAATTCTGGAAAAAGTAGTAGTCTGTAGGCGCAAGGTCTGGTGAGTAGAGCTTCCAACCCCAGTTCTTGCAACTTGGAGACCGTCTGCTGTGCAGTATGAGGCCGCGCGTTGTCGTGCAGGAGCAGCGGAGACGAGCGATTGACCAATGCTGGTTGGAGATGTGCCAGCTTCTCCATCATTGTGTTCAGTTCTTCACAGTACACATCTGCAGTAATGCTCACCCCGTTTGGTAAGAAGCTGTGAATGATGAATCACACCGGCGCTAGACCACCAAACAGTGACCATCACTTTTCTAGGGGTAAGTTTTCGTTTAGGGCATTGTTACCTAAACACTGAACCAGGATCCAACCAACTTGCTGAGCGCTTGCGGTTATCAAACAGAATCCATTTTTCATCGCAGGTAACAATGCGGTTCAAAATTCCTTCATTTGTGTGTCTGTTGAGCAGTGCAAGGCACGTCTCGACGCGTACTTCGCGCTGGCGATCATTGAGTTCGTGGGGCACCCATTTGTCAAGCTTTTTTACCTTGCCAATTTGACGCAAATGGACCAATATTGTTTTGACGCTAACGTTGAAAGCTGCTGCTAATTCAGCCGTAGATAGTGTATCATCAGCTTCCACAATCGCCTTTAATTCGTCATTGTTGACCAAAGTCTTCGGACGACCGCGACGTTCATTTTTCAGGTCGAAATTTCCAGAACGGAGCGAGCAAACCAATAACAGGTGGTGCGTTGGTTTGTAGTGTTAGCTCCGTAAACGTCGTTGATGTTGCGTGCCGCTTGTGCCGCGTTGCTGCCACGGCGGTACTCATATTCCATAAATACTCGAATTTTTAACGTATCCATGATGACGAAAAATATTGAAATACGATGAAAATGTAACACTAATCAATAAACAAATGAACACTTTTGGAAAAAGAATTCTGTTTTTTAAATAAAATTAATTTGAAATTAGAATTCTTAGCCAAACAAAAATTATTTTGATTTGAAATGGCCAGTACTGCAGAACAGCAATTTCATAGGTAAAGACCTATATACATACATATTACTATTCAATTTCTATTCCAGTTTTCAAGATGGGTAAAACAAATCCAGAAATGTGTAAACACTATTACAATCGAAAGAAAGCTGCCAAGGAAGCTGAAAAAATTCGGCAAGGCTTGTCAGTACAAAAACCAATAAAAAAAACAGATGCAAAACGTTCTCGTGCTTATAGGCTGCTTTTACAAGTAAACGAATCATCCGTGACTGATATTTTATCTATCCCGTCAACTTCAAATTCACGAATAAGGACTTTCGGAAGTTGACGGGATAGATAAAATATCAGTCACGGATGATTCGTTTGACTATCCTTCTGCAGTCCTTTTATTATTTTATTGTAATTAATTATTTGCATGCAATTAAATATTGTTTTTTAATGATGCCAAAGAAGTTTAACTTATTTTATTTTTTCAATAATTCATTATGCATATCACTGATAGTGGACTCCAATCTATTCAATCGACCTCGCATTTCGATCGATCCCTAGCCACGAAAGCTGGTATGGCCCGTAGACCCGTCTACTTTAACAGGGTGATGATAATTGATATCCTGCAAGCTTCTTTCGTCACCATCTTTGCGTCGCGATGGCATCTGCATCTTTTTACCGAGCGCCTCGTACAGCATCAGCTTTCAAACAACACACTACAAATCTCCTCATTGCTGAATGTGGACATGCATAGCTGCATGATGCTGTCTTCGTCCACGGCGTTGATGGCTTGTTGGATAAACGCCAGCAACTCGTTGACTACGAGCGCCATGGTGACGCTTAGCGGCTGACAGCCACACGATTCTTTTTCCCTTTTTTTTTGTCGTGTGTCGTAACGCCGAACGCGTCCGTTCACCAGTGCTCAACGCATGACGACTCTGACGTTATGTCCGGCTGTGGATCTTTTTGTATGTTCAACTATTACTCCCCCTTTTTAACCGACTTCCAAAAAAAGGAGGCGGTTATACGTTCGGCTGTGTGTATTTTTTTTATTGTTCAACGATAACTCCGCCGTCTGTTGACTGATTTTCAAAAATATTTTTTTGATGTTAAGGGTATAATCCCAAATTGGTCCCGTTGTCACCAAAGTGGTGACCTGATGATGGGATCCATGAGGAATCGAGGTAAATCCTCAAAATTTATATGGACACATATAGTGATTTTGACTTTTCCTGAAGTAACCCAAGCATATGCTACCAAAAAGTAAGATTTTGCACCAAGGTGTACCCTGGATCTAAAAGTACTGAACAGAACTTCTGACTCCATAATTATTATAGATACATGTTTGGGGATTTCGGCGTTGTTTAAAGAACTACAAGGATATACCACTATGTCAATTAGAGTAATCATCATAAAATAATATTACCGCTTTATGACACTGGCCAGCTGAGGTTATTGACCTCACAGCTGATTTCAACATAATTTTAATAATATCAATTCAATCAATTGAAATCAGCTGCGTGAGGTCAATTTTTAACACCCAAGACTCATTTAAATATTTTCTTCGAATTTCTATTTTAACTCTTAACCAAAACTTTTTTACTTATGCAGTAAATCAGGTCCCCAAAGTTTCTGTAACTGGAACGAATTTCCTTATATAGGCCGATGCGGAGGGGTACCCTAGCCGGGAAAAAACGTCCGTAACACAAGATTTTTATGTATAGTATTAATTATTTTCTTTATACCTCAAATAGAACTTAAAATTTATATTTTATAATAAGGAACTTCGTTCCTATCCGGTGTCCCACGACAACACACGGCTTTTTTTTAAGCAACCCAAGCAAATGCTACCAATAAAGTAATCATCATCATCACCACCACCATCACACTATACATCATCACATAATGATGATTTATTAGGTACTTCTCATAGTATTTTACACCGACACGGATAGATATCCGTGTCGGTGTAAAATACTATGAGAAGAAGTGGTGTGAATCTTGAAATTATCTGCCATTTATAGACCGATTTTCAAAATTTTCGTTTGATGTAATGGGTATAATCCGAAGTTGGTCCCGTTGTCACCACCTCCTCAGCAAGCAGCACCAAAGTGGTGACCTAATGATGGCATCCATAAGGCATCGAGAGAACTCCTCGAAATTTATATGGACACATATAGTGATTTTGACTTTTTCTGAAGTAATCCAAGCATATGCTACCAAAAAGTAAGATTTTGCACCAAGGTATAGCCTGGATCCAAAAGCACTGAACAGAACTCCTCAGTCTAAAGACTGACTTTAAAAAACTTTTAAAATATACGCGTTTGGAAAGTTCGACATTGTTTCGGTTTAAAGATCTTTATTTCCCATTAGGACAATAGTCACTTACATGAGATTGTTTTTTTAAGGAACTGCAAGCATATATATGTAACTTACAATAATCATCATCATCATCTTATATACAATACCTAATAAAGCTTGGTGCGTGTTCAAATTATACATTCGGTACTTTGTTTTAAAATTTCTTAAAATATGTTAATAATAATATAACAAATATGACTCAAAAGGGGAAAAATATTACTTTTAAAAACATATACACAAAAAAGTATAAAATAAATAGGTATTATTTTCTAAATAATTCCCCTTTTCAATTCGGCTAAAATTTTAACTACACAATCTTAATAATCAAAATTTTTAACTATTTAATTGTGTAGAGAAATAGTTAAATTTTAGTCTAGTTAGCCTTAGTACCGGTGCTGGATTTAATTTTGCATAAAAATAATAATCACTTAAATCGTTCACTCATTTACCGCCAGCCCAAACACGAGATAAAGAAAATTCAACTCGAGTTAATGCGAACTAAGGAGTTTTGCCGGGGAGTTCAATGAGTGATGTTGTGGAATTTGTAAAATTTCATAAATTTGTGTTATTTCGGTTCATGTCTAATATTGGTAGAATATAAACCATTAAATATTCGTTATCGTGCACAAGTGTGGGCAAGTGGTACAACTTCTAAAAACGTGCTATTTTGTGTTTCCCGCCAAAAACTCCCTAGGAACTTTCAGTAAAGCTTCTACCACTTTACTGAATCGACTGATATGACTCATAGACTATACTGACTATATATTTGGACTTTGACTAGACTTGAGACTTGACGATATAGGAATACGGTGTTGAAAATTGAAACGAAAGTTCTATTTCCCGCCTTTTTAACTTGACACTGGCAAATGGTTATAAGCCGATGCTATGTATAAAAAAAAAAAATTGCGAACTAAGGACAACCGACTCTCGAGTTGGTAAACCGAGTTGACATATCTCTAACGTAAATGTCAAATTGTCATAGCGAATGTAGGGAAATATCTGACATCGTTCAAAATTTTACCTTTAGAATAGTGTACAGCGGCAAAATGAACAAAAAGTACTGTAATTATTTAATATTCTCCCTGCTAATTTGTCCCATACTTGCAGAATGGAACACACGGGACTATGTGCGCAGGGAACATTCTCTAACAAAACCATATCAGGGTGAGTGACCTGTTCCAATGACTATACCTACAAAATTACTTAAATACATAAACTACATGATCAATTTACAGGCAGTGGAATGTCCGTGCCGTACTGGGACTTCCTAGGTAGTACAATCGTCACGTCCAATTATGTTCGTCTCACCCCAGACTTGCAATCTAAAGCCGGAGCTATTTGGAACACAGTGGTAAGCCAAACACGCCTTTTTGCACTTACAATTAAAAACCAAACCTATAAATACGCATTAAATCTAATTCAATTACATTTACTCTAGTTCGCAGCGTATTAAGTGCATAAAATTATGCACTGAGAATTCTAGGCTTAGACTTGTTAGTAAGTAGTAAGTAATATTGGTATTCAAGGTTTGCTCTGAAAAGTCAATATAGGTAGATCTAGAACTATTTTATACTGACTGCAAACATGTCTGCTTATAAAGAGCTAGCAACAACAGCTATAATTATAACAAATACAGTTACAATGTAATATTTCAATCAAATGAAGGTTATGTTTAGTTATTTTAGGATATTATATTAAATAAGGAAGCATAGAAAGAAAAGCAATTGATGGTAAAACTCATGCAATGTGACACATTGTTTGCACGTCTATTATTTTTCATTGGTGCTCAGAATGCTCTAATTTTATTCATGAAACAGTACAATTATACAACAAGAGTGAAATTAATTCATTACATTTAGAATGTTTGGTATGCACAAAAAAAGCATAATCATAAAGTCATCTTTACTAAAGTCTATTTGCATTAAGAAGGCAGTAAATCATGTGTACATATTATGTCAAAATGCCTTACTATAATTGGTTGATGTGATTTTACCAATGAAGCATTAGCTGTATTCACATATACAGCTAATGCTTCATTGGTAAATTTTGACATTTCTATGCACGATTCACTGCCTTTTTAACATAAATAGACTATAATGCGAAAGTTTGTATGTAACAATGTTTGTTACTCTTTCATGCAATAAGTGAATCGATATTGATGAAATTTGGTATGGTAGTAGTGCTCTGGATTAACACATAGGCTACTTTATATAACAGCAAAATGTATGGTTATCATGAGATTTATTTTCGCACATACAATTTTGTGGGCAGTATCTAATACATAATTAAAACTACTGAATTTTAATAAAAACATTAACAACTCTTATAGCCTGTTTCCCAATCTAATGATAAGTGTCAGATACCTTATTGGCATGTTTTCTCTCTGTTGCACAATATAAACTTCCGAATAAGCTATCCAACACTAGAAGTTTGTGAAACAAGTTCCTTAGATAAATATTGTAAAATATCTATTTAACCTCTATTATCTTTATTTTAAGAAAACGTCTTTACTACTACTTACTACAGTACTTTGTTTCACACACAATAAAATTGAGTAGTATAATTTTTGGCTTAAAAACTCTCTGGTACTTAGCACCTTTTATTTATGTATTAAAATGATAAAAGGTTTGCCGCAAATATTTTAATCATTGACTAATAAATTGAGACTCACAGGTATAATACTACACAGTATAATATTTGTATACTAAATTCATTTAAAGTTAAATCTCGGCTCAAAACTTTACTAGAACACTAGATGTTGCCCGTGACTACGTACACAAAAAAGAACTCCCGCGGGAACAATACTGAAATAAAAAGTTACCTATGTCCTTCCCCGTGGTCTACTATATATATGTGCTAAATTTCATCAAAATGGGTCCAGTATTTTTAGAGCCTATTCAATGCAAACAAATAAATATTAACCTCTTTATAATATTAAAAGTATAGATCAGTAGTCTATCCATTTTCTTAACTTATAAAGACCGGGGAAAGGCTATAGGCAATCCTGTTTGCAATAAAAGATGGTGTCCGCATTATATGTAACGGATTTGTAGACAACATCATGCCTATAATTTGTAACATTTTATGACAAGTGAATTTGCTGCTAGTCCATGTACCAGTACCTCATTAATTTTACACTAACATTCATTAGGCCTTATCAGCTAGTATACCTTTGTGTGTTGTGACCCACTTTTCCTTATTTAAATTAGACTATGCTGGTACAAGTTACAACTATGAATCTTACCTGCATGCTAACAGCTAAGAATTTAACTAAAAACCTACCCAAGAGCATGTCAGGATACATATTATTATCCTATACGGACATCTGTAAATATCAAAAAGTTATTGTTCTATTTCGTTCAAAATAATTTCCCTAAAGAGTTTAGAACATGATCTATGAGCATGAAAACTTACAAATTTATATCTCCAATAGTTTAGAAATGCCAAGGGTCACAAACTTGGAGCAACTTAAACCACTTTGGAGGCAGATTACTCGAAACTTGTTGACATTGGTAAAAAGGCATATGTATCAAACCTTACCTTTATATAAATGTACCTATTCAAAGATTACGTTAGTTATATATATTCTTTGACGATACCCTACAAACAGGGTAGAATTAAAGTATATTTTTCATCCCCACTTCACATGTATGGAGAGCCACGCCTTAAATATAAAATTATTATTGTGTGATGTCAAAACCGAAATTTAAAAAAATATATAATTATACCAAATTTCAACCATTTATATTAATAATTGCAGAAGTTATAAGGGCGGACAGACAGAACGAAACTGTAAGGGATGAAATAAATGGATGAAATTTGGTATAATTATAGATTGTGTATAGATCTCGGTTTTAGCATCATAAAATAATAATAATTATATATTTTAGGGGTTGCTCCCAATACATGTGAAGTAAGGTTAAAAAATTATTTTTCATCTTATCCCATCGTGTGGGATATAGTTGAATAGGTCTTTTAAAATAAAGTCAAGGTTTAATACATGATTTTTTTACAAAGTCAACTATTTACGAGTAATCGGCATCCAAAGTGGTATAAAAGTTCCCCCCCCCTGGTATTTCTAAACTATGAGACTTAGAAATGTGCAATTTGCCATGCTGATAGATCATGCTAAAAACTCTTTAGTAAAATTATTTTGAACGAAATTGGACAGTAACTTTTGAAGTAATTTGAAAAAAAAAAACCTTTTACGTGGTTATAGTTACGGAACCCTCCTTAGACATGTCTTGACATGCTCTTGGTTTGGTTATTCTTTAAGTTGGTTTAAGAGAAATTATGTTAGCCTCAACAATATCAGGGAAGGACATGGGCCACTTTTTATTGCGGCAAAATGTACGGTTCACGCGTGATTTTCTTTTGCGCGCACAAGTCGCGGGCAACATCAAGTATTTTATAATATGATTCCGCAATATCTTTTGTGTTGTGAACTTGAAAACGAAAGACCTTGCACTTTCGACGATTAAGTATTTACGTTATCAACGAATGGTCAAAGTCAAATGGAGCTATGGTTGCAATTTACATATCATTAATATTTATATTTGTTTTTGTATTTTATTTTGTACACGTTTTTAAATAGCTATCTTCGTAATAGAAATATTAAAGCTATAGAAGCTTTTCGACATTATTACTTGGTAAGAAAGTCGAAAAGTGAAGTACTACACTGAATCTTTTGGAGTTGCCGCACGACCAGGCATAATATGAAAATCGCTTAACAGCGTTTTAGTCAGAAACTATCTTGTGCCCCATTCTTCAAATTGATGAAAATCACATAAATTTCCTTTACAAAGCTTCAAAAATCTGTGCCCATATTTCATCAAAATCGGTCCAGTACTTTTGGAGCGTATTCAGTACGTTTGTTTGAACAAACAAACTATCGATTATTTCCTCTTTTTACCCGACTACGGCAAAGCCAAAAGGAAGGGTAATAATTTTAGCAGTCTATGTATGTATATACTATATAATATTATGTATATTGTATATGTAAGTTTGTTCCACCGTGGCGCCTAAACCACTGATCCGATTTGAATGAATGAGGTTTCAATAGATTCGTAATAATAGCCCAGGTAACATGGGCTATATATAATATAAGTAGTCGGGTTATAGTTTTTTTATAAAAATTATAGTTAAGTATTTATATTAATATAGATTAAGTCAAGATAATCTTACTACTATTAATTATGAATGTGAAAACTCTATTTGTGACTCTCACGCAAAAACTACTTAACGGATTTTGATGAAATTTGGCATAGTAGTTCAGGCTTAAAAAAACCAGTTCTGGATTAAACAAACTATTATAAATATAAACATTTACCATTCTCCTTCCAGCCATGCACAACCCGCAACTGGGAGATCCAGGTCCAATTCAAAGTCCACGGGCGGGGTAAGGACCTGTTCGGGGACGGCTTCGCCATCTGGTACGTGCGGGACCGCATGCATCCGGGGCCCGTGTTTGGGAGCAAGGACTTCTTCCAGGGGCTGGCGATTATCCTGGACACTTATAGTAACCACAACGGCGCGCACAATGTAAGTTGATAATTTAAGATTTTTAGTACCTAGTTTTAATAGCTCCCCAAACCGATTTCGGTGACGGTGACCGGTTTCATTGAAACCAGGACAGCTACGCAGGAGTTGTTTTACAGTGCCCAAGTGTGCGCGCAGTACACAAGATACCCAGTGGGACTGATGACCGACACGACTGGCGAGAGATCAGGCGCAGGTCCGATTTGTTACATGCCCATCCAACGCATTTTAGTAGTAACTAGTAAGTAAAAGCAAACACCCAAGTGCATACGCCATTACACAGGAACTTGAATTTGTGGCGGCCAATTAGCTTCATAATCCTGAATCGCGCTATCGAAGTTCGGGGCTAATTAAATAAATTAACATATATATGGTTGTTCTAAATAAATTATGGATAGTTAAGGAATACGATCTACTGCTTGTGTCAAAACATTTAGGCTGAAAAATAACAAAAAAAAGTATGCTAAATAATTACATTACGCTCTATAAAGGCGCTGAGATCATTGAACTCATAAGAACAGGTGGAAGCAAAGACTGACTAAATAACATCAATACTGTATTGATGTTATTTAGGTCAATGATCTTAACGGCGCCTTAAAGAGCGTCATGTAATTCTATTTAGATTTTTTTATTTAATTATCTTTCAGCTTAAACGTCTTGACATAAGATTTAGATTGTGTGCCCAAAATATCCGTAATTGATTTCGAACAACCGAATATACAACACCTGAAATGACTACACGGGGCTTCGGCCTGGCCGAGCATGCCAAAAGCTCGGTCAGAGATCTCCCTTCGAGGTACTTTCCACATATCTCACATGTTTCTTCCCACAACTTTACGTGTTCTTTTTCCTATTGTTTGCACTATATTTTGTTCTTACACAAGTAAAATACGAAATAAATACGAATTTATTTGCGTATGTGGTATGCTTTAATATGTGCGTACACATATGGATATTTTTGCATTTATGTTTAGTTAAAAAAATCGATAATTTTACTATGTACTAGAAATATTTTATTTAATTAATATAAAATATTTCCAAATGCTTTTTAACCTCTTAAATGCTTAATGATTAAAGGTATTTAATTCTGCACGTAATCAATTGTAATTTCCTAAACTTTTCAGCACCAACATCCATACATCTCGGCTATGATCAACAATGGTTCGCTGCACTACGACCATGACAGAGACGGTACCCACACGCAGTTAGCTGGATGCGAGGCCAAGTTCAGGAACTACAACCACGATACTCACTTGTCTATCATGTACAAGGACGACACGCTTATCGGTGAGTTACTTTTAATTTATTATATCTATGGACGCTTCACACTGTCAATCTGGTCCTGTACTAAGTATCCGAAGAACTTGTATCACAGGTACCAGACCACGGAAATCTATTTAATACTGTTAACTAAACATATATTTAAGATTTTTATTATATTGCACATCAGTGGCGTGCACAGGATTATGACACTGGGTATGCGGCGAAGTACTCGGTCACAAAAACTTTTTCGTTTATAGATTTTTAGCATAGCTACAGTCAAGCGACGGATCTCTAAGTCGAAACCATGCCAACAGAGCAAGTTTAGATGTACTACTATTCATGTACATCTTCTACGGCAACGCAGACAAAACAACGATCGATCGTCGCGGCGGAAGAAATTCTAATAAGTAAAATAATAAGCATATTTTAAAATATTATAACTACTCACCAGTCAGTCAGCTTCAATTTTCACACATTCAAGGTTCCGGTTACTTGAGATTACTAATCCCGATGTAAATAAACGCAAGATTTCGGCCACCTCACTCAAATATCTTATCCAAGTGAGTGATAGTTACAGAACACGTCCCTTGCAAGATATCTGATGTGGCCTTTAAAATGGCCGATTTTCATGTGATTCGCAAAATATATAAATAAACTTAATAATAAAACTACGGGTGAGTAAAAAAACAAACTACTCATTCATTTATAGATTAAATCTATGCGCCTATCCTTTTTTAAATATGATTTTAGGATATCGTCATAGAAAGTTGGATTGCGTTTTAATTCTATCATTAATGCCTTTTCTATAGAAATCATAGAAAGCTCTGTGAGTCGTTGTTGATTTTGTGTGTTTCTCAAATATGTGTGGATACGTTTTAAACACGAAAATGAACGCTCTGCCGATGCGCTGCTTGCTGGGATAGTCACAATGAATTTCGCTAATCGTAACACTTCAGAAAAAACTTTATTAAAATTGTCCTTATACAAATTTTGAATAATACTAAATACACAACTATTTGCAAATTGAGGTAATCTATAAATACGGCGCAATTCATTTTTCAATTTATCAAAATTAAAATTTGCCTGACAATTATTAGTGAACTCTCTGATTTCATTTTCAGGGAAACGTTCACTATATTTTTTAAAATTCTCACAAGAAAGTAGCTCAATAAACTTTAAATCTTTAATGTTTTATAGCGATTTGTTAATTCACTGACTACATTATCAATTATTTCAACAAAAATTCGCCGATAATGTATTTTTACATCATCGACGTTGCGCTTTCTTTTAGGTGGTCCGGTAATGCGAACGGCAGCATCATAATAGATCTCGAACTTGTCTCTGAAACGTTCTAAAAATGACTCTAACTCTTTAATCTTTGTTACACAATACGCGATGTCACTAGTTTTTTTTTGCAAAATATCGTACAGAATATCCGTTTCTGCAAAAATATCTGCGAAAGATTTTAAAAGAAAATTAAATTTAAAGTCTTTCATAATACATAAAAATGAACTGACTTGTGTCAGTGTTTCACCATCCCAGTCTTGTGTATTTTCGTTCATATTTTCAAACAATTCTAGGAGGTGGGTAGACGCATTATTAATTACATTAACTGTGCGCGAGTGATATGTCCACCTTGTTTCCGCGACACGAGGCAGCTTTTTCATATCGGCAAAGTTGTTGTAATGGGCCATTCGCTTTGTACTGATTGATTTTATTATACTAAAAAAGCGTTTTGTTTCAGCAACTCGTACTAACGATTTCGAAAAAATAAATTTAATATACGTGCTGAACACCAAACGTACATAGCTTGTGGACTTTTTTGTCTCACCAAAGCCTGCACGCCAGTAATTTGTGAGGATAAAACTGCTGTCCCGTCGTAAGTTTGTGCAACTAATTTGGATACACAATCGAACTCTTCTAAAATTTCCAAAATTATAGAACTTAAGATGTAAGATGTATAGATGTTAGCGTATGTATAGTATAGCTAAGATGTTAGCGCGGATCGGACCACTGTAATCTTTACAGTGGTCCGATCCGCGCTAACATCAACATATTTGATAAATCGATCTACTACTTCAGAATCACGAATATATCTCAAAACTAATACTAATTGTTCACGGCCGCTAACATCAGGAGTCTCATCTACCATGACGGCGACAAAATCGGACTGTTCAATTTCGGCTTTAACACGATCGATCATCACAGATGCAACGCTCGAGATCAAATCATTCTGCGTACGGTTCGACATGCCCGTGAATGAGGTACTTGCACTCTGTACATGGGTTTCTAAAACTCCATCATACTTGGCTAGTAAATCTACTATTTCTAAATAATTACCTCTATTCAACGACGATACTGACTCATCGTGACCGCGAAAAGCTAATTCTTGTTTTCCCAGAAAGCAAACTACATCGATCAGCCTTTGAAAAATGTTTCTATTGCGATCAACTTTAGCATTATGCCTCTCAATATCTAATCGTAACTGACTGTTGATACTCATTTCAATACGAGATTTACCAAAAGTGTTTAATTTTAAGCAGGCCTCCAGATGTTTTTCTGTATGGTCATGCTTCTTGGCCGCGGAATAGAAATTATTTAAATCTGAATATCCCGAATCAGTCCACACTGTACTAGAATTACTAAATAATATGCAAGGAAAACAATATAATTTAATCGTGTGTACACAACCACACAGCCAGTTATACGTTTCATAACTTTTAACATGAAATTTTCGACTTACATATATTTTTTGCTGGTTTAATTGTTGTAACTCGGGTACACACCTACCTTTAGACAGAATTTGAATCTTTTCACTGAATGACAATTATTGTGAGAACTTGTTATTTTTAATTTTTAATAAACACACATTTTCAACACAAACCTCACAATCAAATAACATTTAAAAAAAATCAACAAACGCATTAGTAAAAGCAAATCACTACAATTATTATAGAAACTCAGTAATAAACTGTTAAATGTACACACTTTCAAATGTTAAAATGAAAAATCTCTTAAGGAAACTATAAATAAACTGGAGCGATTAAATTGTAAACAATGCTTATCACATGAAATATGCAATATGGCCCCCGTGAACTAAAAACGTTTCTTCTATTTAAACAAATAAAACCTTACTAAACAAAAATGCATAATGTGCATACGTGATTTATTAGATTTCCGTCTATTATTTTTACTCGGATTATAGGCAACGAATAATTTCCGACAAGCCAGTTCGCCGGTTTTCGGAAGTGATCGGATAGCCGAGATCCATCGCCTGCCGCGGTACTTGCCGCTATATAATCATGTCGATATTCATGGGTGTGTGCGTTTGCGAAGTATGAAAATTACACATACATGCGATGATATGTCCTGCAGAACGCAACGGCATGAGATGAGTTGCTATTTATAAAATATTAGGCGTTTTTAAGTTATTATATTTTTTAAATTAATTTATTTAGTATTTACTATTAATTAAAGTCATCTAAAACGTACGAACGTTTTATTAAAATATCTGTGAATGACAAGTAAAGCACTGCATTTCTGCCTAAAGTAAGGCCAACCAGACGAGATAAAGAATGTAAACAAATTTTCAGGGGTTCAAAACATTTTTATTTGAATAAATTATTATAAAGTTCGAATTTTAATCGCTGTCGTCTGTACTAGACAAAGATGATTCGTCGGAAGAGTCCGAGTCAGCTGTGTTTATGATAAAACTATCTATTGTATTATCAATCAAAAATAAAACTAACCGAAACGGAATAATAACAACAAAAAAAACAAGTAAATTCGGAGACGAAAAAATATGTATCACTTCGAACGCAATCCAAACAGGAATAAACTTGTTCACAATTGTTTGGCGGACCAAATGTTGACAACTGCGGCACTGGCCGCTTTCCTGTACCACGAAACACGCTACGACAGCTGTCGTCGACCAACTGTCGTCATTATTGCATACGAGTGATAAGGACAGATATAATATTAACTCACTTTCATAATGCAACTCAGTAGCGGTCCGTTTATTTACGTTTTTTATCTCGTCTCGTTGGCCTTACTTTACAAGGAGCGCACGCCCCTGTTACACATCCAAGACCCTGGACACAGAAAAACTTTTGGTTCTAATCCCGCCAAAGGAACAAAACAGTTTTCTGTATTCGTGGGTCATGGATGTGTATTAAATATGTGTATTATACAATAGAAATCTTAAATATAAGTATAGTATAAAATTTCCGTTGTCTGGTAACCTGTAACACAAGCTCTTCGAGTACTTACCATGGCACCAGATATTATTATGTCGAATACACCAGTGGATAGTGTTTTTTTATATGTATGAAATGGTGCTTGACTGTTGAATACAGATTTTTTAAATAAATACAGATTGAAACTTATACATTTTTGTCACCTAAGTTTTTTACATCAATTATTATCAGTATGATTATAAAGCTAGCCTTCCGATCTATGCGACAGCGACGTCAGACCGCGACCAGCAATCTAGCCTATCAGGTTCTCTGGCTACGCTCACCGGTCGCGCGTCGCGGGTCTCGGGATTGAGTACTCCATATAAATTCATACTAAGCAATGGCTCCGCGTCCCTACTTCGGTTGCGGTCCCCACGTCGCACGCGCAATCGGATGGCTACCTTAAGAAATTGGAAACAAATATATCCATTATCCAACCCTCGAAGAGCATAAAATAAAAATATTATTTTATGTTTCCAGGCTCCACCGACCTAGAAGGCAAGAACGCTTGGAAGGAATGCTTCAGGGTGGAGAACGTACTGCTGCCCACCGGTTACTACTTCGGCGCCTCCGCAACAACGGGTGATCTGAGTGACAACCACGACATCATAGCTATCAAGATGTACGAGCTGGATCTGTTGGACTCGGTATGTATTATACGGCAAACGATTAGGCGGATCGCCTGATGGGAAGCGACTACCGCCACCTATAGACAACCGCGACATCATAGCTATCAAGCTGTAAAAGCTAGTTCTGTTGAATTCGGTATATATTACTATTCGGTAATATATACCGCCGGTAATATATATATTCAGTCGGTATTATATACCGCCCCCCACGTGACGACGCGGCAGAGGAGTTAGAAGTGCGTTGCCCGTTTTTAAATCAAAATCAAATCATAATTCTTTATTAAACACACATAATAATATACAATAGTTCAATAAACATGTAATATACATCACATCAATCTAATCCCGTGCTAAGTTAAGACTTGTGTTATGGCAATCAGACAACGGATATACAATTAACAATTCTATACTATAATAAATACCTATCTACCCCTGTCTTTTTTACTGTCAAATGGCTGAACAGATTTAAGTGAAAGGGCGTGGCCCGAAATTGACTCAGAATCGAAAAACGTGTTCACTTTAAATCATATACGATATCACCAAAAGGGCAAACTCGAAAAACGCCGGGCACAGAAGCTATGAGCAAGAATAAAATCCAAAAGAATAGGTAGAGATGTAGGTGTTGATATATTTGTTGGTGTATGAACTGTAGGTGGATAGGCGTAGATACAAATTAAAGTGAACGATATCGATTCTGGGTTTTTTAAGTATGAATTTTGGACCAAGGCCTTTGGTATGGAAGTAGATTATTATATAAATGTACGGTTCCTATGCGATATGAGTGTTTTTGCACGAAGTCGCATGTAATATCTCGACTAACATAAATATTAATATGACTTTATTTACAGCAAAATAAGGACGAAGACAGATCCCACATAATACCATCCGCTGCGTCATTCGAGGCGCCTCGAGACAGGATCGAAGACGAGAAGCCCGCCATGTCCGGGGTCAAAACCTTCCTCACCATGATGTGCGTGGCGATAGTGATCATAATACTGGTGGTACTGGGTATTATGTGGTACCAGAAACGACAGGAACAATCTAGAAAGAGGTTGTATTGATTTGCCAATACATTTACCAGCATAATTCGCCGCGAGAGAATCTAGAAGGGATAAACCATTCTAAAAACGCACGCCCCCCTCCACCGCGATCACAGTATATTTAGATCTAAATTAATCTAAAGTAAACAAAAAGATGAAATTTAACCAAATTAACGTGTGATAATGTTTCTTTACTAGCTTTTCCCGGCGGCATCGCCCGCTTAAATACGCTTTTTCGGGATAAAATGTAGCATATGTTTTAAACCAAAGTCTAAACTACTACCATACCAAATTTCATCAAATTCCGTTAAGTAGTTTTTCCGTGAAAGAGTCACATAGTAGCAGGATTGTACGGAAAATAAGGGACTCTTAAATTATAATATATAGCGCGCTACTGTCTCTTTGTTTACGTTTCAATAAAATAGTCTTACAGTAGTGTAACCGTGGTGAAGGGGCGTGTTTTCTTACTTTTTACCCGACTGCGTGACGCAAAGGAGGGTAATGTATTTTTAGAATGGTTTATCTTTAAAAGCGACACAATTGATACTGCAACTGTGACGGACGCCTCCTGTCAAGCGGTGCCTGAGGCGTCTGTCTGGGGGTGTTGCCGCTGCCGCGCCGCTCCTTGCGAAATTCAAGGCAGAGTCGTTATTTCGGCGAATTGTACTCGGGGCAGGGACAAAGAAAACAGATATAATAAATTCCTACCTTATAATTCATAATTTACTTATTTGTATATCTAGTTTATTTCATTTAACTGTCTATTTTTTGTATCAAAATTTCCAAATGTCTCGATTCACGCGTTTACTTGCTTCTTGTCATATAGCGATAGGTATGGAATTATGAGTTTTGTAACGTCCCTTGTAGTAACATCAAATAACTAACAATAGTCGTGTTATTGTTAGTGAATAGAATAATAAATGTAATTTATTTTTATTGATGAGTTAAACATTCTAAAATACCATTAAATTATTCATCGACCTAGCAATTTAGCAATAATGATAATAATATCATTTGTATCACTTTGTATGTAAGAAGTCATTATTTTAAGATATTAGTTGATGCCAATTCGACTGATATAAGACATTTTAACGATATTTTTTATAATAACTTCCTACTACATCCATTTACTTTATGCTTTATAAAGTCTAAAATTTTCTAACCTAAATAATGTTAAAATATAGGAAGCTCGAAAGCATTGCCAACCCGAAAATAATACTTTCGTTTTTTTTTGTTTTGTTATGGTAGAAACTTTGCTATCAAATAATTTTTAAATTATTATTGTTTTTTTTTTCACAAATTAAGTTTTTTTTTAATACATAATTTTAAGTGTCAAGTTCTTTTAAAATCAATGCAATCTCTTGATATTACATTATCTTATAGGTATTTTTATATGTAAAGCAAATATTACTCATCTTGCATTCCCGAACTATTGATTACTTTACACTTTAACTTTGCTAAAATTTTGCATTGTATTTGCAAAATCCATGACAGATCACAAAGTTTTAATCTATTCTAAATACGTAATTTTCATTCTGTACGCCTCAGTGGCGAAGGGTGGTTGTACTTCAGAGGGAAGCCCTAGTCGCTACACGTGAGTTGTGCAAGTTTTTTTAAACGAAATTTATCACCATATTATGTATGATGATCAAGGTCGTTACAAGCGTGTAGAGTTGTGTCGTGTCCGAGATAAATTGTAAATACTTAGGTAACTATTCTTATAGTTATACCTACGGTTCCTATTCCTATAGTTATGTATACCTACGGTATTCTTATAGCTACAATTAGGTATATTTCAAAATACAAAATAGGTTACTTAATAATAATCATTTTTCTGTGTATTAATTAACTATACAATAGTTTGTCGTGGAAATATTTTAATATAATCATAATATTAAAATATTTCCACGGTACAACCGCCTATTAAATAATAATATATAATATTATGGTCGTCTATTATTATGATATCTACAAATTAAAATTGATAGTAGGTACGTATCCAACTTTCCGCTTACCGCAAAAGAAGATTTATTCAAACGATTTATTACCAACAATAAACACAACACAAGTATTCTCACATTCAATATTCACATTGGCCGCGCGGGCCACCTTGTGTCTCGCGATAGCGAATAATTTCTCTTCGATATTTTTGTGGACTGTATTTCATGAGGTATGTAGGCTACTGCATATTAACCTGGCGTCGCCAGGTTAATATGCAGTATTAATTAGATGTAATGGAAAGGTATATAGGTAGGCGCTTACCGAACCAGCTTCTGTGCGGGCGGCTGCAGCTGGAGTCTTCTCTTCCTTCTGTTCACAACACTTTAGTCTTTCCAGTATTCTTATCGCGTTCTATAGGAATATATCTCACTTTCGTGGGCGGTAATTAATAGCGAAAAAGTCTAAATAATACACACGCTGTCCACCATTGCCTCTCGACGCGCACTCTGTTGCAATAATGTCCGCCTATTCGCATTTCTTCCGTATAGCGCGGGAGCGGTGAAGCGGGGAAGCGGGGGGTGGAATACTGCTTTATCGATATTATGAGATGCCATTCATAGTGGCGTTCGACGCTTCTAGATGGCGCTACCACACATATAAACATAAACACGTATTAGTTTAAACTTTTAGACGAATTATATTTATCACTTCTCACTGCTCAATATAATACCAAAAATAATTATTATTAACGTAATAACACGATCTTACATCAAAGGACTCGCGACTAAGGTATCGCCGAGCTACTTTTCAAAATTCATTCGTCTCATTATGCATGTGATATTATCTAATAACGGCTCCTCGTTTGTGAAAGCTACAAAATAGCGGGTTAATGTCACAAAAAAATAGCCCTGAATTACTTCGAAGTGTCATCGGACAAATCATATTAATAATATTGTTCTTTAGTTGGCCAGCCGGCTATTAAAAACAAGTTTGAATTTCACCTTTATTTCTAAAAAGATAAGGTTCCTATGATCTCCCACCATAACTCCGAATATATCGGGTTTTAAAGAAATCTGTGATTCTAATATTCGTGTGAAAGTTGCAACGTGCAGTGCCGAGTCGGTCTACATCGCGCTTTCGCTTGTCCGACCTGACTTGTATGAGATATTATTGTTTTCCATATACTAGTTGAGGCTGGAGGTCTTGATGAGGTAATCTGAAAGGTAAGCTGATAAGAATGGAGTTATTTAGACCCTTCGCCACTGGTACCCATTATTTTATTGTATAAATATACTATAATATGGATAGGGGATTTTTTTTTTTCATTTCATGTCTCAGTTTCATGTGTAGGTATTGTATAATTATGGTTTTTCTTTAGGGTAAATGTCCTACTTATCGGCCCTTAATGATTATCATGTATCGTTTTTTGAACTCATAATAAGTGCTAATAACAGTGAGTTTTCCCATTATCCGATCTGATGTCGAATCGACAATGTGCAAGGCAGGTATTAAATCAAAAAATCAAAATAAAAAATATTTATTCAAATAAATAAATTGTGCATTACAATGTATTATATAAAATACCTAAAAACGAAATTAGCCCAAGAGGCCCAAGAGCTACTAAGAAATTTAGAGCAGGTGCTTGAAGCAAGCTGAAACCTTGTCCTATACTTCTCCTATTGTACCCCAACACGAGACTGCAGGACTGGCTGGTCAGAAGCGGGGCTAAGTCAATATACATTTTTTTTTAAAGTGATTTTTTTATCCCAAAAAATAAGTTTGGGGCAATTTGAAATTTTGTTATAGTGTTAGTTTAATGTTTAAGGAGTTCGGGAAAAATATCTTCAAAATATAATATGAAGATATTTTTCCCCTTCTTCATATTATAAGGTATAGTAGACTCGATCGTAGTTAATACAATTATATAATATACAATGATAGATATAAGAAAATCATGAATTGACAGCCAGCATATTTCCAATTTACTTTTACACTGGAATGTTAAAGGTTAAAGCCCCGACTAAACGGTCTGCCTTTATTTTTCCCCAACTACTTTAATATTAAACTAACACTATATCAAAATTTCAAATTGCCTCAAACATATTTTTTTGGGATAAAAAAAAAGCCTTTTAGAAAATTTGTATATTGACTTAGCCCCGCTTCTGACCAGCCAGTCCTACAGTCTCGTGTTGGGGTACAATAGGAGAAGTGAGAAGTATAGGACAAGGTTTCAGCTTGCTTCAAGCACCTGCTCTAAATTTCCTAGTAGCTCTCCATCTACATAATACGTTTTAACATGAAAACATACATGTTTTTCTCATTGTCGGTCCAATATCGGATTGGATAATGGGATGTGACTGGCAATGATAGCATATTTTATCCAATTTTTTTGTGCTGGGTTCTGGTGAACAAATTTCTACTGCTTAAAAAATAAAATCTAAGTAAGTAGATTTTATATATGAATCAACTGAGTGTACATTTGGAATTGTTGTATGGTATGTGTGTTCTAAAATTAAAAGTGATTTAAATATTTTTGTTTTTAAATTAGTAACCTTAAATCCTCTTTTTCTATTATCTTACTAGCTTTTAGCCGCGCCATACATTTTTCGTTAAAAAATTGTATGGTGGTAGCAACTTGTGACGTAAGAAATCGTTTTGCGAGAAAGAGATGAGATTTATCGTTTTTATTGAAATAAGTTAATAAATTCATGCTTTAAAATTATAAAATATTTATTTCTCATGAAGTAACAATTGTTCTGGTATAAATTTTTCCTAATAATATTATCGTAGTCGTAGTAATTCACAGTTAACTTAAAGCTATTTTCGAAGTTTTTTTGGCTTAGAATAATATTTTTTTCTATATTAAATCAAAGATATTTAAAAATTCTAAGACCCCTACGAACTATACGACTATATAAGAGATAACATTCTCATTTTATTATTTCCTTTGCTTAGAACAGTAGTTCAATCCAGGGGCTCAAAAAAGTGCCTTCGCGTATTTTATGAAAGTCTTTCTCTGCAATTTTGGCTTTAATTTAAAAGTTAAGCAAACTTTACAAAAAACCGAGGCCGCTACGAACTAGACCAATACCTATTCAGCACTATTCAATATGTCAAAATTGTTAATGTATCTTTGTTTCTGAGATCAAGAACGCCATAATTATTGGCCATTTTACGAAAAAATCACAGTCGAGATGTAATATGTTTCTTAACCAATCAAAAGCGCTATTGAATAGATAATCTTACTGGCAAAAAGCCTCAGACACCAAGCATTAAGGCTTGTCAGAAATGCACTCCTATCAAGTGGTGACTATGCACGTTGCCGCTGCAGTTACTGCCCGCAGCCCCACCGCTACCGCTAAATTCGATGCAGCGGCCTAAGATAAGATATTGATATTTCACGTTCTTAAAGGGCTGATTTCAATGAAATCGTGACATGGAACTTATTGTAAAATTAACTTATTTTTGATAATTTGATTGAGTATTAATCGCTTACAGTTTACAACATACATTAAATAGGAGGAAATACAAAAAAACGGTATTTAAAAACCAAATTTTAATGAAAAAAATTACAACAGGTGTTCAAACTGTTTCCTCCCCGCGCGAATACAATATGCTCGGCATCTACGGAGAAACAATCTTTTTAACTTTCTTAAACTGGTGGTCGAGCTGATTTCTTGTGCAGCAACGTTCACTCGGTGTTCCTGCTGGTTTTCATTTTGGTTTCTGGTACACCTTCTCTTTTAGGCAACCCCAGTAAAAAAAATCAAGAGGGTTGAGGATGAGAATGTTTTTTACAATTGAGCAACATTTTAACAAACAAAATGACCGTATTTATACTCAAAGCTCTAAGGAAGCTTCCCAATTAGTCGACAGAGTGCAACGTGGGCACTATCCGACTTCAGTGATGGTTTGGTGGGGTATTAGCTATGAAGGAGTGACTGAGCCATACTTTTGTGAAAAAGGTATCAAAATATCGGCACAAGTGTATCAAAATACCTAATTCTTGAGAAGGTAGTGAAGCCCCTTAAGAACACCATGTTCAATACCCAAGAATGGGCAATGTTCCTTCCAGCAAGACTCAGCGCCGGGTCATAAAGCTCGGTCTACGCAGTCTTGGTTGGAAACGAACGTTTCAGACTTCATCAGAGCTGAAGACTGGCCGTCTTCTAGTCCCGATCTTAATCCGCTGGATTATTATTTATGGTCAGTTTTAGAGAGTACGGCTTACTCTGAACGCAATGATAATTTGGAGTCCTTAAAACAATCCGTACGATTGGGAGTGAAGAATTTTCCCATGAAAAGAGTGCGTGCTTCTATTGATAACAGCTGGCCTCAACGTTTAAAGGACTGTATTGCAGCCAATGGAGACCACTTCGAATATGCTTTTTATATTTTAAATTGTTTTATATTTATGTATTAAACTTACACACTGTAAAAGTAATAAATGTTATTTGCAATAAAAAAAATTTGTTTCAGTATTTATGGCAAGACTAGGTGTATATAGCTATGTAGTGCAACTGCACCTTAACCAGATGGCGCTAGGAGCTACATCAAACCTTCATTTTTGCACTGTCAAACAGGGATGAAGTGAAATATCTATCTCAGTAGTCAGTAGTAATACTTATCGTCGATGAAGTTGCTTGACGCTCACAAATCACGTCGAATTTGCGGTCCCAATGCAAATTGAATTGGCAAGAATTTAGCTTTTAATTTTTTCTATTCATATTAGCTGCAACTTAATTTATTCCTGTGTATCAAT
Organism: Phengaris alcon alcon; assembly: GCA_037179445.1. Taxonomy (NCBI): domain Eukaryota; kingdom Metazoa; phylum Arthropoda; class Insecta; order Lepidoptera; family Lycaenidae; genus Phengaris; species Phengaris alcon. Next base: position 3,441,417 of record JAYRCH010000097.1, read on the forward strand.
ATAATATTATAGTGTGTTCTGAATAACGTCTTTAACAACTTAGGTTGTTATTTGATGAAGATGGATGTAAAGTCCTATTTGTTTTCTTGGAGTGCCAAGAAGAGCCTAACACCCCAGTTTGATATTCGAGCTACCGGTAAGTACTTTAATAGTTTATTTTGGAATTTTGCCCTACATACTATAACCCTACATAATAATTACTTATATTTAATATTCGATGAAACTTTAAAAATGTTATTGGTTTAGTTGGTTTTCCATCGACCATCGACTTGATTTATCAAAATTGTTTTACATACTTTTAATGATCTTTAGGTCCAAAACACCGGCAGCGGTTTCTATGTGAAGTGAGGTTAGAGGGGTACGCGTATGTCGGCGCTGGTAACTCGGCTACGAAAAAAGAAGCCCAGAAGAATGCATCTCGTGATTTTGTCAACTACCTCGTACGGACTGGCGAGGTTCCCGCGTCGGAGGTGCCTGATGAAGTCCAAGTTAAAGGAGAGGTGGATGATAATCAACCACCTCTTGTCAGTACCTTTCAAGGCCATGGAAATTACAATTATCAACAACAAGAACAACAACATAGGCCCGTTTTTCAAGTAAGTTCTATTCGTGATTTATGCTCTGCTTCTGAGGTTTTTGTCTATTATTCTATTACTAAAACTATTCAATAGTGCTTTAGGTTGGTGACACAAATGCGTTAACCAATCAAAAGCGCTATTGAATAGATAAACTTACTGGCATTAAATAAGGTTTGTCAGAAATGCACTCATCAAGTAGTGACTATGCACTGCAGTGAATATGCCGCTGCACTGCCCGCAGCCCCACCGCTCACCTTGAAATTCGAGGCAGCGGCCTAAGACATACTGTCTAAGCAGATTGCATTAATGAACATGAACTTTTATAAATATTATGCTCATGCTGGTTACCCATAGCTTCTTAAGTGTTAAACTTATTAATTATTAATTTTGCTCATAAATTATTATTTTAAAGGAGCTAGTGTTTTTTTTATTTAGATTTTAGAACACATTTAAGATTTAATTTTGATTTAGTATATTACCAAATGCCTTCCGATAAATGCTTACTAAACTATAACCTCCCTACTAATAAAAATATTTGCACTGATGCTATTTAATATTGCTGCCTTTGTCTGATACGTTGGAAAAGTAAACTTGGGAGACAAACACAGCAACATTGGATAGCTAATAAGTTGTGTAAAAATTTTGTGTATGTGTTAGTGTAATAAAATGTATGTCAATTTCAGGAAGGTATGAATCCAGATACAATGGGTCCAGCATATCAAGGCTTTAGTGGAGAAGGTCAGAGGTTCACGTACATGGACCGCCTGCAACAGCAGAAGAACGTAGAAGAAGCTGAGGACCTGGACGTAAATGCCAGCCTCCATGGTAACTGGACAATGGAGAATGCTAAATCAAAGCTACATCAGTTCATGCAAGTCAATAAAATCCATGCTGATTATGTTTTCAAAGCTGTTGGGCCGGATCACACTAGGTAAATAATCTTTGTGACTTAAATTGTGTATCAAAAAAATGTTTTAAAATAGTTGAACTGTCATTTTGTTCTAGTTTTTTATACTTCAATATTACATAAATTCTTGGGTGTGTTCCACTAAGTGTTCACAACGATCACGCTCACAACCACAGTTTTTCCCGTTCCACTTGCTTGTGAGCATGTACGTGTAAACTTCTGTTGTAAACTCAAGTGGAATGGATTATAGAGCGTTTTGAGTGTGGAGGTAAATAATACAAACGGCGAGTTAATAAAAAGAATGCAAAAGATTTAAGAGGTTAGGTTATAATCTGTAAGCCTTGAAAATAAACTTAATTAATTATTTTTTAAATCGATTTATATTGAAAAAAATTATAATTTAATTTTTTATATTTAATATTAGTTTAACGAGGAATTCTTCATCAATAATATGATCCGTGACATCATCAGAAAATTGAAAATTTTCATCAGCACGATCAGCAGACGTTGATGTTTCTGATTGATAATTGAAAACTAATTCAAAGAAGGCAAAGTTAATTTTCATTTCTAAAGTTAGGTTATATTATTGGCAATCAAGGAAAAATGTATACATGTATATTAATTATAAACTACAATTAATTTTTCTAAGCTTTTTTTACATAATTATATTTACCTGTGAGGCACGTTGAGCATCCGCTGCAGAAACATTCATTTCTACTAAAATATCTCTTTCCGCATGAAATAACGTAAGCTTAACGGTCGCCATTTTTGATGCTTTGAGTTTTGAAAACGCCGCTAATTTTCGACCCACCTTTTTAGATGGGTCGTCGTGGGCTTCGCGTGAGCATAAGTCATGACGTCATAAGTGACGTTTTCGCCGCGACCACAACGACCGCGGTCGTTATGTGGAACGACTAAAGGACCATTTTGATCGTTGTGAATGCTTAGTGGAACACACCCCTTATTATTTCTATTTAAAAATCCATTATTATTTTTATAAAATTGGTCTCATATTTATTACATTATTTTTGTCATTCTTTTATCCTTTTTTAAGCCATCGATTATTCATAATAATTGAAAAATCAATGGCTGAATATTTTTTTATCTTGGAGAATGGCCAAGGTTGAAAAACTGGTGTGGAATATTCTGATCGATGTGGCTTGAAAAATTATTTTTATTTAAAGACAAAATATGATTATAGACATCAAATTGAAACAAAATTACATATTTCTTTATAGTCTGATAAGTATAACTGTCAAGAATGGAAAATATTTAAATTATTAATTATTAAAATACGAATATAATTGCTTATTAAAATACAATACATTACAAATGTTTAAATAGATGCCATTTATCACTGTGGTCTGTGGATATTCCTTACCAAAAATGTATAATATTTGAAGCAAACTTTGCAAATATATAGCAAGGTTTCCTTCACAGAACCAATGTAAAAATATCTATACCTGTGACAAAACAAAGCTAAGACAAAACTTATGTTAACTTGAGAAATAATCTGCCCACAGTGTAAAAGTTGTTTACATTTTACTTTACTATCTTAACTACAAAGTATTAAGTAATACCAATATGTAAAACATACTGAAGTTAAATAAAATATAGTTAAAGTACTTTTGCACTGTTGGCCTGTAATGATTGTCTCAGACTGTTTTGCACAGGTTGAGGTTTTTAAAATGATGTTCTACGGCCATTCTCCAAGAAAGAACTCACCATGTATTAAAGGTAAGTTTTCAGCTTTTGTTTATTTTATTCTATATATATATATCTATTTTATATACAGTAAAACCAAATTGCTTTTAGTGCTCGACAATCTTTGTTTTTCTACGGAAATATCAGACAATGTATAAAAAACGACGATTCTCGAAAGCCATTGACGTCATGGTCGTACTGTACGTAATTTCATTATCAAATATTATAATGAAATAGGCCATTTCAAATTCATCTAAGAGTGTTAGATATCTCAATAGGAAGTTTTGTCTTTGCTTACTTATCAAGCAACCAAGACGAAACATGCAAATAGGCTATCTGACACATATCATATATATGACTGTGCAAAAGCAATTTACATGAAGGATATGGTAAAAAAAGAGTAAATGTTTGAATAGGCACATACTTTATTTAGTTTGGGTACTTTTTCCATTATACTTTTTTTAATGTACTCGATTTTCTACAGGAGTTTCTGCTGTGAGATATCGATATTCGTGAGACAACTGGGCCGCAACGTGACTGGTCGTGAGACAGCCTCTAACAAACAGACAGCCAGCAAGTCGTGTGCACTGTCTGTTATACGTCAGCTATATCATCTTGGTGTTATAGAGGCATATAGTGGGACGTTGAAGAAGGACAGGTGAGATCATGTCACTGGCTTTTAGTTTATAATGTATATTAAATTTCGTTAAATGCTATGTCTATTGGTCGGTTGAAACACAAATATCTATTTTTGTTCACAGGTCTGCCGAAGGTAAAATGAAGCCATACCCTGTGGCAATCAGCCCAGAACTTGAGCAACAGCTTGTAAACACTCTGCAAGGTGTGTCTTAATTATTTTTGTAGTGAAACACTACTTTATCAAAGTATGAGAGAAATTTTATAGAAAAATCGTCACGATTTTTTTTCATGTTTTTGTGTGAAAGAGTAACAAACATCCATACATCCTCACAAAGTATTGACAATGTTTTGTGACTGCATGTTGTCATCATAATACAAATAAATTATGAGAACACTACCTGTTTATGAATTAGATTAGAGTTTAAATATTTTTATTACTAAGGGGATAAATCAATTTATGTCTTAAGGCGCGTCTCCTGCGCGTGTTTTTTTCGAAGAAACATTACACAAAACAGCGAAACATTGAGGTGTGGTCATACACATTTCTGTACACATATACAATGTTTTTGTCTTCCAAGACGGACGGAACTCCGTCTACATACGTCTACCTTTTGTCTACCCGCGTGGGGAATGTTTCCCCGCGCAGGTAGAGAGGGGAAGGGATGTTTCATTACATACAAACACCTGTTCACACCTCTCACATCACATAACACCTACCGGTTTTTGGCGTTATATTTTTGTGTTTGTTTTTGTGATCGCTCAAGTTTGGGTCGGTTGTTTATTTATAATGGATTGGTGAAAGGAGACTGTACTCTACTTTTTGAGTTTAATCTGTGAGAGACCTATTATTTGGGACACTCAAACACGTGACTATAGGGACAAAGAAAGAAAAAAATAACACTGTGAGAGGAAATTGTGTTATTGGTTGGCAGTTCTGTTAAAACAGTCTATACAAAATGGACGTCTTTAAAAAACCAATACAGCAGGGAGTGAAGAAACATGACAGGTTAGTAACTTAACATTGGCATTGGTTGACATTTTTTTACCATACATACATGAATAGAAATAGATACCTTATAATTGCGGTGTAACTCTGGTCGTAGTAGCTTTGCAAAATTTGAGTGGTACTATAACTGGTATTATACTGGTATTATATTCCAATTAATGTAATTCCAATTTATTTTATATTTTTACTAACACTAGAATAAGGATCTATTGTTACTAACACTATGGATGAAAATCTGAAATAAATGAATTGAATTGAAGTAAAAGGATAGATTTGCCTGGTTTCCCTTAGTATCTTCGTATACCTACTGTGCCTTCATCAATATATATTAGGTCTTTACCTATGAAATTGCCGTTTTGTATGAAAAAATTTAAACTATTTTTTTTTTCATGTATTTTTTATTTGTATTAATCGAAGTAATCACCCACGAAATCAATGCATATTTGCCAACGAAGTGGCAGTTTATTGATGCCCTTCTTAAAGAAATCAGCTGGACGGGAGGCAACAAATTCTTCAAAGGCATTTTGTACTGCCTCTCGGGTATTGATTTTTTTTCCCGCCAAGAAGTTATCCAAATTCTGGGAAAAGTTGGTATAGGCGCAAGGTCTGGTGAGTAGGGTCGTAGCGGTCGATGGAGAGCTTCCAACCCCAGTTCTTGCAACTTGGAGACCGTCTGCTGTGCAGTATGAGGTTGCGCGTTGTCGTGCACGAGTAGCGGAGACGAGCGATTGACCAATGCTGGTTGGAGATGTGCCAGCTTCTCCATCATTGTGTTCAGTTCTTCACAGTACACATCTGCAGTAATGCTCACCCCGTTTGGTAAGAAGCTGTGATGAATCACACCGGCGCTAGACCACCAAACAGTGACCATCACTTTTCTAGGGGTAAGTTTTCGTTTAGGGCATTGTTTAGGTGCTGAACCAGGATCCAACCAACTTGCTGAGCGCTTGCGGTTATCAAACAGAATCCATTTTTCATCGCAGGTAACAATGCGGTTCAAAATTCCTTCATTTGTGTGTCTGTTGAGCAGTGCAAGGCACGTCTCGACGCGTACTTCGCGCTGGCGATCATTGAGTTCGTGGGGCACCCATTTGTCAAGCTTTTTTACCTTACCAATTTGACGCAAATGGACCAATATTGTTTTGACGCTAACGTCGAAAGCTGCTGCTAATTCAGCCGTCGATTGTGTATCATCAGTTTCCACAATCGCCTTTAATTCGTCATTTTCGACCAAAGTCTTTGGACGACCGCGACGTTCATTTTTCAGGTCGAAATTTCCAGAACGGAAGCGAGCAAACCAATAACAGGTGGTGCGTTGGTTTGTAGTGTTAGCTCCGTAAACGTCGTTGATTTTGCTTGCCGCTTGTGCCGCGTTGCTGCCACGACGGTATTCATATTCCATAATTACTCGAATTTTTAACGTATCCATGATGACGAAAAAGATTGAAATGCGATAAAAATGTAACACTACTCAATAAACAAACGACTACTTTTGGTAAAAGAATTCCATGTTTTTTAAATAAAATTAATTTGAATTTAGAATTCTTAGTCAAACAAAAATTATTTTGATTTGAAATGGCCAGTACTGCAGAACGGCAATTTCATAGGTAAAGACCTATTATTACATTTAAATTTTTATTTTTCAATATACACTGAACCGCAATGAAAAAGGTTTGGCAAGAAAATCTTTAAAAGTGATTTATGAAACCTAAGGTAAAGAATATTTTATGTAGCATTAAATATTTTAATTAAGCCTTTATTTCTCAAACCTATGTTAGGTTACCTTTGAAGATATTGAACATTTTCTAACCGACCCTTTTTCATTACGGTCAAGTGGAGATAGATATTATTTTACAACCATACATTAGCCTAATGAGTAATGATAGAGAATTTATATAATACTAACTAATAAGCTGAACCACCGCTAGACAAAGACCATAATTCACCAATACTAGTAACAAAAAATTGTTTTATTCATGTTTAAATAGTTGAAAATATAATATTTCTAACTATATTATTTTAAACTTTAAGGTATGCGTACAGGCAGTGGTGTGAAAGTTCCATTTAAAGAAATGGAAATCGTTATGGATGGCGACGTGCCACAACGGACACATAATAATTTTTCTGAGCACTATTAAATTAGCACAGAGGTCTATTTACTGTACAGTTTTTTCTGTCGCAACCACGAGAAACCGCTCGTGGGCTTAGATTTAGTTTTTCCTACTGTTGAATAGGTGACTGATACTTTTCCATTTTAGTTTCTTATTATTAACTTACCATTAAATAAAGTCCTTTTAAGTCTATTATAGATTGCCCAACAAATTTCAAGAACAATTTTTGATATTTGTTGTTTAGACATTCTCAAATATTTATGGGGATATAATATCATAGCGCTATGTGGAGTTTTTTTGCACATCAGGCCGTATAATTTGAACCAATTCTTAAAAATCACTTTCAGAAATACGGATGAAGTTATTAATCCGAAATCGGTCTTCTATTCGTAACTCCTGAAAAATATTAAAATTACGGGGCAGTAAATATGGCCTAACTCGAAATCTGTGTTTTCTCCCAGATACTGCATCTGCAATCGCTAAAACTCCGAGTACATCTTCCTCGGATCTCATGATCATTTCTACACAAAATGTTTTGTTTCAATCAAAAACATTTTCTGTAGCCTGTGAATGAAAACAAATTTTTGTTTCATATTTTCTGTGTAATGTTTCGAAAAAACATGAGCAGGAGACGCTCCTTTGCATAGGCATCAATTCATTATTCAGTGATATTATTTGATCATAGTCAAAACTACTATTAAAAAATAACCACATATCCTCATAAACAGTAATATTTAAAAAATTATAGAGCTAAACATAGAACCAATAGACGTGAACTCCACTCAACCTCAAGAGGGTACTGAGGGCAGTGTGACCCTACTACAACTGGACCGAGTGAAGGCTATGAGGGAGACCAGGCCGGAGGCCACCGGTGTGGTGTCATGGTCCCCACCGCAGCCCAACTGGAATGCCTGGACTGGCTGTAATATTGGTGAGTTATTGAGTACACTATTATGTATTGTAAGGCCAGATAAATTGACTTGGGTTGCAGTGACACTGGAGCTTCTTCATGAATCTTTTTTTGGAACAAACTAAATAACTTACACACTGAATTCCGTTGAGTCGACACAAATGGCCCACATCAATTGGATTTGATATTGAAAACCAGCTTTTTAATAGAGTTGTTTCACCAAGTTGATACCAGGACTACCAGAATATTAAGCCTTAGGCAGGTGTCTATAGAGGATAATCGCTTATCATCAGACAATCCGTCTGCTATGAGATAACTTTTGTCTTCAATCAAATTCTTTGAGCCGTTTATGATGGAGATCGTAGATCCTGTAACTCCGATTCTGTGCATATTGGTTTATTTCGAAGCAATTTTTATGAAGCATGTTAAACGGAATCCGATTCGTTTCAGATGAGGGTCCCTTAGCGTCGGCTACGCTTGAGGGAATCAGCGCAGACTTGGAGAGGGGTCACCGAGATCTCTGTCAGAACAGCACGCTTTATCGGGTGTGTACAGAGTACAATGTACAGTTGCCGAAAAATTCATTGTGTGGTACAATTTTGAACCTTATACCGCAGTAATAAGATCGAAAAGAGTGTCCTATTTAGGCTGGAAATATATGATCCGGAATCCGGAAGGCCGGGAAAAATTCAGTGCATTGAAAATATAACTCTGTGCTAATACAACAGAGCTGAAAATCGGAACACACGAGTGTCAAGTCTAATGTCAACTTCAAATATAATAATAATATCTATGGACGCTTCACGCTAAGTATCTGAAGGACTTGTGTTACAGGTACCAGAAAACGGGAAGTATATTTAATACACATCCATGACCCAGGAACACAAAAAATCTTTTTGTTCCTTCGGCGGGATTTGAACCCGCGACCCCCGGCTTGAGCACCAACGCGCTGAACCACTGAGCCACAGAGGTCGTCAGATATGACAGCTTGACACTCGACACTTCGATTTTCAACTTTAATGTATGAGAACAGAGTTCTATTTTAAATGCTCTGAATTTTCCCGGGCTCGCCGGATTCCGGATCATATAGTCCCAGCCTTAATGCATGTTACTTTACCAAAAGATGAAACTTGAAACCCAATTAATCTGACTTTGTAATTTGCTATACTTGTAGGACAGTCTACGTGAGCGCGAGCAATTGCCGGTATACGCGTTGCGCAACACCATAATGGAGGCCATCAATGACAACCCTGTGGTTATCATCCGGGGTAACACGGGCTGCGGGAAAACCACACAGGTACATTACCATAATTGGCTTATATTACTGTCGTAAGGACAGGACCTTTCACTTTAAATTTGATAGAGAGTCAAGTTAAAGTAATGTCAGTTAGGGACCTATTTGAATGTATGAAGAACTTTTATGTATAATGTTAAATACATGCATGTAATATTATATCGTAACACACCAGCTATGTCTTTAAACATCCTGTAATCTTAAAAATGGATCATCAAAGTGTGTGTGTAAGAACGTAGGAATTTGCGTGCGTTCAAACGTACGTATCTGCGTGTAAGAGTGCGCGTCGTAAGTGTTCGTAGTTCGGCGTAGTTGTATGCTGTACATAATGATCTATCACTCTCTTTCTCGTGTCTTGAATATCATCTCATTGTCGGTGTATAGGTCTGCCAGTTCATAGTCGACGATTACGTGGCTAGCGGACAGGGGGCCTGGGCGAACGTGTGCGTGACGCAGCCGCGCCGCATCTCCGCCGTCAGCGTCGCGGAGCGCGTGGCGGCTGAGCGGTGCCAGGAGCTGGGTGACAGCGTGGGGTAAGCATGACTGTTGAGTGGAAGCGGAAAACGCACCTTAATAGATATCATGTCTAAGGCTGGGACTATATTATGATCCGGAACCCGGAAGACCAGAAAAAATACAGAGCGTTGAAAATAGAACTCTGTGCTAATATGCACGTGTGTCAAGTAAAATGTCAAATCTGCCAACTCGACACTCGTGTGTACGATTTTTAACTCTATTGTGTTAGACCAGAGTTCTATTTTCAATGCTCTAAATTTTCTCCTTCCGGCCTTCCGGATTCCGGACAATATAGTCCCAGCGACAAAGTTACATGTGTCCTTGTACGTCGGAAGTCGTACGCAAATGCGTGCTAGTACATTAAAGTTGCACGTAAATGCGTGATTATACGTCACAAATTATAATAACACAAATCCGTCGTGAGTTTTTGGTTTTATTATTGTATATACTCGTAGGTACTCTGTCCGTTTCGAGTCTATACTACCGCGGCCGTACGGCTCTGTAATGTTCTGCACTGTCGGCGTGTTGCTTAGAAAACTGGAGAATGGGTTACGAGGAGTCAGCCATGTACTCGTAGATGAGGTAAGTTTTACCCTACCTTACTTACCGGCCGAACGCAGAGACATTTAATGCTTACTTAAGGAGTCACTTAGTTGAGATTTTGACAGAAACTGTACGGACTTTATGTCGAAGTCTACTAAGTAGCTCCTTAAGTATGCAAGAGCATTCGATGTCTCTGAGTGCGGTATTTAAACTTACATTGACAAACCAAACCAATTCAAGGAAAGGAGTGGGAAGCCAGATACTTCCAATTCCCGGAGGAGCAACTTGTTCCTTCGTTATCCTTGAAATCATATTAACAAAGGGTCAAAATTGAGATTTGTAATATTTACGTTCTAACTTCTAATACATACATCTAAATAGTTAATTGTTTTCTCTTCTTGAAATTGTTAAAATATATATTTAAATACACATCGTGTACACATTAATTCGTTTCTATTAGGTGCACGAGCGCGACGCGGACACCGACTTCGCGCTGATCCTACTCCGCGACATGGCGCACACCTACCCCGACCTCCGCATCATCCTCATGTCCGCGACGGTCGACACAACGCTGTTCTCCACATACTTTGGCAACTGTCCCGTCATAGAGGTATATATACTCTGATTTGTAGGGTCAATTCACACCGAAACGAAACGATAGGCGACATGGAGCTAGAGATTTAGACAGCTATTAAACATTGAACTTTATTCAATGCACAAGAAGGTACACGTTTCATTGTAAGATTTCGAATATTATGTTGCACCGCGCTGCACAATGCATGTGCAGTGTAGTGAATAAAGTTAAATTTTCATTAACTATCTTAGTTTCGTTTCGGTGTAAATTGATCCATAATCTCACTCTAAGCTACGAAACAAAATATTAGGGAGGAACATAAACTCGATTGTTTTTAAACATAATATATTTATTTAATCAAAGTTTATACCATTGCTATCTTTTGCCATCTCATAGGTAGTTCATTGATTCCTTTACTAAAAAAACCATTCGGACAGGAATCAATAAAATTTTTGGACTGCCCCATCGGAGTTGAATTTTTTCCCTTGGAAGAAGTTATCCAAATTTCGAAAAAATGGCAATCTGTTGGAGCAAGGTCCGGGGAGTACGGTGGATGGTTTAGACATTTCTATTGAAGCTCCACTAATTTGGTAGCGGTCTGTTGTGCATTGTGTGGTCTAGCGTTGTCCTGAAGCAGCAGTGGCCTAGAGCGAATGACCAACCTCGGTTCCTTCAATTCTCCATTATCAACTTTGGTCTCCGGCCGTCCACGGGGCTTGTTCTGCAGGTCGAAATTTCCAGAACGAAAACGTGGGAACCAAAAACGCACTGTGTTTTCTTTTGCGACACCGCCGCCATACACATCATCGATCCGTTTCTGCAGCACTGGTGCCACAGTGGAACTCGTACTCGAAAATAATACGATATTTCAAGTTTTCCATTTTGTAAACAGAGTGACGCAAAGAAAAAACCAAAGGAGAAAAAAACAAATGAATTACAGTTTTAGAAACACAAATGCATGAGTAAATAGCGGTATAAATTTGAAATTTGAATTCCTAACCAAAGAAGATATATTTGAGATCCAAGTGGCCAGTACGACAAAACGCCAATTTCATATGTAAGGACCTAATAAAAAAATGTAAAGGAAAATTTCCAATGTCCTTTGTAAACAAACATTCAGTGTTTGTAAACTCTAGAACAAATAAAAAAACAGTTTCGTTAGTTGGTTGTATTCTAGTATAACAAAAATGTTCCATGAGCTAGATGCTAAATTATAATACGACCAAGTGAAATTGATTTTTGATACCTATGTTTTGAGTTGATTGGATTTAAGATTATTTTTCGTGCTACGTATTTTGACCGAAGTGAATGTTTACAAACTTGATTTCGTTTCGGAGTTTTCACTTTAGTTATATTTTTTGATAGATAAAAATATATCTTATTCTTAGGTACCAGGGCGCACGTTCCCCGTACAACAATACTTCCTGGAGGACAGCATAGAGCTCACAAAATTTGTGCCACCCACCGACACACGCAAGAGGAAATCGTCTGGGAAGAAAGCTAAGGATGACGATGAAGATGATGATGAAGGTATAGACAAATCTTGAATAAAACATTTAAGTAACCACCGAATTGTCAAGCAACGATCTGATGATGATGAATTATAGATAAGAACACTCGGTCGTGTCAGCTTGAAACAAAAAAAAACTAGATCTGAATCGGTTCATCCGCTTGGGAGCTAAGATGCCACGGACACACCCTCTGTTTAGCCGGGGGTAATTAATAAAATGTCAAGGGAGGTGGTAAAGCTTTTGATCCTATTCTGTGTGTTACACTAGGAATGAATTTAAAATAGTGAGAATAGATAGGTAACAAAACATTATTTGTGTTTTAGGCATTTTCTGTAGCTATTAATAATATTTAAAGGATAAATTGGTCTGTCCAAAAACTTGAAAGTATCTAAATTCAGTTAATGGATTTCCCCCATGTGTAAAATTTCAGTCCCTTAGGTGGTAAATTAAAAAATAATCCTACTACTACATATTATAAATGTGAAAGATTTTGAGTATATATGGATGGGTAAATGTATGCATGTTTGTTACTCTTTCACGCAAAAACTACGGAACAGATTTTGATGAAATTTAGTACGGTAGTAGTTCAGGCTTTCGATTACAAGTAGCCTGCTACTTTAATCACGCAAAGTACAGTGTTTCCGTGGGACATTTTACTTACGCGAGCGGATTCCATAATATAAGATTGTTCAAAATCTATTACGGATATTTTTACTCGACTACGGCGAAGCTGAAACGATTTTGGCAGTGTATGTATGTATGTATGTTTGTTCCGTCGTAGCGCCTAAACTACTGATCCTATTTTAGTGAACGAGGTGTTAATAAATTAATTATAAACGGGGTTATATTTTGCGTAGTCGGGTTACAGTTTTTAACTTTGGATTATGGGCATATGATCTACTGCCTATGTCAAGATTTTTTATTTTGAACAACGTTATATAATGTTATTCAGGCGGCGCGGGCGACGGCGAGGACGACGAGGACCTGAACAAGAACTGCAAGCTGTCCGGCAACTACGCGCCGCAGACCGCGACTGCTATGGCCAAGCTGTCGGAGAAAGATGTAAGTATTTACTATTCTACCATAGAAGCGATACCATGGCCTCATAAAAAACTGCCGGTATTTTTTTATTCTGTTTCAATTTAGGGATTTTAGCACACATTGTGGCTATGTCAATCCCATTGTACAATAAAAGTAATAACTATATATATATATATATATATATATATTTATTCCCTATTTATAAAAATGTACCACATGGTTCAAACAATACTGCATTAAAATACCCACATTCATTGAGGACATTTTAAGGGAATTAAGTAACTTGTTTCTTTTATTAGTGTATCGGACTATTCCACTATATTCCACTAAGACATTTACACATCTTCTGGTTTTCCGCACATTGCACAATTAGGAGAAATAGCTTTACGCATTAGATATGCAAACTTATTGAACGGCTGCCGCTATACGAATATGTTTCGCCTGCTGATTGTAATTAAAATAAAGATGTTAAAATAACAGCAACTCCCTTTTATATATTTTCGTTCCGTTCGTCGATATTGTGCAGTGTGCTAGTGAACAAATTAAATAAATTGATGTTTGCCTTGTCGTGAATTTCCAAATATTGAATGAAGTCGTAATTGACTAGTAGTTTCACAATTTAATGTGTCTGGGACTACATTTCAAAAAAATGTATGGATATACTTTATTTGTATTCCAGCTAAGTTTCGAGCTCATCGAAGCCATACTTATGTACATAAACAACCTGGGCAACGAGGGCGCGGTGCTCGTGTTCCTGCCCGGCTGGAACCTCATCTTCGCGCTTATGAAGCACCTGATGAGAAATCCCGTGTTCGGCGACACCAGCAGATACGTCATACTGCCGCTCCACAGCCAGATCCCGAGGGACGATCAAAAAAAAGTGTTTGTGACTCCACCGCCGGGGATTACCAAGGTAAAATATGAACAGAAGTATAATAGAAGTTAGCTTAAACTATGCCCCCCCCCCCCCTACTAATAAAAATATTTACACAAAAAATAAGCTACACAATATTGCTGTCTTGTTTGGGTTCGATCTTAAAATTTATTCATAATGTGCAGACCATAAATAAGTTTAAATATGTGCATTGTGCACATTTAATACTTTAACACCCATACTAATAACATAAACTGCATCATTGTGCAGGATAACTTTCAATGAAATAGAATTATTGAAAGTGTAAACTATTTTGATTTATTTCAATGATAATGCTAAGACTGGTTCTTACTCTGATAAAAAAACCAATTCATGTGTGTATAGGTCAACTTTTCTTACTAAAAGAATCAAATTACTCCTTTTGCAGCTTTTTGGAATGAAACAGTGAATAGAACAAAAACGGCTTTATTATGAAAATTTTACAATAAGTACTAAAAAAATAAAAAGTTTTTTTTTGTTTTTAACAAGGTGTATTACCTCCTCTTGCCCTAATAACTGATTCAAGTCGGTTTCGCATCGACCTGATCAGTGTTTTTAAAAGATCTTGCGGAGTATTGTCCCATTCCTGTGACAATGCAACTCTGAGCTCCGCAACCGATGTTGGGACCGGATTTCTTGTAAATACAGCTCTTTTTAGGTTGTCCCACACGTGTTATATCGGACTGAGGTCCGGGCTACGTGCTGGCCAATCCATGGAACGAATCTCAACCTGAGTAAAGTATTGTTCAACTTGTCTCGCTGCGTGCGGACTAGCATTGCCCTGCATCAGAATGAAATTTTCGCCTATAAATCCGCTAAAAGGTACCACATGAGGGTCCAATATCTCCGTTATATAGCGATGTAATGTTAAACCACGGTTACCACGGCCATGTGTGTCTGCGTCAATAAACACAAGTTCAGTTCGAGCATCCATCGATATGGTTCGTGCACTAACTGCTACGTCACGTGCCTGGTAGAGCTCATTTTTAATGCTTATAGACGTTAAAAACCGATTTCGCAAGGAAGTTGTCACAATAAACTTGTCGTCACGAGACGTTGTCACCCGAGTTCTGCCGGTTCCACGTCTTCTTTTGAATGAACCTGTTCCCATAAACCTTCTGTAAACTCGGGAAACCGTAGACTGGTTTACATTTAAATCTGCAGCAAGCGTTCGTTGGTCTAGGCCTTGCTGCACTAGAGCAACAATTTGTGCGGCTTTTTCGGACGATACGTCCATATTCGTGAGAGACAAAGTGTGACTTTGTGAAGTGACTTTTCCAACGCATCAGGCAAAGACAGCAATGTTGTTTAACTTATCCGTTGTGTAAATATTTTTATTAGTAAGGGGGATAATGTATTTACCGCGATACCAGCATTATGTATTTCTATTAATTTCAGAATTATGTACAAAATGTAAAACCAAGCTGCATTATAAATAGAATTTAGAACCTTTCTAGGTTACAAATTATGTAGTCCTTAATTTTTGTGGGAAGATTAATTTATTATTTGTCGATAATAATTA
Source organism: Phengaris alcon alcon (assembly GCA_037179445.1). Lineage (NCBI taxonomy): Eukaryota > Metazoa > Arthropoda > Insecta > Lepidoptera > Lycaenidae > Phengaris > Phengaris alcon. The sequence goes on from JAYRCH010000097.1 coordinate 3,457,186, forward strand.
TGAAAATCACAATGTAAACATGATATGAAAATTTAAAACTATTAAAAAATACACATAAAGTTTGACACACATTAATTGTAACACGATGTTGCCGTGATCAAGACAATTTTTAAAAATGATTATTTTGCAACAAAAAAAACATATCTTATTAAATTAATTTACTTATTTCCAGGTGATACTATCCACGAATATTGCGGAGACATCCATCACTATAAACGATGTGGTGTACGTGATCGACTCGTGCAAGGCCAAGATGAAGTTGTTCACGTCGCACAACAACATGACGTCGTATGCGACAGTCTGGGCCAGCAGGACTAACCTGGAACAGGTAAGAAATAACCTAACCAAGAGCATGTCAGGACAGTAACTATCAACGCGCAATAGGTTTTATTTTAATTATTTCAAAAGTTATTGTCCGATTTCGCTCAAAACGAAATTCTTAAAGAGATTTTAGCATGATCTGTCAGCATGGAAACTTACTAGTTTATATCTACTATAGTTTAGAAATGCGAGAGGGGGATCAACTTATAAACCACTTTGGAGGCCGATACTTTATTTTTACCCATTTGCGCAGATCTGGTTTAAATATCATGTTATCTCTCTTGTTCTTCGTATTTTCGAAAGAAAAGGCATGATCTTTTAACCCAGGGTTAACCCAGATATGCGTAAGTGGGCCTTGGGATGTGAAATTCAGTCTATGTTTTTTTTTCGAAAATTGCTAATACAAATACCTTGTACGTCAGCGCAAGGGCCGCGCTGGTCGCGTGCGCGCGGGCGTGTGCTTCACGCTGTGCGCGCGCGCACGATACGAGCGGTTAGACGAACACCAGACAGCTGAAATGTTCCGGACGCCGCTGCACGAGCTTGCCCTCAGGTGAGATACCAGTTTTTATTTATAGTCACATTCACAAAGTACAAGCTGACGTAAACCGTACTTTTTATTTATTTATTCAATTTCAAAGAAAACTTACAGCTAAATGAATACTATCGTGATAATATTTTGTGTAGTAAATTAAATAATTCAAATCAGCATAGTCGCGTTTGAGATGATTTGTTCTTATTATAATGATATTATTACATTTAACTTCGGCACTTTTGTTATCTATAAAATACAAACAAATTATGAGAATGCTCTACCTGCTATATAACTAAAGGATCAATCAAATCCCTGATAGAACTGTGGGCCTATCAGGAACATTTGACAGCAGCGTAAACGTAACGTTTGAAAGTACGTAGAATTGTATGAAAATCTGTCATCCTATAATGACAGGGCCCATACAAATTTCATTTGTTAACGTTACGTTTACGCCGCTGTTGTTGTTGTTCCTGCTAGGCCCCCTGTCTGCGATGCGTAACACTTTATGTATTAAAACAATACTTCTACTATTTCAGTATAAAACTCCTCCGTCTGGGCAACATCGGTCATTTCCTATCGAAGGCTCCGGAACCGCCGCCGCTGGACGCCGTCATCGAAGCAGAAGCCATGTTGCGAGAGCTCGGCTGTTTAGATAGTACTGACGCGCTAACACCGCTGGGTACTATACTGGCCAAATTACCTATAGGTAGGTTTTTTTTTAATGAAATGTACCAGGAAACGAGCAGACGGGTCGCCGATTACTGTGCCCGTGGACACTCGCAACACTAGAGGTGGTAAACTTGTAACTACTCTGGTGTTGCGCACTCGCGGTTTCTGGACCTTAAAATCCCCAATCCCCCATGTGAAACCGTAAAATAGGACGCATTCACAATTTCACACACGCACAGTACACGATGTTTGCCGCTCACAAGTGTATCAAGATACCATTCTTGAGAAGGTAGTGAAGCCCCTTAACAACACCATGTTCAATAACCAAGAATGGTCCTTCCAGCAAGACTCGGCGCCGGGTCACGGCCTCAACTGTTAAAGGACTGTATTGCAGCCAATGGAGACCACTTCAAATAAGCTTTTTATATTTTAATTTTTTTTATATTTATGTATTAAACTAACACACTGTAAAAGTAATAAATGTTATTTGCAATAGAATTTTTTTTTTTCTTTGTTTCTGTATTTATGGCAAGACTAGGTATAAGGTATTTTGTAATTATTTTCCGGCCTCAAACTGGTAATCAAGCTTGTAAATATAAATTTCTTGGACTTCCAGAGCCTCGACTCGGCAAGATGATGGTGCTCGGATTCGTGCTGTGCGTCGGCGACGCGCTCACTACCATGGCGGCCAACTCCACCACCTTCCCCGAGATATTCCTTCTAGAAGGACACAGAAGATTGTCTGGACACCAGCGAGCGTTAGGCGGAAGTAGAGCGAGTGACCATGTGGCTATGCTCAACGCTTTTCAGGTAAAAACCAACACTATTAACATGCAAGGTAATGTACGGTCGCGGAGCACGTAGAATTTCGGACATTTACTCGTCGCTACTTGTCTCTTTCACAAGCGCATGAATATATTGCTATTGCGCGATAGGAGCGCGATAGTAATTTATTCGTGCTCGAGTGAAAGAGACAAGTAGCGATAAGTCAATGGACGAAATTATACGTGCTCCGCGACCGCACTTTAGTACAAAATTATAAAAACTATTTACTATGGGTATTACTAATTACTGTAAAGTTGCCACCACGCAACTAAGTTCTTTCAAAAATTGCATAAAGGCGTACTTCATGAAGTCAAAAATGTGTTTCGGTTTTTTCGGACCTCGTGACAATTCTATGGTTAACACGCATTATAGATGTGGGAGCGAGAAAAAGCGAAGGGCGAGGAGGCGGAGCACCAGTGGTGCGAGTGGAAGGGCGTGCAGCACACCACGCTGCGGGTCACCGGCGAGGCAAAGTACCAGCTCATCAGTGAGTTTCTTAAACGAGCATACTCAATGCCTCATAGTATAGTCTTACAATAGTCACTAATAAAAATATTTACACAATGGATAGGCTATACAATATTTTTTCCTTATCTGTCAAGCTACTTTTCCAACGTATCAGACAAAGATAAAACATTGTATAACTTATCAATTGTGTAAACATTTTTACTAGTTTAAGTTATAAGGGGTTAATGTATAAACTCAGTTAATTACAGCCAATTTCTAACTCGATCTGACGACCTCTGTGGCTCAGTGGCTAGCGCGTTGGCGCGGGGAGCCGCGTAGAGGCCGCGGGTTGGAATCACGTCACGGAACAAAAAGTTTTCTGTTTTCCTGGGTCATGGATATGTATTAAATATGTGTATTATATAATAAAATAAAAATCTTAAATATATGTATAGTTTAAAAGTATTAAATATATTTCCATTGTCTAGTTACGGGTAGTAACACAAGTTCTTCGAGAACATACCACGGGACCAGATTGGCGTGGTGTAAAAGCGTCCATATATATAAAAGCTATGTGAAACTTAATATCCAATAACATGTGTCAATGTGTGCAACAACAATGTATTTACATTGTAACTTTATAATTAGAGAAACATCAAGTAAGTTTACTATCTAAAAAACATAATGTCAAGTTATTGACTGAGATTTAAAATCAGAGTAAATAATGTAGATGTGATGATTTTATATTTTTATAACAAAAACGACAAAATTAAAATTAAATTGGGTGTTTTTTGGGGTTCCGCACCCAAAGGTTAAAAACGGGACCGTCTGTCCATCGGTCAGACTGTATATCATGAACTGTGACTTTTTTAGTTTCTGATTCAAAGATTTTTATACTTTTTAAAATTGCAGACATCCTAACCTCGGCAATCGGTTTCCCGGAAGAGTGTTGTCTGCCTCAACGCTGGAACCCAAATGTGGAAGATCCAGTACTTGATTTGGTGATTGCCCTGCTGTGCATGGGGTTATATCCAAATGTGTGTCTGCATCAGGGCAAGAGAAAGGTATGGTGGAATGATTCTATATTAACTTGTCACTAAATTGTTATAAAACATTAAAAAACTGCTAATAGTTTAACCGGTATGGTCATATACCCAATACATGGTACCCATATATGGTAGTATACCCAAAATAGTTCAAACTCTCAGATGTATATGCCATAAATCGTTAGATTTTTTAGAATAAAATAAAATGAAACGTTTGAAGCATAAATTATTTAAATGCAAAACAGGTGCTTAAAATATTATTGCTTATTAATATATCAATATTTTGTTTACACATATTTAAGCGTTTTCACCATTTTTATGTACGGGTAAGTGTACAAGCACACTAACATACTTTAATTATTATTAAGGTTACAAAAAAAAGGATTTATCACAATATTCACCACAGGTGCTGACAACAGAAGGCAAGCCCGCGCTCATACACAAAACATCGGTGAACTGCAGCAACATGGAGCAGAAGTTCGCCTCGCCGCTGTTCGTGTTCGGCGAGAAGGTCCGCACGCGAGCCATCAGCTGCAAGCAGACGACCATGGTGGCGCCGCTACATCTGCTGCTGTTCGCGAGTCGGAAGGTGGAGTGGGTGAGTAGAGCACCAGCATGGCGCAGAATTTCGCCTCGCCGCTGTTCGTGTTCGGCGAGAAGGTTCGCATGCGAGCCATCAGCTGACAGCAGACGATCATGGTGGCGCCGCTATATCTGCTGCTGGTCGCCACGGTCGCTATGGCCAGCGTTACGAGAAAATGGCTTCAATAATTTCCATGAAATTTAGTATGCAGGGGGTTTTGGCGGCGACAAATCGATCTAGGTAGGTCTTATCCCTGGAAAACTGCGCATGTTGGAGATTTTATGTTTCTCCTTTCGTTGCGCAATAGCCCAAAATTTTCAAAACAATTTGTCATTCCGATGTTGTGGTTTGGTAGGCATCGCACTTTTTGCATTGTTTGAAAATTTGTGTTTCAGGTTCAAATCCCCATTACACAAATATTTTTGTGATTATTTTTATTAGGTCATTATATACGAAATTGGCGTTTTGTAAAGGAGGAACATAAACTCGATTGTTTTTAAACATAATATATTTATTAATTCAAAGTTTATACCATTGCTATCTATGCACTTTTGCCATCTCATAGGTAGTTCATTGATTCTTTACTAAAAAAACCATTCGGACAGGAATCAATAAAATTTTTGAAGGCGCTTTGGACTGCCCCATCGGAGTTGAATTTTTTCCCTTGCAAGAAGTTATCCAAATTTCGAAGAAAATGGTAATCTGTTGGAGCAAGATCCGGGGAGTATGGTGGATGTCTTAGACATTCCAATTGAAACTCCTCGAATTTGGTAGTCTGTTGTGCAGTGTGTGGTCTAGCGTTGTCCTTAAGCAGCAGTGGCCTAGAGCGAATGACCAACCTCAGATGTTTAGCAGCTAGCTTTTCCATCATGATGCAGTTGCTGGCAATAGCCATCTGCCGTAATCGTCTGGCCAGATTTAAGAAAGCTGTAGTGAACGACACTGGCACTAGTCCACCAAACGCTCACAAGCAACTTTTTTTGAGTCAATTTTGGCTTGGGGCAGGGCTTTGGCTGGTTCGCCAGGGTTCAGCCATTGCGATGAGCGTTTCCGAATATCGTACAGGATCCACTTTTCATCACAGGTATCGATTCTATATAAAATCCTTACATTATTGTGCCGGTTGAGTAATGTAACGCAGCAGTCGACGCGCGTTTGTCGGTTTGCTGCACTCAATTCATGAGGTACTCTTTCAAGCTTTTTCACCTTCTCAATTTGCTTCAAGTGGATTAAAACAGTTTTATCACTAACACCGCAGCCTGCAGCTAACTCGGACGTGGTTTGCGACGGATCTGATTCCACAATAGCCTTCAATTCTTCATTATCAACTTTTGTCTCCGGCCGTCCACGGGGCTTGTTCTGCAGGTCGAAATTTCCAGAACGAAAATGGTGGAACCAAAACCGCACTGTGTTTTCTTTTGCGACACCGACGCCATACACGTCATTAATTCTTCGAGCCGTTTCTGCAGCACTGGTGCCACGGTGTAACTCATACTCGAAAATAATACGATATTTCAAGTTTTCCATTTTGTAAACAGTGACGCAAAGGAAAAACCAAAAGAGAAAATGACAAATGAATTACAGTTTTAGAAAAACATACGCATGAGTCTCGATCTTTGAATGTGTACCATCTGATTTTCCAACACAAGTCTCCAACTACTGAATGGATTTCACTAGAATGTCGACATTATTACGATGATATTATGCTTCTGGTCAGACTGTTGAATGATGATGATTATGTTATAATAAATATCAATGTCTCTATCTCCAGGTGGAAAACATAGTCCGTGTGGATAACTGGCTTAACTTCGACATGTCACCCCGGTCCGCTGCTCTCGTGGTCGCGCTTCGCCCCGCGGTAGAGCGGCTCGTAGAGCGCGCGGCAGCAGAACCCGACGCCGCCTTGCAGCTCACGCCCGCCGAGCAGAAGGTATCGCCTGATATTAAGCGATTACTACTGTGAAAAGCGTACGCAACACCATAGTAGTGTTTTGCTGGTCAAAACGCTCGCTACGCACTCTTCTTTTAACCTGTTGAGCGCCAGACCTCAAAAATTGACATTTGTGGGGGGACGTCTGCTGTTGACAGCCCGCCAAAATTTTTTTGTTAGACATTTTATTACCGACTTATTTCAAGAAAACTACGTAATTATATCTTATGAGTCATATATTACCGTAATCTGTATTAAATTTCCTGTCTAATTTACTAATTAAATACCTAACTAAAACATACCTTTATTCCTAGACTCCAAATAATTCTCAGGTTAGCACATTTTTGCAACGAACATGAACTTTAATCACATATTTACACTATACACTCATTCACTAACACTAAAATAATATTTACAACACCAAGCTCATATTATCAAGATACGATCACATAAATCTTTCAGTTCGAAACACAATACCCACTTCACAAAGTTAAAAAAAATTGTTCGGGTTAAACGAACGATATTATCTCTCGGGAATCGTTCGTTTTGCAATTTGCGGTTCTATGCAAATGAAGTCATTTGGAAAGCTAGTGTTCAACAATCATATTTACCAAATTCTTCTTGCTTTTGTGACAGGTAGTGGACTGTATCAAAGCGCTGTGCGTAATGGACGCGGGAGACTACAACATACAGCGCGACGCCCCCACGTTCTCCTTCCGACCCGACGGCGCGAAACGTGGGAATATGCGCGGCTGGGGGACTAATGGGCCCAAAAACCAGGGCTTTGGCGGATTTGGCGGGAATTCTGGCGGTTTTGGGAACAACAGTGACAGTTTTGGGAATAGAGGCGGATTTGGGAATAGAGGTGGATTTGGGAATCGAGGGTTTGGGAATAGAGGTGGATTTGGGAGTAGAGGTTTCGGAAACAGAGGAGGTTTTGGGAATGGGAACAGTGACGGAAACTTTGGGAATCGAGGATTTGGACGAGGACGCGGTTTTAGTAGACGAGGAAGATGGTAAATCATTCCGATTTTGACTTGGCCAAATAAAACAATTTCAACACATTACTGTAGTTTTATTGAAACTAGGTAAATAAATTCAGTCAATAGGAGTCTGTACCACAATCAAAATGAAATCTTTGTCTGGTGCAACCATTATTTCGTGTTTCCTGCTTCGGATTCTCAAGAATATTAGATCATTTGTAGGGTCCAGATCTCGCACTACACTTCTTCCCTTCTCCACTAGGGAACTCATTAAGCCAGCATATAGGACAGATGTGCGGTTGTCGAGGGTGGTCTTTATCGGTATTCCTTCTCCGTTCACTACAACAATCCCCACAACGCCTTTGTGCATTGACAACTTCCGTATGGTTTCCTCAGCTTCATTTGCCATTGTAAATTGATGTTTTATTAATTTGTAGTTATTTGTCAAATCAACTTGAGTTTTAACAATCAAATGAAAGACTTCAGATGTCAAGTTAAAATATTGATTTTGTCTTGTTTTATGCCAGTATTAAGAGCACCCAATTTCTAGCTGAAAGTCATATGAAGAGCCTTTAATTTTTTTTTTAAAGCCCACAATTTATGATCTTTGTTAAAAAAAAATCCTTAGACATGTATAGAGTGTCATACTTCTAAGCCTCTTGGTCATTTTTAGACTGGACCTGTAAATACACTGGAGTCCTTCCACTTCTCATCTTCTGTCGTTTATGTACCTTGAGCTGATGTTTCATCATTTGCTTCCGGTAACCAAATGCTTTACCACAGTCGCCACACACATGGTCTTTTATGCCATTATGTTCCACTTTGAAATGTAACTCTAAATCTCGTTTTGTATAATAGCCCCTTCCGCATGTATCACATTTGTAATCATGCTCTGTCTTATGTGTACGCATATGCTTGTTAAGATTACTCTTGCTAACAAAATATCTTGCTGGACACACCGTACATTGGTATGGCTTTTCACCAGTATGTGAACGCATATGCATTTTGAGAGCTTCTTTGAACCTACCCTTGTATGGACAATGTGCACATTGGAAGGGTAGATCATGAAAATGTATAGCTCGATGTTTATAAAACTGCCCCTTTTGTACAAACTTCTTTCCGCATATATCACACATAAAAGGATACTCCATTCTGTGTAAAGCTAAGTGTGTTTTTATATAGCTTGATGAGTAAATTTTCTTGCATATTGGACATGTGTGTCTCTTATTTTCATGTTCATCTGATATTCTGTGCTCACTGTACTCTTCAAATGTGTTAAATCCTATATCACAATTTTTGCAATAATATAACCAGGAATCGTCTGTAGTTTTTTCACCGTGGACAGAATCATTGTCACATTGCTCTACTTCTGTTTCTGATGAATTTTCAATTTTAGATTGCCTTAAAAGTTTATCAGTTTGTTGTGCTGTTTTTCTGAGCAATATTGCTCCCTGTAGCAGTTCATGGCAAGATGTGCAGAGGAACTTTGGGTATTTATCGTCCGAGTCTATTACTATACCGCCAAAATTAGCCAAAGCCTCAGCTATATCCTCGTCCTCTCCACTATAAATGGGAATTTCACCAGATTGAAGACAAACTCTGCAAGTATTTTGTACATTCTCTGACTCGACTATTTCCTTCTTTACAGACAAATTACTAACAGAAACGGATGCTTTTGTGAATTTACTAAGAGGATTCTGTTCTCTTTGAAACCTTTTCTTTCTATTAATCCTGGAATGTAAAAAATGCATCAGCAACCAACGCCCGACCATTTTAAATATGAATTATGTACAACCGTTTTTAGGCAAATGTATACGGATTTATTATGATTAGTTTTATAAATTATGGTAGCTGTAATTTTAATTTATATTTATTCGTTAAAACTTTTTTTTTTTTAATTTATATATGGCATACATGGAGAATAGAAGTGAGGAGTACCATCTCCATACATGAAAAGTATCCGTAAAATAGCGTTAAATACCGCTACAGACGCAGACGGGAGTAAAGCGGCAAAATTTAAACGGGTAATTAAATCTTAGCATCTTCTTCGGTTTTATATATAAAAATATTTTCGACTATACGAGTAATTAAAATTTTCATGATTTACTGACTTAACTACTTTTAATCTACTAAAGTCGTCAAAAATTTTAAATAACTAAACTCAACTCACTTTACTTCATCTCTTATTGCTAACTTCATATCACACACCCTTGCCACTCTAGCGCCATTATGGCCAGTTTTGGAATTATTATTTAATTACTTTTGTCGGACACTTTTTAGCTTTTCTGCCTTAGAGAGATTGTCCTCCTTACCTCTATTCTCCATGGATAAAACTTAAAACTGGAAATTTAACAGATTTCTTCTTCTTCTTTTTTGTTTAGGATTTTCTTCTTATTCTTTTGGCATAGCCTCCCCTGTAATAGGAGTTGCCAACATCAGAGTGATGGAGCAGATGTTCAGTGAAAAGCTGATGGCGTACAGTGCAGGGAATGACTCATGCAAGACTTCATGGGTACATCATGCAGATACAAGTTACTAGTATAAAAACAGAATAATATACAAAGCCAATGTTTCTTAGCCTTTTCAATGTTTGGCAATTTAGAAAATTTTTTTTGTTCATGACAATTTTTAGTGTGTGGAAATAGCATTTATCACAGATATAGAAGCAAAATTAATCTTAAGCGCCTTACTCACCGTCCAGCCTGAAAATCTAGTACCAGTATTAATGGCCGTCATTTGCAATAATGTCAAAGATGGTATTTAAATTCGTGACATCTGACAGCTTTCTGACACGACAAGGACCGTCGAGCTACCAAGCGCAGCCTGGCGACAGAAAAAGAATCGAAAATTCTTATTGACCGTTTTTGATACCACTTATGCCACCAGATGATAGACACCATATAGCCGAGTCTGTAGTAGCGACTGCGAGGCTAATCCAAGGCTACGGACTTGTAGTAGTGAAGCGAAAAAAAATGTGTTCGATTTCAGCTCTAGTGTACTAACACAAAGTTCTATTTACAGTGCAGTTTTTTCTGTCGAGACCAGAAAAAAAAACGCTCGTGGGACCGTAGCATAACAGGCCTATTACACTACAAGGTATGCTAGTAGTATAAGTATATTATGTATCCTCCCAGTAGTGAGGGAGGGCATGTCCCCTTGCAAGGGCGTCGATTATTACACTGCACTGAACAACGGCCCCCTTTCTCTTTTTAATTTCAAGTATTGCTTAATTTGAAGCAATAGGTACTTGAAATTATGAGATAAGCACTCCAATATGCGGATACTCAGTGCTCTGGAACCAGTGGATTTTAAAAATGATTGAAGAATGGGAGAGGAGGAATTTGAATACTCATTAAATTTAGTAGCTACGTATATAAAAAAGAGGACACAATTTAAAGATTTATAGCTACAGGAAGCTCCCTAACCGCCCCAAGTGTTATTACACTACTCGATCGTAAGGGCAATTGGGAGCAAGGCTTTCCGGCACCGTCCGGTCACCCTAATTAGGGACCCTTACTCCAGGAATTTTATTACACTGCCCTTAATAAGGGTAAGGGTCCCTGAATATCGTGAAGTGTAAATAGGCCTTTAAAGGTGCCCCTAAATTTTTTTCATTTTATATCACAGATATAGAATGTAGTAGTATAGAGATTCAGTCACTGGACAGGAATTTCTGAAACGCCAATATTAATTCACCACATCTGCTTATAATCTTTGGATTAATCCTGTGGATTAATCGCAGATGTAAAAGGAAAAAAAATATCTCGTCATTCATTTTCCCAAAAAGAAGAAGAAGTTTTCTTTTCGTCATAAGTTGAGAATTGAGATTGATTTTGTATTAAATTGTAAACCAAAGATACCATTTTGTAGAAATAAATTGTTTTAATGAACCATCTAAAGGTTTAGAATTAGTAAGCACTAATTCTAAAAATAAATTATAATCGAGGGACTCGTAGGTCTAATAAATGAATTCGTTGAAGGTTAGTTTCATAGTACTTATTTGGTAATTAAAAACAATAAACACATGAAATTCTACCAAATTGGTGCCCACTCAGCATATTATGCTGAGATGATAGTTTGCAGGATTTTCAGTGAGCCTCAACATATTTTGTGTTTATTGTGAATAAAAAACATATTTTTGCAGAGTTTATGGCGTGCCAGCCCTTTAATGCGAAATGTGTTCAACACCAGCCAGTATTCAGCTGTCAGGTTCTTGCCTTCTTCTTCAACAACCCCCATAGTGCAAGCTGTGGTACCTACAACAGTAGAACTAGACAAATTATATAAAAGAGTGGAATTGGAAATGCGAGGAATAGACCCCGCTGTACTTTTGAGTTACTCATGGTTCTGTATTGCCGCAGCCTCACATTTAGGTGTAGAAGTTACAAAGAGGTACATTTTTCAGGTTCTTTTAAGGGTTCCATACCCAAAGAGTAAAAACAGGACCCTATCACTGAGAGTTCACTGTCTGTTTTTATGTCCGTCTGTCACCAGGCAGATGTACTTCTGTTGCCGCTATAACCACAAACTAAAAATTGCAATGCATTTTATTTGCAAGTCCGACTTGCACGGTTTAATTTTTTACCACGGACTACTAATATAAAATGTCCCTACTTCATATAAAATATTAACCATAATAGTAAAAAGTAACAATGATTGCATAGAAAACGAACAAGGTTCTGCTATTTGGTTATCATTTAATTATGCATTTATAAGAATCTTCTTTTTTTTCTAGTTGGGCCTTGCGAAAAGCGGAAAAGGAACGACACACACTGTTAAGGTGTGTTCACATCTACAAGAAACACAGAGTACAATATGAGATAAGGACATACTTCAGATTCATACATTTACAGAGGTTAACAGGGTCGACTTGTGACACATACTTAGAATACATTGAGAGAAATCTTCCGGAAGGTTGTGCATTAAAAGTTACGAAAGTAGAATGCCAAAAACTAGCAGACCACATTACACCTCCAACAGAACAATAGTTTATACAAAATGTTAATACATCAAACACTAAAACCAAGTATCCAAAGACCTATTATGAAAATATTGCTTTTGGTATTCTTGATTCAAAGTGAAATCAGTTAAGAAATGAAAATAAAGTAGTTACTCAAAAATTCCGTTTTTATTATTAATTAATTTCTTACTGACCAAATTAGGAACGATAATAAAAAACAATTGACTGCAAATATTTTAGGAAAATAACAATAATCATACTATTATGAACTTATACTAAACATTAGTCTTTAATGTTTAAACTTAGACCTTTGTAATTGACCTTTAAATTATTTTATTGCTGTTCTTATTCCTTATCGTACAGTCGAAGACAGATCTAGTGGACCACTTTTCGGCCTTATTACTCAGCAATAAGGTTCAAAAGTGGTACACTGGATCTGTCAGCGACAGTACATATAAAACAAAATTTACCAGAATCAAACAAAATTCTTTGTATAAGTTGTGCAGTAAGGAATATATTATTTGTTAATAAAGTTAAATTCTACATTAAAGTTTAATATAGCTTAATTATTATATGATAAGTTTAATACATGTTTGGAATTGTAAAAAAGGAAAGAATAAGTAATACAGATATTAAAATTATTGACATTAACACTTAGAAACAGTCTTATTTACTAGACCATAATATTATGTTTAATAGCCCATAGGAATGCACGGAGGACTAAATACTAATAATACTGAACACTGACTAGTCAAAATATCTTGAGCAGTGCAGTGTATTTTTCTGAAATTTTAATTGGATCTTGAATTTTTACATGGTATAAAACAGTACTTCAACTTCAAGCAGAATCACATTCAAATCTGTTGCAATAACATATTCATCAATAGATTGAGTAATTTAACAGATATTTATAAGTGTATGCATATCTATAAGTGTATATATATCTACTTTGTTTCCAATACCTTAGGTACTTCCAACTCACACCTTTACAAGACTTTTTGGTTTTGTTATAATTTAGAAGAAATATTAATATATATAAGGAAACATTATAAGTATAGCTAAGAAAAGTCTTTTAGACACTGTGAAGTACACCCCTACACAGAAACAAGTAAATATTTGGCAATCAATATTTCTTTGGCAAGGAGGTACTTTTAAACCTGTTCTATTCGTACTGCTGGTTTTTACATATTGTTAGAATGAACAGAATCGCAAAGCTCAACTCTAGAGCATGAAACATAAGCATTACTGCACACCAAATGTATTCCAGCCTCAAAATGTAAGTTTGGTAAATGAGAAAATAGCACACGCCGACAGCACTCGGTATAGTTAGTAATACGGAGAAAAATACTGGCACTTCTGAAACAAAAACATTAGTTTTAATAAACAAATCGGACTTTTTGATCGATCGATAGAACATAGAAGTTTTCTTACTTTTACTGGATAAGTTTCCTCTTCGTCCTAAAAAAATACGGACTACTTCGACTAGACACATCGCACAGAAGATCCCAGCTTCGGTCATTAAAGAATTTTCGGGGTATGAAACATTTATTGCTTTTAAAATACCCATGGCAACTTCACAAACAAAAAACATGCCCATATAAAACGAATTTAGATAAAGTAATATTTCGTATGCTAAGCTAGAGTTAACGTTAGTCATTTTCGTCATAATGTTTATTAGAATATGGTTTACACTAGTTTGTTTTTTAATAAAAGAAAAAAAAACAGTTATGTTGTATTTTTAGAAGAAATAGGTAAGTACCTATTTAAAATTCTTACTGTTTATAATTTTTTCGTTCGAGTTCGACTTCGACATATGTCCGTATCAGAAATGTCAAAATTACGTCAAAATTATAAATCGATTGAAGCATGAAAGGTAGATTGAAGACACTTTTTGATATAAATGACATTATATTTTTTTCTATTTATAATACGTAAAAAACTCTAATAGAATGCATTGCTGTCAAATAACACCGCCTGTGTTTTCACAAGTCACAATACCCAGAGGTGAGAGGAATAGAGTTACAAGTGCATAGCCGATCTTTTAAAATTGGTACTCTCTATAATCGCACTGCCGTTCTACTCACTTCTTAGGCTGAGACTATAATAATATGATCCTATGATAACAAATGTATGGCGGGTGCAACTAATGACGTCACATTACGTATACGTATTCATATTGTAAATTTAAATTGTTTGTATCTTCGCTATTTTTTAAGATATACGAAAATAGGTTCTAAATTTTGTCTAACATCGAATAGACGAGAAAAACTTTTAGGCAACATGCCTATTTAATATTCTTTTATTAAAAAGTTTAAGCATTCATTGAACACAAATATAATTTAAAAAAAAATGTTATTTGTCGTCGTGACAACCAACACATGACATAAAAACTCAAACACAAAATTTGATAATTTTTATGTCCTTTCGACGGCGCACAATCTTGACGGATTATTGACACTATTGCCATGTATCTACGTGATAGGAGCTTTGTGCACACGTCGTATGCTTGTAGTAGTGCAATCTAACCGAAAGTTAAGTATGTAGCTGTTTATCTGGACCTAGCTTTGTCTAATCTGTGCTACAATAGATCTGAAAATCGAACACACAAGTGTACTTCCATTTTCAACTCTATTTAGTAAAATTTTGTAAAAGCGCAGAGTTTTTTATTTTTAGTGCTCTGTATTCCCGGATTCCGGATCATATTATAGTCCCAGAGTTACCCAGTATCTAGAGCTGCAGCATTTTTAACCTACTTCCAGAAAGGACCAACTATGGAATAATAATTATTCCTGTGGCTCGGCCAAGGGCACTCTCACTGATAAATGATGTGTCGTGGATTTGTCACTTATCTTTCTTACCTAAATTTGAAGATCCTCAGTTTCGAATATCGGCTGGTAAACATGATAGTAATATTATGTAGGTATACAAGCCATAGCAGGTTAAATACCTGTTAAACAACTTTTACTTTACACGAATAAAGAGTGTGACATACTGTTGACTCGCGAAAATATTTGCGATCATAAAATAGTTACGTCTCACGATGTACTAAAAGTTATTGGATTACTGTAGTGTCCAACCGAAACTGGTTTAATTACGAGCGAAACCGAAACTGATACTAGGTAAAATCAAATACGGATATTTTGGGCATATGATCTACTGCTTATGTTAAGACGTTTAGGCAGAAAAATAATAAAAAATTTCGAAAAAAAAAAACTTATTTAAATTACTTAATTTTACCAAAGCATATAGATGGACGCTTCACATCACACCACGTTAATGTGGTCCCGAGATATAGCTCCCCAATGCTCGGGGAGCTCTCGGAGAGGCAAGCGGCGGCGCGTCACCAACCGCCCCATTAGGAGAGAGCCGGATGCGTTATCTGGTATCCGTAACACAAATTCTCGAAGAAATTTAATACTAATTAAGAAGGATACCAGACAACGGAAATATATTTAATACTTTAATACTGTACACATATATTTTTTAGAGTTTTATAAATTATTATACACATACTTGTTTAATACACATTTCATGACACAGGAACACTGAAAACTTTTTCCTGTGCCCTCGGCGGCATTCGAACCCGCTACCTCCGGCTTGAGTGCTGACGCGCTAATCACTAAGGCCACAGAGGCCGTCGATAAAGCACAATATTTTATTATTTGAGATTCACAGATATTTTATATTGGACTCAGGAAATTAAATAAGTCATCCGGTACATCCTGCCTAAAAATAATTGATAATTTTCAATTATAAATGCCAAATATAATTGAAAATAAAATATAAAAATTATAAGACATAAAAAAGCTACTTTTTTATGTCTTTTTCGTTTTTTCCAAGTTTAATAAATAAGCCAGTCCTCCCGTTAATTGCACCACTACAATGAAAAAAACTTTTTAAATCTTTTTTTCTTGTAGGAGATTTCTGATAGGAAGAAAAAAGATAACGAATACCCAATCTACAAAACCTACTATCTATAAACCTATCACCTAGGTACAAATACTACAGGGGGGCGCGGGTGCGGGTTCAATAAACGCCAAAACACTTGTAACGCCTCCGGTGTTGCAGGTGTTCATCTGCGACCGTAGATCATTTTATACATTGTTTTGATGTGAAATGTAAATTTTGAATGACTGTTATTATTATTATTTATAATTGCTTATTATTAGGAGATCTATCTGCTCGTTTGCTGGTCTATTGTGAATCACAAGCTCTGTGTTGGTGATTAGCTACCTAATCTACCTAACCTAAGCAATGCATTCTATTAGAAACCTAGTGGGACGGTAACCGACACGCTGCAGCGAGAGATCAAGCGCAGGTCCGACTTTTTACATGCCCATCCGACGCATGGATCACCTCTCTTGTCAGACAATGAGGTGATCAGCCTACATTGTCTAACCAAACTTGGAAACAACATTTTTTGTTGTTCCAACGCGGGAATCGAACCCACGACCCCCGAGTTCCATCCAAGCTCTAAACCACTGGACTATGGAGGCTTCTAAACTATGACTACTCACTACGGCGAAGCCAAAAGAAAGGGTAATGATTTTGGTAGTCTGTACATGTAGGTATGTTTGTTCCACCACCGTAGCGTCTAAACAACTGATCTAATTTTATTGAATGATGTGTCAATATTGAGATTCCTAATAATGGCACGAGCAACATAGGCTATATAATTTACGTAGTCAGGGCCTTTAGTCAAGATGCATTCGATAATTTCGACGGGGAAGTTCGAAATCAAAAATGTATGGGATTTATTTAGAAAGCACACCAGCGGCGCATGTATTATACACTCAAGTTACAAATTAATTTATACAATATTCCTGATACATATGCACCTTTATAGGTGACACAACATTGACAAAAGTACAAGTAAATCATAATGTTAACTTATTGATTATGTAGTAATGAATAGATAGTTAATGATTTAAAATAAGATATAGTTACTTATATATTACATGTTATCGGGAGCAAATAATTTACGTTGAATTAATTATTATGCATATTGATTAGAGCGTCAGTAAAATTATACAAATAAATGGATTAATAATGATAGAATCAAATTAAGTTAAACATAAACTAATTTTAAATACATACTTAGTTACATAACCTAGTTATAAAATAATATGAAATAAATTTAATGATGATTATTGTTCAATTAAAATACCTAATTGAGTTTTGCAATACAAATAAAATTAAAATTAAACATAATAGCGAAGAAGTGAAGATACATAATAGGAATTTTAATTTTTTGTTGTCGTTAATCATTCATTTTAGACTTCTTTTTAATTTTATAAAAATAAGCTGGCTTGTATTTAAATTGGTTGTGGCACATACCGAAAATATCAATGTCATTGTTGAGGTTCGCACAAACGTTACATGTATAAATTGCACATTCTGGCGACTGGTGCTTGCATGTCCAAATTAGGTCTGGAAATGGGGCCGCACAGGATATCAATGGTCATCGGCTTCGAGGTAAATTGTATGGGACAGCCAAGGAGAAAAGATTTAGCAGAACACAACAAGAGGTAAGGCCATTAACTATTTTATGTAATAGGAGCAGGTCGTGTGTTGTTCGCCTCGTCCTCAAGTTGAACATTATAAAGAAGTCCGGTCGTAGGTCGTATGGACACCTGTGCGAAATTCCCGAACAGCTGTATGCGAGGCGTCGAAGATTTCCCATAAGGCATCGCTAAGTGACACAGTGACAAGCGATGCCTTATGTCAAATCCCATACATTTTTATGGGCACTTCGCACTATTTATTAACTAGGTAATTAATGTATTTAAAATGTATTTCAGAAAAAAATATAAAAATATTGAATTTACGAATTCCATTACCTACCATTATAAATCCTACTACTATTATAAATGTGAAAGTCTGTGAGGATGAATTAAATAACCATTGGATGGATGGATGGATGTTTGTTATTCTTACACGCAAAAACTACTGAACGGATTATGATGAAATTTGGTAGGGTAGTAGTTTGAGCTCTGGATTAACACTTTTTGTCCCAAAAACGTACAATTTTCCCGTGGGGTATTGTGTTTACTTACTGTGTTTCGCGGAGCCGTGGGCAAAAGCTAGTTATAAATAATCGTCACCCTATTGACCCCTGCTAACCTGCCTCGCCCCGCCCCGCTCTGTCGCCCGCACAGTAGGGTGACCTAAATTCATGATCTTTTAAGATTTTCTAACTTTCAAATACTTGAGGTTTTGACACAAATGTTTTTGAATATATTATATTCATTTTTTTCAAAAACAATACATGGCCCTGTTTCCGTCCAAACGGAATAAAAAATCACCCACTAATATAAAATCACCCACTAAATTAAACTTATTAGGTTCATAACTTTCGCCTAATAATGCGGTTTGATGGTTCCTCCACTTCTTGAATGAAGAAATATTGTGCAACAATACAATAAAATTAATAAACGAATAAGGTCTGAAATAGGTCACATCCGCAATGAGACGCGGATGACAGGGCGGATGCAGCAGTGCCCAAGGTAGAGTCCATACCATACCATACCATAGTCAAGGGAAATCTACTAAATTGTAGGTTTCCACACACAAATAAGGTTATTATCTTATTTTATATAGATTTATGGTTCGGCAACGTGCTACCAAGCGTGCTAATTGTTATATAACATGCTAATATACAACACATAATATAATCATAATCGGATTTTAAAGGCGAATAACCAGCGCGGAGAAAGTAGAAAACAGTTCTGGTAGGGCGATGCAAACACGATCATTGAGCGTTGTGATTCGCGTAGATTAACACGCTCAACAACATAAAATAATTTATTTCATAAAGATTGAAAATGAAGACCAAACCGAATATAACGTTTTCCAAAATTACCGATGAGGCTGGGGAACTTTTGGACAAAATGTTCGGTAAAAAGGATTGCATGGTAGAAATTAATCCTGGAAGAGTGATTTTACCAGCTGACTTCATATCCATAGGGAACGCTATTCTGGACGCGGAGGTTTACGACGATGACGTCTGGATGTGCTCCTATCCGAGAACTGGTAAGTTTTGTGTTATTTTGTTTGTTATGGAATCTTTAGCAACAATAAAGAATAATACATAAAATGCTCAAGATTTCTCTCAAACTACTATGTAAACTTAAAAAGCGCGTCAACTACAATAAAATTTTATTTTTTTAAATACTTATATAATTCTATGCTTCAATTTTTATTTAAACTTAGGATTTTTTTTCTTGGGTAGAAATTAATGATATATGTTTTTCTCTTTGACCAGGTTCTACTTGGTGCCAGGAAATGGTATGGCTCATTGGACACGACTTGGACTATGAAGGCGCCAAATCTTTGCAGCAGGTAACATTCCTACTTTGAATTTATCTATTTTATGTCTTCAACATTAAAATTATTTTTTGTATTCAATATTAAAATTCACATTTCATTTTCCGTAATTATTTTAATTTAGATCCATGGAGAAGTACCTAGAGATAATCAATAAATTGTTAATCATGATTTATATGAATATTCGTTAAATGCGTTAAAATACCACAGTATTTACCCTATCTGCTGCAGATATGCGACCTTACCTATGTTGTAATCCAGATGCATACTAACACAATCTTACATCTTACCTAATTTTATCTTTGGTCGCCGTGGCTAATTATTCCATTGTAAAATGCCATCCTTTGCTAGATATCAATATGTATAAATTTGGCTCCCGTTACTACTTTCCTTTTCAAAGTAATTATTAACGCATTTAAAGTAAGGAATGGCTAGCTTTATAAACATTTTATAACTTCTTGTACAAATAGTTTCGTGCGCGACTGAAAAAGTAAAATACAACTCATTAGGAAATGTAAACGCGGAAACATTCCACCTAACGCCTCAGTACACAAACACGCAACGTTATCATATCCATAGTTAAGTCCATAATTAAAAGGCTAAGGTACCCTTGATTAATGGGATGCAAGAGGACACTTAAAACTTTTTAACGAACCTGTATAGGCAATGTTAATACCCACCCTTTAAGTTACACGCTACTTTAGACTTTAGACCGTAGCGTAGCAAGGTTATGGAGCCCTTTTAGACAACGCATTTTTTCGTAATCATGTATTACCCATTTTTTGCAGATTCGTTGTCCTCTCATCGAACTTTCATGTATAATGGTGGATGGCCACGCGGAATGGTACAGCGAGTCTGTCAAGGGTACATCAGTGGACCTCGTAAGTGGGATATCGCGTCCGCGGTACATCAGGTCCCATCTCTCCTGGGACCTTCTACCTATGAACATCACGAATGAAGATGGAAGCGTTAAACCTAAGGTAAGTAATATGCCGAGGCAATTTGGTTCCTGTTCTCTTGGGTAAGTTGGGCTCTGTCCAAAAGTCAGATCGAAAGTTTATAATATTTTCTCCTTAAAAACTAAATTTTTTACTTTGGTTTTCTATGTAGCTAGTTATTAGTAGTCAGTAGTCACCAACAATGTTATGTGATTTCAAAGATGTTTTTCTTACAAAATTGTCTTCTCCTTTGTAAGAATTATTCTTTCGCATGATTATTAGCTTTTAATAGATTTCAACGTGCAAAAGTGCATTAAATTAGTTTTGTGGATGTGTTATAGTTTTTTTTAATTCCCAGGTGATCTACACTGCCCGTAATCCAAAGGACATGGTCGTATCCTATTACCACTACTGCACGCTTGTCCATGGACTCAAGGGATCATTTGAAGACTTCTGTGACCTCTTCATGAGAGACAGAGCACCTTTCGGACCCGTCTGGAATCATATACTTGGTATGTCCTGGAATATCTCATAAAATTACTTGTATTATATAGTAGATATATCATTATCTTTGACTAGGTGCTATGGTTTATTAGGTTCGGGTTGCCATTTAATGTAAAAAGATTCAGTCTGAGCATTTCAGACTGCATGTTGTTACTAAATTGAACTGTTTTTAGGGTTCCGTAGTTCACGTCTCCGAACTTAACTATAGTTTCATCATCCATTCGGCTTACCGCCCTAACGGTTAGTGCTAGAAAGATGAAACTTTGCATGGATATGTGTAGGTATTTACCACGTCGACAAAGTGCTTAGATAAAATAAAAATATTTGTTCCCCCTTCCTATAAACTGGCTCGAAAAATTAGAAAAAAGTATCACGGTAGTCCATATACTTTAAAGGAAAACTATAACGGCTTAGATAACTTTGTTAGTTCAGGAGTTACAGAGGCCTAACTTAAAAAATGCGCTTACTTGGAAAACATCGTACAAAAATAACGATATAATAAGTTGACTTCGGAACCCTTTCTATGTGTGGCCTGACACGCACTTGATCGGTTTTTATTATTAATAGAACTGTTAATTGAAAATGAAATTCTTTTCAGGTTTTTGGAACCGGCGAAACGACCCTAATGTGCTTTTTATCAAGTTTGAAGAAATGAAACGTGATTTACCCGAAGTCGTTAGAAAGACGGCCAAGTTTCTGAACAAAGAGATGAGCGAAGAACAAGTCTACAAACTCTGTGACTACTTATCGTTCAAAAATATGAAGACCAACCGGGCTGTCAATTTGGAGGCCATTTTAGAAAAATCTTTCGGCAAAAGCTATTTAGAGCAAACAGACTTAAGATTCATACGCAAAGGAGAGATTGGAGACTGGAAGAACTACATGTCAGATGATTTATCTAGAAAATTCGATGACTGGGCTGATAGACATCTCAAAGGCACTGAGCTCAGCTTTGAATAGATGTAGCAGGAAAATACAAATGTAAATAGTATTAACTTTTTGTAATCTTTAACTTATAATTTTTATAATAAGTCATCTCTCTGCGTAAATCGATTTCGCTACAAAAGTTCCGATATAAATTATTCAACAAAATAAAAGTTGTAAGCGATTGTGAAATCATCACAAAATTCATTATAAAATAGGAATCTAGTAAATTATACTTTTACTTTTTCAAAAGGAGGCTTTCTAAACGGATATTTATACTGTAGTTAAGTTTTTATATTTTTATGGATGCGAATGTGAATCTTAAGCCATTAAATGTTTGACTTTTTACTGTTGCTTTTTTATTGAATTACCGTTATACTATTTATTTTATTGTATAAATAATTACTCAACCCGATTACGGTTTGTTGTTTACTGGTTTCGCCTCTGGTTGCTACTGCATAACTGTTTATTATACGTAAGTCAAGTTTCACTTTTACGTAATCTAATTTCTCTCCCAATATTTCCTTAGATATAGTCAAGTTAACATATCACTTAACTACTTCTGAATTCTCAGCTTTAGGATAATTGTTGCTTTATGATGAAATCCTCCCAAGAAAAAGTTATCTAAACTTTTGCACATCATAAAATATGCGCTTGCGTTTGCTAAATTAGATTTAATTTTAACTTTATGTTTGGTGTCCTTTAATAAGACAGAATTTTTAATAGATTGTACAGTTATATTTTATACTTGGGTAAAAGAAATAAATAACACAAAATTTAATTTAACACTTTATTTTCACATAAAAACTGTGAAGAAATTGTTTTGTCATAAACTATGCCTGTAGGCCTTATATGGTATTTCTAGAAACAGACTAATTACACATAATATAATATCGTTGCTATAACAATATAAGAAAATATATTGATTATTGACTCAGAATTACATTAATACTTATCTACAAACAACAATTTTAAACATTGAAAATTTCAGCAAATCATAAAAATAATACAAAATTAAGTACAATAATCTCAAAAGACTAGAACACTCGCGTACCTAATGATTTGAATATTTTTTTATAGAAAATGCATTATATTATGCATTGGCGACTGGTACGTAGCGTGATTGACCCGGGCCTTATCTCGTCCATCGGTAGTATCAAAATTTTATTGAGCCCAAAGTGGGCTCAATAAAATACTCTGGACTCTGGTAGCTACGCCCCTGATTTAAAGTGAACTTTGTTGCAACATTGTTGTTAGTTGTAGATACTTCTTTAGTGCTATTTGTAAATGTAAAAAAAAACTTATCACAGTATCACGACGTAAATTGTAAACATATTTGCGAGGTATAAATAAGCAAAATAATGAAACTTAACTTATTAGATTAAAAATAAAATATATTAAAGCCATTTTTTATGATAGAATAAAATCTATTTACACAAAGCTTTAGCAATGTAATTTCTTTATGATGCAGTAATAATTTCTATTTATTGTAATTTGTATGTATAATACCTATAATTGTATAAATATGTAATAATATCTAAAGTTAATAGTTTGCAATTTGTATAATATGTTTCTATTGTCATGATATAAAGCTCTCTTTCAAAGACAGCATTCTACATAATAACTGTACGTAAAACGCATGTCAACATTACAAGTACAAACTTATTTTTCTTGAATAATATAAATAGCTATTAAATTAACAATAATTATAAATATTTTTCGTACAATTAGTATTAGAACACATTGTTTAAATAAATATTTTCTATTTTATACTACCACTAACTCAATGTCTTTCGGCAATCGTCGTTTTTCACACATCGTCTGCCGTTTCCATAGAAAAACGATGATTACTGAGGGCGATTAGCAACATAGTTTTACTGTACTTGTGTTGCACACAAAATTAAGATTTTATAATAATAGCGCCAAATAAATATTTATTCATTGGATCAGACTATTTTTATACGTATTTATTAATTGATAAGTGCATTTATATACTTAATACAACATATAAATTATTTTATAGAGAACAAAAAAAGAAAATTAATCAAATGACGCAAGTACTTGCCTGTAAACGTACTTTTATGCTACAATCCAAACTTAATATTTTACAGAAATTTAAATTCATAATACTTTGTATCATTTAAAAAAAATATTAACAACACTCAACATCAATATGAATGGTCTTTGAGACCGAAATATCTACAATTATAAGCGTTTTATTCTAATAATTATCTTTTATCTAAAACAGAAAATTACAAAATAAATTCTATAACTACTTATATAGTTTCTATTTTTATTTTTTCAATAGAATTCTTATAATGTTACACGATGCTTGCCAGAGACGTACCTATACTTAATGTCTACTTTCATAATATTCAGTTTTGGAAAAAAGTATAATAATATAATATATATTTAATATTTCTAAAATAAAAATCATATCTAAATTTTTAACTTTATAATTAGTACTTAAATAAACAAATAATTAATTTAACGAGTACGTAATATTGTACGGGGATAGTACAATAATGTCCACGTTGATAAATAATCATTGTATTTCTTTGGGTTTATTGGTGGCACATAATATTATTCTTTCATTACTTTGGTTCTCACTTCTCACCGATTGGCCTAAAACGTAAATTTTGATAAAAAGGGACCCAGTTGTTACTTAGCTACGCCCCTGTAATGTCCAAATATCAAATACTGACCCATGTATTCGATTGCAATGTCTATCGAAATTATATTAGGTAGTTTTAATTAATAATTTAATGAAATGAAACCTATAGTTGAAACTTAACCGTCAACACAGGTTTTTCAATTATTATTATTGTTTAGCCACCTTACTAATAAAACTACATATTTACACAACGGATAACTTAAACAACGTTGCTGTCTTTGTCTTATACGTTGAAAATATCACTTGATAGAAAAAGATAGCAACGTTGTTTAAGTTATCCCTTGTGTAAATATTTTTATTAGTAAGGGGGCAGATGTATAAGGATTAGACTGTCAGAAAAAAAATCCGTTTCCATTATCTTATAGGAAATTAAATTCTCTACAAAAAAGTTATCTTACAATTTTTTGATTTTCTATGTAAATCATCGATTTTTTTTAAATTTCCGTTCCCATTATCTTATAGGAAATTAAATTCTCTACAAAAAAGTTCTCTAACAATTTTTTGCTCAGCCTCATAGGAAAAAAGTTACAGAGTGTTAAAAAAGTGGAAAAAATGAAAATTACAAAAAGTTAAAAGTGATATATGTTTCCAAGTTGATGTCAGAAAATTATTTTATTTTGTAAAAATAATTACTTTATTATGCCTATATTCGGTCTGTCAATCTATTTTATCTACATTTGATTTATGGACAGATATCAATATTCAAATACCACAGTCAATAAAGTAGTTTTTTCAATTAGTGACATCTAGTGAAAATCATAACTATCATAACTTCTAAGCAGTAATATAAAGATTGTGATGAAACGCTGATTCAATAATTTCTATTCTTCCCATGAAACTTGTCTTCTCATGATTGATTTCATGATTGATCTCATGGTTGAATCAAAATTCAAAAATATTGCTTTGATTCTATTTGTTTATTTCTCCCAGGATTAATTATTACAGTGCTTCTTGTAATGGTGGTAGTTTATAAATAATTTTGAGTTATCCTAATTTCCCACCATAACCATTTTAATACTGAATCATTTGCATCTCGATTTTAGGTTATAGAAGAAATTAATTTTGATCTTAAATAAGTAACAGCTATTAGTTATTTAAATTAATACTACTATTTTTTAATTAATTTAATACGTTGTAATAATGTCAGATAAAAACAAAATTGTATATTTAATTGGTCTTTGCAGCAGTAAACTTAATCGTCGTAAGCTACCATGTAACCGACAAGTTATGAGTTTATTTTTTCATAAATATTTATTTAAAAAAAAATTATTCGTGAAAGTGCTATTGACGTTAGTAAAGAAGTAATTAATATTTGGAGCTCAGCTGGAATAATAATTATTAATTCTCAATTTATTATTGGCAAAATAGAAAAATTGTATTACGAATGGAAAAGTTTAAAAAAAAGCTCTTCAAGAAAAAAATCTCCAACTGAAAAATGTAATGAAAAGAATTATTGCGAAAAACTGGAAGAATTATTTGATATACGTTCAAAAAATAGTTCCAATATATGAACAGACAATCAGAAACGAATGTTGGAGTACAAAAAAAATCAACGTGTACATTTAAACGGTGTATAAATGGAAAATATAAAAAAAAATTACGAATAAGTTGATAAAAAATAATATTATTCAATTTAATGAAAAAATTGATACGCACTTTTTGTTTGTTTAAAATTTTCACTTTTTTAATACTCTGTAACTAATTTGTTTAATTTCTGTTAATTTAATTTCCTATAAGATAATGGAAACAGAAATAAAAAAAAATTTTTTTCAATGCATTTTAAATGGGAAAGGGGAAACCTCCCCATGCGCCAGCTCAATTTTTGAGATATAAAGCTCAAATTTTAGGAGATTTATTTTGTCTATCAAATAAACTTTTTACATGTATTTGCTAAAAAAAAAATTTTTTTCTGGTAGTCTAATAAGGATAGATAACCAAATAAGAAAAGAAAATGTTAGAAATATTATTTTCTTTCAATCTGTCGAAATTATCTCTGTCGAAATCATCGTAACTTTTCTTCGGGGTTACTACAACTAGTCTCTCAAGAATAGAGATCTAGTCCGCAATTTATCCTCACAAACAAAAACTATGAACATCTACTTAAATTAACCGACAGCTAGAGTTTCCAGTTTTATGTCTAACGTGTGGGTTACCAAACGCGCCGCAGCACTGATGATGATTGACGTTCTTGGTGTGGTGGTGTCCGTGGGGCACCGGGTTCTTGTCCTTGATCGAGTCTTTCTTTAGAGCTGTACATGACTTATTATGCCCTGGTGCTATTCGAGCCCTGAATCTACCTACACGGCCCTGTTTTGGCGGGTCCACATTTTCGGAGATCGTGCACACGTGCTCCATATTATGCGCGTCCTGGTATTCTGTGTCGGTTTCTAGAATTTAATAGATTGATCAACTTTGGAAACTCAATGATGATTATGACTATCATTAGAATAGACTTTTGGTGGATGGATTACGATACGGAACCAGAGACAGAATGCGTTGAAATAATTGCTATGGGATGGGATTGAATGGGTTCTAATGGGATTAGAGTTAGATCCATCTAATCCCATTACAACACAAAGAAGAAGAGTAATGATATGTGGGAATGAGATGGGATTATATCGGATCAGATTGGATGAGATCTCTATAGGATGGGACGGGATGGATGTGGTCTGTTGTGTTGGATTCCTACCCATCCTTCCGGTCGGGTTAGATCGGATCGGACGAAACGGATAACCACAACTTACCCATATCATCAACACAGCTACGCGGCTCGTCGAGTACCAGGAGTCCAGGAATCTCAGGCGGTGTGTACGCGGGCAGCGGTGGGGGCGCAGGCGCGGGGGCGTCCACCGCCGCCGGCGCGGAGTGAGATGGGGACATGACCTTGAGATACTGGTAGAAAAAAATTTGATGAGGGTAAATTTTAGGCTAGAGACCTACGGCTCTAAAGCCAGTATTACCTATGTAGCTAAGCAAGTTGCTACTTGTTGTGTACTACTTGTGCTCAACTCATGCTTTTGCTTGTTAAAACAGGAGTAGACAAACAGGTTAAAATTTCGTTTCGTTTCTGGCCCGGCATAAGCGGGCGACTAACTCGACCCGATGTTCGCGTCATATGAAAATTGTGAGGTGGGCAGGGGCCACTTCTTGCTGTCGCCGGTTTCCGACTAAGGCCAGGATTATATTGTCCGGAATCCGTAAGACCGGGGAAAATTAAGAGCACTGAAAAAGAAGTGTCGAGCGTCGCACTGTCATATATGATATTGACATTTGACTCGACACTTGTGTGTTCGATTTTCCTCAGTTATATTGTATTGGCGCAGTTTTATTTTCGGTGCTCTAAATTTTCTCCGGCCCTACGGATTCTGGGATTATATAGCCTAAGCAAAAGAAAGCTACGTTATTAACTTTCAGATAGAAAAGTAAATAATTTACCGTGACTTCTGGAAAGTAATCGTGGTTGCGGTCTTTGGGCTGCGGCGCGGTGCCGACTCTGCAAGGGGACGTTGAACTGTAACTTAAGGGAAATGGACTGCTTGAAAATAATGGCAAGTCTTGCTGGCATTAATCAGTTAACAGCTAATGATTATTATTATAAGAAAAATATTCAACAAAACATATCCCGAATTTAGGCCATATGAAACTTAATGTTAATATTTATTTGACATTTAAATATTTTTAATTAATATACAAATACACAAGCGACAAAAGTATGTCTAGAATATCCTAAATTATGTAGTGACACGAACTAAGGGACCGCCGAAAAATAAATTGAACGCTATTTCGTGAGTTGAATAATTGCTATTTTGATGGAATTCAATGCTTGTACAAGACTGTTTTATAAATCAAATCGATAGCTGAGGAACACGTAAATGCACCATTAAAAGTTTTATTCTTCTTCTTTTCCTTTCTGTGAGGTTAAGAAGCATGAGCGCTAACCTTACAGTGAAAGAGAATATTACGCTCATCGACCAGCTTTTTGCGGCCACTGAGACTTTTGAGTCTTATTGCTATTTTACGCTTAAAACTGTTGGTTTTGAAAATATTTTTTTGATAGTTTAATTATTAAAGATTTTATTTTATATAATATTAAAATAAATAATACTTAAATTTCTTATTTTTTCATCAGAAGCAAAACTCACGAAGTAACACGAAATAAGGGGGCTCTTACCTTAGTACTCTTTTCGCCATCGATAGCAGTTTCCTCCACTTCATAAGTAATTTTGGCAGTCCACAAATAATTAAATTCCTTTTATAATTTTCTGCATGCATTTTGGTACTAGACCGATACGACCACAGAGTACCTTTATATATACTGAAATACGTATTTCAGTATATATCAAAAAACACCTTTAAAAAAAATGTTACACTCGTCCTGTGTAGCATTTGTGAATAACCCCTTTGATGTAATATTTGCTCACAAAACCTGAAGTAATACCAGAAAGAAGTCCAGACTGCCGAGCGCCAAATTAGATTCTGGCTGTGTCATAGATACGTGTGGTGTGTTGTATGTAAATACGCAGCAAAATGTGTATACCAGAAAGGCGAGTCCAGGCTATCGAGCGTGCGCTGCGGGTCGAGCGACTCCGCGTCTGTCCACGCGCCCCCCACGCTCATCGACGTCGAGCGGGACTCGGGGATCAGGCGCCGGTCTGTGGGGAACAAAATACAAAAACCAGTCTCTAAAAAGAACAACGTTCAATATTAAACGTCTCTAAAAGGTCACAAGCAATCCATATAGAAGGCCAGGTTTCCGTACAAAACACGCATGTCCCACACACGTGCTGACTGGTGATCCTAAATATGTCAAATCAATCTGAGATGATGATTAAATACAATTTTGTGAATTTTCACAGAATTTGATATCCCTGTAGGATGTATGTTCCCAGGCTTAATCTCAAATCCGGTGGGCGGCTTGGTTGTCATCAGACTTTTTGCGTTGTTGGCAAATTGTCTCGTGTCTCTCGGGTTCGAATATTTTTGTGACTTTTTTCATTTCTTTTTCTTTTTTCTTTTTTTTTTATTCGTTTTTATTTTATCCTTCTACTAAAACTCCGCACAAACCTCGGTCTCCCAGGTACTTATTAATTATGCGACTTTATGTAGTATCTAATCCTCACCTTTATCAGTTCTATTGGGCGAGTTAGCAATACTCCGTCTGGCAACATCTTCGAAAGTAACCGGTGAGTACATCCTCCTCTCCTCAGTTGGTGACGTCACGGTTGGCGGGGTTGGCACCGTCTTTGTCGGCTGAAGAGTCATCAAGTTCCCAGTGCTGTTTCTGGCAACTGACATGACGGAGTTTGGCAAACGGAAGTTCCCAGAATTTAACTCTTTGTAGTTGAACTGCTGTGCTGAATGCTCCGCTATGCTCTCCCTGACATCAGCCGCTCTCTCCCATTCCAGTTCGGTACCGGGTTGTATTTGGGATGATATCAGTTTGGTGAGCGAAGGCCTGGATTCTCGGCCTTCTAGCCAGTAAGTCTTCATTACACCTGGAATTTCAAAATTATTAATATTAGACTTATCTACCACGTGCGTGTACCTAAAATGTACACGCACGTGGTAGATTAGCCAATATGCCATCGTTAATTACATTGACGATCTTCAAAATTGAAAATATCTGGGATTGATATAACGATTACGCCATACGATTACTTAGACATTGTTTTTAGCATTAGAAATTAGGCATCTTGGCTAAAGGGTCTGTTCATTTTGTTTTACTAAAAAAATATTATAACAAAGCGAGCCATTTTTTTTTTCCATTGTCAGATGCTAAGACTTCCTTTCTTTCTCATTTTTGCATATTTTATACATCTCTTGTTACATTTTTTGTACTTTCTACCTCTCTACACACATTTCCCTTTCATCTGTATCTCTCCTCTATCCGTCAATTGGCAATACGGCGACAGTAGCTTCGGGTCATCTGTGATATGTGGATCACAGATGATTCATCACCTCTGACTGATATGAAAGGCGAGATATGTTGTTTTCATCGTCTAATGCTACTTAGCTTTTCCTTTTATTCTTTGCTCCTCTACTTCTTTCTGGCCTTCTAATCCCTTTTTTTAATTTTTATTTCTTACTTTCTACTTTTTACTCACCTTTCCCCTTCACCTGTATCTCTCCTCTCTCCGTCATCCGGTAGCACGGCGACAGTAGCTCCTGTGTGGTCTGTGATATGTGGATCCTCATCGCCTCTGACGTTGACTCCATGCGGGAGGCAGTATTCACAGAGTCCCCGAAGAGGCAGTAGCGCGGCATTTTAAGACCAACTATACCGGCGACCACGGCTCCGGAGTGGACTCCAACACGGATGGATAGATGGGAGCCTGAAATATTTTTTATTTTATCTAAAGAACTTGAGTTCTTAGCTTATTTAAAGAGCTTATCTTGATATAAGCTCACTGCAATATACTTCTACAAGCTTTTGCCCGCGGCTTCGCCCGCGTAGTATAGTGTTCTTGGAGAAAAAACTACTTCGGCGAATAACTCTCTATTTACAGCAATATACCTACTTCTGATAAAATATTGAAAATGTTTATAGGTTTACCCGATGCAAATGGTTAAAAATGGGACCCTATCACCTCGACGCGACATGCGCGACCGCTTGATATACATTATATTATTATATCTATCGCGCTCGAGTATAAAAACTATTTAAAAAAACCGCATCAAAATCCGTTGCGTAGATTTAAAGATCTAAGCATACAATATAGGTACATAGGGACAGACAGATAAAGCGACTTGTTTTATACTACGTAGTGAATAATCATTTAATTTGCCATTCAAATATAATTTGACATTCCAACAAAACTGGCCAACTACCTCTATGGATATTCCATAAGAACTGCAGTACAGAATATTCGTTGAGCGAGCACCGAGTCGCGCGACTCGCGAGTGCCGCCGAGACATGTCCCTGCATTTTAAATCTGTAATATCTTCGAAAATATTCATTTAAATTACATGCTATAAAGGGCCATATTGATCTATATTAAATGCACAATGTATTTAAGGTACTAAATTGGATAAGGATTAATGCTGTATTGCTTAAAATCGCTTCGTAAATAAGCTATTAAATTAAAATCAAAGTAAAGGATAAAAAAATGGTTATTGTGGGTTATCCCGTAAGAGATAGATATATGCTATCGCGGACTTTTTTGTAGGCTTTTTATGATGAACAAAACTGTAGTACATTATTTTGATCTATCTCATAGGGTTCAGCCACCGTTTGCAATGTAAGCGGAAGAAATGTAATTATTTACGACATCACATTAGAAACCTCAAAAATAACAATATTTTTCCACTATTTAATGAATATTATTATACATATAAACCTTCCTTTTCAATGACTCTATCTATTAAAAAAAACCGCATCAAAATCCGTTGCGTAGTTTTAAAGATTAAAGCATACATAGGGATATAGGGACAGAGAAAGCGACTTTGTTTTATACTATGTAGTCATATACAATATAGAAAATGTTTTTAGGATTTCGTACCCAATGGGTACAAACAAACGGGACGATGTGCGAGACCACTTGATATATATTTTTCGCGCTTGAATATAAATTCTACGATATCTTCTAAGTCATTAAAATATATTAATTTAAAGTGGTTAAAATGCTTAAAGTGAGTAACGTATTTAATTTGATAAGGGTCATACTGTATCCGTCTAAATAGATTCTGAAAATACCATGAATAATAATAATTATGAACTGGGTACGGGCAGCTATTTTAATTAAGTAAACCGTTATGTCCCTGCATTTTAAATCTGTAATATCTTCGGAAATATTCATTCAAATTACATACTGTAAAGGGACATATTGATTTATATTAAATGCACAATGTATTTAAGGTACTTAATTGGATAAGGATTAATGCTGTATCGCTTAAAATCGCTTCGTAAATAAGCCATTATTTCTCGTAAAAAAGTAAAGGATAAAAAATGGTTATTGTGGGTTATCCCTAAGAGATAGACATAATATATACCACACACCGCGGACTTTTTTGTAGACCTTTTTAAGGTGTACAATACTGTAGTACATATTATTTTGATCTATCTCGTAGGGTTCATCCAGCGTTTGCAATGTAAGCGCAAAGAAATGTGTTTATTTACGACATTAGAAACCTCTAAAATGATCAGTGTTTCTCTACGATAATATGCATGTTATATAAATATAAACCTTCCTCTTTAATCACTCTATCTATTAAAAAAATCCGCATCAAAATCCGTTGCGTAGTTTTAAAGATCTAAGCATACATAGGGACAGAGCTTCTTTCTTTTATACTATGTAGTGATTATTCATAATATATTTTAAGATATGTATATTGTGATTTGTGATGTATGTATAATATTATGTGATGACGAAAAAAATGCTCTCATTGAATTAAATTTTACGTTTACAAATGTTATGCATACACTTCTATTTTAAATTAAATAAAAAAAAATAAAGAGAAATAGATAAATAGGGAAACATATTTTAGTAATATGTTTCCCTATTTATCTATTTCTCCAAGTCCAAGTGGTGGACTTCAATATCATCATGTAAAAAATATTATATAGTACCTGTACTAGGATCCTTCAGATCCTTTATAGCATCGACCATATCCAGGGCCATGTCACACACCTTCTCAGCGTGATTGTCTTCCTTCTCTGGTGCTCCAGATACCACCATGTACGCGTCTCCTATAGTTTCAACCTGAAAAAAAAATTACATAATCATAGCATTCTTCTTTTTAAAATTACATATCACTATTCAAGACCTTATAGAAACTAGCGTATATTTTGGCAATATTGGATTTTTTAATTTTAAATTTATCAACTTTTACAGGTTGTATTTTTATTCGAATGAAATATTTTACCCAACATCATAAAGTTCATAGTTTGCATAACTAAATATTTTCATAATTTACAGAAAATTAAGATGGTTAACATTTTCTGACAACTCTTACTAAGTTTATACACCCTCATACTGCCGTGCGCCGCGCCAGCATTGTACGTCACGCGACCGCTGCGCATTATCGGCTGCGCGGTTATGAGCCGACGTTAGTTAATATAATAATTTTATAGGATAATCTAGTCAAAATTTAAGGCCACATGCTATATAACCAATTATATTTGAAATGAGAATCGAGTACTGATAACATTACTCGAATATCTATTATTTGTTTTGAAAACATCATGTATATTAAGGAAAGTTTTGTCTATCCTATATTGCAAACTAAAGCATGTGATGACTTCTGGGGGGAAATTAACGCAATAATTTCTATTCAATTTGCTGTTGGGTTTCAGTGTCAGAGAATGCTGTCGCTCTCGTGTATTCTCGGTTAAATGCGTGCGTGACTGCGACAGCATGCGCTGGCACTGGGCCCATACTGCTAATAGAATAATTTCGCGAATTGGACTTCTAACCAAAATAATGTTGTCAACTTTACCTTATACACTCTATTCCTCTCGGTAAGCGTGTCGAATATGGAGTACATGGCGTTTAGCATGGAGACCACCTCCATGGGTGTGATCCTCGAGCATATCTCCGTGAATGTGACCACGTCGGAGAACAGAATTGACACGCTGTCGAACATCTGTAATGAAAAGTATAATAACATTATCGGTCTAAGAGTGGATCCCTGGGGCATTCCTGAATGTTTTAAGCTATCATAGTACAACATTTAATCCAGAAGGAGTTTATTTGGTCAAATAATAATATTTTGTAATAATGTTACAAATTAAAAAGTCAAGGCAGTAAAAATACTATTTTCGTAGAATTGTGAATTTGACTAGGCTTTTTGTTACGTATCACATTCGAAGTTACATTATTTTAAAACTTTAGTAACTAGTCTAAATTGTAATACGACTTGTATGCTATTTTCCTATATTACATTAAAATTCTTACGTAATATAATGCTTTTCATCCATAATGTTATGCTAGGTTCGTTCGATAATGACTTATAATAACTTTGGGGTTGAAACCTAAGCTCATGGGGTCCAGGTGCACACAAACTATTCAGAGAAATTTCGAAAATACTCAATTGTGACGCCTAGGAGTTTTCTCTCATTTGTACCCATTTAAGTTTCTTGTAGTTTTAGTTTTCTTTTTTAAGTTTTTTTTTCTACTAATTTGTAGATATCATATTTCAAAGTAGCTAATCATATTAGTGTGTAACTGTTATATTATTTTTAATATTAAAGAAAGTAGACGCTTTTTATAACGCTTTTGCTAGTTTCACCTATATGTTTGCTTGCTTGTAACTGACTCCTTTGGGCTCGATTTTGTCCTACTTTGAACGATCAGATTTAATTCAAACTGTCCACACCTGTCAATAACCGATGACTATGCAATAATTCGATTTAATTTAATTTTAATAATTAAAAAAAATAATAATTTTAAAAATTAAAATTATAAATTATTATAATTTATTATATCATGCGTGCCGTTCCAGGCTTACTCTTTGGCAAATCGTACTAAAAAGCAAAAAATAAATTATAGTTTAAAAAAAATATAAAAAAAACACGCTTTTATAGAAAATCTAACTAAAAAATAAAAAATATTTTTTTTTTTAAATTTGGATTAAGAATAGTGTAAATGAAAAATAAATTTTTATTATTGTAAAAAAGCGTGGTGTTGTAAAATAAAATGTTTATAACTATTGACACTATGCACCCCACGCTTTTTTACAATAATAAACATTTATTTTTCATTTACACTATTCTTAATCCAAATTTATTAAATTTTATTTTTTATTTTTTAGTTAGATTTTCTATAAAAGCGTGTTTTTTTTTAAACTTTTATTTCAATTTCCTTACCTCACAAGTGTCAATAGGATTCTCCCCATTCCTCAGTCTGTCTGCCACCTGTTTCGGTATCATCTGGTACAGCAGCTCATCCGTTCTTTTCATCTCTTCATCCAACTTCCTCATGGACTCCTCCAGCTTCTTGCTCTTTTGTTGCTCCTGGTCTAATGCGAGTTTCAGTTCAACGGACTGCTGCGTACCAGCCAGCATGAGGTCTCTAAAATATCCAATATATTTGTTTTTAAATAAAATAATATGTATGACACACAAAATGAGTCTCTGGTTTTTAAGGGTTTCGTACCTTATTTATTTATTACGAGTCCGCTGTCCGTTCGTCTGTCTGTCACCAGGCTATATTTCATGAACCGTTATAGTTAGATAGTTTAAATTTTCACAAATGATGTATTTCTGTTGCCGCTTTAACTTAAATTTGAATTTTATACAACGAACGTGATATTTTTGCCGTTTGTTTGCCCTCCGTGAGTGAGTATCCCTCCGTGCGTAAGTAAGTATATAATGATTCCTCCATTGTTAGTTCTTGTTAAACCTAGTTTTTAACTCTTATTTTTATAAGTTTTATCTCTTTTTTCTATAAAAAAAAATAAGTCTCTCACGGCTAAATAAGCGGCTACGCATCTGCAACTTCTCTAGTACTCGGATTCCAATGGCGGCATTGATCGCTTACCATTAGGCGATATGCTCGTTCGACTCACCTGCTAAAGTCATGCATGGACAAATCGTTGATATACAGTCCGGTGGACACCAACGCAGCCAAATCCGGCATGACCGGAGTACCGAGGTACATCATCATGCGCCAGTTGTCCATGTAGATCATCTGACCTGGAAGGTGATGTCATAGTGGTGACATTCGACATATCAGGATATTTTTATAGATGTCTAGTAGGTAAAGGTGCTTTTTGTTGTCGAATAGGTACATATTATGTATTATCGAACAAGTTGCCGCTCGACCAGACTATGATGAAAATCGCTTAACGGCGCCGTTGAATCGTGCGCACGCACACACACTCACGTGAAAATACTAAATTCGTAGTTGAACCACGTCTGCAGTCGTTGCGGTCACTTCGCTTGTGTTTAAATATTTTGAGGCGTCCTAGTCCTATCCGTCCTTTAAAACCTGAAAGACTATTCTCATCCACATGAAATCAGAAACTGTTACGTTTTTTTTAAAAAGGAAACTTAAGTTTTTGGAAAATAAGTTAACAAATGAAAAAACAATTCTTCCACTATGTAGGTATCAAACGATTCAGAATAATTTCAAGAATCGGATAACTACACTGTCCTGTGGAGATTTTTTTTTAAAAGATTATTTTAATTTTCATATAGGTAAGTACAATAAACAAGTTTATCCTGCGGGCGAACGGGCGCGTAATTTGAACTATGCCTACGCGCTTCGCGAATAATGTTTGTGCAGCGCATCTCACTCCGCGCTCTCACCGCGCGCCGTGCCCGGTCTCGTGGTCCGTGTTCTGTATCGGTTGAGTTGATATTATGACCACAGTAAAACGAGTAAAATTTCTGTACCTGCTTGTACTATTTTTTTTTTTTTGTGGTCAAACTTAATTAAATGATGAGTTGTTCATTCGTCTGTAAAGTGTGAATTTGGCCGCCCTCTGAGCTTGCCGCCCGGGGCATGAGCCCCAGCTAGCCTCCCCATAGATCCGGGGCTGATTGCACCTACTACACATTGTAAGTTGTAACGTCATGTGATGATGGTTGCTATATTCTACGTCAAGGCTTTCCAAATCCCAGCCTATATGTGCCACACTCAACGTTTTAAAAAAATACGACGGCCGGCCCTTAGGATGGGACTACATGCTCCGGAATCCGGAACGCCGGTGAAAATTCAGAGCACTGAAAATAAAGTAACCAGGGACAAAACTTTCGAATAAGCTATACGACACTTAGATTGTGAAGCAGGTCCTTTACATAGATTATGTATTTTTAGATACTTAGGTCCGTAGATAATATTATGATTATGAGTGTGCAAAAGTGTATTATATATTAGGTCTTTACCTATGAAATTGCCGTTTTGTATGAAAAAATTTAAACGAATTTTTTTCATGTATTTTTTATTTGTATTAATCGAATTAAATCACCCATGCAATCAATGCATCTTTGCCAAACGCAGTGGCAGTTTATTGATGCCCTTCTTAAAGAAATCAGCTGGACGGGAGGCAATAAATTCTTTGGACGGACGGGAGGCAGTACAAAAAGGCATTTTGTACTGCCTCTCGGGTATTGAATTTTTTTCCCGCCAAGAAGTTATCCAAATTCTGGAAAGGTAGTAGTCTGTAGGCGCAAGGTCTGGTAAGTAGGGCGGATGACGGATGGACGGACGGATGAGAGCTTCCAACCCCAGTCCTTGCAACTTAGAGACCGTCTGCTGTGCAGTATGAGGTCGCGCGTTGTCGTGCAGGAGCAGCGGAGACGAGCGATTGACCAATGCTGGTTGGAGATGTGCCAGCTTCTCCATCATTGTGTTCAGTTCTTCACAGTACACATCTGCAGTAAACCCCGTTTGTTAAGAAGCTGTGATGAATCCCACCGGCGCTAGACCACCAAACAGTGACCATCACTTTTCTAGGGGTAAGTTTTCGTTTAGGGCATTGTTTAGGTGCTGAACCAGGATCCAACCAACTTGCTGAGCGCTTGCGGTTATCAAACAGAATCCATTTTTCATCGCAGGTAACAATGCGGTTCAAAATTCCTTCATTTGTGTGTCTGTTGAGCAGCGCAAGGCACGTCTCGACGCGTACTTCGCGCTGGCGATCATTGAGTTCGTGGGGCACCCATTTGTCAAGCTTTTTTACGTTGCCAATTTGACGCAAATGGACCAATATGGTTTTGACGCTAACGTCGAAAGCTGCGATTAATTCAGCCGTAGATTGTGTATCATCAGCTTCCACAATCTCCTTTAATTCGTCATTGTCGACCAAAGTCTTCGGACGACCGCGAGGTTCATTTTTCAGGTCGAAATTTCCAGAACGGAAGCGAGCAAACCAATAACAGGTGGTGCGTTGGTTTGTAGTGTTAGCTCCGTAAACGTCGTTGATGTTGCGTGCCGCTTGTGCCGCGTTGCTGCCACGACGGTACTCATATTCTATAATTACTCGAATTTTTAACGTATCCATGATGACGAAAACGATTGAAATGCGATGAAAATATAACACTAATCAATAAACAAATGACTACTTTTGTAAAAAGAATTCCATGTTTTTAAAATAAAATTAATTTGAAATTAGAATTCTTAGCCAAACAAAAATTATTTTGATTTGAAATGGCCAGTACTGCAGAACGGCAATTTCATAGGTAAATACCTATTATTGTGTAAAAATTGTTTTGTATTACCATGTATTACTTAACAATTTCTGGTGAAAGTACAGTCTCGTTTCTAAATTATTTTTACATAATTACCTACCATTATTAATTTTATTGCACGAAAGCATTTTGTACAGCATTATAATTAAAGAAATATTTACGTAATTTAAAAAATTCCGTACACATAACATTAGATATATACTTACTTGCTGATATAACACATAGAATAGAATGTAAACTCTTTGTTTGCACAAAAAGAAATACACACACACACACACACAACAATAATTAAATAATGGAAATGTACAAAAGGCGCCCTTAATAGTTACAACATTTTCTTCCAGACAACCTAAAAAATATATTAAGATACTACATACACATTACACATATAATAAATTTAACATAAATATTTATTATTTTATATAAACTACGAAAACATTACACAAATGTAATATTTGATAGTGGGTAAACTGTACATACATTGATAGTAAATTATTGAGACAGATGAAGATAGTATTCCTTAACACGTTTTCTTTAAAATATATCAATTGATTTTGATTTTTGAATAGATTCAGGTAGAGCTTTCTATTCTTCATTCATTCTATAGTCGTATAGCAGAAATAGTGAAAGAGGAGTCATAGTAGGCAGTTGTGTGAGAAGGAAAAGCAAGAGTTAGTTTCTTTCAAGAACGTAGAATATGATTTTTATGACCAAGAAAGGAAAAATCTCTTTTTCCTTTAATCCCAAGACCCCTAATTATCTAAAAGACTCATGAAGAATGAGGGGTTTTGGAATTGTTGATGAAGTATGTGGGTATTTTTGATAGGAAGCCACTTTAGTTTGGTCCGGTAGTCCGATATAAATGATCGTATTTCCGAAGGCCAAATATGGATCGGATACATAAGTTCTGCAGACGTTCGATAGAGGATAGAAGTTGTTCACTAAGGTCACAGTACCTTACGTCAGCACTCAGGATAGTCTAAAATTGGAAGTAATAAGGTTTGTGCAAGAGTAATAGTTACACAATAATTATGTATTCTAAATATTTAGTAAAAAATATATTACACTTTCAAAATTACAGAGGCTACTAATAAGTGCTTTTTACAGCTTTGGTGATCGAAGACTTGAAAACAAATACCTTTTAAATGTAAATTAATAGTATCAGGTAATGCCCTCCCATCATAGACATAACGTTTTTTCAGTACTCTTGGACCTACATTTAGCGGCATGGAAGTAGGCAATAAACAATAAAATATAATTAACATCAATTTACGAAAAACGAACGCGAACAATCATCTTAAAAAAAACATAAGGCGACTTGTTAGTTTTCTTTAGTTACACTACCCCACGCTAGATGACTCTTTACCCACTGTTTCTAAACGCACTGATAGATGTCACTGCACTGCTGATCAAAACGCCATCTAGCACCAAGAAGTAAACTTGTAGATAACTTTAAAATATTTGAAACTATTATCCAAAGAGAGAATAAATAACGAAAATAAAATAACAAAATAATATATTTTTAATTTCTTATTCGACATATTTTGTTAATGGTCAGTTAAATTTTCGGCAATCTCTCGTTTTATATTATATTGTGTTGTACAAACTTGAGAAAGTGACATCTAGGTTTGATTTTACGTACTATTTTTTTATTGAGACCTAAAATTAATGTTTTATTCGTTTTTATTAAACATATCCGCTTATTGTAACTTAATTACCTTTCAGTCGTAAATTCTTCTCAGTAGCGCAGTCTGATTCGTCTGATAATCTTACAAGTTCATTTCTTTTATCTGTTGCCTTTTCATGAATAACTGCTTCCACCGTGACTAGCTCAAAAATATTATTTGTACGATTCAAAATCTGGAAAAAAGTATTTTGTTTTGCATGATTTATATAGGTTACTTAGTTACAGGCTCTATATCGTGATTTAAATAACATTTAAAAAAACGACACTTACAGTTTGGAATTTAAAAGCTATGAGTGGTCGCACTAGGTCGAACCAGTTAGTTATTTTCTTTCCGACCAAATCTGGTAAAATTACCATCAGGGAATTGCCAATGCTGCGTACTACCATGTCAGAACTGAAAAAAGATAGTATTATCAACAAATTTCGCCGTTACCTTCTACTAATTTGCATTTTGTAATATTAAATGTTGCTTAGTTTAAGTTCTTACCTATATGACTTACCCAAAAACTATACAGAAAGGGAATATTTCGAATAGGACAGAAGCGCTGATTGGCAAATGTTTTTCTTCTCTTGTCATTGCCAAGGAAGCCAATGTAAAGGCTCGATTGTCGAAGGTAAGTTGAAAAGTAACGTGGACTGTGTCAAATAGTAACTCCTCTCGTAATAACTCAATTCGCATCTCCTTGTGATAAAAGTGTCGTGCTACCTGAAATATATGATTATATTTTCGATTATTATCACCTTAACTTCTTATTAAATTATTGTACTAGCGGTATGACTATCGTGATAGCGCCATCTAGTGCTCAATGATTTAAGCTAATAGTATTTTAACTTACTGAAATGCCAAAAAACGAGTAAATAAAACGATACATAATAATATTTTAATGAATTAGAAGTATTAAAATTATGTAATTACAACGTAATTACGTTAAGTTCAATTATATGATCCGTAATTTCGTAATAATTTTATCAGGGGGCGTAGCTCAGATGGTAGAGCGCTCGCTTAGCATGCGAGAGGTACCGGGATCGATACCCGGCGCCTCCAATTTTTTAATATTATTAATCAAACAGTATTTTAAAGAAAATAGTAAAACTAACCTCTCTTATCTGTCCCATGGCGTAGTAAACAAATCCCCTTCTCTTGGATCTATAATGTAATGTAAGTCCGTGCCTAGTTTCGTTTTCGCATATGAAACTGGGCGCTCTCATTCTCGGATAACTGAACTTCAAATATTCATGTAAATTGTCCAACCCATTTAGGAAGTCCCGCATGTGTCTGCCCAGAACCGACAAAACTCTGTCGTATCCGTACTGGGAGACAAATCCGACGAAGTAAACGCCCATTTGGTCCATAAACTCCCGTTCTGTTATTCCTAGAACCTAGAAAACATGAGATTAGTTGGACAAAATAATTGGGAATTTGACAAACAATTTTATTGTGTTTTTTTAATTAACAAAAACTTGAACATTTTTTCTTCAATTAATTATAAACAATTAAAAATTGATAAACATTTTTCAAAAATCACGTGACCACATTCGGTCACCGTCGAGTTGTGACGTCATACTGTTAAAGATATATAATGAAAAGTCAAGAAAACGACTATAATTTTGAATTTCGAACACCAATACTTACGATCGCCAGTTGCGATACCCTAGATCAGTCTTTCCCAAAGTGGGCAATAACGCCCGGCCCCCTTGTGGGCGCTGGAGGCCTAGAGGGGGCGGTAAGGCGCTTAGAAAAAATTGGGGGGCGCTGATGTGATTTAATATGTAAATATGTGGAGGGGCCGATGGGTGATTTGTAAGATCAGCTACTTTATATTAGGTCCTTACATATGAAATTGGCATTTTGTCGTACTGACCACTTTGATCTCAAATATATCTTCTTTGGTTAGGAATTGCAATTTTAAATTAATACCGCTATTTACTCATGCATTTATGTTTCGAAAACCGTAATTCATTTGTGTTTTCCTCTTTTGGTTTTTTTTTGCGTCCCTCTGTTTACAGCAGAGTAAGTGCAGCAAACCGACAAACGCGCGTCGACTGCTGCGTTACATAATACATTACTCAACCGGCACAATAATTAAGGGATTTTAAATCGAATCATTACCTGTGATGAAAAGTGGATCCTGTACGATAATCGTAAACGCTCATCGCAATGGCTGAACCCTTGCAGCCAAAGCCTGCCCCAAGCGAAAATTGACTCAAAAAAAGTTACTTGTGAGCGTTTGGTGTACTAATGCCGGTGTCGTTCACTACAGCTTTCTTAATTCTGGCCAGACGATTACGGCAAATGTCTCGGCCACTGCTGCTTCAGGACAATACTACTAGACCACACACTGCACAACAGACGACTACCAAATTAGAGGAGCTTCAATTGGAATGTCTGACATCCACCGTACTCCCCGGACCTTGCTCCAACAGATTACCATTTTTTCGAGATTTGGATAACTTCTTGCACGGGAAAAAATTCAACTCCGATGGGTCAGTCCAAGGCGCCTTCAAAGATTTTATTGATTCCTGTCCGAATGATTTTTTTAATTTAGTAAAGAAATCAGTGAACTACCTATGAGATGGCAAAAGTGCATATATAGCAACGGTATATACTTTGATTAAATAAATATATTATGTTTAAAAAATATCGACTTTATGTTCCTCCTTTACAAAACGCCAATTTCATATGTAATGACCTAATACTTTAAAATCCTCCTACTATACAACATCCATTTATTAGTTTATATTAAAAATATGTTAAATATTTATTATTTTTAATACGTTCACAACGCTATTTATATCTTAAGATATTAAGTAATAGTATGGACCAATAACCCTAGTAATAGGTATCTAACACTGAAAATATTCGTGGTTTCAAGTGTTGCAGGTGAGGTCACACCTCCGAACAAACGTATTAAAATAGGTAAGTATATCAGCTATTGTTGCGGCCAAGCTGTGCACTTGTTGTTTGAACATAAAATTGAAATTAGATGG
Organism: Phengaris alcon alcon; assembly: GCA_037179445.1. Taxonomy (NCBI): domain Eukaryota; kingdom Metazoa; phylum Arthropoda; class Insecta; order Lepidoptera; family Lycaenidae; genus Phengaris; species Phengaris alcon. The sequence continues at coordinate 3,500,657 of JAYRCH010000097.1, forward strand.
TTCAATTATGATTATGATATTTAAACTCCAGGCGAGACGAATATGTTATTGAGGTTTTTAAGGTGAGAAAAAAGGGGCGCTACAAAATGACTGATTTTCAAAGTGGGCCTTAGACGGAATAAGTTTGGGAACCTCTGCCCTAGAGTGAAAACTAACATTATGACGTCACACGCGCTCGGATGTCATCGAGAGCTGTCGGCGTGTCTTCGGTACTGGATTCAAAAATTATTTTTTATTATGATATAACTTTTGAATTATTGCGAATAATTAAAACTTCTATATTATGATAGGTATTTCCATTTATTCCAAAAAATATTCAAAAACTTGGGAGGTGTCAAGGGACACCCGGATGGAACGAAGTTCCTTTCGATTAATTAGTGAAGGAATTATAATTAAATTTAATTATGAAAAATATTTTTTTTAAGTTATAATAATATTTTTTTATTATTATTAACAAATATAATGTAATATAAACTTAATCAGTAGGCTCAATTTTAGTAATAATTGAGAGAGAGAGAAGGAGAGACAGACAGAGAAACACGCGCACGCCGCACGGCTTACTATAGCAATAAGTGTCGTTAATTTTTTCCGTCTAGCCCCCTTTCGCAACGCGCGTTATGGAACTTCGTTCCAAAACCCAATTGTGATACTGATACCTTTTCTCCACGGTTTACCGTGGTCGATCTATAAATGTGTCTTAATAACCTCCCTACTTAGAGAATGCAATGTAATTTTATTGAAAAATTAAAACAATTTTTTAAATTATTGTTATCCCTAAAACCTCTTTACTTATGCAGTAGATCATGATATCATGCCCACAATATCCGTAAGTATTTAATTTTGAACAACCGTATACTAGTTTGTAGGAGAACAAATATTATGTACAGAACACATTCTGTCCCACTTAACAGATATAGATATGTATGTGTATTTGTCACGTATTAGGCTCCTTATTACTTATTAAAAAGATAAAAAAAAGTAAATTAATAGAAATTAAAATCGAAGTTACAAACACAAAATCAGTTATTAGTCCTACAGATAACAACGGAGTAATCGTGGAACATACAAAAAGTCGAGTCGTTAGTTATTAGTATGATGATACCATAGTAGAAAAATGGCCAAAATACCATAGTAAAAAAATTCATCTGTGAATGATTCATGATATCATAATAATATATTGTAATTGTAGCAATAGTATCACTATTTCGACAACTTATTCGTCGGGGGTGTAACTCAGTGGTAGAGTGTCTGCTTCGCATGCTGAAAGTCCTGGGTTCAAATCCCAGCACCTCCAAGTTCAGTATTCCTTTTTTTCTCAGAAGACGAGGCTATTAAAATAATTGCAACATAACATTACTTTTGTAATTCGTATGTATGTCCCCAGGACTCTCTCCTCTACCTCCTCTACCGTGTTAGCTAACAATGGAGGAATTATTACTAGCTAAACTGATTTATTCACAGATTATATTTTTGTAGCCGCTATAATAACAACTAAAACAAAATAAAATAATAAGAAAATAAAATTTAATATTTATCCTACACAACAAACGTGATTTTATTGCCGTTTTGTACGGAACTCTTCGTGGGCGAGTCTGTCTCGCACTTGGCTGGTTTTTATGTTATCATTTTAATTTTGACATAATTTTAGATTTTTTTTTGCATTCAGCAAAATAACAATTTAAAATAATCTTTACAGAAAAAGAAAAATATTGGCCCATGAGGGGATCGAACCCGCGACCTTCGCGTTATTAGCACGACGCTCTAACCAACTGAGCTAATGGGCCATTACGAATAGTGTTAAAATAATTGATCAATAGATCCATGGTTTCAATCCAAAGACACAAATATTTTTAGATAAGAAGAGGGATCGAGACAAATTAAGTCTACATACGATAAGCATACATGACATTTATATATATTTTATTAGAGTATATATTTTATTAGAAGCAGTATATCTGTCAAAAATGAATTACCTATAATATGCGGTGGATTTCAATTATTATGACCTTGGTAGTTGGTTGTAGCGACCCAACCATTTGTCTATATCGACGTTTAATCCAAGTCCCTTGAATTTATGGGTCAGTTCACATAAGCAGAAAAAAATGTAAATGTTGTGCATTTACTTAAATTAGCAAACTAACATATTGTGCCTCGACACATGTTCGATTTTCAGTTCATCCAGAGTTCTATTTTCAATGCTCTGAATTTTCTCCGGCCTTCCGGATTCCGGACAATATAGTCGCAGCCTTAAGGGGTTGTGCGCTGGATAGAACTGAAAATTGGAGTTCTTTGAAACCTTTTTCTCACTCATGGTCGTATTGAAAAATCCCAAAAAAAATAAATGTTAATGTGCATTATATTTAGCCGACTGTATTATAAATTAAATTTTTTATTTAAATATTTATTTAAAAAATATGCTAAGTCCACCCTTTTTTTAAAGTTAAAACCATTTTCCTTTTCTTCTATAAGTCACACGAGTGTGAAATTTATTTCAGTATTTAAAATAAGACTCAGGGGAAGGTATATTATATTTCTCACCGGTCGGCGCGATACGCCCATATCGTCTACAAAATTAGTATGGGACTAGACGCTCAAGGTCACTGGTGGCTTATCTAACGATCTATGTCTTTGGTGCTCGCACCACTAGTGCTCAAGTTAATTTTAATCTCCGCTTATTTACGATCCATTATATTTTACGGTGACAATTTGTGGGTCGGTTTTCGGAACAACATAATTCCTCATTATGTTTAAGGGCCGTATTACACAATCTGCTGATCAGCGTCAGGTAGCTTATTTGCATGTTTTGTCTCTGTCGCTCAGTATAACTCAGTATCTTATACTTTAAACGAGACAATCTTGTATATTAATAATAATCATAATCTAGGCAACGGCTGCAAGTACTTTTTAAATTAGTTATTCGATCCTTTTGCTTAGGTACGTTAAGATTAAATTGGATTTGAACAGACTACTGTGGGAAATAATAATAACAATGATGATGATCAGTGTGTTTTATGTAGGTAGTAGGTACCTTGTCCCATCGGCTTTCCCTCTGACTCTTCCCATCAGCTTTTGTATCATAACCTTTCGGTACATTAACTTTAACTAGTCACATATTATATCTTAGATGGTCATCTGATCTTGACGTGGAATCCCCTTTTCTCTATCTTTTACTTGTATAGAATTTCATTATGATAACGGTTTATACTTTGTACCTATTACATTGTGAGCATTTTGACGACCTCTGTGGCTCAGTGCTTGAGCGCGTCAGTGCTCAATTCGCAGGTCGCGGGTTCGAATCTCGCCAAAGGATAAAAAAGTTTTCTATGTTCCTGGGGCATGTGAATATTAAATATTATGTGTATAATAATATACTTAATAAAAATCTTAAATTATATGCGTATAGTATAAAATTATTGTTAACCTAGCTTTTAACAGCAGCTTCGCCCGCGTGGGAGAGTTCGTGGCAAAAAACTTCCATAGCAAATATACCTGCAATATAGTAGTAGCACAGAGTAAAATATATATCCCCTAGATAAGGAATTGTATTGTTGTTGGCTTTTGAAAATACCACATTATATTTTGTGATTTTTTTTAACTTAGAATGCGTATAGTAACCTATCCTTAAAAGATAGGCATAATATTATATGCCGTTGCGAATTTTCAGAAGAGAAACAATCACACCATACATTGTGTTGTTATAAATGATCTCCAACGGGTTAGGTTAGGCAGCGTTTTCGATAACAGCTCCCAGACGGCTTGATTTTTCGACACCTTCAACAATTATCGTCACAAATCAAACAATTTCCACAAAACCTACTACTACTTATTATCGACTTAAACCTTCCATAGGAACCACTCTGTCGGTAAATGTAAACAGCATGAAAATCCTTTCAGTAGTTTTTGAGATTATCGCAATCATACAGACAGACAGACTCAGCGGGGGACTTAAATTTATAATTAATTTTAGAGAAAAATGGAAAATATGCTTATTGACCCTCCCACGCTAGTTAACTGGTACCCGTAACACAAGTTCTCCGAGAACTTAGCACGGGGCCATATTGACGTGGTATGGAAGCGTCCACAGATATTATTCTTATTTATTTTGATCCTAAACGAGCCTCACGGTCGGTTTTAATCACCATGCAAACATACAGCTGCTAAGCGGCCAAAGCAAGCCCCCAAGTTGGGTAGGAACCGATCATACCCGACTTGGGGGCTTGCGGCATTTACATGAGTCGATTTTCGTCGCACGATTTCCTCCGCACGGAAATGTCACCGTATTAATGACAATATAATATAAATTCATACTAAGCAGTGACTCTGCGACCCTTGAGACGGTCGATTTTCACCGTGCGGCAAATTCTTGAAACTTTTATAGTCAACCGTGTAAATCCCCCATTATGGGGCGATAAAGACCGATAAAGTAATGGGAAAGGTTATTTAAATAGAAATACCGAAGTATAGTGACAACTGACAACGCATTTTGTCGCGAATGAGCTTTGTAATAAAACAATAGCTCATGCTCTTTTGTATGCAAGTTTTTGTTGCTACTCGCCGTGAAGAAGATAACTACAATTTGTATGGCATCGAAACAACGCCCCTGGTGGCAAACAATGGTAACTAATTCGATGCCATGCAAACTGTACTTAGTTCTCTTCTTTACGGCGAGTAGTGACCAAAAACTCGCACTCACCACGCTGGTCCAATTTAATAAAAATAATACATAAATAAGAATATTACATAATTCGACCAAATTAATGTGATATTGTTTTTCTTCCTTGCATGGTAATTGTGTAGGTAACATTTAAAATGGTAGCATTATTGTCCATTTGTTTAAAGATTAAACTAGATATTTTCTAGATATTTGTTTTCACTATCAGAATTTAATGTAAAATTTACGAGGCTTACAAAGTTACAAAGCATTTATAACACTATTAAATTACAATTATTATAGCTTCGAATTAGCGGACTAGGACCCATTTCATGGTTAAATACTCTAAATTGTGATTGATGGGTTCTCACCACTATACCAAAAGTTATACCGAATTTCTGATTTGAAGTCGCCTCAAGCCACAATCCTAAGTTTTAATGGTCCTATGAGTATTGTAAGTTGTAACCACGGAGCAGAAAACATAAGGTTTATTTTGTTAAACTGCGAAAAATACTTACAACGTTTTGTTTTCTAATGGTAGCTATCCGATCTTAGCGACCGAGGTGCGGCACCGCGATCCGCGAACAGCAAGCCCGCGCATCAGGTTATCTGGTCTCGCCCACCGGTCGCGCGAGGCGGTCGTCGCATTTGTTTAGTGTAAATTCATACTAAGCAGTAAGGCGCACGCCGAGGCCGCGGTCGCGCGTTGCTGTCGCATACATCGGAAGGCTACCTTAAGTGAAATAGCAATATCTTACGAATCTGGCGATTTGAGTCTTTAACTGTGTTTGTTTGTCTGTTCAGATCCAATATAATCCAAACGTAAACAAAGAGATCAATACAACGCAATACAATGCAACCAATTTAAATATCACTTTTTTACACACACACAATTACCGTGCAAGAAAATACAATGATGGTCCCATATAATCCTTTGAATACTTGGAGAGATGATGCTAGTTTTAAGTTTAGTGAGTAAGGAAGTGAGTGATGTTAGTTTTACAGTATACCGTATACTGTATCGAGGACTGTATGTACCTATCGCTGGCTTATACAGCGATAGGTACATAGTATGCGATTAATTCGCTATGGCCTAACGTAATTGTCCGCTGCGATATTAATTAATGGTTTCAGCTGATTGATGCGCTTTCGTTGATTTAGGACTAGAGGACGTTTTACGTTTGTGTCAAAATGTGTCTTAGTAGTTACGAGGGCGGCAATGAAAATTTCGGGAATCAAGGAAGTGACACAACATTACTATTTAAAAATGTATTTATTGCTTTTCGAAGTATTCTCCGCGAAATTTTACACATTTTTCCATACGATGGAACCAATCATTGAAGCAACCATTCCATTCGGAAGTTGGGGTCTCCAAAATGGCCGTTTTGTAGGCGTCCACAGCTTCTTCAGGTGATGAAAATCTCTGACCACGCAATTTATTCTTTATTTTAGGGAAAGTATAGAAATTATTAGGGCTTAGGTCGGGGCTGTACGACGGATGGTCTAATAATTCTATGATTTCTTGCTCTAAAAACTCTTTTGTTCTGTGCGCGGTGTGAGAACTCGCATTGTCGTGATGGAGGATGATGCGGCGGTTGCAGTTCTCTTTACGGAGTTCAGAAAAGACCTGTGGCAAACAAATGTTGGCATACCGTACCGTACCGTCACCTGATACGATGTTGTATACAGCATTTGAGGATCCTGCGTGGAATCTTTCGAGAGTTGTGACGCACCAAGTAACGCGAGCCGCTTTTTGCTCTTCACAGAGCAAATGCGGTATCCATCGGGAAAACAACTTTTATACACCTAATTGTTCATGCAAGATTATTTGTATTTGACTCATGCCAATGTCTAAAGTTGCCTGAATTTCGCGGTATGTCACATGTCGATCTTCCTCAATCAGCTTACGCACAGCATCAACGTTTTCTTGGGTGACTGCAGTTTTTGGACGACCTTGACGGGGATCATCACTGAGCTTGACACGTCCACGTTGAAATTCAGCAAACCAGCGATAAATTGTGGTTTTGGATGGGGCTTCATCACCAAATGCAGAAATCATCCGGTCAACACACTGTTTTTGTGTTAAACCACTTCGAAAGTCATAATAAATCATCGCTCTAGAATTTTTTCGAGTCAATTCCATTTTCTCAACGACTAAACAAGTTTGACAAGACCTTGAGACAAGACCGAGAATCTTTTTTTAAATAAATAAACAGTATTCGATTTTTAAAACCAAGGAGTTTTAAATTAAAAAGATTTTAATATGACAGGAACAGTGGAAATATTCCATTCCCGATACTTTTAGTGCAGCCCTCGTATAATATTAAGTACAATGCATGTGCATGTAATCTATATTATTAAATAATCTATATGTTATGTAAAAGAAGGTGACGTGTAAAAGCTCGCACAGGTAAATATTAATATAGTAGAAACATGAAATTTGGTCAGACATTTTAATTTACAATGAAAATTTTAATTTAATTTACAAGGGGGAGAAATAGGGCAGGGCCGGACCGTAAGCTTAGGGGCCCTGGCCTAATACTACTTAGGGCCCCACCTATTTACTCAAAGTATAGGAAAAAAAATAAGACAACAAAATACTTACAATCTGTTTAATTTAATAAAATTGTGGATTTTTTCGCATTGTCGTCTATTTTTGACATTGACTTGACTTAGCTGGCTTAGTTAGCTTAGCTATTTAAAATCAGTCCCGTTTTCGATAAATTTAATATCCGAGGTAATAAATACGATTATCGAGTACGTGTTTTATAGTTTTTTGAAATTCGTCCCCCAAAGGGGTGAATTGAGAGTCCAAAGTTTATAAAGTCAAATATCAACAGCTAGTCGGCATACATAAATTTTTTTCACGCAGATAGTTATTATGACGTAGAAATTTTTGAAATTCATTGCACATGGGTGTACAATCTCCACGGGTCCACGCAGTCGAAGCCGCCCGCAAAAGCTAGTTTCATATAAGGCCAGTTTCAAAATCAACTGATAAGTGACAGATAGCTTATTTGAATGTTTTGTCTCTGTCGCTCGATATAAACTGTAAAGTAAGCAGCGACAAAACTTCCGAATACGCTATCCGACACTTTTCAGACGATTGTGAAACAGGGCCTTAGCCCTCGTACCCACGAGAGTATTTTTGTGGTCGTGACAGAAAACAATGCACTGTAAATAGAACTCTGCGCTAATACAATAGAGCTGAAAATCTAATTGTCAAGTCTCATAATCTGACATTTGACTGTCAGATTATACAACTCTACACAATTTTCAGCTTTATTGTATTAATTAACGCACAGTTTGACATCTTAAGTATGGTGAAAACCAAGATGGCGTAACTTTTTATCGTATGAAAATTTGTTTTGTCAAATGTACGTCACAGCCTATCTTGAGTTTTGAAATCTTTGGTTACCTCGGCAAATTATTGTATTTTGAGGGCAACGAAGGGCAGATCTTAGTAATAACCCGAATATAACTGACTTTTGTAGGACCGATAATTATTACCTGTATACTATACGTAAAGCAAAAACTTTCAGCACAGTTTTACGAGAATTGTGCAACCGGAGGAGCATGAAATTTAACCGATAAATTAAAGTTTATGTGAAGGAAGCTTACATCTTTTGGAATAATGATTAAAAACACATTTTTATAAATATAACAATAGGTAACAACACACACTACCTCAGATTATTATTTACACACACTACCGTGGGTTTGACATGAAACTTTTTCCACGTTGACGTTTGTCAATCTGTCACAAAATTTACATTTCTTTTTATCTAAGAGGCAAAAGAACCCGTAAAAGTTCAAACTTGAAAATTATATGAATTATTATGGTTGAAATTCGACCACAAGGCGATCTCTAGGAGGTAATTGTAATCGAGCCGATAATATATTATTATTTATGAGATCTGACTGAATTTTTGTAGGATTCGTACGCCTTATTGTGTGCATTGCACTGAATATTGTGGCTAAGATAAATTTTTCTCCTATAGAATATCAGTGACCCATTATCTTTATTTGTATAGAACCCGTGAATACGCTGGCAACATAGTCAGTTATACACCACTGAGCGATCAGCCTGAGATATTGTAGTATATTTGCGTCGTATAGTAAAGTGTAGGAAGATTGCAGTTATGATTTATAGTAAAAATATGATTCCAATAGCTAAATTTAGATGAGCCAAGCAACAAATGTACAGCCGGACAGTTTAATAATATATTCCAGAGAGATCCGTCAAAACAATAAATAAATCAACGCGAATAGATCATAGAGATTAATATAGAACTATGAACTGACATTTTTATTTCTAGATCGCTATTTCTTAATTTTGTAGTCCTTTTAGTTTATTTAACTACTTATTTGAAAATTGCAGTTATTTTTTAAGTCGTAATATTCGCATAAGAGCGCGCATATAATAAAGCTCCGCACACGTAAAGTTCGGACTGCGCATCGGACCGCAATTCAATCTGCGGAGGGATCTGTGCGATTTGGACTGCGGATCAATCTGTCGTGCAAATTGCGACTAAATATGCGTCCACGGTTTGGACTGCCGTCATACATAATTTAGGCGAGTACGCGGATAAAGCTGTGGAAAATGCGCTCGTATCGACATGCCAGGTCGGACTGTCAGCCCCGCGTGATCTACATGATCGTTTCAGAGCGAGGGTTGGAACGCCGCGTGCTGTTTCCCGCGTTCCGAACTTTACGTGTGTTGGGCGCTAATCTGCTATGTACAGACATGAAATATCATCGTTAAATTCTTAGTATTATAAAACGACGCGACGCTACGTAGCTTAGTGTTATCAGTCGCTTACCGAGCTACCGGCTGAAAGTAGTAACACGACTAATTGCAGAAGTAGTTCTAATATTCTAAGCCATTTTTCTTTGTCTCTACCTGGCCTGCTCTATTATAACAGGTACCCACCGATCTAAGTACATGTTTGTTTGTTATTTTGTAAACATTTGCGGTCGCGGTTCCTGCTAACAGGGACAGATGTTTATTTTTCAAAAATTTCATTTCCACTCCCAACAAAAAGGAGGAAAATAAATTATAAAAAAATATAGCGTTTGTAATTTTTCGCTTTTGTAACTTGACATTTCGTCTGTAAAATAAAAATGTAAAATTGTAATTTGTTTCCCAATTATCCTGGCGCTGGTGGCTTTTCAAATATTTTATTTCCATTGACAAATTTACAATTTCATGTAATAGTTAAATTGCTTGGTTTGTTTGCCTTTTTACATATTTTATAAGTTGAAATAACATGAATACCCAACCAATTAACAATTTTTCTTAGCTTAACCTTCGTCTGGGTTTACCTATGAGTATTTAGTTTCAATCAATCGTTTAAAACCTTTATCACACGTGCAGATTTGGTCCGGAGCAGATGACGAATTGGGTTACCAACTTAGGAGTTTCTCCCTTAAATTTGAAAAAAAAAACCTCGACTTAGCGGATTTTTTAGGGTTATTTTATATTTATAGAGGTTTGTATTTTCTTGATTTAATTAAATTAAGCTATTGAACTGTTATATCAACAAGCGATTTGAAAATTTAACTCGTAGAAAATAAACTTTTGAAATTATATTTAATGCATGAAGGACAGAATAATAATATTACTGAACATTTTTTTTGTTTATCAGTTTATTTATGTTTGAGGAGAAATATTTTTGAGAGTTGGAACACTGCACAAAAATTGCAATTCACTGTAAATAAAACTTTGTGCTAATACAATAGAGCTGAAAATCAAACACGACAAGTGTTGTGCAGTGTGCTGTGATAATGGTCTGCTCCAGACCAAATCGGTACGTGTATAAGCATTCTTATAAATACAGGGTCTGACCTGAGTATATTCATTACATTGTAACATTATTTTGGGATGACAATATACTAAGATGTACATACCTCGCAACCTCTGTAATCTGGTATATAATAATCTGCATTTTTATCTTTAAAGGTGTAACTCGTCATTTGTCTCTGTCCATATTTAAACGAGTTATAACTCTGTTTCCTACCTCCTGTGACTTCTTGGCGAGCCTGGTGATGAGGTTCTCCGGGTAGACCTGATGTACGGAGAAGGAGGGCTGCTCGACCCCGGCCTGCCGCCGTATGTCCTCCCACCGTTCCTCCCCGTACGTCTGACGGATGTACTCCGCCATATTCTCCAGGAGCAGCCCGTACATGGTGCCTGGAAGACGAACGTTTATTATTAAAGGTACATTTTTTGTTCGCTTTGTCTGGAAAAACAAGAAAAACTGGAATCAACGGTCGAACTCTAAAACGCACTAAAAATAATATGCTTATTGACTTTTTTTTAATTACATAAATAAATAGTAGGTACACTCTTAAAAATGAGTAACTTCTCGTTTCTTACAAGAAACAGTTTATTGAAAATCAATACATTCAAAGGTAGGTAAGGTACTTAGGTATAGGTAAAGGAACAGCGATTCGTAATACAGATTTTCGCAAGTCTCGTGAAAACGGTATTCGGCCGTTGACTCCTTATAATATGGATCTAACCATTTCAGGGATTGTTTCTGTGTTTTGATTGTTGATTATTATTATTATTTACACCGAAATGAGACGATACGCGACATGTATATTGTGTACTTGGTGTTTTTTCAGTCAGTCTTCAAAAGTCAGGAGTGAATGTACTCTTGAATATAAGCAACTTTTACTATGGGATCAACTTTCCCTCTTGAAAAAAAAACATCGTTTTGTCCTACAAGAGGAATACGGCATAGAATATATCATTCCTGAAAGTTTGGATACTGACTGAAAAAACACCCAATAAAAATTGAACTTTATTGAGTACACAAGAAGATACACGTTTCATTGCAAGAGCGGCGCCGCACCGGGGTGTGCAGAGCGGTTTGACATTTGAACTCTTGCAATTAAACGTGTTTCTTCTTGTGTAGTGAATATAGTTCAATTTTGAATAGCTATCTTAAACATGCAGCGCCCCGTCACGTATCGCCTCGTTTCGAGGCAAAATATCAATGTAGTCTTAATCAATTGCCTGGAGGCATCTATCTGCAATGATTAATGCTACACGCCTATATTGCCAATACAATTTCTCGATACATGATTGAAGACGAGAGACGCGAATTTGGTTCGACAAGCCAAATTTAGTAAAAGGGAATATTGTCATTTGTTATTTCAAAAATTAGAATTCTATAAAGATAGAAAAATAATATGATACGAAATATAATAAACAAGGCTTCTTAAAACTGTATGCAAGAAAACTGTATAGTTTCTTTGCATACAGTCTTTTTGTGAATTACTTATGATAAGTTAACCCCCGAAATTAATAATCAATCTTAATCTCAGTTTTAGCTATCCGAGATCAAGAATTCAATACATTTCAATAATATCAATACATTAACTTCACGTTAATTTACGTCAATTTTTCTTTGAGTTTAAGTAATGTAAAAACACTCTAACAGGCACGATACTGTAAATGACATCACACCTACTATTGAAAAACTATTCTACAACTACGGAGGTAATTACTGTCTAACATAAAAACATTAAACAAAAGGTCGATTTTGCGAATTCAATCCAGCAATAATACAGTTACAATTCAGTACCGATAATCGAAACTGCAAAATCCAACTTTTTTTTGTCCCCGACTTCGTTCGCGTAGACAGTAGAGTAATAACTTCAATTTCTACAAAAACTTACCCGACTACGTAAATTATATACGTTACCCGGGCCATTATTATGAATCCATTAACACCTCATTCATTAAAAACATACATAGATAGATTGCCAAAATCTTTACCCATCCTATTGGCTTCGCCGGTTCGGTCAGAAATCCATGTAACTGTACACTTTGCCGATATAAAAAGTAGTCTATTGTCTCTAATCTATCTTTAATTTTTTTTAAATCCATTCAGTAGCTTAGACGTGATTGCGTAAAAGACAAACTAGAGTTGGAGCGTTTACACATATTTTATCCTTAGCGATATCCGATTTCAAACCGAATGAAAAGACAGGTATTGTGTTTTAATATTGAAAGTTCTCATCCAGTCCCATATCGGAAATTGGATTGGATAAATGTGAAAACGCTCTTAGTTTCTCGTTTTATTAGTAAAGATTTTCGCAGCCAAAGCCTTAAAAACTTAAAAAGGTAATAGGTTACGTCATTCTTTAGATTAACTCATCGCTTTCCATCCATTCCATTATCCCATGGAAACCATACCTTTTTCGCAAGCCTACAAAGCCAACAATCTTACTAATTGCCCGTAGATTAGAGATAGTTATTTATATCTCTCGGGAACTGTCTGTGGGTAAAAACATAGTAAACAGGCCCGTTATGTATAGATACGGTGATTATTGTCAGAACTTTGCACATTCATGTATATTGTCGACGCTCGCGCCTAACTTCATAGTTATCGGTCTGCGGCGAACTTCACACCTGCACGCGTAGCATGCTGCATGACCACCGTAGAAATGGTTTCTATCTACGAAAGAATAGACAAAATGATATATTGATATAGGAAATCTATTTTATATTACTTTGAAATCCTACTACTATTATAAATGTGAAAGTTTGAGAGGATGGACGGATGCATGTTTTTTACTCTTTCAAGCAAAAACTACTGAACGGATTTCAATGAAATTTGGTAGGATAGTAGTTTAAGCTCTGGATTAACACATGTGCTACTTTTTACACGAACACGATTTTGTTGATGTCAGCTATTCAAATCATTTGTGCCCTTCCGATCGGCCCAACCAATAGACTTAGCTAAGATAACTTTTTAACTCCCGATGAACACAGAGGTGTTATAGGTTTGACGTGTCTGTCTGTGTGTCTGTCTGTCTGTGGCATCGTAGCTCCCAAACGGATGAACCAATTTCGATCTAGTTTTTTTGTTTGAAAGCTGACACGGTCGTGAGTGTTCGTAGCTATAATTCATCATAATCAGCTTGCTCACTGCTTGACAATTCGGAGGTTACTTAATTATTTTTTTTGATTTATTCTTTTGGGTTGTGATCAATGCCGTCAGTAGATTTTATCTACTATTCTTCCATATTGGGTGGCCGTTTCCTGACTCTAAAGCGCACATATAGCAAGGCTAATTATAAATATTATAACGTATTGTTTCGTACACAATCGTTTTATATTGTCGTGTAGGTATTAATAGATCGACCGGTATGGCTTCGGAACACTTTTGGAAACATATATGGAAAGCTACGTCAAAGGTCTTGCTAATTTTGTGCAAAGTACTCGAGTTTAATTTATTATTATAGGTTTGTGGGAATATGGTGGCAAGCCCCAAAGAGAGATCTCCGACCGAGCGAGATGGTATGCTCGGTCAGGCCGAAACCCACTTGTATTTTACCTACGTCTTCTCACGCCGGGGCCTAGGGCGGGGAACCATGGTCAGGGGCTGTAGCCCTTCTATGAGGATGGGATGACGCGCCCAGTACGAATACTGGACGCATTTTGTCTATTTTTAGGGAAGACCCCCGCGGCAGAATGCAGGGAAAACCCGAGACGATCGAACTGAAGGTGATGGTGGCAAGGGCCGCGGACGGCCAAGACCTGCCTCGACCTCGACCCCGCACGCGCCACTTTTGACCCCACTTGTATGCATTTCGGATGTTGTATACATACCGTCGATCTTAGAAAACTTCGATAGCGCGATTCAGGATTGTGGCGCTAATTGGTCCGCCACAGGGTGGAAAATCGTGAGAAAAATTAACAACACAACTAGATATTCTATCCAAGTAATAGATCATTACGAGATAACGACGACATATTATAATTGAATTATAATATTATAAAAACGATTGATTTATTGAGGTATTCACTATTTTTAACCGTCGACGAAAACAGAGGTGTTATAAGTTTGCCGTGTCTGTCTGTCTGTGTGTCTGTCCGTTGCTCCCAAACGAATGGACGGATTTTGATCTAGTTGTTTTTGTTTGAAAGCTGACATGATCGAGAGTGTTCTTAGCTATAATTCATCATCATCAGCTCCCTCGCTGCTCGACATTTCAGGGCTAACTAAAAATTGATAATTTTGTTTTTACCTTATTTTCTGGAAAATAACATTGTTATGCTATGCAGCATTTTAACAATGACACCTCCAAAAGTGTTTAGCTACTTATAAATCACTAAAGTTATCACGCGTCGTCCGTACCGAACAATGGGGAAAGTGTTGCGGAATTATAATCAGGCTTTAGAGGTCAGTTATTTATAGCTGATTAGCTGACTGTCATACAAAATCATCGAAATTGTATTCTACATTGCCAAAATCCAGTCCTAATATAGTTATGTGGATGTGATCATACGAAATGAACAGGGGTTATCTATATTTGTAATGACATTTCAAATCGAAATGCAAATATTTTGCTGGTTTTAGGATCACCTCACTCTGAAACGCGACGCGACGTGACGTGAAGAGCGCAGCAGCCCGGTTCAGCTCGAAATTAGAACTCTTGCAATAATACGTGAATCGTCTTGTGTAGTGAATAAAGCTCAATTTTGAATCGCTATCTTAAAAATGCAGCGCAGCGCGTCGTATCGCTTCTTGGTGTGAAGTGACGCCTAGATGCATTTTTGGGCCATAAGTATGCTCTTCTTTCCGGGGCAAAAGTAAGATAATTATTGTATGGCGCTGTCAATCTCTACCTGTAGACATTCATGCATGAGGGCCTACAGGTAAAGTAACTACTTAACTGACAATTACAAAAGTATATTTATGAAAAATTATATAATTTATAGATTATTATATATAAAAGGAGATGTTTTCACTGCCTGACATAATATAGACGATCAACAGCCGTAACCGCTAATAGTACAAACGTGAAAATTGAACAGTACTTATTAACAATGTAGCACAATAAGCACAATAAGAAGGGATTTTGAAAATCTTTAAATCGGCACCGATTTCGATGAAATTCATGCTCTGAAATAGAGCACATTTCATTACATACCTATTATTATTATAACACTCCCTCTGAGGGTGTTTAAATAAGGGTTGAAAGTTTGTATGATAAATATTTGAAACCTGTCAGTCAGTTCTTTTTTAATTATACTTCTAAAGGTATAAAATGGGTGTCCAAATCTTTGTCGCGTCGGTGTGGTGTGGGTCGACCCTAATGCTCTCCTACGACATGAGTTATAGAAGATCTTATCTAAAGGTAGCCTTCCGATCAATGCGACCGCGACGCGAGTCCGCGATCCGCGACTGCGACCAGTAAACCAGCGAATCAGGTTCTCTGGTCATGCAAACCGGTCGCGTGTCGCGGGGATTGCTTAGTGCTCCATATAAATTCATACTAAACAGTGGCTCCGCGACCCTATTCCGGTCTCGGGTCGCGGTCTCCCGTCGCGTGCATCGGAAGGCTAACTTTACATGCCAAGTTAGTGAGAGACTCGGAGGTCAAAGAGTTGTTTGAGGTTTTAGGTACACATCGGGAGTTAGTAGTAACTCTATGTTTTACGCGCGGCGGTAGTTACTTACCATCTCATTGTCTGCTCGTTTCCCGGATTATTCCGTTGAAAAATAAAACTCAAAGCTGATTTTATGTTACACCATCGGTGAAAATCGTTTATATTCATTGTGTAGGTCTAGCGTGATGTGCGTATAAACTACGTAAGTACGGTACAGACCGAACAGCCGACAAATGATTCACTTCGCTAAGAAAACATCATCATTATTTGACGACCTCTGTGGCTCAGTGGCTAGCGCGTTGACGCACACGCCGAAGATCTCGGGTTCGAATCCCGTCATGTAACAAAAAGTTTTCTGTGTTCCTGGGTCATGGATGTGTATTAAATATGTGTATTATATAAAAAAAATCCTAAATGTAAGTATAGTATAAAAAGTATTAAATATTGTTCCGTTGTCTGGTACCCATAACACAAGTTCTTCGAGAACTTACCACGGGACTAGATTGACGTGGTGTGAAAGCGTCCATAGATATTATATTATTATCAACGTCATCACTGCTGGGGCTCTGGTCTCTCCCCTCCAGGTAGAGAGGGTTGGGCTACTGCCCACTGAGGGTCGGTACTCGGTAATTCCAAGTTTCGTTCAAGCTTTAAAATATTCACATAATTTGTAAAAATCGCCAAAGAACAATTAGCCAATTAGCCGGCCAAAACCAAAGAAATACGAATAAATTACGAGGAGCATCAAACTGTGAAACATTCCCCGACCGATAATTCACGCCCAAAGTTACTCTTTGGCTGGGACTATATTATGATCCGGAATCCGGCGGGCCCGGTAAAATTCATAGCACCGGAAATAGAATTCTGCGCTTATACAATAGAGTTGAAAATCGAAGTGTCAACTGTCGAGCTGTCATATATGACATTGACACTTGTGTGTTCGGTTTTTAACTCTATTGTACGAAGCATCAGCGGAGATTTCTATTTTCAGTGCTCTGTTTTTTCACCGGCCATACGGATTCTGGACAATATAGAAGAGAGAACTTAGTGTTTTTACATCGCGCGGTGGCATTTGAAACATTATACCTGTCTTTGTCATTATCAGTGAGACATCCAAAACGGTCTGGATATTGGAAAAACTCACTTATGAAACTTGTGCAAACGCTCCTCTGTATAGAAAAAACATGTTCAAAACAAAATTTTCAATTTTATTAATTAAAAAAAAGAAACTGGGCCAGCGACTTACTCTCGAGGCCCAGTGGGACGGAAGGACCTTTACGACTGGCGAGAGATCAGGCGCAGGTCCAACTTTTTACATGCCCATCCGACGCATGGATCATCTTTCTTGTCAGACAATCAGGAGATCAGCGTGCATATTGTCCTAACCAAACTTGGAAATTACATTTTTTGTTGTTCCAACGCGGGAATCGAACCCACGACCTCCAAGTCGAGAGCCTAGCTCGAAATCATTGGACCACGGAGGCTGTGATGACTGTATTACAAAAGCAATGAATCACAAAATATGAGAGTGTCGCGGTGAAGCTAGCATATCGCCCCTTGAAAAGCTAGTTTCAAATAGCTGAAAGACTTGAAAAGATTGTGTCGGGCACAATGTGTCAAATGAATAGGTCTAATATATTCCGATTTACAACCGACATCCAAAAAAAGGAGGCGGTCATAAGTTCGGCTATATATATTTTTATTTTTATCAATATCCTGATAAAACAATATTTTAAGAACTCACGTTTAACTTAGCTGGTGTCGACTTCAAAATTATGAAGATTGTGTAGAGAAATAGTTAAAATTTGAGACGAATTTAAAAGGGGAATTAGTTAGAAAACTTTATTTATTATAACGCTTTTATTACTTTCACCTCTATGTTTGCTTGCTTGCTTGCTTGTAACCGACTCCTTTGGGCTCGATTTTGTCCTACTTTGAACGATCATATTTAATTCAAACTTTGCACACCTGTCAACAATGGACAATGCAATAATTCGATTTAATTTAATTTTAATAATTAAAAAAAAATGAATTTTAAAAATTAAAATTATAAATTATTATAATAAATAATCATGCGTGCAGTTGCAGGCTTACTCTTTGGCAAATCGTACTAAAAAGCCAAAAATAAATTATAGTTTAAAAAAACTAAAAAAACATGCTTTTATAGAAAATCTAACTAAAAAATAAAAAATAAAAATTAATAAATTTGGATTAAGAATAGTGTAAATGAAAAATAAATGTTTATTATTGTAAAAAAGCGTAGGGTGTATATAAATAGTTATAAACATTTTATTGGCAGATATATGAGAAAGATCTTCACTTTGATAATATCTTAAAAATCACTTTAAACGAAATCTGACCGTTTGAAGTGGACCAAAATCAAATCCACTGGAGTCGGTTACATACAAACAAACGTACAGGTGAAGACACTGCACCCCACGCTTTTTTACAATAATAAACATTTATTATTCATTTACACTATTCTTAATCCAAATTTATTAAATTTTATTTTTTAGTTAGATTTTCTATAAAAGCGTGTTTTTTAGTTTTTTTTAACTATAATTTATTTTTTTCTGAATACGTTTTTGTGCGTTCTTACCTTGGAAGTCGGTTCTAATGTTTTGTTTAAAATTAATTAGATACTTATTGTGTTAGATTCAAGGCGGTAGTAGATTTTTTACTTCTAGAAAGTATCAATGTCATTCAAACTTTCCAAACTTGCAAACCTTTTAAAACTCAGGATGGGCTATCTATGACCTTGCTATGACATGCTATGACGTACATTTTATACAAGACAAAGTTACGCCATCTTGATTTGAGAAGATTTTGTCAAATAAATGCGGATTGAATAAAGTACTGCGGACAGCAAATGCTAATATGACAAATGTCAAACCTCGACTGCCCCAAACAAGCCCAAAAGTATGGCAGTTTAAGTATGGACACTTTTTCCCTCAACATGTCTCGTCTATAATATCTATGATCAAAATATTAAATTATGACCTTTTATTTATTCATCAAAAACGTCGTAAACAAATTTAGATATCAGGTATACGAATTTACATGTTAACGTAGGTACTTCATTAATATGAAACTTCGTCGATCAAAATCTCGTATGCCAACTTCAGTATCATCTTATATACATTTTTACGGGAATATAAAACTTATCTAATCTTCCGTGTAAGGCCATTGTTTTACAAGGAAACATTCTCAATTCAATAGTAACGGTAGAAATTAAGTAAATTCGAATAGCTTCCGTAGACGAAAAATATATGAAATTCTTGCCGTTAACGCGGGTGGGGGATAGATATATGCGCTAAAGGGAGAGGTTGATAAACAAGGATTACGAAATGGGGATTCCGTGGAAGTTTATTAGGTATTTTCCCTACTAAATTAAGAAATGCTTAGCCAGGCTCACAGGGAAGCAAAGGAGGTTGCTCCTTTGCTTCTCTGTGAGCCAGGTGAACAATCACTAAAAAGGTAAAATCAAAATACAATAAGAGTGTAAATGTGCCATGCTTTGACACAAATTTTTTCGATTGACCGGCGTGATACTACAGCTTTACAGAAAACCGGCGATGAAGTAACTCGAGCGCGTCACATTTAGATAACATAAGTGTCTCACATGTCTCTGGTGATCAAGGTATAAAAATCAGTTTACTTGGTTGGGGGCTTGGGGCAGTGGTGAAAAAAAGGATCAAAATTTAATCGGGCGCGTCTGATTTAGATAGGGCAGGGGTTCCCAATATTTTTCCCTATGCGCCTCCCTCAACGTTGTGAAAAAATACTACGCCCCCCCTAGGGCTAGTTCCGGATAAATATTGGAACGGTCTCTACATTTGGTATGCGTATGTATAATTTTTGCTTTGTTCGAAAATTAGGAATGTGGTGCATTCGAATCCCGGTAAGATAAATATTTTTATATTTTTTTAATACATCAAGACTTGGTGTTTTGATAAATTAAAAAAGGCAAAGCTGGGTTACCTTGGTACTATTATCTAACGCTGGAAATTAATAATGTATCTAAAATCTTAG
Source organism: Phengaris alcon alcon (assembly GCA_037179445.1). NCBI lineage: Eukaryota > Metazoa > Arthropoda > Insecta > Lepidoptera > Lycaenidae > Phengaris > Phengaris alcon. The sequence continues at coordinate 3,520,753 of JAYRCH010000097.1, forward strand.
ATTGACTTTAATCTTAGATTCGCAAACAAAAATTTACTAAATTGACGTGAATTTAATCCTAGGATCGTTGAAATGAATAGATAAAATGAGATTAAGATAAGATTGATTATTAATTTCGGGCGTAAGTCTGACGCGCTCGAGTTACTTCAAAAATCTCCCTTTGGGCTCCCCTACTATTGTGTTAAGTTGTCTTGTTACTTGGCTCGTACCTGTCAAATTACTGGCAAAATACGCCCGTGTAAATACTGTCATTACCTCCCGGACTACAGACCTCCGCCAGTAATTATATTACGAGTAGGTACTCTGTAAAACAGCTTTTTTTGTTGACGATGGGATTCAGATGTTAGTATGGTATGGCCACAGAATAAGTAATAGTGCAACCCTGCTAAAAAGAATGTACATCGACCTCGAAACGAGACGATACCTACGCGACGCGGCGCTGCATTTTTTTTAAAATAGCAATACAAAATTGAACTTCATTCACTAGGTAGACTTTAGGATACACGATAATGAGGGTTTTTAAATTTGTGACATCTGACAGCTTTTTGACACGACAAGGATCATCGGGCTACCAAGCGCCACCTGGTTGCAGAAAAAGAATCGAAAATTCTTATTTTCTATTACCGTTTTTGATACCACTTACGCCACCAGATGGCGCTTTGTGTAAGTTGGGTCTGCCCCATAGCGGCAGAAAAAATATTAAATACCCTCATTGCTAGAGCTCGAATGTCAAACTCCACCTCTCTGCATAGCGCGGAGCCGCTTTTGCAATAACACGCGCATATTCTTGTGTACTGAATAAAATGCTGTATTGTCTGGTTTCGTTGTGAGCTGACCTGCGCTAGTGCAATAGAGCTGAAAATCAACGTGTCAAATGTTAGATTTAACAACTCTACGCGATTTTTAGCTCTATTGGAATAGCACGCAGTTCTATTTACAGTGCTGACTTTTCTAACACGACCATTAAAAAGTCCCGTGGGAACGATGGCTTAGTGTCGATACTAGCCGAGTTGCATTCTTTTCGGCCGAGCACTGTAGCGGTAGTTAGTTTAATGTTTGCACTTTGCAGTTACAACTGATTCTAGTACTGTATAACACAGAGAGAGATCAAAAACTAGAAAAATTAGGAGCTAATATTATATATTCCGTATTTAAATAATAGTAAAGATTTACTTATTGATGATGATATTTTAATAATAACTAGGTATAAAGTAAATATTACATACAAGCGAGCGCCGTATCAGGCTTTATTACAATTATACCCTACAATATTACAATATGTTTCACCTTTCTTATAAAACACCAAATTTTGCGAGCTAAAAGGTAATTTCGTACGGAAATACGATGCTCTCGTTTTTCGAAATTTCTCTCGAGAAAAATCGTAGTTACTTAAGACGCAGTGTTTAAATTTTAAATGATAATTATCTTATAAAAGTTTAAACAAAATATAAATACTTCTGTCTTTCAGAATATTATATTAAGCAGGAAGTATTATTGTTTTACTAGCGTTTTTTGATATTTTTAGCAAATCAAATCAAAAATAGGCTAGCGTTACTCTACTTTTGATTTTTAACCCATTACAAAAAGGCTATAACCACAAATTCTACACTCGAATGTACGTTAGTTGCTATATATTAAACTCAGTACCTGGTAGTGACGTGGGGTTCCTATAACTCCAATTCCTATCGGCTTCACTCACCACTTACCTATTGAAGACCCCCATCCAAATCTCTACCTTTAGGTTTAGCTTATTATATTAAATCATAGTATTTAATAAATTTTAGAAAATTTACAGTTTTTTCTGTATTTTCAAAACACTTTTTATAACATTTAGGAAGGTTCACTTTTAGACGCTCTGTATTATACATTGTACATTCAAATAAAAAATGCTTAATAGATCTTATGTTTCACACCTTTTTTTTATTTTTTCTTAGCTTCCTTAGTAATGAGGTGAATATGAGTTACATTGGTATGTCCTATTCTTAATCTATTTAAAACTACTTTATCTCTTCTATTATTTGGCTTTAGTTTACTTTTTTCGAAAACTGATTTTATAAACTCAAATAATGCACTATTGTTATCATTTACCCAATAACTGTGCCATAAATCTTTAATTTTTAGTTTAAAATATTTTTTAAGATCATTGATATTAGAGGTCAAGTAATTACATTGTTCATATTTCGTAGCTTCTTTAGCTTCAATATCAGCTTTTTCGTTTCCGGGAATATCCTGGTAGCTAGGGATCCAGCTTAATAATTCTATGGCGACTTTGCTATCAACTAAATTAAGCATATTATCTTTAGTTAAATTAACTAGCGGATCTAAATTACTTATATTTGACAACGCCATTAGGCAAGACAATGAATCGGAAAATATTAAATATTTTTAACATTCAAGTTCTCTTTAATTACCTTAAGGTACCAGTATAGCAACCATTTCACATGTAAAAATAGATGCGTAATCATGTAATCTGTACTGAAACTAATATTTTCCGATATAATTGCACATTCCCTTCTTCCCTCATAAACAGATCCATCACTATAGTACTGTATAGAGTCCGGGTATTTATTTTTTATTTCATAGAAAAGTGTTGTATGTATATAGTCGGCGGTAGAATCACGGGGGTTTTTGTGAGCTATTTCGAGATTTATTGGGAGATCTATTTTTCTCAATCTTTTTTCTACAGGGGCCACAAACACTTTTCACTCGAGGTCGAGGGTCGCAAGCGAAGACTATTTAGTTTTCAACTACGTATAACGTATTCCAAGTTAACGCTGTATTTACTTTATTAATAAAAACATTACAATGATGTTTAAACAGCATAAGTGATTTTATTGAAATTATTATGATTTTATTACCTATTTAAATTCAAATTTAATTTTATCTAAGATTTTTTTGATAATTAGATTTTAATGTAATTTTTAATAATTTATCTTGTAATGTCTTTAGCTATAGACTTAAGTCTATAGCTAAATAGCTTTGCTTAAGCAATGCAATTTTATGAAATGCCTATTATTATTATTTTTTATTAATACAATTTATTCTTTTTCGATTAGGGGTTGTTATTATTTGTTTTATACTTGTTTTATAATATTAGTAATATAGTTATTTAATTTTTAGTATAAAATTGTAATAGTGTTCTAATGCATGTTGAGGCCAAATGTAATTAGTTATTGTATCTAGCTGTAAATTTACTATCTATTCTATGTTATTTTTAATGCAAAACTGTTTTTGGTCCGTAAATAAATAAATAAATGAATGTCATAAAAACGAGTTTTGAAATTGTGAACACTTTTTCAAAACTTAATCAAGATTTGAAAAGTGTTCATAATCTCAACTGGTGTTTAAAATGGTGAACTTAAATTTTTTACTTCAGATGGGCCAATAAAACGTCCGGCGGGCGGCGGGCTACATGCTGCTCGCGGGCTACAGGTTGAGTATAGCTGGCTTACGGCCCGTTTCAATAACCTATCTACCTATAACTATTTGTTAAAAAAGTCGCCATTCAATCATTTTTTCGCGATACAAGTTTGACGTTTCTAACAAATAGTTATTGGTAGATAGGTTACTGAAACGGGCCATTAGGCCTTTTAAAAATGTATGGTCGATACCGCTCATATGGTTTCGCAAGGCATATAAGTAAGCTTATAGCAGATAATCAGAAAGCTCATAGATAATAATTTATTAATATCGTTATGAATTATAATAGTATCTAAGAATGTAGTCCTCGACTTCGTACGCGAAAAAAGAAATCTCGCAGGGACCGTACACTTTGCTGCGATAAAAAGTAACCTGTGTGTTAGTCCAAAGTCTAAACTAAGTACCTAGTACCAAATTTTATCATAATCCGTTCGTAGATATTGTGTGAATGAGTTACAAGCATCCATATCTCCACACATACAAACTTTCGAATTTAATAACATTAGTAAGGATAGACTGTAGGGTAAAGCTGGAATGATGCATCGATTCTCAAATCCCAACTTAGCGAATCGGACTCGCGCACGGAGGGTTCCGTACAAAACGGTAAAAAAGTTTGTTGTATGGGGCTCCCATTAAATATCCCTTGAATATATATATTTTTTGATTCTGTTTTTATGCAACAGAAATACATCATCTGTGACAACTATCTAACTATCACGGTCCATGAGGATACAGCCTGGTAACCGACAGATGGACGGACGGACAGAGGAGTCTTAGTAATGGTTTTACCCTTTGGGTACGGAATCCCAAAAAAGCAAATGCTTTGATTCGGTACGTGCAGCGTGCAAGCTCGACCTACCTAAGGCGCAAGATGTTATGAGGGCATATATTTTAAGCTCGTAATATCAATACTCAATCACGTTAATACCAATACACCTTCGGTAGTCGGGTGAAGCTGAGAGCTCGGATCGTGACTCGTGAGCCAGAGCTAATATCACTGGACGTCAGGACAGATCAAGCGCGAGTCAATATTTATCCTGGCACTGCTGCCCGATATATATATAAACTGTGTCAGATTGGATACGTCGACATCGTCATCGCCAGCATTATCATCATCGTCGTCATGAGCATCATCATAAATCTCATCATTAGTATCAAAATTAGCATGAGTATCATCGTTGTCGCCATCATTTAGTAAATATCAACATTGATGTCGTCGTTCGTTCAACGTTCCAAACCGCGGATGGATATGTGCATTTTGGATTGCGAATAAAAATGTCATGCCATAAACGATTCAAAGTGCGCCCACGGTTTGAACTGCTACGGACCTGACATATTTAGGCGAGCGCTCCAACCTGTGCATGTAAATGTGAGTTCGGACTGGCGCGTGGAACGTTATTTTTAAAAGTTTTGGTGTCAAAGTATGTCGAATGTTGGAATGCCAAACTGACATGTTTTATTTTGCGCTTACACGTGATGCGCGGATAAAACTGTGGAAAATGCGCTCGTATCGAAATGTTAGGTCAGCCCCGGGCATCTACATGATCGGTTCGGAGCGAAGGTTGGAACGACCCGTGCTGTTTCCCGCGGTCCGAACCTTACGTGTCAAGGACGCTGTAATTCCCGTCACGATCAATGACATAGATGCAATTATTATAAGTTTGTATATGATATAATGATGTATTAATATTTTGTAAATAAACGTTGAAACCTTGTTTTATAAATGTTACCTTTTCCGCAATGTACTACTTTTGCAAATATTTACAAAGCAATGTATAACAACCTATTGCTTTGTAAATATTGTGCGTAAATGTATATGCCAGATCTAGGAGTATTTTCGAAGAGTAGAAAAAAATATATCTGTTGGAGAGTATCTTTTATAAAAAGAAGCCTTTTTATCAAACTCTTCAGACTATTTAAATAATTATATTTTTATGAAAAAATATTACCCGACTACTAAAATTATATAACATATATCACTCGGGCTATTATTAATAATAATAGCTTCACACAGCGCATTTACATGCCCATCCGACGCATGGATCATCTTTCTTGTCAGACAATCAGGTGATTAGCCTGCATTGTCCTAACCAATGTTGGAAACAACATTTTTTGTTGTTCCAATGCGGGAATCGAACCTACGACCTCCGACTCAAGAGCCAAGCTCTAAACCACTGGACCACGGAGGCTATTATTACGAATCTATTGACGCCTGACTCATTCAAATTGTATCAGTAGTTGGAGCGGTACGGTGGAATAAACATACACACATAAAAACATAGACTGCCAAAATCATTAAATAAAATATAAGTCGCGTCGGGAAATATATTTTTTAGGATAAATCAATATACATTGTCATTAAATCTTTCGTCTGCTCGGAGCAGGCATTAATGCTTGTCACTAAGCTAAGTTGAAGAGCTTTCTGTTCTGTCAATTTTCCGTTTATAGAAAATTTTCTTCTTTAAATTTCTTTTTAACTTTTGTTTCTCACATTGTAATATTACGCGATTTGACATTTTGCACTTTAAACTACGTTGCTTCTTATAGGTATTAGAGGTACAATATTTTATAAACGAAAGAATTTGTGAGGATGTGTGGATGTTTGTTTGTAATATAGTCTTTTGAATAAAAAGTACAAAATGAATTTTAATATAAAGAGACCATTTTATTGATGGCCCTGAATTCAAAGTTCCCCAGCCGTAAGAATTAAAATATTGTAAAAACATTATAGAGAAAGTCAATCTAAGTATTTTTGTCTATAGTTTATAAAGTATATAAATGGTCTCTTTTGTAATATAGACACTTTTCATCGAAAAATGTACGGTTTCAACGGGATAGATGAATTTTCCTTTTATTCTAGAAGCGGTCGAGGATACCTACAACAGTAATAGAAGTAATCGACAGAGAACCCATTTATTGGACTCTGTAAAAGTTTTCTAGGTGTTTTGTTTAAAGAGTAGTAAAAGTTCGCGCCATAGAATAAGGAAATTAACAGAAGTGGCGAGAAAATAGAAAAAAGTCCTTAAAATATTAAAATATATTATTCCCACACCGATTTCGGTGGCGGTGGCTGGTTTGCCCGATTACGTAAGAGTTATTTTTATAATGCCCAAGTGTGTGCGCAGTACACAAGATCACCTTCCCTTCCTGTACTCTGTAAGACGGATAACCGACACGACTAGCGAGAGATCAGGCGCAGGACTGACTTTTTACATACTCATCCGACGCATGGATCATCTTTCTTGTTAGACACTCAGGTGATCAATGGGCCTAGCAGGAACATTTGACAGCGGCATAAACGTAACGTTATCGAGTGAGAATTGTATGAAATCTGTCAAAATCATAACAGCGCCCAATGCCCATGCAAATATCATTCGATAACGTTACGCTTACGCCGCTGTTAAATGTTCCTGCTAGGCCCACAGCCTGCATTGTCCTAACCAGTCTTGTAATACTTTGTAGTTCCAACGCACGAATCGAACCCTCTGTAAGGTCGTGTACACGGAGATATTTTTACACACACATATACATTTATTAACATTACATTAACGCACATTATATACACATTATTAATTTTTATTTTTCTACAGTAATTCGCCAAATTCCTTATAAAGGCATCTCGTTCACATTGTAATACTTATAATTAATAATTGTACTCTTAATATACCATTTGATGCAATATAATTAAATAAATTTTTATTTTGTTCGTCTGAGAACTTTAAACTTTTCCATTGTTTTTCATTTAAAAATCGTAACTTAGTATACTCCTTTGGTGTTTTAAGCAACTCCATAACTCTTGGGTGATCAGTCCAATCGTTAGCAGTTCGCTCCTTCGACGACGACGAGCGACATCCTCTAAACTCTCTTCATTAATTTTCCTTCTTTGAGCTCTCGTCAAAACTGACACAACATGTTGATTTATTTCCTTCAATTCCTCGCTTGTTATTCGGATACATGACGACGCATCTGCAGCTGCATGATGATGCATGCAGCTGCAAAAGTTTAATAAAAAGACATTCAGTAAATTTTTGCGATGTGCCGGTCGAATATTCAAAAAGGGAACGTTTTTATTACACAAAGTGGTGCTCCAAATTCGGCTTCGATGACAGACTATCATTTATCGAACATTACTATTGTTATGTTCGTAATCTGCACGATACTAGGTATCGCGGTACTCTACTCTATTTATAGAAAGGTGCCGATCCCGAAAAAGTAGTGTTCTCGTGTGATACTGTATTTAGGCGGGCGGAGACGCGGGCGACAGCTCATACCTACGCCAAAGTGGCATATCTACATTTTTCGATCTCTGTTATTCTTTGTGCAGAAATATCTTTACGGCAGGCATGATAAGTACGGAAAAACATTAACACATTTTGTAAAGTAAAGTTAGAACAATAAATAGCTATACATATGAATTTGTAATGTTTGTTTGGTTGGTATTTGTCTCAATGACGTATTTAGTGCTTAGGGCTAGGCTTTTCGTGATATGAGACTCACTTTAGACAAATCTACTCTATAATTTATGATCAAATCTAGTCAAGCTATGATATTATAATGTGATTGTCAAAAACGTAGTTATTGTGAATAAGAATAGAGAACAGTCTGCAATAAGTACAAAAACAAAACAAAGAACGTAAAGAAGACTTAATATGTTGTTTAGCATCTAACATAATACAATCTTTGACACCATACAAAACTGTCAACTTTACCATTGCATCTGAATCCCAATTCTCGTAATTAGCTAACACTTTCATTTTACTTATAATGAATTATAAATGTATCGTCTTGATAACAACATAAACTGATTTTTAAACTTCTGGCTAATCAAAACGGGCTTGACATTTATGAGAATACCATTTTGCAGTTTTAACATATCAGGACCGGATTGTAACTTTATTATTGCAGGATTTAATAAGCAGAATCGGCCTTCAGAAATGCACATTTTGGTCCCAATTCAAATAATATTTCAAACTACAGAAAACGGAAGAAAGACAATTACACCATAGACATATTTATTATAGACGACTCATGTTCAGGCACAAAATGGTCGCAACTTAAATGGCCCCACTTTTGGGGGTTGTTTGGGGCCATTTTGACATTTAAAGTATGGTGAAATCAAGATGGCGTAACTTTTTCTTCTATGAAGATTTGTTCTGTCAAATGTACGTTATAGCCTATCCTCTACTTTTGAAATCTTTGCATTATACCTCAAAAATTCATTTTCAATAAAATGTAAACGAAACATTATGTTTACTCACCATTCGTACTAATGACTTAGTTATTGTGTCAACTATCGCATATATTTATATACGTCATATTTAGCGCATATATCTATGATAGCGTTCGTGACTACCTTTAAACAATATTCGCTTAACTAAATAATGTAGTAAATAACAATTAATCCAGTTCAATTTGGCCGGCGCCATTTCCAGTTACATTTTATGTGACTGTTACACACAAAATGGCCGCCCGTAATTGGATTGGTGATTGAAAAATGTCTCTATTAATTCAAGGTGTATAAGCAACAATTTATTTAGCATCAACATCATTCATTAGCCAGCATTCAATTTTGCTTGTATCCACTACTTCGGCTCGGAAGCCCAAAGTCCAAACGCGCCAAATCATGGGTGTGCATACAACTAACGTTACCCAACCTTAATTCAAGCACAAAGTATATCTAATGTGAATTAGGCCTCTCTGGTAGAGACCAGAGAGAGGCTGTAACGTTGGTAAACCTCCATTCAGGAGAGCCGAATGGAGGTTTACCAACGTTACAGCCTTTGTACCGACAAATACGACCTTTGTGGCTCAGTGGTTAGCGCGTCGGCGCTTAAGCCGGAGCTGCGAGGGTTCGAACCCCGCCGAAGGGACAAAAAGTTTTCCTATGTTCCTGGATCTTGGATGTGTATTAAATAATTATGTTGTATAGTATAATAAAAATCTTAGATACGAGTATATGCGTAGTATAACAGTATTAAATATATTTCCGTTATCTGGTACCTGTTATACAAGTTCTTTGGATACTTAGTACATCAGAATGACGTGGTGTGGAAGCGTCCATAGATATTATTAAAGGCTGCGTTAACTTAGTGTTTGAGAAGACTTGTTAGTCTTCTAAGACACTAAAGTTTTCCTTCGCGCCAAGACCAGAGATCGAACCTACACCCAGCACAGCCATAAGGCTCACATATTATCATTAAAAAGACATTACAAAACGAAAAAGAACCGTAATATTATATACTTCATTACAGTAAAATATTTTTTAGCTTTTTTCTCTGAAATTTGCTATACCTCAGCATATTCCGGAGAAAAAAATCGAGTGACCCTGATCCTAGTCGTTCAGGTGACGTCGTAAGATACAAAAGTTATGATCATAAAAAAATTAACCGTGTCTTTGTTGCAATTAGATTAAGGATTCAAATAACCTAAAATTCAAATAATCTTCATCTAATCATGGCTTAGGAGGGTTCCGTAACGCACAGTAGGTTTTTTAAGGTACTTCAAAAGTTATTGTAGGATTTTGCTCTAAGTAATCTTTATCATGATCTAACAGCAAGAAAAAAGTTTCTACCTCGTATGGCTTAGAAATGCCTTGTGCAAGGAAACTCACAGTTCCTACACATATTTCCAATATTGTAGACCAATTCGCGTAGAAAGCATATTAATATCAGTAAATGATCTGTAGATTTAGGTTAAGTCTCCTGTCGACGGACTCAATTAATATAATTGATTGCTCTGTAACTTTACACGCGACAATTTTCGCGAGATCAATTCCCTACATTCGCATTTAATAAAGCGATTAAATGTGAGTGTTCGTTCAAATAAAAGTCAGATTAAAAAAATAATGGGTTTTGTCGAAATTTACAAAACAAATATTTGCTTTGTCCTTACTATTTGCTTTCTATCGTAACTTTAGATCTTTCTTTCTTTAGAAGATTATTATCTGGCTGGCAGAGCAGTGCTTTTTCTGAGAAAAGAAAATAAATGGAAACAGTATCTAGGCATTATTTTTATAATTCAATTTAGTTTGGAACTGTAAAATACTATCGCTCACGCATTAGGCCGAAAAAAATCTTATTCATTTAAAATACACGGTTCATGCATTCATAAAAATTGATGGATGGATTCCTTTCACATTGTATTTGAATTTGAAAGCTTTTTGCATTTTTTACTTTAAATGTATTGCCATAGTATCTCGAAAATCTATATTTTAATATTTCACATTGAATCACTTATTGTTCAGTCCAAAAAGACATGTTTCTAGTCTTTTTATATATAATAACCTAACCAAGAGCATGTCAGGACATCTCCTGACATGCTCTTGGTTAGGTTATTATATATAAAAAGACTAGAAACATGTCTTTTTTGATGATAAAACCCATCCTTAGACATCTCTAAGGATGGGTTTTATTTCAATTACTTTAAAATTTGCTGTCCGATTTCGTTCAAAATAATTTTTCTAAAGAGTTTTTAAGTATATTATTTTTAAACCAAATTACATTTATATATATTCATAATTACAGAAGCTAGAAGGGCGGGCAGACAGACGGATGGACAGAACGAAACTATAAGGGTTTCTTGAGTATTATTATTAATAATAATAATAATAGCCTTTATTCAACAATCTTAGATAATATACATTTGCTTTTAAACTAAATTCAGTATTTGACACCAGTTCCGCGAAGATTGTCTCCCCTAAATCTTGCCATAAGATTCGTATCTTATCATGTGCTTTTCTTCTTCACGTAATTCCTACTATACTTTTAATGTCGTCCTCCCATCGACGACGCTGTCTCCCTTTTCTTCTCTTATATTATCTCGGACCCCACTCGGTAACATCCTTAGCCCATTTGTCCTTTTTGTTCCTCATCATGTGTCCTGTCCATCTGCACTTTAGTTTTTTAATGCAGAATGTTACGTGCGTTACTCCGGTCTGCTTACAAATGGTTTCCAGTCTTATCCTGCTATGTAGTTTAACATTGAGTAGATTTGAGTATTTCTTGAGTATTACTGAACCCTTAAAACGGATTGCAATTTTGAATGTTTCGCTCAAACTCGAGAACAGCTGGACCGATTTGGTTAATTTTGGTCTTAAAATAATTGTATTAGCTCAGGGAAGGTTTAAACGGTGAGTATTTTTGAAAAAAATGCGGGGAAATATTAAACACTATATTTATAGGTGCGACACAACAACGTTTGTCGGGACAGCTAGTATTTTAATACATTGGACTATTTAAATGTAATATTGAATCAGTCCAATAATATACCTTTCTTATAATCATCTTTTTAAAGTTCGTTAAAAACATTTCTGGCACTACGTACACGTCTCTACACACTGAACAGTAATTTAACCAGTAGATGCAGCACGCTTGTGCGGTTTTAATACAAGGAATACACATTCTGTTTTCAAAATACTCAGCTAAGCGAACACACATATTTTATATATATATATATATATATATATATGTCGCATCGGCTTATAACCATTTGCCAGTGTCAAGTTAAAAAGGCGGGAAATAGAACTTTCGTTTCAATTTTCAACACCGTATTCCTAAATCGTCAAGTCAAAATCCAAATAAATAGTCAGAGGGAAACTCAAAATTCTCGTAGCACGTTTTTAGAAGTTGTATCACTTGCCCACACTTGTGCACGTTAACGAATATTTAATGGTTAATATTCTACTAATATTATACATTAAGAACACAAATTTATGAAAGAAAAGCCAAATCCACAACGTCACCCATTGAATTCCCCGGCAAAACTCCGAACACACATTTAAATCTCTAAAGTTTAAGGGGCTTCCACAGAGTAGTTTAACAGTTTGCGCCTCAAGCGATTTTAAATACTTTGAACTCCCAATTTTCGTCACGTGCCTTCCGTATTTGCCGAGATACATATTTACATAAATTAACACTATGATCTCTACCCAAATGCTGGCCGAGAGAGGCTGGAAGATCGTTACTCGACGATAAAGCACCCCAAACGCCTCTGTCCCTAATTAATCTGTGTCCCATTTCAGCTCATAATGACGTTTATACTTTTTTATAATCTGTCTAAGCGGTAAGCTGTGACCTACGGTTTTATCAGCCTGGAATATTATAATTGTATTGTATTGAAGTTTGATTCAAATATTCAAGTGAAAAAATTACGAATAGGTGTAATCTAATTTTCATTGCCCAAACAGAAACTGTTACGTAGCTTGGGACGCCAGACGTGCCGTATTTCCCGCGACGCGACGTTCCGTATTTTAGGTGTTATTAAAAACGTACCGTCGAAACAAGCGCTGTCCCGTAAATGGAGCGATCTAGGGTCAAAAGTAGCCAGTACTCACGCACACAACACCCTAAGTATCCCATACACATAAATTTAATATCGGGCGCCCTAAAGTTAATGTTAAATATGATAAAACGCACTTGATCCTCAGAAAAATATCAAAAATTAGCCAATTTTGTTTTTCAGTGTCCCTGGTGAAAAACTGAAATTCCGGACAATATAGTATCAGCTATAAATACATTTGTCCGTTTTAGGCTGAAAAAAAAAACTGGCAACTTATACGTAGCACACGTAAACTTGACGAGACAGGAAATGAATCAAGGGCGACGAAGTCATAAGTGAATAATCGAGGACAATCATAAAACTATACCTACCTACCTACATACTACCTACTGAAAATCAATTACTAACACGTAACACACACCTAATAAACTACCTATATAACATATTTTTATGGCTCAGGTCTGGATAACGATGAAATAGGAGTGTACTTAGATGTCCAATCAATATTATTTACGACTGAACCAAATATATCGGGTTGAGGTTTTGATACTCACTCAATATTGCAAGGTCTTTGTCACTAATTGTTGAAGACGAAAATAAATAACATTCGATAATTGAATTTGTTTTGGTGGAATCCTGGTGATTTAGGTATTTATTTACATTTTGTATGTCGTTTCATATTATAAAAGGCAGTACTGGGTAACCGAGCTTTGCTCGGACTAATGGCAAATTTGAAAAAATAAAAAGGAAAACAAAAAATGTGTATCTGATCGGGTTTCAAACCGAATTCCGTACTTTGGACCAAAGTAAAATTCTACATACGCTACTTGTAGGCGAAATATGTCGAGGCAAAAACTGCCACTTAAATGGCTCCACTTTTGGGGCCCAAATAACCCCTTTGGAATTTGAGGTATGGTGAAATCAAGATGGCTGAAATTTGATGTATGGTGAAATCAAGATGGCTGAAATTTGTGGTATGGTGAAATCAAGATAGCGTAACTTTTCTGTATGAAGATTTGTTCTGTCAAATGTACGTCATAGCCCATCCTTAGTTTTGAAATCATTGATAGTTGCCGCATACCATAATATAGTCGAAATTATTTATTGCTCGACTGATGTCTTTTCTATACTTACAATTTTATACAGAGGAATGATTTGTTTATTTGTCTGAATTAATAGGCTCCGGAAACTAAGCACAGGGCCGATTTTGATGAAATTCGGCACAAATATAGACCACGCGGATGGACTATAGGATACTTTTTATCCCGGAAAATACAGTGTTCCGATGACCTTTTTGGTAGACGGTTAAAAATACAAAAAATCCACGGTAGACTTTACCATGTAATTAATTTATGAAACTTTGCAGACTTTTGTAGAATAAAATTATAAATTCACTTACTTGTTCGAAACAAGCATCTTAAGTGAAAAAGTTTTCAACGTGAGGAAACTGAGGATGCTTAAGTTGAAGCGGCGCGGACACCGACGTAAAATATTAAAGTTTTTCGGTGTTTTGTTGCCATTCTAATTACTTTATTTTTCATGATGATAAAGGTTTTTTTTTCAAATTATTTCAAAGTTATTGTTCGATTTCAGTTTAAATATTTTTTTTCTAAAGATAAATGACTTATCTTATACTTTAAACGTATCTGCTGGAAGTATTACCATGACAAATTTAGTATACAGGGAGTTATGGGGGAGAAAAAATGATCTAGCTAGGTCTTATCCCTGGGAAACTGCGCATTTTTAAGTTACATATGTTTTTTCTTTCGTCGTACAACAATAGATCAATAATTTCGAATCTAATATGTCAGTCCGATTGGCATTTTGGGATGTGTAATTTTTGCGTTGTTCGAAAATTCGGAATGTGGCGGGTTCGAACCCCGGTAAAATATTTTTGTAATTCTTTTTATTTTTTTTAAATCTACTAGAGTTCCCAGTTGAAGTTACCCAGGTACTTAGCATGGAATGTTACAAGTTTCTACCTCTTATAGTTTAGAAATGCCAGGGGGGGGGGGGGACCTAATTGTAAACCACTTGTAGGTCGATTACTCGAAAATAGTTTCATTATAAAAAAAATCATGTTCTTAATATAATACTTCGTCTTTATTTAGAAATACCTATTTAACGATTCCCCGTCGTGTGGAATGAGAAATAAAAATCATAACCATTTCACTTCACATGTAGAGGAACCCCTGAAATATATAAAATATTATTATTTTATGAAGCCAAAAACAAAGTCTATACGCAATCTATGACGCTACAAAATTTCGTCTAATTATATTCATAGTTACAGAAGCTAGAAGGGCGGACAGGCAGGCAGACAGGTAGACGGACGGACAAAGCGAAATTATAAGGGTTCCTTGTTATTGCAGAACTGTAAAAACTATAAATTTAGTTCTGGCCTTATTATTTTATATAAGATAAAATAAGAATGCTAAATTTATACAGGATGGTGTAGAAAATGTACCGAAAATAAGTAAATTCCCAGCGAGCCGCAAAGTCACGGCCATGAAATTCTTATTATTTGAAGGAAATCTATTTGTAGGCTGTGGAGATCCTAAACTAAAGAAATGTAAGATCAGCAAGTAGAATGTTATGTGAAATGTAATTCAGTTAGGCCCACTTGCACAGATCTGAGTTAAAGTTAACCCAGATCTGTGTTAAATGTAATTAGGTTTAAGATAAACTCAGATAAAACTCTCATAAAATAAAAATAAAATACCTCAGGCCACGGACTTATCAGCCACCCCTCGTAGGTCCATCTATCATAACATACTGTATAATAGAAAGAAAACCGAGTTGATTTCTGTTTCATACAGATAACACAGCCTTCGCATTCACATAGACAGGGACATATTATTTACTAATTAGTTTTGTTTCTAATTGGCAAGTATAACTTCATTACGTTGTTAGAAGTTAGAATGAAACTAAAGATAGGTTAACCATTACTCAAACATTTTCATCATAATTATTTCATAAAAAATATTATACATAAATATACATTGTACCGTTATAAACAGGTGGTAAAATAATTTGTTTTATAGATAAGAAAATAAGTGTTTGTGTTTGTTATAAAATGCAAAAAAAACCAGAGCAAGTAGCGAATAAAATGTAGTATAATTAAAGTCTTTGAAAGTCTCTTGATATTATTATATTGGCATATTGTACTTTCTGACAGTTGCGATGTCGTATATTTCCTCTAAGTATGTTTCATACATTATTAATTCGAATCATATTTGAAACAAGAATTTCTTGTATAAATGTTTTATTGCGTTCCATAGCAGCTGATACGTTTCGAAAGAAGTTTTTATTGATTTATGACTTCTTTTAGGCTTTCTTTTTCTTTGGCTTCGCCGTAGTCGGGTGTAAATGTCACGATTTTCAGTTTAAATAATAATTACGAAAAAAAAAATCGGTTGTCTGTAAAGTTGGTTTACTGACGATAGTTGAACGTAACAACGTCATGTTTATAGTGCGCGCGGAACCAATTGGCCGCGCCTTAGGTAGGCGTGTTGCCGCCGCGAAGTCCGGCGCCGAACTGAGTAATAACATCAAGCGCCCCCGCCTTTCCGTCCCACCGCTCACATACCTAAGACGCGGCCAGCTGAGGTAACGGCAAATGCGTCATATTACGGTGGTAACGGTATGAGTCATGTTTTTCGTGCGTGCAGCCGGCTCCATCAAATTATAAGACGTTATCACGTCGAAAACGAAACATAATAAATTATAATATAGCGGGCAGTTCTAACCGTATAAAGCTCACAATCCTTATCAATTTTGTTTTGAAAAACCGTAATTATACTTCATAGTAATTATAAATACGCTCTCGAGCTTAGCTCGGAGGATGTTCAGTATCAAAAACAGATATCCTGTAGTAAATTCATAGCTTAATTGATGAAAGCTTATAATCACTTACCGCTCAGTTTTTGGCTGCGTCTGCACATTGTTACTTTTATGACGTATTTTAGACATAATTTTTCAATAATTAAAACAATTTCAAACCGCTAAAACAATTCTTATAATAAAATTTAAACGAATTTTGCTGGAGCGCCGTAGTTTCCCGCTAAAGTAACAAATAAAAATAAATGGCTGACTTGGTACCGTGGGCTGTGATTGGGCAATTGAGTAGACATTGAACACTCAAGCAATCAACGTCTTTTATGATTTAGAATTTGTAACAAATAATGGTCATAGTGCAAAAAAGCATGAAGTTTTTTCACGTGTCGTGACACATTTAATAAATTAAATAATTTTTTGTTATTTTAAGAGAAAAACTATTATGTATTTTTTGACCAGCAGGATTGAAATTTTAGTGTTTACAATATTGCATGTAAAATTAATTATTGAAAAAAAATGGCACATAGAACAAATAAGCATTTAGGCGACGAAATGTAACCATATTTTCACTAAATAAAGCATCATTTCATTTCATTTTCATACCTCCACACATATCTTACTTACAAAATTGCGTTTTTCGCCACTTACTTAATGTTTCGTAAACTATACACACGATTGTTACGAAAGATTTTAAACATTACCTTATGTTGCTAATGACACATCGACAACAAAAATTCTGACCACTAGCTTCAGTACAAACGAAAATATGGGGGCACAAAAAAGCCATGAAATGCTTCGAGAAAAGATAGTACGGCCGCTTTAAGACTTGGCATGACCGCTGCTGCGCTCTCAGATTCGTATAAATTAATGGGTCGTATTTCTTTGTTGCACGGTAAATAAATGACATTTAAATAAGTGGCATTATAGTGTACTAATATCTCATTGTTTACGTTTCGATTAAATTGGTTATGAACAGAGTAGCCACATGCATGCTACGCCGTAGCCCGTAGCTATGCTACTCACGTAGCACAGCTACAAGGGCGCAAATCTTTGCTACGATTATGCGAAGACATGACTTACTACTTTTCTCTTCAGCCGCGAACGAATATAGAATATTGAATGAAAATTTAAATTTTCTAAACCCAGCTTTACCTGTGGTTTTACGTACAGTCGCCGATAGACATTTCGACCTAAGAGGTCCGGCTAAGCAGGATTATTATTATTATTATTATTATTTTATAGTGCCCTAGTGTACGCGCAAAACACAAGAGTCTCTTCATTTACTCTCGTAACTAAGTGAGACGGATGACCGACACGACTGGCGAGAGATCAGGAACAAGTCCGTCCTTTTACACGCCCATCCGACGCATAGATCATCTCTCTTGTCAGACAATCAGGTGATCAGCCTGCATTGTCCTAACCAGACTTTAAAACTATATTTTATTTACCACTGGTCCAAGGAGGCACCAAAGTGTTAAAGTACCAGGGTATCATGAAGGCGAAGTGGTCTGTGAAATCGATTGATGATCGTTGTTCGATACAATATAGCGCTATTTTGTAACGTAACTTGTGTATTGTTTTAAAATTATGTAAATGTGAATAGAAACTTGTATGCAGGAGTTCTCAACCATAAGGTTTTTTAGGCGAAAGGAATAAGACTGCTAGAACCTTTAATGGCTTTGACAATATTACATGGTACTTTCTATCAGCAAATCTAGACCTAGAGGATCGGCCCGTGAACAAAAGTGAGACCTTTAACGTTGAAGCATCATTATGAATATTATAATTTTTTCAAGTTAAACTCATGTAAAATACAAGGTCGTGTCGTCACGTCACGATACGATTTTTTATATAATGCCATCTGTCGGAAGCTACTTATACTGTTCACATAACAACTTAACTTTCAAAATTACGGTTCAATACACAGATGGCGCTAGGTGTACAAATTTTATTTTTTCTATTTATTTTTCGAAGTGATGTCCTTTAGGCACGATTAGAGTATTTTGGGATTGTTGTGAATGAAGTTTCACTTCTCCCACGGATACTCTGTATACATGATGTTATACGTTACTATAACAGGACTGTCAATAAATGCTTTCTGTTTCTCTAAAGTCTAGAGTTTTTAAATTATTATTTAGCCGATAATCATTTTTCAAACGATTTTAAAATCTTCGGCTATACTACAAAAAATGCTACGAAATGAAAAGATGTAAATTACAAGACACAGTAACAGAGAATGCCATGAAATTATCTGTATTCTACATTGTATTTTTATTTAATATATTTTGTGAACGCTATTTTTAACCGGCTTCCAAAAAAGAAGGCGGTTATACGTTCGGCCGTATATATATATTGTATGTTCAACGGTTACTCCGCCGTCTGTGGACCGATTTTAAAACTTCTTTTTTGATGTATAAGGTATAATCCCAAATTGGTCCTTTTGACATCAAAGTGGTGACCTGATGATAGGATCCATGAGCAATCGAGGAAACTCCTCGAAATTTATATGGACAAATTTAGCGATTTTGACTTTTTCTAAATTAGTCAAAGCATATGCCACTAAAAAGTAAGATTTTGCACTAAGGTATACCCTGGATCCAAATGTACTGAACAGAACTCCTGACTCCTTATAGATACATGTTTGGGGATTTCGGCATGATGATATAATGATGATATAATAGGTTCTTCTCATAGTATTTTATACCGACACGGATATCTTTGAACATTACTTTGCCGTTAGTGAACCTATTTACAAAATTCTTTTGTTGTTGTAAAGGCTATAATTCGAAATTTGTCCCTTGGTCACCATAGTAGTGGCCTGATAAGATAGGATTCATGACACATACCTATATTGATTTTGACTTTGTGTGAAGTAGTCCAAGCATATGCTACCAAAAAGTAAGATTTTGCACCAAGGTATACCCTGGATCCAATAGTACTGGACATAACTCCTGAATCCTCTTAAAGTAATCATAATCACCACCATCTTCACACGAAACACCAACATATTATGTATTATAATGACATAGGTACTAACTACTCATCAGAGTTTTGTGCACCGATATCAATGTGTTTGAAATTTTACTATTGCCGAAATTATATTCGTGATCATCATGATCACTATGGTATCATCACTGTAGCAGTACATTTTTGTATCTAATCATTATCATCGCTGGTGATTTTAATAAAAAACGGTAAATAGAGGAAATACCACGGCCTCTCAGAAATCTGCCATGAAATAACGCTTGAGTTTATTTTGCTGAGAGAGTGAGAATAGCGGAGGCTTTTCTGTATTTATAACTTTCTTAAAATGTTAATAATAATAAAGATAAAAAATTTAACTAAAAAGAGAAAAAAAATATTTTTAACAAAAAATTAAAACCTACTTCCAAAGTATAGATGCACAAAAAATATGAAATAAAGCGTATTTTCTAAATAATTCCCCTTTTAAAATCGCCAAAAATTTTAACTATTTCTCTACTCAATCTTCTTAATTTTGAAGTCGGTACCAGCCCAAACAATATTCTACAATATTTTATAGAATTTACATTCAAATTTACTGGTACCGACTTCAAAATAAAGAACATTGAGTAGAGAAATAGTTAAAGTTTTATCCGAATTTAAAAGGGGAATTATTTAGAAAATTACATACTTTTTTGTGCATTTTCACTTTTTATCTATACAAAATACTCTAGGCAGTTCTGTTTTAACAATGCCTATTTTACATAAGACACTTGCAGGAAAAAGGTAGATAATACCTGTCTCTACTCTCCAGTACATTTAACTCTTATTCGCGAGTAGCTACGTATATTCAGTGTTACTGCACTTTACTTCGATATTGCGCTGAATTATAATAAATATACACGAATTAGATCCTAAGGCTTCTGCGCTCCTAGTACATGCAGTTTATATTCAATGAGGGTACTTATAGCAGATTAAAGAGGTACAGATAAACAGCTACATAGTTAGATATCGATTTGATTGCACTACAATACTACAGTATTATAAATGTGAAAGTTTGTGAGGAGGAGAAGTATGGATGGATGGATGGATCTATGTTTATTACTCTTTCACGCAAAAACTACTGAACGGATTTTGATGTAATTTGGTATGGTAGTAGTTTAGTCTCTGGATTAAAATATAGGCTACTTTTTATTCCGGATAAGTGCAGTATTCCCGCGGGATACTCGATAGTATATTTTCGCGGGCGGAGCCACGGGAAACAGCAATTACACTATACAGTTCGTCCAATCGAATTAATCAAATCGATTGGATCAGTTTAAACTGACCGTGTATGGGCGTGGATTGGCATGACCGTCTATATTGTTTATGTCGATTGGACTATATGTATGGTGTATGAGTATAATACCTTTGTTCGTGTGTAACAAAGTAACGCGTATGGATTTATGTATGGTATGTACTATGTATGTATATTGTAATGTCAAATAACCCATACATAAGTGGGATACGTAAGTGGGCATTTTATTCAAAAACAAATTTTCCGTTAATAATTGTATAATAGGTACTTTTCTCCCGCTGTAAATAGTAGTTCATATTATCAGAAAATCAAAGGCGAAAAATAAGGAGTTCAATATTTCGTTGGCTCCCATTTCATGCGAGTAGCTAATCTGATAATAGAGGTCCCGTTGCTGTGCTCTCACGCCTGGCTGTAACATGATCAGTCATGAAGGTAAACTTTTATAACACATACTTAAGGTTATGGGGAAAATACACAGGCCACACAATCAAATCAGCATATCGTGTGGGAAGCATACATTTAGCCGTGATAAAAAGTAGCCAATATCCTTCCCAAAGGTCAAATATATCTTTATAGTAAATTCCATCAAAACCGTTCTGTGGTCAAGCGTCATTGTGTAACAGACAGAGCTACTTTCGCATATAAAATTAAGTAAGGATTAGTAAACTGCACTGCGTTTTTAAGATTAAGATAGCTATTCAAAATTGAACTTTATTCACTACACAAAAAGATACACGTTTCATATGACATCAGTCATACACTGAACATGCGCTGTGCAGCGAGGTGCAACTTGACATTCAAATCTTACAATGAAACTTCTATCTTCTTGTGTAATGAATAAAGTTCAATGTTGAATAGCTATCTTAAAAAATGCAGCGCCTCGTTGCGTATCGTTTCGTTTCTGTGTGAATTGACCCTACACACACAAATTACTATCAACAACATACACAATAACAATTATTTTCATCATTCACACACTCATAGATATAAGCACGTCACTCATACAAACACATACACAATAATGTGTATGAAGTTTTTTAGCAATTCGATCACGTACTGAATGGGGAAACTGGCTTATTTCAGTTCATTTATGGCAAAACCAAAGACTTCCTTTTTCCTGTGATATAATGTTTAATGATATAGTGTTTAATAATGTTTTATCGGCACGATAAATAAATACCTATTATTCTAGAATATGAAGACTGAAAATGAACTTTAGACTATACGGACGTCAGCAATACTAGAGTATTGCTGACGTCCGTGGCATTCGCTTGTTATCAGGTGATCGGCTGCTTGTTTATTTTCAGTAAATTCGGGTTAAATGGTTGCATGATAGTTAATTACGATTTTCGTGATATGTAAGAAAGTTTCAGGCGATTTAACACTAGTTTAGTAAAATATGACGTGAGATTTCCCGAGGAACGCGACTATCTCGCCCGTGAGATTTTCAGAGAACTTTTACGTGAAATTAGACAAAATACTTGAGATTCGATTCGACAAAATACAATCGGCTAGACCCCCAGAGCTCTCGCTGAATACCGCCTGTCAGTTTATTTTTATCTCAGCAAACAAATACTATTTATCTGTTCCCGCATAAACGGAGCCGTAAAATAAGGCTAAGGAAATAGCTGATATTTGTACTCGTAATACGTATGTTGGTACGTACCTCCACTTCGTCACCCTCATTTCGGATCTAATTATTTTCGGTTAAATATGTTATATGCTTCGTAATCTTTAATCATTTTTTAATCTTTAATCTTAAACTTTAATCTTTAATCTTTTGAAGTGATAACTTCTTATGGGAGGGTAAACCGCTTCGTTACGTAACGCGTTACGGCGCCAAATAAGATATGAGTAATTTCGAATACTAATGTCAGATACGTGTAACACAGTTACGTAGGCACTTGGATTTTCGACTAATTGGTCTCGGATTCGAATCTCGGTCAGAAGAAATATTTCTATTCTTTTTATTTCCTTTTCTAGACCGATTATATTTTTTATAAAAAATATAGTTTTTTTATAAACTGAACTAATTTACACACTCGTGTGACTTATAGAAGAAGAAAAAAAAAGGTATTGACTTTTTGAAAAAAGGGTGGACTTAGAATATTTTTTAATCACACACAATACCTAGAATATAATGCAGATTGACATATATTTTTTTAGATTATCCATACGACAATGACTGAGAAAAAAGGATTCAAAGAACTAGAATTTTTAGTTATATCGAGCGCTAACCCCTGAAGTACCTACTTAGCCACAAAATGCAAGAATTTTATCGCTTAATGCATATTAACGGGTATAGCATCTGTTCGTGACTGTAGGGTGTATAAGGTTGTACAAAATTAATTACGTCATACTGCAACTGTAGTCATTTATTTAATATATATTTTTTTATTTTTAAATTACTTTTCTGCCTGAAAGTCTTTACGTAACTTATCATATATGCCCATTGAATTCATTTTTGAGTTTTTCAGTGCGGACGGTTTTTTGAAGGCGGTTCTCTTTTTTGTTAAAAAGTAATTTATTTTATACTTTTTAGTGAATGGGATTTCATTTATTTTAGATTCTAAATTTGTTTTTGAAGTCAGTTACAAAAGTTAAAGCGGATCAAAACATTCCCTGATAAATGTGCTATTCAGTGGTGAAAACCCCATTCAAATAGCATCAAAAGAAAGAAAAACGTCACGGCCGATCAAAGCAACAGTCGCGCGTCACTTGGTGTTACTTGATAAAGAGTTCCATCGTTTATCTCCGAAGATCTTTATCTGACCTTAACCTTATTGTTTGTATAACCTTCCCTGATAAATGCGCTATTTAATAGTGAAAACCACATACATTTGTATGTATGAACCATAACATCAATGGTTCTTGAGATACAACATACATACATACAGGTTAAATTGATAACCTCCTTTTTTTACGTTGGTTAATGTAGTCGCTTCAAAATATCCGTATTATTAATTTGGTAATGTTTTGGAATTATTATATAATATACAACCTTATAATATTATGTAGTGTATTTTTAGGTAACGATACTAAAGTCGTAAACTTATTTATATGTTTATCGATTTATAATAAAACTCCTGGTGTTTCTTAACATCCTGGTGTTTGGTACATAAGAGTGAAGTAATGTATGGTTAAGGGAAACGATCTACTGGCCATAATATAAACTTTTTGACTAGCTAACCAAAGTGTTTTAGGGATAGTATGTATGTTTGTATATTTTTATGTCGAGCAGTAATAGGTTTTTAGATACAGCATACCATTACAAAAACACACTTATTTCTTTTATATTTATCAAGTAATAATACCTCAATATTTCTGAATATATAAATTTAACTAAATATTTTACATGTAGTCAACACCCACAACCCCACAAAACTCACAAAATATGTCAATATAATAATAATATAATCGTATTCATGTCTCCGAGACTTTACATTACCAAATTAATGATACTTTAGAAGTATTCAAAAACATCATCAGAATTGTGACAAAAAAATTATACGTCGAAATACAAAGGAAACAAAAACATCTAAAGGGAAATAAGGGCCATACTGACCATCCAGCCATCCGTATCCGGAAAAATAATATTAAACGGGCCAAGTACGAGTCGGAGTCACGCACGTGGTGTTTCATTCCATTACATTATATCAATACCTAGTCTTGCCATAAATACTGAAACAAATAAAAAAAAAATCTATTGCAAATAACATTTATTACTTTTACAGTGTGTTAGTTTAATACATAAATATAAAACAATTTGAAATATAAAAAGCTTATTCGAATTCGAATTCTATTGTATTCCATTGGCTGTAATACAGTCCTTTAAACGTTGAGGCCAGTTATCAATAGAAGCACGCACTCTTTCCATGGTAAAATTCTTCACTGCCAATTGATTGTTTTAGGGATTCCAAATTATCATGGCGTTTAGAGCAAGCCGTACTCTCTAAAACTGACTATAAATCATAATCCATCGGGTTAAAATTGGGACTAAACGACGGCCAGTCTTCAGCTCTGATGAAGTCCGAAACGTTCATTTCCAACCAAGACTTCATAGACCGAGCTTTATGACCCGGCGCCGACTCTTGTGGGAAGGACCATTCTTGGTTATTGAACATGGTGTTGTTAAGGGGCTTCACTACATTCTCAAGAATGTATCTTGATACACTTGTGCCATGTTTTGATACCTTTTTCACAAAAGTATGGCTCAGTCACTCCTTCATAGCTAATACCCCACCAAACCATCACTGAAGTAGGATAGTACCCACGTTGCACTCTGTCGACTAATTGGAAAGCTTCCTTAGAGCGTTGATCATAAATACGGTCATTTTGTTTGTTAAAATGTTGCTAAATTGTAAAAAAATTCTCATCCATTAGCAAAGTTTTTCTGTGACCTCCCTTTGCGTACCGCTTCAGTAGTTGTTTCGATTTTACCTATATTCTTTTTTAAATTATCAGTTAAGAAATGACCAGTCTCGTCTCTTATAGGCAGCAAGTCCTAAGTCATCTTTTAAAATACGCGACATGGTTCTAGGTGCTACCTTCATCTCCCGAGATAAAATCTTTTGCTTTCGGACAGGATTTTCTTCGAATTCTTTCCCTTAATGCTTTGACCACCTTTTTCGTACAACACTACGTGGACCGGCCAGTTCTTTTTCTGTCACAAACATTTTACTAATACCAAGCGTATGTAGAGTTTAATAATTGCATTTAGCTCCATACCTACTTTGTCTAATGCAATCACAGCGATTCGGTTTTCTTTATCACCCCACTCCATTTTAATATCGTAAAATATTGTAACAATGTATTGGCGCCAAAATAAGAAAACACAATGAACAATGAAATGACAGATTCCAAATTCAAATGTAATATTTTCTTTATTTTTAATTGTAACAGTATTTATGGCCAGACTAACTATTTTACATGTCTACTTATTATTTAGTTATTTCCAAGTAAGCTCATTTCACAAGTTAAGTAGAAGTTATAGGTTTCCTTTAAATAAACTTTATGGACTACCATCATGATTTTTTCAGATTTTTGAGTCATCCGTTTAGTTTTTAGAGCGGGGGGGGGGGGGGGGGG
This sequence comes from Phengaris alcon alcon, assembly GCA_037179445.1. Taxonomy (NCBI): domain Eukaryota; kingdom Metazoa; phylum Arthropoda; class Insecta; order Lepidoptera; family Lycaenidae; genus Phengaris; species Phengaris alcon. The sequence continues at coordinate 3,546,632 of JAYRCH010000097.1, forward strand.
GGGCATAATATTGTAACAAAAAAATGCTTTTTAAAGTTGAATATCTCGCAAACGAACACATAAATCATGCAAAGCAACCTCTAAATGTTTTTAAAAGGCCTATCTAATGATTAAGAATGATAAGTCCACACTCTGTTGTGGACGTGAGAGAAAAAAAACATCTCCACTTTACACGCAGGCGACTGGTAAGGTTCCCTCCAAAAAAGTATTTTTCGTGATTTTATTTTAGCACTTTGTCGACGTAAATCACATCCGTGGAAAGTTTCATCTTTCTGGCACTAACCGTATGGACTGTAAGCTAAGACTGACGGACGGACGGACACGACCAAACAGTAAGGGTTCCGAGACGAGAACTACGGAACCCTAAAAAGTAAGTAAATACTCGTATTTTAGCTACTCCGTACAAATCCGTGGATTGCTTTTGCTCGAATCGAATATTAAACTCCAAGGGCTTATAATATATTATACAGAATGACCTGAAATTCGATACATTCCTTTGAAAGACAGAAAGTAGACCTCATTTACAGTAATATTTTTCATGGCATCCCCTATCCGAAAGTTTATATTTACAAAGTTATTGAAATTTCAAAAATTTTTTCTTTATTTTCGACTTTTTGACTTTGACATGACGTATTTTTAAAAATGTTTGTCTTTTTAGTGATTTTTTTATGTATTTTAACCGTCAATGGGTCAAATATTATTTTTAAGGAATAAATAGGGACAAACTAAGCGAGAATTTTTCATTATGAGACATGAAACAGAATTTTTTTTAAGAAAAATGCACATTTTTTCTTAAAAACAGGTGATTTTCTTAAAAAAATGTATGATACAATGCGTACAAATATTCTAAATAACTTCCTTATCTCATTAGCTTTCCAAAAAGGTGCAAATGTCTACATAAAAATATGACGTTGTAGTAAACATATTAGAAGTAAAATGAAATAATGTCTAAATCGATTTATTTGCGATAAGGTTAAAATAAAAGGAAAAATTTGAATTTAATTACGTTTTTTGTTTTTAAAAAACATCAATGTTTAATTAAATTTAATAATAAATATTCTACTTTAGGTCTTGTTCAAAATGTGAACAGAGGTTCACATTTTCAGAAATAATTCATATCAGAAACAGAGGTTTCTGATACAGGCCCGTAGTCTTCTCCGTACCTCTGTTTTGATTATTCTGGTAGTACGACTAGTTTTGATTTCTTCTGCTGCATTTCTTATGCGGCTTCTGAGCTCCTCTACAGTAGTTATGGGTGTAGTATACACCAAAGCCTTCATATGACCCCAAAGATAAAAATCACACGGGGTCAAATCGGGACACCGTGCTGGCCAAGGAATTGGCCCGCCTCGACCTATCCAGCGATGTGGGTAAGTTTTGTCTAGCCAATGGCGTACGCCGAGGCGGAAGTAGGCCGGGCAACCATCATGCTGGAAAATCATATTACGACGAGTTGCTATTGGCACATCTTCCATTAAACCAGTTATCTCCTCTCTTAGGAAATGTTCGTACATTTCATTTAAATTTTGAGGCTAAAAATGAGGTCCAACTAAATTATTATTAATTATACCCATCCAGACATTTAGACTGAATCTCGTTTGATGGGCCCTTTCTTTTTTCATCCTGCGGTTTTCTTCTTTTGGTGCCCAGTAATGTGTGTTGTGGAAATTGTTTATCCCGTCACGGTCAAATTTCGATTCATCCGTCCACAATATTCTTGAGAAGAAATTGCGATCCTCCATGTCTGCATTTATCATAAAACGGCAGAATTCCATTCTTCTAACCGGGTCTCCCTCTTCCAACGCTTGGACAGGTGTGTAGTGAAATGGATGTAGACGCGCTGTGTGTACTGTAAACCACACCTTCCATTGACTCAATCCAAGTCTTCTAGCTGCCGCTCTTGTAGAAATAGAAGGATCATTTTGAAAAAGTGTTAAAATTTCTTCTTCTTCTTCTGGAGCATACAAACGAGGTCTGCGTGAATCGCCACGTCTTCTATCAACACGGCCGCTTTCCCGAATTCGTCGAAATGTTGTTGAAAACACTCTAACGTTTGGCACTCGTCGATTCGGAAAACGTTCAACGTATGTTCTTCGTGCAGCAGCAGCATTACCATTACAAAGTCCGTAACAAAACAAGATGTCAGCGTATTCATCGTACTCAAAAGCAGCCATCGCGATACAAAAAAATCACAAGTAGAAATAAGGGTGTAGTTTAAAGCAACAATACGTCCGTACACGGCAATAGTTGACTTAAAACTAATATTAGCTACTAAATTTGCTCTCTAAGCCAGTCGGTAACTCATTGACAAAGGGCCGCGACGACAGTAGCTGAAACATCCCGAAGTTTGAACAAAGGAAACAATTGAAAAAAAAGGTCGCCTCAGGTAGAGTAATTCTTGAGATAACGTTACCTGATGATTGTTTTGTCTTTGTTTATTACATGTTCATATTTTTATGTACATATTTGTACCTTTTTTGGAAGCTTATGAGGTAAGAAAGTTATTTAAGGTATTTATACGCATTGTATCATACAACTTTTTTAAAGAAAATCACCTGTTTTTAAGAAAAATGTGCATTTTTCTTAAAAGAAAATTCTGTTTCATGTCTCATAATGAAAAATTCTCGCTTAGTTTGTCCCTATTTATTCCTTAAAAATATTATTTGACTCATTGACGGTTAAAATACATAAAAAAAATCACTAAAAAGACAAACATTTTTAAAAATACGTCATGTCAAAGTCAAAAAGTCGAAAATAAAGAAAAAAATTTTGAAATTTCAATAACTTTGTAAATATCAACTTTCGGATAGGGGATGCCATGAAAAATATTACTGTAAATGAGGTCTACTTTGTATCTTTCAAAGGAATGTATCGAATTTCAGGTCACCTGTATATATTATATATAATTACATAAATACGTTTAGTTAATAATTTTATCTAAAAAGAGTACCTATTAGATTCTATAATGTCTTTCGAATAATAATATAAGCCTGAGAATACACTACTGAATTTGACATCCTTCCAAGGATCTTAAGGATGTCAAATAAGACTTTCGTGGAAAAAAAAACACTATTTCTTTCTTTCAACACCGTTTACTTTAATATGGCCACAGCATTATAAATTAGAATCGATTTTGGCATTATCGAATGCTTAATTAATAGCGAAAATGAAATTAACTTATGTCGAATTATTTTTTTTATTACGAGAAATAAAACACGTTTTTTTTCCTTTTAACGCCTTTCCCTTTAATATGGCCGCAGCATCATACATTTGAATATATTATGGCATTATCGAATGCTTATATATTAGTGAAAACGAAATTGGTGATACAAAACTCGACAGGACAATTTCTCGGAGACAAATATGAGTTTTTTCCCAAGGGAGCGTAGACGAAACGGTACAAAATTACAGTGCCTTTGGCAATCTTATTAAGAAATGTCGTATTTGTCCATAACCTGAGTATATATTATAGACGAGGCATGTCGAGGCAAAAAGTATTTACACTTAAACTGCCCCACTTTTGGGGTTGTTTGGGGCAGTTGAGGTTTGACATTTGTCATCTTAACATTTTGGCATCTGCTTTCCGCAGTTTAATCAGTCCGCATTTAATTGACAAATCTTCTGAAATCAAGATGGCGGAACTTTTTCTTGTAGGTATAAGGATTTTTTCTGTCGAATGTACGCATACATAGCTCATCCTTATACGATTTGGTTTGGAGCAGACTATTATGACAGCACGACTCTCGTGTGTTTGATTTTCAGCCCTATTGTATTAACACAGAGTTCTATTTACAGTGCTTTCCAATTTTTGTGCAGTTTTCGAACTCTCACTCTACTTATTGCCAAACATAAATAAACTAATAATAAAAAATTATGTTCTGTATTATTATGCTGTGCTTTATACATTAAAATACACTTCCAAAAGTTTATTTCCCACATATTGACTTTTCAAATCGCTTGTCGATGTTATATAGATTAATAGCTTAATTTACTTAATGACAAGAAAAAACAAACCTCTAAAAATAACATTAAAAAAAAATCTTCCCCCCTTGAGGATTATTTTCCCTGGTTTGAAAGAGAAACCCCTAAGTTGACTAGCAAATCCGTGGTCTGCTCCGGACCAAATCCGTACGTGTGTTAATACTTTTAGTTTTGAAATCATTGTATTTGTTACTAGCTGTTACTCGCAACTTTCTTTGACGAAAAAAGAATAATAATAATATCTATGGACGCATCACACCACGTCAATCTGGCCCCGTGCTAAGTATCCGAAGAACTTGTGTTACATGTACCAGAAAACGGGAAGTATATTTAATACTTTTATACTATACATATATTTAAGATTTTTTTTATATTATACACATATTTAACACACATCCACGACCCAGGAAAACGTTCCTTCGTCGGGATTTAAACCCGCGACCCCCGGCTTGAGCACCGTGCGCTGAACCACTGAGCCACAGAGGTCGTTACTCTTTATATTTGTAACATCAGTTATCTGCTAGTGAATAGCACATCGGCCGGATTTGTTTAGTTGTTTCAAAACTAAGCCGGACAAACGGACAGACAGACGGACAGAAATTTTATTTGAACATTTGTTTTTGACTAAAGTATACAATTATACATCTTAATGGCACATAGAGCTGTTTATTCGTTCAAAAATAGACACATAGTTTTATTTCACGTTAAATTGCCTTTAATTAAAATGCAATATAGACATAAATAGTAAACGAAAATTAATACTAAAAAAAAGAAGATTTATCTACAGATATAATTGAGCTGCTTATTACATTTCTTTTGGGGTAATCTCACGTTATGATTTTATATATTATTCTGGCAAAATAAATGAAAATACATTTCAATGTAAGTATTTTCTTCATTTTATATTGATTCAACGCAGTATCGAAAGAGATTTTGTAAATGTAGGTCGAAGATCGAACCATTATACAATTTCGCCAAATAGTTACCAACCCCCGAGGCTGTAGTTCTGTGGAAGTAGCCTATTTATTATATCCTGATAAATGCCAAGTTCTACAATATAGGAGTTCGCTGGAAACGTATTATCCAAAACTGGAATTCAGATTTCAGAATAAGTACCTCATCTAATATCTTGGTCTAAGAGAATTTGTTTAAGGGCCTGTTTCACCACCTACTGAGAAGTGTTAGATAATTTATTGGCATTGGTAAGCTCGATATAAAGTAAATAGCGACAAAACTTCCCAATAAGCTATCCGTCACTTATTAGAAGATTGTGAAACAGGCCTCAGGATTTTTTAAACTTGCTTAGATTGTAAAGTTTACCGTTACTTACTATTAACATAAACCCAAGCACTATTTTACGTCAGTTTTCTGTGAGACTGAGGTATACTGCAAGTCGGCCCGTGTGTACCGAAGCATGATTCGACGGTTAGGTGAAAAAATATAAATTAATTTTATTAGAACTCAATACTTTCTTACCAAAACTACACATAAAAATAAAGAAACTTATAAACATAACTTATAATTAGAGAATGATATTATATTATAATTAGAGAAATTTTGCGTATACTAAAAACCAGGAGAGAGAATAATTTATGAAAACAGTGATCATCTGTCAAAATGAAAAATAATTCTAAATCCAATTAGCACAAAGTACATACGCGTCATTCGAAACGTGTCGGATTATAACGCACATGAATTATTATCATCAACCGTCGCGTCGGTACGGCGAGCGGCGTGCGGCACCATTTTGACTTGACAGATTCGTTTCTCAAGTTAAATGGCAAAGTGACATAACTGTTTTTACAATTAGATCCAAAGTTTGCGAACTCCTAAAGTTTACTCCTTTATTTTGTCTCGTGAAATTGACTATAGGTAGAGTCATGATATTACTTCGAATACATAAAATACTTAATCTTTATGCTTTACATAACTATATTACCTGGGCTGATTGATAACTGGCCGAAACGACGAACTTAAAAAAATGATACGCAAAAAAGGAATGGAAGGAAGGAATATTACATTATATTCTGGCATCTTTTTGAAAATAGGACGCCAAATTTGAATTTAATCGAACTGATGGAATTTGTTTGAGAGGACGTAGAACTTTCTCTGTCGTAAATTTTCTTAACAATGGAAAGAAAGTAAATTCGTGCGGTGATAAAGTTTTACGTTTTAAAAGAGCAACTTAGATTAAAACCAAGCTAGAAAGTGTTTTAGGTAATTCTGCTCCTGCATTGAGTACAATTCACACCTGGGTAACTGATTTTAAACGTGGAAGACAGAGCTACGAAGACGCCTACAGGTCTGGCCATCCAAATGAAGTCACGAATCCGGACATGATCAAAAAAATTCACAAAATTGTAGTGAATGATCGGCGCTTAAAGTTGCGAGATATAGCAGAGATGGTAAGCATTTCATCTGAACGCGTTTTTAATATTTTGCACCAACATTTGGGAATAAAAAAGCTTTGCGCGCGATGGGTGCCGCGTTTGCTCACTGTAGACCAAAAGCAACGTCGAGTGGACGATTCATCGGAGTGTTTGGCGCTGTTTAACCAAGATCCTAATGAGTTTTTGCGGCGTTATGTAACAGTCGATGAAACCTGGATACATCATTATACTCCAGGGACAAAAGAACAATCTAAGCAGTGGGCTGAGAGCGGAAAACCTGCGCCGAAGAAAGCAAAAACGGTTTTGTCGGTCGGCAAAGTGATGGCGACTGTTTTTTGGGATGCTCGAGGGATTATTTTAGTGGATTATCTGCAAAAAGGAAAAACAATAAATGGAGAGTACTACGCAAGCTTGCTGCAAAAATTAAGTGAAGAAATCCAGAAGAAACGACCACATTTGGCCAAGAAAAAAATTTTGTTCCACCATGACAACGCACCTGCACACACGTCAATGGTTGCAGTCGCCAAACTCCATGAATTGCGGCTCGAATTGCTACTGCATCCACCCTATTCCCCGGATCTGGCCCCTTGCGACTTCCACTTATTCCCAAACCTGAAGAAATGGTTAGGTGGCCAGAGATTTTCATCAAATGAAGAAGTCATTGCTGCCGTGGACGAGTATTTTGAGGGGTTGGAGAAAACATTTTATCAAACTGGTGTAACGGCATTGGAGAAGCGCTGGACATTTAGTCCAGCGCTTCGAGGTAGAAGGAAACTACGTTGAGAAATAAATTTATTTTAAATAGGTTTTTGAAGTTTTTCTTTGTCGTTTCGGAAACTTATCAATCAACCCTCGTACTTTAGATAAATAAATAAATTCATTATTGACACACAAAAGAGTTTTACATATCTAAAGTCCCTGGTCCCTGCTCTAGCGTAAACTATATTACAGAGGCCAGTGTCCTCGCCCATGACGTACATGATAATAATGTATGCCAATATAGATTTGAAACAATTTAAGAATTCAAAATAAATAAAAATGGAAAAGAAAAGAAAAATAACCTAACTAAGAGCATGTCAGGACATGTCTAAGGAGGGTTCCGTGCAACGCGCAATAGGTTTTCTTTGAATTACTTTAAAAGTTATTGTCCGATTTCACTCAAAATAATTTTATAGTTTTTAGCATGATCTATTAGCATGGAAAGTTACAAGTTTCTATCTCCTATAGTTTAGAAATGATAGAGGGGGGGGGGGAGCATCTCGTAACCACTTTGGAGGCCGATTACTCGAAAATGGTTGACTATCTAAAAAGTCACATGACTTTATTTTATAAGACCTATTATACGATATCCCACACAATGGGGTAGAACGAAAAAATATTTTTTATTCCCACTTCACATGTATAGAGTTCCTTAAAATGTAAAATTATTATTATTTTACTGATCTCAGTGATCTCATGATTGGCTGATGCCAAAACTAAGTAAGATCTATACACACTTTAACTATACCAAATTTCATCAATTGATATTCATAATTATAGAAGCTAGAAGCGCAACAGACGGACGGATGGACAGAGCTAATCTATAAGGGTTCCTTGAGTATTACGGAACCCTAAAAATGACTGTCATCAATTAACATTTGGTAAGTCTATGACTAAAAACATTGTAGGTATAAGAAGGTAACTTAATTTGACTTTGTTAATTCTACATAAATTATGAACCTACCTAAAGCCTGTTAGAAAAAGGGATAGGTTTCAATAAAAACTTAGTAATAAAAAAGGCTTAGGAGATTCAGAATTAATAGAAAATACTTTAGAATATTAGGGTCGGGAAAGGATTCTCTTTTCACAATGAAATAGCTTATATTTTTCTTATATGCGTGCGTAGGCATCTTGTGATATAAAATCATATTTTCCGCAGAATTATACCTTAGAAGATTTTTAGAATTTCAAAAACATTTTATATTATAATCGAAATAATTGAGTCATGATATTATTTTTGAGGTTTAGTCAAAACACACTATGTGTCAGAAAAATCCATTAACTTTACGACGTCTGTGGCTCAGTGATTTTGCCCGTGAGTGCTCAAGCCGGGGGTCGCGGGTTCGAATCCCGCCGAAGGAACAAAAAGTTTTTCTGTGTTCCTGGGACATGGATGTGTATTAAATATGTGTATAATATAAAAAAATCTTAAATATATATATAGTATAAAATTATTAAATATACTTCCCATTTTCTGGTACCTGTAACACAAGTTCTTCGGATACTTAGCACGGGGCCAGATTGACGTGGTGTGAAGCGTCCATAGATATTTATTTATTTATTAGGTACCGTAAACTGGTATATCTAACATCAAATGCTCAATTAATTGACAAGAATATGTAATGGATTCTGGAGCTAAAAGGCCGTGTATCTACTTATATTTATTTTCATTGTATAACATTAGAAGTTTTACTTTTTCATTGCTGCAAGGAATTCCAGACCTGAGTATTTCAACTTGATACGAACTAAGAAAAGTAATAAAATCAGCCAAGTTCAAGTTGGACTAGCGCACGAAGAGTTATGTACAAAATGTGTTATATACGAAGGGTTATGTACAAAATGGGTTATGCACAAAGGGGTATGTACAAAATGGCATTAAAATCACGTTTGTTGTATGGCAGCTCCACTTGAATATTTATTTTATTTTGATTTTCTCTATTTGTTGTTATAGATGCAACCGAAATGCATTATCCGTGAAAAATTTAACTGTCTAGTTATCACGGTTCATAAGTTACAGCCAGACAGACTGACGTACAGACGGACTTACAGCAGAGTCACAAGTGCCATATTGACGTCAATATTTGACACTAATGACGGCCATTACCGGTGTGTAGTGCCGGTGGTGAATTGACAGTCTATGAGTATGGCCCTTTTTTACCCTTTGGGTACGGAACCCTAAAATAGGGTCTTGAAGGCAAACAGGTCGATTGGTGATCTTTTAAGGGTTCCGTTTTTGGTATGAAATTTGAAACCGTACATGACATTTACTTATACTTATTATTATTTATATAAATGGCGTCGGCTTATAACCATTTGCCAGTGTCAAGTTAAAAAGGCGGGAAATAGAGTTTTCGTTTTAATTTTCAACACCGTATTTGTAAATCATCAAGTCCAAAGTCTAGTCAAAGTCCAAATAAATAGTCAGTGCAGTCAATGAGTCAAGTCAGTCGCTTCAGTAAAGTGGTAAAAGCTTTACTGAAAGTTCCTAGGTAGTTTTGGAGCACTAAATATCTCGCTTTTTGTAGTTATACCACTTGACCACACTTGGGCACATCAACGAATATCTAATGGTTAATATTCTACCAATATTACACATTAAGAACCGAATTAACACAAATTCTGGAGGACATACAAAAACAACAACGTCCCACATTGACACTCTCGGCAAAACTTCTCAACTTACACTTTAACGTGACACTTGTACTTTTTAATAAACAACGACACTGACTTAACACGTGTGTCATACCGGCAGCATGTACATAATTAGACAACTTGTACACTGCTTTACATGTGTGTCACGCTCGCACTTGACCTTCTGCTCGCACGTGCGGGTGACGCGATTCGGCGGCGTCTGTCACACATTTTAATTAAGCGTCAGTTCACACCGGGACGGGACGCGGCGCTGCATTTTTAAGATAGCGATGAAAAATTGAACTTTATTCACTACACAAGAAGATACACGTTTAATTGCAATACTTTCAATTTCTCGTTTTGCTCCTTTTCCATATGTAATGAGAATCTATGGAGATTATATACAGATGTGATATAATAATATATTGGTGATTCAGAGATCCTATCCATTGACTAAATTAGACATTGCATAATTGAGTATGTTTGAAGTCACCGAATTGTCAAGCAGTGAGCAAGCTGATTATGATGATAACTAAGAACTCTCTCGATCATGTCAACATTCACCCAAAAAAAACTTCATCAAATCAAAATCGGTTCGTCCGTTTGGGAGCTACGATGCCACGGACCGACATATGGACAGACAGACACGTCAAACTTACAATACCCCTTCTTTGCGTCGGGGTTAAAAATAATGTAGCTTGAATTTAATTTCGATCAGCGATATTGCTTAAAAACAAAACGACAGAAAACAGACTCACAAAATAAAATATTGTTCACACAACTGTACCTACAAATCTGCCCAACTAATATGTCGAATACCGAAAATACCATGTACGGTTTTAGTATTATTTTTTTTTTATTATATCCGTGAATGTATCTGGAATTCTTACATTGTGGCCGTAACGAAGTATCTAAGTTATTGACGTAGCACATTGCTACGAGTATCGTAGCACCTCTACGTGTTACGTAGAGGTATATTTTATGGCCATAATAATAATAATAATAATACTATGGACGCTTCACACCACGTCAATCTGGCCCCGTGCTAAGTATCCAAAGAACTTGTAATAATGCAGGGCCCACACTGATTAGAAACGTCGTTAATTGTTGCGTTGGACATTGAACGTTAGGGTCAGTTCACACCGAAACTACACGATACGTGACGCTGTGCTGCATTTTTAGCTATTCAAAATTGATCTTTATTCAGCAGACAGGAAGTACAAGTTTCATTGCAAACGCGGCGCCGCGCTATGCAGAGCGGTGCAGTTTGACAATCGAACTATTGCAATTAAACGCGTATCTTCTTTTGTACTGAATATAGTTCAATTTTCAATTGTCATTTTAAAAAATGCAGGCGATCCGTCTGCTTCTTTCCTGGTTTATATCATAAAAAAAAAAGAACTGACGCTTAGTGTAATCACGACTTATATATACTATAGTAAAGAGGAAAGATTTGTTTATTTGTTTGCATTGAATATGCTTCGAAACTACATGCACGATTTCGATAATATTTGACACGTAATATATAGAGTAGACCACGGGGAAGGACATAGGCTACTTTTTACTGTGGTGTTTAATGTACCGTTAAATGTACGGTTTCCCGGAATCTCCTTTTGCGAGCACGAGGTTGCGGGCAACATCCGGTCGGAAATATTATACAAGTGACAGTAGCGATTTATCGTAAAAGTCCATCGTGATTTTGTGAGATAAAGTTGTAATATATCTAATGGCAAAAGCTGTTACAATCGGATTACAAGCAGCTGTTACAAAACTAAAGTGCTTGAAATGGCTTCAAACGTATTTAAGCACTTCAACTTTGTACTACAAAGCTATAAAGTATATTAATTTCAAAACACATACGAATATGTATTTGACATTTGTGTTATTAAAATAAGACACTTTTTCACATAAATAATAACCGTAAAAAAAAACCACAAAAAACCAAACAATCCATCTTCTAATTTAGCGACGATTCATTAATTTAATAAAAATATCGTTCACCCACCCACATAGCTTTGAGACGTATTCACAATGATAACGTTCGTTTTATGAGATACATTTAAAAAAGGATTTGCTTATATAAAAAATGGCCTGCAGTTCCCTTGTCTCGATATAACTGGAGAACAGCTGGACCGATTTGGATAATTTTGATCTAGAAATAATTGTGGAAGCTTAGGGAAGTTAAAACGGCGAGAAATTTAAAAAAAAATTGCTAAGAAAATAATAAAAGCGACAATTAAAATAAACGTCTCAGCTACTTTATAATAGAAATAACGAATCCTAATCATAATAATAATTATAATATCCAAATAAAATATTGATATGTTATATATTTTGTTTCATTTGGAATTTTATATTAACTTTGCTCGCCTAAGGCCCGTTTCATCCCTTTACGTGGAAATAATTTTGACCGACGCAATGTCAACGTTTGCCAACTTGCAGCGCACTCCATTAAGTGGTTTGAGCTGTGCGAGTGAAAAGACAAAAATATAATTTGTTTTATTTCAACATATAAACGCCATAATAATATTATTATGCTATTTGAAACTGAGGATCTCAAATAATATCATTAAAACTCTGTTACAAGGGTCAAAGTTTATTTAAGATTAAAATATTAAAACTTTATTGTTATATACACGAAAATTTTTACAGTTTTGTTATTATGATAAGAAAATTGTTGAAAATATTTACAAAATGATGAATGAATTATTTCAATGAATAATTAACGTATTTGAAGTTTTCAAGTAGCGCATATTTGACAAATTTTTTTTAGTCTTTGACTATCGTATTAGAAAAATTTGAAACAGGCAATCAAGAAGTAAGGTACCTAATCCTATTTTTATTTTATAAGGATTCAAATCTGAACAAACCCATTCTCTTCTTAACCAAAATCCTATAAATTTATTCATTCTTTGTTTGCCTATCACAGAACTAGCTTTTGCTTGCTCGTCGGCTCCGACTGCGTAAATACAGTATCCCACGGGAACAGTGTACTATTACAGGATAAATAAAAGTAGCCTATCTGTTATTCCAGAGCTTAATCTAACACCATACCAAATTTCATCAAGATCCGTTAAATTTTAGTTTTTGCGTGGGTCCAACGACCATCCATCCATTCATCCACCCATCCTCACAAACTTTCACATTTATAATAATATAAGACTCCAATTTGAGAAATCGTGTCAGACAATAGGCATCATAATATTATATTTTACACAATATCTTTGTAAAATACGTTTGTCGATCAAAGTCTTATGAATTAATTTCACCTACTTTTAACCTATTTATGATTTGAGGGTAAACAAAAGAACGGTGCCAAGAAAAATATGAGACCACGTTTAGGAAACTCATTTGAAAGTGTAGCAGAGAAGTTTATCCTTTGTGCCCAGTAACCGTTTAAACGTTTTAAGTATCCTATTAAAATTTGTAGGATGAAAATTTCTTATTTTCTTTTAATAGAGTAAAAACACCCATGTCAATCTTGAATTTTACACTTCAATAAATTATGAAGGCTTTCAAAAGACTCCATGTAAATCTGCCAATATTATAAAATACCTAGGAGAAAACTATCTTACCCTTTGTCTACGGTCCTGATGGAACAAAAAATTCAAATCAAATCACACATCCATCGCCAATTTCAAAATTGGAACACAAATTGTTAACTTTTTCTTGCACAAAACCAGCTAGTGTCCTCAACTTTCCGCTGAAATATTTCCGAACGTAAACGTCACTGAAATTGCGCGGGAAAATGGAACACGGTAACCTGTCATGGACGACAGGCGCTAGTTGAGTCGGACGCGCTACTGAGTACCAGAGCTTCGGGATAATATGGCGACGTTTTCGCAGGCGCGAGATATGTATCTAATGGGAAATTGAATGTTGACATTAAAATTAATTACATTCTTCTACTCAATTACTATTTTTATGATACGAGGTGATCAGTGCGTGGCGTTCATGTGAAAATAAATGAAATCGAAAAACGGTTAGGTGTACTACTTCTATTTAAGTAAGGATATCGATATCGCTGAATGTAACTGGCCACACACGACCACGGTATGGTCTGGAAGATATCAAAGAGCTACGCAGTTTTTAGGGTTCCGTAGTTTTCGCCTCGAAACCCTTATAGTTTCATCATGTCTGTCCTAAATCTTTGCATGGATATATGTTATTTTTATTTACCACGTCGACAAGTTGCTAAAATAAAATTACGAAAATATTATGTACCTCCTCTATAGTGGGGATGATTTTTTTTCTCGAGTCCACCCCATAGTGTGGATTATCATTAGACAGGTCTTTTAAAACATTGGGAGGTTGTGTGGCGGACCAATTAGCGCCACGATCCTGAATCGTGCTATCGAATTTATCACAGTTCCGCGCTATTTATACAACATAACATCTGAAAACTACTAACAGTGGGCTTCGGCTTGACCGAGCATACCACCTCGCTCGGGCGGAGATCTCCAATTGGGGCTACTGCCACTAGTCCCACAGTTGCTAAGATACCCATGTCGCTTTTTGACACCTTCTTGACTTATCTTGCTCTATAATATATTATTATATCGCATAATTTGCTAAGGGATCTTAAATAGAGCATGTTACATATTTGAATGTTACATAACGCTAGATGTTTACTGCGACATCGTACGGGAAAAAGACAATCCTGCAGTAACCGTACATTTTCCCGCGATTAAAAGTAGCCTATGACCACGGTGGGGTCCCGTGGTGTACTCTACATCTGTGACAAACATAAAATAGGTCGTTATTTCGGAGCATATTCTATACAAGAAAGGTGATCCATGCGTCGGATGGGCGTGTAAAAAGTCGGATCTGCGCCCGATCTCTCGCCAGTCGTGCCGGCCATCTTTCTCACTGGGTTACGAGAATAAAGAAAGAGAGAGTGCTCTTGTGCATTGCGCACTCGCTTGGGAACTATAAACATAACTCCTGCGTAGCTGGCCTGGTTTCAATGTAACCGGCCACCGTCACCAAATCTAAGCGTAGCAAAAATATATCCCATATTTTTGCTACGCTTAGATAATTTTTAACCGATACCTTTTTTAACTTAAAAAAGTAATTCATAATAATTAGAAAGTAAAATAAATCGTCATTACAAAGAGTCGCTCTTATAAAAAGGAAGCAATAATTTTCTCAAAGTGAATTATATGAAAGTCCACAAGTCGATTTAAAAAGTGGGCCATCAGAAAATGTTAATGACTGGAGAAAATAGCTTAAAACGTCCGTAGGAAATTAGTTTCAGTTCTATCAGTAGACTATACTGAACGAGCTTACATTTTTGTTTAATTGAACTTTTATTTTTACCCGACTACGGCGAAGCGAAAAGGAAGGATTAATGATTTTGGCAGTCTATGTATGTATGACGTTTGTTCCAACAAAGCGTCTAAACTACTGATTCGATTTTAATCGATTCGGGTAACATAGGCTATATAAATCGCGTAGTCGGGTTATAGTTTAAACTTTTGACTATGCGTCAGCTCACACCGAAAAGAGACGATACGCGTATTTTTTTTTTGCATTGAAATTTATAAGGATAATTATAACCCCAAATTTTCACCCTTCCAACACCATCCCCCATCTACCATCATAACTTTGTAAGTGCTATTTTATGTGTCTGCTCGAATAACATTACTAATATAACATTGCAAGGAATAATAGACATCGCGTCGTTACGTCCCTACAAGGTTCTAACGATTGTTGACTTTTATGGAATGTAATTGTCATTGGAATGCGCACACGTTAGGCTGGGACTATATGATCCGGAATCTGGAGGGCCGGGGAAAATTCAAAACATTGAAAACAGAACTCTACGCTAATACAATAGAGCTGAAAATCGAACACACAAGTGTCGAGTCAAATGTCAATGCCATATATGACAGCTCGACACTCAACACTTCGATTGTCAACTCTATTGTGTAAGCGCAGTGTTCTATTTTCAGTGTTCTGAATTTTCCCGGGACCGCCGGACTCCGGATCATATAGTCCCAGCCTTACATGTTGTTTGTAATAAACACTAACGGAAGACGTTTAAACCTCCGATTTAATTGGACGTTGGATGCTGTGTGCTACTAGTTACGACTTGTTACCTATATGAACTATGAAGCATGCATAGACATATATAATATTGATAATATATCGACGATATATCGTCGAGGCAAAAAGTGTACACATTTAAACTACTTTTGGGGTTGTATGGTTCAGTCGAGGTTTGACATTTGTCATCTTCACATTTCGACATTTGTTGTAGCTTCATCGGTATCGGTATTCAACATTTTTCTACTTTGTCCTAATATTATGTAGGTAGAAGATATGTACGTATGTATGTATATTATGTAGATGACAAGGCGACACAGAAAACCGAGCTAAAATAACGGTCGTGTTGTTTGTCGAGTTAGTTCAAGTTACCGAAATCCCGAGAAGAATAGAAAGTATTCAACAAAAATATGATATACTACATATTATAACTACACATTATTTCGACGTATTGTCCTGTACATTTCTATCAAAGCGCGTATCTACGTCAATGTTAAGGTCACCGGGAGCATTCACGTGTAATATAACATTATATATTCGACTTTGAGCATTACATTACAATACTTACTACCTCCCTACGGGGGATCCATTGATGTTACATGTTGTATCAAGATATTACAAATTGTATCATTAGAATGTGCGCATTGTAATTATCGGTTATCCTCCTACACTGATGTAATGCTCGAATATGTAACGTTACATTACAACCGAATGCTCCCGGTGAGGGAGCACCTTTATAGGTGTGCGTTATTCGTTGATTGAGGAAGTCATTTGGCACAATTTGGCACAATTGGCCGAATAGCACAATGCGTGGTTTACACAAAACTATCAAATGTCACTTTGTTTGTCAGGACAATTGATGGCTTTCTGTGAGTGTTGCTTAATTACAACCGTTTATTATGTACTAGATGTGACTGGTGACTTCTCTCGTATAAATATTCTATGGTACGGGAGACGGGAACGATTTTATGGATACTTATTTAAAAAACATTACCAACCTGTAGGGGAGGACACTTGATCCTTATGCGAGATTAGATACACTCAATTCACAGAGGCTGTATGTGCTACACCTACTTTTGCAGTGGCTATGTCGGTAGTTTACGATACTAGAAAACTTTTCCAAACAGGAAGAGTAGAATCGTCAGATACGTTCCTTTTTAAATGGTTTTGAGTTGCAATTAACTATTATTTCTTATTTTTTTATTCTGATATTTAAATAGTTATTTAGAAACATTTATTTAAGGATGTGTATGAATATAAAACGATTTTATATAGGCATGTGTCTTTTGTTTCTAGTAAATAAGTAAGTGTTAGGTAATCATAATCGACTTTTATGATTAATTTTATTTGTATACTAGCTTCTGCCTGGAGAGAGAGAGATGGAAAGTATTGTTGAAAATGAATTACCTACTACAAGATAGTAATAGCACAGAGTTAAAATATATACTTTATGATAAATTTTCACACGTACTTTTTAATTTTAAGGTATCTTCTAGATATAATCTCCTAGATAAGGATAATTAAATTATATCCGTCTTAATAACTTCTGAAAATACCACATTATTTGTGAGAATTTTTTCAAACTTAGAATGAGTATAGTAACATATCCTTAAAAGATAGACATATCTATGCCATCGCGGACTTTTTTGTAGAACTATAAAAGAGAAACAATCTCACCATACATTGTTATGTTGTTTATCTCGGGTTAACGGGTTAACGGGTTAGGTTTGGCGGCGTTTTCGATAAAAGCTCCCAGACGGTTTGATTTTTCCGACACCTTCAATAATTAACGTTATAATTCATAATTCAAACAATTTACACAAAACATTAACTAATTCGACCTAAACCTTCCTAAGGAACCACTAAATGTTGACTGCATGAAACAGGCGGTAGTTTTTGAGATTATCGCGGACATACAGACAGACCGCCTCGACGGGGGGCTAAAATATGTAATAAACTAGCTGTCGCCCGCGGCGCCACCAAAGGAACACTGTTCTTTTTGGGGACAAATGGTCTAAACTACTACCATACCAAATTTCATCGAAATCCGTTCAGTAGTTTTTGCGTGCGTAGCAAACATCCATCCGTCCATCCATCCTCACAAACTTTCACATTTATAATATTATATTAATAATAAAACACTTTATTGCTCACAAATTACAAAATAATAGTCATAAAAACGGTTCGACAGAGCGTGGGCGAAGGCGGTCTTATCGCTTGAAGCAATCTCTTCCAGACAACCTTAATGTCAACGGAAAAATTAAATGTAAGCGGAAGTGATATAATTAGGATAACTGAACATAAAATATAAGAAATTAACTACAAATAAAAAATAACTACATACTATACGTAAACTTAATAGATACTAAACCACTACTACATACATAGATACATACATAATATGTGTAATAAAATAATAAATAAATATATTGACTACATTTAGTAATACTAGTTACATTCTAGTCGTTTTGTAGAAGATGTTTGTGCATTTTAGATTTAAAAATTGCAATTGAATTGTAGTGTCGTACATAAGATGACAGTGAGTTCCAAAGGATTGAGGCCTTTACGCGAACGGAATTATAGTAGTAGCCAGATCAAACAAGAGGTATCCCTATCAGAACAAAGGCAAAAGCTGTGACTAGTACTAGGATTTGAAGCGTTCCTTGAGATATACTGGTGCACGAGGGTCATACAGAGTTTTGTATAGGGTAGTCAAAATATGCTCCTTGCGACGCAGTCTTATGGGCAGCCACATAAGTAATAAGTATTAGTAGGATTTTAGAGAAAAGTCGAAAGTGTGCGTATTGCGTATCGAAAATATTAATTTTCCCAAAGTCCGCCGCTTACCCGGACCCGCCACGCTAATTAACACGACCTTGGGCTGGGACTTTATTGTCCGGAATACGGTAGGCCGGGGAAAATTCAGAGAGTTGAAAATAGAACTCTACGCTAGTACAATGGAGCTGAAAATCAAAGTGTCGAGTGTCGAGTCCTATATGATATTGACATTTGACTCGACACTTGTGTGTTCGATTTTCAGCTCTATTTTATTAACGCAGAGTTCTATTTTTAGCGCTCTGAATTTTCTACGGCCTCGGGATTCTGATTTATTTAGTACCAGCCATAGGTTCAATCTCTTTTTTCCATTAGTCCAAATTTTGTGCAGTAAAAGGAAAAGATCTTATGTTTAAAACACTTGAGACAGTAAATTATCTTATTTTGATAAAAAATCATAAATGTTGATATGATTTTAATTTTTTTTTATAAAAATCATCTTTTTGTGACTTAAATATGCTGTCGTGTACTTTTTTTCAGTCACTATCAAACTCTAAAACTTTTCTCTACGATTTATTTTGCAAATCCGACTACCACGGAAAAGACTTATCATTTTTCGGGTTTATATAATATAAACCTTGAAAACCCTTGACACTCACAAATAATGTGGCTTTCTATTGGCAAAAGAATTTTAAAAAATACGCTAAAGTAGTTCCAGATATTAACAATTATTATTAAAATCTCGGTAAGTCACAAACTCACAATGAAACAAACTTTACCTCTTTATAGGTAATATTAATACCTATAGTCTAAATGCTAGCCACGACTTCGTACGCGGAAGAACCGTACTTTTTGCTGCGAGAAAAAGTAGCCTACATAGGTATGTAGCCTAAACTACTACCATATCAAATTTCATAAAAATCTGTTAAGTTGTTATTACGTGAAAGAGTAACGAACATTCATACATCCATATATAAAACTTTCGCGTTTATAATATTATAAGTAAGGATATCTTCGTCGTCGTGTTTCAATGATTTCCAAAATCTTTTGAAAATATATAATATAAGTAGGTATTAGGCGTATAGACTTAGACCTCAAAAATATTTGGTATTGTGGTCACCCATCCTAGTTGAATCCATGACCGGCGTTGCTTAACATAAGTTAGCGCTACGGCCATAATTATAGAACTTCTCACTTATTCCTCAATAAATCAATGATTAGGTAATACCTACGTAAAGTTTCAGCCAGTTTAGAATAACTGATCAGTTTAACTTGCTATAGCATGACTGAAATAACTTTTAAATTTATGATCCGATCGAAATGATTATTATTGAAAAAAATTATGTTTGTTATTAAATTTTAAATGGACCAAACCATTAGGGAAAACCGCATTCAAATCGGTTAAGTCGTTGACTTCGTGCGCTCAAAAACAAATATCGTACATTTTTCCGCAATAAAAAATAGCCTATATGTTAATCTAGAGTCTAAACTACTACCAAACCAAATTTCATCAAAATCCGTTCAGTAGATTCTGAGATTAGCGCGTACAAACGTACCGACAAACAGATCAACAGACAAAAATTCTAAAAATCATTGTTTTGGGTTCTATGTCGGTCATAAAGCCATGTAATAGTTTTTCTTATACAACTTCCATATACAGACACCGACCAGTTACGAATTTATTATATTATTATTATGTCCCCAGTTTACCCTATATTTCCGATATGTCCAAAACTTTCCCAAAAATTGTAGAGAATGAAACTTATAATTATGTAGTAAATTATTATATATTATATAAGACTTCATATTATATATTACAAAATGTAGCTTATTGGGTCTTTACCTACGAAAATGCCGTTTTGTATGAAAAAATTTAAACGAATTTTTTTCATGTATTTTTTATTTGTATTAATCGAAGTAATCACCTATGCAATCAATGCATCTTTGCCAACGCAGTGGCAGTTTATTGATGCCCTTCTTAAAGAAATCAGCTGGATGGGAGGCAATAAATTCTTCAAAGGCATTTTGTACTGCCTCTCAGGTATTGAATTTTTTTCCCGCCAAGAAGTCATCCAAATTCTGGAAAAAGTAGTAGTCTGTAGGCGCAAGGTCTGGTGAGTAGGTCGGATGACGGAGAGCTTCAAACCCCAGTTCTTGCAACTTGGAGACCGTCTGCTGTGCAGTATGAGGTCGCGCGTTGTCGTGCAGGAGCAGCGGAGACGAGCGATTGACCAATGCTGGTTGGAGATGTGCCAGCTTCTCCAGCATTGTGTTCAGTTCTTCACAGTACACATCTGCAGTAATGCTCACCCCGTTTGGTTAGAAGCTGTGATGAATCACACCGGCGCTAGACCACCAACTGTGACCATCACTTTTCTAGGGGTAAGTTTTTGTTTAGGGCATTGTTTAGGTGCTGAACCAGGATCCAACCAACTTGCTGAGCCCTTGCGGTTATCAAACAGAATCCATTTTTCATCGCAGGTAACATTGCGGTTCAAAATTCCTTCATTTGTGTGTCTGTTTTGCAGTGCAAGGCACGTCTCGACGCGTACTTCGCGCTGGCGATCATTGAGTTCGTGGGGCACCCATTTGTCAAGCTTTTTTACCTTGCCAATTTGACGCAAATGGACCAATATTGTTTTGACGCTAACGTCGAAAGCTGCCGCTAATTCAGCCGTAGATTGTGTATCAGCTTCCACAATCGCCTTTAATTCGTCATTGTCGACCAGTCTTCGGACGACCACGAGGTTCATTTTTCAGGTCGAAATTTCCAGAACGGAAGCGAGCAAACCAATAACGTAGTGCGTTGGTTTGTAGTGTTAGCTCCGTAAACGTCGTTGATGTTGCGTGCCGCTTGTGCCGCGTTGCTGCCGCGACGGTACTCATATTCCATAATTACTCGAATTTTTAACTTATCCATGATGACGAAAAAGATTGAAATGCGATGAAAATGTAACACTAACCAATAAACAAATGACTACTTTTAGAAAAAGAATTCCATTTTTTAAATAAAACTAATTTGAAATTAGAATTCTTAGCCAAACAAAAATTATTTTGATTTGAAATTGCCAGTACTGCAGAACGGCAATTTCATAGGTAAAGACCTATTATTTAATAAAAAAGTAGTAGGTAAGAGGTTTCTAAGGCCATCTAACGGTGAAAAGCATTACTAATTTTAAATGTTAAATAAGAACATTTATTGAGAGTAATAAGTAGCCTGCATATTAACTTAATATTTTAATTGTAAAAACAACACAATAATTATTATTATTACTCTTTGGAGTATGATACCCATAGGATAGGATACATTATAGATCCAGTACTTTAAGGTTACTTACTAATAAAGTATCATCAAAACCCGTTCAGTAGTTTTTGCGTGAAAGAGTAACAAACATCCATTATTAAGCCAACCTATTAGACGTGTGTAGTTCGCGACTGAGTCGTTCAATTGGACTAGTTCACTTGCGTCATGTCGCTTATTCATTCATTCAGTAAGGCTACTGACTCATATTTAATTTCATACATTGAAGGAGTATTTCCTTTAGTACTTGGCAATTTTTTTTGTAGGTTTTTAGGTTCCAATAATGTAAAAATGTTCCAAAAGTAATGTTATATTATTTTTTGTGTCTAATGAAACAATTATGATGCGTTTAGGACATAAATAAAAACAAGGTCAAGTAGTCTAATCTTCACGACCATCGCCCGGCCCCGCACGCTCTACAATGTATACAAAACGACATTAACTGATTCGCAGCCAGTAACATTTAACATGACTTTTGCCGAGGAATTCAATGGGTGACGTTTGGATTTTGCATTTCTTTCATACATTTGTGTTATTTCGGTTCTTAATGTGTAATATTGGTAGAATATTAACCATTAAATATCCGTTAACGTGCACAAGTGTGGGTAAGTGGTACAAGTTCTAAAAACGTGCTATTTTGAATTTTCCTCCAAAACTCCCTAGGAACTTTCAGTGAAGCTTCTAACCACTTTACTGAATCAACTGACATGACTCATGGACTGCACTGACTATTTATTTGGACTTTGACTAGACTTTAGACTTGACGATTTAGGAATACGGTGTTGAAAATTGAAACGAAAGTTCTATTCCCGCCTTTTTAACTTGACACTGGCAAATGGTTATAAGCCGATGCCATATGTAAATAAATAAATAAAAAAACATTTTGTTATATGAACGAGAAAAACCAACAAAAACTAACAATTTTGATGAAGGAAATAGTGAGATATGACTTGAGCTGTTGCCCATTGAAGATAGTGCCCAGTGAACTAGCAATTAAACTATTGAATTAAATAGTGATCTAGTTCGCCGCGATCAATTGTCATCTTTTTAGTGACATATATTGCGCACCTCTACAACCATTAGAATTTTTGCAACAAAATTAATTTGAAACTTAGAATATCAATTTCATGGAGAATAGAGGTAAGCAGTACCATCTCTCTAAGGCAGAAAAGCTAAAGAGTGTCCAACAAAAGTAATTAAATAATAGTTCCAAAACTGGCCATAATGGCGCTAGAGTGGCAAGAGTGTGTGATATCAAGTTAGCAATAAGAGATGAAGTAAAGTGAGTTGAGTTTAGTTATTTAAAAATTTTGACGACTTTAGTAGATTAAAAGTACCTAGTTAGTTCAGTAAATCATGAAAATTGTAATTACTCGTATAGTCGAAAATATTTTTATATAACTATAAAATTTTGCCGTTTTACTCCCGTCTGCGTCTGTAGCGCCCCCTATTTAACGCTATTTTACGGACACTTTTCATGTATGGAGATGGTACTCATTAATTATTCTATTGTCCATGATCGATTTATTGTTACGTTTCTTATTTTTGTTTTTTTCTTTAATTTATGCGGCTATAAAATAGCAACATAATTTCGTCCTAAACGATAATGGATTTGTAATGCAACAAGAAAACTCCATCGCATTAAGAGAGCTTCTGGACGTGATCGACATTTTGTATTACTTACTTTGAATTAATTACTTATTCCCGTAGCAGCTAAACATGATTTGAAATGTCCAGAGATTTTATCGTTTAATACTAAATAATAATATGATGAACTCTACCAGCACCTAAATAAAAAAATGAATAGTATGTAGCTCAGCTACTTAAATTACTAACTTTACTATTTAATCGACTTAAGTTAGTAATCGACTGTAAACTAGTTTTTTTTGGACTAACTATGCATAATTTCTAGGTGTATCGTGTTAGTAAGTTTATTGATAATAATTTTATACACCTCAATAAAACACTTAAAATTCTTCCGGGAATTTTGATTTGTTGTGGTAGGTGAAAGGTGAACATATCCTCAAATATACATAACGGTAGGTAAGGTTTTTTTTGTCGGACATTAATTAATTATATAATATTAAATGAATTGTTGTTTTTGTATATCCTCCGAAATTTGTGTTAATTTTGCGGTTGCCTAATGTGTAATCGTGGTAGAGTAACAACCATTAGATATTCGTTGATGTGCACAAGGGTGGGCAAGTGGCACAATTTAAAAAAGCGTGTTGTTATGTGTTTTCTCCAAAACTGCTACTGGGTACTTTCAGTAAAGCTTCTACCATTGACTGCACTGACTATTTATTTGGACTTTGACTAGACTTTTGACGTGACAATTTAGAAATACGGTGTTGAAAATTTAAACGAAAATTCTATTTCCCGCCTTTTTAACTCGACACTGGCAAATGGATAATTTTAAGCCGACGCCATATATTTAAATAATAAAAAAAAAACTCCACTCTTCCTCTCCTTGACAGTTGACAGTCGAAAATTGACCAAATTGACATTTTACAAAAAATAAACAACACGAGCGCATTGATCGGTAGCGTTTCTTTGTGATTTTCATATTTGAAAGCCGACGCCTACAGAAATGCCTAACAAAAGGAATAAACACGAAGACGATAGTGAGGAGGAGGCAGAATCCGGCAGCGAAAGAGACTCGGACGTAGATTCCGATGGAAACTTTGTCGGCGATGAGGTAATTATAACCTAAACACACATGGCGTTTTTGAGTAGCAATGAATTGTGTAGGTAATAAAAGTATTTACAGGAAATATTTACAGTTATTTCCAATATTGAATAAAATCTCTAATCAATAAATAAATCCTTGCTTGTTATTTGTTTCTTGTGACTTAATATGAAATGTTTTATCTTTATTTCTGATAGTTGTTCATATTTCACAACACAATGGTACTGTAAAATGTCAACATACTATTTGATTTCAAGCATAGACATCAGATGCTTATTGTTCTTTTTGTTTGGTTTCAAATCCCATGATATTGATATATATTTTTTCAAATTGTTGCTGTTACCTTCTTTAATCTAATTCCTTACAAATTTTATTTTTATATTAACTATTTTTATTTATAGCAAGTCCAAGCCGATTTTGAGGGACGTAATCCTGAAGAATGCGACTTCCATGGCATCAAGCAGTTGTTGCGACAGCTGTTTTTAAAATCCAATGTTGACGTGGGAGCTCTGGCTCAGATTATCATATGTACGTACTCTAAATGTGTTAATAAATACGATATAAATAAAATATGATTTCCGCAGGACTAGGCTATGTGGTGAGGATGCTGTACAGGCTGGCAAACACATGCCATTTACAAGTACCACTACAGTATTAAAAGATTGGTTACTTTGCTTGGAGAATACTGTATCAATCATACAATCAGGGATAAATAAGCCTAAGTTTGAGGCACACAAAATATTTATGCATGTTAGCATAATGTATACATTTCATTAATACTTATTTTTAATGGACGAAAAAACTGGAGGAGGTTCTCTAGTCAATGTGTATATATATATATATATATATTTAATGTATGACCACTCATAACTTTTTACAGAGTATTTTGATAATATATTTTTTGTTGTGAAGGGTCTACTCCTAAATTGGTCGCACTGTCACCAAATGGTAGACCTGGTGATGGATTCCATGAGAAATGAAGGGAACTCCTCGATATTTATATGGACACCTATAGTGACTTGAACTTTTTATAGAGAGTATATTTTATAATGTGGTGTCTATCTCTATGTTGATTATTTCAGCCCAAAACTACGTAGGTAGTGTGGTGAAGCAGTGTCTAGACGAGGTGGAGGAGGATGATGATGAGGAAGATGGCAGCGATGGAGTTTTTGGAATCACAACAGTCATTAACTTAACTAAAAGAAAAGTAAGTATCATGTTATGCAATCTGTTTAGGAGTTTAAATTGAATGTAAGCAGAAGTATTTGCTGTGGAAAATAAAAATATTTGTGAAATCATTAATTGGATATGTCAAATAATTTCCAAGGTGGTTAATTTTAAAGAAGTAGGTTTTTTTACAGAATTTTGGAATTTATGATGACGTGATACCATACCACTCTATGCTACTTTGTACTGCAGCCATATGTTGTAAATAATACAGTTATAGATAGCATACTGATTTTATTTTTGGCATTATAAAATAATAAGAGTTTTAATTTTAGGGGTGGCTCCCCATACATGGAAAGTGAGGATGAAATTTACTAATTAAATTCAATTTTAATTGGTTAAAACTTATTAATTAAATTCATACAACAAAAGACTGCGGTTATAATACACTAAAAACTAACAGACGGTAACTTGTGACAAACCGGCCCGTAGTATGACACTAGCTCCGGGCTAATTAGCCAGAGTTATGCCGTCATGCGACCTTTAGTGGGATTCGAAAAATTTCGGAACTTTGAAGACATGTAAAATCATAACTATCTAATATTTTGGAATAAACTATCTGTATACCTAGTAACATTCTTCATTAGCCCGTTTTAAAAAGCTTAATGTTTGTAATATGAATGAGCTCACTCACTTCATGTATCTTCAAAGTAAAATGTTATTTGGACAATATTTTAAATTGTTCTAGGATGAGAAATGTATTCAAGAAATTAGACAACTGCTTACCACACTGGCCAATGAAAATGCAGATGAGAAAACAAAATCACTAGTGAAAAAAATATTAGCGGAAAGTTCAAACCACGTCGGATTAGTCATTAATGAAAGGTACATATAAATATTGAATTATTTGAAGAATTAACATTTGGATGAAGATATGAATTCTTAAATGTGGTATTTGGCTTCTTCTTATTTTCTCTGTATAGTGTATTTCTGTTTTCAACATTATTTTAATAATAATAATTTACTGATTTCTAATTAACATTTTCAGAATTCTAAACATTCCAGCTGCAATTAGTGTTCCATTATTTTCATCACTACAAAATGAGTTACATAAAGCAATACAAAAGAATATGCCATACACTTTCCAATACCTTGTGTGGATATGCAAAACATACAAAATTGCAGGTAACTTTATATAGTTTACTATATTTCATATTATTTTTATAGAAATCTTTCTAATATAAGAACTTTTGAATTGTAAATTAAAATATTTATTTTCATAAATTTATATCGTGTATTCATTCATCTATTGTCTTTTATTAGAAGACGACTTAGAAGTATTATTTGCTAACCAAGAAGAGAAGCCACTGACTGAAGAGGCGTTGGCTAGTTTCGATGTAGATGTGACGGAGCAAGCAGACCTGTCGCAGTGGGACTACGACGGAGGCGCCATGACGCCGTGTAGAAAAGTAAGTTTTCCTATAGTTTATTATGAATAAGTTATAGAGATAAGTTATAGACACATAAAGTGATAGAAAACACCAGTGATTGTCGCTACTTTTTAACCGACTTCCAAAAAAAGGAGACGGTTATGCATTCGGCTGTATGTATATATGCCACAAGGCATTAAGCCCGCCTTTGTACCACATTGTGTGCATAAAGTATAATAAATAAATAAATAATATATATATATATTGAGTATGTTCAACGATAATTCCGCCCTGTGTCGACAGATTTTCAAAATTCTTTTTTTTTATGTAAAGGGTTATAATCCCCAGTTGGTTCCGTTTTCACCAAAGTGGTGACCTGATGATGGGATCCATGAGGAATCGAGGGAACTCCTCGAAATTTATATGGACATTATGGTGATTTCGACTTTCTTTTTCTGAAGTAGTCTAAGCATATGCTACCAAAAATTAAGCTTTTGTACCAAGGTATACTCTGGATTCAAAAGTACTGAACTCCTGAGTCCTAATAGATACATGTTGATTCCGGCGTTGTTTAAAGAACTGCAAAGCTGCATTAGCCATCATACCTTTTACAGTAATCATCATCATCACCACCATCACCATCATGACATAGATACTCACTACTCATAAGAATTTTGTGCACCGATATGAATGTGTTTATAATAATATAATACATAATAAATTTAACGAAAAAGAGAAATATTATTTAAACAAAAAATAAAACCCGACTTCCGAAGTAAAAATGTACAAAAAGTATGAAATAAAACTTTTTTTCTAAATAATTCCGCTTTTAAATTCGAATAAAATTTCAACTATTTCTCTACTCAATCTTCCTAATTTTGAAGTCGGTACCAGCAAATTTGAATGTGAGTTCTATAAAATATTATAGGATATTGTTTGGGCTGGTACCTACTTCAAAATTAGGGACATTGTGTAGAGAAATAGTTAAAAATTTTGCCGAATTTATATAAGCTAGTAACAGTTAAAACCAGTTAATCTTTGCAACACTAAATATTGTTAAGTCTATAGGCTTAAGACATGAAGCTATTAGCGGAAACCTATTATATTAAAATGCTATGCAACATCAATTACGGACATAGGCTTAAGACATGAAGCTATTAGCGGAAACCTATTATATTAAAATGCTATGCAACATCAATTACGGACATCTTGGGCATATTATGATCTACTGCTTAGGCAGAAAAATAATTAACATATAAAGACTCCGATCCCACAGTTTAAAACCCTACTATCCCACAGTTACTAACATAGTAAACGCTTCTTAATTTCAGGTACTCATTTTTGATGGCAAGAAGTTCGATACTTTAGTTAGATTGCTGAAAGAGGAAGTGGAAAGCATCTAATTTCAAGCTATTTTATACTGTATACGCCCATACACTTGTATATTAATATATTCGTAATTAAAATATTGTAAGCCTTTAAAGTTGTTTCTGTTTATGATAAAAACAACTAAAACTGCATTAAATAATCAACTACTTTTAGCATTTTTAGCTATTACTTATATTTTCGGATTTTACCTTCTATGTTCAGATAAAAAATTAAAAAGAATAAAAGGGTCAAATATATCAAAAAAGTGTATTTCTTACCCTAATAAGTTTCTGATTTTGCGATAAACATGTTACAAAAACTAATTATAACTCTTGTGTATAGCATACGCGTCCCGCATCATATAGTCACGGAGGGCACATAGGCCTTTCAGTATCTTTGCGTTTTGGTCCATTTTCTGGATGTCTGTCTCTGTGATTGTCTTGTCTTGCTGGAAGTAGCCAGTTATGGCTTCCTCGGTCATCCAGTGAGCTGGAAGCTTATGGAGGTTGAAGTTGGTAGGGTCTGGGTTAGCCGGCATCGGAGTAAGAGTCTTCTCCCATGGAGTTATGTATTTCTGCTCAGAGTGCAGGCCTTCTATGTACCTGTTACGAAAAATATTCATTAGAAAATTATTTTTTTGAAAAACTTATTTGATGAAAATACATTTCAATATCACAAACTTGAATAACATATTTTGTCAAAGCACACATATTATGTCGACGAATGAATATGTAACGTTTTCAAATTATTGTTTCGCTGTGTAAACAGCATATACTTTCTAAAGACAGTGATCATGTAGGATGCCTCATGCCTAAAACTTAATTATACTCTGTTCATCTTCGTTAATCTAAATATGTATATGTATTTCTTTATTAGACGGTAAATATATGACATTTAAATTGGTCGCATTATAGTGTACTATTGTGATTTGGTTATGTTTTAGATTAAATTGCTTTGAAACAGTGTATACTCTGTATACTGTATCTGAATACTGTACAATATTCATGCTATCCCACTCCATATCCTTTAAACAATTATCCAAATCACCTGATGTAGGCCTCCGAGTGCGTGAGGCGCTGCGCACGCGGCGGAGCGGGGACGAATAGCGGGTCGGGGGCGGGGCGCGCGGGCGCGAGCGCAGCGTCGCCCGGTGACGGCGAGTTGCGCACCGACCCGCCCAGCGCGGCCGCTGCTGACGCTGGTATAGAGAAGTAGATTCGATCAATATTTTGTTTATTTTATTGTAAATTGCTGGAGATGGAAATAATAACGTAGAAAAGTTAATAACCTTGTTTTTGTTAGGAATAGAAAAAGTTTTATTTCTATTTAGACTGCAGGATTATTGGAGTTATTTACGTACCTCCAGGTGATAATATGCCGGATCGGAATGCGGGTGTCAATACCTTGGTCGGTTTCTTTGAAGACGGCACGAAATTACTACAAAAAAAACATACACTTAAAATTCTTCTAGTTTGTAGGAACATCTCAATTTTCAAGTTGTTGTCTATCCGCTATTTTTATTGACATCTACGCACATATACGTACGTATACGTTAACTCGACCGTCCTCGTTTCTATTTCTATCTCTGGCACCGCGCGCTACCACCGTCCCTGTCACACGCGCGCTGGGCTACCGGCGTACCTGTGACATGCGCGCTGCGCTAGCGCCGTCCCTGTCACTCACCGCGAGCGCTCGTGTAGGGCCATCATGCGGCCGTTGCCCTTGTTGACGTGCAGGTCGCGCACGTGCCGCAGCAGGCGCGGCAGGTTGGGGAAGGGCGCCTGGCCCTTGCGCACGCGCGCGCAAGAGCGCCATAGGCAGGGGTACTCCTTGGTGTCCCCCGCCACGGTGCGGTAGTACTGCTGCACGTGTCCGGTGGACGAAGCACCTGTGGAATTAGGCGATGTTAAATAGTCAGTCACAGATTTCTATGAATCTTAGTGATGCCGCAGTGCGTGTGTCGCCAGTTTAAGTTACGCACACATCGAAGTATGCACTCCCAGAACATCGCCGCACAAGTTGCCTATGCTCATTTTGAGCATACAGTGTTCTCACTCGTGGGAGCGAGCTGGTCTCTCTATAGTCACAGAGTAGAAATTATATATACTACGTACAGAGAAATCGATCCAAATTTAAAGAAGAAGCTTTTGCGCGATTCCCCACAGTCCAGGATAATTTTCAGGCATTTCTGCCTGCAGCCAAAATTTTTGATACCCATGTCACTTTCACCTCCTCATTAGTGCTAAGCTCGAGTAGCTCCTCTTGTAATATAACATTCTCCACTTTCATCAAATGGATTTATGATCCATGGTGGTATTTCCATCGACAGAATGTCTTCAAATATGATTTTAAAATCATCATGCAGGGCAATCAAATGTTGAACGTATGTCTGAATATCTTCATCAAGGCATTCTACCTGCAATAAGTTTGAAAACTGAAAATTCCGCCGACCGCCGACCAATATTTTCCTTCATAATTTCAATAAAAGCTGAAATTACACTCTTTGTTTTTATTAAATTAAGGCTGTCTCCTTGTAATTGTAAGTTGAGGTCATTAAATTATTTGAACAAATCTGTCAAATACGCGATGTCTGCTTTAAAATTGATTAGGTTTTTTTTAAATCAGGATTTTTACTTTCCAGAAATTGTAAAACTGAGTCAAAAAGTGAATAAAATCTTGATAAACATGCACCTTTCGACAACCAGCGTACTTCGGTATGTAACAACAATCGTTGGAAGTTTTCATCATTTACATCGCATAATTGTGCAAATAAGCGCGTATTCAATGCATTGATTCTAATTTTGTTAACCGCATTCTGCAACTGCATCACAAATTGAAGCGAAAATCTATCACACATCAATTTTTCGCTACTAGATAACACTGAATTGCAGTTACCTCTGGTATAATTATTTTAAGATGGCCTATAAACCCACGATATCGCCCGACCATGGCAGGAGCTCCATCTGTTGCCACCGAAATAACGTTTGTAAATGGAATTGATTTTTCTTTAAAAAATTCACTCAGGACATTAAATATTGATTCACCTTTAGTGTCCGTCTTCAAAGTTTTCGCGAATAGTAGCTCTTCATGAATTTCTTCGCCCATAACAAATCGAACATATGCCAATAATAATGCTTCATTGCCAGGTAAAGTTGACTCGTCCAGTTGAATAGAAAAATGATTTGTTTGCAGATAATCACACAAGAAACTTTCAACATCAGAGCTCATTTCATCCATACGTCTTTGTACAGTGTTGTTACTCAAAGGAATTCTTTATGAAATTTCGGAAACAAATGAGTAACGTTTATTCTTGACATTCGTATTTATATTGGTAATGAATTAAACACGTTCATACAAGACTGCAAGTACATACGCCACAGATGTTAATTTGCACGTTTGAAGGCGGCAGCCGGCGCGGCAACAAGTCTCGACGCGTTGTACTGAATATGGAATATGCAAGTTTTTACTAGCAACAGTCGCTGAGCTTCTTAAAATATTATCTGCCTATATTATATATATTAGGTCTTAACCTATGAAATTGCCGTTTTGTATGAAAAAAATTTAACGATTTTTTTTCATGTATTTTTTATTTGTATTAATCGAAGTAATCACCCATGTAATCAATGCATGTTTGCCAACGCAGTGGCAGTTTATTGATGCCCTTCTTATAAAAATCAGCTGGACGGGGGGCAACAAATTCTTCAAAGGCATTTTGTACTGCCTCTCGGGTATTGAATTTTTCTCCCGCCAAGAAGTTATCCAAATTCTGGAAAAAGTAGTAGTCTGTAGGCGCAAGGTCTGGTGATTAGGGCGGATGACGGAGAGCTTCCAACCCCAGTTCTTGCAACTTCGAGACCGTCTGCTGTGCAGTATGAGGTTGTCGTGCAGGAGCAGCGGAGACAAGCGATTGACCAATGCTGGTTGGAGATGTGCCAGCTTCTCCATCATTGTGTTCAGTTCTTCACAGTACACATCTGCAGTAATGCTCACCCTGTTTGGTAAGAAGCTGTGATGAATCACACCGGCGCTAGACCACCAAACAGTGACCATCACTTTTCTAGGGGTAAGTTTTCGTTAAGGGCATTGTTACCTAAACACTGAACCAGGATCCAACCAACTTGCTGAGCGCTTGCGATTATCAAACAGAATCCATTTTTCATCGCAGGTAACAATGCGGTTCAAAATTCCTTCATTTGTGTGTCTGTTGAGCAGTGCAAGGCACGTCTCGACGCGTACTTCGCGCTGGCGATCATTGAGTTCGTGGGGCACCTATTTGTCAAGCTTTTTTACCTTGCCAATTTGACGCAAATGGACCAATATTGTTTTGACGCTAACGTCGAAAGCTGCAGCTAATTCAGCCGTAGAATGTGTATCATCAGCTTCCACAATAGCCTTTAATTCGTCATTCTCGACCAAAGTCTTCGGACGACCGCGAGGTTCATTTTTCAGGTCGAAATTTCCAGAAAGGAAACGAGCAAACCAATAACAGGTGGTGCGTTGGTTTGTAGTGTTAGCTCCGTAAACGTCGTTGATGTTGCGTGCCGCTTGTGCCGCGTTGCTGCCACGACGGTACTCATATTCCATAATTAGTCGAATTTTTAACGTATCCATGATGACGAAAAAGATTGAAATGCGATGAAAATGTAACACTAATCAATAAACAAATGACTACTTTTGGAAAAAGAATTCCATGTTTTTAAAATAAAATTAATTTGAAATTAGAATTCTTAGCCAAACAAAAATTATTTTGATTTGAAATGGTCAGTACCTACTGCAGAACGGCAATTTCATAGGTAAAGACCTATTATATAGGAGATAATTGTTGTTCGCGCCAAAACGCCACGCATAGTATGGTCATATAGAACATTCTGATCGGCCGGTCACGAGCAGTTTACGAAACGACCCGAGTATGGCCGAGCGCTAGAAGACGTTGGGAGAGTGACGTATGGACTTGCAATTGGAATCCCTTCCGTGCCGGATTTCAGCTCCATCCCGAATTCTTAGTGAACGCGAACGCGTGTGAGCATATTTATTTGTGCTCGTTAATATAATACCAAATTCGCCGGTGAACCGCGATAAATCTATCGATAATCCGATCAACAGCTGTGTAGTGAGAAGAAACCTCCGCCCAGATCCAGAACCACCAGCTCAGCAAAAAGGTCAGTCCCAGTTGTCTCCAGCCCTCACGTTAACCTATGTACCTACCTACTTCCCTCAGCTCAAAGTCGCATGTGTAAGTCCTAGCTTACACAATTGTCTTATTGAGAAGGTTTAATTTAAGTATCATATTGTTTGTGTTATTATATTACCGAATGATGGACGGTGTGGCTCAATAAGTTATAAATGAAATTGAAAAAGGAAAGTGGCATAGGGCCGGATAGCTCAACTGGTAGAGCACTCGGCGCGATACCGACATGGTCTGGGTTCGACTCCCAGTTCGGAACTACCAATTTTTTTCTCAATTTATTTATAAATTGTCTTATTGAGAAGGTTTAATTGAGGTATCACATTATTTAAAATAACAAGCCAACATTTTAGTTCTTCACTATCGAAACCAAATTTAATTAAAAAAAAAAAAAAACAAATTTAAAAACAAAATATTTAAAATTTTGACGACCTCTTCAACGGCCCACAATACAATCGTGGACACACCGTATTCTTGTAGTAGTGCAATAAAATTGAAAGCAAACTATGTAGCTGTTTATCTGTTTCTTTAATCTGTGTATAGTGCTCTGTGGCGGGTGATAATTTAATAGTCCTACGTTTTTAGATTGGCAATTAACAATAGAACTCACTGTTCCCGCCGTCACCGATGCAATGCTCCATGCAGTCGCTCACGTCCTCGAACTGGTAGTCGCAGTTCTCCCACGAGCACTCGAACGTATTCTCCATCGCCGTCTGGGACGTCAATGTTATGTTATGTAGCTTACTTGTAAATTATTAATTTGATTAAATGGCAAAATTATTTCTTATCAACATGAAATAAATATACACAATCTGTTTACCGCAGTATAAAGCGTGGCCGAGCTTAGCGCTAGGGTACATCTACAGAGAAGGCGTTGCCAGTGCCCAAGCGTCGCGGCACAACTATAACTCGTTAGTCGTTCAATGCAGTGACGTGACACTACATACTTCTGCTATTTGAGGTTTCGTTAGCGGCCGTGTGTATGACGCGTGTGTGCGTGCGGCGATTCGAGCGGTCTAGTATGAAGATGGTCTACTTTAATTAGTTATAATGTGTGTGTACTGTATCTTATGTCACACCGTAGTAAGTTTAGTATTGTCAGTACCATGGATCAATTAGCAATAATTCCTCCATGTTCAGTACACAATTAACAAGAACCGCGCGTGAGCCCCAACACCTCTATAGCATAGCAAAAATTATGTGGGAAAGTTAATAAATTTTAACTAATTTCCATGCAGTTTAATGGATTGGCATTGCCAATTGTTCAGACCCTTTGAATTTAATCTTTTTGTAAACAATAACACAATGACACACTTTAATGATACCAATGAGTTAAATGTCACTTTAACTGCGCAATTTAAATTAATAAAATGACGTCGATTTTCATCTTTTTTTTACGTTTAAATTATTTTGATTTGACGTGTCAAAAGCAGATCGTAAACGGATTGGCCGGGTTGTTATCTAAAGTGCGGTCGCGGAGCTCGTTAAATTTCGCACATTGACTCATCGCTACTTGTCTCTTACGCTCGGGCACAAATACCTAATATTGCACAACCACAACCTAATATTGCTATAGCATTTATACATGTACCCGATAGAAGCACGATTATATAGGAACGCGATAGGAGCGCGATAGTAATATATTCGTACACGAGTGAAAGAGACAATTAGCGATAAGTCAATGTACGAAATTCTAAGTGCTCCGCGACCGCACTTTAGTTAGTTATCAAGCGGGCCAATCAGTTCACGATCTGCCTAACCAGTTAACGATCTGCCTCGCCAATTCAATATCTACCTAGCCAGTTCATGATTTATGTGGTCTAAACTCACGTGCTGGGTGAGCTCCCTCATCTCCTCGGCGAGGCGCGCGGCGGTCTCCTCGTTGCAGCGTGCGGCGCGCTCCTCCCAGCTCTGTTTGGTGGCGGCGGGCAGGGAGCGCCACTCGTTGCCCACGATGCGCGATATTTCACCTATGTAACACTAACGTTGATAACAGATTGACCACAAATATAAAAACCTCGCCATATTGCGAAAAATCCACGAAACTGATTTGAAAACCTCGCCATATTGCGAAAAATCCACGAAACTGATTTGAAATGCCATTTCGAGATAAAGTGCCAATTTCACCAAGGCCTGTTAAAGTTAACCGTTGATTAATAGTAATGTTATCTGTCTTGTTCTTCGTATTGATGAAAGAGAAGGCATGATATTTAGAGAAACGACTAACTAGTGGTAGTCGTTCAATCTGGTCCTGTACTAAGTATCCAAAGAACTTGTATCACAGGTCCCAGACAACGGAAATATATTTAATACGTTCGAATGTCCGGTCGCACCGCGCTGCACAGCGCATGCGCAGTGCATGACTGGTGTCATATGAAACGTGTATCTTTTTGTGTAGTAAATAAAGTTCAATTTTGAACAGATATCTTAATAATGCGGTGGAGCGTATCGCCGCGGCGTGAACTGACCCTAAACAGTAAATGATGTGCCCGAAGTTTCCTTAATTACTTTTGCGAAATGTTAAAGAATATTTTGCACTATATATATGCACGATATCTCACCGAAGGTAGACTCGGGATTGTTCGCCACGATCGCTTTTCGTATCTCGCTGGAGTACAGTATGTAGCCGGTGACGATCTTTTGTTTCGACTCCTTCTTCTTCTTGGCCGCGGGGGTCGACACTCGGTCTTGGCTCGTGGAAGCGGTCATGGATGGGTTATATGGGTTACTGTTGCCGCCTGTGGGGAAAATTACACTGTATATTAACTATTGTAAACAAAGCATATTCGAAGGGTTCGCAAAACTTTGAATAAAATAGAAAAACAGTTTTGTTAGTTAGATTTTAACTTGTATTAGTAAACTGTCTTTACTTAAAAATTGCACGGATGTTTACGCCCCGCCCCATGTGTCTGACGTTAAGTTATAATCCTATCAAGTGAATTTACTTAATAGTTTCGAATGGCACGTACGTATCTTTCGAGTTAATTGAATTTAGGACGTTTTTTTTGAGCTATGTAATTTGACAAGTATTCTTTTCTCTTTTTCTTAGAGGTTTCATATTTATTTATGTTTTACATGTCGTCATACTATACCTATAGACAGCGGCGTAGCGGGCGACGCCAGCGAGGAATCGTCGAGAGAGTTCTCCAGTATCATCTCGACGTCCTGGCTGCCGATGGTGGTGTTGATGAGGTTCGTGAACTGAGGCTTGCTGTCCTGTAAATTAAAGTGTGATGAAGTGAAAGAAATGATATAATGTTCTTCTTAAAATATCCATAAAATATATATTTACTATTATAAGGGCCTGTTGCATCCAACACTTATTAGAAGACTAGCTTTTGTCCGCGGGTATTTTTCGGGTATATAAAAAGTAGCCTATGTGTTAATCCAGAGCATAAGCTTCTACCACACCAAATTTCATCAAAACCAGTGTCGCAGTTTTTGCGTAAAAGAGTAACAAACATC
The DNA here is from genome assembly GCA_037179445.1 of Phengaris alcon alcon. Taxonomy (NCBI): domain Eukaryota; kingdom Metazoa; phylum Arthropoda; class Insecta; order Lepidoptera; family Lycaenidae; genus Phengaris; species Phengaris alcon. The sequence goes on from JAYRCH010000097.1 coordinate 3,583,821, forward strand.
CATACACCCCCGCACAAACTTTCACATTTTTTAATACATCAGTAGGATTGTGAAACAGGCCCTAAGACATGTAACACGCTTAGCAAACTCCTTTAGTTTCAAAATTTACTGTTACAAAAGTAAGCTGATGAAAGAAAATATTAAGAATGTAATAACTTAGCATACTTCCTTAAATGTTTTAATATAAACAGGCGCCTGTACAAGACACTTAGGTATACTAGGGCACTTGGTTGCTAATAAAGTTTGGAAAATTTGAGGTAACGCACCATAGAGTCAGCGTTGACCGTGGGGTTAAACGCGGGCTTTTGGTTGAAGGCCGCGGCCGTCTGCACGTCCGACGCCGACGCCAGCGCGGGCGGGCCCAGCGGCTTCGGGAAGTAGTAGATCTGTGGACAGGTTGCAAAATGAGCTAAATATAACTTAAAAATAAAAAATAAAAAAACGCAATATTAGTAATTTGGGTATTGACAAATCCACTCTCTAATTTTCCTTACTACTGCGGCTGACGCCAAAATGGCTTCCACAGTATACGGATACACGCCATTCTTTTGTCACATTTGAGATGAAAATGTCGTATTATTGTTATAAATAAATATAAAAATGTCTACAGGATTTAACAAAAGTGAGTGATAAAAATTTATTGGCATATTTCTTGGTTTAACAATTACGGAGAAAGCCCAATTGGAAATATCGCAAATATTTGAGCCACAGCCCACAGAGGTAATTGCATCAAGTTTATAATCAGGTGATTCTACACGTAGACTTTCATTCAATTAGCCTAAAACCTTTATGGATTAGCGCTCCAATCAGAAAAAAAAGAGATAATAGACCGATTGGTCAGCGGCATGTCAATGACTTAAGACTCATACGCATTGGTCTGGCCGATCGATGCTTCACGGAAGCGTGAAAAGTGTAAACATACACATTACATATTTGCGTGCACTTTTCACATTTGCGTACACATTTACGTACAAACTACACATTTGCATACACACACCTCGTCCACGGTGACGTCTTTAGTGTGCTCGAACTTGCGCAGACCGGCCTTCAGTTTGCGCGCCACGCGATTAGACTCGTCGTACACAGCCTCGCACACGAACACGTCGCCCTCAGCTATCTCCGTGGGACGGCCTGAAAAATACACATACTTTTGTTATGTTATTTAAAAAATACGCAAACTTTCTACTAAGTTTTCTTCCTATTCTTTTCTTCGTTTGAAAACCATCAGTGCCAATTACAACAGCCATAAAAAGTAAAAACGTCAAAATCGACTTCGTTCTTATAACCTTGTATGTCGCTTGCACAATGAAACGTCAAAGAAATTTACAAAATCTTATTGGTTGCCCTTAAAGGGACAAAATTGGTCAGTCAAGTTAAGAGTTTAAACTAATCTTATCGGTCATTCTTTGTTCAGAGACGCATTTCACAAGTTATCGAACCAATAAGCGCTATTGGATAGATAAACTTATGTCAAAGTCACCTCAGAAACCGGGCATTAGTAGTATTTATCTACGCAAATATGTGCGACGTTGGTATACAGCTATCCTTGAATGCCTCCTTCAGCCTCCGTGGTCTAGTGGTTAAGAGCTTGGCTCTCGACTCGGAGGTCGTGGGTTCGATTCCCGCATTGGAACAACAAAAAATCTTGTTTCCAAGTTTGGTTAGGACAATGCAGGCTGATCACCTGATTGTCTGACAAGAAAGATGATCCATGCGTCGGATGGGCATGTAAAAAAGTCGGACCTGCGCCTGATATCTCACCAGTCGTGTCGGTTATTCGTCCCACTGGGTTACGAGAGTAAAGGAAGAGAGAGTGCTCTTGTGTACTGCGCAGACACTTGGGCACTAGTAAAATAACTCCTGCGTAGCTGGCCTGGTTTCAATTAAACCGGCCACCGTCACTAAAATCAGTGTGGGGAGCTATTATTATCCTTGCATGATTTGTGGCTGGAAAAAACGAACGAAATAGATACTCCTAACATTTTTAAATGAATTCATTTCACTTTTGATTATGTGAATCATAACAATTAATATTAACGAAGATATTAACACTACGTACATTTCAAATAGTCATCGTAGTCAAGGACGGCGCATTTGCCCACTATACCCACAAGTGGGCTCGTGTCGTGCATTGTCGTCAGCAACACCTCTTGTTTGTAGAATGGCTATAACAAACATAATACAAAATATGTTTTTATCGCAGCTTTTAATTAAAGTTTAACCTCCTTACCAATAAAAATATTTACACAATGGTATAGCTTATACAATGTTTTGTCCTTGTCTGACGTTGGAAAAGTCGCTTGACAGACAAGGACAAAACATTGTTTAGCTTAAAAAAATTATATTTATTAGTAAGGGGCTAAATATTTAACAATGAATAATAAGTCAATTTTCATTTAATGTTTTTTAATGTTTGTAAATAGAGAAGTAATCGAATGATATTGAAATAAATCTTACCTTACTAATAATGTTCGACACCTCGGACGGGAAGATTAAGAACGGTCCTTTGAAGTAGCACTTGTTGCTGTAATAAAAGAATAATAGCGTTTTATGTATCATTGAGTTTATTAAACCTAAATAGCCTAGCAGGTTAGTTAGCAAGCAAATAAGAGCAAGTTAGGATATGTGTAAGGGCTAGCCGTAACCATCAAAGCGTAATAGTTTTTTTTTTTAATTACTTCAAAAGTTACTGTCCGATTTCGTTTAAAATATTTTTCTTTTTATTTAGCATGATCTATCAGCATGGAAAGTTTCTATGTCTCATAGATTAGAAATGCCAGTATAGAAACCTCTTCGCGGGTCTATTACTCGAAAATGGTTTACACTAAAAAAAAAACTACGAAACCACTGGACCGATTTTGATGAAAATTGACAGATATTGAATAGAGATATAAAGGAAGAATAAGCTACTTTTCATCGCCGTAAAATGTACGGTTCCTGCGAGATTTTCTTTTGCGCGTCCGTAGTATTTCCTAGATGGAAGTCTTTTGTGACGGTATGGTATAACGTGATGTTTGCCGCCAAGCGACGTGACATCGTGACGCGTGCGACACAGGACACTCACTCGCCCGTCTCCCAGATGGTGTCGACCTGCGCGATGACCTGGTTGCCGCCGCGCGTCACCACGTACACGTAGTCCCCGGTCTTGATAACGCCGGAGCAGACGGTGTTGTACTGCTCGTAGTAGGTGTTCTCGTCGTCCGTGCCCAGCGGGTTGTACATTACCACGTCCTGTGCGGAAACATGATAAAACATATTATTTTATTCGGAAAACATACAGCTAATACTAATAAAAACAATAACTTAAGTTACTAGAGAACAAAAAGCTAATAACAAGATTTCACTAATAGAAAACGAATTAAATAAGCAAAGTGAAAATTGACTTTTCACTTTGCTTGTGTATATGTAACTAGGTACAGCCAGAACTTAAAATAATAACTAAAATTTTTATTAAAAAAGAATAACTATAACCCGACTACGTAAATTATATAACCTATGTTACCCGGGTTGTTATTACGAATCTATTGATACGGCATTTATTAAAATCGGTTCAGTAGTTTAGTCGCTACGGTGGAACAAACAAACATAAATAGACTGCCAAAATCATTTCCCATCCTTATGGCTTCGCCGCAGTCGGGTAAAAAGAATTCAAATGTCTTTTTTCCAGAAGCCCAATAACATATAAAAGTTTGATTCCAAGATGAGCGTATGCTCTTGCAGTAGCACACGTGTCCAATCGTGCGTGTGCGAGTGGGACGGCATACCCCTGATACCCACCGGGCGCTCCTTCTCCTGCACGTTTTCCAGAACTTCAAGCTCCGCCAACTCGTCCTTGTGCTTCTCGACTCGCTCGCGGAACACCGACACCGTCCGGTTAGGCTCCAGAGGCACCTGACAAAAATACATTAAAATATAAGAATAAAAAACGTAAATTACGTACGACTACGTAAATTATATAGCCCATGTTACCCGGGCTATTATTATGAACCATTGACACCTCATTTATTAAAATCGGACGTGTAATTGAGGCGCTACGGCGGAACATACATATATACATACATACATAGACTGCAAAAATCATTAGCCTTGAGCATTTCTTTTGGCTTCGCCGTAGTCGGGTGATAAGAAACCAAATATGTACACGGTAGAAATACTTTTCCAAAAGGTTACAGAATGTATGTCTCGCGGACAACAGCTATTTGCAACAATAACAAAATATGATTTTTATTTCCCTGGTAAAAAAAAAAAAACATTTCAATTACGGCCCAATCTGCCTCCGAATAGGAGCGCGTGGTATGCTCGGTCAGGCCGAAGCCAGTGCAGTAATTTCAGTAGTTGTATATTATTTGGCGCCAAACTGTGAATACTTCGATAGATTCAGGATTGTGGCGCAAATTGGTCCGCCACAGGAGGTTAAAAACCATTCTAGCTATTTCCTGCAATGGTCAAAATTATGATGTAGTCTTAAGTAATAGATTCGTACACCAATGTCGGTAACGCTAGCCGGTTTCATTGAAACCAGGCCAGCTACGCAGGAGTAATTTTATAGTGTCCAAGTGTGTACGCAGTACACAAGAGCACTCTCTCTTCCTCTACTCTCGAAACCCAGTGGGACCGATGACTGCCACGACTGGCGAGAGATCAGGCGTAGGTCCGACTTTTTACATGCCCATCCGACGCATGGATCATCTTACTTGTCAAACAGTCAGGTGATCAGCCTGCATTGTTCTAACCAAAGTTGGAAACAACATTTTTTGTGGTTCCAACGCGGGACTCGACCCCACGACCTCCGAGTCGAGAGCCAAGCTCCAAACCGCTGGACCATTAAGGCTGTTAAGCTCTAAGCCACTGGACCACGGAGGATGTTAGTTTTCTCAGTCTTAAGAATCGGGATATAGTTTACCTCTCTCGGCACCAGCGTGGCCTCCTTCTCGGCGCCCTCCCACACCTTGATCTTCTTGAACCAGCGGTGCTTGGTGTTGTAGCGGCTCTCGCACACGTACACGTCCTTGTCCGCGTAACCTACATATCAATTATTATAGTTTATTAAAAAACTAAAGCTAGTTTGGACAGGTTGAAATTTTTCGTTTCACGCAACATATTTACCGCGGATAAAAAAAACGTAACCACAAAAAGTAGTAATTGATATTAAAATTATACACAATAATTAACCTAATTATAAAAATAAATAAGAATATAAGTCCAGTTATTTTTCCAGTTCCATTAAAATTAGGAAAAATAAATTTTCATTAATGTTTTTCACGGCGAAACGGAACGTTAAAAGTCATAGGATTTGACACTAATAAATCGACCATAAATCGATAACGTTTTGATAATTCTGAATTCGCTTCTGTTTGACGTCGATAAGATAATCGATTTAGTTGCAACTAATAACTTTTTCGATGCGACGTTAATATCGATTAACCTTCTTAAAAATTAATTTAGATCAAGATAATGATGTAGATTATAATTTAAATTTATTTAAATGGAATTTTTTTGTCATAGAAAAATGAATGGCTACAATAATACAAACTTCAAATGTGATGTGTCTAAAGTAGTTTAGCTTTGTACATTTTACAAATGTATGTACATTTTATTATCCAACTAATATTATAAATGTTAAAGTTTGTGAGGATGAATAGATGGATGTTTGTTACTCTTTCAGGCAAAAACTACTGAATGGATTTCGATGAAACTTTGTATGGTAGTAGTTTAGGCTCTGGATTAAAACATGGGTTACTTTTTATCCCTAAAAAGTACAGTGTTCCTTTGGGATACTGTATTTAAGCGGGCGGAGCCGCGGGCAACATATAGTTAGTTATAAATTAATTATTATTGTTCCATCTAGGTTATTTGTGTTAAGAATTTCGAAATAAGAACTGCGACTATCGGCATGTCAATTGTAAGGTTTACCGGCTATTTTTAACTAGCTTTTGCCCGCGGCTCCGTCCGCCTAAATATCGTATCCATCGGGATCTCTACTTTTTCGGGATAAAAAGTAGCATATGAGTTAATCCAGCGCTTAAACTACTGCCATACCAAATTTCATAATCAGTACAGTAGTTTTAGCGTGAAAGAGTAACAAACATCCATCCATCTTCACAAACTTTCACTTCAAATAATAATAGGATGTTTTTTTTAAATAATTAAATCATTTAACACGAAATAGGACTGAGATATTGTATATTTAATAATGATCCACTGTAGTACTCTGATCTATAATCTCGGTAAACTACAAAATTATTTGTTAATATCTCTACCAAATGACAAATAAGACTTCTCTTTCTAATTTGTCATTTGGTAGAGATACAGTTAACTGAGTGACATTGAAAATAAAAAAAGTGATTAAAATATTTAATATTCAATCTGGTCCCTTGGTAAGTTTTCGAAGAACTCGTGTTACGGGTACCGGACAACGGAACTATATTTAATACTTTTTATACTATACACATATTTAATACACATTCATGACCCAGGAACATATAAAACCTTTTTGTTCCTTCGGTGGGGTTCGAACCTGTCTCCGGCTGCGAAGCTCCGGCTTGAGCACTGAGCCACAGAGGTCGTCGTTTAAAATCCTAGTACTATTATAAATGTGAAAGTTTGTGAGGAAGTATAAATGAATGGATGGACGGATAGATGTTTGTTACTCTTTCTTTCTTTATGTTTGTAGTAGTTTAGGTTCTAGATTAAAACATAGTCTACTTTTTATCCAGAAAAAGTACAGTTATATTCCTGTGGGATACTATATTTACGCGGGCGGAGCCACGGGAAAAAGATGGTATTTAATAAATGTTACCTTCAGGTCTAAACTTGAAGTACTCCTTGACGTTCATAACGTAACACCGGCCGATGGCGCTCTCTACGGGCACGTTGCGGTGCGTCTCTGTCTTGAAGATCTCCTGCTGCAGGAACTTGCGCGTGCGCACGTGAAACGTCTCGTGCGGTCTGAGAGAGATAGATGGATGGTAATCGTTTGTAGAGTAACAAAGACAACTAATTATATTTCGTCTACAAACGAGACGAAATATAATTAAAACCGAGAAAATATAAATGAAATAATCGAGAATTACGTGTTAAGACTTGATTGCTTCTTTATATATACAAACTTCACCTTTAAATATACATAATTACTATGTATATTTAAATTTGGTTGTATATTTTAATGTTCTATTCCGTTATTAATATTTTATTTTATTTTCTATTATATTCTTATATCTTAACTATTAGTATGTTGATCCCACATACAAACTGTGAAAGCAGTTTTGTAGGACATCAGTTACTTTAGTGATAAGTTTATTATGTTTAATAAATAAATAAATAAATATTGGCACTAACTTTATTAACGCCTATTTATGACCGCGAGCTATATCTACGTTCGTATGTTTGTAAAATGCGTATACATTCATACGTGCGTGTGCGTGCGTGCGCGTGTGCATCTGCGTGTGTGTGTGTGCGTCACCTGTAATAGACGCTGACGTAGATCATGTGCGCGCCGTCCGCGTTCGTCCACACCCGCTCCACTTGCACCACCTGTGAAGTAGTACATGGCTATAAAACTACCCATTAGTTTAAAACGTATTAAGACGGGTATCCAAACTTGGATCTAGATAGACAAAACCTTTATTTATCTTGTACAACTTGGATAGATAAATATTACCACATTAACATATAAACATATACAAAATATTACAAACTGGATGTAGAACGTGAAAAATGAAATCCAGCGGGAACCATTCATTTTGCCGCGATAAAAAGTAGCCGATGACCTTCTCGTTAGCCAAATATAATCAAAATCGGTCCAGTAGTTTCGGAGCCTATACAATGCAAAAAAGCTTTCCTCTTTATTATACTATATTACATATTACAAAAAAAGGAAAGGATTTAAACGGTAATTTCTGTTTTTCAATAACAGCAAAAAATGAATAGTTTTCCTGCAATTTTATAATTTACCAACCGATTTCCTAATTTTGTATTTTTCAATTGATATTTTAGTTGCCTCTGGGATTATATACAAATTATGCTGATTTTATATATACAATATCTTTATAATTTAACTAATTTACCAACCGATTTCTTAATTTTGTATTTTTCAATTGATATTTTAGTTGCCTCTGGGATTATATACAAATTATGCTGATTTTATATATATATATATATATATATATATATTATACAAATCCATGCTTTCTGTTGTATCAAAATATCCCCCCCACTCTTGTTTATACCTGCGGCTCCTTGTGCCCGCGCTCCGGCGTGACGTACACAAAATCCCCCTTGCCGTACTGCGACTGTGGCGGCGCTCCGCCCCCCTGCATCGACTCCTCTGTGCTAGACCTGTTAATAATTACAGTTTAGGGTTTCGCTGGCTTTATTTGCCTTTAGGAATCTAATTCTTAAGCAGGTTCACCGTTGTAATTATTTTTTCGTATTATAATTTAATGATATGAAACTAAATTATTGACATTAATTATATTGTGACTGCATGTCGTCATTATAATACAAACAAATTAAGAGAACACTCTACCTGTTTATGAATTGAATTCCCTAGTGTAATACTAACACTTTCCGAATATGCCATTTTCATTTATTTTATTTTATTATAGTACTATGTATGTGCCCCTTTTCTGTCACTCGTTTTTCAATCAGCGCGCGGATCCGGTCGGGATGCGGGTGATAGCACGCTCCAGGCGATACAGTCTGCTATAATATCATCATGCAAGTATCAGACTGAAATGTCTTTCGACGACAAATAAATTATGAGAACACTCCAGCTTTTGAATTAGATTCCCCGATAGTACTAAGCTGTTACGATAACCGATAACGAATCATACCTAGTCTCCTCTTCATCGTCGTTCTCCTGCAGCAGTTTGCACTGTTTCACCAGCTCGACACTGGTCGTGATATGTTCTGTGGTGAACGACAGCGCCGGCGAAGACAGGGTGTTGCGGCAGAGCAAGTCGCGCTGCTGTGTGTAGTACGTCTGCAGCTCGACAGAGTCTTCGAAAATCTGACTGTCCGTGCGGGAGAGGCGACGCGCCCTGAAAGAATATTTGTCTTTATTTAAATTATAAAGGCGAAAGATTCGTCGATTCGACGAAAGAGCGTCCATAGATATTATTATTCGTTTATTTGTTTGCATCGAACAGGCTCCGAAATTACTGGACCGATTTTGATGAAACTTGGCACAGAATTTCCTTTTGAGCGTACGAAGTTGCGAGCAACATCTAGTGCTCAATATTAATCAAATATTATGGTGGTTTTTTATAGAGTATCAGCAGATAAATTTAGATAACTGTGTATGGAATATACAGGGTTCAATGTGATCTAAATGTAAACAAAGTTCAATATGGGCGGCTATAATGCTGCCAATTTAAATGTCACTTATTCACCGGGATAAATATAATATCAATAAAGAAATACAATAACATATTACCTAATTTGGTCGAATTTCATTTTTTTTTTGTTTACATTGAGATCACATTGAATCCGAACGGAGAATAGTAAAAATCTGTTTAATGCAGAGGCTATAAATAAACCTCAGACAGGTCAAACAAGACAGGTACAAAATTCAAAATCGTGAATATCTCAGTAACGTATCAGCCATGCATAAAGGGGGGTTTCTAATGATTTCTATTCACCCCCCGAATCTCTATTTCACGGATTGGCTACGTTCTACCAAACACTTCATATATGTATCTGTCTCTGTCGCACTCACCGCTCGAACACGGCGAACATGTCCTGCTGGAAGTGGTCGAGGCGGCGATACAGGCCACGGTCGAGCCGCCGCTTGATCAGATCCAGCGAGATGGCCCGCACGCGCGCGCCGCCCGCCCCCTCGTCATGTTCCGCTAGCTCCGCCATACTGTCGCTGTAGCATCTGGGGAAATAAATAATTATATAAATACGAGGGCTGATTGATAAGTTTCCGAAACGACAAAGAAAAACTTCAAAAATCTATTTAAAATAAATTTATTTCTCAACGTAGTTTCCTTCTACCTCGATGCATTTAGTCCAGCGCTTCTCCAATGCCGTTACACCAGTTTGATAAAATGTTTTTTCCAACCCCTCAAAATACTCGTCCACGGCAACAATGACTTCTTTATTTGATGAAAATCTCTGGCCACCTAACCATTACTTCAGGTTTGGGAATAAGTGGAAGTCGCACGGGGCCAGATCCGGGGAATAGGGTGGATGCGGTAGCAATTCGAGCCGCAATTCATGGAGTTTGGCGACTGCAACCATTGACGTGTGTGCAGGTGCGTTGTCATGGTGGAACAAAATTTTTTCTTGGCCAAATGTCGTCGTTTCTTCTGGATTTCTTCACTTAATTTTTGCAGCAAGCTTGCGTAGTACTCTCCATTTATTGTTTTTCCTTTTTGCAGATAATCCACTAAAATAATCCCTCGAGCATCCCAAAAAACAGTCGCCATCACTTTGCCGGCCGACAAAACAATTTTTACTTTCTTCGGCGCAGGTTTTCCGCTCTCAGTCCACTGCTTAGATTGTTCTTTTGTCTCGGGAGTATAATGATGTATCCAGGTTTCATCGACTGTTACATAACGCCGCAAAAACTCATTAGGATCTCGGTTAAACAGCGCCAAACACTCCGATGAATCGTCCACTCGACGTTGCTTTTGGTATACAGTGAGCAAACGCGGCACCCATCGCGCGCAAAGCTTTTTCATTCCCAAATGTTGGTGCAAAATATTAAAAACGCGTTCAGATGAAATGCTCACCATCTCTGCTATCTCTCGCAACTTTAAGCGCCGATCATTCAATACAATTTTGTGAATTTTTTTGATCATGTCCGGATTCATGACTTCATTTGGACGGCCAGACCTGTGGGCGTCTTCGCAGCTCTGTCTTCCACGTTTAAAATCAGTTACCCAGGTGTGAATTGTACTCAATGCGCGAGCAAAATTACCTAAAATACTGTCTAGCTTGGTTTTAATCTGGGTTGCTGTTTTCTCTTTTAAAACGTAAAACTTTATCACCGCACGAATTTCGTTTCTTTCCATTGTTAAGAAAATTTACGACAGAGAAAGTTCTACGTCCTCTCAAACAAATTCCATCAGTTCGATTAAATTCAAATTAGGCGTTCTATTTTCAAAAAGATGCCAGAATATAATGTAATATTCCTTTTTTGCGTATCATTTTTTTAAGTTCGTCGTTTCGGCCAGTTATCAATCAGCCCAGGTACTAGCTTCTGCCCGCGGATCCGCCCGCCTAAATACAGTATCCCACGTTAACATTGTAATTTTTAGGGATATAAAGTAGCCTATGTTTTAATCCGGAGATTAAACTACTACCATACCTAATTTCATGAAAATCCGTTCACTAGTTTTTGCTTGAAAGAGTAACAAACATCCATCTATTCCTTCACACAAACTTTCACATTTATAATAGTAGTAGGATATGAAAAAACATCCCTTAAAAAAAACTAAATATCTAAAATTGACTGCCTAGACCTCAATTACACTAATTGAAAATAGTGACGCATCGCGTGTGGTTAAAAGGGACGCACTACGCTGTAGTAACTACACGGCAGCGGATCGCGACGCGACATGGCCAAATATTCTTTGTGTGGAATTGTATGCGATATAACGCACTACGCGGCATTGAACCTACACGACGCGGCACTCTATTGCGATATTACTAGTAGGGATGTGTCGCATCGCTCCGCTGCCGCCTATAAGTGTGCTCTTACCTTTAGACGAATGTGCCGTCATTAGGTCCTTTCGCTGCGTAATCAAGTACAACACAGCCGTGTCCATGTCATAGCTACACACATTTTTACGCTTCCTAGCGGGCACGGTAGGTATACGTTGCACCTTTATCTTCCCTTAGCTACGCCTCTTGACTCACCTGCCCTCCTCGTCCTGATGATTGTAGACGGTAGTGAATAAATTCAGGAGAAGATCTTGTACCGCGGCCGGCACGTCAGGTACTTCGTCGTCGTTCTCCCTACGAACAGAATGAACACTTTATATAAGTCTTTCCCAAAGTGGGCGATAACGCACCCTTGTGGGCGCTGGAGGCCTAGAGAGGGGCGGTAAAGGGCTCAGAAAAAATTGGGGGCGCTGATGTGATTTGTAAGTTTACTTCTTTTTAATTTAAATTTCTCCTTATACATAACTGACAACATCCAGTTATTAGTTTATATTTATATCCAATTTCATAGTATAAACTAAAAATATATTAAAAATTTATTATTTTTAATGCGTTTACAACGCTATTTATATCTTAAGATATTTAGTAATGGGTGTCATGATAGTAATAGGTTCAACACTGAAAAATATTCGTGTTTTCAAGTGTCGCAGGTGAGGACCCCAACCTCGGAAGACTCGCATTAAAAATAAAAATAGGTAGGTATATCTATTGTTGCGGACAGGCTGAGCACTTGCCGAACGCGGGATTAATATTAAATTATTTAATATTAATTTAAAAAATTTATATCTAATTTCAATTAAATTAATAATTAAATTGAAATTAGAAGATTCAATTATAATTCACGTTTGGCGCGAACAAATATTGTACCATTTATTTGTGCAATCCTAAAAAAATGGGGGCCGCTACAAAATAACTGATTTTCAAAGTGGGCGTTAGACGGAATAAGTTTGGGAACCTTATATAGTTTACATGTATCTTTATATACCTGTACAGTGTACATATTATTATGATCTATATCTCTTTCTAACAGAAGAGATTGGGGTATTAGTCATTCAGGTGGTTATTATAACTTAGGTATCCAATATGGAAGATTTTTTAGCTATTTTCATACAAACTTCGTAAAATAACTAACCTAACCGAACTTGGATTCGAAGTTACCTAACCTAACCTGGGTTCAAAGTTAGAATATTTAATTTCTTTACTTTAATAGACGAATACTGAAACGCTTATCAAAATTAAGAGCCCTCTTATTCACAGGCTGTCTCTGTCTCTGCTAGCCGAAATGACAAGGACAGCGTGTGACTTGAGCGCCACTTAATTTAACTATAGTTTCAGTATTCGGCCGTATTTTAGTTTTTCGGAAAATTATCTCAAATAATGTCACATATTGCAAATGGTAGTTTTTTTTTACGTTTTTACAGATCATGGCCAAAAAATAAAACGATAGAAATCAAGCGTTTAAAAAAATGCTATTTTTATAAATTATGTTAAAATCTTACCTCAACATTTGTTTAGTCTGTAAACACACTCTCTGCAAGATCAGTGCATCTTTGTATATCTGTGAGTCCGGTTCGTTGTATTTGCAAGCGTTGTCGAACATCAGTATGAAGTCTGAGGCCAACTCGTTCACACTAGAGTAGGTACCACTCTTCAACTTGTGAGCAATTTTCTCCATGTCTATCGGGTTTTTGATTAGCTCGTAGTAATCTGGGTATTCGGTCTTACTTGGTAGCTTCATGAAGATTAGCGCTAGCTGACGATTTGCTGCATTAAAATGAAATAAAAATCTGTATTGAGAATTGAAATAAAAAGCTATAATATATATCTTGTGTACAGTTAGTTAACACAATATGATAGAAGTTAAAAAAAAATACATTTTTTTAGTTTTCGAGAGTAAAGGAAGAGAGAGTGCTCCTGTGTACTGCGCAAACACTTGGGCACCATAAAATAACTAATGCGTAGCTGACCTGGTTTCAACGAAACCGGCCACTGTCACCGAAATCTCTGTGGGGAGCTACTATTATTATAGTATGTGATTGTCACCTTTTGTTGTCGCTTACTTTTGTTTCTTCGAGTTTCAAATGAAAACAACATACGCTAAAGAAGTTAGATTATATATTATATATATACTCATAGATACAGAAAAACAAACAAATAAGCATACCTTTAGGATCTCTATAATCTCTGATAGCATCATATAGAGTCCGTAACTTCTGTTCAAATGGAGACATCTGTCTACTCTTAGCTGCTTTGAACGTCTTCAACGGAGTTTTCTTTTCAGCATTAAACCCATGTAGCTCTTTGAGTTTCTCATTCAAAACTCTCTCGAGGAGATTGGCGTCGTCATATATCATGGAGCCTTCCTCGTTGAACTGACGACAGTTTGAGAACATCAGTTTGAAGTCGGCCACCATTTCCTCCATACTGCCGTAGCGATCGTTCTAAAATAAAAATTATATTGTTATTTGTTATGGCATATATCATTTTATTAGGGTTCCGTACACCAGTGAACCGTGCTGTATCTCGTGAACCGTGATAGCTAGACAGTTGAAATTTTCTTTTCTGAACTTTGACATCTGAAATTATCTATTAGTTGGCGCTATAACAACAAATACTAAAACAAATGTGATTTTTCGCCGTTTTTTGCTCGATATTATTAACGGCAAAAGGTAGAGGCGTGAAATATTCACTGAATATTGAGTTGTATAAAATAAATATTTTAAGAGAGCTCTCATACAAATTCTATGTTCGACATTAATACTAGTGCTCGAAATTAGTAGCAGTTATATAGATAATGGCACGGAATCTTTAGTGCGCCTGTCCGACTCGCACATGTCCGTTTTTTTTACACTTTTTGCTTTCATTTTTATTTTACACTAGCTTACCCGACAGATGGTTTTGTAATAACTAGGAACTGAAATAAATAACTTCCCCTACAACCTACATCTACAAACAAACGGAACCAGCCGATTTAACATTACGCCCTTTTGAAAGAAAAAAAATCTGAAAGTCTAAAAAAAATAAAAGAAGAACAAACACATTTCATTTTACACTTGGGGAGTATTTTGTAGCTTGATGTTCCATAAAATTAATAACATAAGTTATTATAATTTACATTTTAGTCACTTTCAATTGTAAAGTATGTCAAGATGCTAATGCACAAAAAAAACTTACCTTGATATTATTCTCAATAGCAATCACATCTATCGGTCTGTCAATCACATTGTAGTAGCCCGGATACAATTTCTTGCTCGGTTTCTCCATGAATAGCAACATGGGTTGTCTGCCGTCTGAGCATGTGAACTCTAGAAGCTGCTTGGCCACATGGTGTAACTTCTTCTTGAGGGGTAGGTTCACTTTGATAGCAGAAGTGGGTGTCGCTGAGGGCGGTAGTGGATTTACTCTGGGTCTACCTGATTAAAGAAATAAGATGTTCTTATAATTTACTAGCTTTTGTCCGCGAATCCGCCCGCGCTGTATACAGTATCCCACGCGAACACTGTACTTTTTCGGCATAAAATCCAGAGCCTAAACTACATACCATAACAAATTTCATCGAAATCCGTTCAGCAGTTTCTGCGTGAAAGAGTCACAAACATCCAGCCATCCATCTATCCTAACAAACTTTCACATTTATAATAGTATGAGGATGGAGTATATTTCGTATAGAGTTTCGTTTTTAGGTCAAGAATTAATATCACTGCGTATTCACGTGAATCGAATCTCGGTTCGGTTGTCACTCTGTCCCGCTCGTGCGCGCATGATTTGGCGCCTATGCGAATGAGTCAGCGCGTTGACCGAATCGAGATTCGAAATACGAGTATCGGGGCCCTGGTTCATATTACAGTTACTATTTTTAGGGCTCCGTATTAAATATATTTCAAAGAAAGAATAAATATTTAAAGACTCGTTACTAGGCCGCTGTCAAACAACACATTTTCTAAATGTGTTGTTTGACAGCGGCCTAGTACGGTTGACATTTCTTTAGAAATGTTTAGTGTAATAAATCCAGATCATACCAAATATAATAAACCTTTTTGCCGCACATTAAGATTCATGCATAATAGCAAAACACGTGAAAATTTTAGGGAAACTTTTTATGCATATTATAATTTTTTTAAGCATTTTATTATTTTTAAGCGTTATTTAAGGCGATATAATCCGCTATCTTTGAGTATTTTTAAATAAACAAAGTAAGCTACATAAGAGGATAATAATCCGATACACGACCTCTTTTTGTAAATTTTGGGTGAAGAGGTTCTGGAAAATTTGTTTTTGCTGTACTAAAAATGATAATTATTTATATATATTTAAATAATTTTAAATAAAGAAGTACTCCATTTGTGGCATTTCTTAGTTTTGTAGGATTGGTTTTCATTTAAACGAAATATGGACCGAAAAACAGCTAATTTATGTCGGATTCGTAAACGCGCCCTTCAGAAACATACCTCTAGGTCTAGGCGTATTCTGTGCCGCACTCTTCACAGAGGACAGACTCTCGTCGTCACTCGACGAGCTCTGGACAATGTCGAGTAGCTCTTGTACCCTCTGTTGCATGAGTCTGCAAGAAGTAAGTAAATTATTATACATTTTCATGGAACAAATGAGCAAACGGATTACCTGATGGTAAGTGATTACTCTGTGGCTCAGTGGTTAGCGCGTTGGCTCTCGAGTTCGAATCCCGCCATGGAAAGAAGTTTAAAATATGTGTATAGTATAAAAGTATAACATTTATTTCCGTTGTCTGGTACCCGCAACACAAGTTCTCCGAGAACTTAGCACTGGACCGGATTAACGTGTGGAAGCGTCCATAGACCATAAATATTATTATAAATCTATAAAAATATAATATGTTAAACAACAAACCTCTGCAACTTCACAGCGTCCTTGTAAAGACGTGAAGTTTGCACGTTATAGCGTTTAGCGTTTTCGAACATTATGTTCATGTCGCCCGCGACTTCGGACAGAGTCCCGTAGTTGCCCCGGCGTATTTTATTCTTGATTTGATTCAATGACATGGGATTCTTGATCTCCTTGTAGTAATCTGGATATTCACGACGCGATGGAAGTTTCCAGAATGGTTTCGCCATAGGATTGCCTAGTGAATGAAATGTTGTGTAAATAGTTGGTAAATACATACAACTTTTTGCACTAAAAAATTGCAAGAAAACAGATACATATACATTCTCCTTATTATTTGGTTATTTTTTTAAATAAAATAATATTTTGAGAGAAATTATGTAGTTTCAAACCATAAACAATAAATTTAGAATAAATGTATATATTATGTAGTTACAAGATCATATTGCATTTATAAACACAGCCAGCATTAAGTTTTACTACTATTATAAATGTGAAAGTTTGTGAGCATCGATGGATGGATATTTGTGACTCTTCCACGCAAAAACTTCTGATCGGATTTTGATGAAATTTGGTATGGCAGTAGTTTAGTCTCCGGATTAAAATATAGATGGATTGCAATGAGGATCAATCACTTAGTAGCAAATCTACTAAGTACATCGTATGTGTATTAACTTACTGAGCATTTTATTATTTAAATTATTAAAATCCGTCAAGAATTGGTGGATTTATTACTTTTTCTGAACGACTTGTTTGAAACGCGCGCTTCTGCTGTATTAGTTACAATGACGTCATCTGTCGGGATCCGTGCGACAACGGCTTGATTGTACTCGTACTTCATTGGTATTGCATAAGTATTCATACTCTGATTCTTGATGCTTACGCCTCGCGCGCACTGTTTTTGTTTACGTTAAATATTTGAGTTGTGTTTAGAGAGATGACGACGACAGATGACGTCACAGCGACTCGCTTCATTCTCGGGCGCGTTTTTGGAACTAATGCACTAAAATTCTTCGTCATTTTTGGTCCGATTTAAATAATTTCTTTAGAGTATTTACTAGTTTTATTGTCGCCCTAAGTCTGCATACCATACAAAAGATATGACTGATACTCATTCCAATGTCTGGCATAGCGGGAACGGCTGGACCGATTTGGTTAATTTTGGTCTTGAAATAATTACGAAAGTTCGGGGAAGGTTTAAAGTTTAGGCGTAGGGAGTAGATGTAGATGTAGGTCTAGATTGTAGTAATAGGTGTTGTTATTTTCTTTTTTAATTTAGTTCATAGTTAAGACAGAACACCCGTCTGTCGGGGCATCTAGAACTTTATAAAAATGAATGTGAAAAAGCTCACCATTTGGCGCCAAATGATTTCTGACAGCCTCTAGAAGTTTCCACTGCGGGGAATCTTCGTTGATCTTCTCCTCGTCGCTTTCACTATCCTCCGAGTGCTATAACAATGATGGAGGTTATTATTGCAGCAAATTATAATACGACAGAGAAACAATTCTAACAATTATTTTATTATAATTCTTTGAAAATATAAAACGATTGCAGGTTAAAAAAGTGTATCAAAATCGCTTCTATGTTAAGTATTTGGCAAACAGTTTAACATTAGTATTTGTGAAAACTTATAAATGGCTTGTAGTTAGTAACTAGTTAATTTGAATTGTAAAAGTAGCTGTAAGTTATCCGAACAAATAATAAAAATAAAAAAAATAGCCACATCGCCGGTCGAATCCGGCTAAAGCTCTTCCGTTGTATAAAAGATATTTCTGTGATATTCGCAATTTTGTATTTTTTCCAAACGTGGGTGACCTGACCTATTTGAGTCATAATAATACACTGAAAATGGTTTTAATCATCAAGGTTTTTATTTCCTTGTAATACCAGAAGTTTATTTAACAAATCTAATCACAATTTAAAATGAAAAAAGCCTGAAAAATATTTTTTGATCTCTTATCATCATATTTTATCTTACAAAACAAAAGTATCATATATTTTATTGACTTTGAAATTACTGCGACCATAGAATTAAAATTGTACTTGGAAATTGAACTTGAAAACAATAACAGATTTACAATGTTCCATCAACAAATATTTTAAATGGCCACATTAAGTGAATCGTATTATGAAATATGATGCTATTGAAATTGAAAAGATGTTTCATAATACTACCCGGATATGCGGTCATAGTGTACCTTGAGCTCGGGCTCGGTGTCGGAGGGCGGCGGCTCCATAATGGCGAGCACACGGCTGGTGGGCGCCGGCACCGCGCGCGGCCGCCTGCTTCGGATTCGCTCGGAGGCTTTGCCCCTTCCGTGCTGTTCGAGCTCCACGCGACGGTTCATTATTACCTGGTGAATAAAGGAAATAAAAAATTAAGTAACCCCGACATTGTCAAGCAATAAGCAAGCTGATGAAGATTCGTTTTAGCCAAAGATTTCAAAACTAAAAATAAATTCAAATGTACTATAAATTTAAATGTTGAAATGTACGTCACGGCACGGACGTACATTTGACGGAACATATCTTCATTCATTCATCATACCTCAAATGTCAAAATAGCCCTAAATAACCCCAAAAGTTGGGCCTTTTAAGTGTGGTCAGTTTTCGCCTCGACGTGCCTCGTCTATGGTTTTAGCTAAGAAACTTTACTACTAGTTTATATTGCGCCGAAATGTAATGTTCGTTGTATTTTTTATTCATAAATAAAGATTTAAAAAATCCAATCTATCACGTCGGCTTTTAAATAAAAAAGACTAAATCAAAACGGTTCATCCGTTTGGGAGCTACAATACCATAGACGATTAGATATAGACGGGTTAAAAAAATTATGCCTTTGTTACTATAGATTTCTACAAATTAGATTTATTATAGAAATTCTTAATGATACTGCCTACAATTTGACGTATAATACACCAGAAATTTAACCCTTCTACTTTTCTTGATATACAATCAGCTCTTGAAAGTATAAGAATTCAGAAAAACAGCTGTTGAAAGATGAAGAAAAATTGCATACAAAAATTAAAAACCCACTGGGGAGGATCACGGGAAACCAAAATATTAGTCATTAAAATAATCCTATTATCAGATCTTAAAATCTCTTTGCCTCGAGACGACACACACTGTAAACTCGCAACCGCATTAACATTAGGACAAATTTATAATATTAAGTTGTTTATTGATACTTTAAATGTAACAACCTTGTATATATTTATAATCGGTTTCTCGAAAACGACTGCAAGTGTTACCATGAAATTTAGTATGCAAGGAGTTTTGGGAGAGTATCTGATCTAGCTAGGTCTTATCCCTGGGAAACTGCACTTAAGCTATATAATATATGTTTTTTCTTTCGTAATGCAACAATATATCAATAATCTTGAATTTATGTCAGTCCAATTCGCAGTTCAAATTTGTATAATTTTTGCTTTGTTCGAAAAATCGGAATGTGGTGGGAATCTCAGTCAGATAAAGATTTTTGTTATTCTTTTTATTTTGAATTTATCAGAACTCTGAGCAAAGCTCGGTTACACAGGTATAGATATTTTGTAGAAGTTGTAGAATGCCATGCCCTCCAAACATTACTGCATATTACTAAATTAAGAACAACTTACCTTCTTTAACACCTTTGCGTCTTTATATATCTGACTGCCGGGTACATTAAAGTGACAAGCATTCCTGACCACGAGCAGCAAATCTTTCTCCAACTCATTGAGGTTTGTATACTCTCCTCCTTGGATTTTCTGAGCTATGGTCTTTAAGTCTATTGGTGAGTCAATTACTACATAATATTCTGGATAACGATGTCTTGAAGGTAGAAATTGGAATGCTCCATAAAGAGGTCTTCCATCCACATTCGCGGTCATAACCTAAAACATTCCATTTGCTAAGTGTCTTTTTTACTCTATTCGAGTTTTTATCTATTCAAGTTTTTTTAATGATTTGAGCAAGGAATCATATTGTAAACTCTGCCTATTGGGTCCAGAAATTACGTGAGACGTTTTTGAGGATTTTTACATTCCCAAAAGTATTTGAGATTATTCTAACAAGCCTGTGAGACATGTACAATTGGACATTCCAAAGTTTTTAGTTTAACCTAATTTTCTCGCACTTCGAGAATATTTTTGGCAGAAAAAAAATTACATGATATTTGCTGAGATCCCTCCCCCAAGTGTGATATAGTGAGATTCGGCTGGACCTCCCCGCCCCTAAATACTTCACGTAATTTATGGACGACACCCCCTAACTAATTCGCAAGAATAAGACCAAGTTATGTTATACAAAATCTCATACATATTATATAACTTAACACAAAAATTACAAGCATTATTAACATTCAAAAGCAAAAATTCTAATTACAACATTCTTAGAGCCATTTTTTTGTTAAAGTTTAGATACAATTTACTTACAGCACTGAACAGTTCCTCATAAACACTCTCGTCTTCATTGTTGGTTGAGTCGGACATGTCCTCTGCAATGTCTGATCTCCGACTGGATGAGCCGGTGCGAGTTATCTTTGGAGTCTTGACTTCCTCTCCTGGTAAATACAAATAGGTTACTAGATAATTCATTTTTAAAAGATAATTAATTAAGAACATTATATTTTTGTCTACAGTCAAAGTAAACTTAACAATGTTAGCTAGAAATTAGTACAATATTCATTCATATTTATCTTAGAAATTGGTTTTAAAATTGGTGTATAGTTAATATTTATAAATATATTTTGAGGGCCGGCGTTGATAAATTTGCGTTAAGCGGTTAACATTTATTATGGATAATAATCGTTCCTTTCAATTTCCTTAAATATGTATTAGACCAGTTCAAAAATCCGACTATTTTTTTTTTTTCAAAATTCGCAGTGAAATATCTTCCTAGTGATGAAAAAAGAAGACTGTGAAAACGGGAGCCCTTAATATTAATATTGAAAGGTCGCTCATCGTGAATTTCTATTTTACATTTAAATAACATGGAGAAAATTTTTTTTAAACTTTGGAATTTTATAACTCATTTTTGAATGAGCGTATCGGGATGAGCGATACATATTTTTAAAGGAAATTGAACGCTCTAAATAAAATGTCTCTTATGCTTTTTTCGTAAGTTTACTCCTCTAATAGTTATTCAAGTTTAAAATTCAACATGTAATTAATTTAACGTTTTTTTCTTAAATTGTGATATAATAATCTACACCGATAAATTTCAATTAATGCTAACTATTCTTTCATAGGTATGTCAGCCAAGAAATGACTACAAAGAGCTACTAGAACTAGCTTTAATTTTTCTTGATGGTCAACCAGAACGCTCGAATAATTTTAAGCGCCCAGGAGCAATGCATCATGCACGATGGATGGCTAAAGCTATTTACAGTTTGAAAATTTTCATTTTTAGAAATCAGTTTCCCCTTTCAAAACAAGAAATTAATAATTTACGTCATGTCTGTATTTTTGTGATTTTAGTTTATGGTTTATGTGTTCTTTAGCGATCCAAGCTCCTAATAATGATTTAGAAATGTTAAAAAAGTTACTTCATTACAAAAATATTAATCAATTAGTTTCACAAAAAGCGTTAAAGAAAATAGGTGATCATATGTGGTATTTGAACGAGGAATTAGCTCCTCTCGCATTATTCGACAATAACGTTTCTGATGAAATAAAGAAAAAAATGTGCGTAGCTATGCTTCAAAATCCGGAGAATAAACTGATCAAACACAAGCGATATGTTGCTGATGGAAAGAATTTGGAATCATTTTTGGAAAAAGACTTAAGTGCATTTGTTTCAACGAAATCATTGACGCTCTTACAAATATTTGATTTACCCTATGATTTCCTTGATATTGATGTACGGATGTGGTCTGAGAATGAAAGTTATAAAGAAAACCTAGAATTTTTCAGAGGGTTAACAGTAGTTAATGATGTAGCGGAACTTAATAGAAGATTACAATAATTGCTTAACGAAAAATGAGGAGCAACTCCAATATCTTCTACAAGTTGTACAAGAGCATCGTCGACGTTATCCAAATTTTAATAAAAAAACATTAAAATAGCCATCACTTTATTTTATAACGATTTTTTACCCTAATTTATAGAAAGATAGTTGTTTCAATAAAAATATTTATGAAAATGATACCTTAAAATTTGATTTTTATTTCAATAAATAAAAAAGGACTGTTCCTAAAGTGTCGTCTTTTTATTAAGATGTCCTTATTGGGTTATTGGTATTTAATTGTTGTTATTAGCATTTCATTGTTCGTGGTTTTAATAGTTGAAGTGAAAATCGTAAATTTTATAAAATGAAAATAATCGTGTTAAACTTGAAGCTTTTAACTATACAATTGTAAAATAATTTTTTTCGAAGATAAGTTTTATTATTATATCACAATTTAAGAAAAAAACGTTAAATTAATTACATGTTGAATTTTAAACTTGAATAACTATTAGAGGAGTAAACTAACGAAAAAAACATAAGAGACATTTTATTTAGAGCGTTCAATTTCCTTTAAAAATATGTATCGCTCATCCCGATACGCTCATTCAAAAATGAGTTATAAAATTCCAAAGTTAAAAAAATTTTTTCTCCATGTTATTTAAATGTAAAATAGAAATTCACGATGAGCGACCTTTCAATATTAATATTAAGGGCTCCCGTTTTCAGTCTTCTTTTTTCATCACTAGGAAGATATTTCACTGCGAATTTTGAAAAAAAAAAAATAGTCGGTTTTTTTGAACTGGTCTAATATGTATCCTAAAACATGTGTAAGGAAATTTAACCCGCCGGCCACAGTTGCAAATTGGTGATTTGCGCATACGCACATTCGCAATGCGCATTAGAACCGCGCACGCTCCCTCGAGTTTCTTATAACTTAATTATCATTCGTAACTGTTAGATAGTGGGAAAAATCATCTGTTAGATTTTAGAAGAAAGGAGCCACAGTAAGCAGTTTCCAGGCTTAGAAGACCAAAAAGTTAGTTCTTTTCTTTCCTTTATATTTTTCTGTTTATATAAGATCCTACCGCTGCTAACACAGCTATAATAGTTGGCACCACGAGAGAAACAAATATTCAGGGTTGCTTCCTTTGAAACAAATAAAAAAAAACAGTTTGGTCACTTTGTTTCTTTGACTTGGATAACAAATCTTTTAAATTCACTTTAAAATTGCGCAGTAACAAAACAATATTTGCAAACATGTTGGTTTGGCAATTATTGCTGTCATCTATAGTTTTATGGACTTGCCACTTGATTATAATCTGACAAAATTATTTTTAAACAAAATATAAGTTATTAATTTTACCAAAACTCAGTATTGGAGCTACCATTTGGTACAAATACAATTCTTTACTATTATAAATGTTGTGAAAGTTTGTGAGGATGGATAGATGTTTGTTATTCTTTCATGCAAAAACTACTTAATGGATTTTGATGAAATTTTGTATGGTAGGAGTTTAGGCTCTGGATTAAAACATAGGCATATATTTTTATTCCGAAAAAGAACAGTATTCCCATGGGATACCCAACAAAATATATTTATACGGGCAGAGCTGCTGCTAAAAGCTAGTATGTTGATACTTTGTACTGCCCTTAAAAGTGAACTTAATTGTCCAAATATTTTTAAAAATATACACAACCGAAGAACATACCACTTTCCAAGGTCTGCCTGTTTTTAGTGTACAGTTTCCAAAGTTCAATCGCATCTTTATACTCTTCCGATTCTGGCTTATAAAAAGCTTTGGCATTGTTCACTAAGAGCTCAATGTCGGCAGACAGTTCTTCAATATCTTCATATGTGTCTGTTTTCAGTTTTTGTTGCACCTATAAAGAAAAATAAAATAATTTCAATATATATTTTGACTCAACTTAAATTGTGATTTAATATAGACCTCAATTTATTAGAATATTATTTCAATTATACTGTCTTTATTATTATTATTTCCAAATTAAAATGAAACAATTTTTTCCATATAATTTGCAAAAGAAGATGAATATTTATCTTCCTATGTTTTTGATTAGTTTAATGATTTTTGTGTTCACAGTAATGTAAAAACAGGTAAAAAAAAACTTTACTTACTCTTAACAAGTCTATAGGTTGGGAAACTACTTCATAATACTGTGGTTCTTGGCGCCTTTTTGGTGCTCTGATAAATGAGTCACACAGCAAAGTGCCATCTTCTTTTTTGTATGACCTTATTATGTCATACAGCTGCTGGCAAATTTCACTCTGAAAATAAAAATGTCTTGTATATAAATCAGGATGCAATAAAAATATTATTATAACCTCCAATACTCGCTGGCCCAACAGACATTGTTCGGTCTCATCTATAAACTACACCTACAACATTACACACTTGAAAGAAAAACAAATAATATTTCCGAAATACAACTGTTTTGCTTTCCATGAAATATTCTGAATGCACCTATAATATTTTATAGCCAAGTAACACTGGAGACCCAACGCTAATGAAGGATTGCACATCAAATGTTTGACAGGTAGGAACAGTAAATATTAGTACGGAAAAATTTTATTATCACTTTTAGTACTATCCTCTCAATATTTCCAATATTTCACACGGTCAAAACTTTCCCTGAACTTCCACAATTTTTTAAGATCAAAATTAGCCAAATTGGTCCAATCGCTCTCGAGTTTTAGCGAGACGAAGAAATAGTACTCCATTTATATATAAAGAAGATTCTAAACATAATAATTGGCCTAACTTATAAACTAAATTTGTCGTTTACATTAATAAGAACTTTAAAAGTAGGTAACTTTTCTGGCGGTATAAGTAGCGTTGTTAGGGTATGGTTGAATCAAAATCATGGATTCAGTAACCTACCGGCTCCAACTTCTTCCTCTTTCTGGCAGGTGGAGGTCCAGGGTTGTGTTCTATGCCATCATCACTATCATCAGCGTCCGCGCCGCGGCTGGCCACCGAAGACGCGCGCCGGCGTTTACTGCTCATACCTCACACTTTTCAACTATATGTCTTGGAAAATTATGTGATTTTAACTAACATGTTAGTATATTAATCAACAATTTTATATAACACAGAATTAGGAAATGCAAAATAAACTAATATAATTAAGTATTTTGAAAATTTTACAAATTATTTTGACATTGACAAATGAATGACAGTTTGTGAAAATGCATCACGACAGAAGCGTCAGTACTTCTTATACCTCTGCAATAATAAGGAGGCAGTAATGGCAAAAATAACAGTAGGTAATAATTATTTAAATAATAAAGTATATATAGTTCGTAAATAACAATTGCTGGGAAGTAGTTTTAAGTGAGAAAGTTGAGGAAAGAGCTTAATTTAAGCATTTTATATTATAAAGTTTGCCGTATACCATTACTTTAAAGTAATATTCCATAATAATAACACTATCGAATCGTACAATAATACAAGTGACTTTTTTCAAAGATTTCGTCGATTTTTTTTAAATGAGCAGCTAAAACCGTTTATATGATGTATGCCAAAAATATCATGAATAATTAATACTTTAACCATCTGTCACAGAGTTTTGCCGGGGAATCCAATGGGTGACGTTGTGGTTTTTGTATATGTTATTAAATTTGTGTTATTTCGGTTCTTTAATGTATAATATTGGTAGAATTTTAACTATTAAATATTCGTTAACGTGCACAAGTGTGGGCAAATGTTACAACTTCTAAAAACGTGCTATTTTGTGTACCCTTCAAACCGCCTTAGGAACTTTCAGTAAACTCTTCAACAACTTTACTGAATCGACTGACATGACTCATTGACTGCACTGACTACCTATTTATTTGGACTTTGACTAGACTTTAGACTTGACGATTTATGAATACGGTGTTGAAAATTGAAACGAAAGTTCTATTTCCCGCCTTTTTAACTTGACACTGGCAATAAGCCGATGCCATAAATAAAAAAAAACCAACTGTCAGGATATTATGGTTATACTTGCCATTTTTGAGATATTTTATTTATATATATACATATTAGCTATACAAGTTTATCGTAAAAAATGATTACTACCTCATTTTTGGGCCAAATTATATCAAACTTCATTTTCTACATACATTTTACTGAAGCAATATCCATAAAAAAATCTGCCACTTTCGAGATTTCATTTCTGTCTATGAAAGCCGATTTTCGACCCACCGTGCAACGATAAACTGTACTACTAAAAGCGAGGCTTCATTAATGCGTTGTGTTGTCGTAGCGTCGTTTTACATAGATTTTTATGACATGCCCCAATAAGTACCTATCCAATGCATTATTCTGTTGCGACGACACAATTGAAAAATGCAACGCACTAATAGGGCTTAAGCTCATCTCAAAAATTATTAATCAAATGAAAAAGTCTGGTTAAGAGGACACAATATGAATCACTGAGTATAATATGTAAAATCTCTAATATCACACTGTTTTTACCTGACTGGGTTATGTTTTTTTTTAATTTATACATAAAAATAGTTACACAAAACCTTTATTTTGGATTTGACAAAAGAAATAATTTTATATAAAACAATTCCACTTTTTATACTATTTATTAATAAAATATAAATCAAACCAACATGGGAAATGAGACAATAACATTATTAAGTCTGTTTTAGATTCAACATTAATATTTTTCAAACTTTGTAAAGTTGAATCAATTAAAGACTTTTGTAATGGACTAGGTAAATCATTAATATCTATATCTAATAAAGGTACAATAGAAGTAAGACAGTTTGGATATAAAAGAGCAAAACTGTCAGTGCAGTTACATTTTACATTATTAACATATTCTTTTATAAGATTTTCTATATGTATGTTAAAATGGGTTTTTATAAAAATGTAATTTAAAATACCACAAACTGTTTGAAAGCAATTGCTAGACTTAAAACTTATACAACAAATTATATTAAATTCTTTATGAGAACTAAAAATTTCATTTAATTTACAATCTGTATTATTTAGTATTTCTATACAAATATTCAATAAAACATTTTCAATGTGTGGTTTCATTTTTAAAGATAAGTCATTTAGAATATTTAAATCAAAGTTCTCATTATTATACCATAGATTATTTAGAATAATGGAACACTGTTCGTTTATATCCCAATGTAATACATCATTATAAATTGTATTTGATACATTATTTCTGTTATTTGAATGATCATTTAAATTTATTAAACTTTGTATTATTTCTGGATTAAAACTTAATTTTACTGAGGAATGTAGGTCTAAGTTCTTATGTGTTTTAACTAGAAAGCTGTTTAGTCTCTTCTCTATAATATCAGTATTGGTTTTATATGCCTCTTGAATGTTGTCTTCATAAAATTTACATAAATGTTCCATAAAAGTTTCATCAAGTTGCACATGATTTTCAGGTCGAATCACACACAGTTTCCTAATGTGCTCTAATATTGATGATCTGATGTTGTTATTTACGTTTGAGTTTTCTTTACAAGTTGTTAGAATTTTTACAAAACTTCTCGCTAACGCTTTGGTAACCTTTTTGTCTAATAGTGGATTTGAATATGTTACTTCTGGATACTTTTCGTTATTTGTTATAATCAACTGCTTAATAAGTAAACTGTTCATTTTTTTATTAGTTAAGCACTTATTGATTAATGCACAATAAATCCAACTTTTGACACTATTTATGTAGGTACATAGTAGACATTTTGAGAAATATAAAAAATATTTTTCAAAACACGTTTTCAAAAACATTCAATTGATACTTGACATTGACATTTGACGTACAACGTGCGTGCTGAGCACGACTGCTATCTAACGGGAAGAAGTAAAATATTTATTTTCATTATTTAAAACATATGACTTGGTTTTTATTAAGGCTAAAATATTTTTAATTTTATTTATTGTAAAATGAACGTTTTACAATAAATAAAATTAGAACCACGTTACTTCATGTTATAATTAAAGGAAACCTACAATTAATCCAAATCAACTTTAAAAATCGTATTTAGTGCGCCATCTAACGTTAAGTAGTATTAACGCATCCTTATTTCTTGTTATTGTAATTGAAAATAGATGGCATTGCACTTTTTTAATGTAGAATATATTAAAGAAAACAAAACTAACGAAATGAGTAAGAATGGCCTACATGCACGAGGACAACTCGCACTTGGTCGATTTATTCATACTTTATGGAAACTAGAAAAAAAGTTACACTTATTTAGTAGGTATAAGGCATTATAACTAACTCTTGCTTTTTTACCCGACCACTTATTATATACTACCTACTACGACAAAAGGGAGGGCAATTATTTTGGCAGTCTACCTATGTATGTATGTATGTTTGTTCCACCGTAGCGCCTAGACTACTGGTCCGATTTAATAAATGAGATGTAGTAAATAGCAGCAGTATGGTAATAGTAATAACAATAATTACGCTTATTAGGCAATAAACAGTCTCGCTATACAGTCAATACTCATATTAAGTTTTCAAATGAAGCAGCAACGTATAACCCACCGTACTGTCAATATTGCAGTACCTAGATAAGTTTTCTAACGAATCGGCAACGTATATTGCGCTAAACGTATACTTTGAACTTGAATATTAGTAAGATATAACAGCAGACCTATGACAATAATTATTAGTTATATGAATACATTAGATAGTTATAAAAACCGTAATTTAATACGTAATAATTAATTATATAAAATATCATAACTTAGGCTGGGACTATATGCTCGGGAATCCGGAACGCCGATGAAAATCTAGAGCACTGAAAATAAAACTTAAACTAAATTAAAACAATAGAGTTGAAAATGGAAGTTCGAGTATCGCGCTGTCATATATGACATTGACATTTGTCTCGACACCCATGTGTTCGATTTTCAACTCTGTTGTGTTAGCGCAGAGTTCTACTTTCAATGCTCTGAATTTTCACCGGTGCCCCGGATTCCGGAGCATAATATATATAAATAGTCCCAGCCTTATACACTGGTTCCGACAATGGTCCATCTTCTTCTTCTTCTTCTTTTATATATGGCGGCCTCAGTGAGTTGCCAATGTCCGAGTGCTAAATATGTTTAAACCCTGCTCTATTGTAGGTCTAGTGGGGAAACAAGGGTACAGTGATCTACATAACTGATGCCGGTCCATCTTGTTTGAAACTTTTTGTAATTTGACAGGCGTCAACGTCTATAGTCACGTCAATATTTTTTTTAGCAGATAAACTATTGCTAAATATCATCAGTCAAAATCCTTATAAAAAGTTAATTATTTCAAGAGCTAGATTTTTTTTAAGTATACGACATACGTCTAATACGCTATTTGGGGTCGAGTTATGTAAGTGTTAAATCATTATAATAACACGGCCTCAGTCACGCTTTATAACTTTTATTGCAATAATTGCATTCGGCGTCGAGTAATATTATGTAGTAGTTTAAAATAAAATATATGTTTGTTACATCTCAATGTGAGTGAGACTTACTGTTTCTGAAGATTTTACATAATCTCTAGATAAGTTTATCTAGAGACGACTAGTTACTAATTCATCTCGATTTAAATTACGACGAGGTAAACAGTGCTCTCTCAAGTATAGTAAACTGGTTTAGTATTCATAACTTATTTTTAAATGCAAATAAAAAAAAATGTTTAAAGTTTAGCTTGCCAAATGTTAGGCAAGTACAAACCAATTTACTACTTAACGATGAGAGAATTAAGATGGTAGACTCCACTGTATTCCTAGGTATTACGCTAGATTGCAAATAACAGTGGGGTCCTCATATTGCTAACCTAGCAAATAGACTCAGATCTGCAGGCACGGCACTCCTGGTTTATTTCAACTACTTTTACAGTAGATCTGCCATACTTTTATGGGGAAATGCTGCCGATATAAATTCAATATTTGTGCTGCAGAAGCGAGCTATTCGTGCTATTTATAAACTGTCACCTTTTGGATCTCTGAGAGAAAAGTTTAAAAAAATAAGTGTACTGACCGTCGCTTGTCAGTATATTTTGGATAATTTGTTATACCTACGTTAGGAAAAACTTAAGCAATTTCAAGAAGAAAAGTGATAATCAGTGTATTAACACTAGAAATAAGCATAGTTAGATGTACCAGTGATAAGACTTAGCAAAGTAAGTAGATCTTTTAAGGGTCAATGTATACGCCCATACAATAGGATCCCAGAAAACGTTCAAAACATTTCTTGAATAGAATAAATTTAAAAAAGTAGTCAAATAACGTTTGTGTGCTAAATCTTATTATAAAGTAAATGATTTTGTTAACGATTGCACACCGTGGGAATAAGATGCTCCCCTGCAAGGCTGTCTCTATGTACTTGTGTACTTTTGAATTTTGTTATATTTAACATAGATTTAAAACAATGTAAAATATATAATTCTTTAAAAAAAACAATTTTACATATTTTTGATAAAGGATGGTGGAAAGGTGCGAGTTTCTTACCCCTTTTTTTTCATTTTTCCCGTGGTAACTGAATGATGAATCTTTTTCAAATTCAAGGATAAAGTATTTTGTTGTTGTTTCTATAATTCGGCAATGAACATAAATAATTAGTTTTATGAAAAACATTAATTGTTTTTGTTACATACATTGGGAGTTAAATGCAGCTTTGAAGTACTTTAATTGATGTGAATTTTCTTTAATTCTATAAAACTCCAAGTTTTGTAGATATTGCTGACAGAGAAAGCATTTCAAACTCGTAACCGACACAGTAGCAGTGTCAATTACGAGTTATGGAATCGATAAACGGACCTTATCTGACAGTTACGTAAGTTAAACTAAGTTTGTACATATATTATTATAATGTCACTTTTTGTTCAGTATTCCATTATCGAACCCGGTTTCTGATATGTCTTAGTGGTAGTCTTTACTTACCTACCATGAGATTAGATTGACGTTACCTCAACATGTTACATGTTTATTCTATTGTATATTACTATGTACGTTGAATAAAGAATTTTAATTTGAAGGTTTTTAACCGGCTTCCACCAAAAGGAGGCGGTTATACATTCGGCTGTATATATATATATATATATATATATATATATATATATATATTTCTTGTTCTTAGTGCCTGATCATTATAAGAGGCTCAAAACCCCCCTGAATAGCATAGGTCCTCAGTCATCCCATGATAAGTCTTAATCCATTACTTTTTATAGTATTTTGATAGCAGGCTGGCACTGGCAGGCATTATCAATTTACCCTTTTAAGGATTTTGGTTTATATCGTAATTGTCTATAACTCAGAAGTTATCTTTGCAGCCGCTATTGGGTAATGCCTTCTAAAGTAATGATACGGCTATTACAAGAAATCATATAGAAATTAGAAGTACCGGTCAATAATAACTCAATAGTAATAACTAATAACCAACGTGGATCGATAAAATAATTTTAAATAGTTCCATAGCACGTTCAAATTCGACATTAAATTTATTACTCGTCTTAATAGCATAATTAGTTTGTATTCGCGGCGCAGTAAGTGGCGAAAAAAATATTATTACTCAATAATTCGTAGCTGTGTTTCGTAAGTCTTGTGTGGGGTCCATTTAATAAATTGCTTTAGACCTCACATAGAGAACACCACGTGGGCTCAAGCCCCGCCCGAGAGAGAAACGGCTAGATTGTCCGTCTCTTTTCTCTTTATACGAAAATCTAATAAGAATTTTAGACACTTGACTTTTTTATGGAATGACCGGCTGAGCAGACTGTTTGCCTGATGGTAAGCTTTTAGTGCGTTCACAGCGTTGCCGGTCTTATAAGCCTATCAGTTTGAGCGGCATATTAGTGTCGAAGCATAGCCGAATCGGAAAAACTATGAACAATGAGCATACAAGTATAAAAATCTCTTCAGTTCATCAGTATTTATATGAAATCAAATCAATCAAAAATTTTTACTTTATAATTATATTATAAGAACACACCGATTTCGGTGACGGTGGCTAGTTTAATTGAAACCTGTGCCTCTAGTCAAGATGCATTCGATAATTTCGTTGACTAAAGGCCCAGGCTAGTTACGCAGGAGTAATTTTATAGTGCCCAAGTGTGTGCGCAGTACACAAGAGCACTCTCTCTTCCTTTACTCTCATATAGTGGGACGGATAACCGACACGACTGGCGAGAGATCAGGCGCAGGTCCGATTTTTTAATTTTTTACATGCCCATCCGACGCATGGATATCTTTCTTGTCAAACAATCAGCCTACATTGTCCTAACCAAACTTTGAAACAAGGTTTTTTATTGTTGTTCTAATGCGGTAATCAAACACACGACCTCCAAGTCTAACCACTACACCACAGAGGTTGTAAATCACAATTAAATTATATTGTATTATTAAATGCTCTATAAAATATAAATTAAGAAAAATGAAAATATAAGTAGACAGTTTTTCACTTAATGTTCGGGATTTAGCGAATTTAAAGCGATCTATCGAATTTGCTCTACCAAATACTATTATACACACACCGGCATATTTAGCGGAACATAAAATAACGGTTTGATATCAGTATCATATAAGGTTGCTGGCTGGTTTATACGTCATTTAATTTAAAAAGAAATATTTTCAAATTAAGAAAACAACTGAACATCACATTTTATGCAATTGTTTTAATTTTATTCAAATACACCTTATCTGGAGCGAACTTCCAGTATTTCTTCCTTCTGAGTTTGATTTAAAATTTCATTGAAATACTGTTTTTTGTTAGTTTTTTTTTAATCGCGTATCTTTTTGGAGTTGAGGACTGAATTATGCCTGACTTAGCCCCAACGGAGATTGCCAGGACACTCGAAATGCGAAGAAATGGTCAAACATACAGAGAGATATCCAGAGATCTTCGTCGACCAGTTTCAACGATCCATCGCAGTATCCAACGGTTCAGGGAGACCGGTACTTATGTGAGAAGATCAGGACAAGGCAGAAAAAGACGCACTTCGAGTAGGGATGATCGTTTCATTCGGCTTCGTGTATGTAGGAACCCCCGTTTGACGGCCGTCCAAGCCCGACATGAGTTAGAAGCAGTGCGGGGTGTAACCGTAAGTGAGCGTACGGTACGAAGAAGGTTCGAAGAAGCTGGTTTGGGTTCATTTGTCCCCGCCAAGGCTCCAAGGCTCGAGGTAAATCATCGTAGAAACAGGTTAACTTTTGCTCAGGAACATCGGACTTTGGAACGCGGACCAATGGAGTAAGGTATTGTTTAGTGATGAGTGCAGAATTCTCTTAAATCAAATTGACGGCAGGCAAAGAATATACAGACGCAAAGGAGAACGATACATTCAGACAAATTTTGAAACTACAGTTGCATACGGTGGTGGATCAATAATGGTTTGGGCGGGCATTTGTTTGGGAGCTCGCACAGACTTGGTAGTGATTGACAGAGGGAGTCTGACTGCAGACCGCTATATCAGAGAAGTTTTAGAAGAAAATGTCGTACCGTTTGCCCCATATATCGGTGACGATTTTGTTTTTATGCAGGATAATGCTCGGCCGCATACCGCTCGGGTAACTCAAGCTTATCTTAATGATATGAATATCACTGTTATGGAGTGGCCGGCGAGATCACCGGATATGCACCCAATAGAGCACGTTTGGGACTTGCTGAAAAGAAAAGTTAAGTCCAGTATTCCAGCTCCTGCCAACGTGGGTGAACTGCGAATCGCCGTAGTTGAGGAATGGCGGAGACTATCCCAGGAGGTCTCCTGGGATAGTCTCCGATAACATCATTCTCAGTATGCCTAGACGGGTAGAAACTTTAATAAGGGCACATGGAGGAAATACGCGATATTAATCACCATTTTTCTAATTTAATTAATTGTTATTTTAATATTAATTTTCACTTTTCCCGGTTACATGAAAAGTTCAAAAATGTACCATTTTTCACAAATAGCCTTTACTCGCAAAAT
The DNA here is from genome assembly GCA_037179445.1 of Phengaris alcon alcon. NCBI lineage: Eukaryota > Metazoa > Arthropoda > Insecta > Lepidoptera > Lycaenidae > Phengaris > Phengaris alcon. The sequence goes on from JAYRCH010000097.1 coordinate 3,618,205, forward strand.
CTGTTCTTAATGTGATCTCATTTTAAGTAAAACAAATGAAACTTTAAATAACAAAAGAAGTGTAGGAAGTAGATTTTAAAATAAAACCATATTTTTTTAATTATGGACTTTTTTTTTGTGTTCCGCTAAATATGCCGGTGTGTTTATACAATTTTTTTTCAACTCATATTATATGCGCCATTTTATGCATTTCTATTGAAAACTGTCAAAATTGATGTTTTCTATATGATGAAATCAAATGAATCATGTAGCCATTTTACCATTACACGATTTTCGTATGGAAAAAAATATATTAAACATAATTTGAAACACCTAAAGTGGCCTTTTTAGACCCCCTGTTTCCGTGGAATATTGTTAGTTGCACACCGTTCTGTACTTAAATTTTACATCCTAAGTTCCCCACCATATTATATAACTCCTCATGGAAAGTTCTCGATCAGCCGCCATGATTGATTGACCGTTTTCCCGCCAACTGCCCACTAAACTAAACGACATCACATCAGCGCCTGATACCTAACGATAGATGCAACAGGGAGACCGCGAAAAAGACAGTTAAGTACACTCACTATTTTGCGAATTCCTCATACCCACGGCACCCATCGCGTCGTTTTCTACTACAAACTAAGTTTTCGGTACTCTTTTAGTAAAAGAGTACCGAAAACTATAAAAAAAGCTACTAAACTTAGGAATCCTTAAAAAACACAATAAACCATTGCATTTTCAGTTTTACTATATTGAAAATATGATAATTTTATTGTGCTACGATGTGCTATTATGATAAGGTGTAATTTTTTTTGTTTTTTTTTCTGCCTAACATAGGCCGTTTTGCATAATATTATGAATACTGTCTGGCTATTTTCCACTAAAACACTACTGACAACTGAATTCCTACTAAAGAGGGAATTAAATACTAAATTTAGTAGTAAAACTTTGTAAAACAACTAAGTTGGCAACATTAATTCTGAACTGAACGGATGGACTAAACGGTAATAAAATTCGAGTGTAAAATAAAACCGGCCAAGTTTTTTTTCAAAAACAAAACAAAACGAACTGAAGCGATTTTTCCGTTCATGTAATCGACCCCATTCAGGCCGAACTGAAGTCAGTTCTGTCTGAAACGATCGGCCTGTCGTCTGTGGGAGCCTTAAGAATGGAGTGATGGACGTACGTAAGTCGTAAACCATTTGGGTAAAAATTTGTTTCATATTTTCATGTCATTTATTTATTTCAAGCACCAGGAAACAAATGATTTAGGCTGTTTGTCCACCGCCACTGTCAACGGGACGTCAACGAGAACGAGATGACGCCGATTTAGCGACACATACATTTACTATGGCCGTATGTCCACCGCACGCCCGTCACCCGGGCGCCGTCATCCCGTCCGCCGAAATATCGCTGAGTTCGGCGCTACCGCTAGAAATCGGCCTGAAATTGTGACGGGACGAAATGGCGGCAATACATAACACGTATTAACGTGTCCACCGCCACCGTCACCGCGACGTCACCGGGACGTCACCGAGAACATAACAACAAGATAAAATTTAAATACGCCATTTATTCATTAATAGAACTTGTCGAACGTTAATAAAATGTTTGTGGGATTAAACTAAGGATGCATCGAAAGATAAAATTTTGGAAAGAAATACATGACATAAATGTCTTTCGGGACCCGAACATTAAGGAGACGGACCAGAAAATTAAAGACGTAATCAGTACCATGTACATATTAATGTAACGCACAGTAAGAACAAACTGAAGCACCGAGATCGTCGCGGAGGACATACGATCGCCGTCACGTCAACTTCACCTCGGCCTGAAATAATCTCGTTCTCGGTGACGTCCTGGTGACGTCCCGGTGACGGTGGCGGTGGACAATCAGCGTAAGGGGCGGAACAGACGGCGAATATACTATAATATTTTATCTGCTTGGATATATTTCATAATACAGTACGTAAGTATGAAGATTACGTATCTTAGCCGTTTGTGATAGTTCATACAAACTGTATATTATATCATTAACATAAAATATTATATTATTATCTTCGCCGTGATGCCCTTAACTAGATCTGTCTACAAACAAAATACATAGTCTGAAATATGTCACAGACAAAATAAGAATAGACTGTAGTATTAATAATATAGTAATTAAATTAAATCATTGATATGAGTGTAATATAATAATATCTATGGACGCTTCACACCACGTCAATATGGTCCCGTGGTAAGTTCTCGAAGAACTTGTGTTACCGGTACCAGACAACGGAAATATATTTAATACTTTTTATACTATACATATATTGAAGATTTTTATTATATTATACACATATTTAATATACATCCATGACCAAGGAAAATAGAAAAACTTTTTGTTCCTTCGGCGGGATTCGAACCCGCGACCCCCGGCTTGAGCAGCAACATGCTCAACCACTGAGCCACAGAGGTCGTCAACTAATTTAAAATATTATGTATAATTTGCTGAATTTCTTTGTAATAAAGTGAATAGAGGGAAAGGGACTGTTAGCCCTTACTACAGGGCTATCAACCTATCAAGGGTAACAGGACTTCACCCAGCAGTGACCATGTAGATTGCACTCCTACCTTTGTGTCTAGTTAAGTCCTGAACCTCAATTCTCGTATTAAAAGTAGAGTTTCATTTTACTTTGATTGTATTATAAGTGAAGCGACATTTTGTGACTGATTTTATGAAGTTTGGACCAATCAGAACGCGTTTGACGCTGGTTTAACGTTTACGAGAATACCGGTTTGGCAGTTTAAGCGTATCGGGACTTGTTTCTAATTGTATTATTGCAGGTTTTATTTAGCGGAATTGACAATCTGTCTTGTACCAATAAACTTAAAATATTTTAGTATTAGTAAGTACCTAACTAGTACTGAAAAGTTAAGTTTGTATATTTTTTTAAATGAGTAATATTGCCAAAATAAAAACGCTATAAAAGCCCCACTTGTGTATCTAGAAGACATGTCACATCGCTGCCTGACCCGAATGATGCGAGTCGGGTTAAGCGTGCGAACGCGCGTCATGAACCTCGTCGACGTGGGACCTGCCCATGTCACAGCGTCGCAACAATGTCACTATGATGACACGAAGCATCATCATAGTGTTACAGCGTGACATTGTGACAGACCATGGAGTGATCATCCTGGAAGAAGGATGCTATTAGTAGTTCTTAATATATGGTGATCCTTGTGATTATCAATGGAGCCACAGAGAAGAAAATATATATACTCACGTACAAAGAAACAGCTTTCATAGAACTAGCCAAATCGATCCAAAGTTGAAAATTTTCACGTCCCCTCCAACGGCCGACAATTTCTCCACACAATCACACACCGTATGTAGTAGTGCAATCAACTCGAAATTTTTCTATGTAGCTGTTTATCTGTTCCCTTTTTCTTTAATCTGGGACTGAAGTCTCTACCAGATATAGTAGATAATTATTTCCCATTTGATATTCATAAAGGTGTGTTTACAAATTTGACAAAAATTGGCTGGTTTTTTTTGGTCGATTTTGCGATAAAATGAAACCAAATCCTACAAAACTAACGAATAGAGTACTTCTTTATCTAAATTTAGTTTAAAAATATTATAAAAGAAATTTAGTAAGGTTTGAGATTTTTAGTAAAGAAAAAATAGTTTTCCGGAACCTTTTCACACAATTTAAAAAAAGAGGTCGTGTTTGCTTAAGATAATTTTTCAACTCCTATGTAGATTACTTTGTTTGTTTAAAAAGCCCAATTGCGGATATAATCACCTGGAAATTTGCATTAAAAATAATAATCCACCAATATTTAAAATTGGAAAAGCATAAAAAGTCTCCTCAACATTTTCACTTTTTTTTCTATTATGCATGAATCCTAATGCTTGGCAATAAGGTTTATTTTATTTGATCACTCTCTGGATTTAGGATGACCTTCTCCCTTCCAATATTCCCCGCCCTATCAATTTCAAATCATCTCTAAATTATGTAAATACTTCTTTTATTTAAATTCTATGTGCATATATTCGTCCTAACAATATTAAATTGTGAAGTTTTACTAACATTTATTTGTTTGTGATTGTTTTAGATTATTCAACAACATAGCATCAGTTATGTAGATCACAGTACCCTTGTTTCCTCACTAGACCTACAATAGAGCAGGGTTTAAACATATTTAGCACTCGGACATTGGTAACTCACTGAGGCCGCCATACATAAAAGAAGAAGAATAAGTAGTGCAGAGTTCTACTTTCAGTGCTCAAAATTTTCACCGGCGTTCCGGACTCCGAAGCATATAGTCCCTCATTTGGGGACCATCCTCACGGTCCAGCCTGCGGCCTTTGAATAGTGTCGAATTAAAGCTGTTGTAATATGCAAATTTCATATGATTGTCACATTGGCACCGTTTTCAGTTACTAAATATTATTAAAATCAGCCCATAATGTATCATCCATATTTTACGTCAGAGCCGATTTCACTTTGCATAATTAATCGAATATTAACATAAATCGGGCACTGTAACGATTATTGTCACGAGTATAATCGAATTGATTTTTATGGAAAGGATATTTAATGGAAAGGACTGCCCTTTATGACTAATATTATTATTGATGTAAAAGCATAATACTATTTTAATGTCAGTCTGAAGTACAATTAGATTTTTTAGAAAATCTGGAAAATTATCCCAACTAAATCCCACAGGTTAGAAGGGCTCGGTCCCACAGACGTATATATCATAGAAAGGGCATGTTTAGGTAAAAATTATCTCCACTTAATTAGCCCCTCTTTTGAGATTTTTGGGACCATTTTGATATTTGAAGTATGGTGAAATCAAGATAGCTGACATTTGACATAATATTATGGTGAAAAACAAGATGGCATAACTTTTTCTTGTATGAAGATTTGTTCTGTCAAATGTACGTCATAGCTTATCTTTAGTTTTGAAATCTTTGCTCGATCCCGTTTTCTACTCCAAAATGGTGTCCCAAATTGTTCCGCGATATAAATGTTGAAAAAATATTTTCCACATTTATCTAGTCCTATTCTGTTAAATAATATTTTATCAAAAAAATTATCGCATACATTGTGTGATGTGTCCCATAACTTTCCCATAACCCATTTTTTCCACAAATATTTATAATATCAATTTTATGATGTGACGGACGGTAGAAAAAACGTGAGAATATATACGTAGCATAGACGTATATATTATAGACGAGGCATGTTGAGGCAAAAAGTGTCTCCAGTTAAAGGGAGTTAAATTTTGACATTTAAAGTGTGGTGAAAACAAGATGGCTGACATTTGAAGTAGGGTGAAAACCAAGATGGCGTAACTTTTTATTGTATGAAGGTTTGTTCTGTCAAATGTAGGTACTTACGTCATAGGCTATTTTGAGTTTTTAAACCTTTGATACGTAGACATGGATTATTTCTAATATAATACTAGATGTATTATACCTAGTTATGTAAATTTTGAAATAAAGAACCATAACGTATTACAAGTAGATACTAGATATTTAGATTATATGTCGAGTTTAAGTTTTATTACTGACAAAACAAGGAAAAAATATCACACGTATAGGAAATCAAATAAAACAATTAAATTCATAAGAATTTTACACACTGACAACATTTGAAATCTTGTTATGCCACTATATCTATTATTTTCTTTATTGATGATTGACGAAGCGTAAAAAATACAATAATTAACTTTGTTTAAATAAACAAAGTAACATTTATTTAATCATAATTTTTATCAATAAAAAAATTCTTCAATATAAAGTTATAGTGAAGAAAGGAAGACACAACGCGTTGATAATGCGTAAGAACAAAAAAATATGAGCATTAATTATATTTAGTAACTAAACAATAATTTGCTCAAATTTTGGTTCTAACGCATTAATTAATGTAATTTGTTAATTTCACTAAAATGTTTGTGATTTTTTTTACGACAATAAATAAGAAAGAAGTGGCATACTTATAAGTAATGGGCTATACAAGTTCGTCACCGACAGTACCTACTCTGTATATTATTTATACAAATTTTAATAAAATTATTTATTAGCATTTTGCCGTGGATTCATATGGAACTTATATAAATTATATATTAACTTTGTAGTAATCTGTAATATGTAGGTATACTATTTTTCAAGTCATAAAATAAGGTTGGAACAAATTTTGACTAAAATGTGACATATTTAATATATAAATTAATAATAACAATTATTCCTTGAAAAACAAAACACACATATGTATTTTTTGTTTAACACTAGATTGGCGTAAAATGGGACCGATTCCTTAAAAGACTGGCACCGCACTTGTTACTACTCTTGTGTACGAGTACCCTTGGGCGGCAGGGCCGGATCTACCATACGGCTTTTTGGGCTTCCGCCCAGGGACTCGTGGATTCAATTTCCCCCAGTTAAGTCAAGTCAAAGTCAAAAATAAACGATAATGCCAAAAAAATCCATATTATCCTACTACTATTATAAATTTGAAAGTTTTGTGCGGATGTATGGATGGATGGATATTTGTTACTTTTTCAAGCAAAAACTACTGAACGTATTTCGATGAAATTTGGTATGGTAGAAGTTTAAGCTCTGGATAAATACCAAACCTTAACCTCTCTATTTAACCAAGGAAAACATTTTAACCCGAAAAAGTACAGTGTTCCCGTGGGATACTATATTTACGCGGGCGAAGCCGCGGGCAACAGCTAGTTATTAAATTAAACAGATCGTAAATATTTTATTTATCTTATATTTTTCCTAGACTTTGAGTAATTAACTGCCCCTAAGTAGTACTAGCCTAGGGCCTAATAAACTTACGGTCCGGCCCTGATGGGTGGGAGTAATCACATATTAACAGGCGATCTGTCTGCTCGTTTTTCCTTTCTCATTCCATAAGTCTAAGTAACTAATTAGTAGGTAATAGGTATATAATATCATGAAAAGACCAATCACAGCTGAATAAGCCTATAGATACTTCACCGTTCGATTTATGAAATTCGAAATTCGAATCATAAATTACAGTCTGTGGACCACCGTGCGTGTGCGAGCGAGCCAGCCAGCTCGCTGGGTGGGCTACAACAATGATCTATTATTTTATACACCTCCGAGATTGGATAGTCTTGTCTTTAATTGCGATTCAAATTATTTAAATCAAGTAGCTCGATCTGTCAGTTTCCATGTATAATGATGATAATACTAAGAATAATTCAAGTAACGTAAAGCTATTTAATATTAATGTATTAACCTATTTCTTATTAATTTTATTGGTTTCTTGTAAATTATGGACGGACATGTAATTATATAATCTTTAAACGGAAAGCGATCTTCAAAAAAAGTAGCTTATTCTCTTTTCATTGTGAAAAAAAAATAAAGACTGTATTTCGTAAACCGTGGTAGCTAGACAGTTGACATTTTTACAGATGATATATAAGGGAACCCCCATAAAAAAAACACTTGATTTTTTTGGCTGATTTTTGCTCGATTATTGGTACGGAACCCTTCATGCACCGGTTTTGTTCTTTCATCTGCCAATCGCGCGCGACGTTTAAATTCGGAATTAATGGCCGCGTGGCCGGGTGAGGTCATTAGCTGTCAATCGGCATATCGAGTGACTTTAAAAGTAACTAACGACGTTTAATTTACTAACCTTTAAAATAATATTACTTAATGGTGTTTTATTTAACGCAAAAACTTGTTTACTTAGGAGTTAGGTATTGCTAGTTCAACTTAATTGTGCGCGCGGCTCTATGTGTGGGTAACGAATGAGTTTGACGTACGGGTAGTGGGCCGTGTCACTGCCACAAAAATATAACCTGTATTAATTACAAGAACCCGCAAACACAGCACCGCGCGCACATAGGCTTGAACTAGATATCTATATTCTATAATGTTAGTGCACAGCCTCCGTGGTCTAGTGGTTTAGAGCTTGGCTCTCGACTCGGAGGTCGTGGGTTCGATTCCCGCGTTGGAACAACAAAAAATCTTGTTTCCAACTTTGGTTAGGACAATGCAGACTGATCACCATGATTGTCTGACAAGAAAGATGAACCATGCGTCGGATGGGCATGTAAAAAGTCGGACCTGCGCCTGATATCTCACCAGTCGTGTCGGTTATTCGTCCCACTGGGTTACGAGAGTAAAGGAAGAGAGAGTGCTCTTGTGTACTGCACACACACTTGGGCACTATAAAATAACTCCTGCGTAGCTGGCCTGTTTTCAATTAAACCGGCCACCGTCACTGAAATCAGTGTGGGGAGCTATTAATGTTAGTTAATGACCATTAAATTATTTTGCATGTAGAGTCAATGAAAGTTAATAAAAGTTATTTTTTTAATAATTGATGTATACAGTATGATAACATAACGCATAGGGGGCAAACGAGCTAAACGGATCGTCTGATGTAAAGCGATTACCTTCACCAATGGATAAATCAAAATTTCAAATTGCCTCAAACATATATTTTGTGGGATAAATAATATCACTTTTAAAAGAGTGTATATTTACTTAGCTCCACTTCTGACCAGCCAGTCCTGCAGTCTCGCCTTGGGGTTCAATAGGACAAGTATAGGACAAGTACACGGTCAATTCTGCTAAATAATACCTGGAATAATACAATTACAACCATGTCCCGATACGCTCAAACTGCCAAACGGTATTCTTGTAAACGTTAAACCAGCGTGAAACGCGTTCTGAACTTCCGATTGGTGCAAACTTCACAAAATCAGTTTATGATAACGAGTCGTTTCACTTATAATACAATCAAAGTAAAATGAAAGTCTACTTTAAATGCGAGAATTGAGGATCAGCTTGCCTCAAACATCTGCTCTAAATTTGCTAGTAGCTCTTGCCTCTTGGGGCTTGGGCTAATACATCAAGTTCCGGCAACACGATAGGAGGAACCAGCGGATTGCCGACGTTTCAAACAGGAAAGCTCTTTTTAAAAAAAAATCTATGGACGCTTCACTCATGTCAATCTGGCCCCGTGCTAAGTACCAGAAAACGGGAAGTATATTTAATACTTTTATACTATACATATATTTAAGATTTTTATTATATTATACACATATTTATTACACATCCATGACCCAGGAACACAGAAAAACTTTTTGTTGCTTCGGCGGGATTCGAACCCGTGTCTCCCGGCTTGAGCACCAACGTTCTGAACCACTGAGCCGCAGAGGTCGTCGAATTAGAGAATAAATAATTTTAAATTTGAAGAATTTTGTAATTTATGGTGTTTCTTAGAAATCCTAGAAGCTTTACTTAACTAAGCCAGTTCCTTTTAGTAATGTAGAGTAGCAAAAATTGTTTTATGAAAATGCTTATAATATCCTTATAAATAATAATAATATCTATGGACACTTCACGCCACGTCAATCTGGCCCCGTGGTAAGTATCCGAAGAACTTGTGTTACGGGAAGTATATTATATTTAATACTTTTATATTATCTATTTATATTTAAGGGTTTTCATTATATTATACACGTCCATGACCCAGAAACATTGAAAACGTTTTGTTCCCTCGGCGGGATTGGAATCCGCGACCTACGACTTGAGCCCCGACGCGCTAACCACTGAGCCACAAAGGCCGTCAAAATAAGATTTACCTTACATCCAAAACTATATTACAATTTTTTTTGTGACGTAGGTACACGCAGAGTAGCAAATGTTACTTCAAATTCATCCATTTTTCCTAACTTAAAGATACTTGTCTTACATCCTAACTACACATTTGACCTCAAATCAATCTCGCGCGATCCAGCGCCCCGTGAGGTCCGTTTACAGATGCTATAAAACCTCTTTTTGACATATCCGTGGCAAAATCCCTAACCGATACCACCCTTTACTCCGTTAAGGTGTTAAGAAAAGCAATTCTCTGCGCGCAAAATTCAACTCCACTACCAAAAACTTAAGGTTGATATTTGTATGGGGCGGGAACCTCATTTATTAAAGCTCAAAGGTGCCGCGCGGCGCGGCGGTCTCTTTGAAGCTGCCGACGGTAATTACATAACGCAGGGCTAGGGCTAGGCTCACTCCAAATTGAAAATTACATCTCATTAGCGAAGATATTGCAGGGCTGTTTGTCAATAAGAGATTTTTGGTTTTGGTAGTGAATAAAATAATATGTACAGTCTCCCTGATTTTTTTTTCTTAGAATATAGGTACAATACCCATATTCTAAGAAAAAAAAATCAGGGAGACCAATGACTATGACTATAATCACTCTGTTTCTAGAAAAAAAAACAAGCAAAATCTCTTTGTCTCGTCTCTTGTATCGATATAGATATCTATTGGTTTTGCAAAAAGATAGTTTAATTTTTATAGGTATAATTAAATAGAAAAGGCACAAATTTTAAAGCACCAGGCAATTTGTGACAACATGAACTCTTATTTTCATTCTTTTTTTTCTTTTGTGTACCTAAGGTATAGCAAACGTCGTCAACCCTAATATTTACATACTCTATTTCCTGAGGTTTCCATTACGGACAATGAGCTCGTGGATTGAGTTCCCGAGATATACCGGGCCATAATGTTCATACACAATCATCATCATCGTACGCAACTAACTAGTTATTAATATTAATGGCTGAATACAAAAAAAAACAAGGCGGTGAGTTCGAAATTTAAATTTCGAATTCTACTATATTCCTCATTAAACACATTTCATCGAAATTCATTGAAATTATCTTATACTTTAAACGAGACAATCTTGTTTAGAATCGGGTTCTAGAAAACGGCTAAAAGCATTACCATGAAATTTAGTATACAGAGAGTTTTAGGGGAGAAAAATAGATCTAGCTAGGTCTTATCCCTGGGAAACTGCACATTTTAAGTTATATAATTTTTTTCTTTCGTCGTTCAACAATATTATATCACTAATTTCAACTTTAAAATGTCAGTTATGCATATCACGTACCTATGTGCAATTTTTGCGTTGTTCGGAAATTCGGAATGTGGTGGGTTCGAACCCCGGTAAAATATATCTGTGATTTTTTTTTAATCCTCTAGAGCTCCGAGCAAAGTTCGGTTACCCAGGTACAAATAATAATTAAATAGCCAAAAAATGTAAAAGTCAAATATCATTGAAAATCGATTTCACATTTTTTCCGCAAACCGTAAATATAACGGTAAAGCAATCGGTAGCCGAGTAAGGCAATCAGTTATAATAACTACGTTCTATTTCTCAATATTTTTAACGGTTGGTTAAGTACAGAAGCGTAAAGATCGGTTACATAAAAAACTAGTCAAATTACCAACAAAATTCTCACGGTTTAATACATTTCAACCATTGCTCGGTCATCGCTCACCGTTCAATTACATTGAAAATCGAACAAAAAATAGAGTTCTTGTTAGATGGTAAAAAACACTTATTTAAAATTAGAAAATGGAAAAAAAAAATCTTATTAGAAAGCGCTGAAAATGTTTCTATATTTCCGATTGTAATTAAAAATCAATGTCATTATTGTGTGACGAAGTGAGTGACGAATTAAGAGGGGCGGGCGCCGCGAGGCGTGGTCTAGATCAAAGAAACCGCCGGCTACAGGGGCTACGGGTGCGAACGAGAGGGGAATACGAAATGGTAGGTCGCCGACAAGCCGGTGTACCAGTTGTCGACCTTATCACTATGAAAATGAGGTTCATGTGAGTGGTACACTGGCTCGTCTCGCGCGAGCGAGAGGCTCGAATGTTTGTGTAGTAGTGAGTGGACGGGTTGATTCAAGATTACTGGAATGGCGCTTAGTGTTGGCTTTTATCGATACTGCTAATTAGATATTTGTTTACTGACTTTTGAAGTAGCATTTGCAAAGGTTAAACAAACTGCTAAGTCAATAATATAGGTACAGTGAAACTTTTTATAACGACATCACGTATAACGACAAACTGGGTATTACGACCAAGTGTCAAGGTCTGTCCTGTCAAAATATGAACATTTTACCGTCGGTTTAAATGACTATCGGCTATTACGACATTTTTCGGTTTTCACTGTATCTATTGTATAGTTTATTTTTCTAAAATAACACAGCACATTTAACACTATTAATTTGTGTCGTAACTCATGAACGGAAACCAGAATTACATAATATCTAGATGTGGAGCTTCAGAGTTTAGTTAATTAAGAGAAATACAAATTTGGCATACAAACATGGCACTCAGGCGGTTAAATTAACATTCAACTTTACATTTGAATTACAATTATATTATAGACCAAAGCAAAAACGAAAAAAAGAGAACTATAATTCTTACTAATATTATAAATGTGAAAGCGTGGATGTTTGTTACGCTTTCGCGCAAAAACCACTGAACGGATTTCGATGAAATTCGGTATGGTAGTAGTTTAGACTCTGGATTAAAAACATAGGCTACTTTTTATCCCGAAAAAGTAGTGTTCCCGAGGGATACTATACTTACGCGGGCGGAGCCGCGAGCAACGGCTAGTATAATATATTTTAATAATATACCAAACCGCCTCTACCATGATAAATGATAATAATATTAAAAACTGATAGAGATAAAACCATAAATCTTTAAAAAAATACGACCACACAACGTATCAATTGGGGAAAAAAAATTAATACTTCTGTTATAACGAAGATATATTATGCCATTTGATTTTTAATATTCTCACTAACAGTTATAATACAAAGTATGTGTACTGTGTTACAGCCAAAACACAATTTAAACATCCAAAAGGTAGTACATCGTACAACTTGAAAATTAAAATCCATCGACAAAAACTATCGGTATTTTAATTATTATCGACAAAGTTCCACCACTAGTCATAAATATGAGCCGCTAAAGAAGCTTACGTCATTGACGTATTGTTTATAGACCGAGGAGCCTTTTTGGGCCTTAAGCCGGAATATACGATTAAGTATTAGGCCCTTTACTTACAAGGTTAAGTATTCGTTAACTATAATCATCATCAGCAATGGCAAAATAAATAGTAAAATAATTTTAAGAATAGCACGAGCTCACGAATTAAAAGTCAAGAGTTTTGTCTTCAAACTCTACCACTTGAGAGTTGAGATTATATTTTTTTAGAACTTCTAGGATATTATTCTAATCAGATTAATTATCTTGTGCTTTATTTTGTAGGGAGTATTAATTATTATTTGTGTATTAATACCCTATTTTTTTTTACTTTGGCATGTATTCCGAAATCTACTTAAAATGATTATTTGATATGAGAACCAGGAACTACCCTAAAAATAGTGTAATAAAATATAATAATAGTACTGTGGCGGACCAATTAGTGCCACAATCCTGAATCGCGCTATCGAAGTTTTCTAAGACCGACGGTATATATACAACACCTGAAATTACTACAAGTGGGCTTCGGCCTGACCGAGCATAGCAGTACAATTAGGTAATAATAAATATTATTAAAAATAATAATTTATGGCAATACCAACTAAATCCTAACCGATGTTAGTAATTAGTGTGTCTTATGATTTATAATGTATCCAATCTCCGTGTGGATAATATTGTCAACGGACGGAAGTTCAAAACCACTTCGGCGCCCAAATTTGTAAATTCTAATCACAATACAGGTGTTTAATTATAGAATCTTATCAGAGCGGGAAATCTAAACTGCCTGGTCATTAGGAGAGACCTAAAATTACAGGCGCATCGGCATGAAGGGGTTGCACAGACAATACAATGTACCATATAATTTCTATTATTCTTACACAATTGGTAAGTAAATCGCTTGTGGAGTTAATTATAATATTAATTTTCGTCGGAGTAAGGACTATGGAACAATTATTTTGAGTTTCATGGGTTTATTTATAACTTTATTTTATTTCTAAAAATATTTGACTAGAACCACAGAGTAAAAAAATATATACTTACGTACACGAGAAACAGTTTTCATAGAACGATCCAAACCGATCCGAATGACGGTTTTTGATATTTTTACTTCTATTATTTCATACTCAACTCACACAAACTCACGTATCTGGTGGCGTAAGCTGTATCAAAAACGGTCAATAAGGATTTTCGATTCTTTTTCTGTCACCAAGCGGCGCTTGGTAGCTCGACAGTCCTTGTCGAGTCATAAAGCTGTCAGATGTCACGAATTTAAAAACCCTAATTCGAATAAATTTTTACGTCTCCTTCAACGGTCCACACAATCGTGGACACGTCGTTTGCTTGTAGTAGTGCAATCAAATCAAAAGTTAACTATGTAGCTGTTTATCTGTTCGTCTTTCTTTAATCTGTAAAAGGGTAATAATCTCTTTGCGGGTCAGTCCCATTTAATTCCAATTTAAAGTGGTAAAATCTATTTCATGTGCTTCAATTTTATTCAAGGGATTATCAGTATAATATTTATTTTTTAAACGACTTCAAAATAATGAAGGTTTTCAGTCGACCTGTATGTTTGTATGTATGTATGTTTGTCCGCGATTTTCTCAAGAACCGTTGATACTATTTAGACGGGGTTTTCACTATTTAATAGCACATTTATCAGGGAAGTTCATTACCATACCTACAACGTTTCGAGGTCAGAGATAAACCAGGGAACTTTTCAACAACTAACACCAAGTCAAGTGATGCGCGACTGCTGCTTTGATCGGCCTTAACTTTTTTGCTTTTGACGCTATTTGGACGGGGTTTCCACCATTGAATGGCCGTTGGTCGTCAGAAGTATAATTTAGTTTCTAAATTACTCAAGAGATGACGCCATACGCCGAAGCCGGTGGTACAGACTTCAAAGAGGGAATTAAAATAAGGAAATTGTTATACATATTTCAAATTGATTATTATTTCTTGATGGAAAAAAATGGGATAATATTTTTACAGGAATCAGAACTTAGAAAAAATACATACGCAAATTATTGAATCCCACCAAAAATATTTTCATGTAAAGTGATGCCAAGACGATACCATATGACTCGCACTGTCGAAAAGCTATCAGATATCATGTAAAACCAAGCTTCTGACTCTACCAAACATCTAACTCTAAAAGCCGAACTACACAAATTCTACACCTTAGTCAAAATAAGTAGCTTGGCCTTTTCGCTACACTCGATAAGGTCAAAAATTTACGGACTGTTTTGCTGTTATACTATTCTTGTAGGAACGAAACGGCCAAGCCACATAACTTGACTATAAGGTGTAGAGTTTGTGTAGTTAGGCTTGTAGAGTTAAAGCGTGTAGAGTATGAAGTTTTGTAGACTCAGAAGGTTGGTTTTACATAAAATCTGATAGCTTTTTGACAGTGTGAGTGATATGATATCGTCTAGACATCACTTTACATGAAAATGTTTTTGGCGGGATTTCACTTCTTTTTGAAAGTTGTTATGACAACATTTTTGGTTGTTTTTTTATTATATTGTTACTATTTACATCACGGATCCCTATAACAGTTTTCAGTCTCTTACAAATTTTCATCCCCTAGTTTAAGGGATTGGAGGATAAAAGTTCTAAGTTTGTCAATTTTTATGTCGTTTATGTGCTAATACTAGCTTACATACCAAATTTCAGCTTTGTCGGACATCCGGAAGTACCTTATAATTTGTTGATCATCAGTGAGTCAGTGACGAAATCAGGGATTTTTAGATACCAAAAAAATCTACAGTATAAGACCTATGCAATCAAAACTTAACATGTTTTATTAGTGTGCTACTGACACATATCCTAAAAATTTTGTTTATCTGGGATATTCCAAATCCAAGTTATGAGGGTTCAAAAAATCGACGAAACGCTTCGAGAAAAGGTGGTCTGGTAGTGGGCTTGCGTTTCGCTTAGCTCGTCTTGGCGGGGGCACTACCGTGCCACCAGGTTTCTTAATTATTTTATTCATTTGTTTTAATGCATTATCATCGTGTCGTATTTTATACTCCTTTTCTTTACCATAACTTTATCTTAAAGATACAAATAAAAATTGCGGTTATAAATCCATCGTCACAAATTTTCACATTTATAATAGTAAATAGTAGGACATCATGACCCAGGAACATTGAAAACTTTTTGGTCCCTCGGCGGGATTCGAACCTGTGATCTCCGGCTTGAGCGCCGATGCGACGCCCTAACCAGTAAGCCACAGAGGTCGTTACGATCTTAATCCAGAGACTAGAATACTGGTAAATATTTTATTTAATCATTGTCTGTAGTATTTATTTTTTTATACTATCTACTTATAATAACTTTTGTATAAATGTAATATTTAATTGTTATCAAGTTAAATAACTGTTGTCCTGTAGAGATTCCTACTCTACATTGTCAATGTAGAGTAGGAATCTCTAGTCATCCTCAAGCTCCAACTTCAAAACTCTACAGCTTTATCAACATTCGTAGCTGGTTGGATGGTTTTTAGGATATTTCTTCTATTGATAAAATTATATCGACTTATTAAATCGGTCAACTTCGACTGCAAAAGCAAGGTTATGATTTTCGTGAAACCAAAAAAAAAAAAACTTATATTACAATCTAAAGGCTAATAGTGTATCAAATACTCAAAAAATATCCGTAGGTAGTGAATTGTTACTAATTATGTCGAAATAGGCGTTAATAGGACACCTAATGGTCAATTTTATGACCCAAAAGCGCCGACAGAGGGCCTTCCGTTGTTTTTATTGATCTCTTTTTTCAATCTAACTTTTTAAGTAAATATGGCCAGCCAGTGCTTTTTTTATTCACCGGTGTGTTGATCCGATTGTCATATCCTGTTTTATTGTGGTCGTTAATTGACGTAAATTAACTTGTACTGACTTTTAAAGCTGGGACTATATGATCCGGAATTCGGCGTGCCCGGGAAAATTCAGAGCTCTGAAAATAGAACACTGGACTAATACAATAGAGTGGAAGATCGAAGTGTCGAGTGTCGAGCTGTCTTATATGACATTGACATTGGTCTCGACATTTGTGTGTTCGACTTTCAGCTTTATTGTATTAGTGCAGAGTTCTATTTTCAGTGCTCTTAATTTGTCTCGGCCTTACGGATTCCGGACATATAGTCCCAGCCTAAGAGTGGTAAACGAGTAGCGGGGTGCCTGACGGCAGCAACAGATGAGTGCCTATCTTTATGTAAAATAAAATCGGCCAAGTGCGAGTCAGACTTGCAGGAAGGGTTCCGTACCATTATACCAATATTTTACATGTTTACTTATTATTGCTTTACTTTTGTACGAAGTTTACCAAGTAAGCACATTTTACAAGTCTCTATAACTCCGGAACTAACAAAGTTATATAAATTGTTAGGTTAGGATAGGTTAGTTATTAGTATTTATTTGTAGTAGTTTTTAGTATTTAACAAAGTTATGTAAATTTTTAAGGAGAAAAAGACCACCATAATTAATTATTTTATATTTCTCGAGCCAGCTTTTAGTGTGGGGTGACGCTCTAATTCAACAAAAATGCGGTTTAAAGTTGAATATTTCGCCGACGACCAAAGACAACTTTTAAATGGCACACGCATTTAGTGTTTTACTTTTTTTTATAATTCATTTCCAGTGCTAAAGGTGTCAGCCGTCAATCACAAAACTTCGAAGTTCGAACTTCGAACATATCGTATTTAAAACCTTTGTGTTTGCCAAGTTGGTAAATAAACACACTAGACTCATGCAATCAGGTTATAGTACTAAGAAAATGAATCTGTCAGATCAATTTAACCAAGTCCAAAAGAATAGGTACCATTGCGCCGTAATTTATAGCAATGCTCGAGCTATAAGACCATAATAGCTTTCCAGGCTCCTCCAAGAGTGCGAGCGAGAGGGAACGTCTCGTCGGAAAGAGATGCGTGACCAGAAGCGCCGCTCGACGTCAAAATACGCGCTCCGTTCGTTTATTACCTTGCCCTTAGGGATGATACGCAGTATTCTCGAGATTGATAACTTTATCGATATAAATATCTAAGATTAGCATTAAAGGATCTTAAGTGTAGCAAGAATAATGTTTAGAAGGCAATTATATAGAATATAAATATGATGTAGAATTACTTTTTCATTTGTTATGAAATTTGTATTTATTTTTACTTTTTATTGTTCTTATATCTGTTTTCAATTTCTAATTATGAAACTTGAAAAGCAATGTATTTTGCTTATTTAGTTAGGTATGCGAATTTTTATGGGACCTCTTTCATATTAGCGACCTTTATCCGAATGTCATGATTTTTGAATTGATCTAAATTAATAATACACTTACAGCCGAATACTGGAACGATAGTTAAAATTAAGTGACGCTCAAGTCACATGATGTCCTTGTCATTTCGGCTAGCAGAGACAGAGACAGCCTGTGAATAGGAGGGCTCTTAATTTTGATTAGCGTTTCAGTATTCGGCCGTTAGTTCCAAGGAACTTCAGAAACCAAACTACGTTGACGTTTTACGCTCTAATTTCTTCCACGTACAAACTATCGATACATCACACAGCCGGGCACAACACTATGAACCCGTAGCGGCGACTTCAAAAGAGCCCACCTCTTTGATGTGGCCGGCGGCGCGCGCTCAAACGCCGTAAGCGACAAATCCATACGTCATCCTCCTGTCATTATGACGCCTCGGAATGTATTACGAGACTATAAATTGACAAGCTTAATAGCGATTACTCGATGTCATATTCAATTAGCAAATTAATCGATATCGGTTTGTAATTGATGTGATATTTGCAGTGACGTGATGTTACGCGTCGCCATAAACGTGATGTTTCACAATAAAATAAAAATAAATAAAAATAAAATAAAATAAAATACAATACCTTCTTAGTTACATTTAAACTGGTGAGCACTTTTAATTTTTGCTCTGATAAAAAAAATATTTAAAATCTATAAACGGATAGTTTTGTTATACCTGTAGACTGCAGTATCTACTACCACAGAATGTCACAGATTAAAGAAAGAGGAACACATAAACAGCTACATAGTTAGCTTTCCATTTGATTGCACTACTACAAGCACACGGTGTGTCCACGATTGTGTGGAAAAATTGTAGGCCGTTGAACGGGGACGGGGACGCTAAAATTTTCAAATTTGGGTCGACTTGGCTCGTTCTATGAAAGGTGTTTCTCTGTTCAAAAGTATATATTATGTTTTCTACTCTGTGGTACTACTTTGCTATGTTTCCGACTGTGTATGTGATTACACAGATTAGTCTGACTCTACAGTCCTGAGTCATTCAAATATCATTTTAAATGATACTTGTAGTTCATACCTCAATCGACGTCAAGCGTATTACAGCCGTCGATGCATATTGGATAGTGGATATTATGTTTAAACGCCGTAACAATCGGTCCTTATTGTTTTTGAATGGAAAATTACATGGAAAATGCTATTTTACCGTGGAAGAACCGTGTTTCAGTACGAGAGACAGAGACGGTTGCCCATCCAAAGAAATACCACAGCCTTATGGAAAACTGGCGTAAAATAACGTTCGCGTTACGCTTTGCCGAGTGAATGAGGGTAGAATAGGGATGGGGGTTCAAAAGACCAGTAACGCCCTTGTGACTTTCTTAGTGTTTCAGTAATTCGTCAGGCCGACGTATATGGTAATCGCTTACCATAAGGTGACAGGGTATGCCCGTTTGCCGGTAAATTTTTATGTCAGATCTTATTACATATAATTTTGGGAACGTTATCTAAATCGTTTGCTTTCTAACAATAAAATCTTTATGAGATTCGAGTCCCTAATTCGATAATTGACAGGTAAGGGCCATTAAATCGAATTATCTATGACACGTTCAGCCGGAGAAGAAAAGCCAACTACTCATTAGTGCGAAGCGACCATCGTTAATCGACCTCCACAGAATCAGGCCCCGAACTTCCTCTCAACGCCAACGTTACGTGCAAAAGAGAGCGACGGCTCAACGTGAAATGGTGGGGCGTTAATAGAAAGACTGGCAAGTCATTTCGACAGCGAAGTTAAGTCCGAATTACCGTTCCCACGATCGCGGAACAGATAAAATCGTCTCTCACAAAAATATTGTCTATGATGCGAATTTTTGGAGAATCGCGCCATTTTGAATAAACAATGTCGTAATGGCGTGTTAGAAGCTATCATCGTCGGCGCGCCTAGCGTTAATATATTAAACAAACAATAAGCAATTACTTAATTCACACGTTGATTATGTTGTTTCAGCGTTAAGGGACGTGCATGCTCGACCACAGACAAAAAATATTGGAGCGCCACAGACAATATTCATTAAGTTGTCATTTTCATAAATAACATTTAGTTGAAAATTTTGCATACGGCCAGGAAAAACCATTGTAAGGCTGGGACTATATGATCCGGTTGATAAGTTGCTAAATCTATGAATGTCTTCTAATGCCTTATTCGAACATACATCACTTCTATTTGGTCTCGTGGACTTGTGCTACGGGAAAAATCAAACACACAAGACTCGACAGTCAAATATCAATATCATATATGACAACTCGACACTCGACACTTCGATTTTGCAACTCTGTTGTATTAGCGCATAGTTCTATTTTCAGTGCTCTGAATTTTCCCGGGCCCGCCGGACTCCGGATCATGTAGTCCCGGCCTAATTATTCGTTTACCCGTAGTACAGGTTCACGGGACCAGATAGAAGTGATGTATGTTCAAAAAAAGGCATTAGAAGACATTCTAATTTTAGCAACTTTTATAGCAACATTAATATTACGAGCTCTACCATAGAGTAATAGTTTCCATATGGTGGTCAAATTACGACCACGGACCAGTTGCAATACACCGTTTGAAATTATAACACCACGCCCTGTGGCAATTATATATCATTTATCTTAAACCTCTGTCAAAACGACAAGAGTGGATATGAAACAGAGGGTCATTCACGAATGAAGCCATCGGCGACGTTGGTCGTTGTCAAAATATTAAAATCGGACAAAAATCGTAATTCGTAGCCGAGTATAACAATAATATTTAATTACTTTTAAATGTTACTAAGTAAAAAAAATATTGCTAATAGTCATTCTTGTGCTCTATGAAACGAATATAATGTCTTTGAGAAACCCCGGGTTAGTTATTTTATGTTTTAAAATCAATCAAAAATTAAACCATCACTTCGAGTGTAAGCGGCAAAATCTAAGTAACAATTTTAGTTGATTTAATTAATATTAGGTATCTACCAATGTAGCTCGAAGAAAACGCGGGATATTGCTAGATATTATATTAATTAAATTGTATGCTATGGATTTCCGCCAAGTGACGCCTGATTCTATTAACAATAATTGTAGTTAACGTTACATAATATAAAACTAAGATACATAACACAAAACTTTGTGACTCAAAAAGTAAATTAAAATTACCGTTTCTCTTCGTGTAGACTACCTAATCATCTTTTTGTGTGGTACAAACCATTTTAGGACACGCCATAATTAGGCAAATTTTGATTAATTTGATTCGAAATGTCAAATTGAGGTGTGAATTAGATGATTCTAACGTTGATAAAAGAGGAGTCGTTTTTATAATTACGTACGGTTTTCTAAATTGCATTTAATTATATTATGAGTCAGAGTTTTTAGGTTGATTGATGTTAATTTGTTAAACGGATTACAAAACTTTTTTGTTTTATAGGCTAATTGTAAAAAAAGCAATTAACGATATTCGAAAATCAAATTTGAAAATAGAACATTTATATACCAATATGTGATAAGTCAGCTATTTCTCTAAACACATTCGCGATTCGCCCATTTTCCCAGAGTCCACATCGAGGAGTCAGTCCCATTCTACTCCAAAATTATAACCGAAAATTTTGTGAGATAACGATTTTGAAAAATTAATTTCACATTTAGTTCTATTATGTTCCAAATAAAAAATTACGCCCGAAAAATAATACTATTTTATGTCACAAAAAGTTACTTAATATTACATAGATTTGGCTTATTTTGGATGCACCTACATGATACCCATAACCTAAAAGAGATGTTACTAATTATTGTCAGCTGTTGTCTTCTTACTAAGGCCAGTACACCCGCCGAATATTTTGTTAGTTCAAATGTCGATTATTTTAGTCTAATTTAATTAGTTTAAGTATAATAAAATACAACTGTCGTTTTAGGTTAAATAGAATACTCCAGCCTTTACCACCATGGTTGATTTAACTCGTAAACATAAATTATACTAGGATAACAGAAACGCGTGGTATCAATCAAAAGTAGTTTGTTTAATCAATTTCAAACGGAATATCATAATCTACACTGCTCTTTGAAGTAATTTAATTACTCTAACAGCTAACTGTATGTTCTGGTCTTTGGTTATTATCATGAAAGAATATTACATTAGCGAATAGCTATAGACTTTTACTTGTAATATTTCAATATATCAGAGCTATTTTAAGTTTTTTTTATATGAAATGGATCAGAAAACGAGCAGACTGATAGCCTGATGGTAAGCGATTACCGCCCATGGGCGGTGGCAACAGCAGAGGAAACTCCTCTGGTGTTGCGCACTTGTCAAAACGAATGCACATAGACCTTTGAAACGAGATATTCTTATTTCGTCTTAGGGTCAGTGCTCCGTTCACACCGAGACGCGACGCGCCACTAAGCGGCGCTGCATTTTTAAGATAGCTATTCAAAATTGAACATTATTCAGTACACAAGAAGATACACGTTTAATAGCAGGAGTTCGAATTTCGAGCTGCGCCTTGCTGCGTTATACGTATCGCGCCGCGCGCCGCTCTTGCAATGAAACGTGTATCTTATTGAGTAATAGTATACCTACACATTGAAAGAGTTTGAATTTCTAAAATAAAAATGCAGCGCCGCGATACGTTTTGTCGCGTCGCGTTGCGTCTCGTCGCGTCGCGTCTTGTTTCGGTGGGTATATTGGGAAACGCTGGTCTATGATCAAAGGTGGATGTGTATTCTTTTTGGTCGGGTGCTATAGACAGCTCTATGATATGACACACGCCACGAGGTTCAACCACGTTGTAGCTTACTGTCAAGTCCGAATACTAACAATATTAATATAAATTGATACGGGTATGTCAGTAAGCAGAGTGGCAAACGAGATAGTTCAACAATGGCGGCATTTTTGATTGAATTTGATCTCGTTAACTGGCGGCATATGTTTTGTCTATGGCACGCCGCACGCGGTAAAATCTAAAAAAAAACCTATATAAGTACTCTTTAATACACAGTCCGTTCGGAGCTTGTTCAAAGTTATTTTACCAGTGACAAGACCTTTATACCGACGGCATAAGGATCACTCTAGTAGAAACTCCGAAGTAAAATAGATGATACGTGACATATCATTGCACAGATTAAATTACTTTTGTTTGCCTGACATGACGGCTTTAAGATAAAAAAAAATAATAACTGATATAAAGTAAATTTAAATTTGGAATGCACTGTTTGCCGACAAGCTGATTTTTATTGTTACTTATCATTGTTATTATGATTTTTTAAGGTAGTTATCCCGAAACAAAAACAATTGAAACAATTAATAATGTTTTCGATATTGTATGTTATCCACTTTAAAAGCGTTAAGAAAAAATTAAGTAAAAAGAGCTTAGGCGATTTTTAACCCCTGCCCCGAGGCGGACGCAAAAAAAGAGGTAATAATTTAAGTTTCACGTGTCTGTAATCTGTATATCTGTGTGTATGTCTGTGATATTCTCTCCTTGTAACCTGAGTTTAGGATCAACATTAAATTCATCATCGTCATCAGCTGACTTACCGTTTCACATTAGATGTAAGTAGATATTATATAATATTTTATGCGTTCTGTTAGTTATTTTTTTAAAGTATTTCAAAGTATTAAGCATTTAATTTTACTAATACCACAACCACTACCAAGAGCTGATTGTGTCCAGTAAAGTTTGAAGTTGGTCATCAGTGCAAATTTCAAAATGGCTTACTTCAATTGATAATTGCTCAATTGGGAAACACAGCTTAGGCTTCATTGGGAATTTCTGACGTTTGCACTGATGACTCATGTGTATTTCATTGCGAATGGACTCTATAATAATGAGATTTACTGTCTCTCTGAATAGAGGATGTTTTGAGAGCATCAAACGACTGCAGTTAATAAACTCGACATGCTCAAGGTGTATACAGAGTGCTTGTAACACTCTGCAAGATAGCAAAATAATCTAGGCGACTGAAAATAGAATTCTGCGCTAATACAATAGAGCTGAAAATCGAGCACACAAGTGTCGAGACAAATATCAATGACATATAATACGACAACTAGACTCTCATGTGTTCGATTTTCAACTCTATTAAATTAGCCCAGAGTTAAATTTTCGATGCTCTGAATTTTTTCCGGCCTTTCGGATACGGGACAACATAGTAACCGCCTTAAGCCGGTTACGTACCCAAGTCTTCATACAAACGAAACCGAGTAGATTCCGCTGCGACAATCGCGGGAGAGTCAAGTAGTCCGAGGACTGTGTGATGTGTCGCGCTCGGACACCTCAGCTGATGATGATGCTCTCTCGCATGTTACTTCGTCTAATGGCAGAACGTGATCGCGACAGACCTTTCACTAAACTTATTACATTATCATTATAGGTGATGTACAGTCGGGTTCAACAGTTCACACAGGTGATCGCACAAATTAAGATCAATCATACTTATTTTATTTTGTTGCAATTTTTAGGGTTCCGCAGTTAGTACTACGTTAAGCAACCCTTATAGTTTCGCTCTGTCCGTCCGTCTATCTGTCTGTCTGCACTCCTAACTTCTGTAATTATGAATATAAATATATGTAATTTGGTATAGTATAGATTGATAGATCTCGGTTTTGGCATCATAAAATAATAATAATTATATATTTTAGGGATCATTCTTCATACATGTGAATTGGGGATGTTTTTTTCCATTCCACCCCATCGTGTATACCCCGTGTATACGACGAAAATGTCATTTCGAATAAGGTCAAGGTTTCATTCAAGATTCAGATAAGTATTGCAAAATGTCTCAAATAAAATGAATACACTTATACCTAAGGGTCAGTTCAGGAGGAATATGTGCTTAACACTGT
The DNA here is from genome assembly GCA_037179445.1 of Phengaris alcon alcon. Classification (NCBI taxonomy): domain Eukaryota; kingdom Metazoa; phylum Arthropoda; class Insecta; order Lepidoptera; family Lycaenidae; genus Phengaris; species Phengaris alcon. The sequence continues at coordinate 3,643,137 of JAYRCH010000097.1, forward strand.
GGACATAAGGGTGAATTTGCTATAGGTATGAAATTTCAGAAATTTGCTTCGCGTCGAATGTTCCTAGGTAGACACGTGTAATTAGTTCTCTAACACCAAGTACAACAGAACACAAATTCATACGGATCCGTTCTTAATTACTTATGCCATATCTGATTACAATCACACGACAAAGTATGTAATGACGTCTGTACAATGTTACATGTGTAATTACTTTTATCATTGTCGAATGTCGGCTAACGAACATTGTAATTGCTCGAGCTTCCATTTCGATTTCATTGAAGGATTGTCTTGCGACATAGCGATGGTCTTAAGATATTCTGATGTTTGATATTGAAATAACAAGCTAAAATATACTAATAGGAAAATTTTTGATAACTTCATCTGTTTGCTCTCGCAACGTATTCTGTTAGGGTTTGTACACACCGCGACGAATCGCAACGCCAGCGGCGCTACATTTTAAAGATATTTCTTCAAAATTGAACTTTCTCCACTACACAAAAAGATACATGTTTCATATAACATCAGTCATACTCTGCACATGCGCATGCAGCGCGGTGCAACCTGACAGTCGAACTCTTACAACGAAGTGTCGAATGATGAAAGTCGAATGAAAATCGAATTGTGAATAGCCCCGCAGAAAACCTACCTATTAACATAATATTGACTACTGTCTGTAATATTGACCAAATGTCGTAGAGCGCAATAATGTTTGACTCAAACCATGACCAGCAAGGGCGAAATACGGGAGTAACTCGCGGCAAATACGCGCGTAGGTTCTGGGCGCAACGTATGGCGGACTAGTGTCTTGACGTGATAGTCGCTACGTGCGTACCATTTCGCAGTGAATTTTCCTTTTTTTTGATAAGGTCATATGCGATTAAGGCGATTCGCAACCAAGGAAATTAACCACGCACGTTGTCGCCGAAATAGAATCCAAAACACGTGGAGTCTGTCGCGCTCGGTCTACTACAACGCGCAGAATTCGCGCCTGGATTCAAATTCACGGTCTCGAACGTGTTGCATTGGGGATTACAATTTATAACGCCGCATTTGACAGATCCGCGCCTTCGTGCGCGGACGCGTTTCCAATATGAGAACCGCCTTTTAAAATGCATGAGTCAAAGTACACGCTCCATTTAATTACATTTAACCTCTCATTTTTTTGCGAAGCAGATGCTGATGACAATTATATCGCTAACGCCATTGTGGACGCCAGTACATAGTTTCACCACGCTAATCGTTCGATAAACGACACGTAATTGTCATATAACGGAGCCTATGACAAAACCACTTCATTACCATTGTGCGCGTGCCTTTGTGCTCGCGAATTTGGCTTTTCGATAATTTGTCACGGCCCTTATTTAAGGGTGGCTGCAGACTTTGTGGTTCAAATTGCAAAGGTGGTTTAAAATGTTAATAACTAAATAAAAATAAGTATCAAATTATACAACGTTGATGATTGAACAGTACATGAGTAGTTATAAATGCTGGTTCAATAGTTAATACTCATAGTTCAATGTATAAAATCTCTAAGATTTTTCATAACTTTAAGATAAATATGTTATATAAGACTTTGCAAATTGAAGCAAGAAGGCCGATTATACTAATTAAATTTTCTACAAATTTTTAACTGACTTCCAAAAAAAGGAGGATTTTTTTTGTATGTTCAACGATAATTCCGCCGTCTGTGGACCGATTTTCAAAATTCTTTGTTTTGATGTATAGGGTATAATTCCAAATTGGTCTTTTTGACATCAAAGTGGTAACTTGATGATGGGATCCATGAGTAATTGAGGGAACTCTTTGAAATTTATATAGACACGTATGGTGATTTTGACTTTTTCTGAAGTAGTCCAAGCATATGCTACCAAAAAGTAAGCTTTTGTACCAAGGTATACCCTGGAGCCAAAAGTACTGAACAGAACTCCTGAGTCCTTATAGATACATGTTTGGGGATTCCGGCGTTGTTTAAAGAACTGCAAACATATGGCATCATACCACTTACAGTAATCATCATCATCATCACCACCATCTTCACAAGAAACACCAAAATATTATTATGTTGACATAGGTACTCACTACTCATCAGAGTTTTGTGCACCGCTATCAATATGTTCATAATTTATTATTTTTTAACAAAAAATTAAAACTGACTTCCAAAGCAAAAATGCCGATTATACCAACTATAACTGTAAGTATAATAAACAAAAAATTAAAACCGACTTCCAAAGTAAAAATGCACAAAAAAGTATGATATAAAACTTATTTTCTAAATAATTCCTCTTTTAAATTCGGCTACAATTTTAACTATTTCTCTACTCAATCTTCCTAATTTTGAAGTCGGTACCAGCAAATTTGAACGTGAGTTCTATAAAACATTATAAGATATTGTTTGGGCTGGTACCGACTTCAAAATAAGGAATATTGAGTAGAGAAATAGTTAAAATTGTAGCCGAATTTAAAAGGGGAATCATTTAGATAATAAGTTTTATTTCATACTTTTTGTGTGCATTTTTACTTTGGAAGTCAGTTTTAATTTTTTGTTTATTATACATATATAGGTCGTATAATCGGCCTTATTTACTTCCTTTGAGTCGCAACGTCTGTAGGTCGCCTGCACTAATAATAGAGGAGTCAATACATCATGTTCTCTGGTTAATTCGACACGGGAGAGGCGTCTACAGCCGCCCTTACTCCTCAGGGACTTGTGAGTTGTGATATTGCCAACCGTTGTAACAGTTTAATAAAAGTACTTAAAATATGTGTCCGCTATTGATGATATTACTCTATAATCTACATTTAATATGTTCATTTATGAAGAGTCTTACAACTAGTTAGGTACCTAATATGGAAATTGGTATTTGACGTGTCGGATATTTAACAATAACTAGAGGTCGTCCTGTGGTCTTAATTTACTCCATAATAATTCGTATAATTATTAAATTTGAACTTTAAAAGGGTTATTTTGCCTCTTTGATAGAAAAAAATGTACTTAAATGTTGTGACAGATTGAAAAAATGCCAACGTGTAACAAAACTGTATCTATTACTTAAACACACTCAGCGGCGATTCACTAATGAGCCATTTTTAAAAAGAAGAAGAAGACCTTTTACTTGAATTAATTTTTTTAATTAAGTACATACTTAAATCTATTGATTTCTTATGTTTACGCGAATATTGTTCATTGTTTTAAACACTTACGGATTGTGTCGCGATGCACTTTTCTTTTTCCCGACGTTTCGGCTACTTTGCAGCAGCCGTGGTCGCGGGAGGACTGAGGTGTCAATTGTCCTATTTGTTGAAGTTGTTCAAACTACCCGAAGATTCTTCAATTATTATTTGTGGTCCGATCCACGCAAAACATACTAACAGTATCTTGAGGCCGCGGTGATTTTAAATTACATTTTATTTTGTTAATTATTGTATCCCAACTAGATGGCAGCACCCATCTATAGCCTCGCGTATCATTGTTGGGCGATAACGGTTCCTTTGCCAGTACTTGTGGCTTATCAAATCTTATGTAATGACGAGGTTGATCTATTGTGTGTTCGCAAATTGCAGATTTATTGTTGTGACGGCTTTACGCGGGTGTTGATGGATCTTTTAGTTTGCCCTATATAGGAGAGAGCGCAGTCACAGTCGAGCTTGTAGACTCCTGAATCTTAAAGGGGAATGTTACATTTCACTGGTGGTAAAAATAGACTTATCTTTTTGGGCGGCTTGAAATATGTTTTTATAAAAGCTTACCTCAGAATATAGCCAACTTTATCAGTGACTCCTTTCATAAAAGGTAGAACAGCAGGTATTCGTTCGTCAGTGGCTGGTTTCACTCAGTCACTGTGATGCAGGCGTGGGACTCGAAACTTATTGTCACGTAGAACTTATGTGACATGATGAAGCTCGGTTTCCAAATGCTGCTGATTCCTCGTGCTCTTCTAAACAAAGTTTTGCTAACGGTAAATAGCTGGGAAGGATGGTGGTGGGACTCACCATTTAAATATCTATTAGTATGTGTAGGTTTGCGATACACTGTGTGACCTAAGGTGCCATTGGGATTCCTTATTACTAATACGTCCAAGAAAGCTAAAGAGTTATTGGTCTCTAATAACTCTTTAGCTCTCTTTAACTTACAATTCACTATGGAAGTGAATTGTATTTTGGGGTTGAGACTGTTCAAATGGTTTAGGAATATGGTTACTTTGTCAGGTGGAAAATTGTGAAAGTATCATCCACATACCGCTTGTAGAACCTGGGTTGTATAGGTGAGTGAGGTGAGGCTGTTTCCCAAGTAGCCGAAACGTCGGGAAAAAGAAAAGTGCACTGCGACACAATTCGTAAGTGTTTAAAACAATACTTAAATTTAATTTTAAGAAATAATTCAATGCGTGCGTGAATTTGTGTTATTTCGGTTCTTAATGTGTAATATTGGTAGAATATTAACCATTAAATATTCGTTAACGTGCACAAGTGTGGGCAAGTGGTATAACTTCAAAAAACGTGCTATTTTGTGTTCTCTCCAAAACTCCCTAGGAACTTTCAGTTAACTTCTACCAGGTTACTGAATCGACTGACTTGATTCATTGACTGCACTGACTATTTTTTGGACTTTGACTAGACTTTAGACTTGACGATTTAGGAATACGGTGTTGAAAATTGAAACGAAAATCCCCCGCCGCATCCCGCCTTTTTAACTTGACACTGGAAAAAGGTTTTAAGCCGACGCCATATATTAAAAAAATAAAATAAAAGAAAACTTATAATCGCACGGTAGGTACTACTACCTTGTGTGTAAATAATCTGAGGTAGTGTGCATTATTTAAAAAAAAAATGCTATCAGCACGTCTTCCTACACATAAACTTTCCTCGTCAAAACTGTACTGAAAGTTTTGCTCCATAATAATATTAACGTAAGTATAATATGATGATATCCTACTTTTTAGGGAGATGGTAAAAGACAATCCAATCAAAAGCGCTATTAAATGGATAAACTATCAATAAAAAACCTCAGAAACCGGGCCCAAATTAAGTAATTTTGATAGCTACGAAAAGCCGCTTTTCTATTGCTACAAAACCCCGCTACGATATGCTACGAGATAAGAGGTTTTATTTCTTGCATACGTAAGACACATTAGTATGCCACTGTGTCAAAGTATATAATAAGTAATATAATATATAGTCAATATAATATAATATATTACTAACGTAAAGAATCGTCATTCCTCCGATTTACACGAATGACAGCACGCGGCTGTGTGTGCGTGGCCCAGAATGCGGATTGCGAAGGCGGGCGGGGAGGAACTTTTTCCCAGTCTAGACTATGGCTCACAGGGCTAGCCGCTGGTCGTTTTGTGCTTTCACATAATTGACAATATAATTTCATAATATCTATGATAGATTTGTCTGACGCGACGTTTAAAAATATTTTGGTGTCAACCCTATACTTACGTCAACATGGCTGACATTCGCCTGTCATTTGTAGAGAGTGTCGCCCCTGTGACTGTATGCAACATGCCGCTACACATTTTTATCCTACCAATATCTTACTACTATTATATAAATGTGAAAGTTTGAGAGGATGGATGGATGGAGATGTTTGTGACTCTTTCACACATAAACTACTTAACGGATTTTAAAGAAATTTGGTATTGTAGTAGTTTAGGCTCTGGATTAAAACATAGACTACTTTTTAACCGACGAAAAACTCAGAGGAGTTTCTTGTCCCCAAAAAGTGCAGTGTTCCCGTGAAATACTTTATTTAAGAGAGCGAAGCCGCGGGCTAAAGCTAGTGTTATTATATGTTTCCAGAGTCGCAACTATCAGCGGTCAGCCACACGGAAATACGTTATTTTAAATTGTTCGCTGCATTTCTAAGATAGCGATTTAAAATTGAACTTTATTTCACTAGACAAGAAGATACAGTTTCATTAGATTAGTTCTAATTTCGAGCTGTGCCGTGCTCCGTAGCGCGGAGACGCATTTGCAATAAAATATCTTCTTATGTAGTGAATAAAAATCAATTTTGAATAGCTATCTTAAAAATGTATGTCGCGTCGCGTTTCGATTCGGTGTGAGTTGATCCTAACGGTTTGTGGACATATAGATACGAGTGCAATTTACTTCTCTACTCACTCACTCTATCTTCAGAGTCTTGTTCCACAGAAGCAGAGACTATCTTCGGTGTTATCTAGTTAATTTAATTACGTCGTGCATTTTGATATCTATATGTAAGTAGTCGATTTTCATAAGCGGGATGTGAATTACTGCAATGTCTGCGCTGACGTTTTTTACGCACGCAGATGGTTGTTATTTGTAAATTGTCGTAACTAAAGCTAAGCCAAGAAATAATCTTTTTTAAAACTGAAAAAAAAGTTGCTTAAAAGCTTTATAACAAGTAAAACCGCGGGCAGAAGTTGATAATAAAATTAAAGTTTAATTAAGGCGAGTCAACACTGGCCGTTAGCAATTTTAAGTATAACAACTGGCGACGCCCGCGGCTTTTGTCACCCTTACTGAAATGGCATTAATACAACGCTTTATCATTTAGTCAATTAATTACATTTTCTATTTAAATAATCAAGGAATGTTTATTATTTAGGGTCAGTTAACACCGATACGCGACGCGACGTTAAATAAATGTCTCATTGCCGTCGAACTCTTCCAATGAAACGTGTATCTTTTTGTGTAATAAATAAAGTTAAATTTTGGATCGCTATCTTAGGAACTGAGTACTAACGCTTACTGATATTACATTTTGAAGTAAAACTACTTTACGCACGCTTGACTTGGGGAGTAAGCTGGTGAATGCGTGACAAGATTGTTACGAAAAGTGTGATCGGGATAGGCGAATGAAAGTTGAGAGGGAGATATAAGTTCACACAAGAGCACACATTTTCTGTCTCTCTTCCTCTCATAGCCAGTGCATGGAAAAAAGATAAAAATAATAATCATCCAAGTGCAATAGTTAAACAGAAATTTTAGGAAAAAAAACTCAATTTGTTATAAATAATACCAAGTATTGGAGCAAATAAATATTTAAGTACTAACTATTACTACCTAATTAAAAGAGTTCTTTGTCAATTCAAATGTATTAAAGAAATAAATGGGACAATTAAAATTAAAAGACGTGTTAAAGGATTAAATAAACAGCCCTTGCACATTTAATGCTGGCAACACTTGCAAACAAAATATGTCTACAGCTTGTTTTACTATAAGTTGTAATTATTCGCAATTTTAATTAATACCTACATATACGAATTCTATACAACTTTTACCACTATGTTTTTATTGTATTTACTAAAAGAGAAGCTTTTCAGCTTAAAAACTACGTAAGAAATAACGACTCTTACAGACAACACATTAAAGACGATAACACTATAGAATATTTTGTAGTAACATTTCGTTTTATTACTGTACATTGCCTGTGGGTGTATTAAAATTGGTCACATTTTACAAAGAAATGTTACACCCTAGCAACACTCGCAGACCTCAAAATTATGGTCTTAAATTTCGAACAAAGCCGTCGAAAGCTGTTGAATGTGGAACTTGCGAAATCAATATTGCCAGTGTTGCCAGTTCTAATTACTTTATAGAAGGCAAATTAACAGCTCTCGGCTGTTATTATTGGTCTCGAATGCATGTTCTTTTTTCAAACAGGCGAGTAATTTCCGTGCGGTTTATTTTTCTTGCAGTGGCCAGTAATTTCGTGTAATTAAATAGATTGTGTGTTTGTCTATGGTTTTGGTGTTATGTTTTTTAATTACCCGATGAATTAAAATAATTACGCATTTTCTCTCTATATCTTTAATACTTTCTAGAAATTGCAGTGATTAGTAGGTACATAAATGGTGACGACATTTAAGAATTGGTAAAAATAGAAAATTACAGTAAGCGTACCTATTGTAGTACTGTAATAGTAATAATAATAATAGCTGGTAACGAAAAAGGTAAAAATTGTTTGACTACAAGCGATTATGGTGTTTACGGTTTAATCGTGCAAAGATACTTCATAGTTAACGCATTAACTTCCAATAAAATATTTAAATGTAACCGAAACCTGGCTCGTCCACTCGCTGACAGGTCTGGTACCACTTTTAAGCCTTATAACCATAAAATAAGGTCCAAAAGTGGTACACCGGGTCTGTCGGCGACTGCTCATGCTCGGTATGTTGTCCAGTGTAAATTGGTATCTCGATCACCTTATACTTGTGTATAGGTCACAGGTCAACGAGCCTGGTTCAGTTTGGTATATGGCGACCAATTAACGAATAACAAACTTTCGTCCGTAACAAATTCTCGTACAGTATAAACAATTTATATTTCGAATACTGTTTTAATTTGACTTTGGACTAAACTGTTGTTTTATTATAGTTATACGTTTTTAAGTGATTGATAAAAGCGATATAAAAGGCCCTGCAAATATTGTGATGTTCCATTTATGTAATCCTGTACAAATCGTAGGGCGCCAAAATTGAAAAATTGCAGAAAAACGTACCAAACTCTTTGATATTATATGTATGCATATGGTGTATGCAGTATGACAGAAATGTATAATTACTGAGGTTATTACTATCGGTAGAAATACTTCCTGTCATCATGTTGTAGTTTTATCTCCAAAAATAATAATAATTAATATCCTTTTATAACGATGGGACTGACTGACTGGGCGATACACTGTGCGCTGAAAGTCCCTAAATAAATAAAGAATAAAAAAAACCGCCTTATTGCATTTCCTATGTCTAATGCCACGCCATTATATTATTGGAACGAAGTACCTTATCGCGCGTTGCGAAAGGGGGCTAGACGGAAAAAATTAAGACCAAAAGTTGTAACGACACTTTTTGCTATAGTTGTAAGCCGTGCGGCGTGGAATAAACTATAAATTCTCTTCAATTTTTTACCTCAAGCCAATTATTACTAAAATGACCCTAATGCTTAAGTTTATATTACATTATATTTGTTAATAATAAAAAAAAATATTATTATAACTTAAAAAAAAAAAAATTACAATTCACTAATTAATCGAAGGGAACTTCGTTCCATCCGGGTGTCCCTTGACACCTCTCAAGTTTTTATTTATGCAGGCAAGTACCTTATTAATAAATAGAAAAAATGATAATATATAGCTAACTATTTAAAATATTTACAAACTATAAAAGTACTAAAAAGAAAGTTAATAATACAAAACTACAAAATCTGTGCCTCGTACCCATTTGTCAAAATAAAACAATCCTCCGTAGGAAGTCCTTAGACTGGGACTATATTATGATCCGGAATCCGGCGGGCCCGGGAAAAATCAGAGCACTGAAAATAGAATTCTACGCTAATACAATAAAGTTGAAAATCGAAGTGTCGAGTGTCGTGCTGTCATATATATGACGTCGACATTTGGCTCTACATGTGCGTGTTTCATTTTCGTCTCTATGAATTTTCCCCGTCCTACCGGATTCCCGATCATACAGCCCCAGCCTTAGGTTATTCTCTATGGGGTAGTATATCATGTGATCCGTCTTTAGCAGACTTCTCGCACGGGACATCATTCCAAACTCAAACTAAGCGAATTTCATTTGACGTAGCGAATACATTAAACAATAATTACGATAAATACCCGTTTTGTATTCTCATACCAAGACGATCGTGTTTCGCATTGATCTGCTATGCCCTCTGTAAGTTGCAATTTACCATATAGACTGAGCGTTCGTTTACCTAATATTTTAATGTTTCAGAGTTTTATTGAGCGCGGCAGAAACCTCTTGGAAAGCGCACGGTGGAATGTCTGGGTAGTTCTTCCACCGTTGGCTTTTCCGTTGTAACAAGATGTCAGAAGTTTACGCTTAAGGCCACGAGAGTTTTTTAGTAGTCGCGACAGAAAAAACAGCACTGCAAATAGAACTCTGCGCTAATAGAAAATAATATAGTTGAAAATCGAAGTGTCAATTGGGAGTTGTCAATTTGACCTTTGACGCTTCGATTTTCAGCTCTATTGTATTATCGCAGAGTTCTATTTACAGTGTTGTTTTTTTCTGTAGCAACCACTAAAAAACTCTCGTCGATACGTAGCCTAAAGCTTTCTTACAACCATGCTAATGCTTTTCTATTGTGTTCATTTTCTTTTTTGGTGTTTTAATACTAAAAAATCTTTTGTTTAAATTTATTGAGCGTCTGTTACAACTAGGTGTTGCGACTTACGAGACTCTACATATTAATTATTTCATTAATTTCTATTTCAAAGCAACTTTAGGAATTACTAAACAATGTTGAAGTTAAAAATGTGTACTTATTGTAAAGGAGGAAAGATTTGATTGTTTGTTTGCATTGATTAGACTCTAAAACTACAGGATCGATTTTAATGATATTTGACACAAATATAGAGTAGATGAAGGACATAGGCTTCTTCTTATCGGTAATATGTACGGTTCCCGTGAGATTTCCTTTGCGCTCGAATTTGGTGGCTTTATCTAGTAAAAAATAAAGAAATAGCATTGACGGAAAACTGAAGTGTTAAACGACGTCGTGGTTTGTCGCTAATTGATCTCATCGATTGACGAAATCTAGTCGTCTTAAAGCGATACATAATATTATTATGTAATTTGGATTGACTAAATATATTACATTCTTGTCTTCTTGGATGTAAGTAATCTTTACTAATATTACACACTAGCTTTTGTCCCCGGCTCCGCCCGCGTAAATACAGTATCCCACGGGAACACTGTTCTTTTTTGGGATAAAATGTAGCCTATATTTTAATCCAGTGCTACAGGCTACTACTACCATACCAAATGTCATCAAAATCTGTTCAGTGGTTTTAGCGGGAAAGAGTAACAAACATCCATCCATCCGTCGTCACAAACTTTCGCATTTATAATTAAAGTAAGAGGATGTGAATGTGAGTTTGTATGTTTGTTACGCTTTTTATCGCATAAAAATATACGCTTCCCGTAGGATACTGGAGTTACGCAGGCAGAGCTGCGGGCAAAAGCTAGTATATTATATTCTTTGCTAATACTTGGGAAGGACCGAGCGACCAGGTATTGTCTTTTCCATTGTCGCTTCAAGTATGATGTGAGTTTGTATGTTTGTTACGCTTTTTATCGCAGAAAATATACGGTTCCCGTAGGATACTGGAGTTACGCAGACAGAGCTGCGGGCAAAAGCTAGTATATTATATTCTTTGCTAATACTTGGGAAGGACCGAGCGACCAGGTATTGTCTTTTCCATTGTCGCTTCAAGTATTATGTGAGTTTGTATGTTTGTTACGCTTTTTATCGCAGAAAATATACGGTTCCCGTAGGATACTGAAGTTACGCAGGCAGAGCTGCGGGCAAAAGCTAGTATATTATATTCTTTGCTAATACTTGGGAAGGACCGAGCGACCAGGTATTGTCTTTTCCATTGTCGCTTCAAGTATGATGTGAGTTTGTATGTTTGTTACGCTTTTTATCGCAGAAAATATACGGTTCCCGTAGGATACTGAAGTTACGCAGACAGAGCTGCGGGCAAAAGCTAGTATATTATATTCTTTGCTAATACTTGGGAAGGACCGAGCGACCAGGTATTGTCTTTTCCATTGTCGCTTCAAGTATGATGTGAGTTTGTATGTTTGTTACGCATTTTATCGCAGAAAATATACGGTTCCCGTAGGATACTGGAGTTACGCAGGCAGAGCTGCGGGCAAAAGCTAGTATATTATATTCTTTGCTAATACTTGGGAAGGACCGAGCGACCACGTATTGTCTTTTCCATTGTCGCTTCAAGTATGATGTGAGTTTGTATGTTTGTTACGCTTTTTATCGCAGAAAATATACGGTTCCCGTAGGATACTGAAGTTACGCAGGCAGAGCTGCGGGCAAAAGCTAGTATATTATATTCTTTGCTAATACTTGGGAAGGACCGAGCGACCAGGTATTGTCTTTTCCATTGTCGCTTCAAGTATGATGTGAGTTTGTATGTTTGTTACGCTTTTTATCGCAGAAAATATACGGTTCCCGTAGGATACTGAAGTTACGCAGACAGAGCTGCGGGCAAAAGCTAGTATATTATATTCTTTGCTAATACTTGGGAAGGACCGAGCGACCAGGTATTGTCTTTTTCCATTGTCGCTTCAAGTATGATGTGAGTTTGTATGTTTGTTACGATTTTTATCGCAGAAAATATACGGTTCCCGTAGGATACTGAAGTTACGCAGGCAGAGCTGCGGGCAAAAGCTAGTATATTATATTCTTTGCTAATACTTGGGAAGGACCGAGCGACCAGGTATTGTCTTTTCCATTGTCGCTTCAAGTATGATGTGAGTTTGTATGTTTGTTACGCTTTTTATCGCAGAAAATATACGGTTCCCGTAGGATACTGAAGTTACGCAGACAGAGCTGCGGGCAAAAGCTAGTATATTATATTCTTTGCTAATACTTGGGAAGGACCGAGCGACCAGGTATTGTCTTTTCCATTGTCGCTTCAAGTATTATGTGAGTTTGTATGTTTGTTACGCTTTTTATCGCAGAAAATATACGGTTCCCGTAGGATACTGAAGTTACGCAGACAGAGCTGCGGGCAAAAGCTAGTATATTATATTCTTTGCTAATACTTGGGAAGGACCGAGCGACCAGGTATTGTCTTTTCCATTGTCGCTTCAAGTATTATGTGAGTTTGTATGTTTGTTACGCTTTTTATCGCAGAAAATATACGGTTCCCGTAGGATACTGAAGTTACGCAGACAGAGCTGCGGGCAAAAGCTAGTATATTATATTCTTTGCTAATACTTGGGAAGGACCGAGCGACCAGGTATTGTCTTTTCCATTGTCGCTTCAAGTATTATGTGAGTTTGTATGTTTGTTACGCTTTTTATCGCAGAAAATATACGGTTCCCATAGGATACTGAAGTTACGCAGACAGAGCTGCGGGCAAAAGCTAGTATATTATATTCTTTGCTAATACTTGGGAAGGACCGAGCGACCAGGTATTGTCTTTTTCCATTGTCGCTTCAAGTACAAGGGCTGCACTAAAAGTATCGGGAATGGAATATTTCCACTGTTCCTGTCATATTAAAATCTTTTTAATTTAAAACTCCTTCCTTATAAAAATCGAATACCGTTTATTTATTTGAAAAAAGATTCTCGGTCTTGTCACAAGGTCTTGTCAAACTTGTTTAGTCGTTGAGAAAATGGAATTGACTCGAGAAAATTTTAGAGCGATGATTTATTATGACTTTCGAAGTGGTTTAACACAAAAACAGTGTATTGACCGGATGATTTCTGCATTTGGTGATGAAGCCCCATCCAAAACCACAATTTATCGCTGGTTTGCTGAATTTCAACGTGGACGTCTCAAGCTCAGTGATGATCCCCCTCAAGGTCGTCCAAAAACTGCAGTCACCCAAGAAAACGTTGATGCTGTGCGTAAGCTGATTGAGGAAGATCGACATGTGATATACCGCGAAATTCAGGCAACTTTAGACATTGGCATGAGTCAAATACAAATAATCTTGCATGAACAATTAGGTGTAAAAAAGTTGTTTTCCCGATGGATACCGCATTTGCTCTGTGAAGAGCAAAAATCGGCTCGCGTTACTTGGTGCGTCAGAACTCTCGAAAGATTCCACGCAGGTTCCTCAAATGCTGTATACAACATCGTATCAGGTGACGAATCCTGGATATACGCGTACGAACCCGAAACAAAAAACCAGTCACGAGTTTGGGTGTTCGAAAATGAGTTAAAGCCAACAAAAATTGTTCGTTCACGGAGTGTTTCAAAAAAAATGGTGGCCACGTTTGTCTCCAAAACCGGCCATGTTGCTACTATTCCTCTTGAGGGACAAAAAACGGTTAATGCAGAATGGTATGCTAACATTTGTTTGCCACAGGTCGTTTCTGAACTCCGTAAAGAGAACTGCAACCGCCGCATCATCCTCCATCACGACAATGCGAGTTCTCACACCGCGCACAGAACAAAAGAGGTTTTAGAGCAAGAAATCATAGAATTATTAGACCATCCGCCGTACAGCCCCGACCTAAGCCCTAACGATTTCTATACTTTCCCTAAAATAAAGAATAAATTGCGTGGTCAGAGATTTTCATCACCTGAAGAAGCTGTGGACGCCTACAAAACGGCCATTTTGGAGACCCCAACTTCCGAATGGAATGGTTGCTTCAATGATTGGTTCCATCGTATGGAAAATTGTGTCAAATTTCGCGGAGAATACTTCGAAAAGCAATAAATACATTTTTAAATAGTAATGTTGTGTCACTTCCTTGATTCCCGAAATTTTCAGTGCCGCCCTCGTATGTATACTTTCTTATTTCTTTCTTTGCTCTTATCATATGTCTTAGAGTCAGCTCACACCGAGATAAAGTTAAATTTTGAATCGCGATCTTAAAAAGTGCGCGACGCGTCGCGTCTTGGTGTGAACTGACGCTTACAAGACTGGTGTTTTAACTTAAATAAAAAATGAAACAAAAGTATAAGGACACATATTTTTATTTACACTAAATTATTCACATATGCCAATGCACAGTTAAGTGCCACCATCTTCGTAACAATAATATTTATAGTAGGAACAAGAGGTTATCTGTCAAATTACCATAAACAATAATTCGTTTCTTCCATGAGGAATGACACGGGCATAGTGCATTCAGCCTTTCTTGATATTCGCAACAAAATATTTATGGTGAAAGTGACTATAAAATATATATGTAAAACTTTACTGCGACATAGCCTTCAAGTCTTTGAGTTTCGTGTCACAAATAGCAAATGCACTATAATAAAAATGCATTAAGCACAAACTTTTTCATCTTGATTACCCCTTTGTACTAAGCTAAACCTATTTTAAAGGGGTACAAATGCTTATTTAGCTTTTTTTAAATATATTTATGATTATTTTTACTATAATATAAAATGTCGTTAATGATATTTATGTATTTTACTGCTGTAGTTTAATATAATATTTTGAATGTGGTATTATTGCAATTTTAACAATGTAAAGCAATTTTGGAGATGGACTCTTAACAATTAATTAAGATGGGGAATCATTTTTATAAACACATATTTGCTTTACCTTGTATAGTTTTAAAAACTTTGGCGATCTTCTTAAAGGATATTTAATTCAAAATTGATCTATGTAAACGGTTTTAAACTACGAAACATTTGAAAGTTAAACTAATTCGAATTAATTTACATGTAGCGATTCCCTATATATTTATCTATTCAAAGATAACCAAAATTCGTGACAATTGTAACAGTTACATATAATAACAGCTGTAGTTACTGGTTGCAACTGGTACATAAGAATAATATGTAACTCCAGAAAAAAAGAGTAACAATTTACAAGTTACATTAAACATACAATTTTTTGCTATTAACGTCGCAATGAATTATTCTAAAATTTTTCTTCGCAGATATTTTATTTTTAAATAAATAACACAATATGTAATATTTTAATGTAGGTTATTGCATTTTCACATAATATTATCTAATTATTCTATCTTATAGGATTAACACGTCAAGTGTAAGAGTTTGTTTCATCTAACGCACTCAGTATTTTTTTTTCTATAACTTAGAATTTAGATAGGTAGTTAATTTATTGAGAAAACTGTATTTTTTATTAAAGTTCTAAACAAACAATTACAGAAATTTTGGGAAAAGAAATTGTAAAACCTGAGAAAACAATTTAATACAAAATTAAATCACATTGGCATCTCTACGAATACGATACTGAGGTCATTGACCTAACAGCTGATTTCAAATAATTTTAGTATCAACTCAATCAATTGGAATCGGCTGTTTGAGGTGAATCACCGTTTGAGTGTCCAAAAGCGTGTAATGTAATACTATTTTTTTGTCTAAAGTCTTTAAATACATAAGCAGTAAATCATATGCCCAAAATGTCCGTAATTGTTTTTGCAATACGTTATATTAATATAACATTACGCTGAAAACTTTTTAATTTTTCTAAGTCTCGGGCAATACTAGTATTAAATAATCATGTTTAATATACAATATTAAAGTATTAAGCACTAGCGTATTAATAATAATGTGATTTCCGAGGTAAATTGTTATTGTAATGATCATTATAGTCATCATCATTTTCGTCACAATCAGCAATGAACAGCACAAATGATGTATCGTTAAAATTGATGATTTCTAGCAGTTCAGAGGTTACGTGCCACTTTAAATTACAATGTTCTAAAATGTTCCAGAGATAACAGGTAAATAGACAATCATCAAATCGAATGGCCTACTGAATATCGTAGAATTCAAATTATCTACGGTATTTTTATACACAAATATTTTAGTTTCGAAATTTACATTTATTTATAGATTTATGTTGTTTCACTCGAAAAACAAAAAAAAAACGATAGCAAAACATGCGAGGGAATGAGATAGAAGACATACTTTTTAACGTTAAGGCTGGGACTATATGATCCGGAATCCGGCGGACGCCGGGCGGCGGAAAATTCAGAGCACTGAAAATATAACTCTGGCCTAATACAATAGAGTGAAAATTTAAGTGTCGAGTATCGAGCTGTCATAATAATATATGACATTGACATTTGACTCGACTCTTGTGTGTTCGATTTTCAGCACTATTATATTAACGCCGTGTTCTATTTTCAATGCTCTGAATTTTCGCGGGCCCGCCGGATTCCGGATCATTTAGTCTCAGCCTAATTTGTATCACACGTTCTGCATTTTTTTTTTAAATTTTTGTAAACGGCTTGCATCATATATGTCTATGTAACGATGACAATCACAACGATTATGATAATATTATGCTTGTGTAAGTTTTCATTTTGTTGATAGTCACTAATCTGAGTGTAAGTACACTTGCGCTGTAGCGCCACCTAGTTGTAAGCGCGACAACTGGGTCAAATCATATACAAATTCCTAGTAAACGCCAAACGCGCTAACGATCGAATGCGAAAAGAAAAACTCACACTTAGCACTCACTACTATTTACTAGCGGTCGTGACTTGTACAGTTATTAACACTATCTTCGCGTGACTGTTTTAACGAGCTAATTAAGTATTAACATTTCAGTTGACAATTTCACTGATTGAGCCTTTGTGTGTGTGATTTTGTGGAAATAAATCACTTAAATATTATTATAATTACCAATTGCAATTAATATTCTGTGAAACGACTATAGAATTAGTTAAAAAGATAGTATCAACTGAAAATGTAGAACTAACAATAATTTAATTTTGTACAGAAAATCTTAATGTTGCTAGAAGCAGCAGCCTGCAAACTGTAAATATAATTGTTACAATATATTTATTACAAATTCTTGTCTATGTAAAAATGCAATAACTTCAGGAGCTCTAAACAAATATATAACACATTAAGTACTTTTCTTTTGTACATTCTATAGCTGTAACAAGTAAATAGAAACGACATGTAACCATTCTGTGCAAAAATAAGAAAAAAGGAATATTATGTGTGATACCATTTCAAACATTATACGTGTAAGTTGTAAATATAAAAATTTTGAGTTTATCACTTTTATGAATCGTTACTTTACCCACTGTATGCCGTTTCTATACACATTTAAGTTCAAACATTATTTTAAATAGAAAGTTTTTTCAGCAGTTGTGCCTACAATACTGGTAGCTACACGAACTTTACGAAACTACCGTCTTATATAACTTATTCTAATATAGTATTTACATATTCTCTACCACTGGCAAAAACATTTGATATTGCACTGTCTGTACACGATTCATAAATAAATGGCGAATTAATAAATTAATGTTGTATTATTGCTGTCCCTACATGCCAGATGATAATAATAAATAATTTAGAAATTAATAATATTATGTAATTAAGTACTAAAATAAAAATCAACTATCACATTTAATTCGAAATGAATAAATTTTTGTACAACAAAACCATGATATTTACACTTCTACGTCACTATAGTTTTTAAAATTGGAATCGTCCATGTTCGATTTTTTTAAAAATCGAGCACGCGTCTTTCGTATTCTGGCGCGAGAGCACGCGCCGCCTCGTTTCATTTAGACGCGTTCACCACTAGATTCGTAGCCGCCTCCTCGCTGGCTCCTATACTCATGGCTTTTTTCTTCAATATGCCAAGATCCGTCACATTTTCTAGAAAACTCTTATGCGCTGACAGAACCTTGGCGCTTTCGACGTCTTTCTTCAGCTCCTCCATGTCTCTCTTCAGCTTCGCTCTTCTGTTCTGGAACCATGTTATGACCTGGGCGTTTGAGAGGCCTAAGGAGCTGGCTATCTCATCTCTGTCGGCCGGTGAAAGATATTTCTGATAAAGAAACCTCTTTTCCAGCTCGAAAATTTGGTGATTGGTGAATGCCGTTCTCGATTTCCGTTTTTTCTTCGGCTGGGGCCTCGAGTTGAATAGGTTGAGATGATTTGATTGACCATCTGAAACAAAAAAAAAGAAATTAAGTATCAATGTCTATTGTCTATGCTACTCTATAGTCATTAAGAATGTCACCCTAGTTATCGATAAACAATAGACTGTCGATATAAATTGTAACGTTTGCTGTCAAACCCCTGGTTAACCTCTTAACCCGTTTCAATAGTCGACAGCCATATAAATGAAAGCCTCGCGTTATCAGGCACTAAAACATTATCCGAGTCTATGACTAATAAAAAGCCCGCAGCGCTAAAATGTATCATAAAACGTAATAAAAACACACCCCGGCATTTAACGAGCGCCATAATACGGGCCTGTGCTTTTTTCGCGTATCTTTTTAGGTAAAGGCATTAACGTATACAACCTAATGCAGTTGTCATAGAATCTAATAGTAAAAAATGTATGCTAAACTATAGAAAAACAAATCATGGGTAATTTTTGTTAAAATCACACCTAAATCTTGACTAAAATCAACTATTGTTTCAAATAATTACTACACTTAGCACTATCTTTTGGGATTTTCTTATCTTTTATGATTTTTCTAATAAGTACACCGGAAATGAACAATGGAGGTGCATCCGTTGTTTCCGTTAAATATTATCACAGGAATAATTGTTTTTTTAAATTAACTTGTTAATATTTTTACGATTCACACTTACTGTGTAATATGTATTTACGTAGCGGCAAGGTAATTGTTTTGTTGATAAGTGGAAAGTCAAGCAACACTTTGAGAACGGATGTGGGTAGGTCATTTTACAATCAAAATATATTTTAATGTTTGTTTTTGGAGTAAGACATTTTAGTAAGTGTACTTGAAATTGAAATCTACCTTAGTTAAATATAAGCATAAAACCTTTTGTACAAGTCAAATGAAGACTTTAATTTCAAAAAATACCAATTATATTATTATAAAGTAATGTTTTCACATTACATTGTACGTGACAATTGCCAGCTTTAAAAAATAATCAATAACCGACCTCCATAGTACTTTAATATTAAGGTGTGGCGAACCACAGGCATTAAACTTACACTTTTAAAACCTAACGATCTTCTTTACAACCTAGTATTGTCATCTCGTTGGCATTTCATTTTAAATTGTAATAATCGGTAATTATTTAGCCATTTGCGGACGTATAAAGTTTAACATTTCGACGTAAAATGAGGGTTAAGCTGGAAACACACTATACAGTCAGAGTATAATCTTCTAATTTTCTATCTTTCTTAAAAGCATAAAATCGTGCAACATTACAAATTTTAGTTTTTTCTTGGTTTACTATTTTTATCAATTCAGTTTTTTTTTACTAATAAATAACTATTATAAAATAGTAAACAGATTGGCTTTACATAATCATATCGTTTCGTAATCGTTTACAATAAAATACAGCATGAAGACTTAATCATACTTCGAATAATTTCGATAAAAAATATCGATAAAAAGCGTGCGAAATTCCGCATCACTAATTAATCTATGCTTCGAAATTCGAACGATGAGGTCACAATACAAAGGAAAATATTATTTAAAAATTAGCAACAATAATGTCGGTGCAATCAAATCGGCTTTATTAATCACAGGCTAATCGCATCCTTGGCGAATCAGCCTCAATTAGGTCTAAATCCCCTTGTCCTAAAAAGACTAAAACTAAGACCAAAGACATCGTTAAGGCCGCATTAAAAATACCCAATCGGACACGGTGTTAAGGCGATTACACACTGTCCGGTGTTGGTCTGGTCGTTGTTGTAGTCATTGTCGTGTACCGGCCTTTTGAAATAGAGACATCCCTAAATAAATCCTACTAGTATTATGAAGGTGATAGTTTGTGAGGTTCATCCAGATAATCGTCACAGCGCAAGGGGGAAGGGGGGCATACTAAACGTGACAGTATATGTTAAGCACAGGTACAGGTATATAAGGAGGGGAGGAGGTTTAAAAAGTCGAAATTTTGCATGATGTAATATGTGGACAGCCGCGGATGGACGGATGTATGTTACGTTACTCTTTAAAAAATTACTGAACGGAATTTGATATGGTAGGTAGTAGTTTAAGCTTGGATAAACACATAGGCTACTTTTTATCCCGAAACAGTACAGTGTTCCCGATGTGGGCGGGGGATACTGTATTAACGCGGGTGGAGCCATTAAATGCATTATGCCAGTCTCTCATAAAATACTTATGTATAAAAGTACAAAATATACGGGAACTTAAATTCAAATGAATTATCACTCAAATTAAATCAGCTCTTAATCAGCCTCATATTAAGTAACCGAAACATGAATAAACTTTAATTAATGTGCATCCTGCTTAATAATCACACCTGACAAAATATGATTAGTATTTGATTATGACAAAACCTAATTCTTGGGGAATGACCAAGGTGTTAGAATTGCTTTTTAGAACTCGTTAAGGCAATGCAGGGTTCTGTAGGCAATCTTTTTGTCTACAACTTTAGTTCTTGTCTAAAATGTTATTTATTACCTACATGTAAAGTGGTTCAAGTACCTACCTACCTCTTTTTAATCAAAGAAACCGCTTTTATTTAGTTTATTAAGGCATTACCTTATAAAACGGTTAAATATAAATAATTAACGTATCGATATTGCAGTCCCATCACTAGCTTGTCAGTTGTCACGTTAAATAATTAAATCCTCGATGCCTTCACGTTTATGCCGGACAAGCTTTTGACCCTGAACGAATTCCCTTTCATTGTACACATTGACAGGCCTTAAGGGAGCTCGAACTAATCGATATAGGTAACTGCGCGTTGTTTTATCGATAAAATGTATCGACATGTGTCATGTGCATAAAAATATCGTACGGATGCGTTCATTGCACAGCATTTTTCGGAAATAGACTTCTCGTTTTCTCACAGAGTTTTTGTTTTTGTGTTCGAATGTTACAGTAACGATCATAAGAAGCTTTTTTATAAACACATTATAAACTTATAGCTAGAAAGTTTTTAACAGGGTTACCATAAATACATAAGATACTACTATGTTTTATTATGGTCTTTTGTTTTTTCAAATTAAACATCTTTTCAGCCAGGAAACTTTTTAAATCTCCCATCCTCCTTTGATTAACTCCATCTCCTACGACATTAATCTAAATAAATAAAAAAGCTTAACCGGATACTTATCCCTAATTAAGAAGCAAAAACACAAATATTGTCACGGTCCATTATGTCAGTTGGAGTGTCTGTTTCTGTCTGTCCGTCAGCGACACTCATACGGTGTAAATAAGCCGTGGTATGAAACGAGCCGTTAAGCCGAAACGGCTTTAGAGATTGTTTTGATAATGCCGATGAAAAAAAAAAGAAAAATCCTAATTCTGTACATTGACTTAACGACAAGGTTAATAGATGTCGACTTGAACGATGTTGTCTCTTAAATGTTTTGACTCGAAATACTTTTAATTATGAAAGAATTCTTGTGATTCTCAGACGCTTCTCTAATTATGAGGATCTTAAGTCATATGCCGCTCTTGTGATTCAGGCAGAGCCAATGACAACCTGAGATTTATGTTAGCATGTACAACTCTTTTCGGCCCTAAAGTATTACTTAAGTACCTAGTTGCTATATTTACTGTTATCTATACAGCCCCCTAATTATGTAACTTTTACGGTAATGAACTTCATTGTCTATGGTCAAAATTTTGACGTTTCAACTTTTTAAAACTCAATTTAAAAAGTAAAAACGTCATAATTGTTTACCATAGACAATGAAGTTCATTACCGTAAAAGTTACATAATTAGGGGGCTGTAATATAAGAGGAAAGATTTGTTTGTTTATTTGTATTGAATATGCTCCGAAACTACTGGACCGATTTTGATGAAATTTAGATAGATAAAAAGTGAACCACGGGGAAGGACATACGCTACCTTTTATCGCGGGAAATGTACGATTCCCGCGGGTTCCTTTTGAGCCTACGAAGTCGCGGGAGATATCTAGTGAATAATAATTTTCTGTATTATTTATAAAAGAGAAAATTATTCATCAGCTAAAATTAAACCTAAAATGCAGACACAAAGATGGACCTCGATTTTATTTGTATGAAAAAAAGAGAATAAGCAATTAGTTTTTAAATCTTTGTTTTGTTGCTATTTTCTGCAACACTGTGTGGAACTTTGAACTTTCGCGATCTCGGGCAGTTTGTAGCAAGACACAGGCACATTTAAAAAATCGAACGCATTACTTTTTTAATCAATCAATTTCGGAAAGGCAAAGGAACACACGTAAATCCTGTTTCGCCACGCTTTTTGCGCTAATCTTTGGTCGAAAAAATCTTTTTTTAAGGTTTTTCTGGTGCATTCTTCACCGTAACAAGGCCGGTCGAGGCAGGATATTCAATTTATTCTTGTTAAGGTGCTGTCGTGTCCTTTGTTCATGTATCAACTGTGTCATGGTGGATAAAGACACAATCTGACCTCACCTAATCACCAAATGCTTTGTGATCGACACGATTTTTACAAATTCTTAGTTAAAAGTAGAACAGATTAAAAAAGGTGAAATATTGATGTTAGTGATTTTTGGGTTGATTATAGAAAAACTGTTAATTGTTTTTTGATCAGTTAGTTTGGCATATAAATACCTTAGATTAGTTCTAACCTGGACAGTTTTTCTATAATTTATACTTTTTTAATCTATTAATTTCTAGAGCAAAAGCATTGCGTGATAGAATTTTAGTGGTTAAAATAAAATAAACCATAGACAAAAATAATTTGACAAGCCCTAATATAAAAGTAGTCGAAAAAATTGTATCAATAACGTTATCAAAATTATTATTGGCCACAGAAAAGCTGTAACCACATTCTCACGGGTGCAGTTCACACCAGCACCGCGCCCGCACGTCTCAGTGGTCTTACCATCAGGTTACACGGCCCGTTGACTGCATCACCTAAGAGTTATTTGTGAATTACTATTTTACGTAAATACTTGAGAACTCGATTTACCGGCCAGTTACGCTGAAAAAAAGCATTTGATATTTACCGCACGAATGCATTCGATATTCAAAACTTTTTTCAATGTTGACAATATTATTGGAAGACTGGTTTAAAGGACTGCGGTATCGATGAGGAGACTCTCGACCACCTGGTTCTCCGATGCAGTAAACATAACATGGCACGCCTGTTATTGTGTGAAGAAATAAGTGACGTGTGTGCATAGTGACATAGTTGATAACAACGAGTTAATAGTGCATTTATTGAAGAAAAGTTTTTTTTTTTAAATTATTTAAATATATGGCGTCGGCTTATAACCATTTGCCAGTGTCAAGTTAAACAGGCGGGAAATAGAAGTTTCGTTTCAATTTTCAACAACATATTCCTAAATCGTCAAGTCTAAAAGTCTAGTCAAAGTCCAAATAAATAGTCGGTGCAGTCAATGAGTCAAGTCAGTCGATTGGAGGGAACACAAAATAGCACGTTTTTTGAAGTTGTGCCACTTATCCACACTTGTGCACGTTAACGAAATATTCGTTAATATTCTACCAATATTACATATTAAGAACCGAATTAGCACAGTTTTATTAAAGAAATACAAAAATCACAACTTGAAATCACCAATTGAATTCCCCGGCAATAAACTAAAAATCAGTTATATAAACATTTGTACATATTCATAAATAATATTGGGGAAAAACTCTAAGAACATTTTTAATGTTTATATTTTTGTATGTGTGTGGCAATCCAGACCCGTTAAATTAATTTAAAAAAAACTGGTTTAAAGTTCACATTATAGATTTTTAAAAGTAATTTTAATCTATTATGATATCGCGAATATTATTCAATGCTAATTAAACTAATTTCACGGTTTTTGGCGAGGTCCGTATCATTTTTGTTTTCCCCGACGCGACGCGGCGTTTCGGCAACCGAAGTCACGGAGGACAGTTTCTTCCCCTTTATTCGCAAATAAAAAAAAGTATGTTCTGATTTCAAATAATATACAACATCTATGTCACAACGATTATAACGATTAATTATAGCTTACAAGTCCTTACGTATTATAATTCGACTACGAGATTATGGACCCACGCTATTCGCCTGGTCTCATTAGAGGCAATTAGCAAAACGAAATAGTCAACATGAGCTAAGTACATTTATATAATAAAGCAATCAATTTTCATATTAATTGATATTTATGCGTCATAATCATCGTGTCTACATTATAATTTTGCTAACAATATTAAATTTATGTAAAGTGTTTGAGCCACGTATTTAAAATTAATATTGAACTAAGATAGTAATATAGCTTCCCACGTCGATTTCTGGGTCGGTGGCCGGTTTCATTGTAACTAGACCGGCTACGTAGGAGCTATTTTATAATAAGTGTGTGCGCAATATACAAGAGCACTGTCTCGCCCTTTACCCTCGTAGCTGGCGATAGATCAGGCGCATGGATAAACCTTATCAGACTTACAAATAACTACATAAATAATTTATTTGTTATTATAACGCAGGATTCGAACGACCGAGTCAAGAGCAAACTCTAAGCCACTGGCTCCTTTATTAATAATGATAGATTCATCTCAATTCACTGTAAAAGGAAGCATATTTGGTGATAGAGCTTTCTGAATAATAATAATTTAAAAATAGTATATTCATTTATTTGTATAATGTACAAAAATATTTTAGTATCTTATATTTATGTGAGAAGCTGGTGTCTGAATTAAGCAGCAGTCCGTGTTACAAATCACCAAGTCTCCAACACCACGGACAATCAGCGACATTTTGTAACATAGTACATTTTTTTAGAATGAGACGTAAATTATATTAATCTCGAGCAAATAACAAATAACAAATGTGAGCAGTGTAGTGTGGAAGTAGTTTAAAAGGTAAAAATATATGTCAACTACGAATGTGGCGTTGGTATAAATTTAGTTGGAATTATTGAGGCTTTCACTTAATTTGTAGTTTAATTTTTGCTGCCAGTCCGAAACCAACGATTTGCATTTGGTTTTATTTAAAGGATATATTTTTAATGTCTTATTCAATTTATTATATAAGTTTGGTCCCAAAAAAACTAAAAAGTGTGCGAAAGTAGTTCTGCATAATGGTACTGCAGTACTGCTCATGACAACGCTTTATTTTTCAGGCGTTTATTCGTAGTTTTTGGTTGGTTCAAAAACTATGAGAGAGTGTTGTTTCATGACCGTTTTTAAAATATTACACATAAATAATAATGTTTATGAGTCAGTAATATTAAATGAGAACAATGTTTTGTAGACGCACGTTAAGATCTCTATTATTTATATTTAACAGAAGAAAAGCGTATAAATAAAAACTTTGAGATAAAATTAAGTTTTTAAGTTTCAGAGCTGTGGCACACCGCACACAATTCTTTCGTCGCTGGAATCTAATTTTTTTGCGATCCGCGGCGCCCGACAGAAGTAATTGGCGCTTAAATTTTCGTGAAAAAGTCGAGCATAAATTAATGGCGTTCCGAATTCCGTTTGAATTTCGAATAGAAAATATGGCGGCGAAAGAAATGCAGCAAAAAGGTTGCACGCGTGAGGTGTGCCAGTTTGTGCAGCGCCCGTGACAACAGTGATGGTTATCGCTGCCGACGGCCGACTCTATATTTACTCCATGGCCTAACTGATAAATTGTATTCTTCCAAGATAGTCATTCCATATAGTTCGTTTGAAATTCAAATTACGGCTATAATATTCACCGATGGTTGATAGTTGTTACATTGATGCGTATAGGCAGCAAGGTGCAGATTGGCGCGCGCCGATATTATATTGAAGAAAATTTATATTAATAGACCGGTACGAGAAGCTAAAACTTTCGGGACAATCTTACGAGAATTGTGCGAACGGAGGAGTATGTATGTATACATTTGGCACAGTTGAAGTTTATGTGGAGGAAAGTGTGCAGAAAGCTAATATTTTAAATGATACTTAGAAATACATACAATTAATAAAAATAACAACAACACACACTGCCTGAGATTATTAGCACACACTACCGTTCGTTTGATAGATACAATTTTGTTACATGTTGAAATTTGTCAATCTGTCACAACATTTACATATTTTTCCTATCTAAGAGGCTAAAGAGCCCTTATAAAGTCATGTCATAGGCGAACTTCGACAACTGGGTGACCTCTAGTATAATTAATTAGGCTTGGATTACATATTGCTTTCTATAAATGCGATCCTCGAACCTGTGCGAATTAAATGTAAGGCAGTAATCTGTGCCCCACACAATATGGATTAATTATTCAAGTGTGCTTGTTTTCAACCAGAAGCTCAATTCTCGTATTTAAAGTAGATTTTCATTTTACTTTGATTTTACTTTCTAATACATAAGTGAAGCGACTTGTTGTTATAAAGTGATTTTATGCAGTTTCGACCAATCTACGTTTAACGTTTACGAGGATAACAGTTTGGCAGTTTTAGCATATCGGTACTTTGATTGTAATTGTATTATTGCTGATTTTATTTAGCAGAATTGACCCTCAGTAACAAAAGATACTAGCAGTACGTTAATCCGACGGTACTTTTTTACCATAGTTAATATTCAATTTTTTCAGTCCTAACTCCTAAGTGGTCCATCGGCCCTTTGATCTCTGGAGTTTGAAGCTACAGACAGTTGATAAATAACTTTACTACCTCTTCAGACGTAAGTAGTCAAAACAACCATTTGAGGCTCTCAGACAACCACTTGATTTTTTTATATTTATTGGTTTATGGTTTTTACTATCACTCGAATTTGGAACGTGGATCTCTGTGATGCTGTTTTACCACAGACATAAAATGTTAATAAGGTGCAAGGCCTTCGAATGTTTTTTCCGTGTTAGTTGTTTTAATGATAGCATATATAACATATATCAGCAGATAGGATTTATAATGGTTTATTAGGTGTTATTATCAAATACTATTCTGGGATGACAGATAAAAGTGGAATAGATAAATGCGTGATTAAAGTTAGCGTTACTTTTATTTTAGTTTATATCACCGAAATGGAGATCATCTCTTGATTCGAATTTCAAATGTGCCTATATCAAGCTCTACGGTTTTCGCAAACACAATATTTTGTAATGTAAATTCAAAATGTTTTACGGCCGAATACTGAAACGCTAATCAAAATTAAGAGCCCTCCTATTCACAGGCTGTCGCTGTCTCTGCTAGCCGATATGATAAGGACAGCACGTGACTTGAGCGTCACTTAATTTAACTGCCGTTTAAGTATACGGCCGTTAGCCATGTGAAAGTGCATGCTATTAAATAAAAAAATATATATTTCAGAGTCAGCTCACGCAGAAACGAGACACGACGGGACGCGGCGAGAGTTCTAATTTCGAGCTGCTCCAGGCTGCGTAGCGCGGCGCCACACTTGAAAAAGAAGCGAGTATCTTCTTGTGTAGCGAACAAAGTTCAATTTTGAATCACTTTCTTAATAATACAGCTCCGCGTCGCGTCGCAAACAACGCTAATGTTCTTAAACTGAAATTGATTCTATTTTTGAATTTCGCTCTACATTATGACAGATCATCGCAGCCATATTTTATAAATAGATTCAGTAATGACGACTAATAGACATTTCAATTTGTTGTCGTCACGCGTGTAAATCACTGGCGGCAATAATGTGGGCATCCAGCCCCGGGGGAGAACACTTCCTTTTGTCGCATAATTGTCTAAATTGTTATTAGTCGGAATAAAGACATATGACTGTGGGGTAGCTTGAAGCTTCTCTAGCTGCGAATGGCGAGATATTTATAGTCGCGCATCGATGTAAAAAAAAAACAAGTCATCTAGATAAACCTTGCGGCATGTCCAATGACTGCGTTCATTAAAAAAATGTGATCTATAGGTAGTTTTTTTTATTTCAAATTCAAAATGTCTATGCAGTAGGTTAGACTATCTAATTTGCTTATTTTTTACCTAAATATAAGCAAACTTCTTTCATCAAACATACTTTACGCAATAATAATATGGAAAGAGACGAGCCTTTAATAATAATTCACCGTGCTTTATTATTAACATTCCAAGTATTTTACTAACAAAACTTTATCATGTTCTATTTAACTGAATATATGTATCTAGTTATTCATAATCAAGTACAGGATGAGAGATGATCTTTTAATAGTGACGTTTCGGTTGTAGTTTAGTGATTTGTGGCGTTTTTAATTTCGATTCTGAAAGATACATCGGTAATGTTCAAAATAAACTAATAAAGTTGTAGTAAAAATCTGTCGCTGGCTCGTGGTATATAATGTCTTTGATAATCGGGTGATTAAATTTTTATACGCACTTCAAAGACTTGTTTTAATTTTATTTTTTTATTACTAATGCTAATTTACTTGACAAGAAATGATTCAGTTGTGACATTACTTGCTACAGCTAACACCACTGATACACTAATCCAAGTTGCTGTCTTTGTCTGTCAAGTGGCTTTTCCAACCTATCAGTCAAAGACAGCCTTGTTGGATTAGCCAATCCGTCGTGTAAATATTTTTATTAATAAGGGACTCAGACTTTTGAAGTCTTAGCATAATCGTGAATGATTAAACATTAGTCCCGTAAAGTAGGTTCTTTATATTGAGAACAGTGTTTCACGATGATGATGATGATGATGAAATGATCTAAAAAAAGCTGTAAAACAACCTTAATGTTTTAAAACTTCAAGATTTTGCGCCGCATTTCGTGAGAAAATAAAAACTATTGATGTTATTATTAAAAAAGTAAACGTCATTACAAATTATATCTTCATTAATATTCATTATACGTTTATTAGCTGAAATGTTAAAAGTATAACAAATTTGTCGTCGCCTTATAACAATCCCGCGTTTGTGTGGTCTTTAACAAATTATTACCATGTGTTGCCGCTAAAACCTACAACAAAACGCCCCACTGACAGATATATTTGTGACAGTAGCAAAAAAAAAAACAAAAAAAAACGTACCAAATTCACTCTTAACACCATGAACTGAAAGGCGACATGTTTAAAGAACAATTTGCGTTAAGAGTTTTCAAGTGACATATCATTTGAAAATGGAACAATAAATGTGTCTCTGAAAGTAAAAAAAAATTCTAAATAAAAATGTGTTTATGATAATATCGTAATTTTAGCCATCAAATAACAATAGATTTGAAGATATTTAAAAATATCTTTAATAATACACTTAATTACTTCGGATCATTAACGAAATGTCTTTTTTCGCTTTAACGTCTTTTTTAGTGTTTACAAAATGTGCTGTTTGACATCGGCCTAATACGGACTCGCATGTCTTTAGAAATGTTTTGTGCAATAAATCCAATCACAATCTACTAAAAATCATAATTTTTCATAATATTTTTTAAACCAACTTTAGATACAGAAGTTAGGTACTCTATTTGTGACGATTGTTAGTTTTGTAGGATTTAGTTTCATTTGGTCGCAAAATCATCCGAAAAACAGCCAATTTATATCTAAAACGTGAACACAGACTATTTACTTATAAAAGTTTTCATAAGTTTGCTGTGATTTTCTTTTTTACAGCCTATTATACATAATATTGTTAAAATGTTCTATGTATAGAGATTGACAGTACCATAAAAAAAGTGTAATTGTTCCTTTTGACCCGGAAAAAAATGCCTTTGCCCTAACCTTACTTAAAATTTTCTTGTGTGGCCATTAATAATATCCGACATACAGAGAAATTCAGATTTATATCATCATCACGAATTAATATAGGCCCTTGGGGTATTTTAGGCAGTTAGTCAATTCGGCCCTCCCAGCGTTTCGACTTCCGACCGGCACTAATGGAGACTTATTTCGTTTCTACTGATATAGCTATTCATTTTGAACGTTCGAAATTTAAAAAAAGTATTTTTAACCTCCGACGCTAAAAGAGAGGTGATAAAAGTCTGACACGTCTGCCTGTCTATCTGTCTGGCAGCATCGTAGCTCTCAAAACGAATGAACCGATTTTAATCTAGTTTATTTAATGGCGTTACAGCTTAAAACCATTAGCCAGTGTCGTGTTAAAAAGGCGGAAAAAGAGTTTTCTTAAAAGCTTTCAACACTGTTTTTCTAAATCGTCAAGTCTAAAGTCTAGTCAAAGTCCACATAAATCGTCAATGTAGTCAATAAGTCAAGTCAGTCGGTTCAGTAAAGTGGTAGACGCTTTACTGAAACTATCTAGGGCGTCTTTTTGTAGTTGTAGCACATGCCCACACTTACGCACGTCAACGGATATATAATGGTTAATATTCTACCAATATTACATATTAAGAACCGAAATAACACAAATTTTGGAAGACATACAAAAACAACAAAGTCGCTTATTGACATTACCGCCAAACTCCCAAGTTTTATTTGATTGAACGATGACATGATCGAGAGTGCTCGTGAGAGAGCGATAATTCATCGTCATCAGCTTGACAATAGGCATGTAGCCTTAAAAAAATTTTTCGTCTATTCAATGTTAGACAATACGTTATAAAACAATCTAGAACCCATTTTCGTATATCTTAAAAAATAACGAAGATACAAACAATTTAAATTTACAATATGAAAGAGCGATATATCGGCCTGTGACGTCACGAGTTGCACCCGCCATACATTTGTCATTACAAAATGTATGGCGGATGGAACTTGTGACGTAACAAATCGTTTTGCGAGAAAGAGATTAGATTAGATTAGATTAGATATTATTATCGATTAGATTAGAGATTAGATTAGATTATTATTATTAGATTACATTTAGATTACTTAATTTTTTTTATTTTTGTTCTTAAAGTTTGTGCTATAGATTTACTTATGTAGACTGTAATGTATGTAAATCTTCATTGCATCTTTTTGTACAACGAACAACTTGTCGTGAGAAAAAGTAAAAAATTCTAGAAACAGTCATGGGCTAAAGATGGTAAATTATATTTAAAAAAAAACTATCTGTCAAGTGTCATCTGTCAACGCAATCAATCAAAGCGCTCGGAATGGCGCCAATTTTCCATCATCAACGCACCGCTTTAGGAAAACAGTGGGAAACAATATAGTACAATCTAAACGTCAACGCCGATTTAGATTTATTCCCATCCCGATTTATTGTCGTCCGACTGCGTGCCTAATGCGGGGTTACACTGAGTAATCGTGGATTATTGACTCTATTTGTATATATTGTAACTTTCACCCCTATTTTTCTTAGGATTAGAAAGAATTTTCCAATTGGAAAAAAAAAAAATTTAAAATTCAGATTTTTGGTTACTTAGTTTTTGCAGTTTTTCGATGCACCAACAAATACGTCAGTTAAAAAGAACTAAATGTTTAATAAACATCTGTACCTAGTGGGACACACGTTTTCTTTTTAAATAAAGGTTTTTTTACATTTTCCTCGAGTTGTTCGCTCTTTATAACAACGAAAATAATCATAACCTTTTATCAAAACGAATTAAAAAAAACAACGTCACAAACAAATTAAAATTGGAATCACGTAGTGATGTCGCAAATCACGATCTCGATATCCCTTTAGCGATCCGGGATTAGGTCGACGATTTAGCGAGCCCCTCGAGTGGCGACCCTCGCAAATTCAATTTACAATTACACTGCTAACTGAAATGGATTTAAAGTCATGAGGTAGTAAAAGTTAATGATTTAGAGTTTATACGGTTTAATAGAAGAAAAACTTGGAATAATTAAAAACAACAACACGCACTCGTAGCTAAAGAGAACAAAGCCTTTAGTCAAGATGCATTCGATAATTTCGATGGCAAAGTTCGAAAACAAAATGTCCTATACATTTTAACTTATGGCATCACAAGCGACATGTCACTTAGCGATGACTACGTCAAATCCAATACATTTTTGATCAAATAAATAATTGAAGAAGTTAACACTTTGACGTCAATTCTCAACATGGTTTGAAATATTTTTAAAATTGTTACTCTTAAAAAAAGATAGATGTTGATGTAAAAATTACAACACACAGCTGTAGTCTGTAGCAAAACAAATAACTTTACCAAGATATAAAATAAGTAGACACAGTAAACAGAAGAAATTGTACCGCTTGTTCTTGCACCAAGGAGTTTGAATAGAAGAAAATGGGCAATAATCGACACTACACTTAACATCAAGTTTACATCGTGTTGGGGAAGTTTTGTCACCGGGAGGGGAGGGTGGGGTATTCTATTACACGCTCCGTTCGGCTCTGATGACGTCGCATTCCGGCGGGCAAATGGCTCGACAAATGAAGAGGGCGCTGCGCCACGCCCAAACGTCATAACTGTCACTAGGGATGGGCCTCACCCTAGGACTGCGCAATGGCTTGGAAGAGCAAGTGTTGAGTTTATCAATTTCATCCTTGACGAGGTCACCTATTAGATGTCACTCAAATCAACACGAATCGACTATCCTGTTGTAGCAAATGTTCACAAATTAACGTACAGTCTTATACAGATCCGGTGTATCACTTTTCGGTCTTATTACTATGGTAATAAGTTCCAAAAGTGGTGCACCGAGTTTGTTGTCGACCGGACAAAGCTAAATCAAACGATCTCAACATGGCCAAGATACGGCAGAGTTAATTAGTACATAGCTATCTGATTTTTATGAGCATGAAATAATAGTGACAGATAATAGCAGAGACACTCATTCACGATGAATCTACGTACTAAGGCAAAACTTTACCTCAACAATTAGTATTGTGTTGTAGCTAGTATTAATACTTTACGATTTGAAGAATGAAGGAAAATATAAGATAGCTATTGGCTTGTAATATGTGTTAGTATTACTAACTAATATGTTAGTAATAGCTTATGTTACTTTGCACATATCTCTTTTCACAATTATTATAACCTCACTAATACTACACGTCATAGTCGGCGAAAATAAAGTCACAACCGACTTATTACTCACTACAATTTACAAGCAATATATTGCCTTAAGACAACCTGACTTTTCAACATAAGCTATGTTCGAAATTTACCGTCAGTTCACACCAAAGCGCGACGCGCCGCGTCTCTTAAAAAAAATACCGGTTGTCTGTAAGGTCGGTTTACTGACGATAGTTGAACGTGACAACAACAACAGCAACAACAACAACAATAATAATAATAATGAGGAAAAGGCAATGCGAGGTAACGCTGGTACTTGGGTACTTGGTAACGGTACTTGGTAACTATAACGGGTAACAGGTAACGCATGAGTCATGTTTTTTCGTGCGTGCATCCGGCTCCATCGATTTATAAGACGTTATCACGTCAATAACTTGTATTTTTTGGTAAGGATTAAGCAAGAAACTTAATGTATGTTACATTATAAAGTCAGACCTGACGAACCTCGGCAAACATGTCCCCATCCTACTCTTTTAAAAATAATAGGTCCCGAGTATCTTCCCCGATAGCTATTTAATGACTCAGTTTAATGTCAGTTATCAAATCCGCACTAGCGCGAAAGAACAATAAAAAATGGTGTATTGTCCTCGCAATCATTCGCGCGTGCTTCTGTTTATACTGTTCCGAGAAATCGTCGACTCGATGTGTATAATATCGATTTTTTATCGACTGCGGTTACGTTATTACGAAGGCATTAAGAAAATGTGAAATGCTTTTTATCGTTAACTAGTTTTTTGTTTCCTTTCATCGTATGTTTAATAAACAAATATAATTAATTCCTTGTTAGACGTTTTTGCATCTAGTGAAAGTTATTAGCTGAGTTAAAATGTTAAGATTAAATATACATCGAAAATAGCGACACAATATTTTGTATCTAAGATTTACAGGCGTCTAATTTATAATTTTAAAAAGTTTTCAAGAACTTTGTATGGAAATTTTAAAAGGACAAATGTTGTAATGTGCAGTTTATCTACTTTCGCTGCTCTTTAAAAACACTAAAAGTTTCACACCTATTTACATTAGGAAAAAATCGATACAATTTCGATTTCTTTACAATGGATAACAATCCCAGCGGGGCACATCCCGTGACAAGTGGATGACAACGATTTGAAAATGGAATGCAACCTGAAAAAGTTTTTTACAATCGTTCGTGAATCGTGACGCGTTCCAATGTGGAATGAACACAGATACAGAAATGATTAAAGCATAGAGAGTAAAAAACACCGTAGTGTTTCCAGGGTTCAGCGAATTTTGCTTTAAAGCATGACCGGAAAAATAAAAAATCTCGCCATGTTGCGGGAAATCAAAGCACTAAAACGAAATGTCAAATGTTTGAGATTTAACCAATAACATCCCAGCCATTCTTAGTGTTGCTGCAATTAAAAAATGTAGCGCCCCCAGTGAAGTTTTTTATTTTTCTGGTCAAGCTTTAATATCTAACTTGTCAATGATGTTATATATTTTAGTACGTTATTAGATAGTTATATTCTGCGATTTTTAAGAAAGTATAGGGTATAGAATATAGATCATTCGCATAATATAACTTGACAAAGTCAAGGGTTGCATTGGTGAGCATAGGAAACCGATTATTGCATCAGGTAGCTTTAAATATTACATTGCAGAATACTCTTCGTTGGCTTTACGTAAGGGAACAACATTACAACACAAAAATATTTTAGTACCTCTTAGTAGGTTAGGTACTATGGAGAGGCGTTTCTTATAATGAATGAAAAACAGTAGCAATAACTATTTTATTACATTTTTAATTTATTCATGACAATGGATACAATTCCTTCAGTTGTACACATTATTAAATACAATCAATTATTTACAGTTGTATAGCAGAAAAACGACAAAAATAAATGGTTGTGTGTTTGGCGTCAAATGATTTTAATAATTAAAATAATTATTTTTTACATGGGCTGATGGGCACTATTCGGTAAAGACGTTCTATACCAAACGCGTAAGTCATTATTTTAATTAAAAACAATATGGTAGTTGGAAATCTAAGATGGGATTGTTTTCGTAATTGTTCATTGCGATTACGCTAAACTATATAAAGACAAATAATTGTTTGTTTGTTAAAATAGGTGAAATTATAGTAGTTTTGTGCTGTTAGCAGTTCAATTAAATACAGTTATAAAATAAAAACGCATTGAAACCGTTAAAAAAAGTTTCTTTATTTATTTTTAATTTTTGGCGCCAATAATATTTTGTTGTGACCATTTTCATGAATATTTTAATTTGTACCTGTCGCGGAGCAAATGTGAAACATGGAAAATATTTAATTCAAAATTATACATTACTGTTTACTACAGCCATTGTACAAGATGTTTGATTGTTTAGGCTGGGACTATATGATCCGGAATCCGGAAGTCAGAAGAAGGGAAAATTCAGATCATTGATTATTTTTAAACAAAAACTGAAAACCGAATTCCAAAATCAAAATGCACAAAAAAGTATAAAATAAAACTAATTTTCTAAATAATTATCTTTTTAAATTCGGCTATAATTTTAACTACCTATTTCTCTACTCAATCTTCATAATTTTGAAGTCGGTACTAGCCCGAACAACATCCTGATAAAATAATATTTTATAGAACTCACGTTCAAGTTGGCTGATATATTATTATTATTATTAACACATTTTAAAAAGGTTATAAATATAAAAAAGCCTCTGGTATTCTCACTATCTCGGCAAAACAAACTCAAGCGTTATTTTATGCCAGTTTTCTGAGAGGCCGTGGTATTTCCCCAAATAAGCATTATCGATCGAACAATCACCAGTGATGATAATGATTAGACGATGTATTATTAAATAATGATTATTTTCTATTGTAGTACCTAGTCGGCGGAAAAAATGTAGCAGTAAGCATTAAATATAATACTATAGTGATGATGATGATCACGAATATAATTTTAGCAATAGCAAAATTTCAAAGACATTGATATCGGTGCACAAAACTCTGATGAGTGGTCATCGTAATAATATGTTGGTGTTTCTTGTGAAGATGGTGGTGATGATGATTACTGTAACTGGTACGATATGCTTGCAGTTATTTAAACAATGCCGGAATCCCCAACATGTATCTAAGGACTCAGGAGTTCTGTTCAGTACTTTTGGATCCAGGGTATAAACTGGTACAAAAGCTTACTTTTTGGTAGCATATGCTTGGACTTCTTTAGAAAAAGTTGAAATCACTATATCCATATAAATTTCGAAGAGTTTCCTCGATTCATCATGGATCCCATCATCAGGTCATTACTTTAGTGATTAAAAGACCAAATTTGAAAAAATAGGTCTATTTTTTTAAAGATATCCGTGTCGGTATAAAATACTATGAGAAGTACCTATTAAATCGTCATAAAGTGATGTTGTATGGTGTGATGATGGTGGTGATGATGATGTTTAATGTAATTGATATAGTGGCATATGCTAGCAGTTCCTTAAACAACGCCGAAATCTCCAAACATGTATCTATAAGGAGTCAGTTGTTCTGTTCAATACTTTTGGGTCCCGGGTATACCTTGGTGCAAAATCTTACATTTTGGTAGCATATGCTTGCCTTACCTCAGAAAAAGTAAAAATCACTATATGTGTCCATATAAATTTCGAGAAGTTCCCTCGATTCCTCATGGATCCCATCATCAGGTCAACACTTTGGTGAAAACGGGACTGAGGTTGGTCCCGGATCATACCCTTTACATGAAAAAATGACTGAAAATCGGTCCACAGACGGCGGATTTATCGTTGAACTATACAAAAAAAATATACAGCCGAAAGTATAACCGAATCCTTTTTTGGAAGTAGGTTAAAAATAGAATACTGCGCTAATACAATAGAGCTCACTCACAGCTCACAGCAAATCGAACACACAAGTGTCGAGTCACATGTCAATGTCATTAAATGACAGTTCGACACTCGTGACTCGACAATTCGATTTTATCTCTATTGCATTAACGCAGAGTTCTATTTTCAGTGCTCTGAATTTTTCCGGGACCGCCGGATTCCGGATCATAATATAGTCCCAGCCTTGACATCAATCTCCAGCAACTTACAATAAAATAAACAGAATAAAAAATACAAGAATACATATAGTAATTACAGCTGTTACTTTGTAGATATGGAGATTAATTCTACTAATAACCACGTGGACGTCTGCCAGACGATGGTATCGTGAAAATTAACTACCCATCATAGTCACTTGGGCTATTTTTGCTATTCCATTTCAGTCATATTCAATTAGGAAAACGAATATCATGATCATTGAATTGTCACAAATGTTGAAAAAAAAGTGTTCTTGTTTAAAATTTAAATTTGACGTCCGCGTCGTCATTTGGATATATTTTGGATTAATTCATTCGTACTTTGTTGGAAGTTATTAGGTGATTTTAAATGTTAAGATTTATTCGACAGTGAAAACAACACAATATCCATAGTCTACACTAATATTATAAAGAGTAAATATTTGTTCGTTTGTATGTTCATTTGTTTGTTTGCATTGAATAGGCTCCGAAACTACTGAACAGAATTTGGCACTGACAGGATAGACCTCGGGAAAGGACATACTCAGTCATCTTCTATCACGGGAAACGTACGGTTCCCGCGGTATTTTCTTATGCGCGTGCGAAGTCGCGGGCAACTTTTTGTTGGTGTTTTTATGCAAGACCTAGCTGACCCGACAGACGTTGTTCTGTTTTAATTATTAACTGGAATAAATAAAAACTACCTACATATACCTACAGATTTGACACAAACAACTACACCTACAGCTACAACCTATAACCTACCTACCTATATACCAACCTATAACCAACCTATAACCTACCTATATCCTACCTACATCAAGACACCTAGAAGGTGTCTTCTACCTTTTCCTACACCTACTACATAAACCTACACCTACTCTTACAACCTACAGGCGATGTGTAGTTTATTTACAATACAACCTATTCTCAGACCAATCAAATTAACCTGCAAAAGTTCATTGAAAACGGTCAAGTCGCTTCGGAAGATATTTTTAAAAACACTGTGAGTTACGACACGAGATTTTTATATAAATGAAAGATATAAAAATTAATAATATTATGTTCTAAAATTAGATATAACATGGCAAATTGTGCTATTTTATAAATATGTTACTTATATAGCTAATGACATCTTCCATTATCGATTGTTTTTTTAATTATAACTTGTCTAGTACATCGCTGTTCGCACTTTGTAATATTTATTCTCGCATCTGTCACTGCACCTGCCTACAAAACGCATGGAAATTGCCACTTTGTAATAAATGACATAATGTTGTGGTCATAATTGAAATAAATACGATTAATTTGATTGGGAATGCGAATCGATTTAGCGATGATAAATTAGCTACGCCTCGGTTTCCACTTCTGTAAATTATATTTTGATTTGCATTTTTTCTGTAAAATGTAAAAAAAAAAGCTATTGAATATATTTGCCTAGTAATATTACAATATTCTAGTTACCTTTAGGCTGGGACTATGTAGTCCGGAATCCGTAAGGCCGGGGATAATTGCACTGAAAATAGAACTCTGCGCTAGTACAATAGAGCTGAAAATCGTACACACGAGTGTCAAGTCCAATGTCAAAATCGGACAACTCGACGAGTTGTATACTATTGTATACCCAATAGCAATAAGGTACCTGCTACACGGATATTAAAAAGAAATTGGTATCTACGATGTCAAGTCGATCTCTACATTAAAGTTAGACGTCAGGGTTTCTCCTTAGGTACCTACTCCATGTTTTTTTACCTTTTTTTTACATAGAGTGGAACCTCGGCCTATAAGTCGTTATTGCAAACCAATTACTAAAATTAATAGACATTTAAATATCGAATGATTTTAAACCACCTGCCTCACAAGTCGGCAATTTGACATTCAAACTTTTAATTTTAACTTTAAAACGATATTTTTATTTATAAAATATGTATCTCGTATATTAATCTTTTAAAGATAAACAAACTTTTACTATTACATACAATTTTAGGTCTTTACTCTAAATCTACTTTTTGTAGGTAGACTTTAAAGGGATGAGTGAGCCTATAAAATATTCTCCTGTGTTTTTAATCTTATTCACTTTAATACTCACGCCTTCCCATTGTAAAGCAACACATTGTTGCCATAAATATTTATTGTGTAATGCAATAAAGGCAAATAGTTTGTCGCCCCAGTAGTTTAGCCGCGCCGCTGAGTCCGGATAATAGCAGCTTTGTGGTGGCAACTGGCAACACTTAATCTGTCATTTTCCGACCCAATAAACCGCCATATTGCTCTTTTTATTATCACAAAGGCGTCGCTTTCTTACTTTGAGCTGTGTTTATTTATATTTCATAGTGTTTCCATTTGTTAAATTTGTTAGCTGTAAAACGAAATAGTTTAAAACAGGTTAAGAAAAATGTTAAGAATTTAATGAAATTAAGTCTGTCGAATTCTCAAAAACCAGTACATGTTTAGTTATATTTGATCTTTATTATGTTAAAATTGTATTTTCGATGAAATTTAAATGAAGATCAAACATATTTTTAACACAAAAAACTGACAATGTACAGAAAGCCGCAAAAAAATTACCACCAATTGGATCGTACGTGCAACAAATTAAATTTCACAAATCCATGAGCGTATCCGATCGCCCCCGATCTTATAAAACATTAGCGGCAGATTATTGCCTTTGTTTGCACCCGCCTAATTCCAAACATTATGTTTAACACTTCACTGAGCAATGCTGCACTTTTAAAGTTCCAGTAACAACACCTCATACAAAGCCGGCAGTGAATGTGGGACAAATTTTAATTATCGAGGGGAAATAGATTATGTTTCACGCGTGAAATTAAATAAAAACAAGTGTTAGACAATTGGATGTGAGTTCATTGGATCGTAAGTTTTAGTGACGGATTTCATTACTCATTACTGGCAACCCCGGCTTTATATGAAAATTAAGAAATGGATAAACTAATATGGGGTAAACAATTGACTTAGGTACACTCAGGTACTCAACACTATAGGTAGGTTTGCTTTTAACCGACTTCCTTTAGACATAAGATCTGTCAGGCTAAAGGCATATTTCACAATATACTAATAATCGTCAGATAGCTTATTTGCATGATTTGTCTCTGCTGTGACAAAACTTCAGGATAAGCTATTCGAAATTTATTAGGCGACTGTAAAACAGGCTGATACAAAAATAAATTGAGGCTCACCGCTGATTGTTTTATAAAAAATAACAAGAAAAACAATTTTGATGTAAGTACAACCATAACTTGCGATAAAAAGTGGCATGGACGCCATATATTTTCCAATTACAGTGACATACAAAGCTTAAACGCCAAGGCGTTGGTTCGCGTGTTCAAAGATATACAAAATATTACAACACGACACCTAAATCACTCACGGATCTCATTAGCCTAGGTTTAAACGCAAATTGAAACGGAATGACCATTTTGTGTCACTTTGATGGTATCACTTGTATTTCACACGATTTGTAATATTTATGTTAAAATTTCCCCAAAAATGGGGTAATTTGGATGTAATTTTTGGTAACATTTTCCACCAGTTGGAAGCACGAACGAAGGCGTTTTTGACTGATTATGACGCAGAAAAATGAAGTAGGTATGCAAGTATGTAGCATAACCTAAATCCGGCGGGCCCGTGAAAATTTTCAGAGCGCTGAAAATATAACTCTGCGTTAATACTATAGAGTTTAAAATCGAAGTTTCGAGCTGTCATTTGTGATTGACATTTGACTCGACACTCATGTGTTCAATTTTCAACTGTATTGTATTAGTCCGGAGTTTCTGAAATATTACTGCTATAAATTTTCACCGGCGTTCCGGATTCCGGAGCATATTATAATATTGTCCCTGTCTTAAACGAACTGATTGACAGAGCACAAGCGTTAATTACAATAACTGTGTAGTTACAGTTCCTACTTAGTAACTATCATGACATAGTAGGCGCATGACAAGATAATGTACTAAAAATTGCACAGGTAGGCAGGCACTGGATAGATAATATGTATGTAGGTAGCTACATAATTTACTAGGTAACAAGAAAACGAAACTACTTAATAAAATTATGCCCATTGAGTAAACTTGTTAACGTTCAAAGGCAAACTATTGTACCTACCCACCGTGTTAAACAAATATAGACTGTACACGGTCCAAAAAAAGAGGAGATAACAAGTCGCCTGCTACCGGTCAAAGCTGCCGCCCGTGCTGCAAAAGAACTAGGGGCGTGGCGCGTCACGCACAAAACAAACTCGAGCGACAAGCGAGCGACAGAGACGCCAACACAATACAGCCTCAAACAGACAGAGACAGCACTGGCCTGGTGCTCGCCAACTCTACTAATTTAAAACTTGATAATAATTGATGTTGCGTTCAAAACAAACAGACATGGCTGACAAAAAAGGACGGACGAAATCTCCGCGGGCGCCGGGA
Organism: Phengaris alcon alcon; assembly: GCA_037179445.1. NCBI lineage: Eukaryota > Metazoa > Arthropoda > Insecta > Lepidoptera > Lycaenidae > Phengaris > Phengaris alcon. The sequence goes on from JAYRCH010000097.1 coordinate 3,684,791, forward strand.
TTCATTTTCAAATTAAAAATGCAATCGAAAAGTGAGTCGACGATTCGTTTGTTTTAGGCGCTTTAGAAATCGCGGTGATTATGAAAAAATTCATTTATTTACTCTCGATGAATTTTGTACACCGAAATAAAAGGGAGTGACTGAGGCAAATTGGAATGGTAATAAACGGTGAATACGTTAAATTAAAATTAACCCTTTTTACGAAATTCAAATTAGAGCAAACGATTAATGACGAATCTACCAATTCATAGTTAGAAGATACATATCGAGTCACAATACGAGACCGGTAAAAAATGCTCTTCAAATACTCAAAAAAATGGCGCCAACCAAATGTCGGTTTTGACAAAGTGAAGCTAAATATTATGACGTACTGCTAAATGGTTGTTTTGATAACGGAACCTTTTTGGAGCGAGACCTTTTAGTTTTTAGTGGATTCTTTTATAATCATATTATGTAACTCTCGTGTCATAGTTTTTAAAATTGAATTAAAAAGTAGGTAAACTTTTTTTCAGACTTTTAACTGGTGCTTTAGCTATGTAAGTCAAATGGCAGAAATCGATAATACCTGAGGTTAAAAAACAGTTCACACCATTAAAAAAATATCCACCGTATTAAAATTATATTAAAATGCAAACACATGACGTAAATCACTTTTTTTCAATGTTGCAAAGCTTTACGCATAAAAAATTCATAAAAAAAAAAACAAAATTGTCTATGCTGAGTTCTGGGCGGGCAAATTAGTGTCATGTGTGCTAATAAATGTTTTGTTTTCAAACAATTTTGTCACCGATTTTAAAAACCCGACCACACACATGTTGCGTTAACGAAATGTACTTTTTTTGTGCAAGCACAGACTCAAATCCACCATCTGTTGCTTAAAGATACAATGGACGTCTTACAATTAACTTAATTTATTTGTATGTAAAGGTTACGAAGTTTTGCTTTTTTCAGGACCTAACACGTTGTTTTAATATTTTGATAGAGGAGGTACCTAAAAACCTCGTAAAAATCTGCCTTAATCGAATGTACTGTTTATTTTTAATTCCGAAATAGATTTTAAATAGATAAATATTTTTTTTTCCCACAGAAAACGAACCCTCCCTTTTGCAGTCAAAATTTATACAATTTTTTTGCCGGTGTAGTGTTGTGTTTTAAGCTCATTTTCTAAGCTATTTTTATAAATCAATAGTGTTCGAACCGAATATTCCTTTGAAAATAGATAAAAGAATACTGCAAGAATGTTTTTCAAACCGAACCATTACAATTATATTCAGAACAAGTTAAATGATTTGGCAACGTCTACCGCAAATTGGTAACTCGACCGCGAGTCTAATATGGAGCAAACGTATCAGTTATTGTAATTATCTTGAGTAAAATGGTTAAAAGGTTAAAATGTTTAAATTTTAGCCGGATAGCTATAGAATCTTACAGGTAGCTCACATTTTGTTTGTGGTTTTTATCGTATTTTACCTTTGTTATTGTTTTGTCAGTTAGGGCATTGGGTTAGTGGTCATTGGGTAAACATTGACAGTGCCATACAAAAGGTATATGTCCCTTTTAAGTCTTGCCCCATATTATAACCTTACAGAATATTAGTATTACGCTGCTATTTGACACACGCACAGCCAGCCAGGTAAAATTCAAAAGTTAGTTAAATAAATAAAAAATATATAAATATATAAACCCCGCTTACTTAAGAGGATAAAACGAAATTTCAAAGTATGTATTTAATTTTTTAGGGTTCCGTAATGCTCAAGGAACCCATATATAGATAAAAAAACTTTTCGTCCGTTATTGAGTGATTTATACAGTATTCTCTGAGCGAAGTAACCACTCTTGAAATACTGTAGTGCCTGAGACAGTTGGTTTTTAAATATCGTATGGTTGCCCAACCACATACGGCATTCTCACAACATAGTCAGCCTAGTCCAGAGAAATGACTAGTCAATACGTCTGGAGCCAACCATGTGCGGGTTTCCTCACGGTGTTTTCCTTCACTGTTAGAGCGTCCGTATAATGTACTTGAGATCTGAAAAAGTCTCATTGGTACACGCCACAACCTGGGAATCGAACCTGCACTGTCTCTCGATATTTATAACAACTATTTATATATTTTATAACAACTATTTAAGTACTATAAAACCACATATGGAAGCTCTTGATATAGAATCAGGCAGGATTCGCCAATGTCCTTTCACCAAAATCCAATCTGTAATTTTTGCGTGAAAGAGTTAACAACATACATTTATCCATCCATACAAACTTTCAAATTTATAGCAGGACAGCAGGCAAAATGTAGTATACGGAATCGGCTGATACTTATCGATCTAAGTAAATCATATAACAGTCACAAGGGTCACATGAGGAGGGAGGATGTGCTTGTAGCAATTAGCGTGGTAATGACGGCATCTACTTGTAATGAGATGAATCTGATACGAGTGCGTGGTACAAGTCATGAGCTGCGGAGATTCAAATTAAAATCAGAAAGGACTAAGGAGTGATGAAAGTTAGTTTCATTTTAAAAAGAAAGGAAGAAATCGTTTATTGTCAAAGTATTTTACAAATATGAAATATTTGTTCTGTCGCCCAAATTAGGCGCAGCCTGTAAAACATGTACCTATGTATTTGTTTGTAAATAATGCAACTGTCCCAATAGACTTACTGTTTTAAATAAATTTCCAGGTATATAAATAAAAATGAACTGTCGAAATGTTTGTACGCGCATAACTTCCAAACGACTGCACCAAATTGCATAAATCTTTCTTTTATGTGTTTGTTACTGTCAGAAGGATTGTATGAAAAAAATCTTTAAAAAATGTCTAATACCTATATAAAATTCATGTATGGCAAAACAATTTTTCCGGGTCAGCTAGTTTATAACAAAATAAGTTGGGATGCATATGTAAGGCGACACACTGCTCTAGATTTTTTTTGCACTTATTTCAGAATTGGGCGAAGTATTGGGAGGCGCAAGACATTGTGTTGTCAATGTTAAGTTACTGTAGAAGTCAAAAATACATTCTCTTAATAATTAAATTTTCCTAGTCACAGCTAGGTTTAGTGCAAAATGGTTTGCAATTTTATGTTTAAATTGTAAATTAGACTCGCTGCGCTTGTAGCTTGCACCATGACGTGTAAAATTTTCTTGAAGCGTGCGGTTTTCCGTGAATGGGTGAGGGTCTAAGGGTTACCGAATATACTTACCGTTATTACCTTTGTTACCTAACTCTGAATATAATAGCTACAAAATTAAATCTCATATCGTTTAGTTCGGTTTGTATTTTGTTGTTTTGTGGCAAAACATATTGGCGTATCTAGCGAATGTGGTGAACAGCAAATTATGAAAATTATGTCTGTAAAAAAAAATCTTTTTTCTCTTAAGCGCCATACTCACCGTCCAGCCTGCAAATCCATGGCCGCGGACTCGTTGGTAAAATTTTAAATGATTGACACTAATTGCGGCCATTAGAACTGGTGCTGGTTTTGCAGGCTGGACCGTGAGTAAGGCGCTTAAATGGTTAAACTGTGTGACAAGGCTTTAATGAACGTGGCGAAAAAGGAATTAACGCCGCTGAATATGAGTTTAGAAGTGGCGCTCTCACCCACGTTCATAAACACCGAATCGATTGGTAAAACATTTTTTGTCTATTACATATATATTCTACGTAGGAGAGCCATGCTTCGGCGCGAATGGGCCGCCTCGACCGGATTAATACCACGGCCTCACCGAAAACCGGCGAGAAATAACGCTTACACTTTACTTGACATTTTGACCATTTGCTTTCCGCAATTTAATCAGTCTGAATAATATATGTTACATATTATTACAAAATCTTCTGGAATCAAGAGGAAATTATTGGCAATAACATACAAAATTCGACACTGGTTTACGAATATGTCATCATCAACGTAATAATTTTAAATTGTGTTCCAATTGACAGCTGCTTTTACACTACACAAGATGGCCGATCGTAAAATTACAATGCCGCCTTGTATTTAACATTGACATTCCACGTAATTGCAGTGTAAGTTTGAATTAAGTTTTATGTGTGTAATTTTACGTTTACGAGTTGATCTTTATGACTAAATACGTAAATAACAAGACAGGGTTGTCTTGTTATCCAGGAGTAATTAAACATTTTAAGTACACTCCGTCATTGTTAATAATTGTTATGCAGTAATGAGCTGATGATGAATTGTACCTAAGAAAACTCTATCAAGTTAATAAATAATCAAAATCGGTTCATCTGTTTGGGAGCTAAGATGCCACTGACATACACAGATACACGCGCAGGCAAACACGCACAGTGACACTTCAAACTTATAACACAACGCTGTTTGCGTCGCGTTGAGGGTAAATGGAAAATAGAGGATTATTATAATTAATTATTGTTGTATTATTGAAAGTAATATTTATAGTGCTGATATGAATATTAATCTATATCTATACTAATATTTTAAAGTGGAAAGATTTGTTTGTTTGTGTGTTTATTTGGTATGATATGTTAGGTCTAAACCATGGATTTTCATTTTCTCCCGAATCTCGTTACCAAAAAAACTACACAGATCTACCTGAGCAGATAAATTCGCTACGTGTCTACCATATATAGTTACTACTATTATAAATGTGAAAGTTTGTGAGGATGGATGTTAGTATGTTACTCTTTCACACAAAAACTACTTAACGGATTTCGATGAAATTTGGTATGGTAGTAGTTTAGGCTCTGGATTAAAACAATGGCAATCCCGAAAAAGTGAAGTGTCCCCGTCGGATACTGTATTTACAAGTGTGGAGCCGCGGGCCAAAGCTAGTTTAAAATGTTAAACATCTTTGCGGCATAGTTAGGTGTCACAGGGGTTACAATTATTTCTCCTTAATATGCTATTTAGTTGGTATTTTTATGGTTAAATCATTGACGGGAGTGAGACAGTAAGTGCCCGTTGCGGGTCTAGGCTCATTAATCAGCCGTCAGACCTAATACCTTTTAATAAAACACACGGAGGGCGCAAAAAATGTATTGGTTGAGGACCTTTCACACTGAAGATCTTTGAAGAACACAAGCACTTAAGGGACATGTTTTATAAAACTGCTTGATTAATGTAAATAAACAGTGAAACATTGTTAATGAAGCAAAACATTGTAGGTAAGGTCCACAGACTACTTAGAAGAACTAACGTTCTTCTGGTAAGGTCACTTTGATATAATTGCTCTACGGCGACTGTAGGTACATTTGTTAACTTTTTGTCACAAAAACTTATATTATACAGAATTTCTTCAAAACAAAATTCGATATTCAAGCAGCGCGTAATCAGAATTCGATTCTCGTTCCAAGAATATATATAATATATGATCTAAACTTAAATTTTGACCAGATTATCCAATAAAATACTTAAATCCTATACATAACCGCGCGGCCAAATCTGCGCGGCGGACGCGGGACCTTCAAAGTCGGCGCGACGTACCGCAGTACAAGGGTGATACGTAGCGAGAGTTGTCAGGAAATGAAAAAATGAATCATGATATTTTCTGTAAAATACACAAATTTTTAGTTACGGATAAGAATATAATTATTATATAACCCAACTCGATACTACTTGACATTTGCCGAGTTTTTAATAATAAAATCAAGTAAAAATGCTTTTAGGAGCGATACATTCAAGTGAAATAAACATCTTAAAGGCCGGTCAGCAATCAATAGTGACTGACGGGGCAGTGTGTGCACGCTTTTATCTAGCAACAGATCGCCTGAGGCAGCCTCATTACAGACAACTAACGATGTAATTGCGCCACGGCTAAACTATAGAATTGAATAATTAGCAACTTGTCCAGCTGCCCATACACGCTTATAAGTGCACAGTCTACACGCTTATAACTAGGTAAGGCCCAGTTAAAAGACCCAGTTTCTTATAATATTACTGACTGGCCAGTCGTTACAGAACTAGCTACGGCTGAGCTATAAAATTGAATATTTAGCAACTGGACTAAGTGCTTATTTTCTTAAAACCAACTCAAGCAAAAGCAATTGGATGAACCTGAAAAGGGGAAGGGTATGTCATGCTGCTAAAATTATAAAGTATAAGTAAATAATATCTATTACTAACATATACATCTTCACGCTGTTAGGTAAGTACTTAAATACCTAGTTAGTAAATATAGCACAAATTATAGAAAGAGAAACAGATAAACAGCTAAATAGTTAGCTTTCGATTTGATTGCACTACTACAAGCATACGGCGTGTCCACAATTGTGTGGAAAAATTGTGAGCCGTTGAAGGGAACGTCATTATTCCTAATTTGGAAAGATTTTGTCGTTCTATGAAAGCTGTTTCTCTGTACGTAAGTATATTTATTTACTACTCTGTGTTATATTAAATAGTCACCTGACCATTACTGGTTGTCATGTGTCAAGACCATACTTTTTTTTTATATTTATATATGGCATCGGCTTATAACCATTTGCCAGTGTCAAGTTAAAAAGGCGGGAAATAGAACTTTCGTTTCAATTTTCAACACCGTATTCCTATATCGTCAAGTCTCAAGTCTAGTCTAAGTCCAAATATATAGTCAGTATAGTCTATGAGTCATATCAGTCGATTCAGTAAAGTGGTAGAAGCTTTACTGAAAGTTCCTAGGGAGTTTTGGCGGTAAACACAAAATAGCACGTTTTTAGAAGTTGTACCACTTGCCCACACTTGTGCACGATAACGAATATTTAATGGTTAATATTCTACCAATATTACACATTAAGAACCGAAATAACACCAATTTATGAAGTTTTATAAATTCCACAACATCACCCACCCCGGCAAAACTCCCAAGACCATACTTGTAAGCTTTATTTTGAGGTTACTAAGTAAATACTTTTTGCAAAAAATTATACTACTCCTATCCTATACAAAACACTAGCACTTCACATTAGACATACACAATCATACAATCCAATAATTTATGCTCAATAAATAATTTGTATCTTGTAGTTATCTCAAGTATTAGCTTAAATAAAAGCCGAGCCATCAATCATTGGTTTTACATTATCATATTGTATTACTGCAATTTATATTAATTACCTACAATCGTAAGTTTATTAGGGCCGATGCTGTAGACAGATGCATAATTTAAAACGATTTACATAAACATATATGAGGTAATAAATACTCCGTAGTCGGTCTGTGGTTAATTAATTTAGTATAAATCACATGTAAAACCTAGCAACACTAAATGTTTAATGGTAATTGGTAATTAACCATTATTATTCAGTCATGTCTCAAGTAACTTACAACAGTTTCTTATTTCTATTACACAGATATTTAATTCGAAGCGATACACAATAGTTAATCAGTGTTAACTGTTACGCAATTTATTGTACCTACTTAATGAATTTTATTTGCATATTTAACCCATTAGATCAATTTGTAAAGAATTTATTGATTGAAAAAATCCTGTTCCTTATTGGTGTTATACGAATTGATTAATCGATTTTAAGAGCCACTTAAATTTGTTATTTACGTAAAGCATTATTCTTTATTAATATTAACTAAACTTAAATTTTAAAAATATTTTTCTTAGTAACTACGAAATCCACAGTAAAATTGAATGCTTATTTTAACTGTACAAAAATATACAGGGTGTTTTGGAGAACGTAGTCCATCCGTGAAATATAGATTCGGGAGGGGTGAAGACGGATCATACGAACCCCCCATTGTATATCTGATATTGGGCCGCTTCTGAGATTTTCGCTCTTTTTAAAGGTTTAAACCTGTTTAAGTCACAATAAAACACTCCAAATGGTTTATCACCTATATGGTAAAACCATTTATTTATTTATGTTAAAAAAGAAATGCATTGATCTTTAATATAACGCTTAACTTATAGAAACAGCTGTGTATAATCTTAATTGCACTTTAAACTTACCGCGACCACAGAATGAAACATAATTACTAACTAAAATTTATATAAAACCTGCTTAAAAACTGTTACTGTCAAATAATGGTTAACACCTAGATCTTATCTCTATGATATCTGAAAAAAAAAACTACGACCGGAGAAACGAGACTCTACTGTAAATTTTTTAACAGAAAACAATATCTTTCAATAAATGTTTTAAATTTGCAGCATTCAATTATATTCAAATCGGGCGTTTCCGAAAGTGTCCAGTTACTTTGTAAGCAACAATAACAACGCTATTAGCTCGCTGCGAACTGTCATTGCAACAATGGCCGCCTTTACAAATCGTCTAGTTTACATTTATCGCTAGCCAGTATTTGTCATCGGCGATTAAAATTCTAATGAAATATTGTCATTTTATATGTAGGTACTCAAAATTATAAAATATTACAAAAAGAATATAAGTATGACTTGATTCAAATTAATTAAGTTCTCACCGAAACGAGACGACACGAGACGCAGCGCTTAATTTTTAAGATGCCGATTCAAAATTGAACTTTATTCACTACACAAGAAGATACACGATTAATTGCAACCTAAACTATTTGTTTAAAATAATATAGATTTTGTAAAAGACGTCCTCTTTCGAGAGATACCCAGAGTAATTCAAGTCTTTTTGATTTAATTAAATTGAAACTTTCAACATTCAGCTGATAAGACGCAAAATATTTTCTAGATAGGGAAATCAATTTTATATCTAATATATCTTGAGTCTCTAAATTTAACCAAATCTATTCTTTATCTCTGTACTAGTTCCAAAATCCTTTATCTACCAGATGATTTCGTCTCTAATGAACCAAAGAAGCCCATCACGCGATAAACAAAAGTCCCTCACGCACAATGTAATTTAGTTTTTCTCGACGCTAATAAAAACATCAATCTCCGAAGGCGATTAGAACGCATCTCGAAAACCAATACCTTATTATCCATTTTACAATCCGGTTTGAGCAACTTCAGCCTCACAATAAATCGTGAAATTATTAACACTTGTTATAATAACCTTTATGTGCATATTGTTAATTGATATATGTCGCTTATTATCAATTCTAAACATTATGCATAACACTGTCCCTAATAGCGCTCCTTGGGGCACTCCTGAAAAATCTTTGTATTTTCAGGTATAACTTCAAATTATAAAATTATTAACTCTCGTTGTATCAGTATGCATATTAAAAAATATCCTTTACATGCACACTTAATTATATTTATCGCATATTGACAATTATTATAATTATAAACATCATATTGCATAATACTGTCCCTAATACCGCTCCTTAGGGCACTCCTGGAGAATCTTTGTATTTTTACCCATAAACCTATATGTTATAGACGAAGGATATCGAGGCAAAAGTGTCCACATTTAGACTACTTTTGCGGTTATTTGGGGCAATCGAGGTTTGACATTTGCTTTCCGCAGTATAATCAGTCTGATTTTTCTTACATGAAGACTTTATTCTGTCAAATAAACGACATAGCCCATCCTTTGTTTTGAAATCTTTCTGAACTTCATAAAATAATTTTGAGACATAATGTCAACGAAAAAGTGACTGCACGGAAAACTTTAAGCTCTAGCCTAATTCTACACTCAATCACATCAAAACAGTCCACAAATTTGAATGTTAATAGTTTTTTTATGTGCGTTTGAAGTCAGGTTTTTATAAGCCTAATAAATCCTAATAGTTCCGCGGTTGTAAAATAACACTTATTATATTAGAGGTAATGAGTGGCGGCCATCTTTGATGTTCGCAACCTGACTAAAGAGCAGAGACCGCGTCTTCGGTCTCGTTAATAGCATTATAAATGTTTAATCCCATTCGTAATGCGTCGAATTATACTTTATTGAGAGGATTTGAATTTAGAATATATGCTCTCTACGAAATTTGAATTATTGCAATGAATTTTGAATTTAGTTAACTTGCCAATTTTATGAAAACTAGGTATATAATAAAAAGGCAATAAATAAATAATATGTGAGTAGGCGGATGAAATAGAAATCGTTTTATATTACGATGTTTAGTATGATGTGTTAAGTTATTGGAAAGTAATAAAACGAAACTGAAAGTATTTCATATCAAGTTTATAGACTATAGACAATATGAGAATGAAAAACGACTTAAAAAAATACAAATATGAAGTATGAATTATAAAACTGATACTACATATATTATTTATGTGGGAAACAGTGAGAACGAAGACACAGAAGTCACCGCTCACCACTCAATAAAGAAAACAGTTCACTATTTTCCAAAATGTGACTTTTGAAGTTGACATCGATCAATCCGTAATCAATCATTTATTGACATCATTCAAATATTCACGTCATGTACGGTCGTCGACAGATCCTGTGTACCACTTTTGAACCTTATTACTTCGCGATAAGGTTCAAAAGTGGTACAATGAATGTAGGAGCCGGCTCGTCTCGAGGTTTAATCGGACTTTAATAGCGGCGGCGTTTCTCAAAGACCAGTGTTTTAGGATATAACAGACCATAGTCAAATTGACAGGCTCTGTATCCTTATTCCTTGTATCGTGTCAAAAGTGAGAGGAGTTTGAGTTTCTACATTTATTTTACTTAATTATCTGGAGTTTCAACTGTTATTACTAATTCTGTTACATATTCTTAATGAAATTTTGAGTTACTTTTCTTTTTTTTATTTAGCACTTGGTCTTAGGTTCCGGAATAGTGTTATTCACTTGTTTTTCTAGAATTTACGTGTATTTTTTAAATTATGTTATTGATGTAGCAGTGAATTTTAATTTTGTTTTTCGTTATCTTTATTAAAATTAGTCTCTTCATTGTTTTGTTTCCATTGTAAGCTTCTCGATGAACTGAAACGAAAGAAGTTATTGAAGAAGTATGAATAAATATTATTTTAACCAACTTCCAAAATGGAGGCGGTAATATGTTTGTCATTTTTTTATTGTTGCTTAGATTTAACGAAACTAATCAAATTATTGAAACACTTTTGTCTAACTTGTGACCTCTTCAACCTACAACTTAGTAGGTACTAAAAAAAGATTATTATTCAAAATAAAATTCAATTTTGGAACATCGTTCGGAATAGTTTTTAATTTCCTCCCTGACACCCGCGGCTCATAACTAGCCAGTACGTGACCGCGGCGTCTTTGATACGAGGTTTTTGCTTTTACCATTTACAAGTTTTTTTTATTTAATTCATTTTTGTTACTGGCAACAATATTACGAGGCGGCTACCGGGCTCAAGGGTTCTTTGTATTTTAGTTTTATTTGTGCAAAATAAGAGTCCTTTTGATTTATAAGTGCGGATTAATAATAGCGGTTTTTAAATTAAATTCTCTGAATGCCTGTCTTATTAGCGCTTTTGAAATTAATAATGATGTCCCGACAAAGATGTATTAACATCATTATTCTTTAAGTGAAATAATAATAATTGTGTGGACAATGGTGTTATTAATGTCGACTTGACTTTTCGATCTTGTTCGTTACATGATACAATTCGGTTTGAACATTTTTTTACATTAAAAAGATACATCATTACCTACTCAAACGCTTGGAAATGTTATTTCCTCACGGATTAGAATTTTTATTCAGTCAGGAATGATTTAAATTGTATGCAGTCGTCTTTATAATTTGCTCTTATTTTGTTACCAGCTGGTGCCCGCGTCTTTGTTTGCATGGGACTAATGGAAATAGAAATCTATTTTTCAACCCTAAGATTACTTGCCTAAGGTACTTCTTATAACATGAGCTATCTGCCAAAAAAAAGTCCGGTCACAATCGGTCCAGCCGCTTCAAAGATTAACCGGAAGTCCGGAACCAACAGACAGACAGTCAAAAATTTTAAATTTAATTTTTTGGTGTAGGTACGGTACCTATTCCGTAAATACTAACACATGCATTTAGTGCAAAGATGTTAATTGGAAATTTCAAACAGACACTCCAATTTTATTTATTTGTATAGATGTATAATTGTATATTGTGCAGACTCACTTTGTCATCAGACGCCAACCGTCGGGAAATTGCAACATGATCACTTTCAGAAGTATGTCAAACAGCTACAAATTCAATTTCTTCGGCTGTACTTGTGATAGAGCCTTATGAATCACTAGCAGGTGTCCGAAGCCTTAAGGCGATTGGTCCTTCCGAAAAAAAAATTCTTCGCACGAAATTTATCTTGTCTGATAGTCATTCCGAATGGCGCGGGCGGTGTTACCAAAGGTCTGCATAAAATTAGGCGGTCCTACGCGAATTAGTCTGAAATTATATTATTTTTATTGCTTCGGTGTTGCCAGGTATTGTGAGAACTAGAATTTTAAAACTAGGACTGTTGAGATCAGGTCGATGCATGATTTGTTATAACCTTTCTGATTTTGGTTTATACTTTTTTACGAGCAACTATACTTATCGCAAAAAGTCATATGTTTTTTTAAATAATAATATTTTTGGTATCTTAACATTAATTTTATTAAAAATAACATTATTTTATCTAAAGTTATATAAAGCTATAGTCTGAAGTTCTGAACTCATCAGAACTCTGGCTCTAAATGCATCTTACTTCACATCTGATCCCTTTTAAAATGGAAGTTATACATAATATGATGTATGTATAATGTATATATATATACTTATAAATACTAAATATAAAATATAAAAAAGCAAAGCTGATTGACTGATACACATTTATTTCTCATATGACGTAGGCATCCACTAAGGTAGGATTTTTAAAAATTCAACCCCCAAGGGGGTTAAATATGTAATAAAAGTTTTTATGAAACTTTCTATGCCTTGGACATATAAATATTTGCATGATATTTTGTATAAATTGAGTACGGAAAAAAGAATGAGTTACGTATTTCAGCGTTTTTTAAAATTCAGCCCCTAGGTGGGTAAAATAGGGGATGAAAGTATAAAACCTAATTTCACGCGGGCGAAGCCGCGGACAATTAATGCTAATTTATAATAAATTATAAAATATTCTTTAAACTCTAGTTAAGAGTCATATTTGTTGTTTCTCGTAATTCGTCAATTCGTAGCTGAAATTTAATTAATATGCTTATTTTTTTTCTTAAAAATGTAAAACAGTTATCAGCAATTCTACTTATTTACCAGCGCAACTCGTAGAGCTCCAACAGTTTCCGCTACTACAGAATTCCAAAAATTAACATAAATTAGTCGTGTAAACATTTTAAAACCGGCAAAAACATAATTAATTCGAGAAATGTTAATTTTATAGATTTCATTCACACCAATAAAAAAAGTAAATGAAAGAACTCTTATAGATAGCATCGAAGCCTACCGCGGGCGAGAGAGGCGTGCGAGCGAGAGTGTGACGCGAGCGGGACAGAGCGGGCACACAAAGGCGGCAGACGCCAAAGGCGGCGGCCTGTGCTAATTGGAGAGCGCGGCGAGATCAAACGTGCCGACTCCACAACGTTTATATTAGGCAGGTACACTCCTGCGCATTGATTAATTTCGTGTGGTAATTAGTAATCTTTTGTTGAGTTCGAAATTGTATCTACTACGGGGGTATTAGGGATACCCCACTAGATGAGTGAAAGATGGCAGAAAGGAACCTATTACACAACCTTTTTCAAAATCGCATAGAGCATTTTTAGGCTTTCCTGTTTCGGCTTTCCCACAAGGAACCCTTATAGTTTTGGCTCAGTCCGTCTGTCTGTCCGCCTTCTAACTTCTGGAATTATGAATATAAATGGATGATGGATGAAGTGGTTTAAAAGTCCCCCCTCCCCCCTCCATTACTAATCTATACGAGATAGAGACTTGTAAGTTTCTATGCTGAAAGGTCACGCCAACAACTTTTTAGGAAAATTATTTGAGCGAATCGGACAAAACAGTTTCACAGCGCTATTTTCGCTTTTGTAACGTAAAAAAATGTTTCTATCATTTTAAAAAAAATCAGTAAAATGTGTATAACAATTTGTAGACATTAAAATTTAAAAAACAAAAACAAAATGACAAACTCCACATGCGACAAAGCTCGCTTCACCGTGAAGTGTGAAGTGTCGACTGAGGCCCATTTCCTACGGATTCGCTCCGGGGCCTTTCATCCCTAAATCCCTTTAAAAGGATTTAACTAATTGGATTAAAGTTGACCTTTATGGTCGAGATGGAGAGCTGAGGATTTCAAATATGAACAATGACTATATACGTGGAGTCGCACTCACGATCACTAAAATAAAATACATAGGAACTTGCGAAATTAATGACATGACACCTGTTACCACTATATTACATAATCTTTAATGTATAGTTACTAATATTATTATAAAGAGGAAATATTTGTTTGTTTGCATTGAACAGGCTCCGAAACTACTAGGGACCGATGTTGATAAAATTTGGCACAGATATAAAGCAGACAAAGGGGAAGGACGTAGGCTACTATTTATCGCGGCAAAATAAAGGTTTCCCGCGGGATTTCCTTTTGCTATCTAGTATCATATAAGTGTTGATGTGTTACTTACTTAAAAAAATTAAATTTTGTTCAGAAAATTATTACATTATCGTACCTATGTAAGAAAAATGTATGTAAGATTATGACCTATACCTTATTAAAAACATAAGTCTTCATCTCAAACCGGCAAAGCGGTTCTAATTCATAATTAGTGGTTGCGGTAGTGGAGATGAGATCAGATATCGTCGGAACACACTCGGAACACGCCGACGTGTTGGGGGGGGGGGGGGGGGGGGGCACCGCGGGCCTGTGGCAAATGGCTCAATCTATGCCATAGCTAATTGAGATTTAAAAAAGAAGTGCATATTTTATTGATAACAGGTAAAGTGAGACCTTAGGCTAGGACTATATGATCCGGAATCCAGAAGGCTGGGGAAAATTCAGTGCATTGATAATAGATATCTGCGGTGATACAATAGGGCTAAAAATCGAACACATAAGTATCGAGTCAAATTCAATGTCATATATGACAGATCGACACTCGACACTTTCATTTTCGATTCTAGTATTATTAGTATTATTTACGCGTATTTGTATTAGCGCAGTGTTCTATTTTCTGTGCTCTGAATTCTCCCGGGCCCACCGGATTCCGGATCACATAATAGTCCCAGATTTACAGTGTCTCAAGTATCTACCACCAAATCGACCAGTAGACATTCCCTACTGCCAGCTATCTCAATAGAATTCTTGAATTGAATTGAAGAAGTAACATTATTTTTGGTAGAGCAAGTATCATCACCGATTTCCTTAAGTATTATATTTACAAATAAACGTATTCTTAAAAAAAAGGAATGAATGAACCCCAGTGTGGGTAACCTTCGGGTTCTCTACTAGACAGAATAAAATAAAAATAAAAATGTAAATGATGTGACAGATTGACAAATGTCAACGTGTAACAATATTGTATCTGTCAAACGCACAGACGTGTAACAATATTGTATCTGTCAAACGCACAGATGTGTAACAATATTGTATCTGTCAAACGCACAGTAGCGCGTGCTAATAAACTGAGGCAGTGTGTGTTGTTGTTAATTTTATTAATTTTATGTATTTCCTAGCATTATTTAAAAATATATTACCTTTCTGCACATCCACATAAGCTTTAACTGTACCAAATATCATACTTCTCCGTGCACACAATTCTCGTAAAACTGTACTGAAAGCTTGTGCTTCACGTATTTTTTTATAATAATATAAGTTAATACAAAATTTATGCGAATCCAAGTTAAAACCGGTTTAAGCTTGAACATATGGGAGAGCGCCGCCGCCGGTGGTCGGTGGAACAAATTCGAACCATTATGCCCGTACGTGTAATAACTACGAACATCGTTCAAATGTTTTTTTAATTGACATGAATTTTTAGGCAAAGGAATCATCGAAATGCTAAATTAGGTATTTTATTACATTGCGTTTTATCATGTTTTATTAAATTCAACTTAAAATTTAGATGAAGTCGCATATCACCTTTGTTAAAATAGTATTTTATAACTAACTGTTGCCCGCACCACCGCCCGCGTGAACACTGTATCTCACAGGAACACTTTTTCGGGATAAGAAGTAGCATATGTGTTATTCCTGAGCTCAAACTGCTACCATACCTAATTTCATCAAAATTCGTTCAGTAGTTTGTGCGTGAAAGTGTAACAAACACCCATCCATCCACCCATCCTCACAAACTTTCACATTTATAATAGGAGTAGGATTACTGTGTCAAGTTGAGGATGACAAAATTGTGAAATAATATTAATCATCTCTGAAATATAAGATTAAATATTATATAGCTATTAACGTAGCATTTTGTATTCTACAATATATTAATTTCTAATGATTAAGAACCTACGATGATTAATGATTAAAAAAGATAGCTAATCATACAAGGCAACCGGCTTGAAACTCGCTCAAAACTAACTATGACTTATTTTCGCTTCTAAATCACATTCAAGCGAGCTATTATTGGCAACACTCTCAGTGTTACCAGGCTACCGGCTGGTTAATTAAGGCGTAAATATTTATTGCTGGCAACCCCGGTCATTACAAAGGACCCGCGGTCCTTTGTAATGAAATGAAATATTATTCTAATTATAATATAGCTAACTAGCCAGTTTCCACTGTGCGGCTACTGTAGACAAACTATTAGAGAAACTTTGCTTCATACCATTACTTCGTTACTCTTGAATCTTGATGAGTAAATAAATAATTGTACTTTGCTTGAATAAATGTGTCTTTTTTTTAAATAATGTCATAATGTAATCAATTTAACAAGATGTCAACCTATGGTCGAAATCGGGCCTTAATAATTCGCCTATTTCTTAAGTTTGACCTTTGTAAGGAAAAAAAGTCAATATTGTGACCAAGTTGTGTATTATTACAAACGCACGGTAGTGTGTGTTAATCAATCTGGATAGTGTGTGTAACGCTGTTTTTATTCATTTTATGTATTTCAAAGTATTATTTAAAACAATATTAGCTTTCTGCACACCTTCCTCCACATACACTTTGACTGTGCCAAATTTCATACTCCTCCGTACAATTTTCGTAAAACTATAGTGGTAGTTTTTGCTTCACGTATTAATATAATTATATGGTCATAATGTAGAGCACTTATTACTTTCCAAAATATAAGGGCGAGCGCTCACTTGAGTCACGACAGTCTTAAGATAGATTTAAGACTAAACACCCGCAGTTTTAAGACAGTCGTATCGCTCCTAGATAGTTTTGTCTATGAGACGTTTTGTTTCAAGTTCATATATTTTGTAATGCAGTTTGTCTTAAGACTGTCGTGTCTTAAGTAAGCGCAAGTCTTATTGTTTGTTTTTGTTGTTTTGAATAATTTGATGTCGTGATAAGCACTTACGAGTAAAATATACACATTGCACAAACTTATCAAATAGTGCTGCTGGCAGCCCAAAGCATTTAACTATAGACTAAAAAGCTCAAACGCTTCTGAAATTAAGAGGATCTTAAATCACTGTCCTTGTCATGCTGCCAAGCAGGGACAGTAATAGTTTGGGGGGCTCCTAACTTGAATAAGCGTTTGACAAATCGACACTATGCATGCATAATTTTTGTTTTAAACCTCTATTAGTCTCGATGCATCCTTGGTCCAGTGGATTAGAGTTTGGTCCGGAGGTCGTGGGTTCGGTTTGGTTCAAAAGATGTTGTTTTCAAGTCCGGTTAGGACGATGCTGGCCGATTTCTTGTCAGGCCTGACAATGTCTGACAGGAATATAGAAAGGCAAGTGTTCAGTGCAAGTTTTTAATCACTGCTAGATTTGTCATTAGAATGTCTTCCTAGTCGGCAGTTGCAGTGCTGCGGTTACAAACGCAACGCCAATTTATTCGCCGCAGATTTCTATTGCAAAACAGCTTGCATTTCGAAATGTAATAAAATATTTCAGTAATTAGGGGAGGCTGGGGACACTTGATCCCCATTGTAACCCTAATATCGGTTACACAAAAAAAATTGGCTGAAATTCTTTTATCGTAAACTGCACACGGGATAAGCAAACCGAGCATGCAACATAATCAATTCATTTACATCTGATATCGGATTAATCACCAATGAGCGATTAAAGTTTCATCGATAACGTTACAGCCCGTAAACACAATACAAATCGTTCTCGCCTGATAAGGAAATGCATTGGACACGAGCCACGACCGATAACAAACACTTGATTAAATTATGTTTACAGAATTCTGATTGGCTGAGCGCAAAATGGTGGACGTTCTAATATAAATAATTAGAGATTAGGTAAGTAATGTAATCTAAATAATTTAATAGATGTATAATATAACCCGACATTACATAGCCTACATGTTACCCGGGCTATTATTACGAATGTATGGACACCTCATTCGTTAAACTTGGGTTAGTTGTTTAGGCGCTACCGCTAAAGTGGAACAAACATACATACATAGACTGTAAAAATCATTACCCTTTCATTTGGATTCGCCGTAGTCGGGTAAAAAATAAAAAATCTCCTGATTGTTTGCAATCGAATGCCTATCAAATGGCTTGACCGATATTTATGAAAATTTTGTGCATATTTGTTAGGTATCGGAAAAGATTTTTATCTTTTTTTAAATTATACCCCATATTCTACCCCTACATTATTGAGACAGGAAAGTTTTGACAACGACGAGAAAATCAGAGAAAATTTTAGCGACACTTATTTTTGAATTTTGAATCCGGATTTAATTTGATAAATTTTAAAAATAGGGAAGAGACAAAACTGTCAGCTGGTTCCTCTTACTCTACATTGTCTTGTGGTCCTCTTAGGGTCCGTTCACACAAGAGTTCGAATGTCAAGTCAATTAAAGTCAATGTCAAAGACGCCGCTCTTGCAATGAAACGATCTATCTTTTTGTGTAGTGAATAAAGTTCAATTTTGAATAGCTATCCGAAAAATGCAGCTCTGCATCGCGTGACGTGTCGTCCCGGTGTGAATGGACCCTTATCATACTGTCGCCTTAATAATGACACATATTGGCCGTTCAAAAAAAATTTTAATAACATAACACAAATATTAAAAAATTAATACACAAAATGTTTAAAAACGATTGTCTCATATAAAATTGATACTTTACAATTGATGCTTGTTTCTTTCATTAAAAGGCAAGGAAAGTTCGCCATCTGGTGTACGCGTCAAAGAAAAGCGAGACTTATTATAAACGCATTATGATATGAATTTGCAAGTACAAAGAGTGGCCTGTATTGTTCTCCATTCGTGATGAAGATGAAAAGGGTAAGGAATTTTTTATTCGAAAATCGATACAAAGGGAGGCCAATTTCGAATAATTTCCAAAAAAATGTTTGTCCATTCAAATTTTTATTCAAAGCACTTATTCAAAATTTGCACGATACATTCAATAGTTTAATTAGCTTATAATTAAGTATTGAAACATGCCGTAGTGTATGCTGTATTAACTTATTAAAATGCTATTAAGACTTTAATTATTATGTATTATTGACGCTTTACACATGTTACTAAAATATGGGAAAGCAATCGCATCTTACTTCGTCTGTATTTAATGGCCTCTTAATTGTTGTCTGTGTTAGGACTGTAGGAAATAGAGATCGAAGCATTTGGACGTGATTGACGTGACGTGACGTGACGTGACGTGACGTGACGTGACGTGACGTGACGTGAATTATTTTTATTTTTTTTAATAAATTAAGAAATAATTAGGTATTACAAATTGATGAAAGTAAAAAGATATTGTGCATATGGCCGTACATTTCGTAGCAACATTACTAGCGTGTGACGTCATCTACTAGTACGACTTTTCTATGGGGCGTTTTCACGAGACTCACAAAAGTGCTTCAAACAATCCGCAATATCTTGGAAAATATTGATTTTTGGTATATTAAACATTCCTTTTGAAAACGTCTTATTTTTCAGAGCACTGTTTATATAAGTAATAAAAAAAAAACACAGGAAAATACCGTATTCCCTGAAGGTCGATTCCACTAATTTAATCCTGTAATAATACAGCTACGAATAAAGTATAAAGCACAGTATAAAGAAAGAGGACCAGATAAACAGCGACATAGTTAGCTATCGATTTGATTGCACTACAACAAGCATACGGTGTGTCCACGATTGTGTGGAAAAATTGTGGGCCGTTGAAGGGGTCGTCAAAATTTTCAAATAAGTATTGATTTGAATCGTTCGATGAAAGCTGTTTCCTGAACGTATTACGTATATATATTTTCTACTTTGTGGTTACTATCCAGTCGGGGGACTTAACCGGGTGGTTAAAACTGCAAAATGGTATTCTCATAAACGTCAAACTCGTTTTGCTTGGTCCAAACTCCAAAAACAGTTAGAGATATCAAGACGATTCGTTTATAATTCAATAAAAGTAAAATGTAAGTGTTAGTTACTTACGAGAATTGGTGTTCAGGTTGCATTATCAATGTAAGAAATCCGATCGGAACGGAATACAAAGTACAATCTACAAAGTTAAGTCTTGTACTATCGTACAAGTTGCCGCTCGAATACAATAAGTACAGCGCCGTTGAATCATGCGCACGCACACATACTCATGTGCATAATACATAGATCATGTACGTTTGCAGTCGCTGCGGTCACTCCCCTTGTGTTTAAATATTTTTTGGCATTGTAGTGCAAAGGAAAATTCTTAGAAACTGGTCGAGCACGAACTTTGACGTTAATTTAGTACCCACCTAAAATATTCAATTTTATTGAGAACTCTAACTTTATATTTTACCTACCTTCTGTTTTTACTAGACAAGACATGAGAATTTAACAATATATTTTATTTACCAGTAGGCATTTGGTTTTTTTTACACTTTTTTTGGAGCTCAACGCTACGCCCGAACCCACCCCTTCTATAAAAACTCACACGATGAAACTAAACGCACATAATTACTCGAATCGATAGAATCGAAATCAATTGTTGATCAATTAACTTATCTACATCTAACGAAAGGTGTGAAACTTAATGGGTGGGTTTTTTATCGATTACTCGAGTTGATTTTAGCCAATCGCTGTCTAAAACGTTTTTTTTGAGTATTTTGGGTCTTAGATTATGTATTTTATATTATGTGACTGGTGAATTTTTACAGATAGTACGAGTATTTAAGATCGTTTATGATTAAAAAATGTAACAGATACTAGCTGCTGGTGCCAGCAACTTCGTTTGATAGAAGTAACGGAAACGTAACCCTATTTTTTTATAGGGTTCTGTTACCATAAGGTAAAAGTAGCATACGTTACTCCTTGTAACATCAGCTATCTGCCAGTGAAAGTCCCGTGAAAATCGATTCAGTCGTTTTAGAGATTAGCCGGAATAAACAGACAGACGGATAGACAAAAATTTAAAACCAATTGTTTTTTTATTGTAAGTAAGTACCTACCGTACAAACTTACATATTTTATATTATGCATTTAGTGAAAAGCTACATGTTATTTTTAAAATACAAATAGACACTTCAATTTTATTTATTTGAATAGATTTGCAAATTTTTGATGTATATAATTATAAATATAATTTTTGAAGTATATTCGCATTATAATTTATAACACTATCTAATTAATTTCATCCTTTCCCTAAAATGGCTTTGTATTTTGTAAGCTGAGACATAATATCATACATTTCCTTACGCTTACAATATTCCTATTTATGTTTCCTTTGATGTTTGTTTGAAGTAAGAAAAGAAAAGTTTGGTTCTAAAGTTTGCAAAAAAACAATAAAAATTGTATGATTGGCAAAGTCCTATATCACACATTTCCCCGCATACCTTGATATGTAACAGCTCTATATAATTACGATTAGAGACAATAAATATTTATATAGAGCTGTGAATTATTCATGAGGTGTATTTTGTGAAATAACAGGTTTTGTTGGCGGCGCGGCGCGGCCTGTTATTCCGGGGTGTCCAAATTCGGGGTCATTAAATAATGAACCCGGCCCACCGATGGGTTTGATGATACGTGCGGCCGATGTGGGTGCGCTCTTTTTGGTATGTCACTTATACTAAACTTCTTTTGTGTAAGGCTGGTCTTTATGAAGACTATCCAGAAACCGGCGGGCCCGGAAAAATTCAGACTAGTGAAAATAGAACTCTGCCCTAATACAATAGTGTTGAAAATCGAAGTGTCGAGTGTCAAGCTGTCATATTATATGACATTGACATTTAACTCGACACTGGTGTGTTTTCAGCTATATTGTATTAGTCTAGATTTCTATTTTCAATACTCTGAATTTTCTACGGCCTTCCGGATTCCGGATTATAGTCCCAGCCTCAAAGTAAGCCAAAAATTTAAGCGGCTGTACGTTTTTTTTCCGAGGCATTTTGCGGCCTTTTCATGCCACCAAAAATATTTTAGTAGAAATAGTAAACTTATACCTCTATATGATACCTCTCGTATGACTCTTTGGACCGCTAGTAAAATCATTTAAGTATCAATCTGCTGATAAAGACATTAAAGATTACTAAGTTATTATGATGTGAGAAATTTAATACACAGAAATGCAATAAATATAAACTTGAAAGTTAATGACTAACTTAAATCAAGTAAATTAATCGTTAAATGTTACCCGTTAAATATCTATGTTATTATGTATTTAACTACTAGAAAATATAGTTTAATTATTGTACTAATTGGCAAAGATTAAGGTTAAAATTTAAAATGAAAATCATTCAAATACACGACAATATTTACGACAGGTTAATTATTATTTGTTACTGAATACTTTCTGTTAGATTAACTGATTACAATGAAAAGTTGAAAATATATAAACAAAGCTACAGTATAGGTACGGTCGCCGACAGACGGCGGCGGTTTATAGCACATTTCAATCTTGGTACTATGGCAATAAGGTTTAAACCGGCCAAAGGGGTACCTAAACCGGGTTCGTCGGCGATCGTACATTATAAAATATGTCAAGTATGCCTGCATTTTGCTACAGCTGTTAAAAAGTTTTAAGCCTAGTCCACACTTGGCAAAGTGCAACACTGCGAAAAATTCGCAAACGCAAAGTGTGGAGCTGATTCGTACATTTTCGCGCAATGTTTCACTTCATTTTCGCGGTGTAATGCGAAGTGTGGAGCTGGCTTCACAAACACTTTGTATTTCTTTACAATCTCTTAATTTTTCAGTACTACAATAAAAAGCGTGCACCCTTATAAGTCGAATGGTTATATATGAAGCAGATGAGCAAGATATAGGATAGGACACAGTAAGGTGTAACTTCCAAATAGCATTATTAAATAAATATGTCTCGTTTTAATAACGCAGGTGTGAGAGAGATAGACAAAATGTATTTTTAATAAAGGGTTATTGAGATTTTAATAATAAAGATGATAATAATTTAATAGCACTTCAGTTTATATTAACGATTACAAATGATCTTGTTTTTCGTCTAATAGAAGTTTTGTTACTCTGTTGCAGAGTCCCAGGTATCATAATAATATTATTAATGTGTCACATCTTTCCTCTCGCTTTCTTGCAATTTGTGGGAGTGATTTCGTGAAATGGGACGGAAGTGTGTAACTGGAAGTTTCGGAAGCGCGCGCTATTTGAATTGACGAATGAGCGCTTGGTGGTAGAGTTGGCCGTCAGATTCGAATAAAATATCTCAGTATTTAATTTTGACGTTGATTTCTGTCGCCGCTTGATGGAAAAGTTTCCGTATTTTTTATCATATCAGAAAATCATACAAGGCATTGTGTTTTTTTAATATATTCTTAAAATGTTACACATCATATGCGACTACAGCTGTAAGGCTCGCTCGTTTTTTAAATATTATGTAGTACCTGGGAGACCGAGCTTTGCTCTTATTTCTTGTACACAGTACAGAAAAAAAACGCATTGCAATGGGTACCTATTATTGTGTCTGGTCGATTTAGTTCTTAAAGATGTAACTGACCTTACATATAGTACAGGACCAAACTGGCGTGTTGTGGAAGCGTCCATAGATACTTATTATAATATTATTATTAATCTAATATACCTACCGTGGAATATAGAGATAATTGAATTTGGAACATTTACAAGGCACCCTATCAATATATCTAATTTGATACTATTCACAATCAATTAGTCAGCGATTTTCAAAAGCTCACATTCTCATAATGGCGGGTGCGGCTTTTTGCCGCGTTTTTTTTTTCTTTTTTTAATGGGGTAATATAAACGTGCCAAGGCTGACACCTTTCGGACCCCACAGCGGGGCAATTTGTGGGCAGTATAATAACCCCGAACAGTGGGCACAAATATTATAAATTTAATTAGTGTTGCCAGCGAAACAAATAAATTTACCTTAATAATGCCAGATGGGATTGTAATTAAGATTTGTAGTAGTTACTGTTAGATTAGTTGGTATCGTAGAAGATATACGAGTTTTGCTATTGCATTTATATTTTAATGGCTATTCATTGACTCGACTATCAAAGATACTGTGCTCCAGTAATATTTTAATAGCTGGCAGATCTAACTACTTAATGAAGCTTAAATAATACCGTTCACGCTCCATACAAGTTTGCAAGATTTCAAGTAGCCAGCCAACGAAAAAAAATGTATACAGCGTATTTCGTCTTGAGGTTAAGGGTTTTAACAGCAGATAATAGGCTTAATTCTATCGACACAACATCCCCTCTTGGGGGTAGCAAACCTCACTATGTATTATAATAAAAAACCAAATGTACTATAATAATTTTCTTTTTTATGTTTTGGGGTGAAAAGAATTACGAACGCACTTGCCGGAAACCCGCGCAAATGTAGTGTCGGTTATCCCACGGGAATACTGTGCTTTTTTGGGATAGAAAGGAGCCAATGTTTTAATCCAGAGTCTAAACTACTACCATACGAAATTTCATCGAAATCCGTTCAGTAGCCATTGCGTAAACGAGTAACAAACATCCATACATCCATCTTCACAAACTTTCACATTTACAATACGTGTAGGATTATATCTAGATATATCATATACCTATAGTAGGTATTTATTAACAACATTAGCACTAGGCTTTGACGTTTGTAACTAAATTCAACTTAACGCCTACGAACTTATGGGTATATAGGAGACATTGCAGTAGGCTAGTTATGGCTACATAACCAAAGAACACATAAATGTATCGTTAGTAGGTACTCCTGCGTAGCTTTGCTCGGTTCTTTAGAGCGAGCGCTTACTTGAGAGTTGAGACATGGTCACGCGACAATCTGAAGATAGTCTATTGCTTTACAAAATATAATATTATGAAGATACATGAACACCTGAAACGAAACGTTTAATAGGCAAACTGTCTAGGTGCGTCACAACTATGTCCCCCTATTGTCCAAGTGATTGCTGGCCCTTATTGGTTACAATGCAACATTTCAACCGAGTTAGTAAAATAGCATGATTGTTGAAATTGTGATCCTGAATAGTTTAAGCGGGAATTTGAGCCATTTTGTGTTCTCTCCAAAACTCCCTAGGAAGTTTCATTAAAGCGTCTACCATATTACTGAATCGACTGACTTGACTAGTTGACTGCACTGTCTGATTTATTTGTACTTTGACTAGACTTTGGACTTGACAATTTAGAAAAACGGTGTCGAAAACTTAAAAGAAAGTTCTATTTATAAAAACGCCTTATTTAAAAAAATATCATATACCTGTCACTAAAACAGTATTTTGATTTTCGAGCAATCTACCAGTAACTATAGTTAGCCAAAATTACTCACTGAAAAGTGTTTTTGCATTAAAATATTTATTATTATTATTGTGCTAGCCTATTGTGTGATGTGTCCCACTGCTGGACAAACGCCTCCCCTCTTTTTCTCCGTTGCTACCGACCGGTCGGCGAAACAGCATCAGACGACCCACAAGAGATGGCGAGATGAATTAGATGCCTTTGATAAGGACTGGCTGACTATAAATAGCGAAGGATCGCGATTTATATAGTTAATAAAAACATCCGACGGCCTGGAAATACTGAAATGCTAATCAAAATTAAGAGCCCTCCTATTCACAGGCTGTCGCTGTCTCTGCCAGCCGAAATGACAAGGACAGCATGTGAGTTGAGCGTCGCTTAATTTAACCATCGTATCGACAGTTAGTATTTTGAAATTACTCTACATATAATGTGCAATAGAAATAATATCTAGTTTTAACTTGTTTTCGCTTGTTAACTTGAATTGATTTTCAAAAGTTATAAAAAAATAGCTTAATAAAATATTTGAATAAACCATTTCATGTTTTTTTAGTAATTATGAATGAAAATATAGTTTACCGTTTTAATTATTTTAGGCTAGTTAATATTAAGTTTAATTGATTACCTACGTAGCTTTATATTGTTTTATGATACTGGTTTCATATTTAAATTAAACAGCAAGTACAGCTAAGTGACGTCACAAATTCCAAGATGGCGCCTGCATTGACGTCGGAATAGAACTTACGGAATACGGATGCTATGTTAATTCGGAAATCAAATACAACCTTTTCTGAACATTTATATAACATTAGAACGGTAATGATAGAGATATCACTCTCTCTAGGGGATGTAAAAAATATTATTTCCGTTTAGAATACAAGAAATTACTTCCTCAATCAAGCCAGTAATGACAAATGACTTATGGTCTATGGAGCATATGCCATAGACAATCCCGCCTTCGGACGTATGATCGAATTTAGAACACCATTGTTGATGTCTGATGTCTTCTTTTGTGTTGCCACAATGGGGTTTTTGCAAGCCGTGTAAATTACATTTATATAGTCAATTAAGGTTTTTTTAGGGATTCGATGGGTTTGTGGAATTTTACAAGCTCATTAGGTTAGTTTATTATGTTGAGAAGTTGGTTTTGTGTGCGCGAAATAATATATTAAGTTTGAGCATGGTTTTTTGGTAATGTTATATTTAGACAAATATATTTTGTCTGTAGTAAACTGTTTAAGTAGGTAGTAGTTAAGAAACGTAGAGTTTCATACAATTTTGGGCCCAAAATTCAAAATGCCAATCAAGAAAAATAATTGTAACATAGTACAACATATAAAGAAAAAAAAAATTAAATTTGTAATAAAATATAGGATTTCTGAACACATTTTGTGCTACCAATCTCTACAAGTATCAAATAGGGTGAAATCAGGATAGTTGCCCCACTTTTTGAAATCATTCCATATCTCATAGTAATTTAAGTAAAATGCTTTAATTGAATAAATCGTTTTACTTAACCAGCTGGTACCTCCGGTTTTCATTGACCAATTTATAAAAAGTAAAAAACGTTTTCTTGAACATTTTCAGAGTATTAGCGATTTTAGCGCACCTCTTCGTATAAATTCCGTATAGGATAGTCCCCCGAAAAGTTAAACTAAAGTATTTAAAATCGCGGCATCTATCCAACTGGGGCATGTATCCTGGAATTACCCAGGTTATATAATAATTCATACGGCAAATAGCAAAAAATCTGCATAAAGCTTTCTAAATTCATAGTGATTAGAATCAGGCGCTATTTTGTGGTCCGTGTCTCCCACCGGCGCGGTGCCGGTAACAGCGTCGCGACTTAAACGGGTTTTTCCCATCACAAAAAATGCCCAACGGGCCTAAAGAGGTTTTCACCTCAATAATGAAACAATACAAGCAATCCAGTTCTGTTACTAAAATTAGAAGATATTGAGCAATCTTAATACAATAATTTAAGCTTCGCGACTTAACCTATAATAACATGCAATAATCCCAAACATTTCACTCTGTTCACAATGGTAATTATATGAAATCGATGACGCGGACGTTAAAAAACATAATAAGCAGATGGTTCGTTTCAATTATGCCGGTGTGTGATCATACAATAATCATACAACATACTTACAACAATACGTTTGAGACATTATCAATGCTAACACGCCTTCGTGTTCGATCGATTTTATTGTTTTATGAGTTATGACAATGGTGGTCTGGATGGTGTTTTTATGAAATTGACACTTTAAATTATTTTCTTTCATATTTTTATCCGACTACGACGAAGCCAAATGGAAGAGTAATGATTTTGGCAGTATGTGTACATTCATGCGCTATATATGTTTGTTGCACCGTAGTGCCTAAACTACCGATCCGATTTCAGTAAGTGATATGTCAATAGAATCGTAATAATAGCCCGGGTAACATAGGCTATATAATTTACGTAGTCGGGTTATAGGTTATAATAAAAATTGTAGTTAATGTAACATAGAGGCTTCGTTTATCATTTTCTTTATTGAACGAGGTGCTTTACATTTTACTGTAAATAATTTTCTACCAACTTTTTCAGTAATAAACACTTTATTATTACGTTAATTAGAACAACCAAAGGTTTCTGTTATGTATACAGCATGTTTTTTTTTTAATTGTGTGTTCTATGAAGTGTGTACCCAGTCCCAGATAATAGTAAAAGTCCAACATAATAGCATAGAGTAGAAAATATTTAAAAATACTTACGTACAGAGAAACAGTTTTCATAGAAAGATCTAAATTTGAACATTTTGACGTCCCTTTCAACGTCCCACAATTTTCCACACAATCGTGGACACACCGTGTGCTTGTAGTAGTGCAATCAAATCGAAAGCTAACTATGTAGCTGTTCATGTGTTCCTCCTTCTTTATTCTGTGATATTAGGTTGGTACGTAATAATATTCTCAGTTTGCATAAATCGCCGATGGTTGCATGTACTGGTTGAACAAATTTTTGCGTTCGGCGTAAATTTTTTTTCTTAAAGGAGACTAAGAGCCTGTTTCATAATCTTCTGATATGTGTCAGCTTATTTGCATGTCTTGTCTCCGTCGCTCGATATAAAGCAAGTGATATAGCTTCCGAAAAAGTTATCCGATGTACAGAGAAACAGCTTTCATAAAACGATCCAAATCGATCCATATTCGATAAGCGTCCCCTTCCATGGATGATGGTTTTGGGAGTCGGAACATAATTCATGGAATGCTGACTTTGTAAAACGACCAGCACGCTTAGCTTAACCACCGTAGAAATGGTTTCATTCTACGGAAGAATAGACAAAATGACAGGTAGACAAAGGAGTGCTGTCACTGTGTGCATATTGTGACAGATAGTAGTCTTTTCATGTATAAACAAAACGCATTCCTATATTCTGCTAAGCGTGATGGTGTCGGACCACGCCACGGCCCCTTGTTGCGCAGTAACAGAGCAGTAGGAACACGCTAATTATTACTTACTATGCTAATTATTATTAAAGTGGAGTCATTTTAATAGGTAACATTTGACAATTCATCAAAATTCAACAACGCAACCTTGTAACGGCGGGCATAAAATAATATATTTTTTCGTTTTGTTAGAACTGCACAATTGCTTAACTTTTTTCAATTACGATTACATATTTATTGTAATAATGACCGATACGAGTAATTTTACGATTTGCTTTCACTAATAAACCATTCTAAACATAATAAACAATTTCTGATCTAAAGAACTGAACGTCGTTACAATGTTGCGTCAGTTAACCCTTTTTCTTTTTAAACACTAGGGATGTTACTCTAAAAATCGAAAGCTGATAGTATATATATAGTAGAATCGAATGCAATGATTACTTGTGAAGAAATATCACCATAAATTAATAACCACGTTGTGATTATAATAAAACATAATTATATTTATTATTCTTTTAACTATAAAAATACAAAAAATAAAAAAGTTAAATTATGTACTTGTCTTATTTTGTTTCTTAAATTTACGAAAGAAAAAATAATAATGGGACAGGGATTCGCCTTCGATGTTTCAAGTCCGTATCTTTTTTCACTTTAATCGATGTTTTTAAGCAGGTCACCTCACGATGAAGATAAAACTGACAGACGTCAAATGTTACCTATTAAAATGACTCCACTATACACGCTTATACACGCTCTATATACATTATACATATTTGTAATTTAGTTGAGGGAATATAATATTCAGTAAAGAGACTCAGATACTTCTTTCACCGCGAGTACATTTGCAAGTGGAATAAAATACCTAGTGCCTGGACTCGATGTTAACTTTCCACAATAAATTTCTGGCTCAAAAATGATGATGAGAGCATCTCTGGACTTATGACCTTACCCGATAACACCCTCTGTGTAATTCTGTTGCAAATATCCACAGAACTTCACACGTCTCATTGGTTACCAAAAAGTGCCTGCATTGTAATCTGTAGCGTCGAAACTCTTCTATTTATATATAAGTTTTTATAAACTACTATTATTTTCCCCACGGATCACGTAAATCACATTTTATGTATGCCTACGTTATGTGAGTTATTATTATGAAATCGTGCCTACGTTATTTTATTATGAATTCATTGACACGTCATTCGTTAAAAACGGTGCAA
Organism: Phengaris alcon alcon; assembly: GCA_037179445.1. NCBI lineage: Eukaryota > Metazoa > Arthropoda > Insecta > Lepidoptera > Lycaenidae > Phengaris > Phengaris alcon. The sequence continues at coordinate 3,715,001 of JAYRCH010000097.1, forward strand.
GTTGCAACAAACAAACATACAGACATATTTTGCCAAAATCGATACTCTTCCTTTTGGTTTCGCCGTATTCGGGGTACAATACAATAAGTACTTAAAGCTGTAAGGTATATAATATGAGTAACATAATTAAGCCAAAAAAGCAACATTTTAGCACACCGATTATGCGTCATAAACTGGTTTTTCCTCAAAACGTCAGCGGTTTTTACCTTAATTTTACAAATTTTGTATTCACATAATGTGGTCATATGAAAATGTAATTCGTGTGTTGCAAGACTCATCACAATCGTATTAGTATTTAGTAATCACAGTGTTGTCATTTATGTATTAGTGACGGTTAGACTGACCTTCAATCAGGTGATGATATTGCCCATTATGGGAGTTTTTGATGCACTATAAGTGAATGTGAAGATTATTATTTGAGAATCGATTTCCTTTACTTTTGCGCGCGGTGTAGTAAAAATAAAGTCGTTATGTACATTCGTACTTCACGTATTATTTTTTTTTGTATTTTTGGTAGGTTTGAAAGCAAAGCTGACTAGCACAAAATTTTTTTTTAAGATTTTAGGAGCTTTTAATACATTTGTATTAAAAGCTCCTAAAATCTTAGCTACTAAGAGTATGGTAGATGTTATATAGATTATTTTCTATTGAATTCCTAAAAATCAAAATGAATCTTACTTTTGTTGAATAAGTTGTATTTTTACTGTACATCATACATACTTAAAATTAAATTACAAATACTTAATTTCTAACACAAAACAGAAAAGCGAAAACGTTTTGATTAATACAATGAGCAAAAATCTTATAGGTATGATATTTTTTGACCTAAATCTTAGATTAGATATATATAATTACACTATTTTATATGGCTGTTGAAAGAGCTACAACTTATAAACGCTACTAGAAACACTGACAGCCGAATACTGAAACGATAAATTAAGAGACGATCGAGTCACATGCTGTCCTTGTCATTTCGGTTAGCAGAGACTGCGACAGCCTGTGAATAGGAGGGCTCTTAATTAGCCTTTCTAGGATTAGCGTTTCAGCTAGCCCTCCTATATTCGGCAGTTTCAGCCGTAAATATAACAAATAACAAACGTATGAATTGAATTAACGCATCTCTTGAATGAAAAACTTCCTAACAATTAATGGTTACTAATTAGTAGGTATATTTACCCAAGTACCTATAACCTTTATTATAACAGGAACTAAAAAGATAACTCTAAAGAATAAAAATATAATTAAATACGCACTCACCTCCGCTATCTGCGCTATTGGCTTCGAAGGTTTTGCTGGTCATGTGGAACAGGGCGTCCAGAGGTGTGTGTGGGGCGTTCGAGCCATGCTGCGAAGCCCTTCTCGGCTCTGAACAGCAATCTGATGCTGAGGAGGATCTCTCAGAGGCGGAGTCACAGCATTCAGCTGGTATCATCTCTCGCGGCCTCAGCAGCCCTAGAGCCGCTAGCCTCCATCGCTCTCCGTCTAGCAGAGCCGCTCCAGCCAAGCGCTGCAGCCGCTGCAACCTCTCAAACCCAGAAGCATCCCACGGACGCACGATCCTAGGCGGGGTGCGCGGGCTGTGAGACAGAATGTCCAAAATGGAGAAACTCTTCACTCCTTCCCCTCGTCTCTCCTCCACCGGCTCCGAAGCCATTTTCAGTCTCTTCAACGGCCTGAAGTAGTCCTGGGGCGACGGCGACCTGGACGGCGCCGGGGAAGGGCGGCCTACACTGATATCGTCCTCGGAGCAGCTGTGTCCAGACATTGACTCCTCTTCCATGTTTAATTCACATCCATCACAAAAGAGTCACAGAAAATCGGATGGGCCACAGTTAACGCGAGATACGGCTGACGGATCGACGCGCCTCGATCAACTGACGTGGTGTGTGACAGCCTGGGGCCGGGCGATCGGGTGGGCGTGGCTGGTCGCGGCGCGGACCAATCGCACACCGCCATTTTATTGCGTCTCGCTGCCGATTGGTTGCGGCGCGGACGGTCGGCGAGCAGGCCTGTCACACGCGGCGCTCCAATAAAACTTTTTAATCCGGTGAAGGATTGGGGGGCGAGATTGTGTGATTAATTTAGTTCGCTACGGCGCGGCCGGGGCTCGGGACGGGGGAGTCCCGTTTAATTACCAGGATGAAGACGCGGGACTAACTACGGGACAGTATAATTTATCGAGGATAGGTAGGACGTTTGTCACTAAGAAAATTGCCGCTCCACTACATTTACAGTCCATCAGTGGATAGTGAATATAATGAATTGTCTATTCTCTATGGAACGTAGCAATTACTAGTTAACAATTATTTCATAAATTTTCATAAAACGGCGTTATTTTATCAGTAGGTACCTAGGTAGTTTTGTTGTTAAATTATCCACACTAAAGTCTTATTATTCACACACACACTATTAACATTAAGCGGAAAAGTTAGCTTTCTATAAAAGAAATCAATCCAGACCCGAAGAAGACTTGTCCAATAGTTGCAGAAAATGCTTTGGTGGCTTATCTATAATTTAAATATCAAGGTTTTTCACTAGACAGAAGTGAAATTAATCTGTAACTTAATTTTTTGATAAAAGGTAGTATTTTTTTTCAATGTAGGTATATAGGTACCTAATATATATTATACAGAATAACCACAATATACCTACCAACAAATTTATTGCACAGATGAGAAACTTCTATGCGGTAGGTGCCTGTCTAAGTAGGTGGCGCTAATATTATTATTAACTATTTTACAAATTATGTAAATTAATTACATATTATTATTATTATAATTACATATTACATATCATTACATATTATTCATTATTATTACGTATTAGCGTTCTTTATAATATTTTTCCTGAATAATATTAGCGCTCAGTAAAAAATAATTATTTGCTAAGAAGGTACATCCCTACTAGGTATTTAGTAATTTTAACTATCTATTAAGAATATATCTACGTATTATTCATAATAATTATACCAAATCCTAGCTGAATTACTGCTCATGGAAATTAATAAATGATAATCAACTACGCCGTAGTATGGCGTCTACTTAATGTCTACTTAAAATATGTTACTAATTTACAGGAATTATTTTAATATCTACAGTCATTATAAAAAAAACATACTAATACTCGAAGGAGTAAAAAACAAGGTACAAAACTATCAGGGAAATTTATATGCAGGGAGAGTGATCTTATGAGATTAGTGTTATGAGGACGGCATGGAGTCACAATACAATTGTCAATATCAGTTTGATCATATTATTAGCAACAATAGGAATATTATTTGGATAAGTTCGTGAGACACAATCAAAATAAAAGTGGAACAATAAAATTAAGACGATTTTAATAGCCATTTATTTGTGTAGCCCTTTTCTTGCCTTGTGAAGCTTTCCCTTGCCACAGACCCAGAAGAATATCATTATGGTCCATCAGCACCAACCGAAAGCGAATTGTAGTAAATTCGACCCGTAGTGAGCTTTTTGGCCTTACCTACAAAATGGCTAACTTTTGTAGGCTTGCTGAAAATGTGTTTGAAGAACATTGTGTCTTACGAACTTATGCAAGCTTGTGAATATGATTCCTTAATAGTATTACTACCTAGTTAGTGTCAGCTAGATGAAGTAAGTACCTAAGTATTCTTCCGAAGAAAAACACAGATACACACCAAATGTTTCTATGTATACATCTAGCTATTTACTCATTAACTTCTGCTTGATGTAGTAATGTATGCATGGGCGCTTCACAACATGTCAGTTTGGCCCCGGACTAAATACCCGATGAACTTGTGTTACGGGGACCGGATAACGGGAAGTAAATTATAGTAATACTTTTATATTATACATAATTTATATTTAAAAAAGGTTATCAAATAAGATGCATACATATTTTATTACATTATATGACATATGACACACACACACATATATATTTTATTACATATATACACACATCAATGACCCAGGAGTAGGTACTGAAAAACTTTTTGTTCCTTCGGTGGGATTCCGCGTGGGTCGAACCCGCGACTCCCGGCTTGAACACCAACGCACTCAACCACTAAACCACAGGAGTCGTCGGGGATTTGTTGTCAGAATTATTAATTTTGTTACAAATCGTACACCATATTCTGTCGTTCCTAGAAATACTAAATAACGAGTCTTATAATATAATGGAACAAATCCAACTTGTCTAAATCGTTGTGCCAGCCATGTTGTTTTTATTTACCGCGTTCACGCTTGGCCGCTTTGAGGGCGGCATTTTCGGGGTTCCGACTTCTGATTACAAGGTGCATAATTTGTTTTGGTGTATCAATAATATGCAGGTGAAATGACTAGTCATTTCGTATGCAAATGGAAGTTGGCAGGAATAGATGGAAGATTCATATAATTTTGGTCAAAACCTACAAAGCACAAGCAACTTCATTATACCACAGTAAAAAGATGACTGAAAATGCTGAATAAGATTAAGATTTATTTGTCTTAGTGCCAATTTGACCAATATCTGTTAAAGTTAGGTAATTGTTAATTAGATATCATGTAATCTCTCTCGTCCTTTGTATAATGAAAGAGAAGGCATGAAAATTAGACTTTAAGCGATGGTGAAATTTCAAAATAAATCTACAGCAATTCTACAAATAAAATCGTGAACTTTCTCCGTAAATCCTATCATTATTATAAATGTGGAAGTTTGTGAGGGTGGACGAATGGATAGATGGATATTTGTTACTGTATCACGCAAAAATACTGAAAGGATTTTGATGAAATTTGGTATGGTAGTACTTACTTTAAGTGCTAAAATCTAGATTAACACATAAGCTACTTTTTATCCCAAAAAAGTACAGTGTTCCCGTGGGATACAGTATTTACGCGGGAGGAGCCGCGGGCAAAAGACAGTCTCTACATTTGACAATACTAGCTTTTGCCTGCGGCTGTATATTACTATTACACGCCTGTATAGTTAAGTACCGATACAGGACTTTACTAAGGCTTTATGGAGTTATCACAAGCGAAGCCGCTGGATAAACTTGCAAAATAGAATGACAAAGAAAAGTTACTTGTATAACTTTAAAATGAAATAGTTAACAGTCAAGAAATACGCCGCGCACAAAAATAACATGATATTCGTGCGGTAACTTCGTGCGTTTTCTCCACTTTCCAACTGAAGATTTCCTTTTGATATAAAAATGTAGAGCAAATATCAAAATTAATTTTGGCTTAATGTTAAAAATATTTGAACAATGCCTATGTTGATTAAATAGCTAGTGAAGTAAAAAGACCTTTAACGTATTATAAAAAGTGTGACAGAAAACCTAGGCCGATCAGCCACATCATAATTTAAACATGTGGTCATGAATTTGACTCAAAAATATATATTTTTTTTTGTGTAATCTGTACGTATTTTTTAACCTAACAGAAATACTTATTATTAATTTAATTTTTTCATAGCACATCCACAACCGTTCTAACTACTGTACTCGTGCATACCGTGCATATTTAAATTGTTTATTTAATTTTCGATTTACCAAAAATCGATATCTCGCCTATTTGTGCCCATTATTCGATTTTCCGTGTTATTAGTTACGACCGGAACCGACGCCATATTGCCCGCTTTCCCGCGCATTGGCCAATCATGTCGATATCCGGTCCAGTAATTTCAGACCAAAAATAATTGGATGTTGGTATTCGTAATTTGAATTTGTACGCATTAACTTTTTTATTTATCCTCGCTCGTGAGCAAAGCTATTTGTTTTACGGTCATAAATTGTATTGTTTGTTCTAAACTATGGTAATTCTGTAACAAAAATAACTACTATTTATAAGATATAAGCTACTGAATACAGGTAATAGTTAAAATATTAAACCCTTAGTTTCAATAAACGATTATAAATTTTGTAAATAAAATGTAGGAACAGAAACTAAATTCCAATTCTCGTAATCACTTTCATTTTATCTTTATTGAATTAAAACGGAATCGTTTTCATATTATTATCATAAATGGTTAGACGTTGGATTGATGTTTATGAAAATACCAATAAGCAGTTTTAACATAACGGGACTGGATTGTCAGTGCATTATTGCAGGATTTAATTAGCAGTATCAAACTTAAGTTCAGTGCCAGAGGTTAAATCAAACTACAGTAAAACGTGAAATCTTTTTAAATAACAGTAAAAATCTGAATCCATAGACAAACGTGTATAGTACGAGCAAAAAGAAATCACGCGGGAACCGTACAGATCGCTGCGATAAAAAGGAGAGTATCTGAAGTCACAACTTAGTAGTTTAGACTAACCGATAACCATACTAAATTTCATCAAAATCCGTTCGGTACTTATTGCGTGAAAGAGTAAAACATCCATACCTGAAAACTTTTAAATTTATAATATAAGTAAGGATTATTCCCGTTCGAATTAATGCGGAATTCTAATAATACTATAGGTATACCTACGAATTTCTATACAAAATTAACATTCTAGTACACGATAGTGTCTTTTCCTTAGATAAAGGAAGGAAAGTATAATGACTAATATAAATATAATTAACATCATCATATGGAGGATATAGGCGGGGTGAGAGGAAATAGAGTTCTTAACTGTCGTCTGATCCGACTAATGCCCGCTAGTCGCTACACACCACAACGATAAAACTGCATAGCTCGGTCACAGTAGATGTACTTATACAGTACGACATCTTCGTACTAGACCGCTTGAATCGGCGCACGCGGCGACCGAATTGTGCAGTTTTATCGGCGTGATCTGTAGCGGGCATAAAGCATGCTACAAGTCTCGCGTTATATCGTAATGATTTAACGGTGTAAGCTGAACTGTGAAGTTTTATCGATCTGGCGTATGGCAAATCGGAGCGAATTGTATCTAACGATTTGCGATACACACTATTGATAAAATTTCACATAGCCTGTAACCAAGTTCCCATCGCTAAATATGACGACGAAGTTCAAAACCAAACAACATTTGATATAAGCATTGCATATGAATGGCATTGCTAAGGCTGGGACTATATACTCCGGAATCCGAAACGCCGGTGAAATTTCAGAGCAGTAAACATTTCTGCTTAATTTAGTTTATATTCCAGAGGTCGACGACTTCAGAAGTACTTATTGTTTTAATCCGGAAAGCCGTAGAAAATTTTGAGCATTGAAAATAGAACTCTGGATTAATACGATAGAGTTGAAAATCGAACACATGAGTATCAAATCAAATGTCAATGTCACATATGACAGCTCGACACTCAACACTTCGATTTTCAGCTGTATTGCATTAGTGCAAAGTTCTGTTTTCAATTCTCTGAATTTCCAGGGCCCAACGGATTCCGGATCATATAGTCCCAGCCTTAGTGACATAAGCATCGCTATGTCACTTAGCGATGCTTATGGTTAAATCTCATACATTTATGTTTCCGAACTTCGTCGTCGCAAAAAGCGATGGCATCTCGGCTAAAGTTACACCGTTAAATCGTTACGATAGAAAACGTTAGGTGTGAAGCGGGCTTTACCGTGTTGGCTTTATTGTAAGTAAAGAAATACGCATAGTAAAGAAATGTTTAACGTAATAACTATACTCGCACATAGGTAAGAATAAGAAAAACCTAACCAAGAGCATGTCCGGACATGTCTACGGAGGGTGGCGTAACTATCAACGCGTAATAGGTTTTATTCGAATTGCTTCAAAAGTTCGATTTCGTTCAGAATAATTTTCCTAAAGAGTTTTTGGCATGGAAACATACAAATTTCTATCTCTTATAGTTTAGAAATGCCAGGGGTACCAACTTACAAACCACTTTGGGGGCCGATTATTAAAAAATGGTCAACTTTTTAAAAAAGTCATGTAGAAAACCTTGCCTTTATTTTAAAAGACCTATTTAACAATACCCCACACGATGGGGCAGAATGAAAAAATATTTTTCATCCCCACTTCATATGTATGGAGAGCCACCATTAAAATATAAAATTATTTTTATTGTATGATGCCAAAACTGAGATCTGTACACAATCTCTAACTATACCAAATTCATCCATTCAATCATCATTCAAAAATCATTTATTTGGATTTATTAATTCATCCATCCATTATCATCCATAATTATAGACGGTAGAAGCGTGGACAGACAGACAGACAGATATACGGACGGACAGAGCGAAACTATAAGGGTGTAACCCTGTGTATTACGAAACCCTAAAAAGAAGAAAAATCTTGCGACCAATGATGCTAATATTCCGTGTTCACAATACCCTGAAAACCGGCCAAGTGCAAGTCGAATTCACGCACGAAGTGTTTCGTACAAAACGGAAAAAAAATTAAGTTTGTTCGATTCCCATACAACAACCGTAAGTTTCTAAGCCCCACTTAAATAATAATTATTATACTCCATATTTAGTACCTATTTGTTATTATAGCGGCAACAGAAAGACACACTGTGAAAATTTCAACTGTCTACCTATAATGGTTAAAGAGACTGGTGAGACGGACAGACAGCGAAGTCTCAGTAACAAGGTTCCATTTTTACCCTTTGGAATGGCATCTTCTTTAGGGTACGGAACCCTAAATAAGATGCCATTTTGACATGTGCACTGATTCCTCACTGCAAACTTGTCGCGAAAACACAACTGTCATTACCAAACTAGCTACCGCATACATGACAGCAAACTCGGCAGTCCATTTCAACTACTTACAATATACACCTGTAAAATACAATTCAATTTTACCTAATAATAAACTTCCTACTAATATTATAAATGTGAAAGTTTGTGAGGATGGATGGATGGATGGATGTTTGTAACTCTTTCACGCAAAAACTACTGAAAAATTTGGTATGGTAGTAACTTGAGCTCTGGATTAAAACATAGATTTTTATACGGAAAAAGTACAGTGTTCCAGTGGGATACTGTATTTACGCGGCAGGAGCTGCGGGCAAAAGCTAGTCCTACTACTATTGTAAATTTGAAAGTTTGTGAGTATGGGTGGATGGATGTGTGGGTGTTTGTGACTCTTTAACGCAAAACCTACTGAACAGATTTTGAAGAAATTTCATATTGAGCTAAGTGGTTGGAGCTCTGGATAAACATCCAGAGCTCCAACCACTTAGCTCAATATGAAATAGGCTACTTTTATACCAAAAAAGTACAGTGTTCCCGTGGGATACCTGTATTTACGCAGGCGGAGCCGCGGGCAAATAATAAATAAATCTTAGCAATAAATAATTTAGAATTTCACGAAAATAACAATTTCGGGCGCAATAAAATAAAGGCTAGGCAAATAACAATGGTACCTTCAACCCTGTGTTTAGCGAACACCCTGAACGGAAGCCAACGTAAGTCATTTGGGGTGTCTAGTGCCGGAGAACACGAAGGTGGGGCTCCCGTTGTGGAGAGAGGGTTCGATACTACGTTGATAAAGATGGCGGATGACGGAACTTTATATTGTAATACTTAGAGCATTAAACCAACTTGTAATATCATGTTTTATATTTAAAGGTAAATAAATAATCACTAATTTAATTGTTCTTTATTCTGTAGGTTATTGAATAAAGTACAAAAATAATAATAACTAGAGGATATAATATTAGCTTTTTCCTCCGGTTGCATAATCCTCGTAAAACTGTACTGAAAGTTTTTGTTTTTAATGAAGGCACATGAAGGTGTATTAATATTACTCAGGAAATTATGAAGACTCCTAAAACATCACAGAATATCACGAAGCTAATCATAGATAACGCATAGCTGTGAGGCAATTCTCGGTATAATCTTATTTGGATTTCAGACTGTCCCGCTAACTCGATTTGACGCGTAATCGAGTTAGCTTATTGACCGAACCTAGATTATATCGAAAAACGTTACGATTATAATATCGAAAATAGATAGCTTTTGATAAGTGATACCTCTTATCTAATTCATTAGAATTCTCTACGGTAATTTTGTAAGCTATGTCAGAAATAATTCTAACAGCATGCTTACAAAATTACAGCAGACGTGAGGTTAACGGCAAACGAGATTTCAATGAATTTAAATTTGTCATTCATACCTTCTTTTCATTTATACCTATTGCTGAAAACATTTTGATTCCTTGAAATTATTAATTTTCAGACAAGAATTCCATCTCTATACTAGAATACATTATAATGTAATAATATAGCTCAGAGGTAAATGAAGTAACCATACCTGGAGCACGTAACCACAATTTGGGGAGCGGTCACACGATACATCTCAATAGTCTAGCCCACGGGTGGTCGCCTCACGCCTGACCATTACCGCACGAATTACAACTCATCATTTCATAACACCTTTGCCGGTTGTTTTGGCCCAATTTTTGGACTATTTTTAGGGCTAATAAGTTTGGCACATGTCACCATGACACGTTGGCCTTTGGTGTCTTGGAAAAGAATTATTCTTCTTTGTACTCTGTTCTGTATATTCAACGATCTTTAAATTATCGTAAAATGGCTCGGATAACAAATTCAAATTCAAATTCATTTATTTGCCAAGAGTATGGTACAGTAGGTGTTTACATATTTTACTGAGTTCGTCATATTCTACTCTACATAAGTTAATAGTGTGCAAATATTTTCAGTGGACATTTACAATGGATATTATCATTTTCGTAGTCGGATTATAGTTTTTGATGTGATAACGTCTTATAAATTGGAGCCGGCTGCACGCACGAAAAAACATGACTCATGCGTTACCTCGCTAAATATGACGCATTGCCGTTACATCAGTTGGCCGCGCCTTAGGTATGTGAGCGGTGGGACGGAGAGGCGGTGGCGCTTGATGTTATTACTCAGTTCGGCGCCGGACTTCGCGGCGAAAACACGCCTACCTAAGGCGCGGCCAATTAGTTCCGCGCGCACTATAAACATGACGATGTCACGTTCAACTATCGTCAGTAAAGCGACTTTACAGACATACGATTTTTAACTATTTATATATAATAAGATGGCATTGACAGTGCGCAAACGGCACAACTAAAACACGTTAGTTCTGCAAAGCAACAGCAACACCGTGTACACAGGACGCTACATACTTCTGCTATTTGAGGTTTCGTTAGCGGCCGTGTAAATGATGCGTATGTATGCGTGCTGCGATTCGGGCGGTCTAGTATGAAGATGGTCTGTATATTATTCATAATATTGTGTTACTTACTGGCATGTTTAAAGCTTTCAATCAATGATGTATCAATGTGTATATTATATTAGGTTATTCAAACACAATTACGGATATATGCATATATGATCTACTGCTTAAGTTAAGACGTTTAGGCAGAAAATAATAAAAAAAATCATAATAGTAATAATATATTACACGAAACAGTATAACATTGCCAGGGGCGTGCGCTCCATATAGGCAGAAATGCAGTGCTTTACTTGTCATTCACAGATATTTTAATAAAACGTTCATACGTTTTAGATGACTTTAATTAATAGTAAATAAATTAATTAAAAAAATATAATAACTTAAAAACGCCTAATATTTTATAAATAGCACGGTCCTGCAGCACGCACCGGCACTCATGCCGGTGCGTGCTGCAGGACAAATCATCGCATGTATGTGTAATTTTCATACTTCGCAAACTCACACACCCATGAATATCGACATAAATAAACAGCGTAAAGTCATGCGGCGGGAGATGGCCGAACCAAGAGCCGAGCCGAGAGCTTCGGTTCGGCTCTCCAATCGCTTCCGAAAACCGCCGAACTGGCTTGTTGGAAATTATTCGTTGCCTATAATCCGAGTAAAAACAATACGACGCGAATCTAATGAATCATGTACGCACAATATGCATTTTTGTTTAGTAAGGTATTACTTGTTTAAATAGAAGAAACGTTTTGTGTTTCGCGGGGGCCATATTGCATATTTCATGTGATAAGCATTGTTTACAATTTTTTTTAATGTTATTTGATTGTGAGGTTTGCGTTGATAATGTGTGTTTATTAAAAATTAAAAATAACAAGTTCTCACAATTGTCATTCAGTGAAAAGATTCAAATTTTGTCTAAAGGTAGGTGTGTACCCGAGTTACAACAATTAAACCAGCAAAAAAATAATGTAACTCGAAAATTTCATGTTAAAAGTTATGAAACGTATAGCTGGCTGTGTGGTTGTGTACACACGACTAAAGTATATTGTTTTCCTTGCATATTATTTAGTAATTCTAGTACAGTGTGATTCGGGATATTCAGATTTAAATAATTTCTATTCCGCGGCCAAGAAGCATGACCATACAGAAAAACATCTGGAGGCCTGCTTAAAATTAAACACTTTTGGTAAATCTCGTATTGAAATGAGTATCAACAGTCAGTTACGATTAGATATTGAGAGGCATAATGCTAAAGTTGATCGCAATAGAAACATTTTTCAAAGGCTGATCGATGTAGTTTGCTTTCTGGGAAAACAAGAATTAGCTTTTCGCGGTCACGATGAGTCAGTATCGTCGTTGAATAGAGGTAATTATTTAGAAATAGTAGATTTATTAGCCAAGTATGATGGAGTTTTAGAAACCCGTGTACAGAGTGCAAGTACCTCATTCACGGGCATGTCGAACCGTACGCAAAATGATTTGATCTCGAGCGTTGCATCTGTGATGATCGATCGCGTTAAAGCCGAAATTAAACAGTCCGATTTTGTCGCCGTCATGGTAGATGAGACTCCTGATGTTAGCGGCCGTGAACAATTAGTATTAGTTTTGAGATATATTCGTGATTCTGAAGTAGTAGATCGATTTATCAAATATGTTGATGTTAGCGCGGATCGGACCGCTGTAACCTTGAGTTCTATAAATTTGGAAATTTTGGAAGAGTTCGATTGTGTATCCAAATTAGTTGCACAAACTTACGACGGGGCAGCAGTTTTATCCTCACAAATTAATGGCGTGCAGGCTTTGGTGAGACAAAAATGTCCACAAGCTATGTACGTTTGGTGTTCAGCACATAATATATTAAATTTAGTTTTATCGAAATCGATCGAACGAGTTGCTGCAACAAAACGCTTTTTTAGTATAATAAAATCAATCGCGGCTTTTTTTCATACCAGTACAAAGCGAATGGCCCATTACAACAACTTTGCCGATATGAAAAAGCTGCCTCGTGTCGCGGAAACTAGGTGGACATATCACTCGCGCACAGTTAATGTAATTAATAATGCGTCCACCCACCTCCTAGAATTGTTTGAAAATATGAATACACAAGACTGGGATGGTGAAACACTGACACAAGTCAGTTCATTTTTATTTATTATGAAAGAATTTGAATTTAATTTTCTTTTAAAATCTTTCGCAGATATTTTTGCAGAAACGGATATTCTGTACGATATTTTGCAAGAAAAAACTAGTGACATCGCGTATTGTGTAACAAAGATAAAAGAGTTAGAGTCATTTTTAGAACGTTTCAGAGACAAGTTCGAGATCTATTATGATGCTGCCGTTCGCATTACCGGACCACCTAAAAGAAAGCGCAACGTCGATGATGTAAAAATACATTATCGGCGAATTTTTGTTGAAATAATTGATAATGTAGTCAGTAAATTAACAAATCGCTATAAAAACATTAAAGATTTAAAGTTTATTGAGCTACTTTCTTGTGAGAATTTAAAAAAATATAGTGAACGTTTCCCGGAAAATGAAATCAGAGAGTTCACTAATAATTATCAGGCAAATTTTAATTTTGATAAATTGAAAAATGAATTGCGCTGTATTTATAGATCACCTCAATTTGCAAATAGTTGTGTATTTAGTATTATTCAAAATTTGTATAAGGAAAATTTTAATAAAGTTTTTTCTGAAGTGTTACGATTAGCGAAATTCATTGTGACTATCCCAGCAAGCAGCGCATCGGCAGAGCGTTCATTTTCGTGTTTAAAACGTATCCACACATATTTGAGAAACACACAAAATCAACAACGACTCACAGAGCTTTCCATGATTTCTATAGAAAAGGCATTAATTATAGAATTAAAACGCAATCCAACTTTCAAATTTGACGATATCCTAAAATCATATTTAAAAAAGGATAGGCGCATAGATTTAATCTATAAATGAATGAGTAGTTTGTTTTTTTTACTAACCCGTAGTTTTATTATTAAGTTTATTTATATATTTTGCGAATCACATGAAAATCGGCCTTTTAAAGGCCACATCGGATATCTTGCAAGGGACGTGTTCTGTAACTATTACTCACTTGGATAAGATATTTGAGGTGGCCGTAATCTTGCGTTTATTTACATCGGGATATAGTAATCTCAAGTAACCGGAACATATTCAATATGTGAAAATTGAAGCTGACTTACTGGTGAGTAGTTATAATATTTTAAAATATGCTTATTATTTTACTTATTAGAATTTCTTCCGCCGCGACGATCGATCGCTGTTTTGTCTGCGTTGCCGTAGAAGATGTACATGAATAGTAGTACATCTAAGACTTGCTCTGTTGGCATGGTTTCGACTTAGCGATCCGTCGCTTGGCTGTAGCTATGCTAAAATCTATAAACGAAAAAGTTTTTGTGACCGAGAACTTCGCCGCATACCCAGTGTCATAATCCTGTGCACGCCACTGAACATTGCGCTCTCTGAGGCGCTAAGGTCTTCGGCAGTTACTTAAAATTTAAAATTGTATTTTTTCGCTAGTAAAAAAACCGGCCAAGCGCGAGTCGGACTCGCGCACGAAGGGTGCCGAACGAAACGGCTTTTTTAATACTATAGACTTGAACGACACTCAGTAAACTCTGTCACGCAACAATTGAAAGTACCTGAACACTGACTCGAAAATCATTTGTGGGCAAAGATTTCAAAACTAAAGATAGGCTATGACATTTTTTTCACCGTACCTCAAATGTCAACCATCTTAATTTCACCATATTTCAAATGTCAAAATTGTACCAAAAACTCCAACAGTGGGGCCATTTAAGTGGAGATAGTTTTTGCCTCAACATGCCTCGTCTATTATATATACGTCTATGTTTGTGGTGTTTTTGTGAACCTTTTGGTCTATCCTTAAGAAAATATTTGTATATGTAATATTTATTGAGTTCTAAATAAGAAAAATAAAAATAAGATCATTTAAAGGAAGTGAGGCATCGTGGGCCCCATTAGGGACCATTTGTTTGGGCCCCTATTACTGTGGTCTATTAGGGACCTCTTACCACACCTTGCGTCGTGTGAAGTCACACCGAATCGATTAATATTGCGGTTTTGGGGGTAAAAATGGAATTTTGACATTAGTTTGAAGTGATCCTTAGAAATTTGGTTGTGATCTTCTATACATATAAAATGCTGTGTCCTGAATGGCTGACTGACGGACGGATAAACGCACAGCCTAAACCGCTGATCGTAGAGACCTGAACCTTGGAGGGTGTGTTGAGCGTATGATGTAGGCATTCGATAAGAAAGTATTTTCCGAAATTCTACCCTTAAGGGTAATGTGGGCAAAGTTTGTATGCGACGTGATCCAATCCTTGATCCAATCTACTTCTACTGATAAGTGTCGGATAACTTATATTTGCATGTTTCAAAACATCCGAATAAGCTATCCGACACTGAGGGCCTGTGTTTTGTCGCTGCTAACTTTGTACTGAGCGACAGATACAAAACATGCAAATAAGCTACCTATATAACTATACATATAGAAGGTGTAGAAAAGGCCCTTTGATAGAGAAACAATGTTTATTTTGATATGCATTGTATGTTCACTTCAATTTTGTATTCGGTGTGGCCTAAACTTGTCAACAAGTACGGTGACCACAATTCCCTGCCACCAAGGACAGATCATCAATTAAATATTCATCTGCGGCGTTGACACCGGCGACCGGCGACAATGCCCGTGACATAATAGAGACATCCGACATGCCTAATCACTTGTATTGTTGCTGCAGATGTTACGTAGTTGAGTGGCTGTAGTGCATGCTAGTTGGAGGATAGAGTCCCGAGTTGAAATCATAATATAAGTAAGATAGGTTAAAAAAAAATTAAAGCATTATGAAGAAATAAATATAAACAAATATGTAGTAATTACAAAGGTGTCTATTTTTTTTGCACCAGGTACTCCTAGATTAGGTAATATTTTATTATTTACTAGCTGTACCCAACAGGCGTTTTGTCTTAGCTATGAACTGGAAAAAATAAATAGCTACCTATATACACCTGCAGTTTTCTAGACCAGGACCTACAAATACTAATTAATCCTCCGAGCCGTTTCTGCAGCACTGGTGCCACCGTGGAACTCGTACTCGAAAATAATACGATATTTCAAGTTTTCCATTTTGTAAACAGAATGACGCAAAGAAAAAAACCAAAAGAGGAAAAATCAAATGAATTACGGTTTTCGAAACACAAATGCATGAAAAAATAGCGGTATAAATTTGAAATTGGAATTCCTAACCAAAGAAGATATATTTGAGATCAAAGTGGCCAGTACGACAAAACCAAGACAGAACGCCAATTTCATATGTAAGGACCTAATAATAGTACCTAATAGGCAGTACATAGTATTCACTATTTTCGAACTGCAAAAAAAGAGCTACAACTTACCTACCTACAAGAGACACTTATTTTATAGATATTAAATACCTTAATATTGTGAATTTATGAGTAGTGAAATAATTTCACTAAGAAAACCTAATACACCTGTATAGGAAACGTGTATGTATGATGTATGAAAGTGTCGACTATCCGCCATTTCCCCGTACAATGGTCACCCTAGCCCAAAATATAGTCTGTTTAATTACCTGTGACCGATCGATGTAGTGCGTTATTTAGTGTCACCATTCACGATCCGAGAATACCTTATCAACGTAATGATGTTGTGCCGGTTTCGGGGCGTGAGAGCGGTTGACATAGTCGTGGATTCGATTCTCGTCGTGAAAAAACGAGCGAACCATAGTGATAAAATAATATTATGATTTATGATGTGTAAGATCTGACACAAAACAAGAGCGTGGTGCCAATTATTGTAATTTTTCAGTAATTAATGAAACACTTATGAAAATTATTGTTTTATTGAATACTAGCTTTTGCCCGCGATTCCGCCCGCCTAAATATTGTATTCCACGGGATCACTGTACTTTTTCGGGATAAAAAGGATCGTCTGTGTTTATCCGGAGCTTAAACTACTACCATACCAAATTGCATCAAAATCAGTAGTTTTTGCGTGAAACAGTACCTAACAAACATCCACCCATCCATACATCCATCCAATCTCACAAACTTTCACATTAATAATTGTAGTAGGACTAGATTTTGCCCACGACTTCGTGCGCGCAAAAGTTAATCTCGCGAAAACCGTACATTTTTTCGCATTAAAAAATCGCCTATGTATTTCCGCGTAGTCTACTCTATATCTGTGCCAAATTTCATCAAAATCGGTCCAGTAGTCGGAGCCTATTCATTATTCAATTCAAACAAACTTTTACTCTTTTTAATATTAGGTCCTCACATATGAAATTGGCGTTTTGTTGTACTGGCCACTTTGATCTCAAATATATCTTCTTTGGTTAGGAATTCAAATTTAAAATTTATACCGCTATTTACTCATGCATTAGTGTTTCGAACACCGTAATTCATTTGTTTTTTCCTCTTTTGGTTTATTCTTTGCGTTTACAAAATGGAAAACTTGAAATATCGTATTATTTTCGAGTACGATTTGCACCGTGGCACCAGTGCTGCAGAAACGGCTCGAAGGATAAATTATGTGTATGGCGGCGGTGTCGCAAAAGAAAACACAGTGCGTTTTTGGTTCCAAAGTTTTCGTTCTGGAAATTTCGACCTGCAGAACAAGCCCCGTGGACGGCCGGAGACCACAGTTGATAATGAAGAATCGAAGGCTATTGTGGAAGCAGATCCATCGCAAACAACGTCCGAGTTATCTGCACGCTGCGGTGTTAGTGATAAAACTGTTTTAATCCATTTGAAGCAAATTGGGAAGGTGAAAAAGCTTGAAAGGTGGATACCTCATGGATTGAGTGCAGCAAACTGACAAACTGAGACACTGCTGCTTTACATTACTCAACCGGCACAATAATGAAGGGATTTTAAATCGAATCATTACCTGTGATGAAAAGTGGATCCTGTACGATAATCGGAAGCGCTCATCGCAATGGCTGAACCCTGGCGAACCAGCCAAAGCCTGCCCCAAGCGAAAATTGACTCAAAAAAAGTTACTTGTGAGCGTTTGGTGGACTAGTGCCGGTGTCGTTCACTACAGCTTTCTTAAATCTGGCCAGACGATTACGGCAGGGTCTATTGCAGGCCACTGCTGCTTCAGGACAACGCTAGACAAGACACTGCACAATAGACGGCTACCAAATTAGAGGAGCTTCAAATCGAATGTCTAAGACATCCACCGTACTCCCCGGACCATGCTCCAACAGATTACCTTTTTTTTCGAAATTTGGATAACTTCTTTCAAGGGAAAAAATTCAATTCCGATGGGGCTGTCCAAAGCTCCTTCAAAGATTTCATTGATTCCTGTCCGAATGGTTTTTTTTTCTAAAGGAATCAATGAACTACCTATGAGATGGCAAAAGTGCATAGATAGCAATGGTATATACTTTGATTAAATGAATATATTATGTTTAAAAACAAAACGACTTTATATTCCTCCTTTACAAAACTCCAATTTCATATGTAATGAATATTAGGTATATTAGTATAGACAATGAGCATCCTTAAGATAATATTTTTAATACTGTCTTAAGGATGCTCATTATAATCAAGGCGGTTTGTTGGTTACGGTTTATAACTAGCGATCACTACTGCACATCTGCAGAACCGCTATTCTCGTAATTAGCTTACACTTTGATTTTACTTTTACCGAATTATAAATTAATCGTCGTGACATCATAAACTGATTTTTAGATTTATGAATTTGACGTTTTATGGCCGGTTTCAATAGCCTATCTACCAAAAAATATTTGTTAAAAACGTCGTCATTCGATCATTTGTTTTTTTTTTTCGATACAAATGTGACGTTTTTAACAAATAGCTATTGGTAGATAGGTTATTGAAACGGGCCGTAGGAGAATATAATTTTGCAGTTTTAACAAATCGATTATCGGAACTGGATTGTAACTGTATTATTGCAGGATTTAATTAGCAGAATCGACCTTCACGAGCTGCAGCAGTAGTGGGAATGTGTGGTGGGTGTTAGAACAATGCTGGGACAATAGGGAATATACAATATACATATAACATAATCTTTACTTTAAAAATGTAATGCTAGACTGAAAAATATAAGAAATGGCGAAAAAATGGCTAGTATCTGTATGTAAATGTAATTCGTAATAATTGAAAAATCCGGCCAAGTCTGAGTAGGATTCGCGCACGAAGGGTTTCGTACAAAAATAATACGTTTGTTGAATGGGAGCCCCACTTAAATATTTATTTTATTCTGTTTTATTTATTTATTGTTATAGCGGTACCAGAAAATACGTCATAATCTGTGAAAATTTCAACTGTCTAAATATCACGGTTCATGAGATACAGCCTAGTGACAGACGGACGGAATAGGGTCCCGTTTTGCCCTTTGGGTACGGAACCCTAAAAATGAGCAAGATACTATGAGCGGTCAAAGTTTTTTATCTATCTCTTTCCAGAAAAACGAAATTTAGTATAGGAACGTTCTGTGCAAGTCGTGGGTCGTGACGTCACGTTACACATCGGAGCTCTCTATCTAATTATCGGAGCTCTCTGTCTAATTGACTACTTTGAACGTTAAGATCTTTGTTATTTTCGATGATATCCAACAACTCATTTTGCTTGACAGTTTATCAAGCAAGAATTAAAAAAAATACGTGCATGTCAAAGTAACAAAAATGTTCCGAAAGTTTGATGCAGAAATACCAAATGAATCATAATATGACAAAAATAAAAATGGAATAAATACTTATTTTACACTTAGGGACCGCTAATTTTGACACCGGCGAATATAATGCAAGTCTCAAACACATTATTGAACCTTTTAGCGCCTACATTTTAAACATTATCAACCCAGTATGTACCTTAAACTGACCTTATAGAGTTGCATCTTGAATATCAAATAGGTTTATAAAGCCTGGCATAAGAACGAGTCAAATCAAACTTTATTTTCAGATGATAGGGTTGAATTTTCAATAGCAATAATTAGGATTATTAAAGTGACATTCGAAATCATCAGTCTTCGACGCCTGTCACTTACCTGTCTCTGTGTCTATTAAACCCATATTAAACCGATAAGGCATATATGAATCTGCCTCCATTATTGATAAATCTATTCTCTATTCAAATGTTATGTTTGATGCAAATCGTTCGCATTGGCAGCAGTTTTTTTTTTTTTTGGTTTTTGAAAATCGATTGTTACTTGAGTTAAGTGATAGATCGTTTGGATTGCAATCAATTTGGTGCGGGTTCGACTCTGTCGTCGAGTGTAAAATGTGAAAGAAGTAAAATGGACCAGGGGGGGTATTATGAGGTCTTGTAGCAGTATTACTTTAACATTACTTTTGAATTTCATATAAGCAAACATGATCTCTATTTATATAAACAAAAAGATATTTTTAATTTGCGCGAAATCTAAAAGTAATGTTAAAGTAATACTGCTACAAGACCTCATAATACCCCTCCTGTAAACGAGCAAACGGCTCGCCTGATGGTAAGCGATTACCGCCGCACATGAACACTTGTAACTCCTCTGCAGTGACTAGTGAGTGGTGTTGCGCACTTTCGTATCTAGTCTTTAGTGATGGCGTGGTTACTGGCTGATGATGACTTTCATACTTACCTTGAGACTGATTTCACGTATGTGATAATCTGTAGATTCTACTTTTCTTTAGTGTTCCAACTTTAAGAACAGAGTTTTCAAGAAAGCGCCGCCATATTGGTTTAAAATAACAGTATCCGGACATAAATCAAAATAATTTGACAGACACACAGATAAATCTAATTTAAAGTTCAAAAGTTAAAAGCAATCCGAGACTTATCTAAGAACAGACGTATATATATATATATATTTGCTATGGAGGGGAATTATTATAATATAGTATGCTTTTATGTAGGTGGTAGGTACAATGATACATATATATTGCTCGAGCCTCTCACACTCATCCGATTCAATGTAAAGGTAAAGAAAACGAATAAATTCGACCAAATAAATGTGTAATTGTATTTGGTAAGTAAGGCACATTTAAATTGGTTGCATTATAGCACGCTATTGTCTCTTTGTATACGGTTTGATTACATAGCATCTAAGGGGCAATTCTCGTAAATGTTACCGGTTAAATTCCATTTAGAATCTCATGCTGTCGTGCTCGCGCGCGCATAAATTGACGCGTACGGGAGTGAGTCAGCGTGTGGACCAAAAAGGGGTTAAATCGAAAATTGAAATAGTTAAGAGAATTGGAATTCAGTGGGGCTAGCACGAAAAATTGACAAGTACGTATTCGTAACATATCGTATGAGAATTAAATGACAACTTGACAATTTTATTTTATTTTTTATTTTATTCAATAAGGGACAGTTACAGACAGAGTATACATATTATTTCAGGTTACATGAATGTCTCAAGCTATAAACATTTAAACACTAACATCTTACAACAACTATACACAACATTTAGAAATCTATAACAGATTTATATGTTAATTAATATCAGAATTAAAAAGTACTCCTATCACATAAAAATAAATACATTACATAATATTCAGTTCATAATTAATACTAATTATCATTAGTATTATACTAAATAAATTAAAATTAATAATTTATACTAATACTAAATATAATTATTTTTGTAAACCCCTCAGGGGGTATACCTTGTTACCTGAAGTTCTTTAAGTAGTTCGCGGGCTTAGCATCTAGATTCTAGATTCACCACCAGCAAGCACCTACTCCAGTGATTTTAGGTCTTATCTACGGAAATTTCCTAGTGAGATGATTTTTTGTATACACGTTTATTACGGGATTGTAATGAAGAAGTGAAAAATCGACATCGATATCGTGCCGGCTAAAATATTTATAAAGGTCAAAAGGTCACGTATAACATACTTGAGATCAGAAAAAGTCTCATTGGTACACGCCACAAACCTGGGAATCGAACCTGCACTCTCTCGAGTGCGAATCAAACGGTCTACCCACTAGGCCACGGAGCTCGCTAAGACACAAACATGATTAAAAAACCAATCGAGTTTACGCCTTGGTGTGCGGTATACATAATACAATACCGTATGTGAGTACATACTAGTCGCTTTCTCAGCGCTCTACTTCGAAAATGGTTAATTTTACAGAAAAATGCTAGGGGCATTTTTTGTAGATAATTTTACGACTAACAATTTTTATAATGACCACTATTGACCTCCGAGCAACAGGTCGCGAGATATTTCTGATTTTCGTGACCATTTGACCTTTATAACTTTTTTAGCCGGCACCTATATCAATTTCGAATTTTCAGATCTTCATTACAACGCCGTAATAAAGGTGTACATATACAAAAATTCAGCTCACTAGGAATTTTTCCACAGATTGGGGTTTAAAATACCTAAAATTACTGGGCTAACGATGTAATATTGTTATATCTATAAATAATCTTGCAATCTTCCGAAGTCGGAAAAAAAACACCGGACTTTCTCTTGAAAGAAAACGTATCTCGAGAAAACCATTTATTTTCACGAAAACAGCTTGATATATTTAAATAAAATTAGCATCTTTCAGTAAAGTAAAAACTAGATAAATCAAAAGTAATATTTTGGTTTAAAGAACATTCTACTATGAATTAATTTCACTAAGCGCCTGTTGGACAATCGCCTACGATTCGACCGGCCTAATAAGTGTCAGATGTTGTATCGCCGCTTACTTTATACCACAGATTAAAGAAAAACGAACAGATAAACATCTACATAGTTAGCTTTCGATTTGATTGCACTACTACAAGCATACGGTGTGTCCACGATGGTGTGGAAAAATTGTGGGCCGTTAAAGAGGACGTCAACATTTTCAAATTTGGATAGATTTGGATCGGTCTATGAAAGGTACGTAAGTATATATTTTCAATTCTGTGCTTTATACTGAGCGATCGCGACAGAGCCAAAACATGCGTATAAGCTATCTGGCACTTATCAGTGGAATATGCAACATGCCCTTAGCCCTATAACTTAATTTTTTAAACTAATAATAAATTATTTACTGTTATTAATTAATACAACAAGTCCGTTGTACATTTTAGTGCATGGCGCGAAATCGCGCGTTTAGCGGTGGCTGTGTCGCTCGCCCATTACGGCTCAAACGCGCCGCCCGCTTTTATGTTACCGCTAGCCGTGCAGGCATGGTGCATGGGCACAAGCGGTAGCGGAGTGGTATATGGTGCGACATCGAGCGACAAGCAAAAACCTGATTGTAATTATTTTGATACTAGCTGGTGCCCGCAACTTTGTGTGCATAGACCTAACGAAAACGGAGTCCTATTTTTTAAACAGAATCCTTATAACATCAGCTATTTGTCAGTGAAAGTTCAACCCTTCCAGAGATTAGCTGGAACAAACAGATCGACCGACAGACAAAAAAAAAATGTTAGTACCGTAACTATATACTTTCATATGCACATAGTGAAAAAAAAATACAAACATACACTTCAATTTTATTTATTTGTATAGACTACAAATAGGTACATCATTTTTATCTCATTCCTCCGTTGTTTTATTAAATATCTTTGTTACTTGTTAACGCCAATAATCTACGTTCTACGTTTCTAAATATCTACGTTTTTTTTTATATTTATTTATTCACATGGAATCTGGATTTGAACTATTATCACTTTATACATTGCAGACGCTTATTAAACATCGACCAGCTGTCAATGTGATCAGTCAGGGGGCTTAGTCGAGGTGATTTCTTTCATAACAATCATGAAGTTCCAAAACAAAAATATGGGATCGACACATTTGCTCGCTAGACCACGTGATTACTCCCACACATTTTATTATTGAACAGCCTCCGTGATCCAGTGGTTTAGAGCTTGAACCACGACCCCGGTCGTGGGTTCGATTCCGCATTTGAACAACAAAAATGTTGTTTCCAAGTTTGGTTAGAACAATGCAGGCTGGTCACCCAAATGTCTGACAAGGAAGGTGATCCATGCGTCGGATGGGCATGTAAAAATTCGGACCTGCGCCTGATCTCTCCCCAGTCGTGTCGGTTATCCGTCCCACAGTCCCACTGGGTTTCGAGAGTAAAGGAAGAGAAAAAGCTCTTGTGTACTGCACAAACTCTTCGTTCCTATAAAATTGAATCCTCCTGACCTGGTTCCAATGAAATCGGCCACCGTCACCGAAATCGGTGTGGTGAGTTATTATTATTATTATAGAACTTCGTTATCTTTCTGACATTGCACGTTGTCTAAGGCCCCAGTACTCAGTAACAAAACTTCACAGTCCATCAATAAAATCGCTTATAAATTGTTCTGTGACCACATCCTTATTTTTCCAATATCATCTTACACCAATGTTTATTGTAAAATAAATCTTATGGATATTGCATAAAGTTTCTTATTGATGTTCAAAGTTTACGAACTGCTTTTACAAGTCAGCTGAGAGTGTAGCGATTGTTTTTATTCATTTATTACAAGCAATATAAGTTGAAAGGTGATTTTTATGCACTATTAGCATACCAAGCTCCTATCAACATACATTATAAACTGGACTGTATTAATTTTATACCTATAATTATGTTATTTCTAGTATATACTTGGAATATAAAGCATTATACCTAGTGTTACCTAAACATCATATTTATTTTATACTTTATCTTGTTAAGAGACTTATGGCCGCATGTCGTGTCAATGTCTGTACTATACATATGTACAGATAGCCCTGTATGCATTAAATGTCTCTAAGCGCGGCCGTAACTGCCTGCTTCACAATCCTCTAATAAGTGTCGGATAGCTTATTCGGAAGTCGCTGCCTACTTTATATCGAGCGACAGAGACAAAACATGCAAATAAGATTCGAAAAATTTTATTTAATATGTGACTAACATTAACTTTATTCAAGTAGTAATTTTACTTTTTTTGAGGACCTTAATAAGAAAAAATGTACAGTATATTGTAATAATATTAAAAAAAAATTTTGTTTCTTTTTAAGTGTCATTGTGATGTTAGTAGTTACTTTAAAAGTACTGAATCCTAAGCAAATATCTTAAAAATGTTTGTAAACAGGTACTTAGCAGGTAACCTTTATTATATAAACTTAAAAAAAAATTGTAGAGCGTAGCATCGTCTCGTAGTACAGATTAAAGAAAAACGAACACAAATCAGCTTCATAGTTAGCTTTGGATATGTTTGCACTACTACAAACGTACGGTGTGTCCACGATAGTGGAAAATTTGTGGGCCGTTGAAATTTTCAAATTTAGATCGTTCTATGAAAGCTTTTTCTCTGTACGTAAGTAATATATATAATATTTTCCACCCAGTGCTCCGACTATATGATAAGGAATCCGGAAGGCCGGAGAAAATTCAGAGCGCTGAAAATAGAACTTTGCGCTAATACAATAGAGCTGAAAATCAATATACGAGGGCTGATTGATAAGTTTCCGAAACGACAAAGAAAAACTTCAAAAATCTATTTAAAATAAATTTATTTCTCAACGTAGTTTCCTTCCATCTCGATGCATTTAGTCCAGCGCTTCTTCAATGCCGTTACACCAGTTTGATAAAATGTTTTCTCCAACCCCTCAAAATACTCGTCCACGGCAACAATGACTTCTTCATTTGATGAAAATCTCTGGCCACCTAACCATTTCTTCAGGTTTGGGAATAAGTGGAAGTCGCACGGGGCCAGATCCGGGGAATAGGGTGGATGCGGTAGCAATTCGAATTCATGGAGTTTGGCGACTGCAACCATTGACGTGTGTGCAGGTGCGTTGTCATGGTGGAACAAAATTTTTTTCTTGGCCAAATGTGGTCGTTTCTTCTGGATTTCTTCACTTAATTTTTGCAGCAAGCTTGGGTAGTACTCTCCATTTATTGTTTTTCCTTTTTGCAGATAATCCACTAAAATAATCCCTCGAGCATCCCAAAAAACAGTCGCCATCACTTTGCCGGCCGACAAAACCGGTTTTTCTTTCTTCGGTGCAGGTTTTCCGCTCTCAGTCCACTGCTTAGATTGTTCTTTTGTCTCGGGAGTATAATGATGTATCCAGGTTTCATCGATTGTTACATAACGCCGCAAAAACTCATTAGGATCTCGGTCAAACAGCGCCAAACACTCCGATGAATCGTCCACTCGACGTTGCTTTTGGTCTACAGTGAGCAAACGCGGCACCCATCCCGCGCAAAGCTTTTTCATTCCCAAATGTTGGTGCAAAATATTAAAAACGCGTTCAGATGAAATGCTCACCATCTCTGTCATCTCTCGCAACTTTAAGCGCCGATCATTCAATACAATTTTGTGAATTTTTTTGAGCATGTCCGGATTCGTGACTTCATTTGGACGGCCAGACCTGTCTTCGCAGCTCTGTCTTCCACGTTTAAAATCAGTTACCCAGGTGTGAATTGTACTCAATGCAGGAGCAGAATTACATAAAACACTGTCTAGCTCGGTTTTAATCTGGGTTGCTGTTTTCTCTTTTAAAACGTAAAACTTTATCACCGCACGAATTTCGTTTCTTTCCATTGTTAAGAAAATTTACGACAGGGAAAGTTCTGCGTCCTCTCAAACAAATTCCATCAGTTCGATTAAATTCAAATTTGGCGTTCTATTTTCAAAAAGATGCCAGAATATAATGTAATATTCCTTTTTGCGTATAATTTTTTTAAGTTCGTCGTTTCGGCCAGTTATCAATCAGCCCAGGTATCTATCGTTATGTATTTTCTATTCTGTGCTCATCATCTGTACCTACTAAGCTACTAGATACTATACCTTATTGTATCGTTCTACTACTTGGTGATAAAAAAATTGGGCCGCCATCTTGATAAGGGAAGCCATTATATTCGTACTTTGTAATACACAGCAATTTACGATTATATTCATTATCCATGGCCCAAATCATACAACATTGATATTACAAATCGCTTAATAGATAGACATTACTGACATATGACTAAATAACTCAATCCACTATTTCCAAACTTTATATCGTTAACCATTTATGAAACAAAACTAATCAGATACGATTTTAAGCCTTATCACCAGATGGTAGAGTTTATTTTTTATTGGTTGTGTATGTGATTGTGTTATTGCGGATAGGGTAGATCTAATTGTACTGGTCTATTACACGTTCACATTAATAGACATGCACGCATGCCAGTAACTTGCTCGCTAGTAGCTAGCTAGTAGCTCTACGAAGCCAGTAAATAATAGACATTCATTTTAGGCTCGCTACTGACAGACTTCAGAATTCAGACACCTCTAAAACTATAGTCATAAAGTCTGATGGGACTTAATTGCTAGGCTACTCAAGTACCTGGGAAACCGAGCAAAGCTCGGTGTTTAAGTAGAAGGATATAATAATAAAAATAAATAAAGAATATAAAAGAAAAAAAAAATAATAAGAATAAAAAAATATTTATCTTACCGGGATTCGAACCCACCACATTCCGAATTTCCAAACAATGCAATAATTACACGCAGCGTACCTGCCAGAGCTGCCAATCAGTAATTATTATTATTATTTTTATTTTTTTAATTATTTTTAAGAGATATTATTGATATATTGTTGCACGACGAAACAAAAAACAAATATGCTTATAAATACCCAGTTTCGAAGGGATAAGACCTAGCCAGATCGATTTTTCTCCCCCAAAACCAAAACATACTAAATTTTATGGTAATACTTGTTATTCAGTCACTAGCAGTTGTCGAGATACCGATTACCAATATACGAGATCGTTTCGTTTAAAGTATAAGATATATTGGTTTTATATGAAAGCCTAAATACGGAATCCCACGGGAACCGTACAATTTCACGCGACAAATAGTAGCCTATGTCCTTGTCGGTGGTCTACTTTATTTTATTTATTTATTTATTTCATTTGGGAAACCAACACCATATAAACTAAGTTATATTAGATAAGACAGCCTACTGAATAGTTGACATGGAACCAATAAAAGGTTTCCACTGACAGTAGGTACAGGTAAAGTAGTTTTTACGTGCAAGCGTAACAACCAAACTCACATTCACATTTATAATATTTTACAACTTTAAACTGTACAACTTAGAACATTAGGAAAACCGCTCCACGTTCAGTATTTTTATGGAAATTAAATTTTATTACTTCCTTTTATAATTTGGATATTCAATGGCCGTAAAAATAATATTATTATGTAAGTAGGAAGTAGGAACGTCATATAAGAAAAATATAATACGATAGATTCGTGCCTCTTACTCTCAAACTCTAATTCAAATTTAAAAAAAAAAATATTTTCCTACATGCCACATGCCAGTAATTTTCTATACATACTTTGCACCAAACATAATATTATAATATTAACAGTAAGTCCAATAATATTAACTACAATACAGTATTACGCGGTATCTGTATATCGAAGCTATTTAATGACAATAATGACGTTGTTTGTGTCATTATAATAAATGACATAATACCTATTGTTGGTAGATAGCTGTATTATATGAATGTTTTATATTTCTACTTTTTATTCAATGAAGAGCGCCAGTGGCTTAGTTTGCTTAGGTTCCACTCAATTGGGTAAAGGTTCGATTCCTTTTGCCGTATACCTTATAATCGTATGATAAATAATTAAGAGACATTATAAATACGCTCATGAAAACGGTATAAGAAACTAAGAGCACACCAAACAAAAAGTAAAGACAAAATTCGGCCAGAGTAGAAAATATACATACTTATGTACAGAGAAACAGCTTTCATAGAACGATAGCAACGCTAGTGATGATGATGATAATGGTTAGTGGGTAAATACAAGGTAGTAGCACAGATTAAAGAAAGAGGAACAGATATGCAGCTTCATAGTTAGCTTTCGATTTGATTGCACTACTAGAAGCATACGGCGTGTCCACGATTGTGTAAAAAAATTGGGGGCCGTTGAAGTGACGTCAAAATTTTCAAATTTAGATCGATTTGGATCGTTCTTAGAATGCTGTTTCTCTGTACGTAACTGTATTTTTTTTTACTCTGTGGTAGTAGGTGCTAATATACGTCTGCAAATCTAAATATAAAATGGCGGCTAGGGTATAACGACTTGTAATTCCACAAAGAGATGTAGATAAGGATGAGGAATGACCGGCGACGTTCCAACGTCGCTAGTTACGTTAGTCGGTACTCGGTAGGTAGTAACGTAGTGTAGGTAAGAGGTACCTACCTACCTAGGTAGGTACTGGGTAGTATGTACTGGTAACTGGGTAACCGTTCTATTTAGGACTACCTTTTGATTACATTGGGTTTATCCCAACGATGAATGGGATAGGTAAATCCTTTTTCTCATAATTATTTTTGTTCCCGGTTCCGCTCGCGGAATACAATTGCATGTATTGTTAACTTCGCATGGATGTGTATTTGCCATGACAACGAAGTGCTAAAATAAAATCACGTGATATATTTTTTGACGTGATAACGTCTTATAAATCGATGAGCGCCGGCTGCACATGCTGCAAAAAACATGACTCATGCGGCGTTACCTCGCTCTGAGACGTTCCATTTCTTATGACGTTGTCACGTTCAACTATCGTCAGTAAACCGACTTTACAGACAACCGATTTTTTTGGGATGACTTTTATCTCGCGTCTACCCCATAGTGTGCGTGTTATTAGGTCTTTTAAAAACATTTAAAGTTTTCTAATACGACTTTAAAGTGTATTTTTTTGATAAAATAAAACTAAAACTAAAGGGCTGGCTCGAAAATCTAGAGTAGAACACGGGGAAGGACATAGGCAATTTTTATCGCGGGAAAATTTAAGGTTCCTGCGGGATTTTCTTTTCTTTGAAGTCGTGGGGAACATAAAGTTGTTATTATTTCCTATGTAAATGCACAATAGTAAGTTTTGTCGTCGTGAATCATCTCCAAGCCGGTAAAACAGCTCTAATCAAATTCTTCTAACAACTAATTACAGTTCTAAATTACTTAGACATTTATTCCGGCGACATCTTATTGCTAATTAGAGGAAAGCACTCGTGCACGACAAATGGCCAATCACCCTGCTTCAAAGTGAAAACGACCTTCGCATCTCATTAATAAAGTTCAGAATAAATAATAATTAGGTTATAATGTGTAATTAGTGAATAGAACTACTTGAAGGAAATTAAATTTTATCACATGATGATAAAGTTGAAATTTATTTGTCATGTACAATTTGATACTAATTGTTCAAAATTGCAATATAAATAACCGTTTAATTTTATTAGCAATTATACATCATGTTCTAATTCTTAGCTGATAATTTGTTATGTCCACATGTTCGATTTATTTCAAAATTATTTATAGCTAACAATGAATAAATGTTAAAATGTAAAGAAAAATTTATATGTTATACTAAGTCTATAATGCTCATGTACAAAATGATGAGGTTACTAACCTATCTACCTAGCGCTAGTAATATTATATTATATTCTGTGCTAGCGCGGAAACACTGAAATAATTTTGGGCGCAACGTTGATTTCTAAATTCAAAAATTTTCCTGATGAAGACTCGTTACCCTTTAAATTAAATTTGATTCGTACCTACAGGTACGGAAAGAAATACGGCCGTGCCTATCAGTTAGCTCCCAATTGTTTCAGAAAACTGCAGCAAAAAGATCTGACTAGATTTTAGAGTCTCACAAACCTGGGTTATTTGCAAACTTTTAACTTGGCAAATCTATACGACCTTCAAAGTCTACTTGACAAACTAAAATTTTACAAAAACTCACTACTTTTGCTTGAAAGAGGAAAGCACATTTATTTCACATTTTATTGGTTCAACGGTTAATGGAAAAGTTTCAACTTTCGATTGCCAGATTCTTAGTAGTGATACCATAATGATACACGATTATTTTGTTGCTCTTGAAAACACATGTTCTGTCGGAGTTGCTTAATTGATTTATCTGCCTCAAATATAATCACCAAGATACACCGTGTTGACATGCCAAGTTAAAATATGTGGAATAATTGGGCACAAGAGCTCTGTTCAAACTGTACTCTGATACTGTACTGTAACTAATAAGTAGGTAGTATTTTATGGACTAAGATTCCAGGCCCGCCAGACTCCCCTTATATTGTTACAGGTTACATTATCTGTGAGAATATAATAGTATGTAGGTACAATGTAAGTATGCATACCCGCTAAGTATTTTGTGTCATGAGCCAATTTTCAGGTACCTACAAATTACTTTATATTAAATTCTGATAAAGTATCAATATTAGTTTTTTGGTTTTGGAATAGCACGAGGAACAAAACTTATTGAAGTCATGGTTCTCTAAACTTAGTATATATTAGTTAAACACAATATAAAACTTTATATTTTGCCAAATTGGTGCTCACTCAGCATAAATTTGTTGCGAATTAGCATCACTGATTTTCAGTGAACACCTTATCAAACAAACAAAAAAGTATATAATATATAAGTATATAAAATATAAATATATATCCGTTCAGTAGTTTTTGCGTGAAAGAGTAACAAACATCCCTCGATCCTAACTTTCACATTTATAATAGCCGTAAGAACAGTAGTAAGATTCATATTATAATAATATAATATTAAAGTTTGGAACGTGGTATCAGTAGCCCAAGCAGGAACATTTTGCGAATATCGTAACTTGTATGTAAACGAAAAAAATTGTATGAAAACCATGACAGCGCCTCTAGCGGACGTAAAGGTAACTAAATCGGTAGCAACACTGTGTACTGTGTAATTAAATATAGGTACCTACCCATTATTAATTTTACTAGGTTACTTAGATGGCAGATATTTTAATATCTATAGGTAGATCCAAGTAAATAAAATGGAAATGTCTGTTTGTAATTTCAAGATATACGGTAGCTACACAAAAAATCTATTCATAATTTTTTTTCAGTCTATCCGTCCGTCCGTCTGTTTGTTCCGGCTAATCTCTGAAATGGGCGGATTCCAGACCGATTTTGACCGGATTTTCACTGGCAGATAATATCAGACGTTACAAGGACTACTTGACTATCTTAGGGTTCCGCCTCCGTTAATAGTTCCACGCAAACAAAGTTGCGGGCTAGGCTTGTAATAAAATGGCGCCTGTTGGCACTTGGCACCGCGCCGCAGACTAATTAATACCGGCTTCCACTTCGTTACTCCTCGAGCGAAACTAACGAGTAACGACCAATACAAATGTGCTAGAAAAACTTGATGATGGTTCACGGTGTAGGATTATATACTACCCACTACTAACTGGTTGGATGCTCTAAGCGAACATGTAATAGGCAACTCAGGGTTAGTAAAGTTAGGCTGAAGTTATGAATTAAGGTGTAAGACTGTAGGACAATTTGAGGTTTTTTTTTGCCTAGGCATTCCTAGGTTTTCATATTATTTCCTTCTTAAAACATGAGCTTAATAAACATTTTAATAATTAAATTGAATAGTTAATATTCCCATATTGCGCCCAGTTTGGGGGACAGAACAAGTAGTTAATGTTTGTAAACTAAGTACTTTGAAATTAAACGATTTATTTATTCTTTAAATAGCTACGAAAATCATCAGAAATCAGAAAACTTTTAAACTTACATTAGGTAGGTACTACCAAAAAAAACTCGTGTTCTGACGCATGAAAATATTTTATATTATTATTGATTACGAACAGCTAACGACATCTTTGTTATAATTTAGTATAGTTTTTACAATTGTCATCTAGTGGTGAGTAGCGGAACTACTATGAATTATGTCAGCAGTTAGACATTTGACAGGTGTTAAAAATAGATGTATAATCCTACCAAGATAAGATTGGTATAGAATTTTCTATTCTTATTATAATGACTAGTAAAACCTTTGCTATAAAGCATACTTTGCGTGAATCTAAGCAAATGAGAAATTAGTCGAATTTTATTTAGTCGATTGACATTTTGACAGCTGATGTACAATTTACAAAAATAGTTGCAATGAAAACTTGTCGATCGCTGGTATCTACTGTCACGGTGGAATGAAGAAATCTGGTTTGTTGATTAAAAGTGATTGTATTCAAGTGATTCGCGGCGATATAAATTAGTTTCGAAAACCAGAATGCCGCCGAGTAGTTTGAGAGTGGTGTACGCGTTCGCGAGAGAAATGCATCCAAAAACGACCGACGTATTTATTCAATACGGCACAGCCGGATTCCGGACCAAGTGAGTACAAAATTAATAAAAAAAGAATAAAATCTATGAATAAAGGGTGAAAGGTATTATACAATGGCTAAAACGTTTCGAAAATGGAATGTTTTATTATAATACGTGGCACGAAAGCAAGTTTTGCTAACATCGATGCATTTATCCTTGCAACTTTGCCTTCTATGGACTGAGCTTGTGAGTCATTTTAAGAATAATTTATAACGGGATGTACCTATCTTACAATTGTCACAATACGAAGTCATTGACACTGTAATACTATCGTGAGTAAAACTTCAATTAGTCATTACTTCCCATTCATAAATCTTGTAAGAGATGTAATGTAAAAAATCCAAAAATATCGCCTATTAATATAGACTTGAAAGTTTAGAACTGTTTATTAATACAAAAAATACTTCTTCTATGAGGTCACGCCTCATATTTAAATGATATAAGTTTTCTTTCTCTAATGAAATATAGACAATTGTTTTAAAATTGATTAATTGTTAAAAGGCCTTGTATGAACTACCTTCACTAAGTGACATTGTTATGAAATTAATAGAGAGAATAAGCTACAGTATTCATATCAGTTTGTTCATTTCATTCATTAAAATTCTACTGTTAAAAACCAGGAGTGTGTAGGTAGCTACAATAGCTAGGTTGTAACTTTATCACCTGAACTTGATAAAAAGCAAATTAAAAAAAACACACACACAAACACAACAATAATTAAATAAAGGAACTGTACATAAAGGCACCCTTAATGGTTACAACATTTTCTTCCAGACAAACTAACAAATAAATTAAAATTAAACAAATTACACATACGTTCATTATATATATAATATTTTATGGTGGGTAAATTGTACATACATTAATAGTAAATTATTGAGACAGATGAAGATAGTATTTGTTAACACGTTTTTTTTAAATATCTATTGATTTAGATTTTTGAATAGATTCAGGTAAATTATTTTCTATATCATCTATAGGCGACATTGCTATATCTTCTATATATAAAAATGGATTGCAATTACAATGTCTTTCTAAAACTCGAGAACGGCTGGGCCGATTTTGCTAATTTTGGTCTTCAAATAATTGTGAAAGTGGGGAAGGTTTAAACTGAGAAATGATGGAAAAATTGTGGGTAAGGTGTAGGTGTAGGGAGTAGATGCAAAGGTAGGTGTAGGTTGTAGGTGTAGGTGTCAGTGGCGAAGGCTGGTTCTCCTTCATAGGGAAGCCCTAGCCTGTATAATAGTTGAATGAGGGTCTTCAAAACGTAAGTTGTATCACTTGTGTGTGAATATAGAATAGATATATTATATAGGAATGGAGTTATAGGAACCCCACGCCACTGGTAGGTGTACTACAAATAAATATTTGTAGTTAATGGTTAAGAGTCACCATTGGTTGGAAAAAATATTGGTATCTAAAGGAGATAATGAAGTCCATGGAACTGGGCATGGCCATAAAGAAAAAAACATTCAACACATGTATCTTGCCATGCCTGACATATGGATGCGAAACATGGGCTCTCACTAGGGCTCAAAGAGCCAAACTCGCCAGGTGTCAAAGGGCCATGGAGCGAAGCATGGCCGACCGTAAAAGACAGGACAGGGTGAGAAACACCGACCTACGCACAAAAACGAGGAACACCGATATCCTAACATGTGTTGACCAGCAGAAGTGGCATTGGACAGGCCACATGCTACGGGACACAATGGAGAAATAGAGTAGAGAAGTGACGGATTGGTACCCAGGGGATGGCAGGAGAAACTGAGGCAGACAGTACCACAGGTGGGAGGATGATTTAAAGGTCACAGCAGGACCAAATTAGAGACGGGTCGCAAAAGACAGGAACAGTAGATATTGATAACAGTCGATATCGCCTATGCCGAAAGGCACACTGTGTTTAGAGATATAATTTGAAATGTTTGTATATTCAAAAATATATTTTTATTTTGGAGCACACTCCAAAATAATAAGTCTAAAGCTTCGAAGGCAATCGGAATCCCATGTTGCTTAGTGATGCACTGGCTCAAAAATAATGGTTAAGACAGGACAACGTCTGTCAGGCCCTCTAGTTTCATAAAAATACAAGAATGCGTGACATCAGACTTTTGATTGGAGACTTCAAATTCTGTATTATATATTTCTTCTGAGAAGTTACTAATATATTATAACAGTAGGTACTGTTCAGCAGTAAACAAATTCAGTCAACTAGCCTATTGCCCTAACCTTACAATATTTTTTTATTTATTGGTTAATAAACTTTTTATAAAAAATAAATATTAGTGTCATGTAATTCTTAAAATGCTGTGGAAAATTAAATTTCAACAATGCTCTTCAGTAACTTGCTTTATAATTCAATAACAATAAACACCTATTTTAGATTCTCACAAAGCAAAATAAAAAAAAGCTTATATAATCCTTTAATAAAATCCTAAGGCTGGGACTATATTCTGCGGAATCCGGAATGCCGGGGAAAATTGAGAGCACTGAAAATAGAACTTTACGCTACTACAACAGAGTTGAAAATGGATGTTTCGAGCATCGAGCTGTCATATATGACATTTTACTCGAGACTCACATGTTCGATTTTCAACTCTATTGTATTAGTGCAGAGCTCTATTTACAATGCTCAGAATTTTCTATGGCCTTCTGGATTCCGGAACATATAGTCCCAGCCTTACACACCATAAATTATAATAAAAAGATGAAGGACCACTTTGGCCGAATGCCAAACACCTTGGGGTTTGAAATTGATGCTCCTTATCATAATACTTTTATTTGCAACAGGTTTATTTTTAGTCAATCTCTAGACTATTATTTATCATCATGTTTTCACATTTTTTTATGAATCAGTTATCCTAATGTTCTGCCCACTGAATACCCTAGTTTATACTATGAGTCAATCTTTTATACTGTTAAAACTATTTGTGGAATTTAAAGAAATGTGTGGCATGGAATTTAAACAGACAACAATTTTAAGAAATGTGATAAATAAGCCTTCTATCTCATTATCTATATCTCATAATAATTATGGTTGTCACTTTTGTGTTTGCACAAGTTGTAATTTACAACTATGGCAAAGAACTCTTTGCTTTAGAAATATAAACACTCATCAATAAATGTGCTGGACAGAGTCCGGCTTCTATAAAGATAACTTAGTGTCTATTAAAAACATGTTACATATATCTTATCAAACCAATAACTAAAACAACAAAGATTGGATACTAAGTATTCAATCTATGTTTGTTAAAAGATTATTAATTATCAAACGCTGTTAAAATTCAGAGCACTGAAAATAGAATTCTGTGCTCATACAATAGAGCTGAAAATCGAACACACGACTGTCAAATCAAATGTCAATGTCAAATCTGACAACTCGACACTCGTGTGTGCGATTTTCAAATTTATTGTATTAATCCAGAGTTTTATTTTCAATGCTCTGAATTTTCTCCTGCTTTCCGGATTCCGGACAACATAGTATGTGTTTTATGGGTATACCTGCTGGGTTTGCCTGTACAGTTGAGTTTTACAGGTAAACTGGAGTGTGTATATTGCACAATTAATGTGCTGGTGTCCACACCAGTCGGCTCATGCTCACCTGACAGTACCTGATTGACAGTAGGGCTTCGCTTTCTTCCAATTATCACAGCTAATTGTATTAAGCCAGCGGTAACTCCAAAACTATGCATGATAATCACTAACCATTAGATGAGCCATCTCATTTGCCACATTGTAAGTAGGTCGGGTGTGTATTAATAAAATTTAACTTTGACACGGTATTATATTGTTTAAGGTTAAGGTGAAGATGATTAACTATTACGGGAGAAGCCATACTTTTGTATGTAGCTATGAGATTTATTTTTTAAAGCTGCTACTTTGCTTTAAAAAAAATTGCTGTTGCTGTACTGGGTTGGTAAGCCATGGGCGTTTCCACATTATAATACATACCTATTACATACATGATACCAACGCAGTAAACTAAATATAAGAAACACCCAAGATCATACTTCCTAAATGATCACCACCATGCTATGGTGGTGTTCCGATTTTAAGATTCCCTAGTTCACGTCTCGCAACCCTTATAGTTAGTGCTGGAAATATGAAACTTTGCATGGATATGTGTAATTAACCACGTCGACATAGTGCTAAAATAAAATTAGGAAAAATATTTTTTATGGGGTAGGTACCGTAAAGAGGGGATGATTTTTTTTTTCTTTATTTATAGGTCTTTTAAAAACATTGAATGGTTGCTAAGACGATTTTTTTATTTATATTCTCTAAAAGCTAAACGGCTGGTTCGAAAAATGTGAAAAAATTCACGATGACAGTCCATGTGATGAACTTTGAAATCGAACAGTGACGGTTTGGAAGTTAGATAATTTTGTTAGTTCAGGAGTTAGAGGCCGAACTTGTAAAATGCGCTTACTTGGAAATCTTCGTACAAAAATAACGAAATAATAAGTAATCATGTAAAATGGTACGGAACCCTACGTGCGCGAGTCCGATTTGCACTTGGCCGGTTTTCTTTATTTTTTGTGTTTGTTCTAGGGCCAGTCTTCTTGAACATGTGGTCTACCGTATGGGTCTTCTGGCGGTCATCAGATCCAGGGTGAAGAATGGTAAATTTCAATTTCCTTTCGGACTTTTTTGCAAGTTTCAGTATTCCTAAACAGGATACTAATTACTTGTGCGTAACGGCTTTTGTATTAGTGTTCCAGTTTTCAAATTTGGAATAACAATCGAACGATTGTTTTATTCGAGTTCCGAATTTGAATTTTGGATGCATTTGTGTCCAAAATTGTTCAAAAATATTCAGGTTGACCTTTTTAGATGTAAACTTGGATACGAAGACTATCGAATGTAACGATTTCCTAATACTCTTGAACCCAATAATTTCAAAACTGAGGATGAGCTATGATGTAGGTACATTTGATAGAACAAAATAATTTTGTTCTGTCAAGATGGCGTAACTTTTTCTTGTATGAAGATTCAATCTTCATACAAGAAAAAGTCTTCTCTTAAAAGTCAAATCTTGATTTCACCATACCTCAAATTTCTAAATAGCCCCAAAAACCCCAAAAGTAAGGCCATTTAAGTGGGAATATTTTTTGGCTCGACATGCCTCGTGTATTATATATTATGTACGTTTATACTTGAACCCGTGGCTTTTTAGTTTTTAGCTCGCAAGATTTGTTGGAAGATTCATAATCAAATTCATAATCAACGGGTGATTGCAAATTGCATTTAACTTGGCAACTCTACTTCAAAGTCAATTTGACAAACTAAAATTATACAAAAATTCTTTTGTATTTTTTGCTTGCAAAAGTTTTTGCTTGAAAGGATATAAAACTTTTTTTCACATTTTTTATTAATAATCATGTCTAATTGTAGGTACTAATTAATCAATTATCAAGTACCTAACTCATCAGGTTACTTGATTTTTTTCATAGGAGTAACCCTCCACGGGATCACGTTGAAGAGAAACCCAAGACTGTTGTTGATAGTGATGATCCTCAGTACAAGCTTATATGACGCACGAATGTTAAAAACTAAGGAGAATTCCTCATCAGTTTTTACCCGACTTCCAATAAAGGTGGAAGTTATATTACAGCCATAAAATAAAAGTTTTTTAATTTAATTATGTTCGGCTGTGGATATTGTTCCTGTTCCGATTACCGAAATAAAATAAATCTTACCTAGCGGTCGTCTTGAATGACTGTGTGACCTCATTTCGCCCGCGGCACTGCCAAAAAATAATACTGACTCATAGATAACGATTAAATTCGGCGAACGATTACGTCTGGTCAATAACCTTAAATAAGGCGGCGATCACACTGTTCTGCAACTTCAAAGTAACACCGCATTTTGGTACTTACATTGAACTTTATGTACTGTGCGAACGGTTAAATTTTGTAGCGACTTATTGGACTACTGCTTTACATTTTCGTCGCTGGGGTGAAATTTGTGTTATTTCTTGTTCTAGTGGAGCAATATTGCTTTGTATATTGTAGTTGTACTCGTTTTTTCGGATTCTTATCGCGGTTTCACTTTGATCGTTGGCTGTTTAATTTAAGTTTTGATATGACTTGCTCGCGATTTACCTAATCGCGAGCAAGTCATATCAATATCGTTTGCGTAAGAGGAATGTCTAAACACGTACCCCCTTACTAATAAAATGATTTACACAACGGATAACATAAACAAACGTTGCTGTCTTTGTCTGATGCGTTTGAAATGTCACTTAACAGACAAAGACAGCGACGTTGTTTAAGTTATCCGTTGTGTAAATCAACCTAGTAACCGTATACTTACATTATCTGTTTGCCGAATTTAATTGAAATCACCTCTACCTTTTTAGGATAAAAAGGTAGAGGTGATTTCAATTAATAGTTTCTAATCATTTGCCTTTGCATTGGGACGTCTTAAAAGATTAAAAGACAAAGTGACCGCAACGACTTCAGAGTGCTGACGTGATTGAACTACGTATATACACATGAGTGCGATATAACGAATGCCGCCGATATATCGTGCGCGCGCACGATATATCGGCGGCGTCGTCGTTTAGCGATTTTATCTTATTTATGCCTAGTCGAGCGGCAACTTGTTCGATAGCACACAGTTACAAATATTCCCATTTATGATTGTTTTAGTTTAGGACAAAGAATAGGATTTACATAGATTGTCACCAGTCAGTTATAATCTACCGTCCCCCTTGGCAAGTCATATAAGGATACGAATACATAGACAATAGCCTTGGACCAGTTTATGCAGTCGTGTGCATTTTGCAATTGTCTTGCCAGTTGCAAGATACCAACAATCATGTCATTCATCATGTCATTTATTAGTCCGGACTCCTGTCTGTCACACATACAAGGCATTATCAATGAAAATACTCCTAGACTTGGGTTGGTCTGCAGTTACACACCTGTCTTTGACCAATTAGCGCCACAATCCGGAATCGCGCTGTCGAAGTTTTCACAGTTCGGCGCTTTATATATTGGAAAATTAGAATATTAGCGAAAAGCCTAAGATTATCAATAGAGTTGAAAATCGAAGTTCGAGCTGTCATATATGTCATTGACATTTGACTCGTGGTGTGTTAGATTTTTAGCTCTATTGTAATTAGCGCAGAGTTCTAATTTTACTGCTATGAATTTTCACCGTCGCTCCGAATTCCAGAGCGTATAGGCCTTACGGGCGAAGAGTCCAACGAACTTAAGAAGCTCTCGAGTCACAACTCACATGCCGTGTTTGTCGTTTAACAGAAACAGCGACATCCTCTGACTTAGGAAGCTTCTAACTTTAAGTAGCTTTTGAGAATTTGGCTGTTTGCGTTAGCCTATTCTAAGTTACGAGTTACGACCTAGCCTAAGACCATAATAATATGTTTAGGTAATTTGAAAAGGACTAATATTTATTTACTTAAAATAACTAAAGAAGGAAAGTGTGCTTACATAACTAGAAAAAGTTAATTAGGACACGATTGATTTTTGCACACTAACCTTCGCGGCGCTTACTACCGTAGAACCTACCTAGTATTTAGTATTCACAAACTGTAAGCGCCAGTTCGCACCGAATTCAAAATTGAACTTTATTTACTACAAAAGATGATACACACAGTATTTATAATAGGTCTTTACCTATGAAATTGCCGTTCTGCAGTACTGGCCTTTTCAAATCAAAATAATTTTTTGTTTGGCTTAAGAATTCTAATTTCAAATTAATTTTATTTTAAAAACACGGAATTCTTTTTCCAAAAGTAGTCATTGTTTATTGATTAGTGTTACATTTTCATCGCATTTCAATCTTTTTCGTCATCATGGATACGT
Organism: Phengaris alcon alcon; assembly: GCA_037179445.1. NCBI lineage: Eukaryota > Metazoa > Arthropoda > Insecta > Lepidoptera > Lycaenidae > Phengaris > Phengaris alcon. The sequence goes on from JAYRCH010000097.1 coordinate 3,756,065, forward strand.
TAAAAATTCGAGTAATTATGGAATATCAGTACCGTCGTGGCAGCAACGCGGCACAAGCGGCACGCAACATCAACGACGTTTACGGAGCTAACACTACAAACCAACGCACCACCTGTTATTGGTTTGCTCGCTTCCGTTCTGGAAATTTCGACCTGAAAAATGAACCTCGCGGTCGTCCGAAGACTTTGGTCGACAATGACGAATTAAAGGCGATTGTGGAAGCTGATGATAAACAATCTATGGCTGAATTAGCAGCAGCTTTCGACGTTAGCGTCAAAACAATATTGGTCCATTTGCGTCAAATTGGCAAGGTAAAAAAGCTTGACAAATGGGTGCCCCACGAACTCAATGATCGCCAGCGCGAAGTACGCGTCGAGACGTGCCTTGCACTGCTCAACAGACACACAAATGAAGGAATTTTGAACCGCATTGTTACCTGCGATGAAAAATGGATTCTGTTTGATAACCGCAAGGCGCTCAGCAAGTTGGTTGGATCCTGGTTCAGCACCTAAACAATGCCCTAAACGAAAACTTACCCCTAGAAAAGTGATGGTCACTGTTTGGTGGTCTAGCGCCGGTGTGATTCATCACAGCTTCTTACCAAACGGGGTGAGCATTACTGCAGATGTGTACTGTGAAGATCTGAACACAATGATGGAGAAGCTGGGACATCTCCAACCAGCATTGGTCAATCGCTCGTCTCCGCTGCTCCTGCACGACAATGCGCGACTTCATACTGCACAGCAGACGGTCTCCAAGTTGCAAGAACTGGGGTTGGAAGCTCTCCGTCATCCGCCCTACTCACCAGACCTTGCGCCTACAGACTACTACTTTTTACAGAATTTGGATAACTTCTTGGCGGGAAAAAAATTCAATACCCGAGAGGCAGTACAAAATGCCTTTGAAGAATTTGTTGCCTCCCGTCCAGCTGATTTCTTTAAGAAGGGCATCAATAAACTGCCACTGCGTTGGAAAAGATGCATTGATTGCATGGGTGATTACTTCGATTAATACAAATAAAAAATACATGAAAAAAAGTAGTTTAAATTTTTTCATACAAAACGGCAATTTCATAGGTAAAAGACCTAATATAAGATAACGATTCAAAATTGAACTTTCTTTACTACAAATGAAGATACACACAGTATTTTATATAAGATAACGATTCAAAATTGAACTGTATTTACTACAACAGAAGTACAATAGCAAGAGTTCGAATTTCGAGCGGCGGCGCGGCGCTGCGCTTCGTTAGGCGCCGCTCATGCAATGATACATTTATCTTCTTGCGTAGTGAACAAAGTTCAATTTTTAATCGTTTTCTCAAATAAAATACTGCGTCGCGTCGAGTCTCGGTGTGAGCTGAGCCTAATTTAGTTGTTCAAATTTTTGCAAGCTCATTGCAAACTGATCGTAGATGAATCAGTATTCAGTAAAGTTTCGGTTACATAGAAAGTGCCATGTATTTTGACTATACTCTGTTCAGACTTCAGATCCAAATTAATCGAAACGTAAACAAAAAGACAATAGTTCACTATAGTCTACTAAAAATGAACGTCACTTATGTCCCGCGCACTAAAGAAATACAATGTGACATTAATTTGATCGAATATAATGTTCTTGTTTTCGCTATGATTATATTGATATGAGTAGAAAGTTCCATTCCTCCTTAAATTCCCCCGCTTATACACCAGGGATGCTACCTACAGTACAGGAATACACTTCAATAGATACTGCGTTCCAGTAGAACATAATAAAATATTTTTTTGTTATTTTCGTTCATTCCCGTTTCTTTCGTTCGTAATTGCCATCACCCTTGTTCCAAAATCCAAACCCAATCTATGAAAAACTGTTAAAAACGCTAAGAATGATTACGCCATTTTGCTCGCTCGCTCGGCAGTCGGCGATCGTCTATAGGCCTGCGACGCACTTGCGACTCCTCCGGGGGGTGTCCATGGGCGACGGTAATCGCTTTCCATCAGGCGATCCGTCTGCTCGTTTGCCCCCTAAATGTAATAAAATAATCGACCCCCGAAAGACATTAAGAACATGGTTGTTTGTTTTTCATAAAATTGCTTTCATGGAAATAAGATACCTATTACGAGAAATTTCGCGAAAGAAACAACTATTAGTGGTAAAAATAAGTATCGTAGCATTTTGGGCGAAATTAACATCAAATGGAACACCCTATAAATGTAACAGTTAAAACAAACTATAAATAATGAACGGAAGCAGAACCAATAAAAGCAAATACTGAGAACTCTGGCTTTGTACGAGTTTCTTAAATTACATACACAATATGTAAAGTCGGCTTTACATGTTGGCCCAGCGTTGCCGAGTGTAGACAGCCGATTTGCCTTGCCTTGTCATCGCTCGGTGTCTAGTTGGCCGAGTGAAGCCCACCGCCAACGTATTGTGTGGAGCTCATTTGGCACAAATTGTCTTCGCTCGCCATCACTCGTGATCACTTGCCTCACTTCGGACCGGTGTCGGTTTTTGTGAACTAATAAAAGGCGCTCGTCTGCGATCGGTCAATGTGTGGGCAGCTCGACAAAACACTCGTCTACATTGGCCGCCTGCATTGGCATTCAAGGAACTTGCCCAGCGTGTTGTCGAAGTGCTAATGGCAGTAGCCTTGTACCTATTTGCTGACGCTCGCATTGGCCTACACTGGGCCAACATGTATAGCCGACATAACAGTCTGCTGAGTGTTAGTTTATGTCACTTCAATCGTTGTGAAGAAGTTACTACAATTTGTATGGCACCGAAACAGTGGCAGTGGTAAACAATGGTAACTAATTCGACACCACACATATAACTTAACTTCTCCACGGCGCGGCGAGTAGTGACAAAAAATGTCTTTTCGTTCGCTCCAGTGTAGGCTCCGATTTCACGAAAAAGTGCGATCACCTTATATCTCGGAGAGTTGTGAAGATATGATATTCAAAAAGGCTCAAAAGACGCGTATTCACGCAAGCTGTAAGGTGCAAAAAGAATTATTCGAAAAAGTAAAAAACTAAAAAAGCTATGGCCGAAATAGTGAAAAAAAAAATTTTTTTTTCCGATTTTTTTATTTTGGTGCTCGTTATTTTGGAAACGAAGAATGATATCAAAAATTTGAGAAAATCTCCTCTGGACAATATAGTCAGCTACAATTTGAACCTAAAACAAAGACGATCATTTTAAGGGTTTGCCCTGTAGTAGGCCTTTTTACGACAATATTTTTTTTAATTCCGTAGATTCATTTCCAATGTGTTCGATAGTCGTGTGAGGCACGAAATCTGTGTTTTTTTTCCATTCAACTCATTTTACGTCATCGCGTGTATCAAATAGGACTATTCTATAAAACCTAATGTAGCAGAATTTCGGCCGACCAAAATTCTGCGAACGACTCACAAAATTGCGTTCGTTTGGCCTAACCCCTAACTGATGAATCATATCATCAATCATTTAATTGCTATAACAATATTATGTTACTACTAACATAAGTAGGTACGTAATATGTTATTTGTGAGGACTGATGAGTTCAGGACATATTACTGTGTGTACAGTATGACCAGTAACCACGATCAACGGCATTCGGCAATGGTCGTGTTTCATTCGTCGCCTGTCTTTTCCACAGAAAAATTGAGATTGCTGAGAGCCATTAGCAACGTGGTATTACCTGATGGTGTACCTACTCAGTCAGGCCAAAACCGATGAACGATTTGAAATAAAATATGTTACATAAAATAGTCTGGATTAACACATGGCTACTTTATATCCTGAAAAAAGTATCTTGGGGGCCTTGGGGTCTGTTTCACAATATTCTAGTAAGTGTCGGATAGCTTACTCGGAAGTTTTGTCGCTGCTTACTTTATAACCTGCAAATAAGCTATCAGCGGGGTTAGCAGGAACAATAATTGACGACTACGTATCAGTCGCGAAGGCTGGTTCTTCTTCACAGGGAAGCCCTAGTCTGTCTAGGGATTTGGATGACGGCCTTCAAAAGGTAAGTGGTGAGTGAAGCCGACGGGAATGGAGTTATAGGAACCCCACGCTACTGGTAACGTTATCGTAAGAGAATTGTATGAAAATTATGACAGCGCCCATACAATTGACATACGATAACGTTACGAATGCGCAGTTGTCAACCTTACTGCTAAGACCCCACTGACACTTCCAATCAGTATAATATTGTGAAATAAGACCTTAGTCAAGTCATATTACTTTGAACTTCAAAGACTTGGGAGTACATAATCAAAAGGGAAGACACGTCACAAAAAAAGTCTCGCCTTGCCTTATTATTGATGATGATTGATTAATATTATTGTATGTTTTCTATGTGCTAAATGCTAATGTTACAAATAGTGCTAGTAACCGCCATATAAATCGTAAGGATATCCGTATATTATTTTTAGATCCAGGACGCACTAAACGCTGCTCATCGGTAACATAATGAGTTTGGAAAATGTATAATGGGTTTGTGGAATTCCAATGGTTTACTGTTTCCATTATTAGGCAGCGTGCAACACCCAGCGGGAACTGTGCCGTCATCCTGTAAGTGTAGATGAGTGCTTGGAACAGCTTCTTCAGCTTCAGGATCATCATCATTAATAACTCGTAAAGTGATATTTAAATATGTAAAATTGGATTTACCTAATATACATATTACGTGACCTGTTTGGGGGGAGGGGTCTTCAAAATACTACGCTGCCTAGTTAGAATCCCACTTATCCTAGTTGGATTCTAACTAGGCAGTCTCTGCATAACCTACGCATGGTCACCGTTGTAGGGGTGGGGGAGGAGGGAGATAGACAGTTTGTTAAGTCTAAAATGTCGTAAAATATTAATTTTGGAATACCTATTTGGTTTTAACTATAGAAAATTTCGAAATGATGGGAACTACATCCCCTTAAAGGATCAACATCGACTCGACCTCTTACCCTGTTTAGTTGTGTAAGGTACTTATAACCATATTTTTTTTATCAATGAGTATAACTTATTCTATGTAACTTTATTTTTTACTCTTGTTATCGCAAAACCCACTCGTACTATCCATGTATTAATAAAACATAATATTATGACAAATCAATGATTTTATGTTATTTTGAACGTTATGCATTTCGTATTAATACTGTCTTTGTTTAACTTTGATTTATTAAAAGAATAAATCCAAACCCAAGTTATGTGGGTTTAAAAAATCGACGAAACGCTTCGAGAAAAGGTGGTCTGGTAGTGCCCTTGCGCTTCGCTTAGCTCGTATTGGCGGGGGCACTGCCGTGCCCCCAGATTTCAAGCTTTTAGGAATCCTTCTTAATTACTTATCTAGCATATTACTATTTACTCACATCCGTGATTGTCATTCCAACCCACAACCGCGGTGGTCTGACTTTAACCACTGGACACTAAGGTATACGTAATCCGTCTTTATTTTGAATAGATGCAACAACGGTAAGAACAACTAACCCACATGACAACTGGAGTGTGCAGCTCGTACTCATGTACTTAATATTTGTTCAAGGCCAGGACATAAAGCTGCCAGAGCATGGATATTAGATATAGTATTGTACGCGCGGGACATAGATACTGACTCTTGTCTGTAATATTTAACGTTATGCGAAATCTATTACAGTAATTTCGGGCTCATGAGTGACTGCTAATGGGCGATTCCATTTTCGCGGGTGCAATGTCTAGACGCTCTTAAGGCCTAATAGTTCATACTTATGTGTTACGACGTTTAGGCAGAAAAGTAATTGTATAAAATTAAAAAAATACTCTTTACTCTTACTCGAAACTCGGTTTGTCATTATGCGCAATTCCTCACACAGGGATTGTTGAAATTAATTGAATCTAGACACGCGGTAGCGTTTCAAGCCAAGTTCACACTAACAGAACTGGCGAGCAGCACCGTGTGTTGTAAAGTTAATATATTACCAGTGGCGTGCACAGGATTATGACACTGGGTATGCGGCTAAGTACTCGGTCACAAAAACTTTTTCGTTTATAGATTTTTAGCATAGCTACAGCCAAGCGACGGATCTCTAAGTCGAAACCATGCCAACAGAGCAAGTCTTAGATGTACTACTATTCATGTACATCTTCTACGGCAACGCAGACAAAACAGCGATCGATCGTCGCGGCGGAAGAAATTCTAATAAGTAAAATAATAAGCATATTTTAAAATATTATAACTACTCACCAGTCAGTCAGCTTCAATTTTCACATATTCAACGTTCTGGTTACTTGAGATTACTGTATCCCGATGTAAATTACTAAATAATATGCAAGGAAAACAATATAATTTAATCGTGTGTACACAACCACACAGCCAGTTATACGTTTCATAACTTTTAACATGAAATTTTCGAGTTACATTATTTTTTTGCTGGTTTAATTGTTGTAACTCGGGTACACACCTACCTTTAGACAGTATTTGAATCTGTTCACTGAATGACAATTGTGAGAACTTGTTATTTTTAATTTTTAATAAACACACATTTTTAACACAAACCTCACAGTCAAATAACATTTAAAAAAAATCAACTAACTCACTAGTAAAAGCAAATCACTACAATTATTATAGAAACTCAGTAATAAACTGTTAAATGTACACACTTTCAAATGTTAAAATGAAAAATCTTTTAAGAAAACTATAAATAAACTGGAGCTATTAAATTGTAAACAATGCTTATCATATGAAATATGCAATATGGCCCCCGCGAAACACAAAACGTTTCTTCTATTTAAACAAATAAAACCTTACTAAACAAAAATGCATAATGTGCATACGTGATTTATTAAATTTCCGACTATTCTTTTTACTCGGATTATAGGCAACGAATAATTTCCGACAAGCCAGTTCGGCGGTTTTCGGAAGCGATCGGATAGCCGAGATCGGAGAGTCTGCCGCGGGACTTTCCGCTATATAATCATGTCGATATTCATGGGTGTGTGCGTTTGCGAAGTATGAAAATTACACATACATGCGATGATTTGTCCTGCAGAACGCAACGGCATGAGATGAGTTTATATTTATAAAATATTAGGCGTTTTTAAGTTATTATATTTTTTAAATTAATTTATTTACTATTAATTAATTATTAAAGTCATCTAAAACGTACGAACGTTTTATTAAAATATCTGTGAATGACAAGTAAAGTACTGTATTTCTGCCTATATGGAGAGCACGCCCCTGTATACTACTATTAACTTTCAAAAATCGACATTTTTAACACTGACTGACCTATATATAGATCAAAACTCTAACCCAGTTCCAGATGACCTAGAAAGCACAGATTAAAGAAAGCTAGGACCAGGTAACAGCTACATAGGAAATTTTCGATTTGATTGCATACTACAAGCATAATACGGTGTGTCCACAATAGTGGAAAAATCCGGTTAAGATTGTGTGCCGTCAATGGGACGTCTAAATTTTCTTTACCTATCAAATATCTTTCTACTTGCTTTATTATAAGAGCGTCCATGAACTAGTGAATAGACCCCCTGAGTCACACGCGTAATCGTGCAGGTTCGATGCCGGGCTAGGTGAATTAATTTTTTTATATTTTTTATTCCCGCAATCACAACACCATCTATTAGCACGTACAATATGCAGCGACATCCTAGGACAAGGGAACGAGTCGATTGATGACTTGCAACATAATAATATGTAGCTCAACGGCCTCTACATCGCGATATCGAAAACACCATGTGTTTGTATAAGAGGCTCACGTATATTTTTTAATTATTTCTTGGTCTGTGAAGACGCGGGAACAAAAGCGGGACAATTTCAGCCTTGCTGCCGCGGGACAGACGGCCTGATAGCGGGACTGCCGAAAGCGGGACGCATTGTCACGTTAAACATACTGCGAATTGAACATTTTAAATTACGAAAATGTGAAAGATTCCGCTTAGAATTTAGATACTGAATATTAGTATAAAGACTCGTATTATGTGGTATGCAATTTATAAGTGATTTGACAGCACTCACGTAATGACTCAGTTACTAATGAAACTCTTATCAAGACTTGTGTACAACTTGTGTTTTGAATAAATAAATAATATTAGTGTTGAAACTAACAGTCTTTTGGGACTGGGTTATTAAACTGTGGCTAACATTAACCTAGTTTTAATAATTTATATTAACTGTTAATATTATCATACTGCTTTAACTTTTTGTCTGTGTTGTGACTTAAGCCTGTTCATTTTTCTATTTATTTTGGCCTGTCTCTAATTATTTTATGATATGAAACATAAGATAATTATAAATAATATATATATATATATATATATATATATATATATATATATATATATATATATATATATATATATATATATATATATAAGATAATAATAAAATTTGTAATAAATGATAGACCACTAATAGTCAACAGTCGCATTAATTTGAAACAAATATCTATTGTTTGCAAAGAATTTAAAATTACGATCCACTTACCTATGTTTTTACATCATAGTGTTCGTTTATTATCGGGAGATGCGTCTGCTCATTTATACTGAACACCCTCCACCTTCTAGGTCGCACCGTCGGCATCATGATCACGGCCTCGCACAACTTGGAACCGGACAACGGAGTGAAGCTCATCGACCCCGACGGCGAGATGCTGGAGCAGAGCTGGGAGGAGCTGGCCACGAGGCTCGCCAACGTCAGGTACTAAACCTATTTACCCAGGTACCACAAAACATTTGGTACCTGGTACCAGATACTAGTGCACACAGACGGCGAGATGCTGGAGCAGAGCTGAGAGGAGCGGCTCCACGCGGCTCGGCATCAGGTAAGAGTGGCGACGCGTTATTTTGCCATTTTACTGCTACAATCACGGCGGCAATCATTTACAATCACACAACGGGTCAGCCGTTAACACAATATTTTTGGATTGTCGTCGTCAAGGAAACGATTTTAAGACTTAGCGTTTCCACGTTTAACACATAATGGGATGATGACTACCTCTAAAATATTTAGATTCATTAATATACTATAAGATATTATATTGAGGCATTTCTACTTGGTAAATGTAACAAAAATATATATTTTATGTATAGTTTAGTAATTAGATACATCTTAAAAGTACAAAAAAGTTTAAATTCTTTTTTGCTACATTAGTAAACAAGATCTACGTCATTAGTTTACTTACATCATATTATACAAAACATTCATTATGGTAAGTATGAACTGAAACGCACAAATATCGGAGATGGAGATATTTACAAATATGTTCCTGCGGCCTTATACTTCATAGTTCATACACTTTAACCTAGGCGTGACGTCACAGCTAGGTACGACTTTGTTTACAAATCGCTGTACCTTTGAAAATATTGACTTTTGATATACTGTTTCTTCTGAGAAGTTACTCATATTTAGGAGTAGTATTCACTTATACAATAAAACATTTTTTGTCATCATGCCTATTATATAATACGAATCCATTTGTGCAAGAACACTTGACCCGGTCAGTTACATAATATTTTCTATAAAATATCGGCATCATATAACTCTCACATTAGTTTGAAAACGGTCTATTTCTATATGACCTACAAAGCGAATAAGTTCAAAATCCATTGGGTACAGTACGTCGCGCCCTTTCAGAATGAACTAAAATAACAGGTAGAATTACGTAAGGTGGTCTTCGGAATATAGAGTATTGTTGACAATTGACATAATAGCAATCGAGTGTACTACTTACTATGGGGTTCCGTAGTCGCTGGTGAAACCGATGATTATTGATTGCATGTTTGAATAAACCAGACATGTGCTTAGGGAAAACTTTATAGTCTTTGAAGTTAACTTATGTAACAGCTCGCGCTAAGCAAATGTGATGCGAAGTCTCATAGTTCCCATAGGGGTAGGCAGAGGGTCAGTTCATACAGAACGGAAAAGTAGGTACGCGACCCGCGAGCGATTTACTATAACGGAACCACTATTAAATGTAATAACTAGGAACGTTTTTTTTATTAACATTTGATGGTTATTCCAGTGACAATGACTTGGAATCAACAACGGAGCAGATCATCAAAGAGGTGAACGCGGACATGGGGCTCAAAGCCAGCGTGTTCATTGGGATGGACACTAGGTAAGTTTCAGGGTCAGATATTATGATAGCCACTGGTCTCTTAACTATACTTTTGCTTTCCATTTCAGCATCCGTTTGGAATGCAACCCAAAAAATTTATTGGTCTCTTGGTATTCCATTTTGTATAATCGAAGGCCGGTCATAGTCGAGCACTGACGTCACTGCGACCCAAGTGGACCTATTGTGACTCCTCCGCGTTATAGTACCGGCCCCAGGCCTATGCTGCTCATAAACTGAACGATGTGGTTGGGGTTGGTGCTGCTAATATCCTCTGTGGTGGATTATTCGCGCTGCCCAAGGTTTCTGTTTATGTTCTGTGTGCTGGACAGTCGAGGAGAAGGTGGAAAGGCGACCTCTGTGGCTCAGTGGTTCAGCCGGTTGGTGCTCAAGCCGAGGGTCGCGGGTTCAAATCCCGCCGAAGGAACAAAAAGTTTTTCTGTGTTCCTGGGTCATGGATGTATATTAAATACGTGTACCTATAACACAAGTTCTTCGGATACTTAGCACGGGGCCAGATTGACGTGGTGTGAATCGTCCATAGATGTTTATTTATTTATTATTTTATTTATTTAAAAGGCGTATCTCTTCCATACCCAAAAACATAAATCACATTTAAATTAACATAAAAATTTGTCTACTTTCTCTAATTTATTCGATTCTACTATATTTTTCATTGTTATTTTAACGGCCGGATACTGAAATGTTATTTAAAATTAGGTGCATTCACTGGCTGTCGCCTATCACTGTCTCTGAGTGCTAAGCGTGAGTTTTTCTTTACGCATTCGATCGTGAGCGCGTTTGCCGTTTACTAGGAATTTGTATGTGATTTTTACAGCGCCACCTAGTTGCGAACGCGACAGCTAGATAAAATCACATACAAACTCCTAGTAAACGCCAAACGCGCTCACGATCGAATGCGTAAAGAAAAACTTACACTTAGCACTCTATTCGAATAGTGACAAGGACAACGTGTGATTTTCGTGTCTGTATTGGGCCGTGAATCACTGATATCTATTTATCAGGTATACAAGTCCTCGCCTGGCAGCGGCGGCGGTACATGGAGTGATGGCGCTCAAGGGCACGCCCAAGGAGTTCGGCATAGTCACCACGCCCATACTGCACTACTGTGTACGTTGCAGGAACGACAGCAGCTACGGCAAGCCTACGGAAGAAGGTAAGGCCTAGGCTGGGACCACAATATATTAAAGAAAGAGGAGCAAGGTAACAGCTACATAGTTAGCTTTCGATTTGATTGCACTACTACATGTATACGGTGTGTCCACGATTGTGTGGAAAAATTGTGGGCCGTTGAAGGGGCCGCCAAAATTTTCAAATTTGGATCGTTCTATGATAGCTGTTTCTCTTTAATTTACTTTCTCTTTACTCTTTTTATTTTATATTCTTTGCTGGGACTATATGATCCGGAATCCGGAAGGCCGGAAAAAATTTAGAGTGCTGAAAATATGACTCGGCGCTAATAATACAATACAGCCGAAAATCGAACACACGAGTGTCAAGTCAAATGTCAATGTTATTCATGACAGCTCGATTCGTGTTCGATTTTCAACTCTATTGTATTAGTCCAGAGTTCTGATTTTACTGCTCTGAATTTTCACCGGCGTTCTAGATTCCTGGGCATACGGTCGCAGCCTTTGAGTTGCCGGTCTTTTTAATAACCTTTACTGGGCCTTCATCGCGCTGGTTTTCTGTAAGGCCATAGTATTTCTTCTGTCGATCTGACTCATTCGTGCAGTTCTAAACATGCAGCATACCCATTGAATATAACATGTCCCAGTAAAATGTGTACAGGATATAATATGTCAATATTTAATTAGTAATAGTAGGTAAATAATAAGCGTCGGTTCACACCGGAACGCGACGTATACGACTACGGTTACGCGACGCAACGCTGCATTTTAACATAGCGATTTAAAATTAAACTTTATTCTAGACAAGAAGATACACGTTTCATTGTAAGAGTTCGAATGTCAAACCATGCTCTGCATATAGCGCGGCGCCGCTACTTTTATCTTCGTATGTATTATGTACTGAACAAAGTTCAAATTTTAATAACTATTTAAAAAATCGTCTCGTTTCGGTGTCAGTTGGCCCTAGCATACTTCCATTTTGAAACTTTACCCTAAATGAATACTAGGTATAGTTGAATGTTATGTACTGATATTCTGTAGGCTTTGTCGATTCCGTTGCCTAGGCAACCACACGCAAACTTCGATATTATATTATCTTATCTAGAACATACTAATAACTAATATATATCGCCAAAGTATTGAACTGAAAATGCGAAAAGTATGGATTAATCATAACGCTATCATAATGTACCTATACTTCGTAATAGAAGTCTTACATCAGTCTTAGGCTTCTGGGTAAATGATATATTCTACGTTTTAATAAATTGAAGTGTTCTAAAGAATTTATGTATTGTACGAATTACATTACAACTATATTCTTAATGACTTTTGGGAATCGTCGTCTTTTATACTTGATCTGTCATTTCAGTACAGAAACTATGATTGCGTGGAACATTATGAACTTGTACGTGGCTAGATTTTAAAAATTGTTATAGACTTTAATCGTAAAAAATAAGTATTTACTATTAACTTGTTAGGTAGGTACCAATCTTATTAAAATTCATAATAAGTAGGTATATTTTTATTGCACACAACAGAAACTCCTTAGCGGCGTTGAGAGTGAAATTTCAAGGTTGCGTCACGTCGCGACACGATTTTGGATGTAACGACACCTGTCGGAAGCTACTTATACGCCTCACATAACAACTTAGCTTTCTAAAGTACGGCTCAATACACAGATGGCGCTAGGTGTACAAATTTTAACTTTTCTATTTTTTTTAACCGTCTACCAATAAGGGTAGGAAGTTATGTCCTTTAGACACGATGAGAGTATTTTTGGATTTTAAATGATGAATATTTAAGAAAAGTCTATGCGTTCTAAATAAATAAATAAAATAAAAATAGAAAATGAATGTAGTGCCACTTCATGTTTTTTTTTCTATTTCAGGTTACTACGAGAAAATCGTTGGCGCGTTCAAGAACATTCGACAGAAGTTATCAGTAACTGGCAACTACAACACGACTCTATACGTGGACGGCGCGAACGGAGTCGGCGGCAAAAAGTTGAACATTATCAGGAAGAGTTTGGACGGAGAGTTGGATCTTGTGCTACATAATCTAGGAGGCAATGGCGGGAAGTTGAATTTGAATGTGAGTGAGATAGATGTATTTATTGTTATTGTGTACGTGAGATAGAAATATACACTACTACATGATGAATTTTTCAACTGAGCATTGTGGGCGAATTCGAAATAGAAACTATAGGTAAGAAATAGCGGAAATGTTGAATGGTGTGACGAAATATTTTGATTGATAAAATGAACCTAAATCATTGAAAAAACCCAATAAGCGAATTTTCTTTCAATCATTTCGAAAAATTAACACACCTATGTTTATTTTCGTCATTCGATTGTGTCGCTATTAAGGAGCACAGGAACTTGCTATTAAAACTACCGCAGGCAGCGACAGCCGGTGAATAGGAGGGCTCTTAGTTGGCGTTACTGGCGTTTCAGTATTCGGCCGTAAGTAAGGCCGGGACTATATGATCCGGGATCCGGCGGGCCCGGGAAAATTCATAACACTGAAGTTAGAACTCTGCGCTAATACAATAGAGTTGAAATCGAAGTGTCGAGTGTCGAGCTGTCATTTATGACATTGACATTTGACTCGACACTCGTGTGTTCAATTTTCGACTCTATTCTATAAGTCCAGAGTTCTAATTTTGCTGCTCTGAATTTTCACCGGTGTTCCGGATTCCGGAGCATATAATCCCAGCCTAAGCCATACTTTATCTTGATATTCACAACACTTTGGACTACAATCTGAATCGATTCACCAAAAATTTTTATTCATCTCCTTTTCTGCATTCCAATAAAGAGATTATTATCGAATATAGCATATAGGATGTATTTATTTTTCGGGTTCCCAAAGGGTAAAAACAGGACCCTATTAAGTTTTACTGAGACTTCGCTATCTGTTTATCGGTCTGTCCGTCCGTCTGTCTGTCACCGGGCTTATCTCCTTAGCCGTGAAAGCTAGACAGTTAAAATTTTCACAGACACTGTATTTCTGTTGCCGCTATAACAACAAATACTAAAAACAGAATAAAATAAATATTTAACGGGCTCCCCCCATACAGCAAACTTTTCCCGTTCTGTACGGAACCCTTCGTGCGCGAATGACCTACTCCGACTCGCACTTTGTCTGTTTTTTACCCGACTACGGCGAAGCCAAAAGGAAGAGTAATGATTTTGGCAGTCTATGTATGTATGTTTGTTCCACCGTAGCGCCTATAAACTACTCTTCCAATTTTAATTAATGAGGTGTCACTATTTATTCGTAATAATAGCCCGGGTGACATAGACTAAAGTAAGGCCAACGAGACGAGATAAAGAATTTAAACAAATTTTCAGGGGTTCAAAACATTTTTATTTGAATAAATTATTATAAAGTTCGAATTTTAATCCCTGTCGTCTGTACTAGACAAAGATGATTCGTCGGAAGAGTCCGAGTCAGCTGTGTTTATGATAAAACTATCTATTGTATTATCAATCATGTTGTCAATATTACTATAAAAATTGTCCTCGACTTTTATTACCGCCAGGCTGTTATTCCATAATTAAAATCAACAACTAAGCACTCACAATAACAGCAAAAATCAAAAATAAAACTAACCGAAACGGAATAATAACAACAAAAAACCAAGTAAATACGGAGACGAAAAAATATGTATCACTTCGAACGCAATCCAAACAGGAATGAACTTGTTCACAATTGTTTGGCGGACCAAATGTTGACAACTGCGGCACTGACCGCTTTCCTGTACCACGAAACACGCTACGACAGCTGTCGTCGACAAACTGACGTCATTATTGCATACGAATGATAAGGACAGATATAATATTAACTCACTTTCATAATGCAACTCAGTAGCGGTCCGTTTATTTACGTTTTTTATCTCGTCTCGTTGGCCTTACTTTATATAATTTACGTAGTCGGGTTGTAGTTTTTTAATTAAATATTCTCGTTTCAGTGCGGTGCGGACTTTGTGAAGGTAGCCCAGAGGCCCGCCACGGGGTTCGAGCACCCGCCCCTGCAGCGAGTGGCCTCACTGGACGGCGATGGCGACCGACTCGTGTACTACTACGTGGACCAGAAGTACGTATTAGGGCCAGTTCACGGTCAGGTTCAGTACCGAAATGAAACGATACGCGACGCGACGCTGCATTTTTCAAAATAATTTTCGTATTATCGCGGTCCTATCGCGTACTTGTGTAAACGCGATATCAATATATTTGAGCGCGAGTGAAAAAGATAAGTAGCGACGAGTCAACGAAATTCTACGTGCTCCGCGACCGCACTTTAGCTATTCAAAACTGAACTAAATTCATTACAAGTTACACGTTTCATTGTAAGAGTTCGCAGTCTATGTTGCACGGTGCAGTGTATCACTGATGTCATAGAAACGTGTATCTTTTTGTGTAGTGAAAAAAGTTCAATTTTCTGAATAGCTTTCTTTAAAAATGCAGCGCCGTGTGATGTATCGTCTCGTTTCGGTACAAAACGACCCTTAGATGCTTCTACATAAAACACTCAGTAAAAACTTAAACAGAGCATCCACACTAATATAATAAAGAGGAAAAATTTATTTGTGCGTATGTCTGTTTGTTTGCATTGAATACGCTCCGAAACTACTGGACCGATTTTGATGAAATTTGGCACAGACATAGCTGTAGACCACGGAGAAGGACAGCTTTATCGCGGCAAAATGTACGGTTCCCCGTGATTTCTTTCGCGCCCACGAAGTCGCGGCCAACATCTAGTAAAACAATAATGAATTACAAATATGTAATTAAATCTATGATTACATATTTAGAATTGATAATTTATTGGTAAAAACATAAGGTTCACATTACAATATAAAAAAATACTGTAAAGTAATTAAATAGTACATTTTCCTAAATTAAAATATGTTGCTATAACTGTGCTATATATTATTCGGGATATAAGATATGTAGCCAAGTATTCAGTGTGCTGTGTGCGAGGTTTTGTCGCTACTTGTTGAAGTCTACTACGATTTGTATGACATCGAATTAGTTACCATTGTTTGCCACTGGGGGCGTTGTTTCATTTAAACTTCTAATTAGTAAAACCATGGAATTATCGCAGACAAACTTAGAATGGAATACAACTGGAATTACTTATATACTTACTAACACAGACAACATTTATAACATAATTTTTTATTTTTTAGCGAGAACATGAAGCTACTGGACGGCGATCGTATAGCGACGCTACTGGCGAGCTATATCACGGAGCTGCTCACGTCCAGCGGAGCCCTAGGGCTGCGGCTCGGCCTCGTGCAGACGGCCTACGCTAATGGGGCTTCCACGAATTATATAACACAGAAATTGGTAAGCATTAGATAAGTGAATACAAGACAACCAACATTATTACAGTAACATTACGCACGTAAATGTGTTCAAATGTCCTTCAACAAACCAAAAGCTACAAATAACACACAAAAAAAAAGTGTTTTCAAAGTAAGTGTATTTCAGTAGCTAGAGAAATTAAATTCGTACCTACATACGTAAGTGCGTATAAGTACATGCGTACAAACTCAACGTATTACATTGTAAGTACGAACCTAATACTTACATTGCATTGACTATCATATTTCTACTGATGATCTAACTTCCGGCAAGGATGTGACGACACAAACACACTAAACACATATGTAGTAGTGAAACGGAACGTTTCTGTAAATAAATAGTTCATGGCATCTTAAACAGTTATATGTCAAAACGTCAAACGGAACGTAACACCGCCATTTTACTACTACGGACTATAGCACAGATTACAAATAGTACTAGTATGGCGTCACAGCACAATAAGCACAACAGATAATCTATCAACCAACAATGGCGAATGTGTTTTTGGCGGTTTTTTAAAAGTGTATTTTTAAAATATTTTTTGTAGGTTTTTAGTTTTCAAAATAATGTTATATAATTTTTTTATGTAATGAAACAATTATGAAACGTTTAGGACATAAATAAAGACTAGGTGACGTTACATATTATTTAATCCTATCAGACTATAGCCAATAATTCGATACAATCGAAACATTGCCATGTACTCGAATCTGTTGACACCGCATTCATTAGAATTTTATCAGTAGTATAGACGTTGGAACAAACATACATAGTATATTAATACATACATAAACTGACAAAATCATCACCCTTCCTTTTGGCTTCGCCGTAGTCCGGTAAAATACTTACTATTGTACAGTCAGAGAGTAAAAGTATCTCCTTTTAAACAATATAAGTTCAAATTATGCTATTTCAGAAAGTGCCAGTATCGTGCGTCAAGACCGGCGTGAAACATCTGCACCACGCGGCGCTTTCGTACGACGTCGGCGTGTACTTCGAGGCGAACGGTCACGGCACCGTGGTCTACAGTGACAAGGCGAAGGAAGTCATCGGCGAGATTGCTGAGAGCGGGTGACTTTCACTTCGGACCGGGACTATACGTTCCGGAATCCGGAACGCCGGTGAAAATTCAGAGCAGTAAAATTAGAACTCTGGACTTAATAGAGTTCTTCTTCTTTTTATAGTTTGCTCCGTAGTAATTCGCCAATTTCAGAGTGAGTGACGGAAACTGCTAATTAAGGAGGTCTTGTGACAAAACAAGGGTACGGTGTGCTGAATAGCGAGGTCTGTTGAAAAAACCACTAACAGGGTTGAAAATTGAACATATGGGTGTCGAGTCAAATGTTAATGTCATATATAAAAGCTCGACACTCGACACTTTGATTTTCAATTCTATTGTATTAGCGCAGAGTTCTATATTCAGTGCTCTGAATTTTCCCCGGCCTTCCGGATTCCGGATCATATAGTCCCAGCCTTAGACTGATTTCTGAGGTAAATTCGACATTAGATATCTATTCAATGGCACTTTTGATTGGCTAACGCCAAACGCGTTAACCACTCGAATCTAACGACCTCTGTGGCTCAGTGGTTCAGCGCGTTGGTACTCAAGCCGGGGGTCGCGGGTTCGAATCCTGCCGAAGGAACAAAAACATTTTCTGTGTTCCTAGTGAAAATCTTAAATATATGTATGTAAAAGTATTAAATTTACTTCCCGTTTTCCGGTACCTGTAACACAAGTTCTTCGGAAACTTAGCACGGAGGCAGATTGACGTGGTGTGAAGCGTTCATAGATATTTATTTATTTATTATTAAAAAAAAACATCTACTGACTCGGAAATCAGGCATTGGACTGGTTGATGTAATTTAAACGATTCTTAACTATTTAAGATCTACTCAAAGTGAGACTCAAAGCGCCTTCAAACTTTGAAGTCACAGGTATTCAGCCGTAAAAATTAAGAATACGCATATATCTATCTAAAATAAAGACGTTATTCCCTTGTGCTTATATACTAAGTCACTTTACTAGGTCATATTAATCTGTTATGATAAAGTGTGTTCCAAAAAAGAGTAATATAAATACTTCAGAAATTTTATTTATTTATTATTATTTATAGTTTGCCTTCAGTAATACAAGCCTACTTCAGCAGCCAGTACTCAAGCATACGTTTTCTTTTCAAGTGACACGGAGCAGCGCAAGTCTGCGCAGCTTCTCCTCGACATAATCGACCTGACCAACGAGACCGTCGGCGACGCGATATCCGACTTGTTCCTGGCGGAGACGGTTCTCTGTGCGAGAGGTCACAACGTGCAGCAGTGGCTGGCCGACTACCACGACCTGCCGTGCAGGCAGCTGAAGGTCACGGTGCAGGTCAGTCGGAGCCCTTCAGAATATCTGACGTTTGCCTTGTGGAGACTATGATTTTAAGCTAGTTAAGTCATAAAGGTTAAACATGGTCAATTTTGTTAAAATTGCGTGCTAGACCCGTAAATATCACGCCTGATTCCCTAAATATAGGGATATGAAATGACCACCGAGCCCAATAGGGTTAAAGGCAGATACCACAAACCTGTAACCCAAGGAGGTGTCCCCACTGACTCACTGACGTATGACGACAACTGCTAACCGCTAATAGTAGAAACTTTAAATTTGACAGTAATTTTAATTTAAAATGTAGACGCGATATTGTATTTTGTAGAGATTTTGAAAAATTCCACCTTCAAAGGGGTGAAATAGGGGTTGAAAGTTTGTACTAAAAATCTTTGAATCTGGACCGATTCCGATGAAAATAGCGATTCTTGCTCATAAATACATTTAATTTAACACGTATTTCTGGGTTTATTAGAATTCACCCTCTGGGGGTGAAAAACAAGGCTTGAAAGTTTGTATGAAAAATATAAAAATCTGCTCCGATTTCCATGTAATTGAATATCCGAAAAATAATAATTATTATGTATTTTATAGTTTTTTTAAATTCGTCCGATAAAGGGGTGAAATGGTGGTTCAAAGTTTGTATAGTCAATAGCGTATATAAACAGCTGGTCGGATTACGTTGAATTTTGTCTCACAGATAGTTATTTTGAAAGAATTTTTCGAAATACAGACCCCACGCACGCATACCCGGAGATCCACGCGGACGAAGTCGCGCGCAAACGCTAGTATTTACATAAAAACACCCTCTGCATTACAGGACAGGAACGTCATATCGACCACCGACGCGGAGCGAAAATGCACCACCCCCGAGGGCCTCCAGAGCAGAATAGACGAGCTAGTGTGCACGTATGCTGACGGCCGAGCGTTCGTCCGGCCGTCCGGTACTGAGGACGTGGTGCGGGTGTACGCGGAGGCCGACACGCAGCAGGTACGACACACAGTCAGGGGCAGACTGGCGACGACGGCGGGGTGACGACGGCATACAGTTGAGACGTCCCACACGATCGTCATTTGTGCTAGTCAAAAAACAAGTGTGAAGAAACGGACTCTTTAGAGTCCTACCTTTAGGTGAGACCGCGATCAGCAAACCAGCCAAACAGCTTCTCTGGACACGCTCACCGGTCGCGCGACGCGGGTCGCGGGGATTGTTTAGTGCTCCATATAAATTCATACTAAGCAGAGGTCCGCGACCCTATTTCGGTCTCGGGTCGCGGTCTCCGTCGCGCGTCTCGTGCCACGGAAGGTTACCTTGAGAGATTTTTTTTCTTTTCTTTTCTGGCAACTTGACACAAAGGATGCGTACAAAGAGACACAGACAAATAGAGAGCTTATTGTCATTTAATAATAAGTTTGTCTTAGTGATGATCTTCAAAATTGAGGTTTTCGAGTCTGTGCTAGTATTGATTACAAGTTAGAAGGAAAAAAAAATTCACCAGACGGCGCTTCGTATGTGACGGTATGTGTCAGATTCAAAACAGCTGTCAGATAGCACTGACCTTGGAGAAGAATATACATGGAAGGAACACTAAAATCAATTGTTTTTTTGTGTTTTGATTGTTATTTTGGTGGTTTTTTAGTATGACGTACGAATTACTACTTTATTGCAATTTAAATAAATGATATCTTGAATTTATACAATATAAATATCCTTTGTATACGGAAAGTTTCAATAAAAGTGGAATGTGTATGGATTGACTAATTTTTAGATTAATAGTTTTTCTCTTTCTTCCCCATTAGCATGTGTGGGAGAGTAAGGAACTACTCATAATAATTTGTACGTTCCTAGTGCTACCCAAGTCTGTAGGTATGCGGATTATTTCTTCTACTTGACGCTAGATGGCGCTTTTACGTAATTTGTATATTATGCGTCCAGTTATACTATCTATCAAAGTATCTTACCATTTTTTTTTCTTTACAGTCCGCAGATAAACTAGCAGCAGAAGTAGCTCAAGCGGTGTTCGACCTGGCCGGCGGGGCTGGCGAAAGACCGGTCTTACCCGAGTAGACCAAAAGACCAACTTACTATAAGTCGTAGCTCAATCGAGTATAGACCAAGGGTTGACCTTGTAAAATATTTTTTACAGTCCAAATTGTTGTATGTTACTATATTTTTTACCGGTTTCCAAAAGTAGTCATCAATTCGTCGTAATTTTTTTACCACGGCATATTCGAACAATATATTGTATTTGACAAAGCTTTAAGCCAGCAATAAATAAGCATTTTTAGTAATTTTCTTATCACCCAATACATATGAAAACTAGTATGTACTACTATATCAGAATCTCTATAATATTTACA
This sequence comes from Phengaris alcon alcon, assembly GCA_037179445.1. Classification (NCBI taxonomy): domain Eukaryota; kingdom Metazoa; phylum Arthropoda; class Insecta; order Lepidoptera; family Lycaenidae; genus Phengaris; species Phengaris alcon. Next base: position 3,777,384 of record JAYRCH010000097.1, read on the forward strand.
TAATTTTCACAATTATCAAATTTTTGACGCTATAAAGAAAATAATTTCGTATTTTACAATATTTTGCTCATATTTTACCTAAAACGTTCAACGTATGTTATAACTTATAAATTAAGTATAAAGTAAGTACATAAACTTTGATCGCTTGTCGTCGACAAGTGAGTTTTTTTTACATTAAAATAGTATGTTATGCTGTTCTGGTTTTAATTATTAATTTCATAAAAATGTTCACTTAGGTCTTAGACTTTTCTTCTAAGTTTTAAAACAATTTACGAGTGGTTGAAGTTATTTTGAGTGTTATAAAGTGTAAAGATGTGGGACAGATTATTATACACTTGCTGCGTGTAAATACGTTTGTGAATTTCAGTTAAAGAAAATTGACTCTTAAGAGCTATTTGTCATATAAGAATAAGTTTTGTCTTAGTGATTAACTTCAAATTCTACCATTTTCTACATATCTGTTAATAGAATATAAACGGACATACGTGCAAGATTATTTACTTTGTAGCATGATTATTTAATATTATGTTTTTTTTTTTATATTTTATTCACTCATACTTTTGTTATTACTTCTTAACCTTTATAATTAAGTCACTATAACGTAATACGGATTTCAAATAATTGGTATCTATTGTACTAGTCGTATAATATCGAGATTAAAAACAGTACAATGAAAACTAGTCTTTTTAAATATATACCTTTTATCTATTTGGGATTTTTTGCGCATGCGCATTAAGATGTGCGCGCGCACATGTTTCATAAATGCGCCGAAGTGTTTGATATTCGAAAAATTATGTGCAGAAGTTGTTTCCAAAGAACGCACCCTTTGTTCAAAACATAATTGTGTCACAAAAGTTTTGATTTTTTGAAATCTTATTATTAATAATATTCCTATTAGAGCTTTCAATTTGTAAACCATGAAAAATATGAATATAAAAACAAATTATAATATATCTTATAATTATCATAATATACTTTAATATCAAAATGTAGCTAATAATTATATCTATATTACATTGATTATAGTTAAAAAACTACCATTAAATGATTACTGCATGCCTATATATAATTTAAGGTAACTAAAAAATAAGATCCACATATTTCTTTACAAATATTGTTGCGTTGGCAGATGAAAATTTACCAAAAAAATGCTAAATATCTTACAAAAATTCCAATAGATTACAACAAATGTTTAATTGTAATTATTTGAATATGGAATGGGTTTTTAAACTGCTTCAAATTTCGATGCTAATGCATTGAAATTGCTGTTCCACTAATATTTAACCCTTTCGCTGCCACGCAAAATTTACCACTTTGTGTCGTAAAACGTTGTCGGACACGACAGTGCAAGAATTTAAAATTGATAAAAATTACCTGAATCAAATTTATTACCAATTTCAATTCTTCGATAAAATCATAAATTTGCTGCAACTTCAGATCACAAAGAAACTTATAAACGGCTAAGCACAAATGCGTGTTACTTAAAATTTTCTAACACTGCCTTTTTCATTCAATGCCTTATAAAGTATGAAGTATATTCTATCTAATAATAATATAATGTGAGAGTGGATTAATATTTATGTAAATAAAAGCTTAAAAAGCTAAATATTATGTGCAGCTATACTATAAACTGTTTTGCGGAGAGGCAAGGGATATCAAATGTTTTATCAAATATAAATTGATATATTATCATATGAAAATTTAAGAGGCAATCGGAAAGCCCAATCATAGGTGCTTTTTTATATTTTCAGAATATACTGGGTGATTTTTGATACACAACTCGTGTGCTGTTTCTCGCGAAACGGACCTAAGTGTATTCATATCGCAATGTCGTATATATTTGAAAGTTTTTCGTGTACCTACGTTGGTGTCTTTACTACATTTGACCTTTACAGTATTTTCACCTTGCCTCTAAATTGGTGATGTCTTATCATTATCATTAAAATCCTTATCATTAAGTATGATAAGGATTTCTTTATGTGAATTGAATTATGTGCATCATTAAGTACATTCGAATTAATAAAGTTTTATGTAGAAATAAAGATGTTGCAAATACTTTATATTTATATTATATAGCTACTTTGATGAATATTGGAATACATTCTGTTGTCTCAATAAACATGTAAATTTATATTATGATGGATTTTTATTTTCGAAGTGAGATACTGATGACCGGGAATTCTTGTGTTCGTGTTTAGTCGAGTGAGGAGAATATTGAAGCCACAAAAGGTCGACAACGCAATTGTATCTTCCCGAGAATTGTTTGTCAGAGAACATCCTAGATGGTACGCGAAACTATATTTCATTTGAAATATCAGTTAATTATAAATTATTTAAATTTAAATTATGAATACGAAGCACAAACATTAACGCGCGAACGGAGAAGGTTGAAATTTTGCACGTGCTCTGTACAGTAAGCTATATATTTTCAAACAATGCTTAGAAAAACTTAAAAGTAATAAAAATAAAGTTTGCAAATAAAGACAACATTTACAGATGTGTAACATCTTTACTCTCGCTTTCTTGCAATTTGTGCGAGTGATTTCGTGAAATGGGACGGAATTGTGTAACAGGAAGTCGAGGAAGCGCACGCGCGAAGATTTGATGTGACGAATGAGAGCGCGGTGGTAGAATTGGCAGTCAGATTAGAATAAAATATTTCAGTATTTAGCTTTTTTAAATTTTGAGGAAAATTTTTCTGTCACTGCTTAATAGAAAAATTTCCGTATTCTTTTCATCATATTATATTAAGGATTGTTTTTTTTATATATTTTCGTAAAATGTGCGACTACTGTACGGCTCGCTCGTTTTTTTGTTTATTGCGTATCTAAGATTTCTAAGAGACAAAAGAACCCTAAAAAGTTGAAACTTAAAAACACATATTAGTTAACTAGCTTTTGTCCGCAGCTTCGTCGTGTTCGTGGCAAAAAACTTCTTTAGCAAATATACCTACTGCAATATAGTAATAGCACAGAGTAAAAATATATACTTATAATAAATTTTCACAGGTACTTTTTAATTTTAATATATCTCCTAGATAAGGATTAGGTAATATTCTATCCGTCTAACGTCTTAATAGCTTCTGAAAATATCACATTATTTGTGATCATTTTTTAAACTAAGAATGGGTATACTTATCCTTAAAAGATAAACATATCTATGCCATCGCAGACTTTTTGTAGACACCATGGTACCGACTTCAAAAATATGAAGATTGAGTAGAGAAATTGTTAAAATTTTATCCGAATTTAAAGGGGAATTATTTAGAAAATAAGATTTTTTTATACTTTTTTGTGTATTTTACTTTGGAAGACGGTTTAATTTTTTGTTTAAAAATTATATTTTTTACCTTTTTAGTGATATTTGTGAAATTATTATTAATACATTTTAAGAACGTTTAAAATAAACGATTAAATGAATAATAGTATAGGTACGCGCTCTTTAAACAATGCCGAAATTTCCAAATGCGTATCTTTAAAGACTGAGGATCGAGTTCTGTTCAGTGTTTTAGGATCCAGGGTATACCTTGGTGCAAAATCTTATTGTTTGGTAGCATATGCTTGTGTTACTTCAGAAAAAGTCAAAATCAATATATGTGTTCATATAGATTTCGAGGAGTTCCCTCGATGGCAGAGTAATGTTCAAAGATATTCGTGTCGGTGTAAAATACTATGATAAGTATCTACCTTTTATATAATCATAATGTGATGATGGTGGTGATGATGATGATGATTACTCTTATTGACATAGTGGCATATGCTAGGCCAAACGTGTGTCTAAAATGAGTCAGTAGTTCTGTTCAGTATTTTTGGTAGTATACGAGTATGTTTGGTACAAAATATTTATTTTTGGTAGTATATGCCTACTATGGACTACTTCAGAAAAAGTCAAAATCACTATATGTGTCGATATAAATTTTGAGGTGTTCCCTCGATTCCTCATGGATCCCATCATCCGGTCACCACTTAGGTGTCAAAAAGACCAATAAGGGACTATAACCCTTTACAGCCAAAAAAAAAAGGAATTTTGAAAATCGGTCCACAAGCGGTGCAGTGGAGTAATCGTTTAACGTATAAAAAAAATTATAAACAGCTGAATGTATCAACGCCTCCTTTTTTGGAAGTTGGTTAATTAAATGTTATGTGGAGTGGAGTAACCAAAACGCATTAGTGAAAACCGCATTAAAATCGATTAAGCCGTTGACTTCGTACGCGCAAAAACATCGCAGGAACCGTACATTTTTCCGGAATAAAAAGTAGCCTATGTGTTAATCCAGAGTCTAAACTATTACCATACTAAATTTCATCAAAATCCGTTCAGTAGATTCTGAGATTAGCGCGAACAAACGCACAGAAACAAACTAACAAAAATCGATAAATTATTGTTTTGGGTTCTATGTCGTTCATAAAGCTGTAATATGTAATAGTTCTTCTTATATATCTTCCATTTACAGACAGCGACCAGTTACGAGTTTATTATATGTACCTATACTTATAACAATCTACACTATTGGTCTTATAAAAATACAATGGATCAAACATAATATGATTTTATTTCCAACAAAACCATTTTAAATTACAATCATAATAATTAATAAAAGTATCTTAAAACTAAATCACACACATGTAATTAAGCATCATAAATCATAGCACAGAAATATTTGTTAAATATTGAGAAACAATTACATGAATGAAATTTTTACTAAATACAAGTCTGATACAAGTGAAAAGAGTGTTCAAACTTTGAAAATACGATTGAAGATACGATTTGTTTAGCTTCAAAAAGATGGCGCGCGCAAATACAAAAAAGTTGTCACTTCAAAATATTTTTTTTTTATATATGGCATCGGCTTATAACCATTTGCCAGTGTCAAGTGTTAAAATGGCGGGAAATAGAACTTTCGTTTCAATTTTCAACACCGTATTCCTATACCGTCGAGTCTAAAATCTAGTCAAAGTCCAAATATATAGTCAGTACAGTCCATGAGTCATGTCAGTGTTGTGTGGTCATGTCAGTCGATTCAGTAAAGCTATAGTGGTAGAAGCTTTACTGAAAGTTCCTAGGGAGTTTTGGCGGGAAACACAAAATAGCACGATTTTAGAAGTTGTACCACTTGCCCACACTTGTGCACGTTAACGAATATTTAATGGTTAATATTCTACCAATATTACACATTATGAACTGAGATAACACTAATTTATGAAATATTACAAAACTCCTTCAAAACAATTGATTACCGTGAAAATTACTACTTTTGTTACAATTTACAAATGGAATGTTCAAAAATGAATACATAATATTTGCCATCTGCCTAAGAAGTAGGTAAGTACATATTTCACAACTTAGAATTCACTGTCAGTGTTTAAAATTGATAAAAATCAAATAAAATGATTATAATTTATTTATGCACATTCTTTAGTCAAAAGGAAAATTAAACACTGTAATGTATTATAACATATACTTACAGGATGTTTTTCCCGTCAGTGTCCAAACTTTCAGGAGTGAATATATTATATATTGAATTTATGCAACTTTTATATGGGATCAACTTTCCTACTTGAAAAAAAAATCTGCTGTTTCATACAAAAGGGCTACGGCGTAAATAGCATTTTGTAGGATACAGCTGATATTTTATTTTAAGTAGGAAAGTTGATCCCATAGTAAAAGTTGCTTATATTCACTCCGGAAAGTTCGGATACTGACAGGAAAAACAACCGGTATAACATAATATGATGAAAGGATTTGTAATTAACCCTTCTTTTTAGACTAAAGGAATATTGGTTTGAAAAATTATGTGATGGAGATAATTAATAAAACGTAGTTTTGTTACAATGAGTAAATACTCAGCATATATTTTAAAGATGATTTTATAATTAGTTGCACCTAACAATGCAATAATTATTATTATTTAATACAATATTGAGTCAGAACACATTACATATTGAAACTTATTTCATATTTTCAAATTAAAATAATAAGTTAAGTATAAAACTAAATAATAAATACTAAGATCCTCTTTTACAATAATTTATTGCTTATAGGTAATATTGATTTCTTATGTTTATGTGAATATTATTCAATATCATAAACACTTACGGGTTGTGTCGCGGTGCACTTTTCTCTTTCCCGACGTTTCGGCAGTTGTCCTGTTTGTTGAAGTTGTTCAAACTACTCGAAGATTCTTCAATTATTATTTCTGTCCCGATCCACGCAAAACTGTATTACATTATGAAGCCACAGTGTTTTTGACTTAATTTTTATTTAATTTATTACAGTAAATACAAATTCTATTAGTACCCAACATATACTTACTATCTTTTTAAAACCTCTTCTTTAGAATTTAGATGTAAATAAACAACAAGGTCAAAATATTCCAAAATAAAATCTCTAACTTTAATGAAATAAAATTTTAACTGTATGCTGCAAAAAAAAATGTTACAGATAAAGCATACTTATAGAAGTGCTCAATCCTTTTTACCCGACTACGGCAAAGCCTAAAGGAAGGGTAATGATTTTGGCAGTCTATTTAGTAAAAGTTTGATACATGGAAAATTGATAGCATATTATTATATTTCGTGGTGATATAATATCATATCCTTCCATTAACTTTTAACACCTTGAATACATTCTAAATTTATAAACGTACATAAAATAATATTTTTAAATGGTGGCATTGGTGGCATAGGTTGTGGGTTCGATTCCCGCAATGGAAAACAAAAAAATTTGTTTCCAAGTGGTTTAACCTTAAGTGAACCTGGCCACCGTCACCCAAATAGTGTGGGAAGCTATTATTATCATCATCAGAAGATTGTAAAACATGCCCTTAATCATTAAAACTCAGTATACATATACCCAAATAAAACAAAAATGATACCAACTATACATACAAGATAAACATATTTATATTAATGACATTAACCCTCTTACATAAAGAATTATTTACACAACCGACAAGCATTCAATGTTGCTGTCTTTGTCTCATATGTTGGAAAAGTCACTTGACAAACAAAGAGAGCAACATTCAATAGCTTAACAGTTGTGTAAATATTTTTAATAGTATTGGGTAAGTGTAAAAGTAGCTTAACCCATATCTATTATTGGCATCACAGTAGCTTATGGTGTAAGTGCTGTCATGATAATAATGACTAAACATGTGTCAATAAGAATATGTAGTTAGAATAATAAGAATAAAAATATTTCACATAATATTCAACAAGAAGAAGGTCAAATAATAAATTACTAAGATTCACCAAAATGGCAAAGGCGGAGTCTTAAGAGAGACAGTTGTAAGTTTGACACAAATTGAAGTTCTTTTTTATACAGCCCAAACAAAGATGCAATGAAGAAGATTTGCAATGTTTTACAAAATATACAACATAAGATATATAAGATGGCCACCTTTATCTATTTAAGATAGTAGTTAAAATGTTTATTCACTTTTACAAATAACAGACATAATGGTAACTCATGAAAATACTTAACTAACACCTTCCTATGGTTACTAGGTAAATATAAGTATAAAAAGAAGGCACAAAATCATTTGAACTTGTGTGCTTTTTATTGGAAATTTTACTGGATTTTATTATTACATAATATGTATAATTACGTAAAATGTTTTACACCTTTTAGTGCAATAAGAGCAATATTAATTGTAATAAATGTGTAATGTTGTCCTAACAACAATAATCATTTTTGAGCTTTGCATTATTTTACTGTAATGTTTTGAATCAAATGATATAACGGTGTAATTTTTTTTAATTTAAAATTATTGTTAATATTTTCATTAATTTTAAAAGTCCATTTATATTACTGTACAGAAATTATAAAACCAAGGCTATAGAAGAACAGGACCCAAGTATGGTGCTTGATCACAGTAGAAACAGTCCGGCACATTTGTCTCCTGCAGTTCAACTAAATTGGTGCTAATTTCATTTGCGACATAGTAGTAACGACACCTTCTTGGGCCTATATCTTCTATGAGTGTGTCGTAAGGTGGAGCTAGGATATCGAAAAAGGCAGCAGGCATATTCAGTGCCTCTATTTCATGGTAGTTTGATAAAGTTGGTGTTAACACACAAGTTTCAGAGTTAGGTTTACATACGTTTTGTTGCGTTATTTCGGCGAATAACCTTCGACGTTTGTGTATGCCGTGAGCTATCCGCGCTGCTTCGTATTTGGCGCGGGTAGCGAAGTCTATTGTATTCTGTGCATCCTTCAGAGGATACTCCGTGAAACTACGTATTCGCACTGCACCTGCTATCACTTTTAAAAGTCCATGCATGTGAGGATGGTCGTGCAAAGGCATTTTATAACCGGGTTTCAGCACAAAAATACTCATGTTTACAGCGTTGTTTTGGTGCACTTCTACGTATGTACAGGGAGCTTTTTTAGGTTTATTCCATCGTTCCGGGTTACACAATTCCTGGTCGAAGCCTAAATCCTCCGCTTTTAAAGAATCCATCATGGTTTTTAAGTTAATCAGGTTGGTTTGAATATCGTTTTTATACTTGTCATCGAAAGTGTGTAGTGCTTGTCGGTATATCGACAACATTGGAGGTATTTTGACGATTTCCATATTAGATTTTCTTTCATCTTCCTTATCCATATGAAAGTTACGAAGAATTTTGCACGAATTTATTTTTTTAACCAGAGAAATTGTATTTAATCGACTCGTTATCAAAGCAAAACTGTCCCTTATCGTCATGATAAATATTTGTTTGTCAAGTGACAAATATTTGTCAGAAATTGTCTGACAGTTGTCAAATCTCTTACTATTAATTTAAATGTTGCCATTATTTCAGTATACCTATGCGCGTAAAATTATTTTATGTAGTTTTACTGCAATCAAAACCCATAACACAACAAGTTTAAGCATTTATTCCTTTTTATTAAAATAAAGTTATAAAATAATATTACGTACATAAACAATACAATAAGCGCAAAAATATCCTCCAACTGTTTTAGCCATCTATTGTCGAATAGCTGATTACATATGATTCATGAAAGTATGTAATAGTTCGAAATGTAGACCAATAGAGGTCGCTTGATAAAAAAACGATAGCGTCATCTAGTAGAAAAATACTGCATTTATTCTACTTTTAGTACCAATCAGTTCAATAGATGGCACATTCATAGCCACAAGCTGTATAGCGGTTGAAATTTTAGAGACTAATTAGTGAATTTTATTTTGTAATTAATATTATTGTATTAATTTAAATAATGATATTTTTATCTAAAACAAGAATTAAATATAAAAGTCAAGAATAACTTCAAATACCTACCATACCAATTTATATGATTTGGATAATTAAAAATTAAGTTGGTTAATAAGAAGGTTTTTTGGTATTGGCCCATTATCAGATTGGCATACCTTAAGTAGGATAAGGACGTCGTCGTCGCCTTTTGCCTTACATAGTCTTTAATAGAGAAAAACATTTGAAAATGTCGTGTATGAAGTATGAACGTAAAATGTAAATTGGATTTTCGCCACACGCAAATAAATCCTAGCCTGTTGTTCTTATTTTATAAATAGACATAATGTTTAAAGTAAGAGCAGTTACTTTAGCATTCGTAAAACAATTCGATATATTCTTTACATCGACGCCATAAACGCCTACGAAATAAAATAAAACCAGCAATAAAATGAAGCTTACAACGAAACGCGACGCCGATATAAAATTACTTGATAGATAGACTGTAAGTTCTGATACATACATATTTTTTTAAACTGTACTACCTACCTACTGGTTTGATTTGGAATATTTCTTTTCTGTTGGATAGCCTATTTATTGAAAAAGCAGAATATAGGCCTTACACATTTAGATAACATCACGTTACGAGCATAGATTTAAGCGTATTTATTAAATGGTTACGAGCATTTTCCGTTTTACATGAACTAAGAAGTCATCCGCATACAGCGTTACTGGAGCTCATAGATATACGAGTTGGAGTTAAGCTTAGGTTTCACAGTGCGAGCTGACCCATCCAGCATCCAGTTACTTTAGTACAGCTGCTTAAAGAGTTGCTGTCATGTGCGAGTCGGTTAGTAGCTCGCATCCGGGCTACTACGACATTTTTTGTATTTTACTCGCCAGATACACAGATGCACAGACTTGTCACATGAGAAGTCGGAAGACGAGTACACAGTGACAGTAGCTCGCACTCGTGTGACCGGGTGAGACGAGTCAAGCTACTGGCATGCATGTACTACGTAGCTATATACTGTCCCTGTGTAACCTCGCCTTTACGAGCCAGTATCCAGTGACTAGTACCTACAACTACCTAGAAGCGCCTACCTTCTGTCTACTAAGTGTATCACTACTCATTAGTCTGTTTTGGAAATTCCTGATGAGAAATCCAAATGATTTTGGACTTAAATCTGCATTACATAGTATAATAAGAGCCGATTCACAACGAAATGGCAGCGGAGCGGCCAGCAGCATAACAGTCATATAATTTTAGATTTTATATTCATTATAAAACACAGTTTCGCTTCAGACAACCGGCCGTTTCGGTGTAAATCGGCCCTAAAATATAGTTAAAAAAAAGCGTAGGAGCGACTTTTTACACGTCGATGGATCATCTTTCATGTCAGGCAACCGAGTAATCGGCCTGCATTGTCCTATTCAGACGTGAAAACAACATTTTGTGTTGTTCCAACTCGTTATCGAACCCACGACCTCTGGAGTCGAAAGACAAACACTAAACAACTGGATCACGAATCGCGAAGGCAATACACTAATAATACTTAATAATAATAATATTATCTATAGACGCTTCAACACCACGTCGGTCTGGTCCCGTGGTAAGTTCTCGAAGAACTTGTGTTACTGGTACCAGACAACGGAAATATACTAAATAATTTTGTACTATACACATATTTAATACACATCCATGACCCTGGAAGTGATGGAACATAGAAAACTTTTTGTTTCTTTGGCGGGATTCGAGACCTCCGGCTTGAGCGATGACGCTATCAACCGCTGAGCCACAGAGGGCGTCAAACTCAATGATCATTAACATTGTTGTATACTACATCGACGTCATTACATGTGGGTCGTCTTTGCTGTGTGGTCGCCCTGGTCGGTACCTGGTAGGCACCACTTATACAAATAAGTCGTAGCTAACAGTTAAATACGTTTTACGGTCGTGGAGCACATTCGATCTATATGCTGTACTATTGTAAACATTGTGAAAGCGGTGAATACAACGAGAAGTGTATCGATTTCCTCACCATCATCATCCCACGCCCCACGACGTTGGCTGTTAGGGTTCCGTAATCCGTACCCAAAGGGTAAAAAGCGAGTGCGAGTCGGGCTCGCATACGAAGGATTCAGTAACATTATAATATGGACTACCAACAGGAATATTTTCAGTTTTTTCGAGATTTCCGCCCACCGTTCTCGTTCCGCCGTTTAAGTTTTTGAGGGGAGGTGCAATATTTTAACACAAAAATGCGCTATAAAGTTGAAATATCTTGCAAACCGATACCTTAATCAAAAAATCGTCTTTGCTATCTCTCAATGTTGCTAAAAGACCTATCTAATGAAACCCCACACTATGATACTAAAAATCATCCCCACGAAAAAAAAATACTTTTCGTGATTTTATTTTAGCACTTTGTCGCAGTGGTGAACATACATTTTCATGCAAAGTTTCATATTTCTAGCACTTACTGTTTGGGCGGTAAGCCGAAGACGGACGGACGGACATGACGAAAGTATAAGGAATCTGTGACGTGAACTGAAATCCTAAAAACGAGACCCTATTACAAAGACTCCACTATCAGATTCACAGATCAACAGATTCTGTCAATGCGTCTGTCTGTCTGTAACCAGAAGTCTCATGATCGTTATGGCGATACGGTTGAAATTTTCACAGTTCGTGTACTTATGTAATATTGACGTGGGGCTCCTAAGTCCTATACAACAAACGTGATTTCTCTGCCGCTTTTTGCTCGATAATACAGGCGATATAGTCACAGAATACGTCACGACTTACGCTACTGTTAGCGGGATTCGAAAACTTTCGGAACTTTCAACGCGTGTAAAATCATAGCTACTAAATATTTTTGAATAAGACAAAAACTTGTGTATCTGCGTACATAATAGCCTTATGGACTGAGATCCCAGCCCAGCCAGACTCCCTTATAATATTCTTACTGATAAAATGTATGTCATATTGTAGTATTAGTTGTGTTATGTGTACAATGAACGTTTGTGTACCCGCCAGATTGTGCGGCGGGCCAATACTCAGGTACAGGGTGCCAAAGGTACAAAAAATTGTACTAACTTTTCTTACAGCCTTTGAAATTATTCTAACGTATATATTATTTATAGTAGAATAATGACATTTGAATATTATAAAGTGTAATTTACACACATTGTTTATTGTATTATGTATATTTACACATATTACTTATGGTGTAGTGTGTACATACTATTATGGTGTAGTTTTGATAAAATAAAAAATGGAAAAACATCCACATAGAAATAAAAATCATTTTGCTAACCTTTATTCTGTTCATACTAAGTTTAGAGGAATATGACTTTAATAAGTTTGGTTCCTTACGTTAGTCTCAATACAAAAAAACAGATTGATACTTTATCAGAATCTAAGTAAAGTGGGTACAGTTTTTTTGTACCTTTGGCGCCCTGTACCTGAGAATTAGCCCCCCGCACATTCTGGCGGGTATATAAACGTTCATTGTACACAACTTATACTACAATATGGCATACATTCTATCAGTAAGAATATAAGGGGAGTCTGGCGGGGCTGGGATCTCAGTCCATTACTGTAACAAAGTTTCAAGTGATTTTACCATACCTAGTAACGTTCTCCATTATACCTTTAGATAGTCGCTGATGGTTCTTTAATGATGTTCACTGTTCAGTTTAATTCCCCGTAGAGGGCATGAAGGGCTACCGTCTCTGTTCTCCGTCCCTTTGTTTGTCAGGTCGCCCTGGGTGGGCTTCCGCGAACCTTCTGTTTACTTGTAATTACCGGGAATATAGTCAGCCCTTATAAATACTATCTATACTAAAGGTTCTAAGTTTTATAGTTTCAACTTCCATAATAAACAAACTTAATTCCCTACACTCTGAGTACAGAGCTACTGCAGATTAAAGAGTATACTTCCTATGTTAAGAATTTCAGATCCAATTTATTCTATAAATATTTAATTTAATTGGTAAACATAAATTATTAAATTCGACTAAGTATAAATGTGTTATTGTATTTCTTTATTGAACGGTTAAAGTGACATTTAAATTGGTAGCATAATAGAGAATATAGTACCTACCTTAAAGCATAAAATAAATGCTTGAATCATGGCTGTAAAAACAAGAAGAATAATTTTAAATGAAATTCGAAAATATAATGTAATCTTTAATGCGTTTAAAATAGTCTACATTCTGTAACCTATTTCACAATACGTACCATAAAAAAGTTACACTGTCAAAACTGTGCATTTGAAAAATCGAATATGCCACCTCATTCAAATCTCTGTTGTCTATTAATATCTATAGTTGATTGGCGGGCAACGTCACGCGGTAAACTATAATTACAAAACGTTTACTTCTTATTTTATTTTCGGTTTGTCGACATCTGCAATGCTCGCTTGCGCCAGATCAGTGGATGGGTTTATAAAATGTGTGACAGGAGCGATAGACTTTTTCCTTAGATGCTCTAGTTTAGAAAGAGACCTTCTTTTCTCATCATGAAAACAGTGGCACTCCGGGAGAGTCGACACTCGACAGAAGTAAAAACAGTAGCGCACAGGCGAGCATGCGGCGCGCGACCCGCCCACCCTAATTCATACCGTCGGTAACAGTGTCGCGAGTTCAACGATTTTTCCAATCTCAAATCACTTTAATCACAAAGTTTCCACTCTAAAAGGTTGCGACTCGCAGGGGTGCATTCCGATAGGGCAATATATAGACAATATTTTCATCATCTTGTACAGTGTGCAAAATAGTGATAGCATATACCTTTAATTAATTGACTAGTTTGCTTAATAGAGCTTCGTTGCTTAGTGCAGGTTCAATTCTCAGGTTGTGGCGTGTACCAATGAGTCTTTTTCAGATCTCAAGTAAGTACATTATACGGACGCTCCAACGGTGAAGAAAAATATCGTGAGGAAACCCGCATATAGTTAGCCCCAGACGTATTGACCAGTCATTCTTCTGGACTAAGCTGACTGTGTTGTGAGAATGCCGTATGTGTTTGGGCAACCACACGACATTTAAAAACCAACTGTCCCAGGCACTACAGTATTTCAAGAGTGGTGCCTTCGCTCGGAGAATACTGTATAAATCATCCAATAACGGATGAAAAGGCATATTGTAAGTTTAGTTTGCATAATGCCGTCAACAATTCAGGCCAATGGGTGTCCGTTACAGACAACTAGCTTTTAGTGTAGTGTGCCTCACGTTACTCAGTATTTACTTCGCCATCCTAACTCATAGGGAACAAAGATTTCAAAACTAAGGCTGAGCTATGATGGACATTTGACAGAACAAATCTTCATACAAGAAAAAGTTACGCCATCTTAATTTCACCATATCTACCTCAAATGGTAAATATGTCAAAATGGCCCAAAAAAATCCCAAAAGTGGGGCCATTTAAGTGGGCACACATTTTGCCTCGACATGCTTCGTCTATAATATATACGACATACGTATATTATGATAGGGAACTAAATAATATTATGTAGCTTAGGGATGAATTCGAAGGCCCAAACGGGGTTGGGGATTTTAAGGACCAGAACTCTAACTCTCGTAATTAACTTACACTACTTACCATTTTACTTTTAATGAATTGTAAATGAATCGTCTTAATATCATAAACAGATTTTTGCAGGTTGGATGAATCGAAACGGGTTTGATGTTGGTTTTACAGTTTTAATATATCACCTGACCTCCACAGGAGGAGTTACAAGTGTCCTCTGGTGATGCGAGTGTCCATGAGATCCGTCTGCTTGTTTCCTGGTCCATTTCGAGAGGTCGTCCATCCGACGACCTCTATGGCTCAGTGGTTCAGCGCGTTGGTCCTCAAGCCGGGGGTCGCGGGTTCGAATCCCACCGAAGTAACAAAAAGTTTTTCTGTGTTCCTGGGTCATGGATGTGTATTAAATACGTGTATAATATAATAAAAATCTTAAATATATGTCTAGTATAAAAGTATTAAATATACTTCCCGTTTTCTGGTACCTGTAACACAAGTTCTTCGGATACTTAGCACGGGGGCAGATCGACGTGGTGTGAAGCGTCCATAGATATTATTATTATTATTTCATTTAAAAAATTAGAATTGTTCTCGTCTCTATGTATGTAAATTTTCTTATTAGTGTAGGCTCTAGAGAGTAAATTGATTTTAGTTTTTCGTTTATATCATTAGGTACTATTGTTTAGACAATATCTAACGCTTTTCCCGTGCTCACGCGGAAATGTTACGTACCTACGGCAGGGCTGCCACAAACTTATAATTTGTAAAAATGAAGTTCTTTTTGTCTAATAGTCAAATAGTACGAGATCAGCCAAAAATAATATCCTTTCCTTGGAAAACTGTGTTCTGAATACTGTTCTTTTTAAGTCGCTTTATTTTCTCTAGGCTTAGGTAGTATGTCCCGAATATGAAATATTCATTTCCAACGATTTTTATTACAGCTCGATATTGCAGCTGTCTTTCTGGTTTCTTTTGCGCGTTCGATTTTCGCTGGAGTACTGAGATTTGAGACCCTTTAACTGTTCTGTGTCCCTCTGTTCTTTCATATTCACTCCTCGTTTTCTCACTCATTTCACTCTTCTCTGCCAGCCCTATCCAGTATTTCTAGTTCGCAAATCACTCGGCATCAAACAGACTATTATTTGAACTACAAAGCTGAAATGACTCGAAAATTGTATATCATTTAAACAAACAACGCTGTTTGTGCGTGGGCCGATCACGATCTATATCATACACCTGATGGATCTGTTAAGTAAATAGTCTGAAATTGTTATTTATCTATAATAATTTGAATTATATAAGTAGCTAGTTCGGTTATACCCAATGATTTCAAAAGTAACGATGGGCTATGAGCATGGAGCTGATATATTACGAGCTTCATGGCAATGACGTAGGTACATTTTTACAAAGGAATCTTCATACAAGGAAAAGTTACGCCATCTTGATTTCAGAAGATTTTGTCAATATTAAGCGGAGTGATTATAGTGCGGAAAGCGAATGTTCTGACCATGGTTGCGGGTCGGCTTGAGTACCAATACGTTCGTCCCTGCTGCGCCATATCTAACGGCATGGTGCAGAAGTGATGCATGTAATATACAAAATAATTTTATTGTCACATTTCGTTATTAACCTTTTAATTCCTAACATACTTACTTTTTACTTAACCCATATGAGTCCATGTAATTAAAGAAATCATTTAATAAATAAATAAATAATTCATTCATTCATTAAACCTCGACTGCCCCAAACATCCCCAAACGTAATATTATTTTGTATTATAAATGATTGTATAAATGTCAAACGTGTAATAGTTGTTAAGCATAGCATAGAGATAGACTGAACAAAACAAAAAAGAAAAAGCAAAAAACAAGCCCTGTCCACGATAGGGGATTAGTATAAAAAAACATCCCCAAACGGGGGGCAGTTTAAGCGTAGACACTTTTTGCCGCGACTGCCTCGTCTATAATATTATATAGGTCTATTTAATCAGAGGGTTTATGATTATACCTAATAATATTTAGTACTTTACTTTTTGGACACCTAAGGTTCGCGAATCGTGCCTTTTAGCATTTAATTGGCTTATAGTAAAAGAAAAACAGTCTTAGTTAATATCTAGATATTTAAATTGAAAGTAATTACACAAAAAGAAACTTCGTTTCGTTTCGTCTTCGTTCGCTTTCGTTCGCTTCGTTTCTTTTCATACATTATGTACTTAAATAATTCAATATTTTATATTCAAAAACAGAATTCCTACGTTGAATTCTTTTTCTGTAGGTATTCAAAATTAGAATTATTCTTTTTTTTTTATTTATATATGGCATCGGCTTATAACCATTTGCCAGTGTCAAGTTAAAAAGGCGGGAAATAGAACTTTCGTTTCAATTTTCAGCAACGTATTCCTAAATCGTCAAGCCTAAAGTCTAGTCAAAGTCCAAATAAATAGTCAGTACAGTCCATGAGTCATGCCAGTCGATTCAGTAAAGTGGTAGAAGCTTTACTGAAAGTTCCTACTTCCTAGGGAGTTTTGGAGGGAAACTCAAAATAGCACGTTTTTAGAAGTTGTACCACTTGTCCACACTTGTGCACGTTAACGAATATTTAATGGTTAATATTCTACCAATATTACACATTAAGAACCGAAATACCAAAAAAAATATGATAGGAATGCAAAATCCACAACGTCACCCATTGAATTCCCCGGCAAAACTAGAATTCTTCTTTTGTTTTTTTTTTTTGTTTTTCTCATAATTCCAAATTAGAACTGATATCTATTGTTTATAAAATGAATTCATCTTAATTCCAAATTTAAATTAGAACTTTATTATCTATGATCATTCGCATTTGTTTATGACACGGAAGTCGTGCTAGTAGCGGGGGCGTGTATCCGGTACGGTAGTTATGTTTATACCCCGGCTTTACGCTGCCATTGTACTAAGAACACTAGCGCTTCTGAACGCACAGAGTAGAGAAAAGTAGAGATTACATACAACTAATTTAATTAAAGACCAACGGAGAAATGCTGATGGAAGAAAAAAGAAAATGCCTTAAGGTATAATTTGGTATTTTCAAGATTTATTTGTGATTGATTAGAAACTTTATTACTTTAATTGTACCTAGAACTCATGCCTATTGCCTATAAATATGTACGCCTATCTACTTAACTAGATGTTGCCCGCGACATCATGCGCACAAAAGGAATCACCGCGGGAACCGTATTGTTTGGCGCGACAAAAAGTAGTCTATGTCCTTCCGCGTGATCTAATCTATATCTGAGCCAAATTTTATTGAAACCGGTCCAGAAGTTTCGGAGCCTACTCAATGCTAACAAATAAACATACAAACAAACAAATATTTCCTCTTTGTAATATTAGACTATTTAATATAGGTACGTACCTGTCTTAGAACGAAAAAATACGACAGTCCTATATTATTTATCGATCATAATATAAAATTATTTTTCGTCTATTCAACGAAGAAAACGTGATAATAAACAATCTACAACCCATTTTTGTAAGTATTAAAAAAATCGAAGATACAAACAATTTAAATTTGCAATAAGAAAGAGAGCGGGCCTGTGACGTCATAAATCTCTGTATGGCGAAGACAGTATGTGACGTAGCAAATCGTTTTTGCGAGGAGATGACATTTTTTATTTGCTTATAATTTTTTATCGCGTCAAATAATTATTTATTTTATTTAGATTTCTGTAACTCTATTCTACATTTTTTTCAATTTAATGTGTAAAAATTTGCTATTCGACATTTAAATAATTTATTTAATTGGATTGGATAATTAATATTAAAATAGCACACCTAGATCTACTGGGAGTCTGTGTCTGTCCGCGGCATCCGTAGCTTCCAAATGGATGAACCTATTTCTGATTTAGTTTTTTTTTTGTTTGAAATCTGACATGATCGACAGTGTCTTTTTAGCTATGATTCATACCATCAGCTCGCTCATTGCGTGACACTTCGTGGGTTACTTAGAAGTCTTAATTTTGTTTTTTCAATAAACATTACTTCGTCCCTGTGCCCTGCAGGAGTATTTCGTTATATAATTATGATCATTACTCATTTAATTTTCAAGAAACAATAATTATCGCTCTCTACACGCATGCTACTCTGTGTTCACAATAATCAAAGCCCTGGCGAGCATCCAGGCTAAGTCAAAGTGATGGACTGTCCACCTGACACCGTTGTTAATGTTATTAAATTATGCTGGTTGGTAGAAACGATTTTAATTTTTTGATGTGTGTGGTGTTTCACTCCTGAAGACATAAATTAAGTTCTTAGTTTTGATATTTGATTCGAATGTAAAATGCGATAATAATTCTATAAACTGATTACATATTATTTTGATCATCGATGTTTACCTCCTTCCAGTCACATTATTTTAGTCCCGCGGTTAATATTTTTGCGCGCTTTTTCATTATTTGGAACAATATTAAACATTTCTAGTATATTTTTTTTTCCCTTTACATGCACCTTTTGTAATAAACAATTTAAAGTTCTATATATTATAGACGAAGCATGTGAAGGCAAAATTAAACTACCCTTCTTTAGAGGTTTTAGAAATAAGTACTTTTTCTTACGTTTAAAGCCTATTAGCCGAATATCTCTCGTCTCGTACCTTCAAATTGTCGACGTGCATTTATTTCGGCCGGTCTTATAAGAGGCCGGGCACTGTAGACTACGAACTGTGTATCACAGCTACAGTTCATAACCGTGTTTATGACTAGCACAGATAATTAACAAGTTCGTGGAAAAACGACCAGAGACTATTAATATTTTTTTCACTGTTTTTTGTCATAACAATGTGCACGCCATAGACGTTGGAAATGTATAGATCTGTTATAGAAAATAGTGCATCGAATTATCAAGAAAAGTAGAAAAGAGAGCGAAAAACGTAGAGGACATTTTAAATTATTATCCGCGTTTTCTAAAGCAAAAAGGTTGAATTACGTGAATCAAATAGATATCTCTAGAAAATATACATCTACAATCTAAAATTCACTATTTTTATCACTACTTATTCGATAAAGGAAGTGTTCGAATCGAATTCAGGATATTTACTTTTTTTTTTTAATTTAACTTGTCTATTTGCTGCTTTTACTAATTTTACTAACGTTGTTTCCAAAGTAAATTTAGGTTTAGATTGTCTTAACCTTTCAATCCTTAAATACAAAACATATTTGGTTAGAGTCTACCACCGTGACTTTAGCTGAATATTTTGACAGGGCGTGCGTTTTCTATATCTATGGTAAACGTTTTGCCTCTGAAAGAGTCGGGTTTTGTGTAATAGGTGTTTAAGTTTTTTCGGGCCAGTGTTTTAAAAGTCATAAAAAGAGTTGGGCATTTTGTTGAAATGTGATAGGGTAATGTTTTTCCTGGGGTTTATTTGTATAAAGGTAAATATACAATCATCGTACCATGAAGATATTTTATTGTTTATCTCATAATTAGTTTTAAATAGAACAAAAATAACGTATCGTTGACTTATTCCCTGCTAGATGATCCACGCACTAAATGTTGACCATCCTTATTCCCTGCTAGACGATCCACGCACTAAATGTCGACCATCCTTATTCCCTGCTAGATGATCCACGTACTAAATGTCGACCATCCTTATTCCCTGCTAGATGATCCACGCACTAAAAGTCGACCATCCATATTCCCTGCTAGATGATCCACGCACTAAATGTCGACCATCCTTATTCCCTGCTAGATGATCCACGCACTAAATGTCGACCATCCTTATTCCCTGCTAGATGATCCACGCACTAAATGTTGACCATCCTTATTCCCTGCTCGATGATCCACGCACTAAATATTTGACCATCCTTATTCCCTGCTCGATGATCCACGCACTAAATGTTGACCGTCCCTATTCCCTGCTAGATGATCCACGCACCAAATGTTGACCATCCTTATTCCCTGCTCGATGATCCACGCACCAAAATGTTGACCATCCTTATTCCCTGCTCGATGATCCACACACTAAATGTTGACAATCCTTATACCCTGCTCGATGATCCACGCACAAAAATGTAGACCATCCTTATTCCCTGCTCGATGATCCACGCACCAAAATGTTGATTATCCTTATTCCCTGCTCGATGATACATGCACCAAATGTTGACCATCCTTATTCCCTGCTAGATGATCTTCGCACTAAATGTCGATCATCCCTGCTAGATGATTCACGCGCTATATGTGCAAAATTTTGATCACTCCTAATTTCCTAAATGTCATTACTGTTTAATAGTACAAAAGGTTGGCCACCTCTGCTGCCGATTTACAGACACAGTTAAAATGCTGGCCACCCCTGCTAGGTGTAGTGGACGGGCTTCGATAGCGCACGTGTGGCTGTTTACGCGCTAAATCCGTCCCTTTGTGGCCAGTAATGGACTCGATTGAGTCTTTGTTCACTTTTCATCTTCTTCACTTTTATTAAGCGATATAAGCCTAATGGTAAATTAAAAGAGATCTGAAAATATTAAGATTTGAAAACCAATCGTTAAATCTTTAGTAGCTTTTCAGGATGCATTCATGAGTGGCTAAATTCAGTTTTGTTTATTTTTTGCGCGATAATTTCATTCAGGCAAAAATTATGATTGGAACAAGATTAATATTATACTTTATTCGTAATCAAGACGTTTATTTGTTTCTGGTTGTAACTTACTTATAACCTAATAATAATTCGGTTTAATTAAACAAAAAATTAAACCGACTTCCATAGTAAAAATACACAAAAAAGTATGAAATAAATCTTATTTTCTAAATAATTCCCCTTTTAAATTCGGAATTTTTTTTTAACTATTTCTCTACTCAATCTTCTTAATTTTGAAGTCGGTACCAGCCCAAACAATATCCTACAATTTGCTGGTACCAAAGTGGAGTCAGGAGTTCCGTTCAGTACTTTTGGATCCAGGATATACCTTGGTGCAAAATCTTACTTTTTGGTAGCATATGCTTGGACTACTTCAGAAAAAGTCGAGATCACCATATAATATATCTATATAAATTTCGAGGAGTTCCCTAGATTCGTCATGGATTCCATCTTTAGGTCACCACTTTGGTGAAAACGGGACCGGACCAACTTGGGACAACCTTACATTAAATAAAGAAGAATTTGTATAATCGGTCCAGAGACGGTGGAATTATCGTTGAACATACAATATATATACTATTCGAGCGGACCCGATAGACGTTGTCCTGCCGGGCTGATTTGTGAATCGAAGCCGTCCAGGGCGCCACCCAAACGCATACAATAAAATTCATTCAAATCGGTCCAGCCGTTTAGGAGGAGTTCAGTGACATACACACGTAAGGTAGAATTATATATATAAAGATATACCGCCGAATGCATAACCTTTTGTAAATTTTTTTGGAAGTCGGTTAAAAATACTACGTATATCAAAGTTGGAAATATCGTAATTTAAAGATACCAGAACCTCAATAATCGTATTTTAAGTGGACTTTCATTTCACTTTGATTGTATTATAAGTGAAGCGACATTTTTGTGACTGATTTTATGAAGTTTCGACCGATCAGAACGCGTTTGACGCTGGTTTAACATTTACGAGAATACCGGTTTGGGAGCCTAGCGTATCGGGACTCGATTGTAATTGTATTATTGCAGGTTTCATTTAGCAGAATTGACCCTCTGACTAGAAGAGTTTGGATGAATATTTTCTACTATGTATCAGGCCGCGCGCCATATCATTGCGTCCAGGTGCTACGCGCGAATTCGCCGCGGTTTACGCGCGATATCTAGACTTATTACCGAGAATAACAAAACTTCCGTCTCACCGCACTAGTTACTGTAACAACACATGTGCGTTGTTTGTTTGTTCGGTCGTGTACGTGTCACTAAACAGTTTTTATTGTTTTACGAGCAATAAACTGAATTTTTAATTTCGGATGCGGCGGCCATTTCAAAAATATTTGGATATCGCAATCTGTATTCTGTTCTATGTGTAATTAAAGCATAGACAATACAGTATTCAATTTTAAACCTTTTAATTCGTGTTCGGGTTCCGTATGAACACTCTTTTGTGTTTTATTAGTTATGTGTACCCAATAAAAATAACCTGAAATGCTACGCACTTATAAAGCTACGGTCATGGACTATTATTAAAAACAAAAGGCATGTCGAGGCAAAAAGTGACAAAACTAAAATTGCCGCTTGGCGTTGTTTGCGGCAGGCGAGGTTTGACATTAACTGTCATGTTGACATTTGACATTTGTATGAAGATTGTTTCTGTCATATGTACGTCATAGGCTATAGCCCATCCATAGTTTGGAAACCATTGGCTACGGTAGAGTTGGTACTTAGGATGACCCCTTTTCACGTAGTCCTTTTAAGAATTAGTATTTTAAATTTAAGCCACACGATGATTACGTGTAAATTTTATATATAAGTATATTTTAGAATATTTACAGAAAATAATAATAGTTTACCTATTAACTTTACATGTAACACAACTGTATAGTATTTTATAACGAAATTCTATCTTGTTCTTTGCCTCGACAATATTGACCGTACCTTATGAATTTAGACTCACAAGTGTACATGATGATGAATTTTATTGCGATTAGTGATTACAAAACCGCATATGTGATTTAAGATGAATGACGAGCTCATTGTGTACATCACAGACGTATATATTATTATAGACGAGGCATGTCGAGACAAAAACTGTACCCACTTAAATGGCCCCACTTTTAGGATTTTGGGGCCATTTCGACATTTGAGGTATGGTGAAACCAAGATGGCGTAACTTTACTTACCTTTTTTAGACCCTCATCCAAATACCTAGGTACCTATTATACAGACTAGGGCTTCCTTATGAAGGAGAACCAGCCGTCGCCACTGTAGCTACGTAAGTATTTTTACTCTGTGCTGTAGCCCATCCTTCGTTTTGAATTCTTTGGTGCACATTGTACTGTGTAGTTCTAACATATTTCACACTAACAAATGTAAACACTGTGGCATGATCTTTTATAACAATGATTTCATGATTTTTTTTTTTTTTTTTTGCCAGTAGTTTTTTTTTGTGTCATCACATCACATCTTTGCTCTCGCGTTCTTGAATTTGCGGTTTCGCGAAATGCAGACGAAAACTTGCAATAGGATTATAGGACCAAAAAATTGTTGCCCAGATTATCATTTTGTATCGAGCGACAGTGACAAAACGTTCAAATAAGCTATCTAACGCTTATCAGTAGATCGTGAAGCAGACCCTTAGCAACCCTTAGTGCAATATAAAATTGTATGAGTAGTTTTGTGATAAGGTGCATTTCAAAGTTACATTTTTTTTTTACAAAATAAGTGTAAATATAAAACGAGCCAGCCTCACAGTAGTCGCATATGATGTGTAACATTTTATGAAAATATTAAAAAAAAACACGATGCTTAATGCTATTTTCAATATATTACAAAAAATACGGAAACTTTTATATTAAGCAGTGACATAAATCAACCTCGAAATTTAAAAAGCTAAATAACTCTATCACCGCGCGCTCATTCGTCAATTCAAATAGCGCGAGTTTCCGCGACTTCCTGTTACAAACTTCCGTCCCGTTTCACGAAATCACTCCCACAAATTGCAAGAAAGCGAGAGGAAAGACACATTAAAAACCTACATAATAAGTTTATTTTCATGAAACACAAAACATTCATTACAGTAATAAAAACTTAAACGCAATCATTTCGGAGATATAAGCAAATATTTTCTGGCACCCTATATATTTCATACAACTGCAGAAACGCGTGACGTCAGATTTTTCTATGGAGACTTGCGAAATGCATGCAGCCTTTGAAAATATTGATTTTTTATATAATATATATGTAATATTTCTTCTAAGATTTCTCTCATGAAGCTCATAATTAAGAGTACTATTCATTTATGGAATTAAAAAATTCAATCAACTGTCAACAAACCCACTGGAGTACCTTAATTAGGCTAATTTGAAAAAGGAATCTGCAGACTAAACTAAGCTAATTCATAAAGCACTGAAATAGTAATTTCTATTTTTATCAATTCGATTTTTAAACAATCCGTGTTTGTTTTATCGGTCAATGAGGCCCAGTATATATTTTTTTTAAAACGTTGCACTGATAGTATGTTTTTTTAAAGCACTGAGTGACAGGTTTTTGCCTAAAATAGTCAAAATATTTGTTAATATGAATGGATCATCTACGCATTAGCGTTGAGTTTGTTTGTGTGTCTGTTTGATTGATGGGCACAGAGTAGGGGAGAGGAAGGAATAAATAAACCTTTATCGAGTCTATGTTTATTACTACATATTTATGCGGTAATAAATGTTAAACAAGTGCGTTTTGGTGTTGATAGATTGGTTCCGTAGATGGTTAGATGTTTTTATTATAATTAATGTTTTACGTAGTTTTATTGTACTGTGATTTGCCAAATTGCGTAGCACATTATGGTTCTTAATTATGTTTTAATTTAGTTTTTTTTCTGGTTGTAAAGGACAGCGGCCTCGTAACGTAAAACATGAGTGAATTTTAATGTGAACAATAAACGTGTAATTAAAACAGTACATAAAACTATAATAGTGAATACTCAGTGACTATATGTATAGATTTATATGGCATCAGTGTGTAAAAATAGTGTTAAAATGGTGTTTTATCAAGTGCGGGTTATTTTGCTTATATATTTTTAACTAAAGCTAATTTTAACGTAGCTTCTTTTAATTTACATAAATAAACGTAGTACATAACGTGTAGTATAACGCTTAAGGTTATATAATAAATGGTTAAGAAATTATTACGAAAACAGTGGTAAAAATGTACAACATGTCATATAAGTTGAACCTTAAAATGTAAATAACTTTTCTATAGAATAAGATTTTTAGTATATAAGGGTTTATATGTCTGGTCATGATAATAAAGTATTTCACACAACGCGTTTTGCTTCACCTGGCTCATGGAAAATGGGGAAAATGATGAAAAATAGCCGTATAGAGAGGTAAAAATGAGATGGAAGATCGGCCCGAAAGAGGCGTACGGGCGGGGCTCTCTATACGGCATTGCCATGAGCCAGGTAAGCAAATCCAAAAAGTGAAAAAACGTTCTCCTCAAATAGTGTTTTATTATCGCCCCGGCTCTGCCCAAATCGGTGTAACCTTGCTATCTTCGAGTCTAATCTGAGCCGGCGGTTGAACCCCTGTGAATTTATACAGTCCTGTACACTGGTAATCCTATTATGTAGTAGGGGTATGGATGTATGGATGGATGTTTGTTACTTTTTCACACAAAAACTACTGAACGGATTTCGATGAAATTTGGTATGGTAGTAGTATAGTTAGGCTCTGGAAGAATCCTAATCGACCTCACATTGAGGAGAAACAAGAATGGGCATGTTAGTGCGTCGTACCTACGGAACTCTAATTCTTATGAATATTATTTATCTTCAGAAGTATAATTAATATCGCTTCCTTAGCGTGAAATCGAGAGCTAGCGAACTATTTTGATTTATTACCATGTTTTTGAACTTATCTGTATAAATAAATATAAATTGCCATTTGCCACATGCCTCTTGAGATCCGACGTTTAATTACGTTCACATTTTTTTTAAAGTAATGTTCGTTTTTAATTTATAATGTATTTATAATATTTATAACATAATGTCTCCTTTTCTCTTCTCCATCTTTCTTCCGTTTAAGACAACTTTTATAAAATACTCTTCCAACTACTGAATTGTCAATAGTGATAGCGATGACGATGATGATGATAGTAAACACTAGAAAGTACTACCACGTAGTCTAGTGCTCCAGTTCAGAGCACCTACGAACAAAAAGCTGAGCCAGACCGTAGACGCCAGACGCAGCGGCCTCAGCGGCATACAGCGTGCTCCTGAAAAATCAGACTAATACTGTTTCGGTCGGATAGCTTATTCGGAAGCTTTGTCGTGGCTTACTTTATATCGACCGATAGAAACAAAACATGCAAGTAAGCTATCTGACAATTTTCAGATGATTGTGAAACAGGCCCTAGACTTTAAATTATTAGGTAAGAACTACAAAATTTTTAATAATTATTAAATATATAAAATAATTAATTTAATATGTGGCTGTTATTTATTATTTAGTGCTCATACTTATTATCCAGACAATGTTGGCGGAACCACGAAAAATAGTAGAGTTGAAGCCCGACAAAAAAGAGGGGTGTTATAAGTTTTACGTGTCTGTCTGTCTGTGTATCTGTCTGTGGCATTGCAGCTCTTAAACGAAAGGTCCGATTTAGATACGGTTTTTTGTATGAAAGCTGACATGATCGAGGGTGTTCTTAGCTATAATTCATCATTATCAGCTCGCTCACTGTATAACAATACGGGGGTTATGTAGTTAATGAGAGGTTGTAAGCAACTTCCACTGGTCTGATCGGATCAATGTTTCGTATCCTGGCACTTTAACAATATTGCCTACACTTGGTAACATTAAGCTGATGCCACAGCATCACCTGGATTCTGTAGAATACCCAACTCCTCACAAACTTACAGCAGAGGTATCGTGTTTGGGCTCATTTTAGTGATCTTAATGAATAGGACATAGATAAAAAGTGATCATTTGCACCTGATGAATTACTTGGAATCTGCAGAAAACCTAACTCTTCACTAACGTACAGCAGACGTATCGTGTTTGAGCTCATTGGGAAGGCTCCAATGAATGGGATGTATATAGATGGTGATAGTGTGCACCTGACGCTGAAGCATGATACTAAAACCTCGCATATTACATTTAAAATGTATGCATATTTTATAAGCGCTGGTAAAAGGTATAATATGTATAGTCATTGTATCTATAGCCCAAGGAACCTTCCACTTATCAAATCAATTAGTAAATAGTAGCATCTATTTTACATATGAACCCTTTGCCGCCGCGATTGTATGGGTTCTACAAGTTACATAAACAAGAAGCGCTTATAAGACCAGTGGTTTCATATACATCGGCACCAGCCATAAACTATAAATTAGCCAAAAAAGAAAATACAATCTTTAAAAGTCTAACAAAATTTAATCCAAAATATACGATTCGTAATAGTCTAGAATTAATAAATAAAATTAAAGATGTTCCCGTCCCAAAAAACGGAACTCTAGTATATTTTAATGTAAAAAACTTATTTTCAAATATACTGGGTAAAGAATGTATGAATATAATAATTGAAGAAATTTTATGCACCTCACATTTGGAATAAAAAGTGCTCCTAATCCGTACCGACCATAATATGTTTTTAAAGAGGTTTTAAGTGTTTCATGTAGAATTCGCCTTCTGATGGTGTAAAATAATTATAACTTTAAGTTAAATTTTACTTTAGGTAACCTAAAGTAAAATTTAAACTCTTCTAAAATATTTAAATTAAAGTAGTGAATTGATGTTAATTACTATTATTTATATGGAATCTTTTGGTAATTAATTAGTGTCACTCGCCTGCAGTGTATTTTTCCTAGTAAATATCCTTTCCTTCGCCGCTGCACAACATGACTTCTCATCACACACAGTTGGAAGACAATATCTACGATATGGCCCGGATGTTTGAGGCTAAAATGGCTGAATTCCAGGCTGAGCTGACGCTGGCGACTTCTTCGAACCGTAAGAATCCTACAATTGCTGCGCTTAACACTGAGTTTTTAGCATTTAAAGCTTTCGTTTGTAACGGCCTCTTCGTGCTGCGCTCCGAAGTTGATGCTTTAAAACTTAATATAGATCGCATCGAGATTAGATTCCGTGGCAAAATGTT
This sequence comes from Phengaris alcon alcon, assembly GCA_037179445.1. Classification (NCBI taxonomy): domain Eukaryota; kingdom Metazoa; phylum Arthropoda; class Insecta; order Lepidoptera; family Lycaenidae; genus Phengaris; species Phengaris alcon. The sequence goes on from JAYRCH010000097.1 coordinate 3,805,872, forward strand.
GCTTGTACATGGAATCCCAGAGGAACCCGGTGAAGATACTAACGCTAAGGTCATCTCTAGTCTTGCCAACAAGTGCAAAGTACCCTCTCTGACCGCCTGCTCCATTGCCGCTAGCTACCGCTTGGGGAAGGGATTCAAAAACAGCAAGCCTCGACCCATCGTAGTGAAATTCACCAATTCCCCAGTTCGTGAAGCACTATGGAAAAATAAAGCCGCTCTCAAAGGTTCCAAAATAACATTGTCTGAGTTTTTAACGAAACCCCGGCATGAAGTATTCATGGCCGCAAGACAAAAGTTCGGCATTCTAAATTGCTGGACCCTGGACGGTGTAATCCAGGTTAAAACTCCGGATAGTAAAATACTCAAAGTAGAAGCCATGGCGGAACTTAATTCAATCTCCTCAAGCACTGAAAACGATTAACTTCACTTTCTTTCCTTAGAGTTTCTTTAGAGTATTGCTAACCTAATCTCGCAATTACACAACACTCAGCACCAGGTTTAGTTTATAATTTAATATTCGACTCGCACGTATCACTTGTCGGTGACACTAATTGCAACTAAGTAAGTAAATGCTACATGCGGGAGCGTCGACGGCCGCATTTGTATTGTACCTATACCCTAAGTAACCGGTTCTTTTGAGTTGTTTTATACTTAATAAATGAATTAGATTATTTTGTATGATGTGCATAATGTGTATATGAACTAAAGAATGTGCAATTATTATGGTTTTAGTCTATTTTTTGGAACTTAAGAAATAACATTTTTTTTTTGTCTGTATGCTTTATTTTCTTTAAAATACAGAATTATTCTGTATTTTAAAGAGCAGCACATATTTTACACAGATATAATAGGTATGACATAGTTATTTATTCAGTTTAATGTTAATTCTCCTTGCGTTTCTTGCTTTTTGCATGTACAATTGTATAGAGGCATTATATTGTAGGCTTGAAACCAATAATGGAATGTTATTCTCACATATGTAGATCCAAGAAACTATAATATCCCCGAACAGTTTTGTGTAATTAACTAATTACATAATGTTTCATGTTAATTTTTAGCAGTAAGATTACAATATGATTGGGTTTACCAATTTATCGCTTAAAAACTAGAAGTACAACTGTGTTACCTTTTAACTTCCTGGTTGTGTCAACAATACTTGTGTTTCTTTTTTTTTTTTCTTTTATTATTATTATTTTTTTTTAATTTAACTTGGTGCTGTTTAATCTGTGTGCATAAGTAAATATATTCTGGTGCCTTTTATTTTTGGCATGTATTACAGCGAACCTCTTATACACTGCCGGCGTGTGAATTTTGATAGCACATATTTTTATATATTTTACACTTTTGGTTACAATTTTAAGTACCTTATTTTATATTCACTTTATATATTATACTTATTTTATATTCACTTTATTTTTTTTTGTATTTATTTATATTGCTTAATGTTACAATCAACTAATGAAGATAGTTTCCCGTCTAATAATAGCTCTGAATACGAGTCGTTGTCGTCAGATGGTAGTTTTCAGAGTTTGCCCCCATCCTTAGACTCACAGTTGAACTCCACCTTTTGTATGTTCTCCAAAAACTTCAATGTTGTGCATATAAATGCGCAAAGCATTCCTGCGCACTATCCGGATTTATTAAGTACATTCTCTGACATACCACATCTACACGCTATTCTTGTGTCTGAATCCTTTTTGAAACCTTGCCTTTCTTCTTATTCCTACTCCCTACTCCCTACCTGGATTTCGTATAATACGTAATGACAGAACGGGCAAGGGTGGAGGTGGAGTAGCTATATACCTTAAAAGCCATATCCCCTACAGTGTCGTCAATGCCTCTCCATCTCAATATTCCGAATCATCTGAACATTTATTTCTGGAGGTACTTCTAGGTCACACAAAGGTTCTGTTGGGAGTATACTACAGCCCTAACCTACATATCGACTACTTCAGTTCTTTTGAAACGATGCTCGAATCACTGGTTCCGGTATTTGATCACACTTTAATTTTGGGTGACTTTAATACCTGTCTCCTTAAAGCGGATTCTCGTTCTAAAAGATTGCTCTCTATCGTTGAGAGTACAAACCTTAATATACTGCCTTCAGCTGCAACTCATCATGCACCTCACTGTCTACCGTCACTGTTGGATCTTGGTATGGTATCTTCTCTTGATCATGTCGCCACCCACGGTCAGTTTTCTGCTGAAGCCTTCTCTTATCACGACCTTGTCTTCCTGTCCTATAAGACCAGATGTCCTAAGCCTAAGCCCCGAACAATCTTAAGACGTAGCTTAGACGGTATAGATAGACAAAAGTTTGCGAACGACCTCATCAGTTCTAACTGGGACACGGTGCTTAATGCTACTACAATAGACACGAAGCTGGAGAACTTCAATAATATTATAATCCACCTGTTTGACATGCATGCTCCGCTTCGACCTGTTCGCCTTAAACACCTCCCCGCTCCATGGCTTACGAGTGACATGATGACCAAGCGAAATGCTGCGAAGGTTAAATATAAACACAATCCCTCGGAAGAAAATTGTCATCGGTATAAGGAATTGCGTAATCACTGTAGTAGGATGTGCCGAGACGCACAACGCCTCCATATACATCGATCAGTTACAAGTGGTGATCCTGGCAAGGTTTGGTCATTTTTGAAAACTCTAGGAATCGGTAAATCTGGTTCTGCTCCACAGATCAGGGTTGATCTTGACTCACTTAACCATCACTTCACTACCGTTCCCCCTATCGCCAGTAACCTAAAACAGGCTACACTGCACGCTTTAAGTACCAACAAAAATTCTGGGCAATCTATTTTCTCTTTTAGGTCTTTTAGGTCTGAGCGAGCAGTTCAAACAAGCATGAACGCTATTAAATCCAATGCAGAGGGTGTCGATGGCATAAGCCGTAGAATGATTGAAATTGGTTCAGAAATCCTCATTCCAATACTCTGCCACATTTTCAACTTTTCGCTCAGTACTGGTTCCTTTCCGAGTTGTTGGCGTACTGCAGTGGTTGTCCCTATTCCAAAAACTAATGATCCTTCACTACCCGTCCATTTTAGACCCATATCCATTCTCCCTTACCTATCCAAAGTTCTCAAACGACTTGTTTCAAACCAGCTCAATTCATTTATTAATTCTATTAATTTCTTAAATATATATCAATCTGGGTTCTGTTCAGGACATAGTACCACTACTGCTCTAGTCAATGTTTCAGATAACATTCGTCTGGGGATGTCCAACCGACTTGTGACTGCGATGGTTCTCCTGGACTTTAGCAACGCTTTTTGTACGGTTGACAGCAATATTTTATTGGCTATGCTTCGAAATGTGCTCGGCTCTGACAAAGTGATCTCGTGGTTTAGCGGTTATCTCGTCGGTCGACAGCAATGCATCCGCGTAGATGGTAGGTCCTCTAGGTTATATGATGTGGTTGCCGGATTGCCACAAGGCGGTGTACTTTCTCCTCTCCTCTTTACAATATTTATTAACTTTATAACCCCCTTGCTTACGTGTCATTACCATTTATACGCGGATGACCTCCAAATCTACTCTCAAGCCGATATTAAAGAAATAGATGCACTAATCTGCAAAATAAATCATAACCTCTCTAAAATTTACAATTGGAGTTTATCTCATGGGCTGACAATTAATCCGAACAAATCTCAGGCAATTATCATTGGTGGCGTTAAGCAGATGGATAAGCTCAAACAACTTACAGTTCCTCAAATTTTTTTAAATAATGTACCCTTAAATTTAACTAGTGTCGTTAAAAATCTAGGTGTCTGCTTTGATTCTTCCTTGTCTTGGGCACCTCACATATCTGAGATTAGTCGAAAGGTTTACGCAGCATCTGGGTCACTCAGAAGACTAAAAAATTTGCTACCTAAAAAAACAAAGACTGAACTTGCGCAGTCGCTACTCTTGCCGATCCTCGACTACGCGGACGTCTGCCTCATAGATCTCAACGATGAATTGATCAATAAACTCCAACGTATCCAAAACCTCTGCGTAAGATTCATTTTCGGTTTGCGCAAGTTTGATCATGTAACCGAGTTCAGACGTCAACTTAAGTGGCTGCCCATCAGACTGCGTCGCGAGGAGCATATTTTGACTCTCTTATACAAAACTCTGTATGATCCTCGTGCACCGATATATCTCAAGGAACGCTTCAAATTCCTTGGTGCTAGTCACAGCCTTTCTCTTCGCTCTGATATGGACAATACTTTAGAGATACCTCTTACTCGATCTGGCTACTACTATAACTCCTTTACCGTAAAGTCCTCAATCCTTTGGAACTCACTGCCACCTGACATACGACACTCCAATTCAATTGCAATTTTTAAATCTAAATTGCACAAACATCTTCTACAAAACGACTAGATTGTAACTATATTTATGTATTCTATATATTAATATTTATTAATTTATTATACACATAAATACTATGTATGTATCTATGTATATTATAGCATCATGGTTTAGTATCTATTATGTCTATGTACATTGTACAGTATGTAGATGTATTTGTAATTAATTTCTTATATTTTATGTTTAGTTATATTTATTATACCACTTACATTTTAGTTTTCCTTTGACACTAAGGTTGTCTGGAAGAGATCGCTTTAAGCGATAAGACCGCCTTTGCCCACGCTGTCTAACCGTTTTTATGGCTAAGTCTAATATTTTGTAATTTGTGAGCAATAAAGTGTTTTTTATTTTTTTATTATTTTATTATTTAGACGCACAAGAAATAATAGATTTAAAGGCCATTTTTAAGGTTCGCCTAGACCAAAATTATTTTGTATATAAAAGACCTATAAACAAAAAAATGGACTAGCAATGGGTAGCCCCTTGTCTCCACTTTGTGCAGACATTTTTATGAATTATTTAGAAAAAAGAACACTGGAAACATCATATAAGGATGACGTGATATGCAATTGAAAAGGTGAACATACCAGTTTACATAACTTCTTTAAATACATAAATACATTTAATAATAGAATACAAATGACAATGGAAATAGGCAATAAAATTTTGATTTTCTAGATTTAACAGTTGATATAAACATTGGCCGTCATAAATTTAATATATTTAGGAAACCCACGTACAGCGAAAACATTCTCCATGCGAACTCATGTCATTCACACCAACATAAACACGCTTCGTTTCATGCTTTTATACACCGACTACTGAATGTACCCCTAGACGCAAACGATTTCAGGGCAGAACTAAACACCATTAAACATATTGCCGTAAATAATGGCTACAAAAGCGAGTTGATTGACACAATTTTAAGAAGAGCGAGAAAGAAAATGACAGAAAAAATGCTGTACAATCAGACGGAAGACAAAGAAACAACAAGAAACATGTGGATAAAAATTCCATACATCGGCCCATCTTCCTACAGGTTCCAGAGGATTATACAAAACAAGGAGACTAGAGTGGCGTTCTACACTACAGGTTTACTAAAAAATTTACTGTGCAATAATAAAGATAAGTTTAAAATCACGGACAATAGTGGTATTTACAGTCTCACTTGTGATACATGTGGAGGAGTGTGTATAGTTCAGAAGGGGAGAAAGTTTAAAACTAGAATAAAAGAACATATAACAGCTTGGAAGAAGAATACTGAAAGATCTACTTTTGCCGAACATCTAAATAGTAATGGACACAACTTTGACTCCGATAACAATATAAAATATTTACATATATTACCAAAAAGCAGGAAGATGGATGCATTAGAAGCGCTTGAAATTAACAGACACAAAAAATGTGGTATCTTACTAAATGACCAGACATGCCTTTCGAGCTCCATATTATTGCAAGACATTTAATATAATTATTGTTTAAAGGTTATACTATGTTGTACATTTCACAAATAATTCAATTTATATGAAGTTTTTGACATTGGCATTAATTTTGGATGAATTTTTGACATAATTTATAAATTTTAATTTTTACATGTTTTAATTTCATATAATTTATTTGCCATTATTTATAATCTCTTAGATTATTAGAGATTATAGAGAGTATTATGGACATTTTAATTTAATTGAATCATTGGTGATTCACTTGGTGAATCACCAATGATTCAATTCACACAATCATTGGTGCTAGTTTTTAATTTTATATTCTGACATCTATTCTATATGATTATATAATTCTATGACATTACAAATCAATAAGTTATTAATTTATCAATTTAATGTGTTACAATGCTATACGAATATGATTTTTGTGAAAATAGAATAAGTTGGTATAAAAATTTCAATTACGTTGCACAAAATTGTAAAAATTTCATGATGCTGGCAACCTTTTGCACAATGTTTACAAAAAAAATATTTAATTTGTTTTTAATCTACCTACAGCTGATGATGACTTAGTCGAAGCCGGTCGTGTAATATATTAAAATTAATGTAAAATACTTATTAAAGTAGAAATAGAGCAAGAAGTCCTGTGTGTTATTACTGTGCAACATGAATTTCCACCAAGAATGTTGTTTCTTTAATATATTAAATTAAAATATATTAAAAAAGGTAATTTTAATAACTATAAATAAATAAAAATTAAAATTACACGACCTTATTACAGTACAATCAATAACATAAATAGTAGCATGTATAAAATCAGAATTTTAAATGGAATGAACTTCGCAGATACCTATATAGTTAGAAGAAGGTTGTGATTCAATTAATATAAAAAGTATGAAATAAAAACAAAATTAAAATTTTTAAGTAGTACAAAAAACTATAAAAAGTAAATTATTAAATTTCTATTCTAGCCTATCAATATTTTTAAAGGATCTTTTTAATATATGCGTCGCCGTGTCGGGAGCCCGCGGTGTGAACATGTTTCTTTTAGCTACAACGATAGAGAATAAAAAAAATCAAATAATATTTATAACGACTATATTTTTGTTTAATCTTGGTACTTATATAAAATATTTCAAAACTGGTACCTACATATTCTCTATTAGCTATACCTACGTAGCTAAATGATAATGAAAACTTCTTCACACCGCGGTGATCCGACTCGGCGACGCACATATTAAAAAGATCCTTTAAAAATATTGAAAGGCTAAAATAGAAATTTATTTACTAACTTTTTATAGTTTTTTCTATCGGGGGTTACTTATATTCTAATAAGCTTACTATGCGGGTTGCGCAACTTCTACTAAATTAATCAAAAATTTGCTATTTCATGTAAATCAAAAGTTTACCACTCTCATGTTATACCACAAGGCCTAATTTATTCCAGAGCACTAAGCTACCAGACAGAGTAGGTAATTTACACTTGAATACGAAGAAATGAGATCGTGTTATTTTCCACTCCAAGCGCTGTTCTTATTTAAAAATAAACAACCTCTAAAAAGCAAGCATCCTGTATGTACCACAGTATCACCGATAGCCAATAATCGCCCGGTCAGGTGCGGGCGACGGCGGGGTTAGTCGCGGGGAGGGGTGGGGGGAGGAGACGACAATCGCCCTCTAATGAGTCTCTAATAATAATTATCTACCTACACTTTCTGTTACACTGCGACAATTCTTCCCTTAGGGTTGCCGCTTCTTCGATTTTATTATTTTCATTGTAATAAAAAACAGACTATAACAGACTAAATAGTCCGTCTGATAATATTTTATTGTTGTATTGGATCAACTGATTATTTTGTTTTTCCGGCTTTTCTACGTTTATAGGTGCCATTTTGATCTTAAGTAGGTATGTAACATCAACCAGATTTGTTAATGGATGTCTATACAGTATAGCCTGTTATACCTCGGTGAGTTTTAAAGTTACTTGTTATTTATTCCAATTTGACTTACTGCACATAAGCCATGTTTGTATATTTTGGATAGGTCACAAGAATAACATGCTTATACGTCTGTAAGATGCGTTGATAAGGTTCTAAACTAGCCGAGATACAACATACCGGATGTACAAGTACCATGTTGGACTTCAAACTTCCGCTAAAAATGTAAATTTTTGAAAAATTTATATTTTTTAAATATTTTTACCTGCATTTCAACGTATAAATACATTAATATATCTACTACCATTTGTTTTCGTCCATAGTCCATACATTCTCCATAGGCCAAGGTATAACCGGTCGACACTGGCCAAGGTACTACGCTGTATCATCTTGAAGAAAACGGCGGAATTAAATATTTTCTAGTAACTGGTTACGCAAGTTTATTAATGCTTTAATACTTGACAAATAAAAGAAACGTACGCATTTATATATAATTTGTGATTGTTATAAAAGGTTTAAAACGATCAGACTTCTAATAAAAAATAACTTATGTCACTGATAAAGCCAAAGACTAGCTCAATGGCGATAAACGACTAACTCTATAATATATAGATAATTAAGATGGCCGTAGCAAACGCCTCGGAATTCAGAAGCTCAGAAATACTTACAATAAGCAATGTAATTGTACAACAACAACAACAACAGACGACAAAGTACAGACATTTAGAAGTCAGTGTGAACTCTTCTTATTATTGGGAATCATTCGTAGAATATTATATTTATTAGGTACTTCTTACTTAATGTCTTTTGTGAAACTTCTTTTTGCATACATAGTCGGTTGCTGCCGTAATAATATGATGATAGCCGAGGATCATTAAGAAATTGGTTGTACCTGTTAATGTTCGTTTAACTACATTAAACGAACATTTGATATTAACCTAATCTAAAAATGTTTGCGAGGTGTCAACCCTAGGTCTCAATATGGGAAATTTGTTTTCCGGTTCGGTAGCGGCCAAGCTCCGAGCTCCAATTACGGTATTAACGAATTATTTCCACTTTTTTCCAAATCCCCCCCTCTCTCTACCTGACCTCCCCCTCATTTTACCTTAAAGGGGGGTGCCGTTTCACCCCCGCGGTGTTCCGCCTATTGAATCCGTTTGATTAGCTCGCCTTTCCCGTTTGACTCAAATTGGTCACGTAACGTAATTTCTGGAACTCTTAAGGAAAGATTCGCGACGATTTTCTTTGGCGAGTTCTTTGAAAGAGTTTGAGCGCTATATGAAGTCTTTTCAGATATATCTTTTATATGTTTTTCAATTTAAGTCTTGTCGATTTTCAGTTTCTACTTTCAAAGACGTCTGTATTTAATAACAGATAATTGATGTTTCTATGCGATTGTGACTTATTAGATACTTAAAAATCTATTAATCCCATGGGAGCTTGTCATTTTGCTGGTATATACACTATTCCGGACTAGTCCTATACCTAAACTATACATAGCTACATGCCTTTTATAATTCAAATACAATCAGCGGTTTATTACGGCGAGAAAACCATGTGATAACTTAAAACGTAACAAGCAAAGTCTCAAACATTTGTTCATCTATAAATATAAAAGGCAAAGCTGATTGACTGATGTATCAACGTACAGGCCAAACCCTTTAGGCTAGAAATTTGAAATTTTGCACACGTATTTTTCATGATGATGTACACGCATTTTTCACACGCACACGTATTTTTCATGATGTAGGACTTTTCGAAATTCAACCCCCAACGGGGAATAAAAATAGGTGATCGTTCTAAGAATGTTTTCCTGAAATTAATGAATGTTCCATATTGAATATTAACACTACATTCTAACCCCTTACTAATAAAAATATTTACACAATGGATAACTTAAACAACGTTGCTGTCTTTGTCTGATGCGTTGGAAAAGTCACTTGACAGACAAAGACAGCAACGTTGTTTAAGTTATCCGTTGTGTTAGTAAGCGGAAATATAAATTGCCACCGTGGTCTAGTAGCTTAGAGCTTGGTTCTCGACTCGGAGGTCGTGGGTTCGATTCCCGCGTTAGAACAATAAAAAATGTTGTTGCCAAGTTTGGTTAGGACAATGCAGGCTGATTACCTGATTGTCTGACAAGAAAGATGATCCATGCGTCGGATGGGTATTTAAAAAGTCGGACCTGCGCCTGATCTCTCGCCAGTCGCGTCGGTTATCCGTCTCACTGGGTTTCGAGAGTAAAAAAAAAGAGAGTGCTCCTGTGTACTGCGATCACACTCGGGCTCTATAAAATAACTGCGTAGCTGGCCTGGTTTCAATGAAACCGGCCACCGTCACCGAAACCGGTGTGGGGAGCTATTATATTACTGTGCTGTAAACGCGGTGAAGAAGGGTGCATTTTTAAAATGGTTTCTATTATAATAAAAACCATGGACGCTTCCACACCACGTCCACCTGGTCCTGTACAAGCATCCGAAGAACTTGTATCACAGGTAACTTCTAGGACAACGCAAATATATTTAAGACTTTTATACTAAATACATATTTAAGATTTTATAATACTAAACCTATATTTAATATACACCCAAGACCCAGGAACTCGGAAAAACATTTTGCCCCTTCGGCGGGAACTCGCGACCATCACCGCGTCATCTATGGTCTCTAGATTCTATCTAGTCGGTTCATCTAATAGGTTGTGGTTATTAAAATATATAGATTTCGATCTATCTATCTATCGGTCTATCTATCTATCGGTCTATCTATCTATCGGTCTATCTATCTATCCATCTAATATTAACAACAACACATCCAACATTGCAGTACTTACCGTGTAGGTGCGCCATTAGCCTCGTTCCTAATGCCCCACTCGAGCTTGCCCAATTCACTGCCACTTCTTGCTGTACACCCGCTTACACAATTCGTAAAGTGATCAAATGTTAAATCTATGAAAATTTCACATTTATTTAGTTTTAATAAGGAAACCGTGCGCTGAAAAATATGTGAATTAAGTAATATGCAATCATCGCTTCATCTAACTGCTTTGAAATTTCAGATCTCCCAGAAACCTACAATTTAAGTAGCAAACAAAAACCTCTAAACAAAACATAAATAAAATATCGCTGATCAGAGATGGATACTTTTAAATACTGAGTTTGTACTCGTACTAGAAGAGTTTTTCATGGCTATTAACTTTCTATTTTGTGTTAGCGATCATATTAAAATATTCAACGTGGGAGAGCCACGCTTCGGCATGAATGGGCCGTCTCGACCGGGTAAATACCACGGCCTCACAGAAAACCGGCGTGAAATAACGCTTTCGTTGTGTTTCGTCAAGTGAGTGAAGTTACCGAAGGCCCAAGGGGGGTTAGGGATATTAAGGACTGGAAACGCAGGTCGCAACGCCTCGCATTACACTTGTAACTAATCTGGTGTTGTGAGTGTCCGTGGGCGGCGGTAATGTCTTACCATCAAGCGAGCCAGCTGCTCGTATCCTGGTTAATTTCATAAAAAAACAGATTTTATTTAAAAAAAATTAAACTTGGAAAGAATAGACGATGAGGCTGGGACTATATGCTCCGGAATCCGGAATGCCGTCGAAAATTCTGAGTACTGAAAATAGAACTCTGCGTCAATACAATAGAGTTGAAAATCGAAGTCTACACAGTACAGTGTTGCTTTTATTGGTAATGTACAGGTATTTCATATTAATATTCCCCTTTAGCCACTTTTGTGCACGACGTTACATTGCTAATTCTTTTGGCATCGGCGCGGGCGCAGTTTTTCGGGCGCACTTGCGGCGTATTACAATAAATCACGATCAACATGGCCTCTTGTGTATAAGTATTGCACACATTGGGTTATTAATACTAGGGCTAACACGCAGCTTCGCTCGCTTCATAGATAATAATCCATTCGTGTTATGTTTGCAGTGACGTCTATACTATTTAATATTATAAAGAGGATAAGTTTCTTTGTTTGTGTGTTTGTTTGAATTGAATAGGCTCCGAAACTACTGGACTGATTTTGATGACATTCGGCAGAAATATACAGTAGACTACGGGAAAGGACATAGGCTACTTTTGATTGCGAAAAAATTTACGGCTTACACGAGATTAACTTTTGCGCGCACGAAGTTGCGGGCAAGATCTAGTATCAAATAAAGATGAATGGCTTACTTCTGTTGGATTATATAGTGCAAAATAATGAATATAAAATAAATATTTCAATATTTAATTAACAGCAGATAAAAGTATTTTATTTTGATAAAATACCATGATCAAATTACTCTAGACCAAAGTGCCTACATAAAAACAGTTTTGCATAAATTTAAGATAGTGATTGCAACCCTATTAGCATACCGACCGAACTTAAATTAAACTATGAAGCTCTAAACTCTGATAAGAAGTGTGACGCACCTTGCCGACACCTGATCGGTTGTTTAATGTATGTTATGCTTTGTACGCGTCCGGATTTAAGTACTTGTGTAAATATTGTAAGTCGGTACACGAATAAAAATAACAAAGAATTGTGTTTGTGTTTAAAGCGAGTTCTAAGGTATATTAAAGGCACGATTAATTTGAAGTTAACATATACGAGAAAGAATTATGAGAATATTCTATGTGGATATGTCGACTCTGATTGGGGTGGCCACGATTGTAATGATAGGAAAAGCACCACTGGGGATATGTGTTCAAATTATTTGACCAGTGTACTATATCATGGTGTACAAAGAGACAAACATCAGTAGCTGCCTCATCTACTGAATCCGAGTATATGGCTTTATATGAAGCTGTTAAGGAAGCATTATGGCTTAAATCTCTGGCAGAAAGTATAAACTTATATATAAATAAGCCCATTATTTGATATGAAGACAACAACGGCTGCATAAGCATAGCTAGTAATCCAACAAGTCACAAGAGATCGAAACACATTGATATAAAATATCATTTCTCGAGAGAGCATGTTGAGAAAAATGTACTAATGTCAAACTATATTTCCACAGGTGACCAGTTCGCAAATTTGTTGACAAAGCCGTTACCACCGGTGACTTTTATGCGATTTAGAAAAGAATTGGGTTTAGAATAAGTTTAAGTTTTAATTACAATTTCATTTAGATATAATGAAATGGTCTGGTCAGGTTTTTCTGGGTTTTTCCTGATCCATTGCAACAAATGTTGGACCATTATTGTACACTTCTCCCAGACCTCACTTGGAAGTATATATGTTCAGTTTCGTCGTATTTATAAGTTGATACTCAGTTACTTTGTAGTGTTGTACTGTAAACCAGATACTGAATTGTAAACAAATGATGTGCTAGAAGTTAAGGATAAATTTTTGAGGGTGCGTGTTGGATTATATAGTGCAAAAATTAATATGACCAAAACTGTTCCTTTGTTCTACCTACCTGTTCAATCTATTGTATATATTTTGACTTAACACACACTGCGTCACGGGATCTTATAAGACGGACGTATTGCTTCCAAGTGAACGAATATAAAATAAATATTTCAATATTTGATTAACAGCAGATAAAAGTATTTTATTTTGACCCCATACCTTAGTAGGTATGGGGTCAAAATAAAATACTTTTATCTTCAATATATAACTTCAATTGGTGAATATGAACCTGGCCTAAGCGTCAATTGACATTTCGCTGGTGATTCACTGCAAACTTAACGCCAACACATACAACATAGATTTTGCCTACGACTTCGCACCGATGTGGTTGCAGCTTGATATTATGCAACGCACTTGCAACTCCTCTGATGTTGCGGGTGTCCATGGGCGACGGTAATCACTTTCCATCAGGTGATCCGTTTGCTCGTTTGCCCCCTAGTTTTATATTTAAAAAAAAGCATTGATATGAAGATTGAACTGCTTAAGATTTAGAATCCAGATGAAACAAACAAAATAGTAAGTAAATGGAAAATAGGAGTTTAGTACGGTGCAAATATTAAAACAACGTTTGTTACACCAACAAAGAGAGATTTTGTCTATGACTGTCATATTCCGTATGCACACCCTGTGTGTTATCCGAAAGAAATATTTAAACCAACATTAGGCCACAATATTACATAAGTAACGGCAATACGCATAACTAATAACAATGTTCGTGATTTACAGATTAAATAACATGATTAATATTTCCTGACAACTCGCATTACGCATGGACACCATCACACTGCCGTACTACGCGTCGGCTTCAAGGTCGCGCGCTTGGCGAGTAGTACGGGCGCGCGGTGATGAATAGAATTTAAGTATTTAGTAGGATAATCTGGTCGAAATTTGAAGGTCATAAGTTATAGATATTTTTGGAACGAGAATCGAACACTAATGACGCTACTTGAATATCTATTTTTGTTAAGCTAGCATCCTGTTTATAGTTTGTCCGCGTTAAGTTTGCAGTGAACTATGAGTGCAAATGTCAAAATGGCTAACTTTAATTGATGAGTGCAACAACAGCATAAGCGTCGTTGGTAAATTTTGACATTATATAATAATATCTACAAGATCTATGGACACTTCACACCACATCAATCTGGCCCCGTGGTAAGTACCCGAAGAACTTGTGTTACGGAGACAAGACAACGGGAAGTATCCCTAGTCTTGCCATAAACACAAAGAAAAAAAAAACACTATTGCAAATAACATTTATTACTTTTACAGTTTGTTAGTTTAATACATAAATATAAAACAATTTAAAATATAAAAATCTTATTCGAAGTGGTCTCCATTGGCTGCAATACAGTCCTTTAAACGTTGAGGCTAGTTATCAATAGAAGCACGCACTCTTTCCATGGGAATATTCTTCAATGCCAATCGTACGGATTGTTTTAGGGACTCCAAATTTTCATGGCGCTTAGAGCAAGCCGTACTCTCTAAAACTGACCATAAATCATAATCCAGCGGATTAAGATCAGGACTAGACGACGGCCAGTCTTCAGCTCTGATGAAGTCCGAAACGTTCGATTCCAACCAAGACTGCGTAGACCGAGCTTTATCCCTTGCTTCGGCGGGATTCGAACCCTCGACACCCGGCTTGAGGACCAACCGCGTTCAACCACTGAGCCACAGAGGTTGTCAAAATTTGCATTAACGCGCATGATCTATAGGCACAGAGTAAAGATAATATATACTTACATACAGAGAAACAGCTTTCATAGAACGAACCAAATCGAACCAAATTTGAAAATTTTGACGTCCCCTTCAACGGTCCACAATTTTTCCACACAAACGTGGACACACCGTGCGCTTGTAGTAGTGCAATCAATTTGAAAACTAACTATGTAGGTGTATATCTGTTCCTCTTTCTTTAGTCTGTGCTATGTGCAATTTGTACGGCGATGACACTATTAGCTAGTAGAATGATATTTGTACCAACTACCGAGGTATAAGCGTAGTCAATAACATCAAATAGACAAAAACAGAAGAAAAAAGCCATAAATAACGTCACAAGAGGCTCAAGTGATGTGACAGAAGCTCTCAACTGTCGATAGATCGCCAACTCCTGTACAACGTCACTTGGATTTTGTAACTTGTAGATAATATCAGGTGAAGTGGTGCAAGTCCCTAATTCCTCCGGGGCTTAGTGATGAGAAATGGGTTTGTCGATAGTCTGTCGTTTTTAGTTTCAAATTATAAGGTACGTTAATAATTAGCTTTAAATAAAAACAATTGTATTTAATTTACTAAATAAAGGTAGAGAAATATTCGTTACACTAACATTAATGGCACGCAACTTCGTCTGCGTAAAATTAGGTTTTAAACTTTCATCCCCTATTTTACCCATCTAGGGGTAGAAGTTTAGAAGGCGCTCAAATATGTAACTCATTATTATTTTTTCCGTACTGAATTTATACGATATATCATGCAAAAATGTCCAAGGAATAAAATGTTTCATACAAACTTTTATTACCTATTTCACCCCCCTTGGAGGTTGAATTTTGAAAAATCCTTCCTTATTGGATGCCTGCGTCATATAAGAAATACGTGTGCAAAATTTTAAATTTCTAGCCTTAAGGGTTTGGCCTGTGCGTTTTTACATCAGTCAATCAGCTTTGACTTTCAGCTTAATATATAGATGTAATTATTTAAATGGTTTAGGTTTATTATAGGTATTATGTGTTTATGCTTGGAATAAAATATGGTGATGAAACGTGGTGGCGGTTACGCCTTTGTTTTACGCCAGTAATCCTTTTAGGGTCTGTTTCACAATCTACTGATAAGTGTCAAATAGCTAATTTGCATGTTTTGCCTCTGTCAATCCGAATAAGTTATCCGGCACTAATAAGAAGATTGTGAAACATGCCCTTAATGTTCTAAGTCTGTCACATGATGGCTCATAGTTTTTTTTTTGGTATTAGCACAAAATATTTTGACACACATCATAAATGTCGATTCACTTAAAAAAGTGTGTTTAAAGGGCACGAGGCATCATAAGGGGCGCTTCACCCTATCTTCACGAGTAAATGCGATTTAATTAACCGTGGAGATATTAAATTACAGCTTCGGTTGGTCCTGCGGCTATACAAGTTAAACGTTTCCGATTTGTGTGTTGAAATAATGTATTTTGTAGAGTATTTCTTAATTCTTCAGATATACGATTGTTTAAGTATTAAAATAATAGAATATAGTATGTTCAAAAATATTTATATGATGTAAAAAATCTACCTGCTGCAGTGTTATAATATTTTGACCTGGAATATTATATCGATGTTATACTTACCTCAAGCGTATCGCGACAGCCCTTTAGTTTTTATTATAAACTAGCTGCCCCGGCGAACTTCGGACCGCCATTATTTTTTTTATATTTGCTATCATTTTTTTTCATTCTCCTGGCATGATAAAGAACACATAAAAGAAATATTTATCCAATTGGGTGCACACGTTTGGAATTTATGCGCAATTACAAAACATTATTGTACAAACATTACGGTAATTCACTTTCATTTATATAGATATAGATACATTTTAATTAATTTGCGTATTCAAAACGATACAAACTTATAGGCAACTCTCTAATTAGAATTCGATATCGATACGTACACCACTATTAACCCTTAAGTGGCGCGCGTAACCCATTGGCGGTTATCTGCGTCTGTTTACATCCAGCCACTTTACCTACATGAGCACTTGTGGATGCGTTCAGTGGACTGCGGTGAGCAGGAAAATAACATGAGAAATGAGAAGATTGCTTCTCTTCAACTAATAGTTTTACCAATATTATTTATTGATAGGATATTTATAACTTAAAAAATATTTCAAAAACAATGTAATGCCAATGTTTCACAAACGATTGATTTAAGTGTTATATAGCGTAATTGCATAAAATAAGAAACAAAACTTTCGAATAAGCTATCCGACACTCATAAGAAGATTGTGAAACAAGCCCTAAATAAAATAATACGCGACTAGCTCGAACTCAGAGAGTTATCTCGACTTATGTCGCGTTACGTCGCGTCTACATGCATTATTAAATGGTCTAGTATTGCATTATTAAATAGATATTAATAAAATTTAATAGCACAAGTGGTCCCAAATCTAGTTCTCCCGGCTGCCAAGTATTATAAGTGTAATCTACGTCTAGACTCAATGGTGTATATAAATGGTGATCGCAGATATTCTAGTAATGGACGTGGAGGAGCTAAGTAGTAATGGTATTTATACGAAAGACTAGTTGTTGCCCGAGGCTCTGTTCGACTAAATAATAAATTGTATATATTTACTATCTTCCAAGGAAAATGTATATTAAAAACTGTTTGCTACTTTGATAAAATATTGTGACTAATGATGTTGAACTATTTTACTCGTAACTATTAATTTATTTACAATTAATTCGTAATTAGGGCATATCCTATTTTAGGGTTAAGAGTGATGTACATACATACTCTACTCAGGTCTGAATTTTTAGGTTGATTATATTATAAATCTTACAATAACAGAGTTACGATGCAGTCTCGATGTGTTGAAACTGCAAAATGGTATTCTCATAAACGTTAAAGTAACATCAAATGCGATTTGATCGGTCCAAACTCCAAAAATCAGTTTATGATAAATCAAGACGTTTCATTTATAATTAATTAACTGAAACGCTAATCCAAGTTAAGTAACAAAAATATAAAATTCGCCAAGTCATTGAGTCGTTTTATTGTATCTCTTTATTGCAAGGTAAATAACATTCCAATTGGTAGCTTTGTAGTAGTGTTGTGTCTATGTTTACGTTGAGATAAAATTGAACCTGAACGGAATTTTCTTCACACATTTAACATAATTAAGGATAAAGCCGAAGTATAACTACGTTATACTAAAGTCTATCTTTTGCCAGCGGCTCCGCTCACGAGCAAAAAGGAGCCTATACGTGTTAATCCAATGCTTAAACATCTACTTACCATACCAAATTTCTCGATCTAAAACATCCAACCGGACAGACTTTCACATTTATAATAGTAGTAGGATATGATTACTTCTCCTTGTATTTATTCCTTCAGTAGCACAGTCATTAAGGTATATCTCCAGTATCCTAGACCCTTACAAATCTTCCCACCGTACAATTGATCGTTAAGTCCCATAATGAACAAATTAACATTATTCAATAATCATTGATGCCACCCTATAATATGTCTCTACTTAAAGAGCACTTAATTTTGTCGGCCCAAAATCGACCTTACCATTTAAAAAATAGGAGCGTACAAAAACGAGAAAATTTCAACACTTATGTGTGTATTTTGGGTTATTGGAATTTGTACTTTATTTCTTATGGTGTAAAGTTGATTTTTTAAATTGGTTGATCAGATATAAAGGAGCATTATTTATCTGGCTCCCACGATATGTGATATGACGCTTATAAGGTAGTCGTTGTAAGTAGCTACCTCACACAGATTACCTAATTACAAATATAGATTTAATGTTCTCTTATCTCTAAGGTCCTGCACCATCAAAATGTGTTATAGTTCGGATTAATGAGAACCGAGGAGGTATGAAAATGGAAAGGGCGTTTCGACAAAACAGTTTCAAAACAGTGATAAAAAGTAGCCTATGTCCCAGTGGTGAAGGCTGGTTCTCCTTCACTGGGATGTCCTAGCCTGTGTAATATAGGGATTCGGATAAGGGTCTTCAAAAGGTAAGTCGTAAGTAAAGCCGATAGGAATGGGGTTATAGAAACCCCACGCCGCAGTTATGTCCTTCCCTGTGGTCTGCTCTTTATTTGTATCAAATTTTATCAAAATCGGTCCAGTGGTTTCGGAGCCTATGCAATGCAAACAAACAAACAAATCCTTCCCCTTAATGATATTAGTAAAGATTATGTTCTCTATCTATCTAAAACGTTTTAAGTCTATCTAAATTTAGAGTTTTTTGGCGGGATAAAAAGGTAAAAAGTAAGTAAGATCTTATCAAGTTATTTGCCAAACATCCCCACAAACTTTCGCATTACTAAGCACATGTAATGTACACTGTAACAACAGTTTAAGTGAATGCTGGAATTTGCAAAGTCCACATCATCCATCAAGCTAAATGTTATGGGGTACTTAAGATATCAATTGACATCCATGAATAGGGAATCATGGCAGGGATCTATTTTTTTATGTACCTATTGGATTAAGTTGTTTTTGATTTCGAAAAGGAATTAAAGACCGGCAAACGATTAATCGGGTCCGGGGTCACCTGATTGTAAATATTACTATTCATGGACACCGAAAACACCACAGGACTTATGTATTTTCTGTCTTTTAACTATCCAATATGTGCTTTTTTGCAATCGATTTTTAACTAGTGATAATTGGCAATCCAGACAATTTCGTATTATAACTTAGCGTCTCAAACGTGAATCGTAAACATTTTAGTCCGCGCAACCCTATTACTATTATAAACGTGAAAGTTTGTGAGGATGGATGGATGGATGTTTGTGACTCACGCAAAAGCTACTGAACGGATTCTGATTAAATTTGATATAGTAGTAGTTTAGGCTCTGGATTAAAACATACGCTACATTTTATCCCGAAAAAGTACAGTATTCCCGTGGGATACTGTATTTACGCGGGCGAAGTTGCGGCCAAAAGCTAGTATTAAAGTAAAGTAACGCTTTTGTTAATCAAGTTATCGAGCAACTACCAAATTCTTTCTATTTGATCTAAAGGTTGCGAACCCCTGTATGTAAGTTCACATTTTTTATTTCTATTAGTGGCCCGTACTATATATTTTTGTAACAAATAGTCCACTAGGTATTAGTCCACGTGTTAGCGGCGTCTTTATTCCGCTTTGTTTATTTGTACTCAATATATGTATCATGTTACAGGGCACTGGTAAAAAATCCGCGCGCCGGGCGTCACGCATTTGATGTTTTAGGTAAGTGAATTTATCTATAAGGCTAAAGGGTTAAAGTTACCGATATTTATTATATGTAAAATTTTCAAAAATCTAGGATAAAAAATGTTGGTAGCCGACTTTTTGCAGGCATGTGTGAAAATACTGCAACGCGCATCATGTCTTTCAAAAACTCAGTCCATACAACCCAAAATTCGCCGAATCAAATTAGTAAAGCGACTTTTGGCTGTCAAAAATCCTAACAATAATTAGATCACAAACTATCATAAAATATATTTTACTTAGTTTCCTAACAGGCTGACATTTTATGACATTCGCATCGCTGGGATCAGCGAAGCTGAATTCCATGGATTTCTGCTAGGGCATTTACATGGGTCGATTTTT
Organism: Phengaris alcon alcon; assembly: GCA_037179445.1. Classification (NCBI taxonomy): domain Eukaryota; kingdom Metazoa; phylum Arthropoda; class Insecta; order Lepidoptera; family Lycaenidae; genus Phengaris; species Phengaris alcon. Next base: position 3,826,336 of record JAYRCH010000097.1, read on the forward strand.
CACGTGCGGCGGAAGTCGTGCGGCTTTAGTCACCCGTGCAAATCCACCAGAAAGTTCGTGAGGATGGATCGATGTATGGATGGATAGATGGATGCTTGTGATTCTTTCACGAAAAAACTACTGAACGGATTTCGATGAAAATTGGTATGGTAGTAGTTTAGTCTCTGGATTAAAACATAGGCTACTTTTATCTCGAAAAAGTACAGTCTTCCTGTGGGATACCTGATATTATATTGCGATTTTTTCCGCGGGTGGAGCCGCGGGAAAAAGCTATAAGGCCGTATTTGTATAATAGGATTAGGTTTAGCAGAAACTGCCAACTGCTAAATGTTCTAAGGGTCTATTACTATTCACCCCCAATATTCTGAAAGTTTTTCGACACTTCTCCTTTCCATTTCACAGTACAAGGAGGTCAACGGCCTATTTCCCGCATCCGCGTAAACCTCACGTACACAATTCGTACACCAACTACACGCACGTAATTATGGATATAAAACCTCTTTTCTCGTAAAACTCCAGATAAAAGGTCGCACTTCCTGCTAATATACCATAAAATGGTTCCCGACAACCGTTAACACTATTTTTAAATATTATTTGGAGTTCCTTTAAGAAATAACTTTCTATACAAAGTTTTTCAATGCATCGTGAAAATTTGAAGGTAGCTTTCCGATCCATGCGCTAAACAAATGCTGCGGCCGGTGGGTGTGGCCAGAGAACCAGTCGCTGGTCGAGGCCTCGCGTCGCGTCCTCGCGTCGCGGTCACTAAGATCACTATGCTACCTCAAAGCACGAAACGCATGCCGCCGCACTTCCAGTCTGAAACAAGTTTTCAAGTCATAATAATAATTATCATTTGAGTGTTTCTTCCAAAATTATAATATTATTTACTATGTAAATCATTATTAAATAAATATTCTAAATTGTAGGTAGGTAAGAAACTGCATTTCAATTTCCTTTTAATAGGCTACAAAATTTTGTGCGCTTATCGGGGATTGTATTCTGACTGAATGTCATCGTTATACTCGTATCATAATATTTAATATCTAAGTACGCTTCTCTGTTTTCTGTTAGCGTGGCGTGGATAACGCTTGGCTTATAAATTATAACCATTTTGACAGTATCAAGTTAAAAAGGTGAGAAATAGAATTTTCGTTTAAATTTTCAACACCGTATTCATAAATCGCTGAGTCCAAAGTCTAGTCAAAGTCCAAATAAATAGTCAGTGCAGTCCATGAGTCAGGTCAGTCGATTCAGTAAAGTGGTAGAAGCTTTACGGAAAGTTCCTAGGGAGGGAACACAAAATAGCACGTTTTTGAAGTTGTACCACTTGCCCACACTTGTGCACGTTAACGAATATTTAATGGTTAATATTCTACCAATATTACAAATTAAAAACCGAAATAACACAAATTTATGAAAGAAATACAAAACCAACAACGTCACACATTGAATTACCCGGTAAAACTCGCGTGGATAAGCATGTAAATTATAAAGTTACGCCTCTTCTTCCTCTTGTATGTCGCACACGGTGCTGCTTAATTATTTTTTTAAAATAATTAAGCAGTACCTACAGAACCCACCAACACAAAGTCCACTAGTTCTAGACATTTTTTTTATTCATTGAACACCCGTCCTCAATGAGGCCCATTTATATTTTAAACATCGAAAATAACTCATTTTGTTTACATTAATTTTTAGTGTACCACGTAAAATGCCGAATCTAATCAGGACGTCACCGCCGTTAGGTTCAAAATGGCACAGCAGGCCCATTAAATGTTCTCATAATTAGTTGGAGATAAGATTGAAGTGTGCAAAGGAAAACAGGTTTTATGATCGGTTTAATTAACTTAACATGCCGGAAGTATATAATAATGGCTGTAATTTTCCATGAAAGTACTATAATCGCGTTTTATGGGGTTTATATTAAACGGCAGGTTTCTAGAATATGTCTTCAATTTTTAACACAAATACAACTACAATTGTTTTTAACCTATAACCCGACTACGTAAGTTATATAGCCTATGTTACCCGAGCTATTATTACGTATCTTTTGACATCCCATTTATTAAAATCGGTCTAGCGATTTGTGCGCTACTGTGGAACAAATATACATACATACATACATACTCAAAATAATTATATTATAGATTGTCAATTATATTGTTTTTACACGTACCTATAGGTACGGCGAAGCCAGAAGGAATGTTTTGGCTTCGCCGTATTCGGGAAAAAACAGCCTTTAAATAATTTTAGCTTTTCAATAGCGCTCATCCAATCAAAAGCGCTGTTGAATAGATAAACTACCGAACAAAATCCGCAGAAACCGGACATAAATAAATTATCATAAAATGAAGCAAAGCATCAAATAATCCATCAATAAAAAAAGAAACAATGAAATATCTTGTGAAAAATTTATCGATTTTATAAATATCCTTTTTCACTTAAAAAATATCGAAACAATTAGCGTTTACTTCAGAAAAGTAGAACAGAATGTTAAATGTGGGAGAATCAGCACGCCACGCTTCGGCATGAATGGGCCGGCCCGACCGGGTAAATACCATGGTCTCACAGAAAAATGTCGTGAAATAACGCATGCGTTGTGTTTCGCCGAGTGTGTGACGTTACCGGATGCCCAAGGGGGGTTGGGAATTTTAAGGACTGGGAACGCAAGTCGCAACACCAGAGGAGTTACAAGTGTGTTGCGAGTGTCTATGGGCGGCGGTGATCGCTTACCATCAGGCGATCCGTCTGATCGTTTCCTGGCTCATTAAATTGAATCAATTTGAGAAAATCTCAAAGATATCGGGCGTTGTTTACCTGCTGTTTAAAAAAAAATGGCGACCACAAACCGAAATATTATTAGATTGTAAAATTTTCATTTGCCGTAATTGTTTTAATTCATTTCCATGGATAAGTGGAGATAATAGGGATGATGACTTCATCTAAACTATTTAGTGGCATTACTACTTGGTAAATGTGAAAGAAATAAAAAAAAATATGTGTAGTTTAGTAATTAGATACATTTAAAAAATACAAAAAAGTTGCATTTTTTTTTTTGCTAAATTAGTAAACAAAACCTACGTCATTAGTTTACTTACATCATATACAAAAACATTCATTGTGGTAATTATGAACTTAAACGCACAAATATCGGAGATATTTACAAATATGTTCCTGCGGCCGTATACTTCATACACTTTAACCTAGGCGTGACGTCACAGCTAGGTACGACTTTATTATGGAACGTTTTCACGAGACATGCGAAATTTTGTAAACAAATAGCTGTCTGTACCTTTGAAAATATTGCCTTTTGATATACTGTTTCTTCTGAGAAGTCACTGTTATTTAAAAGTACTATCCATTTATGCAATAAAAAAAATTGTCACCTAGCTACTAATTAATTGTTTATCACATTCGTTGAAATTAGTTAAAATATCACAGTATTTACCCCACCTTCTGCAGACCTATAACATTGTAATCCAGACGAAATTACGCTTACAAGTTACATCTAATCTAATTTTATCTTTGGTCGCCGTGGGTTTCATGGTAAAACATCCCATGTCCTTTCTAACCAGTATTGACGACTAATTAATAGAAGCTAGAATATGATTGAACATTTCTCGCTTCATAAATAGCTTAATTGACTTCAGAAATACAAGAACAATTAACGCTCACTTCAAAAAGGAGACCTACAGGATGTTCCAGTAATGGCCGTTTGTAGAAAGTGTCGGAATTAGTCGGATTAGCGATCGTCGGCGCTAGAGCAGCGCATTACCGACCGACTCATTAGAACGGACCAGGGATGTGCTGGTGATGATGTCGATAAATTAAATAACATTCGACCGCGCGATCCGATAAGCCATTAGCAAGACAGTGTTGGACAATCGGATTTGTCGGATTAGAAGTTTGACGCACTATTGATTTGTAGTGTCAGCTCACACCGGAACGAGACGATATGCGACGCGGAGCTGCACCAGCCTCACATCCCGTGAAGGTATCGAAAACTTTCCAAATAAACCTAAGGTTTATAAAGTAATTTGTTCATTAAAGTACAGTAGGTAGGTACTAGGAAAAAGTTGTAATTAAATATTGAGATTTAATTATTTTCTAAAAGGAGACAACCCCGATTTCGTCAGAAAAGATAAGAGTTACGATAGAAAGTGACGCAACTTCTAGGTAAATATAACCGTAGGCAATCAAGCGCTGCGCGATCTAAATTGAACTTAATCGTATCGTAGCAAGAGTCCCTATTTATTTAAATGACTCTTCGGAGTGAGTCTTCTGTACTTGTACTAAGAAGTATTCTGTGGCAGAACACAAGAAGACACACGTTTTATTGCAAGAGCGGCGCCGTGCAATACAGAGCGGTGCAGTTTGACATTCGAACTCTTGCAAATAAACGTGTATCTTCTTGTCTACTTACATTAAGTTCAATTTGAATCGCTACCTCTATATACAATCGCTATTTTCGGTGTGAACTGACCCTGAAATAAACAATATAATACAAATTAAATGATAATTTTATTTTATTTTATTTGTTCGGATAACTTACAGCTACTTTTACAATTCAAATTAACTAGTTACTAACTACAAGCCACATAAGTTTTCACATATAGCAAAAAAGAGAGTGCACATAAGGGCATAAGTAATCAGTGAAACATAAGTAATATGTAGTAAATAAAGAGTGTACATAAAAGCATAAGTAAAAACATGAAAGTAAAACAAGGTCAAGACGCAAATGTACAGGAAACAGATACTTAATCTAGGCGTGTTAATTAGTGTAAAGGTCTATTAAGAAATTGCTAAGCTAATAAGAAATATATACTTTAAAACACTGTTAATCTGTATTTGACTAGAGGTCAATAAATAATAATTAATATTATTAATTATCCACCTCATCATTACCTAGATGTAAATGCCAAAATCGGGTGTACTTAAGATATCACATCCTATTAAATCACTTATTAATAACTACAAATATATAAAGCCCGGCTTTTTTATAATATTTGAATTTATTTGGGACAGAGTTTCAAGGCTGCAATGCGTAGCACTGGCGTAGCTCAGCTACGAGAATACGTAGCGCACCTACGCGTTGTAACATATATTTTTTTATACTGATTATTTTATTTAGTTACGTTTATGGAAAGAGTTTGAAATGTATAGAATCGAATGTTTTATTCGTATTTTATATCGACATCGTCCCAACCCTACTGCCGCATTTAGTCCGCTCATGTTACGGCAGCACGTGCAGCGGAAATGTCGTCAGGTAAACAAATATCCCATCACTACACCGCTGAAAGGGTTGTGAGTGTCCGTCGGTGTGTATATGTATGTAAACATCTTATTAGTCTCATAAATAGATTTTCATGTAAAAAAATAATAGGTAAGACATATCTACCAACATTACAATACAACAACGCTTTTAATGTTTTTCGGTGGAACTTCGTTTTCCATACATTTTCTGTCAAAGTATACACTGCAATAGAAATATAGTGTTTGCCGAAAGATATTAAAAAAGTAGTTGTAGAGTATATCCTTTATCTTTTATCACAGCATCCAGCTTTTCATTTATTTTAAAGGCTTATTACTTTTCGTCATTTTGATGTATACAGCGTCACGGCTAAGATGAATGCTACCTCTCAAGCTCAAATGCGACAAGCCGTTTAGGCTCTAGAGCTTAGACTCTCAAAACATAACCCTCCTTCTGTCGCAGTCGGGTACAAAGAGAACGAGCCAAAATAAAAAAAAAGGAAAAACCAGCAAAGCGGATTACGTAATGTAAAAATTTCTTATATTCAAGCAGCGTCATTTCTGAAGTTTTCGACTTTCGCCACTGACAGAATACAGAAATTACCCTGTATGTTAACTATGGTCTAGATTCGTGTTAAGTTTGCAGTGACTCGTCCGTGCAAATGTGTAAATGGGAAATTTGGAAATTTTTCATTGGGAAAAACTCGTTTGGTCACCATTTAAGTATTGAAATGGTGACCAAAATAGATCATTTAAAATTATTGTATTATGCGCCATTTTATCACCATTAATTACAAGAAACAATGGACACCTCATCAACCGAGTGATTGTTGTAGTTTCCACATGGCACATGTGATACATCGCACATGGGGCCGTTCTCATCGTTCTGCACACTTTAATGGCCCATTAAATAAGGGTCAGGAGTTCGAATCTGCAAGGGTGAAGGGTTTAAAAATGTTAAAAGACATTGGACGTTTTCCCCCTGTTTAAAAAAGTGGCGACCACAAATCAAAATACTATTAGATTGTACGATTTTCATTCGAATTTCATTTCCCGTGATTATTTTAATTCAGATCAATGGAGAAGGTGAGATAATCAATAAATTGTTAATTATAATATTTTATATTAATATTCGTTGAATTGAGTTTAAATATCAAAGTATTCAGAGTTTTTTTTTTCATTTAGATTATTATAAATCCATAGTGTTAGTGAATACATATTGCGCTTAAAAACCTATTTACCCCACCTCCTGCTGATATATGCGACCTATGTCGTTGTAATCCAGATGCAATTACGCTTACCTACATCTAATCTTATTTTATCTCTGGTCGCCGTAGGTAACTGCTCCATAGTAAAAACCCAGATTCCTTACTTAAGTTATTTACTTTATGTCCTAATATGTATTTTTAAGGCCGGTAACTTCTCTTATGTAACCAGGAGAGGCAATTCTTGATTAGGTGATCCGTCTGCTCGTTTTTCCCTATAATCCATAGTTAACCGGAGGTTTTCTCCGGTGTTCCGGATGTCCATGAGCGATAATAATCTCATAAAATCAAGCGATTCGTTGTAAATGAGTAAGTTAGCATTTTTATATCTGGGGGCCTAGCAGGAACAATTGATAGCATTTATTTTTGTCAGTTGCTGTCAATTGTTCCTGCTAGGCCTCCTGAACCTAAAACGGTTAGGTATAGGTAAGTTGCGATATATTAATCGGGTAGAATATCAAATTTGACCCTAGTATAATTTGATATATCTATGAAGAAATAAAAAAATATTATATATTTAATATTCATTGAACAATTTGTTTGAATATCTCAAACAAAAAAGCAAAAGGGGTAAACACAAAACATGGGGTACTAAACAAAAAAGCAAAAAAAAAGGTCGTAAGAAGCAAATTAGTAGATTCGCCACGCCACTTAACTAATAGGCAAAACATCTTAAAAGGAGTCGCGACGTTGAAAAAATTACTTCTTCAAGTAAACTTACCCTTACTACGAGCTTCGCAGACATCGAGATTCCGAATCGAGTCTCGTTCCTATGTGAGGGCTGAGGCCATTCTAGTTTTCTTACTAAAACCTAGAATTTTTTAAAGTATTACGTCTGGCTATATTGATAATATTTAATACTTTTATACCACAAAATATTGAAGATTAAGTAGGTACGTAATACAAATTTATTGCATTAACGAGTACTACCTATATGTGGTATAATTATTATCGAATACTCATTCACATATAAAATTTCATTCAAACAGCATTCAAAAACTTAAAAAAAACTTACAGGTCAAACTGAGAACCTCCTTTTTTGAAGTCGGTTTAATATAAATCATATGTAAAAGTGTTTCATGAGTAACGACTCATGACTAAGCTGGACATCATGGGTTAGATTGAAAAATAATTAAAACTAGCTATTTCCCGCGGCTCAGCTCGCGTAAATACACTATCGGGTATCCCGCGGGAATACTGTACTTTTCCGGGATAAAAAGTAGCCTATGTTTTAATCCAGAGCATAAGCTACTACCATGCCATTTTTCATCAAAATTCCTTTAGTAGTTTTTGCGTGAAAGAGTAACAAACATCCATCCATCCATCCTCACAAACTTTCACATTTATAATATTAGTAGGATATATCCAGCTCTCTTTCAGTAGTACACAATTGGCTAAATTTAAAATCAAATTAACTAGATTATTCATATAAACCTCTAGAGCGCTCAAGTTTCACGTTCTACCCTTAGGCCATACTCACTCGCACCATTCTCGCTAGCGTGTGTAGTAGGGGCGTCTAGACGGCGTCGACCACCCGGCGCAGGTCACTCCACAACGTGTCTCCGCACTCATTATTGTTGGTGGTCTCACTTTGATTTACCTCTACAAATAATGCGAAAATCAAAACATTTATGCGTCGAAAAAAAATTAGCTAGATTTCTTAATATAACTTTCACCTTTAGAGAATGTTTAAAAATTTTCTACTAAGTGTCGGATAGCTTATTCCGAAGTTTGGTCGCTGCTTACTTTATATCGAGCGACAGAGACAAAATATGCATATAATCTATCTGTCACTTATCGGTAGACTAGCTTTTGCCCGCGGCTCCGCCTGCGTAAATATAGTATCCCACGGGAACACTGTACTTTTTCGGGATAAAATGTAGCCCATGTTTTTAATCCAAAGCTCAAACTACTCCCATACCTAATTTCATCAAAATCCGTTCAGTAGTTTTTGTGTGAAAGAGTAACAAACAGCCATCCATCCATACTCACAAACTTTCACATTTATAAAATTAGTAAGATTGTGCAACAGGCCCTAAAACTACTAGTTGAAGTAATTAGTAGTTAAACTACAGCGTAGTAACTATTAAGTAATCTGTCCTACAGCTACTAGTAATTAGGACTTGTGTCTTATTTACAAGATTATGTAAAAAGCTTTACTTAAGCGGTGCTTGGTGCACTAAAATTATTAACATTATTAGTATAGCTATTTAATAATATAACTAATAAAATATTGAAATAACACCTACCTAAATAGTTTATTCATAAGTCTTAACTGAACGGAAAACCTTTCCAAAAGACGCGAATTACATCGCCGGGTGATTCTTAGCGAATTCTTCGTCCGGAACACGAAGCTTGGAATTTTAACCCGCGCCATTCATATGGTAATGTTGAATGTAGGCGCTGGCATGGAAAAGTTGGAATTTCTTTATGAGTTCCTATAGTGTGAAGTCTAACAACACCTGTTTATAATATACATAAGAAAGCCGCACGAACTACCTCCGTAGGTAATATATTTTAATTAAATAAAATAAATTATAAGAAAATGAGAAAAACGTAAGGATGTATGGATACTGTATATATTTTAAGCTATTGCATAACTTTTATCGCGGGCTTTGAGCGCGGCGACCGAATCAAGAAATTCCGTAACGAAAATAAACCTAACACCCCCCACTCCGACCGGCACAGCGGTGCGGCGTTGAAGGCCGTGCATCGTCTAACGTCGTTTCAGTTCGGCAGACTTCGGCACGGTGTTTGTGTGCGTGCGACTAGACGTATGCGTGTAGACTTACTATGCAATAGCTTTACCGCGCAGTCCCCGAATGCCACACGTATTTTTTATGGTTTATTTCTTGCCAAAACTAAGAGGATATTATATAGTTATAGTAGCTGTAGAAGTTATTATATTAACCTTTAGTGCATAAATGTATTTTATTCAAAAACAACAAAATAATATGACTGGCTACCTACATGAAATTATTTACAAACTAATAGATAGAAAAATACCTAAAAATAGAAAACTAAAACTACAAGAAACGTATAAATAAAATAAAAAAACTCTAAGTCGTCCCCATCAGGCAGAGTACCTATTAGGCTCGAAGAGTTTCCTCGCTCGATGGCAGTGGCCAGCCAGGTAGGTGGGGAAGCAATCCCCTGAGCCGGATTAACCTTAAATTTAATTTTGATGTCGAACATCAACTAAGTATATGCGGTGAGTCGAATTGTGCCTTGGCGTGGCAACGCAGACTTAATTATGTTGATAGTTTATATAATCATTATAAGATAATACTTTTATAATTTACATCAGATATTAGTGTATTAAGCATCTAACTTCTAACACATTCTAAGTAGCCATGAAAAAATCTAGTAATTAAATAAACAAAATAAAAACTAACCCCCGATTGTCAAGCAGTGCGCGTGATGATAACGAATTATAGCTCAGAACACTCTCAATCATGTCAGCTTTCAAACTAATGGAAGCTACTATGCTACGGACAGACAGACAGACACGTCAAACTTAGAATAGAATAAGCCTCTTCCACACTATCAGACACCTCACTACAATTCCCCCGAGATTCTGCTCATGGAGGGCCATTACTTCTGATTACTGTAGAACTCTCAACTTTGTCGCTCTCCAACTCGAAGAGTTCTAGAAGTTTCAAAGTTTTTTTAAAAGAAAATACTGAAAAGAAAATTGTTAGACTCGCGAATTATAAAATTAAGTTTCTAGTAAAAAGATTGTGTTTTACATTAGTAAAGAAAATCAGTGTTATTCAGACCAGTCGTCTATACTAATCTTGCTACTATCCTACTAATACATGTGAATGTTTGTGAGGATGGATGGATGGATGTATGGATGTTTGTTACTCTTTCACGCAAAAACTATTAAACAGATTTTTATGAAATTTGGTATGTATATATATATGTTTTAATCCAGAGCCCAAACTACTACTAGTTTGGGCTCTGGATTAAAACACAGGCTACTTTTTATTCCGAAAAAGTACAGTATTCCCGTGGGATACTACATTTACGCGGGCGGAGCCGCGGGCAACAGCTAGTGTATTATAAATATGAAAGTTTGTGAGGGTGGAGGGATGTTTGTGACTCTTTAACGCAAAAATTACTAAACGGATTTTTATGAAATTTGGCTCTGGATTAAAATATAGGCTACATTTTATCCCGGAAAGTACAGTTTTCCCGCTTGATATTATAATTACGCGGGCGGAGCCGCGGGCAAAGGCTAGTATTACGTATAAAGAGGAAAGATTTGTTTGTTTGCATTAAACTCCGAAACTACTGGGCCGATTTCGATGGTATTTAGCATAAATATAAAGTAGACCACGGGGAAGGTATGTAGTATATAGGCGGGATTTGCGGGATTACCCTTTGCGCGCACGAAGTCACGGCCAACATCTAGTGTACTATTTTTCTAGTAGCAATATTTACTATCTTCAATTATACCTTCTCATAGATGTTATAATAGTGTTAGTATTTCTATACAAAATATTTAATAAATAAGTTTGACGGGTCTGTGTGTCTGTCCGTGGCATCGTAGCTCCCAAACGAATGAACCGATCTTGATATAGTTTTTTTTTTGTTTGAAAGCTGACATTATCGAGAGTGTTCTTAGCTACAAATCATAAACATCAGCTCGCACACTGCTGGACACTGGGGGTTACTTAAAGTTTTTTTTTTTTTTATCATTTCAGTGGCAAATAGGCCAGGTCTAGTGATTCTAATTTACTACCTACTTTTATGTCCTTTTATAAACCTTTATGAATAGGAATGGTTAAAATAAGTACCAAAGTCAACCGTAGAACCGTTTATTAAACTTCAACTATTCACAAAAATTTGTACTATTTACAAAAGTGCAAATCTATTATAACATCACTTACATAAAGTATTTACAATAAAATATTAAGTAACAAACATCTGGGCTCGCTTAGATAGAACAAAAAACTTTGGTTTCATTTTTCTATTCCTTGGTTTAGATTATAACTTCTTTGGTATCGTTCGAGTTTTCGACTTTGGTTTAAGGAATTATTGAGAATTAATTTAACTCATCTACACTGGTTGAGTTTAAAGGTTAAACCATTGAGGACGCGTTTACGAAAAGTTATTTGACAGGTTCCCTGGGTCGTGCAATAAATCCAGACAGTGACCGAATAAAATAAAACTTACTGTCACGCATTAAGATGCATGCAATTTTAAGGTTACTTTTTGTGATTTTTCCAAATCAATTTTTAATATAATATTTTTAACCGATTTTAAGATCATTATATCCGTAATCCGCTTTGGGTATTTTTAAATAAACATAATAAGATACATAAGCTGAAAAATGACCCTAAGCACGACCCATTTTTGTGCGTGTAAAGGTTCTAGAAATTTGTTTTTGTTATACTGAAAATTATAATTTAAAAAAATATATTTTTAACCATTTTTCAGATAAAGAAGTATATCTCTATTTGTAACAGTTATTAGTTTTGTAGGATTCGGTTTAGGATTTATCTAGTCGCAAATTCGACGGAAAAACAGCCAATTTATGTCAAATTAGTAAACGCGCCCTTAACATCTTAACTTTATGACCACTGCGTGTATTGGTGGTCAATTTGACTTCAATTCTCTACTTCAATGTTACTCGCAATGCTTTCATTACTGTTTTCGTTCACATCAACTGGCAATTTTCTTTTCTCTTTCATATCTTTATCTTTTGGACCTTCCCCTTCTTTTAGGTCCATACGCGCTTCACCGTTTCTATCCAGGTCGCATGGGACTTGTAATCCGAAACCGGGATGACCTGGATAGTACATATAGGACAGAGGCAGGTTCCCGTAGTTCAGACCTAAATGTGGAGCATATATCGACTGCAATACAGCCTGGTTGTAGGACTCTTGCAGTAACGCCTTGTATTCAGGATTCTTTGCGAAGTCGACCCCATAGACTCCTGCGAAATGCTTCAAAATCGGCGAGCCTTCTAGTATCGGTGGCGGGAATAACGGATTAATCTTCCCAATCATCGGACTCTGATATGGCTTTAGTTCTGGAATATTCGGTGCTCCGTTATTGTTGACCAGCACTTTTACCGCGACTTTTCTCGCGTGGTTCGCGGCTGCGGCGGCCGCTGCCAGCATCCCGCTCTCCTGCATCTGCAGCTGCTTCCTCTTGGTCTTGTACCGTCTATTCTGGAACCAGATCTTGACCTGCGTCTCCGTGAGCTTCAGGCTTACGGCGAGGTCAGCTCTTTCTGGCCCTGACAAGTATCTCTGCTGGCTGAACCTTCTCTCCAACTCATAAACTTGCGCGTGCGAGAAGGCGGCCCTCGATCGCTTCTTTCGTCCGTTATTTTGGGTGTACTCTATCGGGTAGGTGGGTGAAATGATTCGGTCTGGATTGGGTGATTTGCTGTCGTAGTGGGGGAAGGGCTTGTAGGCGATGTCTGAGTGGGGGGAAGAGTTTATTCTGACGGGAGATCCGGTGGTGGAAGATCGAGAGTCGTAGTCATCTGTAACAAAGGAATGAATTAATATTTCTAAAAGACCTAGATGAGCATTTTATTGCTGTACATTGCCCACGACTTCGTTCGTGGAAAACAAGTATGTATCATTACCTATAAACTATTTTTGTGCCAAACATTCAAATTAGTTAAGCCAGTTTGCGTGAAATACTGTAACAAACACACATACAGACATCCATACAAATAAATAAAACTGATGTGTCTGTTTGTAATTTTTATTGACAGCTTATCACTAAATGCATTTGGAAGTATATGCGGTACAATAAAGCATCAATTAAAAAAAATGTGTCTGTAATCTCTGAAATAGCTGGACCGATTTTCGCGGGACTTTCACTGGCAGATAGCCGATGTTATAAGGAGTAATTAGGCTACTTTTATCTTAGGGTCTAGTTTCCATTAGTTCTATGCAAACGAAGTTGCGGGCTCCGGCTAGCTAGTAAATTGAATATCAGTTTTCGCATTTAAAATGTATTGTGTGCAGTTAGAACCTACTAGTTAAAAATAAAATCAAAATTCAAATTTATGTAAATTGCTTTTATGTCACTTAAAAGTAATCATGGCTTTTCATTTTTAATGCTGCATATTTGCGCACAGATAATATTATGGCCAATAAAAAACTCTATCAAATAAAAGAACAAATTTATAGAAAAAAGTATCATCCACAATTTGAAAAGAGAACAAAAAGAAGAAAGTTTCTACAAAAAGTCATTAGAGCGTGTTCACACTGACTGCGGGCTGCGGTGAATCAATTAAGTGACACACGCCAACTTACAATAGATCCATTACGCAAATTGTACTCGATCATTAGTGAAACTTGAATAGACTAACAACGATTTTGCGTGTCCTAAACTTTCTGATTTGTAAGGTAAACTTTTAAATTCATTAGTTTGTATATAAAGTTCTTGATTCATTTAGTTAAATTGACTTTGTTATATTTGTATATAATGATAATAATATTATTATTACTATAATATATAGTAGGAGATTTAGCTGCATTTTATTGTAACATTTTATTATAACTTTCTTAAGTAGGTACAAAAAATAATAAATACATGAAAAAATATAGCTTTGAAGAAAATATTCAATTATATTTTTTGTAAAAACTATAACCCGACTACGTAAATTATAAAGCCTAATTGTTACTCGGGATTCTATCACGAATCTATTGACATATCATATTTATTAAAATTGGATGAGTAGTTTAGGTGCCTCGGTGGAACAAACATTCATACATACATAGACTGCCAAAATCATTACCCTTCCTTTTGGCTTCGTCGTAGTCGGGTAAAAACTACATATTATAATCTGGAAATATGTTATTCAAAACTTAAACTTAATAAAATAGTCTCAATAGTCTATCTAACGTTATTATCTTTTGAAATTATTTTAAGCAAAATATCACTTACACGAATAATTATTTTTACCGTTTTAACTTACATATTAGAAATAAAACATGTTTGTATCAGAAATAATACTTCTTACAAGATATAGACAGAAAGTAAGTGTATCGCTGAATGCCGTAGTCATGTAAATGAACCTATTCTGTCTATGAAGGCAATTTGAAGGACACGCGCCAACCTAGTAATTACTTGATTGAATGCTCCGCTAGTGCTTTTAAGTCATCACTTATAGTAATGAGGGTGTGTACTAAGTGGGGACGTCGCGGGCCGGTACGGTGTGAACGCGCCATTACGCGCATTGTCATCCGCTTATAATTATGTAGATTTGAATTTGGAACACTCTTTTTTTTTTCGTTTCTTTCGTAGGCAATGGATTTTTTTCATCTCCGAAGTTTTGCTCGAAGAATTGACACACTAAAATAAAATTCCCTCTTTGGATGGTATTATAGGCTTAATATCTATGTCCAGAATATTTTTAGCTATGTAACGTCTTAGTACATAAAGTTAATTATATTATGAGCAACTAGCAACTAGGTACTAATAAAAAAGTAAAAACTAAGTTTACTATTAACTAAAAACTTAAAATAATCGATGTGCTTATTTAGCTCAAGCGAAAGCACTTAATTAAATACTATCTAATAATAGCTGCACCCCACACCGATTTTCCGTGAAAATCAGTCTAGCCGTTTCATTATTAGCCGGAACAAACAGACAGATTTTGGAAATTTATTTTTATTGTAAGCACCGTATATAACTTCATATTATGCATTTAGTGAAAAGCTGTTAATTTAAAATTACAAACAGACACTTCAATATTATTGTTTTACAACAATAAATAATGACAACGCAGACATAATATGCGGTCCATATTGGACGACACTAATGGCTTGTCATCAGGCTATCTGTTTGCTCGTTTGTTCCCGACAACAGTTTAACAATCTACTTTCCTATTACCAATATTAAAAATGCGCAAGTTTTTACAGATTTGACTGAATTAACTATTTTAGGTTCCTATCTCAAAAAATTACATTTTTCTTTGCACGAACTCGAATTTGCTGGAAACATCTAGTATTTAAACATAATGTCTAGTAAACACACTTATATTAGAAAGACGGAAGATTTGTTTATTTGCAGTTTGCACTGAATAGGCTCTCAAACTACTGGACCTATTTAGATGAAATACAAAAAATATAGTGAAAAACGGAAGGACATAAGTTATTTTTTATCGCGGCAAAATGTGTGGTACCCGCGGGAATACCTTTTTCGCGTACACAGTCGCCGGCAACATCTAATGATAAATATTTTGTTAGCTCTATCCAAAGCTTATCGAAAATCTCCCGGACTCTACATTGTACTATGTTATACTTTATTGGTCCATGCGCCATGGCGTACTACCATATGCCTCTTATGGACTCTTACCATATGGACTCTTACGGAAAACTTTAAATACCTAATTAAACTTTTCCGACCGAATATAACAAATACTTTAAGTTAAAAACCAATGTATACGCCTATACAACAAGATCCCAGAAAGCGTTCAAAAATTTTCAATCAATAATTTTTAAAAAGTAGGTAAAGAACGTTTGTGTGCTAAAGCCTATTATAAAGTTAATGACTTTATGAATGATAGCACATCTTGGGAATGAGGTTGCCCCCTGAAAGGCTACTTCTAAATATATTATTGTGCTCTTAAGTCGTAGCTTTTTTATTTAAAAAGAACAATTTTCTATCTTTTTGATAAAAGATGGCCCCGCGCGGGTTTCTTGCGCCGGTTCTTCTCGCCGGGCTAGTTCCCGAACCGGTGCCGCGGTGGTAGGCATCATGTAGACCGACGTTCAGAAAGTGTATAAAAATACCAACTTTGAATTAAAAATTTTGACTTTGACTTTAAGGATATATCAAATAACAGGATGTCACTGGCCCTACTTGACAGAAAGAGTAAAGTAGGTAGTAAAGTAGTATTTATACTTGTAGGTGTATATTTTGGGTTTCGTACCTAATAGGTAAACTATAAAGATTTAAGATTTTTTTTTTCGAACGAACGATTGTTTGCACCATCATTGGTACCTACTACCTACTTGGTAAGTACGAATATTAGTTATGTTAAGATGTCAACGCGATATGGAAAGCTTTAGCATAATAACTTAGAATAATATTAACGATTATTATTGAATTGAAAAACAAATAGGACACACAGAACATAGAAAAACTAAACGTAAATAATCACAAAAGGCGGTCTTATCGCTACAAGCGATTTCTGCCAGACAAGCTTTATATTACTATTTCTGCATTTAATTATCTTCTTTTAGTCTCTAAATAGTAATAGAGAGCTTTCTGAAAAGATTTTCCAAAACAAGGGATTATAGACTATAATAATATTATTATCGACTGCGACTTAGAAAATGTAGAGTTTAGAGTAATTTTCCGCTTTAGAATTAAATCATACAAAGCTCTCAAAATTCAAAATTAGAATAATGTTAACGATTCATTATTATTACTTTTGCGATTAATTTAAAAAAAAAACTATTTCGTGACCTTTTTTTCGTTGAATTTTAAACTAATAATCGTCAAATAGAAATTAGAAATAAGTACATTATAAACATACCGGACAGTTCTGTGACTGGGAACTGGTTTTTCCTGGACATGTCAAGCGCACCGTCATCAGGATAATCTCGGAAGTGGCAATCATCGTAGTACTTCATGTTTTTATCGAAATCCTGCTTGTATGCAACCTCCTTGCTGTAGCTGGCCCTATTCAAAAATATCTTCCCGAACGCACCCGACGAACAAAACATTCCATTTTCAAAGCACTTCGAATCATTTTCCCGCGTCAAAATGTCGTTTATCGAAAACGGCGTCGACATATTCTTTTCACTGTCTTGCAACAAGTTGAAGTCTTTTAATTTTGGCTCCATTTTTTTATTTACGTCGACATGTAAGGAATTAAGAATACTATCGAGTCCGCGTCTCACCGCAAAGCGTTCCTCAAACGAATAAACTTTCAGTGATTGCCCGCCTGTTTAGTTTAAGCCTTAGAGCGGGACGGGTGATATTATCGTTGGGCGTCGACGATGGGTTAGAGAGGGATGGCGAGGTTTTGGGGCGGTCGTTTTTGTAAAAAAGCTTGAAGTAGCCTAAGTAGTGGGGATCGGTTGAGTTTTTCTTGAAGATGTTTACGTGTATTCGATTTGATCGCTTTTGTAAGCGCGCTGCGGTGATGTTGAGAATTGGTAGCTGTTGTTTCATTAATTTAAGCAGTGCACACGAAATGTAATTCCAATTTTTGATTCGGTCTCTACCTGTATTTAATTACATAACTTTTTCACCTCATGAAACGGAATTTTGGAAATACTTTTCTTAGTCCAAATAAGCCTGGTCTCTCATTCAATCTATTGCAAATATTTGCATCATACAAAATTTTGTGCATGTAAATTTTAGCGTATTTTTAGTATTTTGTGAGATAATTCAGTAACGACTGCCTTTTATTATTAAAATGTTAAACCAAGAAAGTATATGTAATTCTAACCTTTAACTCGTTATTAAATTTATCAGTGACAAGTTATAACTTATTACTTATTACCATTTATCAACAATTAAGATAAAATTTCCACGAAGCCAATCCTCAGCCGCAGTCCTATTGAACTATCTAACTTCCACGGGCGTCTACCGTTAACACGTCGCTTTATCGGTAAGTACCCGAGAAGTGTCTATCTGTCCTTCTCGCACTTACAGCCCGAGCCCTTTGCTATCACTTCCCGTCCCCCTCGCTCATTGGTTCCCCATTTAAATAGACCAATCAGGTGCGTTGTGGTCGGCCAATACAAAAAGTGTGTGAGTGGAAATGTCATCATAAATTATCTTAACGCGGGAATTTCTTCACTAGGGCGTTGCTATAAACTGCTTCATTTGATTATAATTACTATTTAGTTCTTTTTATTTGTATTTAAATTCTTATTTTTATAAACAGTTTACATTTTGGAACGTTATAATTATATCTTTGACTAAAATTAATTGTTGTTAATGTTTTAAATTCAATAAGACAGTCGGTTTTATTATGTCGATATAGTTCACACATTTATTCTCCAAATTTATTCCTTATCAAAGATTTCAAAACTCGTGATGGGCTATGACGTACCTACATTTGACAGAACAAATCTTCATACAAGAAAAAGTTACGCTATCTTGGTTTTCATCATACTTCAAATGTCAGAATGGCCCAAAAAATCTCAAAACTGGAGACCTATATTCCTTATATATTTTTTTACAAAATTAAACAGTAACGTTTATACTCCATAATAATATACGTACAGGAAATTTTTAATTACCTATTTATATGTAAAAAAAAAACAATAAATTCGCTAATTTTACATGTGACGCATATAAAGCGATTAGGTACCGCCGCCCATGGTCGCCTGCACGGAGTACTTACAAATGCGTTGCTGATCTTTTTAAATTCTCACCTTAATTGGGTCTCAATTTCTCTGGTAAAACATAACGCGAGCTTTTTTTCACGCCAGTTTTCTGCGAGGACCCCGCACAGATGAGGGATGGCATTAAAATACCTACTAGATGTTGCCCGGGGCTTCCTTCATCCCGGGAACCGTACATTTTTCCGGGACATAGAGTAATGAAATGAAATATAATCTAATGACAGTCAAACATACAAACTTTCGCATTTAAAATTTTGTCTCATAAATCATGACGCGTTACATCAGCACGTCACGTGTGAGTAAATGGTATGTAAGCCTGTAGAGGAGATGACTTTAACAAATTTAAGATGTAGTAGAAATTGTAGTCAACGTTCGACCTTTATTTTCTACTTAACTAAAAATACACCTACACCGGATACATCTACACCTACATCCTACACTAACACATTATCTACAATTACCACCTACTGGAGTCGGCTGTTTTTTTTTTTAAATGAACCAAAAAGGCACAGTGCACACACATATAAATATTTGACAGTCAAGTGACAGGAACACAGGGAACACTGAACAGATAGTTCGGGAAAATTCTATCCTCACTTCAATTTTCCCCGCAAATTTTCCAACCGCATTTCTTACCGTTTAAACCTTCTCTGAACATCCACAATTATTACGAGTCTAGCCGAGCTGAGATATCGGAATTGCAATCCATTTTTATATATTAAAAGATTAGTAAACGTACACTAAACTTCATTATTATGCATGTATACATAGATAACCGAATGTATAGATAAACGATGGGTCTCGCTCGGCGCTCCTCCGCCGTCATTTATCTATGGTATTAGTATAATGAATTAATGATACTTACTCATACATACAAACGTCATTACTTATCTATTACTAAACCGCGAAATCCGCGTAGGTTCCTAATTTTTTTTAACAAATATCTATCTATATAATAATCAAATTATCAACACCTGATTCTATATGAATACTTAGGTATTACTCACTAAATAGATTTCAATCAGGATTAAAGTAGGTGCCTAGTCTAAATTCTAACAAATAATTTAATCCAGACTTGAAGCAGTGAACTTTATAATAAAGGTATAATTGTATGTCTTTCGTTCAACGTAGATTGAAACCATTGTAGATGAAAATGGATTTTGTGGGATTTTATTTTCATTAAATTTCATTTTAAAATATACAATAGATTCGCATTGGCATAATATATGATTGGTATGATATGAAAATTAACGCTAAGGCGCCCACGTAACCGCAGTCTTTGGTTTTTATATTTCATTAGGAACTTATTTCGGATGAGTGCTTATCGGGTTACATCAAGTGGTCAGACTTAGAGATACAGAGTTTTAGATAAGACTTGGTAATACTTTTAGTTACTTAATGATAGTTTTAGGCTTTCTTTGCCGTGGGTATTTGGTTTTGGAATAGCGGGAGTTATTTCGTGGAATTTTAATATTCAATTCTTATAATGCAATATAAAAGTACCCATATAATGTTATGTACTACTGAACAAATTTCCGCTCGACCGAGCACATTCCGACCGAGCTCGATTCATCAATCACTTAACAGCGCCGTTGAATCGTGCGCACGCACACACACATCACGTGTAAACACGCAGTTCAACTACGTCTGCAGTCGTTGCGGTTACTACCCTTGTGTTTAAATATTTTAAGGCGTCCAAGCGGTGGCGAAGGCTGGTTCTCCTTTATAGGAAAGCCCTAGCCTGTAGAATAGGTAGGGGTTTGGATGAGGTTCTTCGAAAGTGAAGCCGATAGGAATGGAGTTATAGGAACCCCACGCCACTGCGTCCTAGTGCAAAGGAATATGTTTGGAAACTGGTCGAGTAGGAGCTTTGTCGATATTGTGCCTAACAACTTTGATAAATCAAAAGGTTAAAAGGTAAAGTCACTTTTGTAATTTAAGGAATTTTAGATTTTTCACGAGTGTAAATCATGGCAGTTAACCAGTAACTACTAATGACTAAGTATTACGATTATGCTGGGTCTGTCATCTGATAGGTCTGATGTTGAGTGTATGATGGTGATGCGTAATTTATGGAACGTGTCTTCCTTATTGGAGAAATTTTAGAAAAACGATTGTCGGTAAAAAATAACATTTTTATTCTAGACTCGAAGTTACCCGCGACTTCGTACACGAAAAATGAAATCTCGCCGGAACCGCACAATTTGCTGCAATAAAGAGTAGCCTGTGTCTTAATTCAGAGTCTAAACTACTACCATACAAAATTTCATTGTAATCCGTTCGGTAGTTATTACGTGAAAGGGTCACAATAATCTACACATCCATACATTCTTACAAACTTTCGCATTTTATAGTAAACTAGAATTTTCCCGCGTATCCGCCCCCGAAAATATAGTATCCCACGGGAATACTGTACTTGTTCGGGATAAAAAGTAGCTTATATTTTAATTCAGAGCCGAAACTACTAACCATACCAATGAATTTTTTCTTGATCACAAAAAATGCGAAATGCACCCCCTTCTTTTGCCCTATCTTGACATTCCTAAATCTCTGGTCGAGAGTGAGTGGTTGCGGAGAGTGGTCGTAAGTGGTTGTTTGCGGCCGCTCCCGGCGATCTCCACGTAATGCCGATGTAAATACTCTTGACCGATATCCGACTGTGGGTTTTTATTGATTATGTGGGTTAGGTATTTTTAGTACCTATAATGTTTAAGTATTTAGCATTTTATTGCGGTTAATAAAAATCTATATATAGTTTTCATATATATATATATATATATATATATACGCCCGCGTAAGTACAGTATCCCACGGGAACACTGTACCTACTTTTTCGGAATAAAATGTATCCTATGTTTAAATCCAGCTTAAACTACTACCATATCAAATTTCATCGGAATCCATTCAGTAGTAACAAACATCCATCCATTCATCCTCACAAACTTTCACATTTATATTTGTACTTAGGATATGGAATATCTGATAGTGCGGCCAGCACTATCGCCAAGTATTCAGCGGCCGCAACTATCTTTTCTGGAACCATTTCGCGACTTTTTTGTGCCCCCATATTTTCGTTTGTAATAATACTAGCGCTCTGAATTTTTGTCGCGAAGAAGTCATTGGCGGCGCAAGCTACTGTTTTAAATTTTATACAAATCGTGTGTATAGCTTAGAAGATATTAAGCGGCAACAAATATATGGAGGTCCATACCGCAATCGGTAGGTATGAGAAGTAGAAAGCTATTTCTAATATACGTAAGTGATTGAAGTAATATGAGTGACCCACCCCAATTTTTAACTTCTTTTATATTTTTAATTAGTTTTCACATAATTTGCACCCCTCTAACACCACAACACCTATTGTTTAATCAGGGGTCGATAGCTCTTACACACATCCTCTGTAGGTTGTGGTAGTAACTGTTGATAGGTGTAGGTTGGTGTAGGTACTAGGTAGTAACTAGTAGGTGTAGCTGGAGTAGGTAGTAGGTGTAAGTTGTAGGTTTAGTTGTTGGTGTAGAAACTGTAATAGGTACTTACTTATTTTAATTTATTTCAGTTCATAGTTAAGGCAGAACAACGTCAGTTCGCTAGATATTATTTAAACTATTGTTCAGTACGCCGGTTCTTCTCGCCGGGCCAGCTCCCGAACCGGTGGTAGGCATCAGTAGGCGGTAGACCGACGTTCAGAAAGTGTACAAAAATACCAATTTTTAATAAAAAAAATTGACTTTGACTTTGTACATAAAAATATTTTCGAAAGATTTCAAGAATAAAATATAATAAAATAATAGGAGGTTCTTTGAATAGTGTACCAAGTATATTTTCTATTATTGAAATACATACATATTGCATAACTTTATTGTTACAAAAAAGTTTTCATTTACATATTTACTGTGACAAAAAAAAATTCATATTCAATTCATAACAACATCAATAGATGGCGCTTCACAGGGCCTTAAGAGCGACATCTAGCGTGTCAAATACATAAAATTACTTTAGCTACAAATGACACTAGGTGCCGCTTTAACATTGAAGTAATTATAATATTTCTAGTCAACGTTAGATGTCACTTTTAAGAAAAAAATATTAATTACAATAATAGAAAATATAATATTAACATTATTAATGCCATAAAGGCAGAAGATAAATAAAATTAAACAGAATATTATACAATAATTTAATATTTTCATAATAATTTTAAGCTTATCATATTAAGTGATTATGTTAGCTAATGCTACTTGATCATAGATGGCGTTGAACCATGAACACTATGTAAACCATTCTTTCCCAAAGTGGGAGGCCTAGAGGGGGCGATGGGTGATATGTAAGTTCAACTACTTTATATTTTAAAATTCACTGAAATTAAAATCCTCCTACTACACAACATCCATTTATTAGTTTGTATTTATATCCTATTTCATGGTATAAATATAAATATGGTAAAAAATATGTTAAATATTTATTATATTTAATTAATGCGTTAACAACGCTATTTATATCTTAACAAATTTGGTATCTAATAGGTTCAACACTGAAAAATATTCGTGTTTTCAAGTGTCGCAGGTGAGGTCCCCACCTCCGAAGACGCGTATTAAAAATAGGTATATCTATTGTTGCGGCCAAGCTTAGCACTTGCCGAACGCGGGATTTTTAATATACCTGATCTAGTAAAATTAAATTGAAATTAGAAGGTTCAATTATACAACAAATATATTGTGTTGATTTATTTGTGTAATCCTGTAATATAGTCCGTCAACGTTAGCGCGGTCCGCGTTTGCGGAGTGTAGGAGCTGATGTTATTGAGGTTTTTATGGTGGAAAGGCTTTAAAATAACTGATTTTCAAAGTGGGCGTTAGACGGAATAAGTTTGGGAACCTGTGATTATTGTAAAGCATGAGAAACAACCAATTAATTGTTTATTATCTAACTATAGATTAATTAACTTTTTTTTATTCTTTGTAGCTGTTTAATCATAAACAAAATACACTCTTAATAGTGAAGTTATGGCAATATAATAATATTTATTTAATATTTTTAAAATAGCCCTTTAAACCATAATTGCAAATTCCATAATTTCTAATTTAGATTAATTATATCAACGCAAGAAAATATTGTTGCTGTAATCCACAAAATTCAAATTTTACGCCATTATTTTCGATTTTTTGTTGCAGCAATTACGTTCTCTTACGGCGATTTAAACTATTCTTCACTAGTTGTTTCCCGCGGCTCCGCCCGCGTAAATATACTATCGAGTATCCCGCGGGAATATATAATATTATTTTTATTCAAACACAACTGTTCTATAAGTTTCCATCGAAAAAAATTAATTAATAACCTAACCATGAGCATGTCAGGACATGTCTAAGGAGGGTTTCGTAACTATAAACGCGTAATAAGTTTTTAGCAAATTACTTCAAAAGTTACTGTCCGATTTCGTTCAAAATAATTTTCCTAAAGAGTATTTAGCATGATCTATCAGCATGGAAAATTGCATGTTTCTAAGTCTCATAGTTTAGAAATTCCAGGGGGGCGACCAACTTATAAACCACTTTTTTTTTAATTTATTAACACAAAAATAACATATTTTACAGTGATTACATAAATCGCCAAACTGTGGAGCCGTTTGTTGGCGGTTGAAGTTCTAAATAAAACATATAACAAAATTATAAATATTATTTCTAACATATAAATATATTTTTAAATCATTTTGTACTGACATGTTATACCTCTCTTATACTTATACTTATACTTATACTTATTATCTTTCTCTACTTCTTTATTGACAAGTTTAATTTTTTATTTCTTAAGAAATCTATTTTATTGTATATTAATGGTGTCAAATATCGTCTAGTTCTCTTACCATAATAATTTTTAATATTTGACATTACATATTTACCTTGTGTTACTTTTCTTGTATTATATTTATGCTCTATATTTTCTTTATATTTATTTATACTATACTGCTCTAGCGCTATAGTGTAATCAACTTTAGCATGCACGGGTAGTTATGTTTATATTTCACTTTTACTTTATCATTTACCAGATATTTAATGAGTCTCACTTGCAATTGTTTTATAATGTCTAGTTGTGTTTTGAAGGTGAGGCCATAACTGCTTATGCCGTAGCTAATGAGTGAGTCTGCAAGTGCGTAATATATTACATACAGCACATTTTTATTAACAAATTTACTAAGATGATATAATGTCCCCAGTACTGACTGTAATCTATTACACATTTGATTCACCTGTAATTTCCCACTGAGCTTATCGTCTACTATCAAACCTAAATATCTATAATTATTTACTATTTCTATGTTTGTACATTTGCAGTTATTTTTAGTGTTATGGAGGCACTAGTAAGTATGTCCAGATATATTTATGTTATTATTTAGCTTATTATTTTTACTGTAAGGTGAAGTTATACACATATATTTAGTTTTACTGTGGTTGATTATTATGCCATTGTCGTGTGGCCATTGAATTATGCTATGGAACTTAGGAAAACTTAGGAAAAAAATAACTTTGGAAGCCGATTACTCGAAAATGGTTGACTTTGTATTAAAGTCATGTATCAAACCTTGCCCTTATTTTTAAAGACCTATTCAACAATACCCCACCGATGGGGTAAAATGAAAAAAATATTTTTCGTCCCCATTTCCCACCCCTAAAATATAAAATTATTATTATTTTATGATGCCAAAACCGAGATGTATATACAGTTTTTAACTATACCAAATTTCATCAATTTATTTTCATAATTACAGAAGCTGGAAGCGCGTATTGACAGACAGACAGACAGACGGACGGATAGAGCGAAACTATAAGGGTTCCATGAGTATTACGGAGCCCTAATAAAATGATATGTCGCAACTCGCAGTACACCAGATACCTGGCAAACAAAACATAAATCCGATGTCTCTAACATCGAATGTTTCTCGACGCGTTACTTCGCCATTACCCAATGGATGTTTTACATCAAAATTACACGATACCTGATTCCATAATTCGTTCACTGTTGTTCGACTCGACAGTAACCATACGTGTAATCGATATCCCATACAACACTACGGCCGAATGTTTTAGGATTATATTGATTTCAAAACTTAAATTAAGATTGTGTGATGTGTCTTTATTTATCATGTAAAAACCACAACAGATTTTATATGCGTACAGAGTACAGACCTTATTTTGCTGAAAAAAGAAGATTGTGTGCCTGAAATCGATACCTCCCACGTAAGTAATATTGTTGTAACCGACAAAAGTGCGATTTAGCTTTTTTAACTATAAAACAGCTTAAAACTTAGTAATATATACTTTAGAAGTGAAAAAACAACAAAAAAACTATTTTTTTAGACGTATATAATTGTAATTTTTAAACGAGAACATACTAAAATTATATATTATAGTCCTTTACAACAACTTACGCCGGGCACCGGGTGGGGGAAATCGTGTGGATTTATTTATCACTGGTATGTTTTGATTTTATATTATTTTTGTTGAAGGAATTGATTTGATGATAATGTTTTTTAAGAAACCCACTGAAAGTATTGTATTGATTACTTACAACAGTATATTATGTTGTTATGTGTGTGTTAAGAAATGTTGTATTTAATACATAAATTTTACTTAGTCGTGCGCGCATCAAAAAATGTTGTACGTAATACATACAACATTTTACGTTATAGTGCGCGCATCAAAAAATGTTGTATGTAATACATACGATTTACTTCGGAGTTTGATTTTACTTCAAATCACTGTTGTAAGTATATCAAATGTTTTGTATTTTAAAGAGAATTTGAAATGCTGTGTTCTGACTGATTGACTAAGTGTTCGGTACAATAGTTAATACGCAAGGCACTATTATTTGATATAATAATAATAATGTGAGGCATGATACTGACCCTCACTCTTGGTTATTGAATGTTCCAAAAACATAAAATACACCCAAAAATAAACTTGTTAAAACCACTATGACATAATAGAAAACTAAACTTAAACTCAAAACCAAACCAATACAAATACGGAGAGGGATCATCCAAGGTGACTGTCTACTCTGGTTCTGCTTACCGTTAAATCCACTTTCCAACATCTAAAACTCAACAGCGGCATGATATTGCCTACATTTTAACGACAGATACAGACTGCAGTCTGAGAGTATAAGCCATTTACTTTACATGGATGACATAAAACTCTGTGCTGACAATGAGTTTGACCTATACCAACTGACTGAACTGACGGAACAATTTACAAGTTATGTTAAAATGAACTTTGGAACAAAAATAAAATAAATAAACTGGAATAAATCAGACTCATAAGTATACAAAGAAAAATCAATTCGACTTTGACTAAATATCGCAAACACCATCCAATATCGTATACTCAAAGACTGAGATTACCAAGAAAAGAAGGTGGAAGAGGTATTATCGACGTAACTTATCTACATAACAGACAGGTAAAATTTAAGACAGTATTTTTCACTAGATCCGAATTCTCTACAGGTTACAAAGTAATAGTTAAAAATTACATTAAATTTACGCCCCTCAATTTACAATACTCTCAAAACAACCAACATAAAGTAACTGTTGACAAAACCAAACTGTCCCAATGGGCTAAAAAGGCTCTTCATGGAAGACATCTGCGTGACTTATACCAGACAAATGTCGACAAAGAAGCATCGAACGCATGGCTGAGTCGTGGATATCTCTTCCCGGAGACTCAAAGGTTCGTGATTGCTATACAGGACCAAACAATAGAGATCGGAAACTACTAGCGATAAATTTGTATAATTCGTCATAGACTTGCCAAACAACGATAGTTTATTACTAACATAGAACCATAATATTACAAATACAAACCGCAAAATGTCGTGGAAAACGCCTCTACCAAACTCAATTTTGATCTTACCATATTGACTGACAGAGCTGCACACTTCAACAGATCTGATATAACGCTTGTAGATTAAATTACATAAATCCCTAAATACCCTCCAGCTACCCCCAAATTTAGTATATTTAATGAAAAAGGCAGTAATTCTAAATACCTGCCGAATAGTAAGAAAGTTTATACAAACAGATGAGGAAGCTCCTACTGTGCATACACCACAAACACAATCAAACTCAGACACTCACACAAGCCTACAAGTTGAGCACACAATACATCATCCTTCTCCTGACACATCTCCCCTATTACATAATAACAGAAAAACACAAAGTACTTACCTGTGTGTACTTGGCTTAGGATCGTACATATCAGTTGCGATGAAAACCGAGTAAAATAAAATAAACACATAGTAATAATGATTTATTTTTTAACTAACAACTTATTCATAATATTTTAATCACGTATAATCAAAAATCAAATTCAAAAAAATTTTTATTCAAAATTGGCATTTTTAAATACTATTTTTGAACGTCGACACTACGTGATGCCTACCACCGGTTCGGGAACTAACCCAGCGAGAAGAGCCGGCAAGAAACTCGACTGGGGCCATCTTTTACCAAAAAAATGGAAAATTATTCTTTTAAAATCTAAATTATTACAATGTTTACTTATGTCTATGTAACAAATAATAAGATAAGATAAGGAGCCACCTTATTCCGAAGGTGTGCCGTCTCGAATGAAGTCATTAATTTTATAATACGCTTTGGCACACAAACGTTCTTTATCTACTTTTTTAAACTTATTAATGGGAAGGTTTTGAACCTTTTCTGGGATTATATTGTATAAGCGTATACATTGGCCTTTAAAGGATTTACTAACTTTGCTTAGTCTGAACACTGGCATATCTAACTTGTTCTTATTTCTAGTGTTTACACAATGATTATCACATTTCTTTTTGAAGTTGTTTAGATTCTTTCTTACATATAACACATTTTCCAAAATGTATTGAGATGCGACGGTCAGAACTTTTATTTCTTTAAACTTTTCCCTTAGAGATTCAAAAGTCGACATCTTATAAATAGAACGTATAGCACGTTTCTGCAGCACAAATATTGTATTAATGTCCGCAGCGTTTCCCCGCAAGAGGATGCCGTACGACATTATGCTATGAAATTAGCTAAAGTAAACTAATCGCGCGGTCTCTATGTCGGTAATTTCTGTAATTTTTTAACAGCGTATGCTGCAGAACTCAGCTTATCTGCCAATTTAGCAATATTTGGTCCCCACTGTAACTTACTATCTAATGTTATACCTAGAAATACAGTGGTGTCTACTAATTTCATTTTCTCATTATTTAATAGTATATTGGTTTGTGCCTGCGTAACATTTGGCAAGCTGAACTTTAAACATTTTGTTTTATTAGAATTCAACAGTAAATTATTAGCATTAAACCAATGTACTATTTTTGAGAGAGCACTATTTACCTCGTCATTGTTAGATTGTCGTCGCTTCACATTAAAAATTAGTGAAGTGTCATCAGCAAAAAGTACTATCTCATGCTTATCATTAACTAGATAAGGTAGATCATTTATATAGATGAGAATAATGTTATATACATAATACACAATTATATTTTCCAGTGTACATTGTGGTATATACGATGTATAACAATTAACGTTATCGAAACTTCGCATTAAAATGATTTAAATACAACATCAAGCACAGTCAGTTTTTCCCAGTAAAGTGTTGTAAGAACCATATCTCAGGAAATACTTTAAATTTTTTAATTATGTTTCAATATACCCAATAATACTATAAGTTTTATTTATGTACCAAATTTCACAAATATACAATGATAAATGAAGTTCTTATGCCGTTTTGAAACTTCAAAACGCTCTCTTGAAAAATTGCTATTTTGAAGATACGTAAGAGGTATCGAAATATCGGCTGTGTA
This sequence comes from Phengaris alcon alcon, assembly GCA_037179445.1. Classification (NCBI taxonomy): domain Eukaryota; kingdom Metazoa; phylum Arthropoda; class Insecta; order Lepidoptera; family Lycaenidae; genus Phengaris; species Phengaris alcon. Next base: position 3,856,028 of record JAYRCH010000097.1, read on the forward strand.
ATGTGCAACTTGCAGGCAAATATTAGTTATTCTTTATAGAAGTAATCACTTTTTCACTCTGAATGAATGAAAAATGAACAGACTCTTTTAGACTCTTTTAGACTCTTTAATAGGGGTGCGCCAAATGTGTCACTAAAAATATAAAGTGAATATCTTTTGATCTCTGTGAACTATATCGTTCTTTTAGTTCAGTAGTTCAATTATTAGTCCACTGGGCACTGTCCTATGGGCAATGGCCAAAGTCATCCACGAATAAATATTAGGATTTTGTAGTTAGGCGACCTAGGCCCTAGGGGACGGTGGACGTCTAACGACTAAAGATATGCCAGTATTGAAACTAAATGAATGAACGACATGACAGTGACAAGTGAACTAGTCCAATTGACCGACTCATTCCTGAACTACAATCGTCTACCCTTTTAAAAAATCCTGAAGCCTAATGAGGTTATTATTTTGGTCTCTTTCTGTAATTTTCTAAAATTTGATATTGGGACCTTAGATTTTTATCCCTGGTCTAAATAGGTAGATATATTGCACAGTATGGATTAACTTGTTATTATAACTGGGAACTTATGACGTCACTGTGACGTCTCGTCTGTCAACAGCTGTGTAGAGTGCTGACAGACCTCACTGGAGGTCAGACGTCGTGAGTCGTGACTCATACTGAAGTTATACCTAGGGCGTCGGTTTTTCAGTCATTATTGAAGTATACTGCAAATTTTTAACATAATAACTGAAATGTTTAGGTCTACGCAGGGAGGCGTTTTTTGCTCCTAAAATTTTAATGCATAATCGACATGTACCAAATACGAGCGTCGATGATGAAAGAAAATGTCAAAATTTTGACAAAAACATTTCATCTTCACTCCCCCCCCCCCCCCCCCCCCCCCCCCCAGCTTCACTCGGGTGCAATGTCGTATATTAATGTCGCAATACATACAAACCTTCCTCTTGAATCACTCGAGTAAAGATACTACCTACAATTTACATACAAACGCCTCCGTGGTCCAGTGGCTTGGAGCTTGGCTCTCACTCCGGAGGTCGTGGGTTCGATTCCCGCGATGAAACAACAAAAAATGTTGTTTTCAAGTTTAGTTAGAACAAGGCATGTAAAAAGTCTCCGCATGATCTCTCGCCAATCGTTTTGGTTATTCGTCCCATTGGGTTCCGAGAGTAAAGGAAGAGAGAGTGCTTTTGTGTACTGCGCACATATCAGGCACTATAAAATACCTCCTGCAAAATCGGACCGGTTTCAGCGAAACCGGCCACTACCACCGAAATCAGTGTGGGAGCCATTATACTAATCTTATCTATCATTATACGTACATCGATGTGATTAATACTTGCGTGTATGTATTACATTCTCTTTGATCACGTCGCGTCGCTTAAAGCCATCTAAGCCGGTTTAAAGCTTTTATACGTTGCATTAGAAAAATGGGCTAATCTTATCAATGCACTGACAAATATGGGATCATACATGTGCTATGTGGCAAAAACCCCGGCGCCAGCCTGCCAATAAATTACGTTGGCATTTTGTCAATATGCGCCTCCCTCGCCCGCCCCGCGTGGAAAAAAAACATAAGTGGTTATGATTGTCAATTTTGAAAATGGAATATATTTTTAATTTCATATTTAGGCACACTGCGCATTCGAAATTCAAAAGGAATTTAACTGTAAAGGCCGTTAGGTAAGAAGAGGCGCGCAACACATAAATACAATATGTTACGTTGTGTGCTGTCTATGAATAAGCATTACGTGTCGTAGCACTGCACTATCCGACATGATCTCTCTCTCACTCTCTCTCACCTGGTCAAGTATTGATTATGAAGGATACAATAATTGTTATTTATAAGCCATATTACCAGAAACCCATAAAATATGATTGACGATAAAAAAAATACTACTTATATCACATCACAATAAATATTTGGAAACAATTTATTCAATTAAAAAATAAAGTAAGAATTAAAATAATATTATTATTATTATTATAATATTCATATTGCATTTTTGTTCCATGTCACTTATTTTATTAATTTATTATTGAAAGTTATATGGCTCACAAATACAGCGTGCTGGGTTTTTTTAATTCTTCTGTTACCGTTAATGATATATCAAATGAACACATATTAGGTGATAACTGGTAATCTCTATTACTTAATGCATAAAATTTTACAAATAAATTCTAAAAGAATTGATAAAAAATACCGGTAAAATAAATAATAGGTCTTTGAACCTATGAAATTGCCATTCTGCAGTACTGGCCATTTCAAATCAAAATAATTTTTGTTTGGCTAAGAATTCTAATTTCAAATTATTTTTATTTTAAAAACATGGAATTCTTCTTCTTAAAGTAGTCATTTGTTATTCATCGCATTTCAATCTTTTTCGTCATCATGGATACGTTAAAAATTCGAGTAATTATGGAATATGAGTACCATCGTGGCAGCAACGCGGCACAAGCGGCACGCAACATCAACGACGTTTACGGAGCTAACACTACAGACCAACGCACCACCTGTTATTGTTTGCTCGCTTCCGTTCTGGAAATTTCGACCTGAAAAATGAACCTCGCGGTCGTCCGAAGACTTTGGTCGACAATGACGAATTAAAGGCGATTGTGGAAGCTGATGATACACAATCTACGGCTGAATTAGCAGCAGCTTTCGACGTTAGCGTCAATACAATATTGGCCCATTTGCGTCAAATTAGCAAGGTAAAAAGCTTGACAAATGGGTGCCCCAGCGCGAAGTACGCGTTGAGACGTGCCTTGCACTGCTCAACAGACACACAAACGAAGGAATTTTGAACCGCATTGTTACCTGCGATGACAAATGGATTCTGTTTGATAACCGCAAGCACTCAGCAAGTTGGTCGGATCCTGTATCAGTACCTAAACAATGCCCTAAACGAAATCTTACCCCTAGATAAGTGATGGTCACTGTTTGGTGGTCTAGCGCCGGTGTGATTCATCACAGCTTCTTACCAAACGGGGTGATCATTACTGCAGATGTGTACTGTGAAGAACTGAACACAATGATGGAGAAGCTGGCACATCTCCAACCAGCATTGGTCAATCGCTCGTCTCCGCTGCTCCTGCACGACAACGCGCGACCTCATACTGCACAGAAGACGGTCTCCAAGTTGCAAGAACTGGGATGGAAGCTCTCCGTCATCCACCCTACTCACCAGACCTTGCGCCTACAGACTACTACTCCAGAATTTGGATAATTTCTTGGCGGGAAAAAAATTCAATACCCGAGAGGCAGTACAAAATTCCTTTGAAGAATTTGTTGCCTCCCGTCCAGCTGATTTCTTTAAGAAGGGCATCAATAAACTGCCACTGCGTTGGCAAAGATGCATTGATTGCATGGGTGATTACTTCGATTTATACAAATAAAAAATACATGAAAAAAATTCGATTAAATTTTTCATACAAAACGGCAATTTCATAGGTAAAGACCTCATATTAAAGGGAAAAGTCGAGAAACATTAAAATATGAGGCCACCCAACTTAATAAAATCCAAAGGAGTGAACTGTATATTTCAATTATATTTTAACACGCTGTATAAAAAAATGCATGTGTGAGTTATGTGAACGTGCCAAGCAATAATAGCTCCCCACACCGATTACGGTGACGGTGGCCGGTTTCATTGAAACCAGGCCAGTTAAGCAGGAGTAAGTTTATAGTGCCCAAGTGTGTAGAAAAGAGCACTCTCTCCTCCTTTACTCTCATAACCCAGTGGGACGGATAACCGACACGACTGGCGAGAGATCAGTCGCAGGTCCGACTTATTCACATGCCCATCCGACGCATGAATCATTTTTCTTGTCATACAATCAGGTGATCAGCCTGCATTGTCCTTGCCAATTTTTTGTTGTTCCAAGGCGGGAATCGAACCCACGACCTCCGAGTCGAGAGCCAAGCTCTAACCACTAGACCACGGAGGCTGGCCAACTATAGTGCAACAACCTATAGGCCTCTAGAGTCTGGAGTTAAAAATTATAATGAAGAGGACTGTAGGTACAATCTATATTATAACTATAACTTAAAAATAATGTGATTATCTATATATCTATATCTTTATATTTCCCTAAAAGTCTTTTTTAAAGTAGTCTGTAGGTATCTTTAAGGTCTTAAAAAAAATAAAAAACTGGTGCCATCGTTTTGTGTAAAAAAGAAACAAAAATATTTTCAATTGGAATGTAACATTATAAAATTATTATTAGTGGAGTCTGAAAATAGTGTATACCCAAAACACATCGAGCGTTTACGCTGATTTTTAACCGACTTCCAAAAAAGGAGGCGGTTATACGTTCGGCACTATGTACTTTTTTTATACAACAGGTAGGTCTATGAAGTGTAATAATATAAAATATATTTTTTTTATATTTTATATATTGATTTTAAATATTTCATCAGTCTTCTAAACGCAACTAATTTGGGACAGTTCTAAATAGTTTTTGTAACCATAAAACAAAAGTTTCCGGTGTCCATTTCACGGACTCGTAAAAATCTAAACAAAACTGAGTATCGGATTTAAGAATATAAAACCAAAATATTGTCCGATGTGTCAATGAGACGTATAATTTTGGGCACTTCGAGGCAAAAAAAAGGTCAAATGTCAGGCAAAAAGTGGTCAGAGAAATTTGTCAGTGAGTTATTGCAACCATACGCCTCGCAGGCGGAGTGGCGCCACCGGCAAAAACGTAATACACTGTTTTAAATCAATTTTGAATTAAGAAGCTTATTGGAAAAAAATGCAAAATAGGCACTGCATATTACCACAGTACTATATACTACCACAGTAGTATATACTACTACAGATAGATTTAAAAATTTTATATTTTGCTCATTGCACATACTTTTTTAATTTTGCTTTTCATTCTAATTAAAAATATTGATTATTTTTTTTGGAATTTTCAACACGTTTCATTTTTGGATTCCATAATACATAAGGAATCCTTATAGTTTCGCTCTGTCCGTCCGTCTGTCTGTCTATCTGTCTATCTGTCCGTGCTTCTAGCTTCTGTAATTATAAATATAAATGGATGAAATTTGGTATAATCATAGATTGTGTATAGATCTCAATTTTAACACCCCCCCTCGCATTTTTAAACTATGAGACTTAGAAACTTGCAATTTTCCATGCTAATAGAACATGCTAAAAACTCTTTAGGAAAATTATTTCGAACGAAATCGGACAGTAACTTTTGAAGTAATTAAAAAAAAAAAACCTTTTACGCGGTTATAGTTACGGAACCCTCCTTAGACATGTCCTGACATGCTCTTGGTGAGGTTATTTTTATTTCGAACGGTAATTAGTCTTTATAAAGGTACCTAGATACTCTTTTGGGTACCGAATACGGTCTACCTAAAGTATACCTTGCGGTTGGTATTCGATCCTTTTAAAATGATTGATCCTCTAACCACAGATTAAAGAAAGAGGAACAGATAAACAGCTACATAGTTAACTTTCGATTTGATTGCACTACTACAAGCAAACGACGTGTCCACGACTGTGTGGTAAAATTGTGGGGCGTTGAAGTCGACGTCAAAAGTTCAAATTTGGATCGATTTGGATCGTTCTTTGTAAGCTGTTTCTCTGTTAGTATATTTCCTACTCTGTGCTTTAAGAGCCCTATTACATATCTGCACTCTGCTAGATTAGGTATTTAAAGCGTTCTCGACATTTCGCATTTTGTGGTGATTATGCAGTTGTATTTATCGTTTTTATTGAAATAGGTTAATAAATTCATGCTTTGAAATTATACAATCTTTATTCCTGATGAAGTAATAGTAATTTTTCTGGTCATAGATGATAAGTAACACTACTGAAGGGTTCTGGTATAAATTTTGCTTAGTAATATTATCGTAGATAGGAGTAGTTCACAGTTAACTTAAAACGAATTTCGCAGTTTTATTGGCTTAGAATAAGATTTTTCTCTATATTAAATCAAAGATATTTCAAAATTCTAAGGCCGCTACGAACTATACGACTATATAGGAGATAACATTCTCATTTTATTATTTCATTTGCTTAGAACAGTAGTTCAATCCAGGAGCTCAAAAAAGTGCCTTCGCGTTTTATGAAAATCTTTCTCTGCAATTTTGGGTTTAATTAAAAAGTTAAGCAACATTAAAAAAGCGAGGCCGCTACGAAGTAGGCCAATAGCTATTCTGCTCCATTCAATATGTCAAAATTGTTAATGTATTTTTGTTTCTGAGATCAAGAACGCCATAATTGGCCATTTAAGCAAAAATCACAGACGAGATATGCCTCTTAACAACAAAAATATTTATTTTACATAAAAAAAAATCCGAACCATTATTTTATAGTCGTTTTTTCGGTATTCGCGGCTTTTTTTACCGGCCAGCATTTTAATTTGTAAGTTGTAACCTGATGTAATATTAAGTATATCGATTGAACCATCTGTATTTGTCGGCTAACCCGGCCCGGCAATTAGTCGGCTACAGAATGAGAACATTAAACTGCGCACATGTACTGAAGGCTGATAACACTGAGATCCTCACGTACACTCGCAAGCATTAAAACTGGGCACATCCTACTACTATTATAAATGTGAAAGTTTGTGAGGATGAACGGATGGATGGATGGATGTTTGTTAATCTTTCACGCTAAAACTACAGAACGAATTTCGACGAAATGTGGTGTGGTAGTAGTTTAGTTTCTGCATTAAAACAGGCTACTTTTTATCCCGAAAAAGTATAACGTTCCCGTGTGATACTATATTTACGTGGGCGGGGGAAAAAGCTAGTATTGTTTATGGTAATATCGATGTAAAACTAATGTAACTAACTAAGGCAAATAAAATATTTCACTATCTGTTTAGCCGTGGATCATTGGTACCATGGTTTCAACTACTAGCAAGACTTTACCGGATTTCAATGAAAAATCACCATTACAAAATCTTAAAGATTTTTTTTTGAGAAAAATTATAAATAACGACTGATACTATGGTTTCATATATAAAGAATTGTAGCGTAATATTAAAATAACTAGGTATGGAGTATTTTTTTTTACCGTGTAGAGAGTCCCGGTTTTTTTTTTCAGTGTAGAGCGTGGAACAGGAGTCCGGCGTCCAAATAAAAGCTAACGAGCGGCGCGGCGGTACGGGGGCTTAGTAATGGAGCCGCACACCCGCAGGGGAGTGTGGAGGTGCTTAAAATTAACAATGAAGAATGTTACTACTTACTAGGTATGTAAGGCTATATGATCGGAATTCGGCGGGCCCGGGAAAATTCTGATCACTGAAAATAGAACTCTGTGATACTATATTAAAGTTGATAATCGAAGTGTCATATATTATGACGTTGACATTTGAACGCAAAGAACTAAGTTATTTTAACTCCAGACGATTTAGAGCAAGGAACAATTTCACAACTACCAGATTGTTTTAAGAATCTACCTCAGCGGGCCAATTGTCTCCTAGTTGTTTTTCAGAAGTATGACTGACCCAGTCCAGAAAATACACTCGGGCGAGATGTCTTTTCAAACTTTTCAGAGGAGTCATCTCGCCCTAGGGCGTACGATTGGATCTTTAGATTTATGCAACGGATTTGAACGCGATTTTCACGGAAGATTTGGGAGATACATACGTCTCATGTAAATAACATAGTACATACATCTTCAGGATAAATAAAATTCGGCTATAAATATATTGAACAAGCTATCCACCATCCCCTTTGGGTGTGCGATGTATCAGACTATCGGGCCAGATCACCTTCCACACGGCGATAACCTAAAAGCCAATATTAATACATCAACCACGTGCACAGACACACAGACACACAGGCGTACCGATACATATGTACACAGACACACAGATACACTAACAGACAGAGAGGATAGCCCTCTAATAATACATCGTTAATATCCAATTGCTCTCTAACCTTACACAGATGCGTTTTTATGATTGATTCGGTTGATATTTCGGGTGCGCTCCAATTTAGTAATCTTAATATTCTTTATATTTAGCTTATCGTTGGTTTCAGAAACTGCTCGTTTGAATTGAAAAAAACTTAACTTAATTAGATCCAACAATTGTTGGATAGTGTATTTGTCAAGGAAACTTAGGCTCAAGTTCAAGTTTTAAGGTATTTTCGTTCTGCTCAAATTTCGACCAACAGAGAGTGCTTATATAAAACGGAGTTATTTTTAACTTGATTTTTTCATGCCCACCATTTTTGTGCGCCTGGTATTCTCACGCACTCGGCGAAAAACTACATAGTGCATACTCGTAAGCTTGATGTTTCACGCCGGTTTTCTGTGACGCTATAATACCATTTCTTGCCGAATCATGGCTATCGTATAATGTATATTGTATTGACAATTTTTTATATAAATGGAGTTCTTGAAAACAAAGCACGCCTTCTGTGTTATCTTGATTCTAGGTTATTAGGTATGTATGTATCAATAAGCGTGAATCGGTAGGCATAGTTACTCTCTTGGCCTATTTTGAATGCTGGAAATGGAATTAATAAATAATAATATTATTATCAATAGTAACTAAGATCATTTTAAGTGTGATTTTCATAAATTTACAGGCCATATATTTTTTAGCGCCAGTAAAATGTGGCGTAAAAGATGGCGCAAGAAGGCAAATTGGTTTAAGGCACGCGTAGTGCTTTTAACTGTTAAGGGGCAGGTGCCGTTCCCAGGGCCAGGTCCTACACGTGTTGGCCTGTTGGCGCCGGCGCCCCTGGGTGTAGGGTGACCAGGGTGGCGGGGAAATTGGGACTTAACGGGAGTTATCTTTGAGTGGAAATTAGGATATTTTTTTCCGAATTAGTAAAAAATAAACAGTTCACACCGCGACGACACGCGAACACCTTTCATGTGACATCAGTCAATTGCGCATGCGCAATGCAGCGCGGTGCAACTGGACATCCGAACTCTTACAATGAAACGTCTGTCTTCTTGTGTAATGAATAAAGTTCAATTTTAAATACCTATCTTTAAAAAAGCACCGTCGCGATCCTTTCGTTTCGGTGTGAATTGACCCTTAAGTGGTACATGTAAGCAGCTAAGTTGAACATGTGAATTATTTGACCTTGTGAAGTGCTTAAGGCATTACAACGCGAATGTTGACCTCTGTGGCTCAGTGGTTAGCGCATTGGCGCTCAAGCCGGAGGTGTGTATAATATAATAAAAATGTTAAATATAAGTATACCTATAGTATAAAAAGTATTAAATATATTTCCGTTGTTTGGTATCCGTAACACAAGTTCTTCGGATACTTACCACTGGACCAGACTGACGTGATGTGAGGCGTCCATAGATATTATTATTCAAATATTAAGGTAGTAACCTAAACATGAAATATTCAATTGCTTGCAGCTCGGGGGTGAGAGTTGCGACCCCCAAAAGGGGGGTTTTGTTGATAAAATTAAGCCTATTATTTATTAAAATATCTTAACCTCAAGACGACACACACTGCATACTTACGTACAGAGAAACAGCTTTCATAGAATGATCTAAATCGATCCAAATTTGACAATTTTGACGTCCCCTTCAACGGTCCACAATTTACCACGGATACACCGTATGCTTGTAGTAGTACAATGAAATCGAAAGCCAACTATGTAGCTGTTTATCTGTTGCTCGCTTTTTAATCTGTGCCCGTGACGGCTCATAGTTGTTATCCCAATTTACCCAAAATTCTTTGTTTTATTTGTTTTGTTTTATTCAAAAGATACACCAACAACATATTTTACACCATTTTTAAAGATACACCAACAACATTCTTTACCTTCTTGTATGTTCTTTATAGCATGCAAAATAAAGTGTTTCCTATCAAGTCAGTGTCGTATAGGTAAAAATTGTCGCCAGTTAAATGGCCCCATTTTTTGGGTCCTATTTGACATTTGAAGTATGGTGAAAACCAAGATGGCGTAACTTTTTCTTGTATGAACATTTGTTCTCTCAAATGTAGGTACGTCATAGCCTATCTTGAGTTTTGAAATCTTTGTAATATTATAAGTATTATTTTTTGGTTTAATATAGCATCGCTGATAATCGCTTCTCAGATGTTTAATTTTTTTTATAGTCTCTCAATTATTCATAGCTATTTTTTTTTAATTACAATTTTCCGTCTTTTTGGTAAAAGATGGCCCCGCGCGAGTTTCTTACGCCGGTTCTTCTCGCCGGCACAGAATACTGTTGCCGGGCTAGTTCCCGAACCGGTGGTAGGCGTCACGTAGCGACAATTCCGTGAGAGTTATTTTATGTTATTAGGAAAACATACAGTGATATTGACAAAATCAAATGCTATATAAAGTCTTAGCACTGTTTCCACATCAAAAATGTAATAACCTACATGGAATAAAACTTTTTTGAAGTTGATTTTATTGTAACGATCGTAGAACGTGAAAGTTTTTATTATTTTCAATATAATATATTTATTCAAGATTACAAAATCAAGATTCTAAAACCAATGTCCTAATACTCTCGGAGCGTGTGGTGAATGGATACCCTACCAGGGGCACCGCATAAAGCCACTTTGTAACATCGATATTTATTATAGTTTACAAAAAAGCCTCGTAAATATAATATTGTGATTATACTATTACTTTTTATTGGCTGTTTTTATTTTTTATAAATTATTGTAAAAACAGCAATACGAAATAATAATTTAAGGTTTTTGCGTTTTGGTAGATATAATAATTAAAACTAAAAGTAATATACAAATATAGGTATTCCATATGAATAGTATCTGTGGCTTAAAATTAAAAATTAAAAATTATAAAAGAAATTACAACCATTCAGATAAATTATTTAAAGGAAAATCTTCAATTATTTTCACTGAAAGATGCAGTGCTATGCCAATATTTAGATAATAATAGAGCTTTACTTTTAACTCTACATATTATTATTCACGTATGAGGCATGCATCAGTAAGTTTTTCTCAGTAAATTCGTCATCCCCCGCGGATGGTAGCAATAGAGATAACAGGTCGCTTACAAATTGAATAAAAAACTAAAAAGCTTTACGGACATGGGGGAAAATATAAATGGTGTCTATGGGTGGAGCTTATTTTTACTTATTGTTTATTAATTAATACGTTTATTGATGTATAAATCTTAAAAAAATATATTTTTTACAAAAAATTTAAAACATGTTTAATCTTTGAAAGTCGCCAAAACAAAGAAAAAAAAGGAATACCTACTACCACTGGTTTGCAAACCTTTAAGCAAAGAAGATTTAAAGAAAAGTGATTGATTTAAAGCAGAGAGAGAATATTATAAAACTAGCTTTTGTCCGCGGCTCTGCCCGCGTAAATACAGTATCTCACGGGAACACTGTACTTTCAGCGATAAAAAGTAGCCTATGTGGTTGTCCAGAGCTCCAACTACTACATTACCAAATTTCATCAAAATCCGTTAGTAGTTTTTGCGTCAAAGAGTAACAAACATCCATCCGTCCATCCTCACAAACTTTCACATTTATAATAGTAGTAGGATTAATAAACAGTAATAGACATGCCTAAGAGTGGATTTTCTTATATATAAAAAAATGAATGGGTAATACTAAATAAAAAAAAAACTTTTTCTACAGCCTATAAATTATTAATTATCTATTAATTTTAATCTATGAACTTCCTAACTTTTGGGACAGTGAAAATAAAAATTACTATCAGTCTTGTAAGTTTATTATAGAAAACAGTAAATATATTTATATACATACTTTGGCATACGGTGCTTACTTCTAAACATAACAAAATAATACTTTGGTAATCAGTCTATCTAATACAAAATAAAAAATTTGGCAGACAAAAAAATTAGGATAACAATAAAATTTGTACAGAATCGTACATTTCTAGAATCTAACCAATTGAAGGTAAAACTTTTTGAGAATATAAAAAACAGAATTTACTGTAAGGTTCCAAATAATTGTCTAAAATCATGTTCATTGCATTTTTTTCGTTATTGCAAGTAACACAAATATACACTTTTGTGATTCTAGGAATGTAGATTTTATTTAGACGAGTAAAATTGTCTTTGATTTCACTGTCAACAAATGTAGTTGGGATAGTATTTTTTTATATCCGTCTCTTCGTAAATCTCGTCTTTTTTCGCATGGGGACAGATATCTGTGATATTTGAGGATGTAATAGATTCGTCCACTTGTCTCCCGTAATATGACGAGGATGGATATTTGTCGCTATCATAAAAACTGTCTTCAAAGTAGTTTGTCGTGATATCTTGGCTTCGTTCGTTTTTAAAAGGTTCGTACATAATTTGCTCCTCTCTCGTCTCTGGTTTGTACAATTTCCGTCCAGTCTTATTCGGCTTTGCGTCTGTGGAAGTGGATACTTCTGGGGATTTTATTCTTTTGCTTTTGTACCTTCGGTTCTGGAACCAGATTTTCACTTGGGTGGGAGACAGGCTTAGGGTTTTCGCTAGCTGCTCCCTTTCGGGTGCCGTCAAGTACCTCTGTGCCCTAAATCTTACTTCTAGGGCGTGGACTTGCGTCTGGGAGAACAGTATCCTTGGTTTTCGCTTCACGCTCTTGTCTTTCTTGTCTGGTTTGCTTGTGCAGGACGGAGTTTCTGTTGACAAAAAAAAATCTATGAGGTTTTCCTAATTTTCTAAAAATCAAGAATTAGTTCGTGCCATTAATATAAAAAGGACACTTATAAAAATCTTAAGTGTCATTAAAAAACAAAATAAAATAATCTAAATTTTGTCAAAGAACAAATAGAACAAAGCAAATAGAACTTTAACATGAATCGCGTTTAGCTTTTAAGTCATAAAAATAAAAAATAAAAATCTTGTATCACAATTAGCACAATAAAAAATATCGTAAAGTTGCATAACTTAAATATATAAAAAAAAACAGAAAATCATGTTATTTTTGTTTTTTTTCTAACGATGCGCCTAAAATTGTTTTAAAAATTATACTCACTTATATTTCGTCTTGAAATAGCTTGATATGTTTGTAAAACCTCTGGATGTTGGTATGTGCCACATTTTGGGTTTGCTTCTTCAGTTCTTTCAGGTATTCTGATTATACCTGGAGGCGGAGGCAGAGCATCTCTCGCTATATTATCTAGCTTTGGTTCGTTGTTGTTTTCAGTATATTCTGGATTCTGGTGATATAGATTATGACAATACTGATTATAATTGTAGTATTCGTCGATTTTAGTCTCGTGGTATATTTCTGGATTCCAGTAAGTCTCTATGTTGCTGTGGACGGGTATATTTGGGTACGAAGTGAAATATTCTGGACAATATTGATTCTGATACTCATATTCGTTTCTTCGTTCTCTGTCGGGCCGCCATATATCATTCCGATCGTAGTACGGCGTCTGGTTTATATTTAATATATCTTTGACGTAAAACGGCGTGTTCGGATTCAGCTGCGAATCTTCGATTTTCAATCCACTCTTTTGATCGAAGAAAAAAGGTTTTGCGTCCTTTTCTTTTTCGTCAAACTTGTAGTACTCGGTTTTGCATTCGTATTCCATTTTCAAAAACGACGTGGAGACTTCATTGTGCTGTTCGAAATTTAAATTCATTTTGACACTTTCACTTTCTTTTTAATTTTCGGCCAGTCTTTCAGTTTCTTTTTTAATTCGGCCGCTCGTGTTGTGGCCAGCGCGTAGGTGATGGAAGACTGATGGTGTGTGGAGGCCAATCCACGGTGCCTGTGAGTTGATGGGCGGGGCCATGGGGTTCGCTCCATCTCGTTCCATCTACAGTTAATGGCATAGCCGTCTCGTTCCCACTTTAGGGCAGTTCTCGGTAATGTAAATACACGAATGATTTCATTTGTTTGTCGATCGCTAATGATTTTGTGATTAAGGCATTTTTATGAGTCAATTTAAAACATGCGTGTAGGTATTGTAATTAGGTATACGATATGGGTTATTAGTGGATATTATCTATCAATATATTCAATATACCTTTTTTATATATGAAAATATTTTGTTCTAATGCCATTTCAGAAATCTTAATATTTATAATGTGTACCTTATTAGGAAATAAGATCGCAGATAGGTACTATCTCGCATTCAAATTTCAAATCCTTATTCTAAAAATATTATTATGTTACCTACGCCTACTGCGCCTACAATTTCTTAGTTTCAGAATTAGACCCTGTAATTTTTTGTCAAAATAATATTTTGATGCTCGAAGTCGCAAGCGTTAAATATCCCGTTCACACTCCACACCAAAAAATAAAATACGCTACGATGTAAAGCTACAGATTAAATGTAAAGCGTAGTGACTTCCTCGAGTCAATACGTTGTCTCCATTTGGGGTCATGGGTTTGACTCCCGCGGTGAGAGAATAATTATTATTTTTAAACAAAAAAATAAACCGACTTGCAAAGTAAAAATACAAAAAAAAGTATGAAATAAATATTATTTTCTAAATAATTCCCCTTTAAATTCGGCAAAAATTTTAACTACTTATTTCTCTACATAATCTTGATTATTTTGAAATCGGTACCAGCCCAAACAATATCCTGATAAAGTATATATAAAATAACTGATAAGGACTTAGTTATAAATATATTATATTATATTATATTATATTATATTATATTATATTATATTATATTATATTATATTATATTATATTATATTATATTATATTATATTATATTATATTATATTATATTATATTATATTATATTATATTATAATATATTATATTATATTATATTATATTATATTATATTATATTATATTATATTATATTATATTATATTATATTATATTATATTATATTATATTATATTATATTATATTATATTATAATATAAGTAATATATAATATATAATAATAATAATATATAATATATAATCCGACTTACTTATATTATACTAACTTACTTAACGGCTGATAACGACTTCAAAATTATGAAGATTGCGTAGAGAAATATTTTAAATTTTTGTCGAATTTAAAAGCGGAATTATTTAGAAAATAAGATTTATTTCATACTTTTTTATGTATTTTTACTTTGGAAGTCGTTTTAATTTATTGTTTAAAAATAATAATTGTTCCCTTTTAGTCAGTCCCATTCTAGTAGTTGAATGAATATTATTTTGTATATACATTTTAAATGGGCTTCCTAATCCTGTGTAGCCAAAATACCCGCATCAAATCTGTAAAGTCCAGGGGGGGCAACCTTTTGAGTAGGAAGAGTGAAAAATCTTAATTTACAAAATTTCAAAGTTTTTAAAGAGCCACAAAAAAAAACTCGTACTTAAATTAAAGTTTTTTGATAAAAAAAAAAAACTTATCTATTGATTCATAAGGACTGGTGAAGACGCTGTCTTGCCTCGAAAACGCATTAAAACGTAGATAGAAACATACGATTCTTTAATAATAATTGTAATGCGAATTGCGGGCGATCAAAATTATTTTTTTACTTTACAGGTTAAACTTTAAGCCCATTGTACTTCGGAAAGTTAAACAATAAAATCAACAGCCTAAAAGAGAACGTCGAACTTTTTTTTATTATTATTCTTTATTTAAAGGCTCTTCATCATAATTATGATTATGTCAGCCTGCAACGTCGAACTTAATATTACAATATTATGCTTTATATGTTATACCTACCTATGCGAGCGAGTGGAGCGGGACAGCAAACATTTTTTCTTCTATTTTAATTGGGAAAATACAATAAAATCCGTGTAAAATCCATCCAGTAATGTGCATCCAAGCAAGGTTTGGCGACTGGCGATCAGGCGCAGGTCCGACTTTTTACATGCCCATCCGACGCATGGATCATCTTTCTTGTCAGACAGTCAGGTGATCAGCCTGCATTGTCCTAACCAAACATGGTAAGAACGTTTTTTGTTGTTCCAATGCGGGAATCGAGCCCACGACCTCCGAGTCGAGAGCGAAGCTCTAACCACCAGACCACGGCGGCTGCTAATGTAGTAATATTATGTAGGTACTAAACTGTAGTTATACTAAACTTTCCTTAAACTATGTTTCTAGGGTAGTTTACGTCTCGGAAGTTCGGAACCCTTATAGTTTCGTCATGTCCGTCCGTCCGTCCGTCTTCGGCGTACCGTCCAAACGGTAAGTGCTAGAAAGATGAAACGTTGCATGGATACACATATCCACATAATATATTAATACACATATTTTCCACGCCGTTAAAGTACTAAAATGGGGATGTTTTTTTTTCTATAGAATAGGATATCATTAGATAGGTCATTTAAAAACATGGTGAGATTGCTAAGACGATCGTTTGATTTAGGTATCCGTTTGCTAGATATTCTACTTTAAAGCGCATTTTTGTTAAAATAGCGCCAGTGGCGCTTTAGGGGAGCCCTGTTTTAAAAAAATTTTGGGGCGCCCAAGCCCAATGGTAAAAATTCACGAAAGGGAAAAAATGCTCGCAGCGAGCGAGCTCACATTTTTTAATATACATTTTGTATCTGAGAACTCGTCACTTTTAACAAGTGATCATAAAATCAGCAGCGGAGTTCACTAAACATAATTATAGATTATGTTCAAGAGTTTTCGCACGTTGTAAGAATTGGTACTAAAATCAGCGGCAGATCACAGCGGGCCAGACATTTTTTCGAAATATTTTACCGGTTCCAATTTCATGTTCAGTTACGGTATAAACACATTATAACGTAACCTGCAAAATCTACAATAAAAATATAGACATGTAATCAGTGGCCGACATTTTTTCGAATATTTTGTTCTTGGGAGGCACGAAGTTTTGAAAAAGTTGCCCATAAACACAGTAGTGGAGTAAAATATTATTTATAGCGCGTATCCCCCCTCCTCTCTCCCCCCTCCTCTAAAAGCTAGACTGTCTCGAAAAATCCGAAAATATTTATGATGTAGATTGTAGACCATCATAAATATGAACTTTGAGTGAAAACTACAACGCCTTATATGACTTGGGTAGTTAAGGAGTTGTAGAAGCCGAACCTGTAAAATGCGCTTGGAAAACAGTCGCGAGCCCGACTCGCACTTGACCGGTTTTTCAAGCCGGCCGGCCCTTATGAATCAAGAAAATGATCATTTTACTACTAAATACCAATGTTATGGACAATGTCATTGATCTCCTGTATTTTGGCTTTTAGAAAAACCACAGCCTTCACTCTCGTCAAAATAATATTGTTTATTTCACGCGCTAGTAATTCACGCCCAACTTTCCACATGACTCATATAAATTATTACGTGTAGAAATAAATTGTTTATCTGTTTGTCAACACCGGACGTCAATATGAGAAACGAGAGTGGTAATTGTATTAACAGACATGTCAATAAACTTTGGACTCCACTGCTCTGACGCAAGGTTCAATTGAAAGTAAATTCATTAGGTTTGCATACAATGCGGCAAATTTAAGGGTAACGTATAACTGAAATAATTTTCTTCGTCTTTTATAGAAATGAGGTTATAAATAGGGCAGTTTAAGTTTTCGAAATACATAACAATTATTTATGCATACACAGGGTTGCACTCTATTCTACCTCACTCATAGGCCTCTGTTCTGCAAATTCTATCAAAATATACATAAATTAATGTAAACTTTACACCTAGTACTAAAAAGAAAAATACTGTTTTTGTTATTGTTTTTGGGCTGTAACACACAAGCCCCATTACTTACACGTGTGTAGTCAATGAAGAAAATAATGTACAAGAAATTCCCTTTCCTATGACATACGGCACGGTCGTATTGAGTACGTTCAGCATTGTTCATACATTTCCGCCCGTCCTCCTTTTCAACAAACTACCTATTTAAAACTACAATCTATATATTCTACTGGTTATATTATTGTAAAGACCTCTCTACAATCGGTATTCATGTCCAGTTATTGAGACTCCAATTGTATAATGTACAGGGTTTATCCTCCATAGTACCATCATAACATGTAGGTACCGCAACGACCTTCCCTCGCCAGCAATGCCCACCACGGCGTTCCTCCGAAGCAGTCGACGGTCACCAAGAATATATCTTTTTATACAACTTAAACATTACACTTTGAGCATCATTTCATATGCTTAAGATATTGTTTTTAAAATCATTTCATCTCGTAATCAAATATTTAACAAATAAAAAAACTTGAGGCGTGTCAAGGGACACCCGGATGGATCGAAGTTCCTTTCGATTAATTAGTGAAGGAATTGTAATAAAATGTATTTTTTTTAAGTTATAATAATTTGTTTATTATTATTAACAAATATAATGTAATATAAACTTAATCAGTAGGCTCAATTTTAGTAATAATTGAGAGAGAGAGGGAGAGAGAGAGAGACAGACAGAGAAACACGCGCACGCCGCACGGCTTACAACTGTAGCGAAAGTGTCGTTACAACTTTTAGTCTTAATTTTTGCCGTCTAGCCCCCTTTCGCAACGCGCGATAAAGAACTTCGTTCCAAAACTTCGTTCCAATAGTAATTAACTGAGTTAATTTAACTCACTTAAACCATTAAATGTACGATTACACAAATGTTTATAAGTATATTTTGATATAACCTAAAATAATAAGCTTACATAAATAATGTATTATTATGACTACTGGCTCTTTAAATTCACACCTAATATATAATTTTTGACGGGTTGAAAGTCTGTTCATAAAGTTAGTTGCTAATTCTTATTCGGCAGTTAACGTCTCGTAAACTCGGCATTTAATTGCGCACTTTAACTGAAGTGTTCAGTTTTTTAACATTTTTCATGTAGGCCTCAACTCCGTGGGAACATAAGGTAAAGCGCACACATTGGATGTTGTACTTACGTAGTAGCTATTTATTAATCTGTGATTGTACTCTTACCCCCTATCTACCTAGTTACCCCCTCCATTGTGTAAATATTTTTACTCATAAAAATATTTACACAACGGATAACTTAAACAACGTTGCTGTCTTTGTCTGTTAAGTGACTTTTCCAACGCATCATTGGAAAAGTTACTGAACAGACAAAGACAGTTTATTAAGTTATCCATTGTGTAAATCTTTTTATTAGTAAGGGGATTAATATAAATAAATTTAGACTTAGAGATAATCACTAATGCTGATAATATAACTCCCCCCCCCACACACACACACCGGTAACGGTGGCCGGTTAATTGAAACCAGGCCAGTTACGCAGGAGTAATTTTGTAGAGCCCAAGTGTGTGCGCAGTACACAGAGCACTCTCTCCTCCTTTACTCTCGTAACTCAGTGGGACGGATAATCGACACGGCTGGCGAGAGATCAGGCGCAGGTCAGACTTTTTACTTACATGCCCACCCGACGCATGGATCATCTTTCTTGTCAGACAATCAGGTGATCAGCCTGCATTGTCCTAACCAAACTTGGAAACAACATTTTTGTTGTTCCAATGCGGGAATAGAACCCACGACCTCCGAGTCGAGAGCCAAGCTCTAACCACTAGACCACATATATACTTATTACTTTAAATACAACTTACGTACCTACAAATTATCTAAGAAATTTCAGTAGTAGGTATTGAATATCTTACATTTTATAATGAACAGTTCAACACAACAATTATTTTAAAGATATTACGTACGATATTAAGTACATGTGACGCCAATTGCCTAAATACTACAACTGTTTTCATTGATAAGGCTCAATTCACACTTCACACCGCGGCGATAGGCGACATGGCGCTGCATTTTTAAGATAGCTATTCAAAATTGAACTTTATTCACTACACTAAAAGAAACACGTTTCAAATGACATCTGTCATACACTGCACATGCGCTGTGCAGGTCGATGCAACTTATCATTCGAACTCTTACAATGAAACGTGTATCTTCTTATGTAATAAATAAAGGTAAATTTTAAATAGCTATCTTAAAATACAGCGCCATGTCACGTATCGTTTCGTTTCGGTGTGAATTGACCCGAAGATGTATTATTTTTTTTCAACGAAAAATGTTAATGTAAATTCTTAGATCCATAAGGTGGATACACAACTAATATTATTAATATTAATCTTTACACGCTTTAAATTAAATAAAACTACTGTTGTAATATTTTGTAGGTGTGTGATTGGTTCAAGATATCCTATATAATTGGTAGGTATTTTGTTTTTATTTGAATATTATAAGAGTAAAAAGTTACATGATAGGCTTAAAACAAAATTTCCCAATTGGAAAAAAATATTTAAAAAAAGAAATATATATATAGCTATAATTGTCGAATTAAAAAATACAATAATATTATAATATTACGACTTACTATTTTTATTTATCATACATTTTTTTTGTTTATTTTTAAATATTAAGTGAAATTGTTTAAAAAGGATTTTATTTAATATTATGCACAGCTTACCTACCAAATAATAATCATATTATTGACTACGACAATCCGGTACATATACAGCATATGTTCTTATTAAAAGTACATTTTATATAATTTATTTTAAGAATTTGTGTGGTGTTGCGTCATCTGTTGTCGAGTAGTAGTACTATTAAGGATACGACCTTTTAAAATACTTCTTATGAATGCCGATAGATGGCGGGTTACTATCCATCTATTTTACTCATTAAAACATAGATGGCGCTAATTTAACTTCTAGTTATACCAAATCTCAATATAATTATAATATTTATGTACAAAAATTAGTTTCAAAGCTGGAGCTTAAAAATATGGTTAATAGATATTATCTTACAACACAAAATACTGTATTTTGAGAAAAAAAAAACAAATTGAACAATAGCTAAATTATAGGTATAACAAGTATTTCATAATATTATTTTGTGATTCCTTCAGTCCAATACCTAGTAAGTATACGAAATACACACGATGAAGCAAATACAGAGCAAACATATAAAATATTATCTATCCGGAGCATCCGGAGACAATTTAAATTTTAATGCTTACTTATTTGAGATTTTGACAGAAAATCTTATTGGCCCGTTTCAATAACCTATCT
Source organism: Phengaris alcon alcon (assembly GCA_037179445.1). NCBI lineage: Eukaryota > Metazoa > Arthropoda > Insecta > Lepidoptera > Lycaenidae > Phengaris > Phengaris alcon. The sequence continues at coordinate 3,876,920 of JAYRCH010000097.1, forward strand.
ACCAATAACTATTTGTTAGAAACGTCAAACTTGTACCGCGAAAAACCGTCAAATGATTGAATGGCGACGTTTTTAACAAATAGTAATAGATAGATATGTTATTGAAACGGGCCGTAATTAAGCTTAAATGTCTCCGAGTGCGGCCGTAAAACAATAATATTATGTGGTATTTTAACTGACTAATCATGCTCAGTGCTCACTCTGCTGACTCACTATCGCGAGTCGGAATCGAATCGAGTCACTCGAGTTAAATAATCGAGTAATTCGACTGTTATAATTACCTACTGTGGGTGGTCTATTACTCCTAATCAACTAGCCACCAGGCTAGTTATAATAGTCCGACGTAGCTACAGCGGTCTTAACCCGACCGTTAGCGTAGACCATTACGAAAAAAAAAAAAAAAAAAAGTCCGCAGCTTACGAGACCAATACCGAATGTCACGAGTCCTCGATTGCTGTAAGAGCTATATCGAGATAAAAAATATGATTACTTCATCTACTTCGGGGCTTCGTACTCCGTACCAAAATGGAACCTTATTTGATTTGAAATTGAATTGATTAAAATAATTTACTGCCTGAGGGTGTAAAATAAGGGTTGAAAGTTCGTATGGCAAAAATTGAAAATCTTCATTCTTCACCCATTTCCATGAAATTATATATCTGAACTAAATAATACAAATGATTGAACATGTATTTATTCATACTTTTTTTATTTTCCCCGGGGTGAAATAGGGGTCTAAAGTATAGTGGTGAAATATCAACTGGACGATTTTTGCTAAAATTTGGCAAGCAGATAACTCTTATGAATGTATGACGTAGACAGTAGACATCCGTAGACAGTAGACATCCGTTATGAATGGAGTTTTTTAGTTTATTCCACATGGGGGGGGGGGGGGGGGGTTGACAATGTCCTCAAAGTTCGGTGCGTAAGGAGCTGACCGCGCTTACCTACGACCTTATCTATATAACCATTCGTCCAAATTACAATTTGGCAAAACGGCAAAAAATCTCATTTGTTGTAGGGGAGCCCCTTAAATATTTATTTTATTCTGTTTTTAGTATTTGTTATTATAGCGGCAACAGAAATACACCCTCTGTGAAAATTTCAGCTGTCTAGCTATCACGGTTAAGGAGGTTCAACCTGGTGACAGACAGACGAACGGAGTGACAGACAGCGATTATAATAATCAGTAATACGGTCCGTCGTTTTAACCTCTTAGGTACGGAACCCTAAAAACTAACGATCGCCTCTTTTTTTTTCTCAGAAATATTATAAATTTTGCAAATCCGACTACCACGGAAAGGACTTTTAATTTTCCGGGTTAATATAATATAGCCTATGACACTCACAAATAATGTGGCTTTCTATCGATAAAATAATTTTCAGAATTTACTCCTTTTTTACCCCTTTACCCCAGATTACCCCTTACAACCTCACAAAGTCACAAAATTTCCTCTTTATAATATTAAGGGTATGTTTCACAATAATTGTGAAACATACCCTTAATACTATAAAGAGGCAAATACAGAATATAGAACTATAGGACCAATAACACAATAATTATTATTCTGTTAAGCGTCTGAAAGCTTATTTTCATGTGACGTCTCTGTCGCTCAGTACAAAAAAAAACAGCGACATAACTTCCGGATAAGCTATTCGACACTTATTAGGCGATTGGAAAACAGAAACCTTCCTCTTGAATCTAACTATTTCTGAAAACTGCATTAAAATCTATTGAGTAGTTTAAGATATTATGTAATCGAACAGACAGCAGAAGCGACTACATTTTTAACCGACTTCCAAATAGGAGGAGGTTATATGCATGTTGTAGTCAAACCTAGAAGCTCCAGCGCTTCTAGGTTTGACTAGTCAATGCTCAGGTTTGACTCGAGTCCGCCAGTCGCTTCTAAGATCGACTTGGCAAAATCCGAAACAGATACATAATATATTGTATTCTCGACATTTCGCTGAAAAGTTAGGAACTTCTAGGTTTGACAAAAAATATTTCAGTCAAAGGCTGAAATTGGAATTTATTTCGGGGATTGCCCGAAGGCTTTGGCCATTCCTAGGCTAATGTACCTAGTCATTCCGTCAAAAGGCTGTATATCTACCTTTGACTGTAACAATGTATACTGGTTTAAGGTAAAATTGCAAGGTTATAAAACAATAATTGTAGAAATCAAAGGAAATCAGACACAATAATAAGTCAATAGATAATAACTAAAAGTTCTTAATTATTATTTCTATTATATTAAAATAAACTAACTATTTATTATTATAAATAAACGTTTCGAAACATTTATCTGCTATTAAAATAAATACATAAGTATTAATATAAATTACAATAAATACAATAATAATTTAAGTACTATTATTATAAATTATTGAGCACAATGAAAACAGTTATTATATTAATAATTATGACAAAATGGGGAATAATTTAAAAATCGAATTATTCAAGATTATATCGTGGGATGGAACATAAGTCGATGAAATATTAATCGTTTTTCAAACTTCGAGTGTAGCTAATGATTTTATTCATTATAGAGCAGAGACATCCTTCATTTTTTTTTTCAAAACATAAAAAGCTATTGGAATTAATAATGAGGATTAATTTTATTCGGTGGAATATTTTTATTGCCGTCATCAATCACGTTTTGTCAACGGGTACGTACGTACGGGTTCATTGGATTTTACAATTAAAAAAATCGATCCTTTTCCTCTGTGGTCACTGGTCAGGTAGTTTTATGTTGAAGCTGTTTAAGCATGAAGTATGCCGGTGAGAATATTTTTTGTCAAAGTCCAATTCTTACTACGATGTTTCAAAAATAAGATTTGAAAAACTTCCCTGCAATATGTAGTGCTAGTCTACACTTCAATTTCAGTTTTTTCTAAACTATGAAAAAAAAAAAACTAACCTTCTTTGTTTACAGATTATAACGTTTTTACATACAAAATAATAACTAGAATCTATATATAAAAGAAATGTTAGTCACACTATTTATAACTCAAGAATGGCTGGACCGATTTGGCTGAAAATTTGAGGAGAGGTAGCTTAGAAACAGGAGACGGACATAGGATACTTAAGTGCTCCGCCGAGTCTGTCTGTCTGTATGTTCGCGATAATCTCAAAAACTACTGAAAGGATTTTAATGCCGTTTACATTTACCGACAAAGTGGTTCTTTAGGAAGGTTTAGGTCGAAAATATATTTAATATTTAATATATTTTGCTAGAGTTTAATGGAAATTGTTTGATTTATGAATGTGACGGAAAAAATCAACCCGTCTGGGAACTTTTATCGAAAACGCTGCCTAACCTAACCCGCTGGAGATAAATAGCAAAACAATGTACGGTGGGATTGTTTCTCTTTTATAGGTCTACAAAAACTCCGCGATGGCATATATGTCTATATTTTAAGGATAGGTATATAGGTAGGATACTATACCCATTCTAAGTTTAAAAAAATGATCACAAATAATGTGGTATTTTCAGAAGCTATTTAGACGGATACAAATTAATTATCATTATCTAGGAAATTATATCTAGAAGATATATTAAAATTATAAAAGTACGCGTGAAAATGTATCATAAAGTATATATTTTTACTCTGTGCTATTACTATATTGCAGGTATATTTGCAAAAGCAGTTTTTTGCCACGAACACTCTCCCACGCGGGTGAAGGTGCGGGCAAAATCTAGTTATTTATAAAAACTATAACCCGACTACTCGAATTATTTAGCCTATGTGACGCGGGCCTCCTATTGACACCTCATTCATTAAAATCGGAGCAGTACTTTAGACGTTACGGTGGAACATACAAACATACATACATAGACTGCCAAAATCATAACCCTTCCTTGGGGCTTCGCCGTAGTCGCGTAATCAAACCCATTTTCGGTACTTTTTTATTTCGAAATTACTTATTAGCTATATTAGAACAACGTCTGTATCCAACAAACGTTGTTCTATCTTAACTATGAACACTAGAATAAATAAATACACACCTACATACACACCCACATACACCTACACTTTCTACACCTACTACCTGCCCCTACAGCCTGTCGTGTGACAGAGATGTCACACGACGACCACGACCAGAGGGTTGAAGATTATTGTAGTACTAATATCGCTATTAAACGATAGGGGTTTGGTGTTAGCAAGGTTAAAATTAAGGGTTATATTGTGTATTTTTACTGCCAAATCCCCATATCAAATTTGCATGTTACAAATCAACACTGAAGAAAATTCTTTTTAGCAGCTAATAATATAAATATATTTGGCGGATCCCTGATGACTATTTTTCCGCGGAATCCACTTTGGAAATCCCTGCTGGAACAAACACTGTGGCATGGAAATTTTAGATATAAGATATAGCTTGTGTAGGTACTATCGAACAAGTTGCCGCTCGACCGTTTAAGATGAAAATCGGCGTGCACATACTCACGTTTTCAACCTAGTCTGCGGTCGCTCATTTGCATTTCATCAAAATCCGTCCATTAGTTAGGAGCCTATTCGATGCAAACAAACCTTTCCTCTTTATAATATTAGTAACTATAGATTGCAATTTTAAAAGTGTAAGTAATACTTTCACAGGCCAGTGTATTAAGACAATTAGATTATAATTTTTGGTAATATATAATTCAATTTATTTCAATTCAATTCAAGTTGCCAATTATGATTTTCCAAACCTGCGATGATGGAGTCCTCGCAGCCTGACATTTGACAATCTGTTACTACTGAGGTTGATCTTATATCTCTGGCAATAGGGTTCAAAAGGTGGTGCGCTGGGTTTGTTTTTGACCGTACACGACCGTACGGTCGCTCCTGTATTACATTAGATCTAATTTGACGTGTCTGCTTTCACTTACGACAGACAGAAAGACAGATGAGATGTACGCCGCGCCTTTCTGGCGACTCAATTATTTTATTTTATACCCACTAGCTTTCGTCCGTGGCTTCGTCCGTGTTTTGTTCGGCTTAAAAACATCTTGAATCGTTTTGACAATTGATGAAAACCGCTTTAGAATTCGTTGCGTATAATAAAATACCGGATAAGTGCGAGTCGAAGTCGGAACGCGGAAGGTTCCGAAAGGGCCCCGGTTAAATATTTTGGTTTGGCAATGAAAACCAAAAGAAAAATATTTAAGTGGGGCCCTTTTAGGTACCGTCGGTAGGTTAGTAATATATTCTATTCTTTGCCTTTGAAACTTGTAAGTAAATTCAACATATTGTTTACTTTTTTATTTTATCTCTTGAGCTCGACTATAGTTTAACAGATCTAAGCGTACAAAAGCAAGACGCGTCACTGCTTTATAATAAAGTGTATAAAATTATTAAAATAATATGTAATTTAAAATGATCTGCACACGTTGTGGTTGACCGCAACATGCAATTGCTACTTAAAAGTAATTTATTTATAAGATTCAATTCAATATGGTTATTCTGCATTAACTTTAAAATATAGAATAACAAAGCTTAGCAAGAGCTAAGCCGATACCTTTTATACCTTCTTAAAAAAAAAAAACAAAATGTCATCCTTCCCCGCGTGAATAAACAATATTTCACGCTGATCATAAGTTAAAGTTTAATCAATTATAGCTTAGCTTTTTGCTACAATAAATAACACACAGCAGGTGACGAGAGGTCGACACGAGATCTTGGACTATTATGTTTTAAGGAACTACGAAACCCGTGAAATAGGGACTTTAGTGAGTTGATACAACTGATTTTTTTAAGAATGGCCAATTATGTGAAATAGGTTGCAGTAATCAAATGCTCTAATTTTACTTAGGTTCTGTGATATACACATTCATAGAATTTGTATAATTGTCTAAAACACGAAATAAATAAAAAGTACTAACTTATAAGTATAAAATATTTTTATGAAAGCAAAATATTATTGAAAAGTATTAATACAGTTTTCTATTTTATTTTAAAACATGTTTTAAATCAATAACTACGATAAGTAAGACAAAAAATAAATTAAATCACTCCTCCTGAACGTTTAAATAAATTTGTATTATTCTATTTGTTTTAGATATTTTTTATTGTGTTTATGGTGGTATAGAAAAGAGAAATGTTTATTTTTAAATGAAATTGAATGTATTTTTTGTCAAACTATAAATATTCTTTTATTTAATTTAAAATAATAAATGGAATAAAGTTTTAGCTTCTAGCTTTCACTTTAAAAGAAAGCTTTTATTTTTCGATTAAAATATGAAAAAAGCATTATATAAGCATAATGAAATAAGAATATGTCGGTTACGGCTTTAAATATCACTTATTATAATTCCCATAAAAGTATTTAAACATAAAAAATTTAAAAAATATATATGTTGCGATAGTTTTGACATATTCCTAAGCGTTATAACATCTCTATACAAATCAAAGGTCAGGTATAGATTTTTTAGCGATTTCTTTGGTAGCGTTCGTTAGGTGACCGCGTCCCTTTGAGGCCCTTACGTCGGTAGCGCTTGTTGTATCTCGACTAATTAATCGGCGTGTTTGGGCCCTTTTGCCTTCGTTTATCGTGGTTTATGGATTATAATAATGTTCGTATTTTCAAATTTTAGTCAGATTCGGAATTTGAAAAAAAAAAAAAAAATTATGTCAACTATCTAGTTAGTAGGTATTGATCGACTATAGAAATAGTCAATAGTAAGTAGTAGATACGTTTAAAATCGTCAAGGATTTACTCCCTTACTAATAAAAATATTTACACAGTGTATAAGTTACACAATGTTTCGTCCGTGTCTTTCAAGCGACTTTTCCGACATCCTATAGCTTAATCACTGTATAAATATTTTTACTAGTAAAGGGATAAATGTGTACACTGTACGAATAACTGGCCAAACAGCGTATAATGCTATTCTCATGAATTTTGAGACTTGTCAAAAAAATGTTAAAAGCTTTTGATTTCGTCCTTCAATGATCATGAAGCCTAATCAATAAAACCTTACTGTGCCAAATTACATGCAAATCCAGAATCATATACAATATTTGATTGACATGACATGCCATAGTAACAAACATAAAAACCTTTAAGGGCACGTTTACAAATTTGACAGAAATTGTCTGTTTTGCTGTACATTTTGCGACCAAATCCTGCAAAACTAACAATTGTCACAAATATAATACTTCTTTATATTATTCTTTATATTAGTCCAGTAAAAGCAAATTTTCCAGAAGAAGAGCTCGTGTTTATGATCATTTTTCTGCTTTTATATAGCTTATTTTGGTTGTTTAAAAATACCCAGAGATAGCAGATATTATCATATAAAATTCGATAAAAAACAATCCAACACTATTAAAAATTGATTTGGAAAAATCATAAAGAGTACCCTCAAAATTTTCACTTGTTTTGCTTGGATTTGCTAGATTCATGCTTAATGTATCATAGCAATAAGGTTAGTTTGTCACTGTCTGGATTTGTTACATAAAACATTTTTAATGTCTTTATTCTTTGCTCTCCATACTCGGGAACCTGTCAAACAACTTTTCGTAAACACGTCCTTAGGTAATCTACCCAATCTAAACTTCAAACAGGAGCGGCGAAACAAAAGACCAAGAAAGAAAGAAAAAAACATTTTTTTTCGTCGGTGTAACATTACTAATTTAATTAGGGGCATATTTTATTATAAGACAACTATATCTCCAGCAAAAAAGGGACCATAATTAGAATTTGGGTAGGCGTATTACTACCTGACTAATAATTTTTAGTACCGATCAAAGTAGTTAAAACAAAGAATAAACAAGCAAAAGTAATCCTTATTTATATCGTAATAAAAGCCAATAACCATTAAAAAAACTGTACAGAAATCTCGCCAACGAAATGATATTATCGACTTCCAAAAGTCCTTTTGTTTAAATATGTTATTAAAATAAAAATTATTGTGATTGGTTTTAGCAAATTGCGAATTGTGTTTTAATTGGAAATGAGAAATAAGTTATAACCATTAATTTTATAATTCTTGGTATTTTGGGTTTTGTTATGGGTGGTTTAATGGGTGCTACCAATGTTTTTTAAACTGTCAAATATTATGAGGGGCCTGTACTTTACAATCCCTGTTAAAAATTAATCAATCACTCAATTTTCGGCTACTTATGTTATGTATTATGTTGTTGAAGGTTTTTGATCATATTTCAATACGTTGGCCATATCGAATTCATTTCGCCGGGGTAGTTCCTGAAGCGGTGGTAGGCATCACGTAGGGACAATTCCGTCAGCGTTGCTTCGTACAAGTAGCTTGCTTGGAAATAAGACTTTTTCGAGTTTGATTATGTTTTAGAGACTTTTGAAACATTAGAGAAATAACAACTTTTAAACATATTAATATGATTTCTTTGTTTCTTTATTTTTCAGACAGACATACTGCTAAAACACGCAAAGAACTACATATTATTAATGCACAAAATTTACTATTATTATAAGATACCTACACCTATTATATACGTTTTCAGAAATGTTCGTGTAATGTTTCTTATTACGATTTACTCACAAAAATGTGCATACGAGGGCGGCACTGAAAACTTCGGGAATCAAGGAAGTGACACAACATTATACTATTTAAAAATGTATTTATTGCTTTTCGAAGTATTCTCCGCGAAATTTGACACATTTTTCCATACGATGGAACCAATCATTGAAGCAACCATTCCATTGGGAAGTTGGGGTCTCCAAAATGGCCGTTTTGTAGGCGTCCACAGCTTCTTCAGGTGATGAAAATCTCTGACCACGCAATTTATTCTTTATTTTAGGGAAAGTATAGAAATCATTAGGGCTTAGGTCGGGGCTGTACGGCGGATGGTCTAATAATTCTATGATTTCTTGCTCTAAAAACTCTTTTGTTCTGTGCGCGGTGTGAGAACTCGCATTGTCGTGATGGAGGATGATGCGGCGGTTGCAGTTCTCTTTACGGAGTTCAGAAACGACCTGTGGCAAACAAATGTTAGCATACCATTCTGCATTAACCGTTCTTTGTCCCTCAAGAGGAATAGTCGCAACAGGGCCGGTTTTGGAGACAAACATGGCCACCATTTTTTTTGCAACACTCCGTGAACGAACAATTTTTGTTGGCTTTAACTCATTTTCGAACACCTGATACGATGTTGTATACAGCATTTGAGGATCCTGCGTGGAATCTTTCGAGAGTTCTGACGCACCAAGTAACGCGAGCCGCTTTTTGCTCTTCACAGAGCAAATGCGGTATCCATCGGGAAAACATCTTTTTTACACCTAATTGTTAATGCAAGATTATTTGTATTTGACTCATGCCAATGTCTAAAGTTGCCTGAATTTTGCGGTATGTCACATGTCGATCTTTCTCAATCAGCTTACGCACAGCATCAACGTTTTCTTGGGTGACTGCAGTTTTTGGACGACCTTGACGGGGATCATCACTGAGCTTGACACGTCCACGTTGAAATTCAGCAAACCAGCGATAAATTGTGGTTTTGGATGGGGCTTCATCACCAAATGCAGAAATCATCCGGTCAACACACTGTTTTTGTGTTAAACCACTTCGAATGTCATAATAAATCATCGCTCTAGAATTTTCTCGAGTCAATTCCATTTTCTCAACGACTAAACAAGTTTGACAAGACCTTGTGACAAGACCGATAATCTTTTTTTAAATAAATAAACGGTATTCGATTTTTAAAACCAAGGAGTTTTAAATTAAAAAGATTTTAATATGACAGGAACAGTGGAAATATTCCATTCCCGATACTTTTAGTGCAGCCCTTGTACAACGAACTTAAGCCATTTTTTACAATTTACGACAATTTATTTTCAATTCCGAATCAATTAATCGAAGATCAATCATTATCTAATCAGTCGTTAAGTATCGACCGTGACGTGATTAACACGCATTAACACGGTCGTAAACGACGTGTCACTTGTCAACGTCACGTCACGTCACGTCAGCTGTCACGTCATAAACGGTTTAACGAGCCGACGATGACTGTTTTTTTGTTTAAAGTTGTTTATTTGTTTTAACTGTCGGTTACAAGACGTTATAACATTGTTGCTACTTGGGAGGTTGATACTTGACTAGCTTATTATAATTATTACGGACAGAGGGTGGCCATTATATTATTTAAATGTATTAACCTTACCATATCAGGACATGTCTAAGGAGGGTTCCGTAACTATCAACGTGCAATAGGTTTTCTTTGAATTACCTACTTCAAAAGTTATTGTCCGTATTCGTTAAAAATTTTAGTAAAGAGTTTTTAGAATTATCATGGAAACTTACCACTAAAATAGATATACAGATATATAGATATATAGATAGTTAAGAAATGCCAGGGTGTGGTCACCAATTTATAAATCAGGCCGATTACTCAAAAATATTTCACTTTATAAAAAAATATGTATGAAACCTTGACTTCACCTAGAAATACCTATACAACGATACCCCACACGATGGGGTAGAAATGTATAATGGCAATACCGAAATCTATACACAATCTATAACTAAATTGTATCGATTTATGTTCATAACAACAGAAGCTAGAAGCGCGGTCGGACAGAGCGAACCCTAAGGGTTCCCTTAGTACTAAGGAACCATGGCAGTGGCACGTCACACGGCTATTTCTTGTGTGTGTAACCGACTGAATGACTTCAAAATGGCTTTATTCACAATTATTATGACCAATGATTAGGATTTGTCTTATTAACATCGGCCAAGTGCGAGTCGGACTCGCGCACGAAAGTTTCCGTAAAATCAACAGCAAAAAAATCACGTCTGTTATATGGGAGCCCCACTTATATGTTTAATTTATTCTGTTTTTAGTATTTTTTTTTATAGCGGCAACAGAAATACATAATCTGAGATAATTTCAACTGTCTAGCTATCGCGGTGCAGGAGATACAGCCCGGTTTTTACCCTTTGGATACGGAACCCTAAAAATGTTTTCAACATCTTCCTTAGAAAGCTTCTTAAGTATAAGGTATTCTTCTTATTCGTATCATTGAACATAATATCTTGTTGCAATTTTCATCGCTTTTCGCGTCCCGCGGCTCTTGATCATTTGTCATTTTCATTTGACAGCTGACACTTTTTTTTCAATCTAAGTAAAGACTAAAGACTAAGCTCATAAATATTGAAATAGCGCCGTTAAAGTTTAAGAGGAGTGTAAACGAGAGAGGAAACTATTTATTATCTGTGGGGAGTTAAAGAGGCGCCACTTTTTGTCAAAACGGAAGACTATTTTGAGATGTTTTAACACTGTTAGCGCTCCTTGAGAGATGCTGGTGGGTTTATATGCTGCTGAAAAGTGTGAACTTTATGGAACACAACACCAAACTTTATGGAACACAACACCAAACAAGAAATCTTTGTTGATTTTGAAAGTGAAATGATGAATTATAATTAGAGTCGTTTACGTCCAAGATGTTGTTAATATTTTGATCAGAGGTGTAAACCAGCCAGGTCTAGCACAACAATAATTATTAATCTATACTTCTATACTAATATTATAAAGAGGAAAGATTTGTTTGTTTCTATGTTTGTTTGCATTGCATAGGCTCCGTATTCTTCCGAAAATACTAGACTGATTTTGATGAAATTTGCTACAGATATAGAGTAGACCACGGGGAAGGATATAGGCTACTTTTAGCGCGGCATAATTTACGGTTTCCGCGGGATTATCTTTTGCGCGCAGGAAGTCTCGGACAAAATCTAGTACTTAATAATTTTAATATGTGTAGGTTGGAAATGGAAGAGAATGGAACGAGAGGAATGAAAGACCTTGGGGAAGACCTTTTCCCAGGACCGGCTACTAAAAAAAAGTGTAAGTTGTGATTTTTTTTATAAAAACATAAGTTTTTATCTCGCTGATAGATATATATTAAAGGTCTTCGCTCCTTAATAGGCACATCAAATATATAAATTAAATGACAAAATATTTATATTTATTAAAGCGTTATGTAACCACCGTCGAAGCCGATAAAAAACATTAAAAAGTATAAATGTCATAAAAAAGCGCGGCAACCGAAAAAAGCGGCGCCTTTGAAACGTGTTAATTACTAATGGCGGAAACAGAACGATTAGTGGCTTTTAGCCCCACCACTTATGCCCACTAAGTACCATCTGATGATTGTATTAATATCTAATTAAGTTTTTTAAACAATTAAGATAAAGAAATGTAAAACGAAAATTGTTTGAGCTAGATAGGCATTACTAGCGACAGTATTATGTCAGCGTTTGCACTTTGTAGTAAAAGGGTACTTACTAAAAAACTAAATCATAGTAAATATAATTTCTTAATCGGCCACAATCAGTAACATATAGGCATTATACATTGTTAATGGAATGTAGTCGACGCAGTGTACCTATCAGTACTAAGTCTAGCAGCGGCGAAGCGTGAGATCAGCGAAATTGTAAGCCGCGTAAGTTACTTGTATTGTACTTAGCGACATCTATCGGGCAGTACAGATCCTAAAAATAGGTTTTTTGGGCGCATTGGCCGCAAATGATTGTATTGTTTTGGTATTATATTTTAAAAATTATAATACATTATAGATAAGTAATATTCATATTGAAAGCCGATGTGATGTCGAGTTGTACACACGCCTCGCTACCGATGTCTAGGGTAATACGAGGACACATGCCCCGGTGGGATAGGTGCCGCGATCTTAATGACACTCGCTTAGCGATTGTACCTACACTGTTTCAATTAATTATCAAAAGACTTTTCAGCTACCACTCGGTTGGCCGTGTGACGACTGACGTGTCGCATCTCTCTGTATGGTTGCATGGGAAAGCAAAATAGTGTCATTCCTATCCGGGGTTCATACGGATCTGGTAACTATTCCGTACGTAGGGATAGGATAGATCATATATGTGATAAAATGTGGAGGTAAAATCACTAATACTGTGAATTTTTTCCTAGAAAATGTTTTATACTTAATTTTAAATTGAACAATGAAACCCCGAAGTTAAATAACTAAAGCATTTTACTTTTTACAGATTAGGATTTCATCATTTACATATAAATAATTCTCTTTCGATACGTAACGTTACGAATACGTATCCTATGATGAAAATACACATCAAGCTATTGATATTTCATCACTAAATATTACTTAAAACGAAATTAACCAACACTTTACTAAAAAAACATGTAAGTATGATTTTTATAAAATATCAAAAATAAAATAATTTATTTTTCACTTTTGACCACGCGTGATGTGACGTCAGATTCTTGTACTTCTTCTTCTCTTTTTAAAAATGGCCTCCCTAATCCCATCATTACCGTTAGTAAATGTCAAAAAAAAAACTTGTCACTTGTCAGTTCAAGTTTAGTGCAACTTTTGTGATCAATATCAGCGTTTCTCTTCGATATTAATAGTATAGCACCATAAAAAGGCATTTCAAAAAATGGTAAAATTACCAAGCATTCTAGGATTTGACATGTTTAGTGTGATTTGATAATTGACAGGCTACTGACTCATGACACATTTTAGCGTTTTGGCGAATTTATTAATTATTTAAACTTTTATGTCATTGCAAGGAAAAGAAAGAAATTTAGAAGGAACGATCCAGATTGTTTATGTATTAGGTATGTTATTATGAACAATTTGACACATTTTTCAAAAACTTGGAAAATACCCCATTCTTCCAGCTCTTACTTTAGTCTCCACGGAGCCTATCACTTGGGTCTTTAGCACTATACATGCTAGTTAATACACTTGGCTCTACTCGATGTAGTCGATGTTACGAACTTTGCTGATAGCACATCGCTTGCATGAACAATGACGCTGCTCGCGCCCGTGTGTCTGTCAGACTCACAGGCACCGACCTGTATAGTCACCTCACTAATTATAGACAGTTTTTTAACAATGTCTAATCGGTATCAACTATCAGCGGGTTATGTTATGAATACTTACACATAATACATAATGGTACAAGTAATACTTATTAAAATTTAATGGAGTGTGCAGGTACATAGGCATAGGATTTTGATGACGAATAGGAGTAGTTATGTTGATGAATAAGGGTCAGATCACACTGATACGAGACGATAGGCGACGCGGCGCTTTATTTTTAAAAAAGGTCATTCAAAATTGAACTTTATTCAGTAGGTATCGTCTCGTTTCGGTGTAAACTGACACTTACGAGATACCGCAACCAGGGTTTTGGCAATAGCTTAAAACTTCAAATCCACCAGGACATTAACCAGAGGCATATTCACGCCCAAGCCATACTGCCAATTAAGAAAAAAATAAAACTTGATTTGGCATTAATTGGACCCCATATTCGTAAGTGTAAAGCTGCCTTTACGCTCACCTCGGTAGCGGGGGGAGGGGGGGTCACGAGCTAATGCCGGCTGATGTCTCAATACCTCCCAGTGCGAGCCTATTATTTCAGCCCACACGGCGAACGCCCGCCAGTGTAGAAGCGGCTTTATTTTACACTAGCTTTTGCCCGCGGCTCCGCCCGCATAAATACAGTATCCCACATAACAGATAGCCATCCATTTATTTTTTATTTTTTATCGTCCCCCTTACATAATCAGGACTGGTTGTTTTCTCTTTTTGTTGTCATTTTTATCATTTTTAATTCTTTTTCTTTTTTACAGTTTTTAATATACTTTACATTTTTTAATATACTTTAACATTTTTCTTATTTTGGTACCATTAGATTCGATACATGTCAATAAATAATAGTTCAATTAATAATAATTCCACAATAATAATAAATCCAATAAAAATAGTAATTCCAATAATAATTCCAATAAAGAGACTCAAAAAATACAATTAAAATATCAACAATAAAACTACGGCACACACATTCAACTTAACCCTACTATCACAGTTATCACAATAAATCTTAATCTAGAGCCTACACTAATATCACACCAATTTATCACAGTTTTTTCTATTTACATTCACAGTAATTTGCTTACAATAAGAGAGGAATATTTCCCTCTTTTTCCCCCCAGGATGGAAGACAGGCTCTCACCCGTCATTGATATGCCCAATTTTTGCTCAATATCATATATCTATTGCTAGCAAAAATTGGGCACTCGAGTAACAGGTGAAGAACCGTCTCCTCAACTCCTGGCTGACATGAACATGACGGGTCCTCCTTCAACTTGAATCTGTTCAGGTAGAAGGCGAACCCGCCGTGACCAGTCAGTATCTGTGTAGTGTGGTGTGTTATGTCTATTTTCTTGACTATCTTGTATGCAGCAGCAGCGCTTGGGAAAAGAGCTTTGTGACACCGGCCGTCCCTCCCACTTCATATCTCCTGTCCCATTCCTCAACCGTATCCTCTCTTAAGATACGCTTGACGAATGAAACAGGACACAGATCGTAGTCAGGTTTCCTTTTCAATCGCAGCGCGGCCTCCTTGGCTAATTCGTCAACCCTCTCATTCCCTCTCAACCCTGCGTGCGCCTTAATCCAAAACAGGGAGACCTCCCACCTCTGCGATGCAGCTTTTCGGAGGGCCGCCCTTGTTTCCACTGCCAGGGGATGAGGGGACCTAAGGGTGACTGCCTGGAGAGCCGATCTGGAATCGCTTAGGATACCGACCTTCGCCATTCCACTCTTGCAGGCTATACTTACTGCTCTCTGGAGCGCTAGAAGCTCGGCTTGGTAGACGGTGCAATACGGAGGCAACGCAAGCTTGACGGCCTTCGTCTCGGCCTCACCCTTCCATACGGAGAGTGCGGCTCCGACTCGACCCTCAATCTTGCTGCCGTCCGTATAGATCCTATGGAAGTGGCTGTTAACGACGTCTGCATACGAGTCCTCGTCCACGAACCCGAACCTCAGCTCTACCTGCTCTGCCGGATGTGGGTCCTCAATCGCAGGAGCCATTCGCTCCACCTCCCTGTCTCTCAACACCGGGCTCGGTATCCCCTTCTTGATCCCATAGAGCCTCGAAGCTTCGAGTATCCTGAGATTAAGAGGGAGTATCCCAGCCAACAGCATCGCAGAGTTCAGGGAGACGGTTCGATATGCTCTGCCGATCTTCTGGGCAAAACACCGTTGAACGGAGTGATATCCATCCATTATTCCATCCATCCTCATAAACTTTCACATTTATAATAGTAGTAGGACTTTTACTGCGACATCTAGGTAGATATTTTGCAGGCATAGGCTTTTACACAGTTTCGCGACAGGAGCGCGATAGCAATATATTCGTGCGCGAGTGAAAGAGATAAGTAGCAACGAGTCAATGTACGAAATTCTTCGTGCTCCGCTACCGCATTTTAGTGACAAACCTAGGACCTTAGCCCAGCTGCCATCGCTAATAACGATGACGAAATTATGGGATTGTCAATAGTTAATAGTCACTACCATACATTTTTGATTTCTAACTCCGTCATCGTAATTAGAGTAATGGCATCTTGGCTAACGGGTCTAATCTCAATCTAATCTTGCCACTATTATTAATGTGAATGTTTGTAGGGATGGATGGATAGATGTCTGAACGGATGGATGTTTACTCTTTCACGCAAAATCTATAAAACGGATTTCGATGAAATTTAGTATGGTAGTAGTTTAGGCTCTGGTTGAAAACATAGGCTACATGTATCCCGAAAAAGTACAGTATTCCTGTGGGATACCCGATATTTACGCGGGCGGAGCCGCGGGAAAAACCTATTACTTTCTAATGCCTTTCGACAGGAACTAAGAAGCACGGTAAACAAAAAACTGTAGGACATCTAAGGCCGTCTGGCGAGTTATTTGCCTATTTGCCTACTCTAGCGCTGGCGCAAGGGCTGTCAAATAAATGCTAAAATAATGCAGGCTATCGCGAGCCGTCATACTTCAATGCGCTGGATCACGGTACGTACGCGATCGATCACGGCACAGCCCACGCTGAGAGCGTCTAGGCGTGCATCCTGCGCGTGTTTTTTTCGACACATTACACAAAACATCGAAACATCCCCAATGTTTCGACGTTTTCGATGTTTCGCGTGGCTATACACATTTGTGTAGGAATACACAATGTTTCTGTCTTCCGAGACGGACGGAAAACATTCCCCGCGTGGGCAGAGAGGGGAAGGAATGTTTCATTTCTTATCTCTCCACCTAACAACTTAAACACTAACACCATTAAACATAGAAATACGGAAGAAATTATTTATCAATCCCAAATCGGCCTTCTATTCGTACCTCCTGATAAATACTAAACTTACGGGTCAGTAAATATGGCCTAACTAGAAATCTGGGGGTCTAAAAAGGCCACTTTAGATGTTTCATATTATGTTTCATATATTTTTAGTCATACAAAAATCGTGAAATGGTAAAATAGCAACATGATTCGTCTGATTTCATCATATTACAAAACATCAATTTTGACAGTTTTCAATAGAAATGCGTAAAATGGCGCACATAATATGACTTGAGAACAATATATGAAACACCTAAAGTGGCCTTTTTAGACCCCCTGTGTTTTCTTCAAGATTCTGCATCTGCAATCGCAAAAACTGCGAGTGCTTACGTCTTTCTCGTCGGAACTCATGATATTGTCTACACATAATGTTTTGTTTCAATATAAAACATTTTCTATAGCTGGAGACAGCTTGTGTATTAAAACAAATGTTTTTATTTCATGTTTTCCGTGTAACGTTTCAAAAAAACATGAGCAGGAGTCATGCCTTAAATGCGAGGTGTGTGCCTGCGGATAGACGCTCGGCACACATTCAAACCGATCGCGGCACGTTTGTATGAAGATGTTCTACTATTCTCTGTTTACTGTGTAAGAAGCCATCTCTATACTAATTCCCCTGTTTGCTATTTAGGTACCATTTAAAGCGTGGTGCACTAACAGTGCAGTCTGTACACGCTGTCATGCATACGTCTACTTATTCAAACGACGCAGGCACATCGTCAAACGAAACTCACCCTTATCACACAGGAATGGAGTTTAAATTTGCTGTTGCTATAACATAACACTTAACATCAAGTTTGTCGTACACTTTTGCTATTGCATAATACACTTTATATGCATGTGCTAAGGTGTATCTTCGGTCGACGAGATTAAATATTTGAGACGTTATGATTTCGATTATATGGTAGAGCTTCTTTGAACTAGACTAAATTGGCGTAGGTTGCATTGCAAAATAGCTTTACAAAACATACATTCAAGGTGTAGTTTCGTTTGATTGTTGCATCACAGGTAGACTGAATTCGAGTCAGGGAGTTGGTATTTGTTAGTGAGTACTAAGTCCTAATATTTCACACCGTCCTGCCATTGTTTTGTTTTTATATAACCAAATGTTTTCCTCGGCTCTACGTGTGTTTCAATGCTTTCAGAGTGCGCTAGTCAACGGCTCGAACTCACTGTGGCGCGCGGGGAAAATGCTTGTTATTTCACCTAATATCGGGGGAAAAGGATATATCCATAAAATAGTAAAGAAATACTTAGAAGAGAGAAATACTTAGCGTTTGAGGACGCCTTTCTAAAATACTTTACAAAGCAGTATAAAGCCTCTCTTCTAAGTATTTCTTTACGCAAATCGACACTCGGCTGTTGTTGTTTTATGAAAAAACTATATAATATTTTTGTCTGAAGTTAAGTTATCTTAATTTCTGAATAATCAAACTGTGTCTGTATGTGCTCGCTATTTTTTCATTCTTCGTATGTTTTTTATTTACGGTCAAAGTTGAGCTAAAAGTCCGACGTTTGGAGGCTACTATCTTCTAAACCAACTAAAATTTTAGAAATATAAGCACATACTGACATGGATAAGTGTAATAAATATCCATATCACGCTAAAATTTGGGTCCACAAGGTTAGACTTTAGAGTAAAACACCAACAGCGGTTGTGTGGAGAAAAAAGCTAGTACTTAAAAGTTAAAACTAATTTGTTACTTACTAATTAGTTAGAAGTTAAATTTTTCAGTACATTTTTTATCTTACCCAGACTTGCTTAATACAACATTGCCTTTCAATTAAGAAGAAGAATGAATCAATTACAGCACTAGATGTTGCTCGCGACTTCCTGCGAGCAAAATGAAATCCTGAGGTTAACGAGCATTTTGCCGCAATAAAAAGTAGCCTATGCCCTTCCTCGTGGTCTATGTCTATGCCGAATTTCATCAGAATCAGTCCAGTAGTTTGGGAGGATATTCAATGTAAATTGTAAACAAACATACAAACAATTAACAAACAAATCTTTTCTCTTTAGAATATTAGTATATAGGTAGATTACCACATACTACATACATAACGATCTTCATTATAACGTACAGTACCGTGTATGTATGACATTAATTGAAGTATAAGATTCTTTAGAATTCATACTGTATATGAAATTTTAAGTAGGTAGCTAAAAGTATCAAATAACATAAATCCAATTACACCAACTATGAAACTTTATTAAACCCATCCCACACAATGTTCATAATTAATTGGGACAAAAAAAGGCGGATAAATAAAAATTCCGTCCCATAATTTTGTCCCAGCCTCCGATAAGATCTTATGTATCAATTAACCAGTAGCCGCTGCTGTATTTTAGCTGGGACACTTTTGTACCTGCCGTCTGCAGATAGAGGGTTCCGTAGGTTAAATATTATGATAATTGGATGTAGGCTTTGCATCAATTTACAAATCTAACAAAAAATATTCTGATCAGAAGGCTTAGCCAACATGCCATCGTTAATTACAATGATGATCTTCGAAATTGAAAATATGTATATGGGATTGTCATTTTCGATAAGTGACATAGCGCGCGATACGTCAATACTATACATTTTTGATTTATAACTTCGTTATCGTAATTAGCGATGGCATAATTATAAATATTATAAGCATATTATAAAATAGCCTGGGGGTTTAAAAAGGCCACTTTAGATGTTTCATATTCATTTTTTTTTTCAACTCATATTATGTGCGTCATTTTACGCATCTCTATTACAAAATTAATGTTTCCTAATATGATGAAGTCAGATGAATTTATGTATTCATTTTACCATTTCACGATATTTGTATAGACAAAAATATATGAAACATAATATGAAACACCTAAAGTGGCCTTTTTAGATCCACTGATCACATAATATCGTATGATATGTAGACTTCATAAGTCAGATGAATTTATGTATTCATTTTACCATTTCACGATATTTGTATAGACAAAAATATATGAAACATAATATGAAACACCTAAAGTGGCCTTTTTAGATCCACTGATCACATAATATCGTATGATATGTAGACTTCATTTGCGTTAATCATTTAATTTAAACGAGTTATAACAAAGGTATTCGTTATTATGGTCAGCGGCTACTGTATCAGTTACATTCGCTAACAAAGGACCAAAAACAAGAGCCAATTCGCCACAGGACCCTAATTATATCAAAGAGCGCCGCGCGGCCTTACGCGTGACATTCTTGAGTTTTCGTAATTG
The DNA here is from genome assembly GCA_037179445.1 of Phengaris alcon alcon. Lineage (NCBI taxonomy): Eukaryota > Metazoa > Arthropoda > Insecta > Lepidoptera > Lycaenidae > Phengaris > Phengaris alcon. The sequence goes on from JAYRCH010000097.1 coordinate 3,897,302, forward strand.
GAAGGACCCTTACGTGTTTTTATTGTTTTTTTTTTTAATTTATTACAAAACGGTCAGTTCGGAGAATTAGTTGTAGAATTATTGATAATAGTTCTTAGTTTTGAGATAAAATCACTCACATATTCCCCGTATTTAAATAAAGAGCTTAGAGTAGCTTTTAGCTTTGAATTTGTAACTTTACTGTGGACCATGCTTCGGCACGAATGGGCCTTTTAAAGTTACGTAAGGTATGCCAACTATAGCTAATACCGAAATATTATTATCAAGTCTTTTACAAACGGAAAAGTAAAGAACCTGCATGGCTTCATAATGATACAATAATGAACCGAACGATCACTAATACAGTGAAAACTCTTAATAACGACATCATTTATAAGGGAAAACTGGATACTACGACGATATTTTAAATACTGTCATGGTACATTATAAACATATTGATATTGGTTATAACGATTTTCGGATATTACGACCATATTCTATCAGTCCCTGCAATGTTGTTATAACATATTTTCACTGTAAATAAGATATAACTGCATCATAATAATAAGAATGTAAATACTAGACTTGCCAGGTGGGCCCAAAAGGTGGGCCCTTCAAAATAGCAGTACATTTACGACTTTATAAATAGTTCGACAGCGCATTAAATTCAATTAATTCATTCGGAATGCACACGGAGGGAAATGTCGTTCGAATTTTTATCTCAATTTAAGATTCTCAGGTCGAGTTATATTGGACCTTTTAACACAATTTGAGACTTTGACTCCATACACACATTAAGTTGGTTTGGTTTCACGTTATCTGGCGTATGGGAAGAGCGTAAATGCCTTGCACCTACACTTACGCCATGGTGTTGGTAATTGGGATATACCCCATTGGGACTGAAATTGGGAATAGAGATTTAAAAAACGCAGCGTTCGCTATTCAAACATTTTTTTTTAAATATTTTGATCACTTTGTTTAATTTGCTTTGGTGTATGAAGAAGTTTCATGCAAAAGTTCTCAGCGGCCTATCCTTCCAATCAAATTATTACCAGGTACAGTAGCAGAGCCCTATTTATAACCGACTTCCAAAAAAAGGAGGCGGTTATACGTTCGGCTGTATGTTTTTTTACAACGATAACTCCTTTAAACACTCTTTAAAAAAAAAGAATTTTGATGTAAAGGTTTTTCGAAGTTGGTCCCGTTTTCATAAAAGTGACAACCTGGTGATGGGATCCATGAGGAACCGAGGGAACTCCTCAAAATTTATATGGACACATGTATTGATTTCGACTTTTTCTGAAGTAACCCAAGCATATGCTACCAATAAGTAAAATCTTGTACTTTTAACTATTTCTCTACTCAATCTTCAAAATTTTGAAGTTGGTACGGTAAATTTAAGGAACCTCATAATTATTGCTAACTAACTACCGACCTATTTAATGATATCTTCTCATCGCGATTTTCCAGTACAGTACATTTTTCAACATAAAATTAAATAATTCTGACGGTACCCACTCTGGGAATCCATAGCATAGCCTATTGTTTTTATAAACACAATAATTGGCCAAACACAAGCGTGAGAATAATCGACATGTTAGAACATCATAAATCGCCTGCACGTCGAATTATTTTAGCCATTCAAATGCCATTTATAAAATATGTTTCAGTTAAGGCCAGTTTCGTGACGGCGTACAAGAAAAATAAGAAAAAAAAACTGGAAGCGCCATATCTCGTTATTATTTGAAAAGACAATAGCGCCAGCGTTGTCACATCCAGCGCGGTCGATGCAAATAGTCATAAATAAAAAAAAATATGAGCCGACGTCTTATTTCGGTCGTGGGATCCGTGGTTGGCCCCTGGATAAGCCGTTTAAGTTACCAGATAATCCTGCTGCGTTTTTAAGTTCAAACGCTATTCCATGACACACAATCGCCGATTTTTTGTACTATACTAAAATTATAACGGAGTTTTCCAGAGAATGTCAATATGCGACGTTGTTGTTTTTGTATATCTTCCAAAACTCCCTAGGAACTTTCAGTAAAGCTTTACTGAATCGACTGGCTTGACTTATTGACTGCACTGACTATTTATTTGGACTTTGACTTGACTTTGGACTTGACTATTAAGAAATACGGTGTTGAAACTAAAATTATATTTCCCGCCTTTCTAACCTGATCCTGGCAAATGGTTATAAGCCGACGCTATTTAATTAAATAAAAATAATATAATTATAACAGTATTTTTTGCTGTAAAGCTACGCATTTGAATACACAACAGTGATTTACTTACTGCCTTCATAGTTTTGTTGATGATTGAAAGCAAAATAGTATTGTACGTTTTAATTATAGCTTATCGAGTATCGATAAAAATGCATAGGAATTATCTGTAGTCGATAAAAATGACGATAGGCGTGTATAAATCGACCGCATCTAGATTCTATAGGTGGATGCTCGTAACGAGTTTTGTGTCCAAACAAGGGCCCTCTGTCCCCGAGGCACCATCTTGGATTTGTAACAAATGTCGCCATATTGAAAATAAAGACGTTTATTTGCGAGCGCGCGCTTTTTAATAACACAAATAAAGATAAAATTGATCGTAAAATACAGGTAGGGATTTAGTGGAGAGTATCGAAATTAGATAGTCTTACGTTTGTTTAGTTAGGAGGGTACTTTTACAACATTTATAATTTTTGTTTCAGGTAAGATAATATCCAAATAGCTTTAGGCCATATTATATCTGCGACAAACCTAGTGACGGCCCGTTTCAATAACGTATATATATCTATAACTATTTGTTAAAAACTTCGCCATTCAATCATTTGACTGTTTTTGCGATACAAGTTTGACGTTTATAACAAATAGTTATTGGTAGATAGGTTCTTGAAACGGGCCATAAGTTTATCTACGACTCAGTAATGAGTAAAAAAAATATTTTTAATATATTTTTAAAGAGTAAAAAGATATATTTTTAATATATTTTTTTACAAGGAACTTATGTTATGAAAATTACAATTACACTCATTGGCTATAAATTAAAAAAGTACTACTTAATACACACTATACTTTACTCAATTATGTATATATTGTATATTGTATATTGTATACTGAATATAATATAGGTACCTACCTGCCTACATTCAATTTATTTTTATTCGAACGATTCAAATTCAAATTACAATTCTTATTGTGATGTGCGCAAAGTTTAAATACGCAAATAAACGGGGGTGAGAAAATTTTCCGGCTGAAATTGGAAAAATATTCGCATTTTCACAATGGCGGCGGCGGGCTGCGCCAATTTGAATATAGATTAGAACATGCGACGCCGACGAATCTAATATGTTTTTGTAGTGTGGTGACCGGAAATATCGTATCGATATCGATTTTTATGTAATCACTAGCTAGTGATGAATAGCTAGACAGTCGCGATAAGTAAGATTGACGAAAATCATTTAAAACAATTGAATTGAAAACAGCACAGACCGTTACTTTACATAAAATAATTTGAAGCTGAAGCTTATATCAATCTAGGAAAAGCGAGATGTAGTGCCTTGATATTTAACATTACACTGATTGTAAAAAAAAATTAACTGGATATATTGCAATTTTCTGGCGTTTCGCAATTGTCGTCCTTTATAGTAACGTCAAAAGGATTTATCATTAATACAAAAATTTACAAAAATAGTCCACAGTGCGGATAGATTTAAAACAAATAGTAGTGACTCAAAAAGTGAATATCTCTGTGCTGTGTCATGTATATTGGTGATATGCTTATGGCCCAAGTAACAAAAGCCTATCGATATTTTTAAATTTTATCGCATGCCACATCACTAGCCCAGTAAAGTGTTGCCAGGTAACGCGTATATATGCATAGGCAGCTCGTAATGGATTTCCTGTACCGCCCACTCGCTCGGTATTTTTATTAGGGGAATAATATACATGTAACCAGGCATGGGGGATAAGGAATTCCATATATATGTACGTTGTACGTATGTTTGTCACTAAGGGGATAAAGAAATTTATTGTGTATGTCACGTAATGCAAGGTCTACTACAAACCTAGCCTATTATTAAAAAATGTTTAAGAGCGAGAGGTACTAATGAGAGTTTTTAGATTCGTGATGAGTTTTGCCGGGGAATTCAATTGGTGGCGTTGTGATTTTTGTATTTCTTTCATAAATTTGTGTTAATTCGGTTCCCAATGTGTAATATTGGTAGAATATTAACCATTAAATATTCGATAACGTGCACAAGTGTGGGCAAGTGGTACAACTTCAAAAAACGTGCTATTTTGTGTTCCCTCCAAAACTACCTAGAAACTTTCACTTCTTCCACTTTACTGAATCGACTAATTTGACTCATTGACTGCACTGACTGTCTATTTGGACTTTGACTTGTCTTTAGACTTGACAATTTAGAAATACGATGTTGAAAATTGAAACGAAAATTCTATTTCCCGATTTTTTAACTTGACACTGGCAAATGGTTTTAAGCCGACGCCATATATTTAAATAAAAAAAAAAAATCGTGACATCTGACAACTTTTTGACACGTACTACCAAGCGCCGCCTGGTGACAGGGAAAGAATCGAAAATTCTTATTGACAGTTTTTGAGACCACATACGCCACCAGATGACGCTTTGTGTGCGTTGGGTCTGGCCCCTAGCGGCAGAAATATCAAACATCCTCATTAAACGCTCCCTTTTCTCGAAAGTCTAAAATTCGAAATTCGAATCATCTTCTTGTATGTTTCAGTTTTTATGATGCCACAGCGGGTTATAGACTATACAATATTTCTTCACTATTGGATTGACTTTATCTATTTTGGAAGTTGCCAAAAATGTGGTTAGCACTTAACTCGGTAGATAACATTAAAGTGGTCTTTTTCACATTTTTCTCAGCATATCTAGTTAAATTACTTAGTAGGTGATAATGATTAGATATTTTAAATGCTTTTATGGATTTTATTGGTTTTTTTTACATTGCCTAAATATGTGTGGTGTCCCTTGCACAATATTACCAATTAAATGCTAAATATTTGGCTTGGTAACTGATTAATGAGTTTTAGAATATTTTTCAGTAAGTATCTACCAAAATGATCTTAATAATCTCTTCCTGTCATAACCATGAATAAAAATATTTTTAGGTTTAGCTTAAAAAATCTGTAGGCACTAGACTACGTACATAATTTTTATAAACCCATGTAACGAATTAACAGGCTTAATTAAAAATAAGAAATTATTTTGCCACAGCACAAACAATTGCTTACTTTTTTGATTGGATATCGGATTAGAGTCCTAAACCACAATTTGTAACATTTTCGTTAACATTACGTTAAAAGGACAACAAACACTACGGCATTATTGCTTTAAGGAAAAAAAGAGGAACTCGTGATTTATGACAATTTAAGGACTTAAGCTTTTTTGTTTGCACACCTTTGCCACCATTAAATAAAAAAAAGCAAAATTGTCTTTGCGGATTAGGACAATTCACAACATGTGCTAATAGTGTAAGCGCCATCCTTATCTTATACGTGTGAATCCTGCCCGTGGTTAATCCTTAGTAAACAGACTTCTTAACCGCCTCGCCTTTGTGGGCGCCGACTTTTTACCGCTTTTCACTATAGCACAACTGATTTTAACTATTTTGTGATAGTAGAAAAGGAATGATCGTAGTCCAATAGATATACTAACATTTATCTTCGTATTGTACATACGGTGCAAACGAAATTTAAAGGAACAATAAATTGTGGTCGTTATAGCAGAAACCGATGGTAAAATATTCATATTTTAACACGACGGTCTTCAACACTTCGTCCTGATATCCAGATTGTCGTTATAAAAGGTTTTCACTGTACATTTCTAGCCGTAGCCGTGTAAAGTAGAAAGGCTTTTATGAGCTCTTTAAATCTTAGCCGTACCAGTTATAAGCAACATCTTCAAAGTTCTAAATTCGTAATTCTTTAAAGATATTGAATTTGATTATTAAACCGTGTTGTTATATTTTTGAATAAATTATTTTACAGACTATTTTTTTAATCTTCTTAGTTCAAAAGCTCAAGTTGTTTTTTTTTATATTTAATTTTTTGTAAGTATCAAAACTAGCCAGTTGAACTACACAGCTAAGTAAACATCTTTAGCGCCACTCGTCTGATCGAGCCGCAGGGAAAGCCAAATATTAACCCAAGTGATTTCGGATGTCAACAACTTTTATTCTGTGATTTGCAAACATTTGTTTACAGAAATGGCGAAACTGTCTGTATCTATGTAGTAAAACATTGAAATACCGATATTTAACAATAATTCAGAAAAGTTATGATTTTACTATGGCTAATACGATTAAAATGATACACCACTATTTTAGTAGAAAAGGACATGGACAATAATCCATACAAAATAAAACCCAGAGTCGACAGCAAGTATGTGTCAATGGGTTCACCTTAAAGGATATTTAATGACAGCAAAGGAGCAACCCCGAAATACGCCGGCTATAGAAGTAGGAAGCGCCGTTGCAACTCTAATCTATACCTACACCTACCCACCTGCAACATCAATGTAAACTACCTACTCTAACAGTTCCTACACCAACTAAATCTCCACCTACATGTTCAGGTACTATTATTTGGTTTTATTTCTTGCTAATAACTTCTATACTCGGTGTATTTCGGGACTGGCCCTTTTGGTGACATTAAATATGAGTTTTAGTGAACATTGCTAACCAATTCGCTGCTGTCGACTCTGGGTCAAGTTTTGACCAACGCCTGTATTAGTAAGAAATCTTTATAATTTTAGTCTTCATAAAAATTAGCAATATTATTTATTGAAAACACGATTCAGAAATGTCCCATCACTATTTTAGAAGAATCGGTCAACATTTTCCAATTTCAAGATTTTAATTTTTAAAAATTTATTCTAAATTTAAATTTTATGCGTTTGTTACTTTTTTATTTTTAATTACGCGCAAATCTAACAGCGTCATTAGATAAAACATTAAATTGTCCTACTAATGAACTTAATTGATAATTATGTAAATATAATTCGATTAATGTGATGTGTTATCCCTATAAGTTTATTTTTTTTTATCGCTTTATATTATTATGTTTGTTGTATAATTAAATTATATTTTTACTAGAGTGAGACTATCTTATGACATTTATACTTGTCCACATTTTGTCGGTTATCTGTTCTAAATTCGAACGTGTCAGAGTCTATTTTTTTTAATTTTTTTCGATATTAAAATGAACTAGGGCCAATTAAAACTGTAAAAAATATATGTTTGTTTGTCGTTCATACCTTTATCGCTAAGAGCCCTAAGACAATGTAACAGCATAAAACGATAACGAATTTAGAAAACCACAAAATGTATGAGACTGAAACATTTAATCGCTTAATCACGTCGTCAATCTCATACATTTCTTATATTTCTAACTTCGTCATCGTTTCCATATTGAACTTTGACTGTGGGCTAAGCTCCCCGATTTTAATGAATTCCATATACTCGATAGCCTGGATTTAAGGCTTTCTTTTAAGGCGTAGGTATTAGATATTCGTTGTACCCATGCGAAGTTTATTTGCAAGAGCTAGAAGGTAAATCTGCAAACGTGTCGCTTTCCAAACACAGCTGCCTGAAATGCGATACATTATAGTCTCAATGTTTGACCATCTTGTGCGTTTGTCGGTCTGTCCGCCAATTTACGAATTACGTACGGCAAATATTTTTAAAAATTATTTTCAAATTTATATGCGACGGTAATCTCTTACCATCAAGCTACTTGCCATCTCGTTAACTTCCTATAGAAAAAAAACGCAAGATCGTAGTAAAGTACACATGATTTGTATGACAGGAAAACTCTCGGAACATTGAATAACTGTTAGTAGGAAATATTTTCGAGTGAAAATCGCTTTTATCAGGTGTTATTTCAGCTCGTCAGTCAACATGTCAGCTCCCACACACTCAGTCCCGTTGTCGGCAAACAGCATTGTTTTAAATGTGCTACAAAATCACTTTACTCAGCTGCTGCACAGAGGAGGCTGACCGCAGAGCCTTTTTATTAATTGATAAATCAAACTCCAAGCTCGATCAAATCTTGCGAAGCGTAGATAAAGTGTTCTCAGAGGTCCAAATCGCGTAATGATCTCCGTTTAATATGCAGCATGCGCTTGATACTGGAAACTACTAAATACTGCAAATTTAACAAAAATATTTATAATTATGATGAAATTCCAAATGTTTTTCATAATTAATATATTACATTATGAGTTGTAAGATAATTGTAAATAAATTATTTTAAAGGATTTCACCAGATTAAATTATCTTTTTGATGTTTTTTAATGATAACAATCATGAATTTAAATAAATGACCATTCCATTAATGTTTTTATTTTTTTTAACAAACCTTTAGAAAAATATTAAAATGACATCAGTTGAAGTTTCAGCGACAAAGACTTTTTTAAATAAACCACATCACCTCGTTACTCTATGGTGTTTAGTGTTCCCATCAGTCAGTCGGTAATCCTGGTCAAATATTTGACGTGCGATCATCCCGGTTTAGCGCCGGGCAGGAGATCTAGAGTCCTATCGCATTCGATACATCATTTTCAAATTTTGATTGATAGAAATTAAATAACGGTCTTATGATTCGATGGAATGAAACCGCGTCATTGTTAATTTCAATCAAATAATTTCGGTAAAACAGTTTTAAACTGTATAAATAGGCGTAAAATTAGTTTTCTGTTTGTCGAATAATTAGAAAAACGTTAAAAATCTCTCGTACTGTAATCCCGACATACTTTGCCTAAGAGTGCGCTAGTCAACGGCTCGAACTTATTGCGGCGCGCGGGGAAAATGCTTCTTATTTCTCCTAACATCAGGGAAAAATGGATATACCCTTACAATAGTAATCTACACACATAAGAGAAGCTATAGTGCACACATTTATACTACTCTGTAAAGTATTTTAGAAAAGGCGTCCTCAAATAACGCAAATCGAGACTCAGCTAGTGGTGTTTTATGAAAAAAATATAATATAATTGTCTGGAGTAAAGTCATCTCAATTGCTGAACAATCGAAATGTATTGGTACGGGCTTGTTTTTTTATTATCATTCTTCTTTTGTTCTTTATTTACGGTCAAAGTTGCATTAAAAATTAATAGCATTTGGAGGCAATTATCTTCTAAACTAATTTAAATTTTATAAACATAAGCACCTACCGACCTAGATAAGTGTAATAAAAATCGATATTACGCTGAAATTTGGGTTTAAAATGATTGACTTTATATTAAATCACCAAGAGCGTTTGTATAGAGAGAAAACCGACAAGTGTAGCCCTAAGTCTAGACCCTTCCACATAAATAACCTTAAAACATGCATACGTGAATAATCGGATAAAATTTTAATTTTTAACTTCTATTTTTAAATGAATTTAAATACCGTCGGTAATCTCAGGTGACCTAAATATCCTATCTTTCCACTGGGTTAGGTTTTGCTGCAATCTAGTGCATAAACCTTCTAGTGTGAAAATTACAATGCCATCTTTTGTGCACAGTTATAAATCTACTAGCGTTAAGTACGGTCGAGGAAATATTGTTTACTGATATTGAAGTACGGGCGGTGAAATGAAATAAAAAGTGATGTAACTATTTCCCGACGGGCAATTGATGATGTGCACCGTGACATTATAGGGAACGGTCAAAATGCTATACTTTAATTTTCCGCGACTGTACCTACCTAAATTAAAGTTCTGTTAAATATAGGCCTAAAGTACAGTCAAAATGTGTTGAATCGCAGATTACTATTTTAACGAGTTTCTTTATGCGAAATGGACCAGGAAAGGAGCAGACGGATCGCCTGATGGTGAGCGATTACCGCCGCACATGGACAATCCCCAGTGTTGTTGAAACAACGAAAGCGTTATTTCACGCCGGTTTTGATACTGATGGGTTACCTGAATATAGCCTTGAAGTTTAAACATATTTTTTTTCTTATTAGGACAATCCAGCTCTATGTATAATAAATTCTCCATAGAAAAAAACCGGTCAAGTGCGAGTCGCGCACGAAGGGATCCGTACAAAACGGCAAAAAACCACGTTTGTTGTATGGAAACCCAACTTAAATATAACATATTGATTCTATTCTGTTTTTAGTGTTTGTTATAACAGCACCAGATCAGGGATCAGAAAATCAGAAATACATACATCATCATGTAAAAATTCCAATTGTCTAGCTATCACGGTTGACAGACAGACGCACAGCGGAGTCTTAGTAATAGGGTCCCGTTTTCACCCTTTGGGCACGGTACCCTAGAAAACGATTACGAATTCAAAATCGGAATTAGAACAAGTGCATGATTCCTATGCAACAGAGAAAAATTCCCATTCGAAAAAAAAAAAACTCCACACCTTGAATTTTTTTTAGAACGATTGTGCATTCTCAAAACTTCACAATCGAATTCAATTGACGTTTGCTCGAACTAATTCGAATGTGAACTTTACTATATTGCATGAGAAGCGAGGTCCTGATGCGAATGCAGTCGATAACGATAACACTTGGAGGTGACGGAAAAATGTTGTAAGGCGTCACTTGGGGGGTGTTACAGCACCTGATGTATGTGCTACTTCCCCCACGATAAACATGAGTTATGACGTCACTATTGCAATATCACTAGCAATACGCACCTTCTTTGTGGAAAGGTAACTATTAAAGAAAATGAATGTTTGATCCTACTATCCTACTACTATTTATTATGAATGTGAAAGTTTGTGAGGATGCATGTTTGTTACTTTTTCAAGCAAAAACTACTCAACGGATTTCGATAAAATTCGATATAGTAGTTTAAGCTCTGGATTAACACGTACGCCACTTTTTATCCCGAAAAAGTACAGCGTTCCCGCGGGATACTGTATTACCGCGGGCTCCCGTCAGGCAAAAGAGAGTACTATTAAAAATGTGAAAGTTTGTGAATTGTGAGGATGGATGGATGAATGGATGTATGGATGTTTATTGTATCACGCAATATCTACTAAACGAATTTTGATTAATTTTTGTATGATAGTTTTGGTCTTATTTTTATTATATTAACACACAGGCAATTTTTATCCCGAAAAAGTACAGCCGAATGAAATAAATATTATCATAGTTTTCTGAAGTATATTGATTATTTTGCCACAAACACTATTCCACGCGGGCGGGCGGAGTTGCGGGCAAAAGCTATTAGGGTCAGCTCACACCGCGACGATACGTGACGCTGCATTAAAAAAAAATATTTTAACTGAATTTTATTTACTAAACAAAAAGATACACGTTTCATATGACGTCGGTCATACACTGCACATGCGCTGCACGAACTCTTACAATGAAACGTATATTGTGTAATGAATAAAGTTCTTTTTTGAATAGCTGTCTTAAAAATATAGCGCCGCGTCGAGTGATATCGTCCCGGTGTGAGTTTATCGTGGCGTCGTCGTCGGGAAATAATAACATGACAAGCTACATAGTAACAAACATTTAATTTCCTCGACCGCACAAGTTCGAAACTAAAATCTAGAAAGACGAGTCGTTTATTAATTACGGTATGGTATCATTATATACAAGTTTGTTGCTTGACAAAAAATTAACAAAATATGGCCATTCCATTAATTAATTTACCCAAATAAAGCGAAAGTAATTACTAACAAACTATAGGTTAACATTTTAAACGCATATACCCATGGCGACGTAATGAAAATACTTACTTGAAGTATAATATGCTCGTATGTATGCTAAAGACGTCTTCTGTACCATATAGAGGTAGTTGATGGCATATTGTGGTGGGTTTATTAGCATGGTTTGTTCACTATTCAATATTCTTGTATACAGGATTACTATAGTAGTAAACTGAGGTCTTAACTTATGTAGTAACTCTACGAGCATCGTGAATATTATACTAATACGTGAAGAAAAAACTTTCAGTACTGTTTCACGAGAAGTGTACAACCGGAGGGGCACGAAATTTGACCGTTAAATAAAATTTTATGTGGAGGAAGTTTCAAATACGTGTAGAGGCAAATACTTCAAAACTTAAGATAGGTTATGTATGAAGATTTGTTCTGTCAAAATACAAAATACAAAATAGTACAAGAAAAAGTTAAGCCATTTTGATTTAAAACATAATATCTTAAGCATATGAAATGATGTTCAAAGTGTAATGTATTAAATTTGTATTAAAAAATAATTAATCCGTATCGTCAATTGTTTTGGATGAACGCTGTGGTTATTATTCTGAGCCAGAGATGGCCATTGTGACACTTGTTATAATAACTTAAGAAGAATAAATCCTATAAATTATTGGTTGGAGTTTTAATAACTGGACATGAATACCGATTGTAGAGAGGGTTCTGCATATCTTTGTACTGAGCGACAGAGACAGTACTTGCTAATGAGCTATCTGACACTTATCTTTCATCCCCTATTTTACACACGTAGGAGCTGAATTTTAGAATACGCTGTAATACGTAAATAATTATTTATTCCGTACTCAATTCGTACGAAATATCATGCAAATATGTCCAAGGAATAAAAAGTTTCATACTAACTCTTATCACCTATTTTACCATCTTGGGGGTTGAATTTTGAAAAATCCTTCCTTAGTCATATGAGAAATACGTGTGCAAAATTTCAAGTTTCTAGCCTTAAGGGTTTGGCCTGTGCCTTGATGCATCAGTCAATCAGCTTTGCCTTTTATATAATATATAGATTATTTAACTATCTTACAAAGATTTCAAAACTAAGGATGGGCTATGACGTACATTTGACAGAACAAATCTTTATACAAGAAAAAGTTATGCCATCTTGATTTCACCATACCATCAAAATGGACCCAAACAATCCCAAAAGTGGGGCCATTTAAGTGGGGACAGTTTTTGCCTCGTCTATGGGCTCTAAATAATATTTATTTTATTTCGATTTGAAAACAATGAATGTTGCGTCACAGTTAAGACCTTATATAGCATGCTTTCTTTTATGACTGTATCACAGTATGATCGCAAAGCTCTTTAGCTCGATATTACAATAATATTCTTTATTCTACCAGGTCTCAAGCTTTGAGGGTATTTTAATATTTAGATAATGGCCGTTCCCTCCAATAAAATTATACGGCGCATCTCTAAACGCTTATTTTCTCAAAATGGTTCCGTTTTTATACCATTTCGGTCGGCATATTGTCTTTATAAAGACAAAAACAGAATTAGATTTAGTGAAACTCTTTTATTTGTTTCATAACATTAAGTAATAATATATTTGTGTAGAAAACACTGCTTTTTATCGTTAAGTAAATAGAACTATAATGATAGCCACACACCACACAGACTGTATGTATCGTCCAATCGACTAGATCAGTTCGACTGGATCAAGTAGAACTGACCATGTATGGGCGTGGATTGGCTTGATGGTTTATAATAGTGTTTCCATGTATGCAGTTTCCTGTCTGTCAACTGTCAAGTGGCTTTTCCAACGTATCAGACAAATACAGCACACAACGTATCCGCGGTGCAAATATTTTAAGTTATTGCATAGCTTTTATCGCGGGCTTTGAGCGCCGCGACCGAATCAAGAAATTCCGTAACGAAAATAAACCTAACACCCCCCACTCCGACCGGCACAGCGGTGCGGCGTTGAAAGCCGTGCATCGTCTAACGTCGTTTCAGTTCGGCAGACTTCGGCACGGTGCTTGCGTGCGTGCGTCTAGACGTATGCGTGTAGACTTACTATGCAATAGCTTTACCCCGGCAGTCCCCGAGTGCCACACGTATTTTTTATTGATAAGGTGGTGGGTCAATATGGAAGTTGGAACTAATGCAATCGAAAATATCAAATCGATTGGACGATTGGCTGTATGGTGTACGGCAACTGTAATATATAGAGTTATAATTTTACCTTACTCTATCATTGATTAGGTATTTAGCTTGGCGGTTACATTTCTTTGAAAAGTTCACGCTTGTTAGTACTTGTAAGTTGTATATATATATATAATACAAACTCTCGCATTACCACTCTATAGAAAGGAAAGCACTTACAGACAATTGGTGTAGGCGTAAAGTTTTCAATCCGTTTGCAGATCACAGATAGCGGATCACCGGGGAAATCAGCCTGATGGAATGCAAATGTAACGCGTCGCCATGAAAGTATAGTGCTAGAAGCGGCTTTTCTCCTTTCACATTTTGAACTATCTGCGCTATACGATTAAAAAACTGCAAAAAAGCCGCGATGTTACTCGTATTAAAATAAAAATCTTTATTAGGCGCGCGCTATACAACAGCTTCATGCAAAACATATTAGACAAGCTTTTTCCCACGACTCTACCTGCGTTAAACTCGTTTTTAGGGTTGCGTAGTACTAGAATAAACCCGTATAGTTTCGCTCTGTCCGTCCGTCTAACTTCTGTAATCACGAATATAAATGGATAAAGTGTGGTATAGTTGTAGATTGTGTATAGATCTCGGTTTTGGTATCATGAAATAATAATAATTATATATTTTAGGGGTGGCTCTCCATACGTGTGAAGTGGGGATGAAATATAGTTTTTCATTCCACCCCATCGTATGGGGTAGGTCTTTTAAAATAAAGGCAAGGTTTCGTACATTACTTTTTCACAATTTTAATTTTCGAGTAATCGGCCTCCAAAGAAGTTAACAAGTTGGTGCCCCTCTGGCATTTCTAAACTATAAAAAGAGAGAAACTTGTAAGTTTCTATGCTGATAGATCATGCTAAAACCTATTGCGCGTTGATAGTTACGGAACCCTCCTTATTCATGCCCCGACATGTTTTTTATTTTCCGGTTAGGTTTTTTCATTTCAAATATGTATATAAATATAACCGTCGGCCTCTGTGGCTCAGAGGTTGAACGTGTTGGTGCTCAAGCCGAGGGTCGCGGGTTCGAATATAGCTGAAGGAACAAAAAAAGTTTTTCTGTGTTCCTGGGTCATGGATGTGTATTAAATATGTGTATAATATAATAAAAATCTTAAATATATGTATAGTAAAAAAAGTATTAAATATATTTCCGTTGTCTGGTACTCGTAACACAAGTTATTCGAGAACTTACCACGGGACCAGATTGACGTGATTCGAAGCGTCCATAAATATTATTTATTTATAGTCTCTTAAAAAATAATAATTACTCCAAAACTTAAAATGCTACAAAACAAAGAAATCTCCCAGGTCGTCCACACCAGGCAAAGTACCTAGAAGGCTCAAAGAGTTTCCTCGCTGGATTGCGATACTTATTCTCTGGGCCAGGTAGGTGCCGGCTCTGGGGTCTCGGGTGGCCTCAATGAGTTTTTTGGAGATTTCTCTGAAAAGTTTGTGCGCACCCAGACCCCATGGGGTTTCAACCCCAAACGGTTAAAATATGAGATCCCCACTAATGTTCTCATATTTGCGCCGCTTCAGGTTTTCCGCCTGATTGGCGGCCGCACCTGCAGAACTCGAGGTGCCCTGGACATGGGACGGAGCAAGTGTATCGACGCAAGTACCGTCTGGTCTCTTGCCATCGTCGCGCGCCAAACCAGAGGGTTCCAGCACAGCTGGCACTCCGGCGGTAACAAGATCCCGACGGATGAGATCGTTCAGGCAGTGATGTCGGGAGATGCGGCCGGCGCTTCGTTGACAGGATAGCCCGTGGTGTCCGAGGCTGTCCACGTTTGCACCACAAACACAGCGATGGGGGACCACGTGGGGGGTGTCAAGACGCAGGGAAGTGGCTAACCGAAAAGCTGTTCGATCCAGCAATGTGCCCGTATTGGGTGATGGTAATGCTTGTAGCCAAAGGCCCGACTCCCACTTCTCCGCAGCTAAGAGGCGAGCCTGCTCCACAGGACTGGAGGACGTATTAAGAAGATTATTCCGTACCAGTCTGCAGAGTGGCTCGTCCCAGAACCTTTGGGAAAAAGTATTATCAGCAATTCGCTACAAGCACTAGTTGCGCTCCAGGCGTCCTTGGCCTCGTTCAGAAAGGGAACTGTATTGGAGTAGGATGGGTGATGTCTCTTTATGTAGCATCTACATCTATGTAAACCTGGAATGCGGCAAAGGGCGTCAAATTAGATTTCGTTCTGAATTCTGATGGCGTTAGTATTTACACGACAAGAATGAAAGTGCAACAGTGTTTACGAATGCATGGAATCTGGGATATAATATACCGATTACACTGTAGGATTGCCAACCGACCTGTTTTCCCAGGACATGTCCTAGTTTTCGCGGTGTCCTGGGGTGTCCTAGTTCTAAAGCAGCGTCCTGGGTTTTAAAGCGCCCTGATAAGGTCTTGAATTAAAAAATCGCGTGCCACTTGTTCAATTATTCTTTCTAAAAAGATTTGATTATTAGCATTACAATATGTATTACATTTAAACTTTTTACACTACATATTGATTTAACTGTAGCATCTCTATTACTGCGTCCTGTTCTCAAACTGAATTTTTAGTTTTTCCCATTTCAAATCATAGTTTTTTTTAAATTTGGCATTGGCAACCCTAGATTGCACTGATCCTTCAAGAAGATATCGCTGTAGTTTATTTGGGCAACGATTCCGAAATACAGAAAGCCCGGATCTACTATAATTTGCACAGATCAAATTTATTCTTAACAAAAGGATTATATTCCACCAAATTAATGTGTCATTGTATTTCTGCAATATAGAATTAGGCAAAGATTTCAAAACCAAAGATAGGATATGACGTGCATTTGACAGAACAAGTCTTCATACAAGAAAAAGTTACGCCATCTTGGTTGTCACCATACCTCAAATGTCAAAATGGCCCCAGAAACGCCAAGGGGACATTTAAAGTGGGGACATTTTTTGCCTCAACACGCCTCAGGGTAAATACCCTGCTTATTGCACTAATTCAATATATATGCAGACGAGGCGTGTTTTTAGGTGACATTGAAACTGTTAGTTATAGTATTGTGTAGTATTGTCGTTATCTTTATGTTTGGATTAAATTTGATATGGACAGAGTGTTATAAATATTGGCAGTTAAATGGACTACCGATAGAAGTTAAAACTTAAAACTTATAGTATTAAAATTTGAAATTTCATAATGTTTCAATAATAAGTACCTGGGTAACCGAGCTTTGCTCGGATCTCTATAAGTAGATTAAAAAAAGAATCACAAATAAATTTTACCGGGGTTTGAACCCGCCACATTCCGAATTTTCGAACGCCGCAAAAAATTAACCAAATTGTTGCACGACAAAAGAAAAAACATTTATAACATAAAAATGCGCAGTTTTTCAGAGAACCTTAGCTAGATCGATTTTTCTCCCCCAAAACTCCCTGTATACTAAATTTTATGTTAATACTTCCAGCCATTTTCGAGATTACGATTACACAAGATTGTCTGTTTAAAGTACAAGATTATCAACATCAATGTCGGCTGTATAGAGTTATAGCTCCAGATCTCGCGGACGCACGAGATTTCACCCAGCCCAAAAGCGTCCCACGCGCACAGCACACGGCCGCTGCGCATGCGCCAGTCATGCGCCAGTCATGAGCATGTCGGTGACGCGAACTCATAAGATTTTCCCCTACCAAAAAGTGCCCAACGCGGCTAAGGCGCTTCAAAAATCGTTTTGGGTCAAGAGGAACACATAATGTTTTTTATGGCATTTTTTTCGCACTTGAAATCAGCTGATAAACATAATTAAGAACACTAAAGACACAGGTCAAATCAGGTTCTTTTATAACCAGATCTCTTAAACCAGTTCGCAGATTTTATTTTCTGATTTAATCAGTTTGTTTACTCAGGGACATTTTTGAGGCACCAAATTACTAAAATCAGTAGAATTTGCATAAATTACAAAAGCTGATGTATTACATAGGCCCCTGCTCCACCTGCCTAATGCAAACTTTAAAGAAGCCGCGTGCTTGGCAAGAGCTTCGAGCGAAATATATTAGACTAGCTTTTTCCCACGGCTCTGCCTACGATAAACTAGTTTGAACCCGACTACGGCGAAGTCACAAGGAAGGGTAATAATGATTTTGGCAGTCTACGTATGTATGTATGTTTGTTCCATCGTAGCGCCTATACTACTAATCCGATTTTTATGAGTGAAGTGTCAATTGATTCGTTATAATAACCCGAATAACATAGGGCATAGGCTATATAATTTACGTAGTCGGGTTGATGTTTTATATAGTTAAATATAGTTATTTATAATATGCTCGCTTACGAAATAAACATAGCCTATGTTAATCTGGTATAATATAGCGCTCTCATCATAGATGTATTATATTAAAAAGAGGTCTCATGGTGAAAGAATGTTTGAAATCAGCGGAATTTTGAAAGGATCACTACATTATTCTCTTTATAATATGCTACTCCGTAAAAGAAAATCTCGCGGGAACTGTATATTTTATCCGCGATAAAAAGTAGCCTATGTCCTTCCCTGTTGTCTACTCTATATCTATGCCAAACTTCATCATAATCGCTCCAGTAGTTTTGGAGCCTATTCGATGCGAACAAACAAACATACAAACAAACGAATCTTTCCTCTTTATTATAGTTGGAGCAAGATGAACTATGGCCTGGTAAAGATGGCCAAAAGTACCTATGTTCCTTTAAAACCCTAAAATAAAAACAAATTTTTAGCTTTTCTCTGGCCGCATGACAATAAAAACATGTCTTGACCGTAGCTAAATATACAAAAAACTGTCCGTCCGTTGTAATATATTTCACTAATTAACTGAGGGTAGGTGTATAAACATGTGTTTTTACGTAAATTACGAGTTACGACCGTTCACCGTCGAGCGACGTATGCGGTGCAATCATTAAAAATGAATGGCATTTTTATGGCTTACTACACTTGTGTTTTTGTGGTAGGACATTCTGATATTTCCTAATTAATTTATTCTTACCATCCTTACTTAATATTATGTGAGAATCTTTGTCTGTCTGTGATCTGTGCCTCTTACTCCTGAGCCATAGAACAGATTTTAACGAAATTTGATGCAAGGATAGATTATACCTTGCGGAGGGACAGAGGCTACTAACTATCGCGGCAAAATGTACGGTTCCTGTAATCTAATTGTGTAGCAAACATTTATACACAACACAACATTTATAATATTATCTACAAAAAAAATAATAATATTTATTAAAAATAATATTTATTTATAAATAATCGTATTTATTAAAAAGTGAAGCAAAAACTTTCAGTACAGTTTAAACCGGATTGTGCGAACGGAGGAGTATGATATTTGGCACAGTGAATATGTATGTGGAGGAGGGTGTGCAGAAAGCTAATTTTTTTAATAATGTTTAGAAATACATAAAATTAACAAATATAACAACAACACACTATCTCAGATTACACACACACTACCGTGCCTTTGATATAGGTACACAATTTTGTTACATGTTGGCGTTTGCAACACTGTCACAATATTAATATTTTATAAGAGGCATAATAAACCTTATTTTAAAGTTCAAGTTTTTTTTTGTTTTTTTTTTTTTTTCAATAGGCCGAATTTCGACCACAGGGCGAATTTAGACTACAGGGCGACCTCAAGTATAAATATATTTTGATAGCACCTTCGATTTACGAGATACGACAGATAATACTTACTGATTACTTCCACTGTGGCTCAGTGGGAAGGGGTTCCGCCGAGGAACCAAACATTTTTCTGTTTTCCTGAGTCACGGATGAATATAATATAGTAAAAGTCTTAAATATAATATTATGTATAGTATAAAAGTATTAAATATACTTCCCGTTGTCTGGTGCACAACACAAGTTCTTCGAGTACTTAGCACGGGGCCAGATTGACGTGGTGTGAAGCGTCCATAGATATTATTATTATTACACAGTAATAGTAACAAACTAACAGTTAACAGTAATCTGTGCTACAGTGTTGTCCGTTTGATTTCGTTGTGCTTAATCGATGTCTTACCGTGAAACACTGTAAAACGAGCCGCGCCGCGCCCCGCCCAGCCCAGTACACTCGCGCTTAAAAACTCTACTCAAAGTTAAGGGATTCTTAAATCACTGGCCTGTATTGTCTCAATAATAATTGGCATGACAAAGACAGTGTGACTTGGAGTTAGGAGAAAAAATAAATTAAAAAGCGTTTGAGAATTTAAGCAAAAGACTTAGGGTCAGTTCACACTAAATAAATACCATGATTTACGTTTGCCAGAATATTATGTCCGATATCGGTTCATTGGTTACTAGGCAATCGTTTTTTTTATTTCATAAAAACATCAGTTCTCTAAACAGAAACCCAATTCTTGTATTTAAGTTACACTTTTAATTTATTTTTAATCTATTATAAATGAATCGTCTCGATATCATAAACATATTTTTGGAGTTTGGACGTTTATCAGAATGCCGTTTTTGCTTTTTTAACATATCGAGACTGCATCGAATCTGTATTATTTTAAGATTTATATAGCAGAATCGACCTACTGATCTAAACTTCTAAACAGAGGTATATAACTGCGTAATAAAAATCGGTAGCCTCCGTACTTTCAAGTTTTTTAGAAAACGAATAACATCGTTAAACATTGTGTGCGCGATGACACTTTCATTCCCTTTGTACCGCTGAAAGCTACGGAGTACGGACAGTTAAAACCTGACGCCGGCGACTGAAGTTAACGACAGTACTCGGTAACACATTTCCCTGTAACCTTTGACTATTCTCGCTAACTACGGTGGGCGGGGCTTAAAACGAATTTCAGGAATTTCAGGAACGATTACAATGTGACATTTGTTTTTTCTCAAATTTTTTCTTCCAGTAAATGTTTTATGCCAGTGATTTTTTTTTTGCCACTACGGAAAAATATGAGAGTTACGATGTGCACGCACACCGACAGCCAAAAAGCGACATGACGATATTCGCCAATAACTATCTGCTAAGTTTTCTTGAAAGCTCGTTACACACTTCTAAGCACAGATTAAAGAAGAGGAACTGATAAACCGCTACATACTTACATTTCGTTTCGATTGCACTACTACAAGCACACGGTGTGTCCACGATTGTGTGGAAAAATTGTGGGCCGTTGAAGGGGACATCAAAGATTTCAACTTTGGATCGATTTGGATCGTTGTATGAAAGCCGTTTCTCTGTACGTAAGTATACATATTTTCTACTCTGTGCTCCAAAGTACGTAGCATAATTTATTACGTGCGTATCTACATATGTTTTTTTGGCGCCAAAATTTTCATCCCAGTGGCTTGAAATTACAAAGTTTCCAATCACTCTTTTGGGGTTTGAATTTAGATTTCTTTTTGCTATTCGCCAGCAAATGTTTCAAATTCAAAAAGTTTTATTTCCATGTAGGGTAATAATATCACATGCGGAATTTTCCCTACGTGATGCCTACCACCGGTTCGGTAACCAGCCCGGCGAGAAGAACCGGCGAAAGAAACTCGCACGTTTTACACCAGTGTTATGTTTGTTCGAATTAAATGGAAAGGAGAAATCTAATTTTTGCGGCATCACATCTTAGATTTTAATGTTTAGCTTTCTGGGTTGGATTTACAAATTTTCGCTATTTTAACCGTTATAGATATAGATAAGTTATCGCCGTCCATTAAACTTTATGAGCTGACATTCCACATATCTACTGTCGTCCTCGGGCACCGCCTACATCTTAAATTATCCTCACCCTCCAACTATTTCTGTCTGTGGTTCTGTTTATGGTTATTAAAAAAACCTTTTTGAGGTGCAGAAAGACGTAACTGAAATATCATCATCTGTTTTGTCCATTAAGTTGTGCCTTTATAAAATACATTCAAAACCCTTTATAACGACAGATTTTTTTGCGACCAACCGGGTATTACGACGTAATTTTAAGGTCTGTCATGGTACCATATGAACGTTTTAATATTAGTTTTAATGACTATCGGCTATTACGGCTATAATTTATCGGTTCAGTTAATGTCGTTATAACAGGTTAATATGTTGTTTTATATTTTAAACATGTAAATGTTTAAAATATAAAACAACATATTAAAATTGTTGCATAATGCACATTGCACAATAATAATAATATCTATGGACGCTTTTACACCACGTCAATCTGGTCCCGTGGTAAGTTCTCGAAGTACTTGTGTTACGGGTACCAGACAACGGAAATATAATTAACACTTTTATACTATACATACATTTAAGATTTTTATTATATAACACATATTTAATACACGTCACAGACCCAGGAAAATAGATTTTTTTTTGTTCACTGGCGGGATTTGAACCCGTGACCTCCGGCTTTAGCGCCAAGTGCCAACGCGATAACCACTGAGCCACAGAGGCCGTCATACAATATACCATAAATATTTAAATTAACCATGAAAAAGCCATGCCTCAGCACGAATGGCCCGGCTTTACGTTCTCACAGTATGACATCCTCGGTCTCACAGAAAATCGGCATGAACTATGTTATGTTTCGCGGAATAAGCGACGATGCCAGTGTGGTTTTGAGGTCAGGGACCGGGAACACACTTGTAAGTTCTAACTCTTCTAGTATTGCGGTCCATTTGCAGCGATACGGCTCACCAACAGGCGATTCGTCTGCTTCTTTATCTTTTTATTCCATTAAAAAAATTAAACAAGCGTGATGATCGTCATATTTTGTAGGTCCCCACGAAAATATTAATAATTTAATTAACAAAAGTTATCTTAAAACTTAATAATGGAAACACGGCCGAAAACAATTGAAATGTTTTTGCGGATTTTTCCATTTCCACATATCGGCGTTCCAGTCGGCATCTATTTTTTCCATTTGAGAGCTAACGTCATGAAGCGATTTCCGATTCATTTTGTTGCCCATTTTTTTCCACTCACCCATCTGAAATACATTCATATCGTTATGGTCTATGGATGTATACAGTACGAGCTTATTCCCGCGACCCCGCCCGCGTAATTCCAGTATCCCACAGGAACACTACACTTTTTCGGGATAAAAAGTAGCCTATATATTAATATCATCTATGGACGCTTCCACACCACGTCAATCTGGTTCTGTACTAGGTATCCTAAGAGTTCTTCTGTGTATCACAGGTACCAGACAACGGAAATATATTTAAGATTTTTATAATACTATACAATATATATTTAATACGCACCCAAGACCCAGGAACACAGAAAAATTTTTGTCCCTTCGGCGGGATTCGAACCAGCGACCTCCGACTGAGAGGTCATCAATATGTTAATCCAGAGTCTAAGCTACAACCATACCAAATCAAAATCCCGCTCCGCAATATCTCAATTTAACAAAACGCAATTCGGAAATCGGTTAAAAAAGGGCATTCCAAATTCAAATCACACTACGTCAGAAAAGAAAACAAAAGTTAATGAAACGTCTCCGAGCGATTTGGCAAATCCCATAAAACCATTTAGCCACCCCAACCAAACTGGCAAACATGAAACACCCCACGATAAATAGTTGTAACTGAGAATATCGCGATAATGCGAGACACGCGCCTTATGAAATTTGATGTCGTTTGATTAGTAATAGACTATGTTGCGAATAGAAGGGACAAGCTGTATACGGGGACGTAGGTATAAAAAGTTTTGTTGTGATCTAAATAATATGGTCAAATCGTGTTAGCACTTTGCCACATACAAGCGAAATGGCTATGAAACGAATCGCCACGTAAATACCGTTACGGCCTTTGTAACCCCTACCGCAAAAATTTTTTGTATTCCGATTAAAATTTTCTTGTTGTAAATTACTATTTTGGTGTCTCATGAGTTAAGACACCAAAATAGTAATTTAAGCTTCCATTTTAATTTTTCACGCCTTATAGCATACTTTTTCCTAATTGCTATTCAATAAAGCTATCGTTATGTTTCAGTTTAAAGTCCGTCAAGGAAATATTATTTCATTTGAAATCACAGTATAAAAAAACGAGATTCCATACGTCCTGCTTAAAAAAATTAAACTTACACGTATTCATATTAGAATCAAATTATGTAAATTAAGGCTTATACCATATTTTGCTCTGATTTAAAACCAATAAATACCATCTAGATAAAATTTATAACATTAAAAGTCAATTTAAAAAAATATATCAACGACATGACCTGTCTATATTATACATCCTAACCACTCTATGTCCGCTCCCTCGTTAGGGAGCTACCCTTGTAAAAGTCAGCGTGAATAGAGCTAATCCTTATCACGAGCGGGGTTAGTGAATCAATTAAAGATAAGCAAATATGCTCCATTGTGGACGTGTGAGAGGAAATTAAAGTTATAGAGCGATCCGTCATAACTGACACCCCCTCATTGTATCGTTGTTTGCATCTACATTCTAGATAATCTATGCTTTTTAATTTGCGATTTCTAAGGAGGAGTTTGTATGTTTTTTTTTAATGTGGCCAGCACATTATATTTATCTCCTTTCTAATGTGAGATTCAAAAGAGTATTCATTCACAAGTACCTGGGTAACCGAGCTTAGCTCGAAGTTCTAGTAGATTAAAAAAAATACAAAAATATGTATCTGACCGGGCTTTGATCCCACCACATTCCCAATTTTTGCACCAACGCAAAAATTATTCATAAGCATACCATTCGGACTGCTACTCGGACTGACCGTTAAGAAGTCGAAATTATTAATATATTGTTGCACGATGAAAGAAAAAACATATAAAACTTAAAAATGCGCAGTTTCCCGGGGATAAGACCTAGCTAGAACGATTTTTCATCTCCAAACCTCTCTGCATACTAAATTTCATAGAAATACTTACCGCCGTTTTGGAGATTCCTAATATATATACAAGATTGTCTCGTTTAAATTATAAGATGTGCTTTTTTGACTTGACATAATTTCTCACTAAGATATTCAACTAAATTGTTAAAATGAAATGTAGTGAGGAAATTAGTTTTAATATAAGGTTCTACTCTCTTGAAAAGGTTTAAATATAAAAAACGTTAGCTTTCGAAACAAAATTCCTAATTAGTCGCTTCAAAATGTTAATTATTATTTCAATATTAAACGGTCAATATTAAAACTATTAAAAGTCATAAATCCATATCCAATGTTTTTTTTTTAATTAAAATATAAATAATATGCTAAGAATCTACAGTTTAACTGTATTTTAATAACCCTACCTAATAAACGAATAATGTTTTCCTGCCATGTAATCTAGGAGTTAATAATATCCATGTCTTACCAAATATATTCTAATTAATGTGTTTTACAGATAAGCTAAGTGGACATAGGCTGTAATCGGTGAGACTCATAAAAGTTATAGGTTTATTAAAACTCTAAGTGTAAATAAAATCAACTTTTTATAAACCTTATTCAAATAAAATAGCGGCTTATGCGCAGTGCATCTAGTTTATTCACGTCCCTCGGAAAACATCGTTTATGGAAAAGACCGACGATGTATGAAAAATAATAAGAACATAGTTATGTATGTATATTTTGTTTTGGATCACTTTCCCTAGCCCTTCGGTAGTCACATTACGCATATATAATGTAACATCTGACATTAGCTATTATCAGTAAAGTGCCTAGGTATTCGAGATTTGCCCGGAGCTCTAGTAGATTTAAAAGAAAAAAAATAACAAAAATATTTACCGGGATTCAAAGCCACCACATTTCCGAACAACGCAAAATTTTATCGGACTGACGTATTATCGAGTCGAAATTATTGATATATTGTTGTACGACGACAGAAAAAACACATAAAACTTAAAAATGCACAGTTTCCCATAGGTAAGACCTAGCTAGATCGATTCTTTTACCTCAAAACCGCCTGCATACTTAATTTCATGGAAATACTTGCAGCCGTTTCCAAGATTACGATTATAATACATATATTATGTACAAGATTAGCTCGTACAACATATTATATTATACGTAATATTTGTAGCTGTCCAACTGACTTCCTGTCACACACTTCCGTCTTTGCTCCCACAGATTAAACTCCCACAGAAAAATGTTATATGCTATGATGCTGTCGTTATTAAAATTCTCCTTCGCTTGGTACTATCGAATAAGTTGCCGCTCGACCAGGCATAAGACGAAATTCGCTAAACAATCGCAGTTGAATCGTGCGCACGCACACATACTCACGTGTAAATGTGTAATTCAACCACGTCTGTTGCGGTCACTTACATTGTGTATAAATATCATGAAAATGTTTAGAAACTGGTCAATTAGGAACTTTGTCGATATCGCACATGCTACATAACTTTCCAATATCATCACGAGACCAGATTGACGTGGTGTGAATATCTGCAGTAATATAACCAATAAAGCACCCTTCGCACCCCATTTTGAATAATTCATAAGATTATTAAAGTTGGCATTATAACCATATTAATGTTACCACTAATAAAAAATCGGCTTACGCGTGTAAGCTGTAGCTTAGGATTGTTTGGCGTTCTCACAATTAAAAAAAATATGTGTGGGAGTATACTTAGTTTGTTTTTAGTATTAATATGATCAATTGCAATGTTGGTTTTGGGATTTTACTGAATTCGATTGTTTATGTTATTGCTTTATCCATAGAAAAGATAGATTGGTAGAAAAGAACAGAAACACAGATTTTTTTAATCATATTAAAAGAGTTTCTACCTCTAACTCAATCCTTTATAATATTACATATATCTCTAGAAAAAAATATTATTAGTCCTAAAAACATTGTTTTTATGGTTGGGACTATAAATATGAAACATTGAAATTAATAGAACTCTGCGCTATTAAATAGAGCTAAACATCGAACACACAGTCTCAAGTCATTGTTATGTTATGACAGCTACACTCGACACAACGATTTCCTATTTTAGCCCAGACTTCTATTTTCAAAGCTCTGAATTTTTCCCGGTCCACCGGATTCCGGATCATATAGTCCCGTAGTCTAGTAAAGCCACATTTTTTCGGTTCATGCATAATCGTGGTTTTATAAGTCGGTGTTTTTCGGCTTAAGGATAATCTAAGCCATTATTATTTAAGCCGGAAAACATTATATTCTTTTATTTTTCGCGCCACGTGACATATCGCGATTCTTCACGTGTGCACGTCACATCAATGTAGTCACGTGCCTAATGGCGTGCAGAGATATAGAATAATATATCGCCTATTGATGTGGGTACGTCATTACTTGTAGACCTAGGTGAGTTTCAGATTTGACATAAGTATGGAACGAGCAGACGAAGTGATACCATGGACATCTGCAACAACAATTACAATTGTGTTTCCGATAATATAACCTCCGCCGTGGCGTGGGGTCCTATAACTCCATTCCTATCGGCTTCACTTACCGCTTACCTTTTGAAGACCCTCATCGAAATCTCTACCTATACAGGCTAGGGCTTCCCTATGAAGGAGAACCAGCCTTTGCCATTGAACCTCCGAGTTATCGAAGTAAAGGAAGGAAGTGAGGCAAACAAAGTCTAAAGTCGGTTTTTTTTTCGTCGGGTCACATTTTTTTCATTATGATGACAGAATAAAAAAAAATGTAAGCAAAAATTCAGGGAATCGCAGCCTTTGGATTACATTTTTCACTACATCATTTCGTCACTTCGTCATTAACTTCGAAATTAAAAAAAAGCTGCGAAATTTACTTAAAACTGGCCGCGCCCGCCTGTGCACCCAATGTTTTCAATTTATGAGTCAGATTATATATAATACAATAAAGTGAAATTACTGAATAATTTCATTTTTTGACATCATTATTTTTATCAGTATTTTGTCAGATGTTAATTATATTTTATTTATATGTTAATTAACAAAATATAATGGTCTCATGGTTTTTACTACAAGCACGTCATATCGACTGGAACAGCAAAAATTACATCTGAAAATATAGAACTATTGGTCATTTTTGACAATTTTAAAGAATACCATAATACCATAAATAGATATTTCATCTGTTTCTAATTTATAGCCCACAAAACATAGATTAATTAACTTTACGTACATTATTATAATTAGCATTTGACCAGATATAATATGATACAAAAATATACGAAAGTGATTGATCTATGCCTAAGTTTAGGAGGTAAGTATGATGTTTTTTCCAAAATCAGAATAGTTTTTAGGCTCAGTGAAAAATTTTTCATAAGCGGCTTTAAAACATCAGATTTGTTTTGTACGTTTTTTGTTATATTTAAATTATGAATAGTTTAATATTAATTTTAATTAAGACTAGTTAGTATGCTGGCTTCATTTGACTGAATCCTGTTCTTTAGGTAAACTCTGTTAAATCCTGACTCTACTCTTTTCTGTCGTCATCCGATCCGGCACTGCGGGTGGGCGCATAGTCGGTTCTAATCATTAGTACGTCAAATGATTGTTTAACTGACTGCTATTAACGTGTGAAATTCTGTTAAAACATAGTTTGTTTGTTTACGGTTTTAATTTACCGGTTTTACAACAGTTGCGTAATTTAGGTAGGAGTAGGTAATTGATTTGTAAATTATGTATTGCCGCAAACTTTATATTTTCATTGGTCCGTCCGTCTTGGTTGTCCGTCTTGGTTTTAAACGTTGAAACCCCCCAGTTTCTTTCTTTTCCTTGCAAATCAGAATAAAAGTTTAAATAAATATTAATGCCGCCAAAACGATAAAATGTATTGTCATGACGTCACCTTCTTGTTAGAATATCTACATTAAAGAGTTATAAGGCGTCTATCTAATAGATAACATTTATTTTTAGTGTACCAACTGGATGCAATTTTTGATTTCCCACAGTACCTAGGGTTTATCCTGTGGCTTAAAATAATAGAACACGAGGAGTTTTAAAATTATTACTTTCGAAGACCACAAGTTATTTGTATTTAGTGATTTACTTATAGTCAGTAGTTGATCTAATCTAATATTTTTTGTATATATGGACCAGTTTCACTATCTCCTAATAAGTGGTGGATAGCTTAAGTTATTTTATGTCGAGCTACAGAGACAAAACATGCAAACAAGATATGTGACACTTATTAGCATCCTAATTTACTATTATAAACGTGAAAGTTTGTGAGGATAGATGGATGGATCTCTTTCACGCAAAAACTGCGGAACGGATCGCGGGAAAAAGCTAATAGACTTAGGTATATATTATAGATAAGGCATGTTGAGGCAAAAGTCCACACTGTCCACACTTAAACTACTTTTAGGGTTGTTTAGGGCAGTCGAGGTTTGACGTTTGTCATCTTGACATTTGCTTTCCGCAGTACAATCAGTCCGCTTTTATTTGAGAAAATCTTCTGAAATCAAGATGGCGTAACTTTTTCATGTATAAAGATTTTTTCTGTCGAACGTACCTTTGTCATAGCCTATTACTTTTGAAATCATTGCTTATTACAAGATTGCGAATCTGGCCCTTACTAACTTTGTTTACACTTCAGTTGATATTTTTTTATTACTAGTAATTATTTTTCTCAGCATTGGAGCTCGCACCAATCACACGAGAGTTTTTTGTGGTCGCGACAGAAAAAACTACACAGCAAATAGAACTCTGCGCTAATGCCATAGAGCTGAAAATCGAATTGTCACGTGTCAAATGTCAGATTTGACAGCTCTACACAATTTTCAGCTTTAATGTATAAGCGCACTGTTATTGTTACAGTTGGAACGTAGCCTTAAAATTCTAGATTAGCTT
The DNA here is from genome assembly GCA_037179445.1 of Phengaris alcon alcon. Lineage (NCBI taxonomy): Eukaryota > Metazoa > Arthropoda > Insecta > Lepidoptera > Lycaenidae > Phengaris > Phengaris alcon. The sequence continues at coordinate 3,926,858 of JAYRCH010000097.1, forward strand.
CTCCAATCCTATGTAAGTAGTTGAGAAGTACTAGCACGTTAGCATCTGAGCTGTCTACTAGCCGGAGTCTACTAACAATTATCGGTTAATTGTCCCCGGTCACGCCACACTCTGTTAATAATTCATGCCTGCATCTTCGTGTAGAGATACAAAAGCTTATACAGGTTTAAAACCAATGTTTGATAACACCTGAAATTGCAAAATTCAATTTTAAAAAATTTTTACCGTCATCAAAGTCCACATTTTTGTATCTTAAATATTTTTGAGTTGTAGATTTGTACCTACAAAGTGTTACTGCTCACACAATATCCTACTATATTTATAAATGATAGTTTGTGAGAATGGATGCATGGGTGGATGTTTGTTACTATTTTACGCAAAAACTACTGAACGGATTTTGATGAATTTTGGCGTGGTAGAAGTTTAAGCCCTGGATTATTTACGTGGTCGGAGCCGAGGACAGATTGTTATAAAAATATTTTCAACAATTGTGAGTCTTATCTAAATTATTAGAGTCCAAATTTTAATTCTTTTCTGAATGAGATTTTAGACTTACCTTAGTCTAAAGTATTAAATATTAGAATTCAATTACTAAATAATCTATACCAACTTTTGGTTTTGTACCAACAGTAATTAATCAGGTGAGCTTATACTAAAACGATGCCACCTCTACACTTCCCTAAGTCTATGGATCATTTGTTTGTTCAACATGTCTGCTTTCTCTGAGCATTTTGTTTGTGCTGTAAATTATAAGTGTAAGGGTCAGCTGACACTGAGACGCGACACGACAAGGCGCGGCGCTGCATTTTTAAGAATGCAATTCAAACTGGATCTTAATTTACTACACAAGGAAGACACGTTTCATTGCAAGAGCGGCGCCGCGGTACGCAGCCCGGTGCGGTTCGTGTGTCTTCTTGTGTAGTGAATAAAGTTCAATTTTGAATAGCATTCTTAAAATTGCAGCGCCGCGTCTCGGTGTGTGCTGATCCTACAGTATTGCAGTTGTCTCTAGCAATAATAATTATTATAACCCGTGTTTATAGTGGAGGCCGAGGAGCCTATTTGATTATTATCTAGCTTTAGGCCCAATCCTTAATATTATTACAAACGCAGAAGTTAGTATGTATGCATGGATGTTTGTTACTCTTTCACAGAATAACTACTAAGCGTATTTTGATGAAATATGGCTCCGGATTCTCACATACGCTACTCTTGCAGTGCAGCAAAACTTACGGTTCCTGCGGGATATAGTCGCGGTCAACGTCGAGTAGGATATGAGACTAACTTTACCTGCCCTTACTTTGCTTTGATAATGTACAATCGAGTAAATTGAATGTTAAACAGTTTGATGACTTGTTGTTTTCAGGTTTGGTTAGGACAATGCAGGCCGATCACTTGATTGTCTGAGAAGAAAGATGGTCCATGCAAGTCGGTCCTGCACCTGAAGCTAAATTCTCGTATTTAAACAAGGCTTTCATTTTACTGTGAAGCGACTTGTTGTTATAAACCGGTTTTTAGACGTTTGGACCAATCAGGACGCGTTTGACACTAGTTTAACGTTTATGAGAATAATATAATAATATCTATGGACGCTACACCCCACGTCAATCTGGCCCCGTGCTAAGTATACGAAGGACTTGTGTTACAGGTACCAGAAAACGGGAAGGATATTTAATACTTTCGAACTATACATATATTTAAGATTTTTATTATATTACACATATTTAATATACATCCATGACCCAGGAACACAGAAAAACTTTTTGTTCCTTCGGCGGAATTCGAACCCGCGACCGCGACCAACGCGCCGAACCACTGAGCCACGGAGGTCTTCGAAATCGAGAATACCGGTTTGGCTGTTTTAGCGGGTCGGGACTTGATTGTAATTGTATTATTGCAGGTTTTATTTAGCAGAGTTGACCCTCTGATCTCTCGCCATTCGTGTCGCGGTCGGTCAACCGTCCCACTAAGTCACGAGAGAATAGAGGGAGAGAGAGTGCTCTTGTGTATTGAGCACACACTTGGACACTATGAATTAACTCCTGCGTAGCTGGTCTGGTCTCAATGGAACCGGCCACCGTCACCGAAATCGGCGTGGGGAGCTATTGATTATAATATTATCTTGTGAAATCAATCAATGATCTGATAAGAAGATAAGGACATGTATGTCCTCAACGGTAAGCGACTGACGAAGACAAAAAACGTGGGAGAGCTGTGCTTCGGCTTGAATAGGCTAACTCGACCGTGTAATTACCACGGTCTGTGAGAAAACCGGCGTGAAATAACGTTTGCGTTGAGTTTCGCCGAGTGAAGTTACCAAAGACCTTGAAATCCTCCATAGAAAATCTTAAAAAAGAGGATTTTAAGAACCATTAACGCCAGAGCGCAACACCTGAAGGTGGATTCTGCTAATTAAACCCAGCAATAACACAGTCACAATCCAATTCCGATATGTTAAAACTGCCAAATGGTATTCACATGAACGTGAAACATATTCAATACACATCGATGACCCAGGAACACAAAATATACTCCCGTTCCCTCGGCGGTATTCGGACCCGCGACCTCTGACTTGAGCATCGACGCGCTGAACCACTAAGCCACAGGGGTCGCAAATGAGGAAATTCAAATTATAGGAGAAAATCTTCGTGAGTTCTAGTTGTAACGATAAAGGACAATGGGTACCTTTCATTCCGAAAATAGTTTTCTTTAAATAGCAGAAACGCGGACCAAGTCGCTGGCAAAACTACAATATAAATCATAATAATAATGTCGTAAAGCGATTAAAATGTAACAATATGATGCATAAGCGCTGAGGCACTAACGAGCCGCTACAAGGCGTCTAAATACAAGCTATATTGTAATGTAGAGACGGTATCATAAATATACAAATATCGAGCGTAAATATAACACACGAACATACGTGCAGAACAAGCCTACATCTCTTAATGATATGTAGATTCTCTGAATTACTTACATGACTTTAGTTCTCAGTGAAACATCTCGAATACTCTGCCATTTCTATTGGTTATACTGAAAGCCTGTAACAGCGAAAATTGTACTTTATCACTCCTGTCTTAAAGTCGACTGTTGATTATTTCGAAGTGTACCTACGATGTTTTACGCAGGTATCCATTTCAACTCATTAAACAAGACATAATTTAAGTCGGTTTGTTTCTGTTAAGCCGTTTCCGACTCTATCACAAACTGATTCAGTTTAATTTAGATCACCCAGTGATTTTACACTTATACCGTCTCACTGTGCATACTGCAACATCGTGAATTGACAAACTCATTTGAATATGCACCTTATTATCTAGTGATAGACTTTGTTTTAGGTCGATGAGAATATTGAAATTGAGACATTAGAAACTATATCGTGTTCTTTTAACAAACGCACTCTGTACAGAGTAAGATGTAAGGCTGTGCACAAACCGGTATCGGAGCCCCAGGTGGGCGGGGACCAGCTATAAATCATTTAAAACAATTATTGAATTATCTTTTTTTGATGACGTTAAGTAATTGTTTCGCTTGTGAGGGATCGTTTTCGAAATTAACGTTACATGCCTTCGAATTCTTAAACATTTTTATTGTTATGAACTTTTTAATGTAACGTAGTTTAATACATTTACGGCCTGTGATTTTTAAATTATAATAATATTCTACATACCTACATATAATACGGGTAAAAACTTTAATGTATTTTTAATGATCAAAATTAACATTATTAACTATATAAATTATGAATATTGAGTAGAGAAATTGCTAAAGTTCTAGCCGAATTTAAAAGGGGAAATATTATAAAATAATATTTATTTCATACTTTTTTGTGCATTTTTACTTTGGATGTCGGTTTAATTTTTTCTTTAAAAATAATAATTTTTCCCTTTTTAGTCATATTTATTATACTTTTTAATAACACATTTTAAGAAAGTTTAAATGAAGCGTTCGTATGTATAATTGAATACGCGCAAAGCTTCCATTAGGTATTGTATATAAGATAATGATGATGATTACTGTAAGTTACACAGTGGCGTGTGCTTGCAGTTCTTAAAACAACGCCGAAATTTCCAAACGTGTATCTTTAAAGACTGAGGAGTTCTGTTCAGTGCTTTTGGATCCAGGGTACACCCTTGGCACAAAATTTTACTTTTTGGTAGCATATGCTTGATTTGCTTCACAAAAGTCAAATCCCTATATATGTTCTATTTATAAGATGTCGACTTTTGAATCTCTAAGGGAAAAGTTTAAAGAAATAAAAGTTCTGACCGTCGCATCTCAATACATTTTGGAAAATGTGTTATATGTAAGAAAGAATCTAAACAACTTCAAAAAGAAATGTGATAATCATTGTGTAAACACTAGAAATAAGAACAAGTTAGATATGCCAGTGTTCAGACTAAGCAAAGTTAGTAAATCCTTTAAAGGCCAATGTATACGCTTATACAATATAATCCCAGAAAAGGTTCAAAACTTTCCCATTAATAAGTTTAAAAAAGTAGTTAAAGAGCGTTTGTGTGCCAAAGCGTATTACAAAATTAATGACTTTATTCAAGACGGCACACCTTGGGAATAAGGTGGCTCCTTATCTTATCTTATTATTTGTTACATAGACATAAGTAAACATTGTAATAATTTTGATTTTAAAAGAATAATTTTCCATCTTTTTGGTAAAAGATGGCCCCAGACGAGTTTCTTGCCGGCTCTTCTCGCTGGGTTAGTTCTCGAACCGGTGGTAGGCATCACGTAGTATCGACGTTCAAAAAGAGTATTTAAAAATACCAATTTTGAATAAAAAAATTTTGATTTTTGATTTGATTTGATTTGATTTGATTTGTCCCTATAAATTTTGAGTTTCCTCGATTCCTCATGGACACCAGTATCAGGTCTCCACTTTGGTGACTAACGGACCAATTTCGAAGTATTATACCCTTTACAACAACAAAAAAAGTCCAAATGGGTCCACAAACGGCAGAGTAATATTCAAGGATATGTATCGATGTAAAAGACTATGAAAGTACCTATTATCATCATAATGTGATGGTGTATGGTGTGATAATGATGATTACTGTAATTGACATAGTGGCATATGCTTGCAGTTCTTTAAACAATGCCGAAATCCCCCAACATGCGTATATATATAAGTACTCAAGAAAAGAAGTTCAGTACTTTTTGTTCCAGGGTATACCTTGGTGCACAATCTTACTTTTTGGTAGCATATTATGCTTGGGTATCTTTAGAAAAAGTCGAAATCACTATCTATAAATATATAAATCCTCGACATTTTTTTAATTTTCCACCTATAAATTTTGAGTTTCATCGATTTCTCATGGATCCCATCATCAGGTCACCACCTTGATATCAAACGGACCGAATTGGGATTATACAGCAGAAAATTAATTTTGAAAATCGGTCTACAGCAAACAAAAAATATACAGCCTCCTTTTTTGGGAAGTCGGTTAGAAAAGTGAAAATCAAACAATAAGCTTTTATTTAACATTACTAAAACGTGCGTCGATACCTTAATCACATAGGAAAGAACAAAACAAAATTGAAATAAGAGAAAATGAAATATCAAGGTCTTTTGTTATAATATTTTTTTTTGTCTTAGATAGCTTTGTCTTTATGCTTTATCAATTATTTAAAAACAATATTGATATGTTGACGAAATTTAGACAAACATTTTCCACTTAATAACTATTATGATTCACATTGTCCCGTCCCATTTTTTTATTTTGGTTTTTGCTTTATACATTTTAAATTGTATTACTATATGTTGTATATTAATAAGCTTTTCAATTAAGACACACTATGAATAAGCAAAGCGACAATTATGATAATTTTAATATCAATTAGATGAAGCTAAGATAAGTAGCCATTTTGAGGCAACACTCAAAAGGTCGTATACATTATGTCAAATAAAAGTACATAAGTAATTATGTATCTAATGGATTACTTAAGATGGAAGATTATTGACCTATTTAGTTAATTATGTATTATTAATATTAAAGATCTTTTATTTTATAGCTTTCGATGATTTAAGATAAGAACATGAGTTTTATGTTTGTATATTGTTTAAGCCTCGTTTACGCCTATTCGTTTTGCAGTTATGCTATTAGGCTTGATATAGATATTTTTTATAAAAGAAGAACGGGTAAACAGGAGACGGATTGCATGATCGTAAGTGGTCTCAGCCGCCCACGGACACCCGCAACACGAAAGAGTCACGTCGTGTGAGTTTGCCGGCCTGTAATAATGGGGTTCCGACTTCCGGTTGAAATATTATATAGTATAATGCATTACTAAATACTAACAACATTTTTATAAATGTAACTTTTTCCAAATCTCTCACTATCTCATCGAAAACCGTTCCAAGTCTCTCTAGTGGAAAGCTTATATTTTTACGGTTATATTAGTAAATGCTATATCCTTGCAACAGTTGTAAGGGTCAATTTACACCAAAACGAAACTATACACGATGACGCGCTACATTTTTAAGATAGCTATTCAAAATCGAACTTTGTTCATTACACAAGGAGATACACGTTTCATTGTAAGCTCGAATGTCAGGTTGGAACGCGCTGCACAGCGCATGTGCAGTGTCTGAATGATGTCATATGAAACGTGTACCTTTTTATGTAGTGAATAATGTTCAATTTTGAAATGCTATCTTAAAAACGCAGCGCCACATCGCGTCGCGTCTCGTTTCGGTGTGAACTGACCCTTACCTTTATAGTCTACAGTAATTGACATTTGTAATTTATCATTTTGTGTAGAGTTATTGTTGGTATGTCAGAATATCTATTAGGTTGTATTGTACAGTAATGATTGAACACGATTCGCATTTTATACTAATTGTCTAGAATCTAGACGAGGCTATAGAGTATGGACTGTAGGACGTAGGTACTATTGGCGTTAAGAAGTCAGCGTATACTGCATATATTAAAATGACTAAGTGCCATACTCACTGGGAAGTCTGCAAATCCAATGCCGCAGCCTTGAAGCGGACTTGTAGACAAAAATTATAAATGACTAGATGTTGCCCACGACTTCGTGCGCGCAAAAGGAAATCTCGCGGAAACCGTGCATTCCGCAGCGATAAAAAGTAGCCTATGTCCTTCCCCGTGGTCTACTCTATATCTGTGCCAAATTTCACCAAAATCGGTCCAGTAGTTTCGGAGCCTATTCAATGCAAACAAACAAACATATTTTTTCCTCTTTATAATGTTAGTATAGATTGACACTAATGACGGCAATTTGTACCGGTGCTGGATCTGCAGGCTGGACGGTGAGTATGACACTTTACTTTGTTTAATGGGAACACGGCTTAAGCGTCAATTTTGACATTTGTACGCATAATTCACTGACTTCTTAACGCATATAGACTGTAGATACATTAGTCACCGAAAAATATTTAGCAGTTCAAACGTCTTCGTAATTTGTTCGTATTATAATGGCGATGACGTGTGACATGATTACCGAGCGACGGGAAATAGTAACATGGCTAATTTGCGAAGTATGTCAAGTTGCCGTTCGAAATGCCGGGCATTAGATGAAAATCGCATAACAGTGCCGTTGAATCGTGCGCACGCACACATACTCACATGTAAATAGAAAGAAAGAAAAGATAGTTTATTGGTCAAACACTGAACAATAAAAATATACATTAAAAAGAAAAACACACGAAATTTTAACAAATTGGTGCCCACTCCGCATATGTTGCGAACTTTTAAATTGTGAAATTAAAATACGTGGTTCAACCACGTCTGCAGTCGTTGCGGTCACTTCATTTGTGTTTAAATATTTTGAGGCGTCGTAGTGCCGAGGAAAATGTTTAAAAACTGGAACTTTGTCGATATTGTACCTATAAAAATAGAAAAATAATCTATTGCCGACTATTTTATAAATTTTAATCAACAAATTATCATTTTTCACAGATAGCTTGATTTAACTTAATTTAACAATGCTACCGAGATAAGATACCGCAAACGAACTTACAAAATGTTTTATTCCAATATATTATTTCCCGGTACAGTTGGCAATCAGGGCTCCTATCTGAAACAGTATTTAACACCACACAATATATTTCCACAAAGTATAGATTAGCTATACTTTGCGGAAATATAGCACCAGCAAATATAGCACCAGCACCTAATTTAATAATTTTAAGCTATAATGGCTTACCTGAATCTAGAATTGTATTAAAATTTAGAATAAACTTTTTAAATTTTTCCTCCATTTTAGGTAAAAGCGTCCCTATAAACACGATAACGACATTAGCAAACGTTACAAACGTAACATTAGTGATGGTTTTTTTGTAAATTTTAATTCACTGCATTTTACCTGGGGGCTTAAGCCTGTGTTATATTATTTTACGGGCATTATCATGTTTACACAAACTAACATTTTTTAAATTCTGATCAGACACTTCATACTAGTCAGTAAGTGTCTTTACACACGCGCCGCAGCTTCCGCGGCGCCGCTCCACTATGATTTGTATTGATTTTGTGCCGCAGATTTTGCGGCGCCGCAAAATCCATAAAAAAAAATGTAAAGGCACTAAAGGTTACCTAAAATCATTATATACTCTAATACTATAAAGAGGAAATATTTGTTTGTTTGTTGCAATGAATAGGCTCCGTTACTACTGGACCGATTTTGATGAAATTTGTCACATAAAAAGAGTAGACCACGGGGAAGGATAGAGGCTACTTTTTATTGCGTCTAAATGCACGAAGTCGCGGGCATCATCTAGTTATTTAGATTTCAATAAATAGTCGTCTACGTTATGTCATTTGTGTAATTTTATAAGCTGTTTAATAGTTATATATACAAATAAATGTAATTGAAGTGTCTGTTTGTAATGCTCAGCTAGTAAATCATTATATTGTATAGCTTTCACTGCGGCCGGCGCTCGACACTTGATTGCGCGTCGATTCTATCTGGACCCACATTATGCCTTAATTGACCCCCTTCTCCCCGTTCCAACTTGCACAGCCACGGAAACCTGCGGTCTACCACTTTTGAACCTTACTACTATAGCAATAACTTTCAAAGCCGGTAAAACTCGTATGTTCGCAATTCTACCACGCAGAACCTGCTAATTTCAGAGTTGATAAACGCTCGCCTGATTGTGTGAAAACCGATTATAGACAATTACTCTAGTCCAATTTGATAAGCGTCGGTGAGTCAGTGCGCCGGTAGATGGGGAATAACTAATAAGTGTAATTAATATCTATTATGTCACAGGGGCGAGCGACACTCTCTACAAATGAGACAGCTCGAGCACCGGCGAATGTCAGCCATGTTGACGTAAGCCTAAGGTTGACACCGAAATAATTTTAAACGGCGCGTCAGACAAATCTATCATAAATATTATGAAATTATATTGTCAATTATGTCAAAGCACGAAACGACCAGCGGCCAGCCCCGTGAACGAAAGTCCTGGCTGGAAAAAACTCACGCTCCGCATGCCTAGCCTACCTAACCACGCTCACATAGCTGCGACCTGTCAATCGCATAAGTCTATCGAATGTCGGTTCTCTACGCTAGTAATATAATATATTCTTTGGGATTTACCTGGGTCCCGTATTTCCCCATGTGGTGAGTCGCTCCTATGGTGTTACGAATGTGATAATCGCTTACCGTGGTCCAATTCATTAATTTAAAAAAACCCGGCTAAGAGCGAGTCGGACTCGCACACGTAGGTTTCCGTACTTATTTTTCGTTATTTTTGTACAAAGTTTTCAAAGTAAGCGCATTCATCAAGTTAGGCATCTATAACTCCTAAACTAACAAAGTTATACAGAACGTTTTTTCAGTCGGTGTCCAAACTTTCAGAAGTGAATATACTCTTGAATATAAGCAACTTTTGCAATGGGATAAACTTTCCTACTTGAAAAAAAACCAGCTGTTTCCTACAAAATGCTATATATACATGCCGTAGCCCTTTTGTAGGAAACAGCTGATTTTATTTTAAAGTAGGAAAGTTGATCCCATAGTAAAAGTTACTTATATTATGGAGTATTTTCACTCCTGAATGTTTGGATACTGACTGAAAAAACAACCAGTATAATCCGTTATAGTTTTCCTTTAAAATTCATCAGATGGACTACCACTATGAATTTTTGCAGACTTTTCGAGCCAGCCGTTTAGCTTTCAGAGGGACATTTAAGCATTTTTACAAAAAATACACTTTAAAGTTGAATATCTCACAAACGGATACCTTAATCAAAAAATCGTCTTCGGGACCTCGCAATGTTTTTCAAATACCTATCTAATGATACCCCACACTATGGGGTAGACGCGGGAAAAATATACCCACTTTGCGTGTCTCCTACACGTGAAGTGTACCCCCCCCCCCCCAAAAAAAAAATTTTCGTGGATTTTATATTTCTAGCACTAACCGTTTGGACGGTGAGCTGAATACGGACAGACGGACGGACGGACATGACGAAACCATTCGTACAGAGACGTGAACTACGGAACCCTAATGTATAAACCGTTATATTTATATCACTTCAAAATAGCAATCCTCATCTTCACAATATCCACACAACCGATACTGAAAAAAACTAATACCGAAAAAAGGCAGAAAACAATCGCGCGCGGCGTAGTCCGTAGATCATAAATTTGAATATTTCTGTGAAGCGAACTGCGAGACTTGCGAGCCCCGCAGCGACATAGAGGCGCATTGGGACACATACTAGGCCGATGGAGACTTCACTTTATATATTTTTTTAATTTTATGTATAATAATAATATCTATGGACGTTACGAACCAGGTCAATCTGGCCCCGTGGTAAGTATCCGATGAACTTGTGTTACGGGGACCAGACAACGGGAAGTATATTTAATACTTTTATACAATACATATATTTAAGATTTTAACTACATTATAAACATATTAATACACATCCGTTACCCAGGAATTCTGGGACTCCAACCCTCGTCGGGATTCGAGCCCGCGGCCTCCGGCTTCACGGCCGCGCCGTCGCGCTAACCACTGAGCCACAGAGGCCGCCAATGTAATGTGTGTATCATTTTACCTGAAACTATAATATTAAATTGAAAGTAAGCTTAGGGCCTGTTTTACAATCTTCTAATAAGTGTTAACTGCATGTTTTATCTCTGTCGCTCGATATAGAGTAATCAGCGACAAAATTGCCGGATAAGCTATACGAGACTTATTAGGCGATTGTGAAACAGGCCCTTAATATTATAAATTGCAAAAATTATCTATACATATTGGCTGAGCTATTATTATTCCTGTGAAAAAACTATCCATAGGTAGAGTAGTAGAGTTAAAGATTGCATATTAAAGTAGTTATAAAAAAAGTGTATAATGTCCAATGTCTTATTGACAGATGTCACATGCGAAGCCTATCGAGATAATTTAGTTAGCCAAAAGGTTATGTATAGTTGTGGCGTATCTGTGTTAAGCATGTCTCTCTTATGTATAATGTAATACATAAATAAAGAAGAGTTAATAAGTATTGCTGTATCATTGGTATCACCATTTTATCATAAGAAGTACATGTTAGAACCAAGACGGCGAGCTCACAACAAGATTAGAGGCCATAGGCGGCGTGGGGTTCCTATAACTCCATTTTTATCGACATTACCTTATGAAGACCCTCATCCAAATACCTACCTATTATACAGGCTAGGGCTTCCCTATGACGAAGAATCAGCCTTCGCCACTGGAGGCCAGAGACCACTTGACTATCCCTAGGTACCTAGTCAATAATGGTTCGTTTTAAAGAAAAAAACACGTGTTTGCGATGAAAAATTGGCACCGAAAATATTTTGTAGTATGGAGAATAAAATAATCTGAAGAAAAATACGAGTTACTTGTAGTGCAAAACGGCAATTGCTAAATTTATGGTGAATTTGTGTTTATAAGAAACCACTGAAATTATTAAGTAAAAGCCCAAAAATTTTTAATTCAAAATTGGTATTTTTATACACTTTCTGAACGTCGGTCTACCGCCTACTGATGCCTACCACCGGTTCGGTAACTGGCCCGGCGAACTAGTACTTACATAATACTTATTAAGTTATCACTAATATACCTACGTCTACTAGGAATTGTCTACATTTATTCTTGGGAATCTCTAAATACATCAATGAAGCCTACATTGCCTACAATCCTAAATCTATATAGACATTCCAAATAGCAAATGTTGCATCTTAAGTCGTAATTATTTATGTCAAAAACCTTCGATATCCATTCTCGTGTGGACACGGTTAAGGTACCAGCAAACAAGTGTGGTTCTCCGGCCACGCTCACAGGTCGCGCGTCGCGGTCGTGCGTCGCGGTCGCTCGTCGCGGTCGCGCGTCGCGGTCGCGCGTGTCGCGTCGCGATCGCATGGTGTGGAAGGGTCAAGGGTAATTTTAATTAATTCGTCATCATCATCATCAGCGATGACTAGTGTCTCCAATGCTCGAGCTTTGCAGGTGTGGCCACATTTTTTTAAATTCGTGACATCTGACAACTTTTTAACACGACAAGGACCGTTGTGCTACCAAGCGCGGCGGCGACAGAAAAATAATCAAAAATTCTTATTTACCGTTTTTGATACCACTTACGCCACCAGATGACGCTCTGTGTGCGTTGGGTCTGCTCCCCAGCGGCAGAAAAAATATTAAACATCCTCATTAAGCAATTCATAATATATGCGCCATTTTACGCTGTTCTATTGAAAACTGTCAAAATGGATGAGTTTCTAATAATAAATGGTTCTATTTATGATGATCCATCTGTTATGTAGGCATTTTATGATATCTAAGGCTGCGACTATATGCTCCGGAATCCTGAACGCCGGTATAAATTCAGAGCACTGAAAACAGAACCGTGCACAATACAGTTGAAAATGGAAGTTTCGAGTGTCGAGCTGTCATATGTGACATTGACATTTCACTAGACACTCATGTGTTCGATTTTCAACTCTATTGTAGTAGCGCAAAGTTCTATCCCAGCCTGAAATGAAACAAATTACGAGCGTAATACGAAACTCTCGAAGTGGCCTTTTAGTGGATTTCTTTTCAACAAGCAGGCTTTAACCAAATTAATTAATTAATTAGGTATTTTTACATATGCATAGAGTAAGGCGCGGCAACTCGGCAAGTTGCGCAACTTCTGCCTCTGTCCGGATTGAGATATCCAGCGCTCGCGCACAAGAATGTTAATATACAAATCCGATCGTATACAGGCTGTTCAGAAAAGTACTGCAAGTTTTTAAATAACAAAAGGAGTCGATTCATTTTTCATTAAATAACAATATGTACTTTATAGTCTTTACAGACTTCAATTAATTATTAACATATATTAATAATAAAATACAATTATAACTTTTACTGGAATTTACAACAATTATACAATATATCAAGTTCAGTAGTTTTAACATATCATTTTGAAGTAATATCTTTGCAAGAATTTGTAGACTACATACAGGACCTCAATCTCAACATAAATAATATTCTTTTAAATATTAATATTAGCCGTAAGTTATGAGTTTGAAAAGTTTTTAATCCGCTTCGCCCGCGTAAATACAGTATCCCGCGGGAACAATGTACTGTTTTGGAATAAAATGCAACCTATGTTTTAATCCAGAGTCTAAACTAAAATCCACATTAAGTTTTATAAAATTCCGTTCAGTAGATTTTGTGTCCATCCATCTATCCATCCATCCATCCATCCTCACAAACTTTCACATTTATAATAGTAGTAACATTGTACTATAATCTATAGCAGTTTTAACTACTTCAAGTCTTAGTTAAATTACTAATCATCATACACTTTACATATTTATTTTCATTTTTTATCTCTTGTTATATAGTAATTCACTACATACATTTTACTAAATGAAAGCATCTCGCCGAGAAACACTCCTTCTATATAAATTGTGATTGTATTATGTTACTTTTGATATGAATAAATATAAATAAATTAAAAAATATATGTACTCAAAAATACACACAAAATCAAATACACTCTCTGTATATTCTATATGACAAAGCAGTTAAAATGCTTGTGCACCAATTTGGGCGACTACCACGATTTGTGCTTGTACCCAACGACCAGTTAGCCCTTTAAGGGCCGATGCCTAATGAAGTACCTTATTTATTTCAAGATATTATCATATTTTAATTAGTAGACAATAAATTTATACTTTTTGCCGTATTTGATCCAAGGTGGCAAGCGTGACGTAGCTGACATTTAATTTATTGCCCGTTCTTGTTTTATTTGCTTAATTAAAAGGTATGCAATTCTTATAAAATTTAATATACGTACCTATTATTCTCCTCCTTCCTATAGGAAGCAACTTCTATCAGTAAAATATTATGTTCGTGGGTTTCTTTCCGGCGAGTTCTCAGCTCGAGGAGCCGGTTCTACTGATAACACGGCCACAAACAAAACCGGCGTGATGTAATGTCTGTACTCTTAAGTGTTTAAATCACTTTTGACTATTTTTAGGATTCCATCCAAAGGGTAAAAACCCAAGGCTAAAAACGACCCTGTTACTAAGACTCCTCTGTCCGTCTGTCAAGTCTTCTGTCTGTCCAAGGGGGGTTTCGTACCTAACTATAAACGCGTAATATGTTTTTAAAAATTACTTCTAAAGTTACTGTCCGATTTCGTTCAAAATAATTTTACTAAATAGTGTTTAGCACGATCTATCAGCATGGAAAATTGCAAGTTTCTAAGTCTCACAGTTTAGAAATGCCAGAGGGGAGACCAACTTGTAAACCACTTTGGAGGCCTAGTACAAATATTTAGTAATCTGTGCTGTGTTCGAAAATGGTCGATTTGTACAAAAGTCATGTATGAAACCTTGCCTTTATTTAAAAAAAAACCTATTCAACGATACCCCACACGATGGGGTAGAACGAAAAAATTTTTTTCATCCCCACTTCACATGTATGGAGGAGGAGCCACCCCTAAAATATAACATTTTTATTGTATGATGCCAAAACCGAGATGTATATGTACACATTATAATTATATATATATATCATATATAGAAGGGCGGACAGACAGACAGACAGACAGACGGACAGAGCGAAACTATAATATAGAATATAAACAAATACAACAAAAGTGAACATAATAAAATAAAGATTAAAGTGGGACTCCCATAAAACGTTAACGTATTTTTTGCCATTTGTACGGAACCCTTCATGCGCGAGACCGACGCGCATTTAGCCGGTATTTTTTTACCGTGGGATTCTGCTGGGAGAGTAGTTTCAGTTACGAAGCATATACCATAGCCTCACAGGAAACCGGCGTGAAACTTTGCGGTTGAGTTAGGTTACATACTGATGGTCCCAAGCAGAGAGGAGAAGGAACTTGGCACGGGCACTTGTGACTCCTCCGGTATTTGCTTCTTATCAGGTAAAACGTCTGCTCGTTTCCTGCAAGGAAATAGCGTGCATTCAGTTAACAACTAAGTATGTTATCAAGAATATTTCCACAATGTAGTGAAATATTTTAGTCACTCATTAGTCATTAAAGCTTAACTACGGTCTTGTAGAAAACTGCCGCGTCGCACGCTAGTTCCATTAGAACATGGAGTTTTGCATTCTTTGTATTACAAGTTGATTTCCAAAGGGTATGTGGATTTTATCGTGCATTTCACATAATTAGGTTATTTAGGTACATTTGCACTAGGACGCCTCAACAAAGGACACAAGGTAGTGACCACAACGACTGCAGACGTGGTTGAACTACATATTTACACGAGAGTATGTGTGCGTGCGCACGATTCAACGGCGCTGCCGCTGTTGAGCGATTTTCATCTTATGCCTGGTCCAGCGGCAACATTTTCGATAGTAAGTACATTAGATTGCTCACGTACAGAATCAGAGGTAGAATGGGAGTCCGAAAATCTATAGTTCTGTACCTTATAATAGGAATCTATACTTCTATACTCATATTATAAATATGATTGTTTGTATGTTTGTAGGCTCCGAAACTACTGGACCGATTTGGATAAAATTTTGTACGGATATAGAGTAGACCATGGGGAAGGACATTTTTATCGCGGAAAAACGTACGGTTTCTTTTGCACGCACGAAGTCGCATAATAAATATAAATAAAAAATCAAGGCTGTATGCTGGCTACGATCTATCTCTGAAATTCCATAACATCAGCATATAAAGCTGAAGGACCAAAGATTTAATTACGCTAAGTGAGGACTCAGACTGCTGAAAGGAGGAATTATTGTTATTTTGATGTAATATTGCTGCGTATTCACGAACAACACATGACGTAGCTAGCAGATAAATACACGAAATATTCTACAGATTGAGTATTAACAAACCTCAGACCAAATAAAAAAATGAACAAGGAGGTTCATCAAAATAAAACTCAGACCGGTTTATTATCTTACTAATAATAATGTGTATCATGTTATAGTATCTGTGTGTGCAATGAACGTATGCATACGCGTTAGTTTGTACCGTGGGCCAATTCTCAGGTACAGGGCGGCAAATGTGCGGGAATTGTACTCACTTCATTTACATTCTGATAAAGTATCAATCTTATTTTTTGGTTTAAGAATAACGTAAGGAACAAAACTTATAACGGTCATTTTTCTCTAAGTATGAACAGAGATATAAAGGTTAGAAGTTCAATGATTTTTATTTTTACGTCGATGATTTTACATTTTTTATTTTTATGAAAACTACCTACGACATAAAATATGTAATCGGTGTAAATTTCACTTTGTAATAATATTTAATTGTCATTACTCTACACTACCATACGTAGGAGTCATTTCAAAGGCTGTAAGGAAAGTTAGTACGATTTTTGTGTACCTACCTTCGGCGCCCTGTACCTACCTTCGGCGCCCTGTACCTACCTTCGGCGCCCTGTACCTACCTGAGAATTGTCCCACCGCGCAAACTAGTGGGTACGCAAAGTGCATACGTTCATTGTACACAACTAATACTACAATATGAAATACATTTTATCACTAAGAATATAAGTGGAGTCTGGCGGGCCTGGGGTCACAGTCCATTAGATTTGATCTGAGTAACAAACATACAGATTGATAAAATAAACATGCTTAATAAGTACGAAAGATTAGCTTCAAAAGCACCCTTTGGCTTTTTATCAAAATCACAAAATCTAAATCCAAGATGGCTGACAAAAGATTGTCTTGATTGCAAAATGTAATTGATCGAAAATCCTGAAGGGGTGACTATGGCTTACTATGATAATCTGATTTTAATTGCAATTAGTTTTGCAAATTTGTTTTCTAACTTATTAATGTTTTACAATAAGACCGGCTCGGACTCGCGCGCGAAGGGTTCTGTACAAAACGCCAAAAAATCTCAAGTTTGTTATTATGGGATACTTTCAATAATTATTTTTAATCTGTTTTTAACCGACTTCCAAAACACAGGAGGAGGTTCTCAATTCATATGTGTATGTATGTTACGCGTTCGTAAACCGATTTTCGAAATTATTTTTTTATTTTTTAAAACCCTTTAGGGTTGACTCCCAAATTGGTCCCATTATCATCAAATGGTATTCCAAGTGATCTATAAGGAATCGAGAGAATCTCAAAATTTATAGGGACACCCATTGTGATTTTGACTTTTTTTGTAGTAACTCGAGCACATGTTACCAAAAAGTATAATGTTGTGCCAAGGTTTACCCTGGGTCCAAAAGCACTGAACGGCACTCCTCAGTCTCTGAAGATACACGTTTGGAAATTTCAGCATTGTTTATAAAACTGCAAGCATATGTCACTATTGAATAATCATCATCACCACCACCATCATCACACCATACATCATGATACTATGTTGATGTAGGTATTTTTCATAGTTTTTTACACCAATATCGATTTCTTTGAACATTCACATCTACCAGAAAGTGAAATTGGCTCATCATTTCACTTTTCGGTAGATGTTGTTGTGAAGTCGGTACCAGCCCAAACAATTGTATAAATTCTTTAATAAAAAAACATTAATTTCAACACAACTACGTCCTTATACATACTAACAATATTTTAAAGAACTCACGTTCAATTTGGCTGTTATCGACTTCAAAAATAAGAAGATTGACTAGAGAAAAAGTTAAATTTTAGCAGAATTTAAAAGTAAACTATTTCGACAATAAGAATTATTTCATACTTTTTAGTGATTATTAAGAATTTTATCGGTTTACTTTGGAAGTGTAAGTCTTAGAATATTTATTTTTAGTATTTGTTGTTGTAGCGGCAACAGAAATATATAGTCTGTGAAAGGTGTAACTAGCTATCGCGGCTCATGAGATAAAGCCCGGTGACATACAGACGGACAGACGGACGGACAGCGGAGTCTTAGTAATAGGGTCCCGTTTTTACCCTTTGGTCACGAACTCTAAAAATATACAAATTAATATTATCGAACAACATTATATATTGCAACCGCATTTTTGTAATGCAGTGCAGAATGGAGGCATATCTCATAGCAGGCATAGTTCCCCGAGTAACATAATAGAAGTTTCACACCAGGTTTTGATAGGCCATGGTGTTACTCCACGCAAGCCCCAGCTTTTTTGTTCAAAGTATAGTCCATACACGGGATGCATTAGGTAAGGATTTAAGTCTACAGATTAATAATTATATTATTGTTGTAAAAATATTGGTAAAATTTTTTGAATATATATATTATTATCTATCCATGAGCTCCGTGGCCTAGTGGGTAGACCGTTTGATTCGCACTCGAGAGAGTGCAGGTTTCGATTCCCAGGTTGTGGCGTGAACCAATGAGACTTTTTCAGATCTCAAATACATTATACGGACGCTCCAACGGTGAAGGAAAACATAGTGAGGAAACCCGCATATGGTTGGCCCCAGACGTATTGACCAGTCATTCCTCTGGACCAGGCTGACTGTGTTGTGAGAATGCCGTGTGTGCTTGGGCAACCATACGACATTTAAACAATCGACTGTCCCAGGCACTACAATATTTCAAGAGGGGCTACTTCGCTCGGAGAATACTGTATGAATCATCCAATAACGGATGAAAAGGCCTAAGTTATTATCTATATATCTGTATTAAGTTTTAAATTAAAAAGTAGGTAAATTATAAATACAATAGCGTTGTAGCGGGTGGGGGGGGGCCTGCGGGGCCGGCGGTAGAATTAAACTGGTTATTAGTTGAAAATTACCGCGGGGTAGTGTCCCCGGGTGTCAGGGATGCTTCTCCGTCTGGATGTGACAATTATGTATTATAAAAAGGTAACGCCTTCAGGTCCTTTTTAGACGCAGCGGAACTGTGAACTGAACCCTCGCTAGATCCCGAGAAATAAACGCATTAACACCACCATTAATAGGTTATGTTAATGTATAAAAATCACTATAGTTAATAGTCATTCAGCAACATAAAAATAAAATATTTAGAAGAATATTATTGTTTTAATTAATAATAGTATAATTTCATCCATGAAATCAGTAAAGGAGACAACATAATGAAACTGTTCACTTTTAAAATCAATAAAGAAGACAATATTATATTTAGGTTCATTCAGTGTTCAGCCCCTAGATTTTCAATCAACGTCCTACGTAACGTCGTTATAACGAGACTTAAAAATCTAGGGGTAAGGGGTTGAACACTCTATTCCGTGTTCTTTATACTATTATTATATATATTATAATATTCTCTCCTTTACTCATTTCAAGGGTGAAATTATATTAATTTTGATAATTGAAACAATAACATTTTATGAAATATATTATTTTTATATGGCCGAATGACCATGCATAGAAATAGAGATTTTTAGTACGTTCTTAATAATGTTGGTCTAAGTGCGTTTATTTCCAGGGATCTAGCGAAAAGTACTCAGTGAAAAATAAGATCTGTGTACTGTCATCGTGCACGGCATCGAATTAGTTGGCAATGTTTACGACTATTTGTTGGTTGGGGTTGTTTCGATTTCACGGCGAGCAGTGACAAAATCTCGCATTCAGCACACAGATGGCTGCAGCAAAACCCAAATTAATAATGATAATAACATCTCCCCACACCGATTCGGTGACGGCGGCCGGTTTCATTGAAACGCAGCCAGCTCCGCAGGAGTTATTCATAAGTACACAAGAGCACTCTCCCTTTTCATTTACTCCCGTAACCCAGTGGATGGATGACCGACACGACTGGCGAGAGATCAGCCGCAGGACAGACTTTACACGCCCATCCGACGCATGGATTGTCTTTATTATCAGACAATCAGGCGATGATGCATTGTCCTACCCAAACTTGGAAACAACATTTTTTGTTGTCCCAAGCCGAACCCAACGACCTCCGAGTCGAGAGCCAAGCTCTAAGCCACTGGACTACGGAGGCTGTTAACCCAAATTAATCTAACGCATCGGCTGATTTACCAAACTTCCAACTATAGGTCCTAAGCCCGTTCTTGTCTCTGTTTGTCCGTGTCGCGAGCGCGGGGGTGGGGGAGGGAGGGAGGCTGTGGCTTAATTACCGCCGCTTTTATAGTTTTAATGAGTTCATTTTGGAGCCGGGGCTAACAAGCGGCGTAATACCTATTTAAACCAATTCTGAAATTAATATTCGCAGTGATGGGAAATGATTTGTCGATATCGATACTCATTTATGTTGTTTTTCAAATACGTAATCAAAATATAAATGCTAAAATAAAGGACGTGACATATCTCACTAATATAACAACGATGAAAGATTTGTTTGTATGTTTGTTTGTTTGCATTGAATAGGCTCCGAAACTACCGGACTGATTTACGGAGGACATAGGATTTATCACGACAAAATGTCCGGTTACCGCGAGATCTCTTTTTGCGCGCACGAAGACGCGCGCAATTTCTTGTGAAGATTGACTTTAGACATTGTTGCTTTTAATTTCAGAACAGATTTGAATATAGATTTATAACGAATAGAATGTAATAGTAGGATATTATGACATAAGTAATAAATATTATAAGGTACTTAATATATTTTGACTTAAGTATGAACGGATCTTGTGATAGATATTCTTACTTACCGAGTGTATTTTCGATAGTATTACTATGGTGGAATTTGCACAAACATAGCATTAATGAAGACACATTTTGTGCGTATTCCCAATTTCTCTATCTTCAACCTTTTAGAAGCTTCTTACGTTTTACAATATACTTTTATATTCACATAATGAAAGCGAAAACTTTGTCACCTTACGACGTCATATTATTTTGAGAATGTTATTAAACCATCCTGAAAACATCGATAGAACTCACATCACTAGCGACTTATCAAAGAAACGCTGGCGGTTTACTCGACTATTCTGTCGATATTAATTAAAAAGGGGTCAGCAAGTTGATATTAAAACTAAGCTATCTCCGTCTGATTCACGATATTACTTGAGACTTTCATTTAATATTCCGTTTTTGTTCTTAATTCAGGGTTCACCAAAATGTTCTGGCACAACACTAGTTAAGTTATATAATTTAGTATACAAAAGTAGTCCGCGCCCAGTTTTGTTCACGATAAATTTGCTTACATAAACTTTTGACCCCCGTTTCACCCCTAAGGGGATGAATTTTGAAAAATGTTACTTTAGGTAGGTTAACAAGGTTTTACTTTAGGTAGGTTAACTGTCTGCGTCTTATTATTTAGGCATAACCGTCTATTGGCAATTACAAATATGAAAATTATACAAAACAATTTCCTTGTTTCACATCTACGAGAGTCCTTACGATACCGTGTTTTTTTAATTAAATAAAAACAGTCCAATTAGTAATTATCCAACAGATTTGTAACAAACAAACACAATAGTGTTATAATTAAAATTACAATCATTACACACAAGATAATTAAAATTACAGCACCATAATGTAATTTACATTTATAATTACGTTAATTAAGAGGGCACTTATTGCCCGCGGGGGGAGGGTTTACTCCCAGGGGGGTCAAACGAGGGTGTTGGGGGGTTAATAGCCCTCAATTATCACCCTATTAAGTAGTTTAGAGCGTCGGGATGACGAGTTAATTGTTTAATAAGTATATAACGCTGTGCGTTATATACTTATTAAACAATTAACTCGTGTGCAGACAAATATACACTTTATGTTGAAGAATTAAGGTGGATATTCATTTGTTAGTTTTATATAGGGTGTATTGAGATAAAAGATGGCGTATCCACAATTAGTTGCTATTTTGCAATTTTATGACAATTTTAAGTATATAAATTCTATTATTATTCTCAAAAAATAACTTCTAAAATGTCTACCTAACTGAAACTGTTGCATACTTAAGTTTACCACAGCTAGAGATGGCAGCGAAATATCGATGATACTCATATGAAAAATCAATAAATTCTTCCAATGTCATGGCGTCAGGAGAATTCAATGAAATATCGATTCAATATCAACCTTATGATGACCACTTACAGTTCAAATTTCTACACACAGACATGCATAATCCTGTTCCCTATTTTAGTTGAAAATTCAATCCAATCACGCTGCTTTAAGGTTTAGAATGCTTTGTGTTTGTGGTATATTCCTCGCATTCTTATAGCCCATTGTTACAGCTTCATTTGCTTGCGGTTTTGTTTCGTATTGATTTAGGTTTGTTTGGACGGCATTCGTGGTATTTTTACGATTTAAATGGCAGCAATTGTGTACAGTGTACAATTTATTAATGGTTTGAGGCATTCGCGGTATGCCGTTTAGCTCACCGACGATAACTTCTAAAGAATCGAACAAGTGTTCAATTTCCTCGGCCATACTAATCCCCCAAGCCGCGACATCGGTGAGTCGAGAAGGTGCCAAAACGCGACACATTCGACAAGTTGACACAACTCCAAAGTCCAAGAACTGTGTCGATTTTCACAGCTCGCTCGGGTTTTTTTTTGTGACAAATTGTAACACGACGAAATGAGACAGATAGACATACCTACTCATGCAACCAGGAGTGTATGATTTTCATGTTACTATTAAACACCACGACATTAATACGAAAAGGGAATATACACGTTTTTTTGTAGTATCAAAATCTTCTACCTTGTTTAATAAACCGTGCAATAAAAACGTTTAAATTAAATTAGACAGAGAGATCCGATGTGTAACGTCACGTCATGTGGCATGACTGGCATAGAAAGTTTATACGATGCTTCATTTTTGCTAGAAAGAGACAGATCAAAAACTTTGACCGCTCATATCTTGCTCATTTTTCTGACAGATCTGGGAGAGTTTTTCCCGAATTTATTATATTTTTCATTCTAGTATCATATTTTTAAGTAAATTTTCTATTTTATGAATATTGCCTATTTTAAGGACGATTAATCTGCTAAATTGCATTTTTTGCGACTGGACAATTAATACTGCAACAATAATATAGTTAGGTACAATTTGCCAGGATGAAAAGTAGCCTACGCTCTAATCCAGGCTGTAAACTATCAGTCAATCAGTATGACTTACACAAATCTATTCAGTGGATTTGGCATGAAAATATCCTGTAGTACCTTTTCTGTTTTGACGAAATACTCAAGCCTTATTCACGTTGCGCGTCGGTATTCTGTGAGGCCATGGCGTCACTAATAATCTTCCACTTATTCTAGATATTGTGAGGCTTCTATATCCTTATTAGTAATATAAGTCTCCAGCACTTTGGTTTTGCATTAGCGTCGACATCCCGCAGCGTAGAAATTGCTCCCAAATTGGCCTCCCGCGGCCGCAATATTTTCTCCATAAACATAACCACTATAAATATAACAATAAACGATAAATATTTGCGATAAAGTATAATTGATGTTTAGCTACGAAAAGCTGTAGGTACTTATAAGTTTAGAAAAAAATGTTTAAAATTAACTAAGACTTAAGATAATATCTACATTCAACACATACATATTACATAATAAATATTATCCCGGATTAACATGATAATTATAGCACATCTCCTTAGTCTGGGGGGTAAAAATGCATACCAAAGCGGCCTTAATCGCTCTGGTACAACACGTCTTCCTGGCTGATACGAAACATCGAAATAGGTGACGCATTGCTCATCAAGATCCCTAGTTCTTCTGCAATATAATATGTAGAAATAACATCTATTGGTAATAAAAATATCTTAAAATCATTTAAATCGCAATGCAGAGTCAACAATACGGATGTTTCTCAAGGTACTGTACTTGGCCCACTGCTATTTTTATTTTATATAAATGACCTCCCTGACATCACGAATAATAAAATTATCGTGTTTGTAGATGACATATCGATAATAATAAATTATAATGAAAACATTGAAATTGAAATGAATAATACAATTACGAGGGTAGTAGAGTGGCTTGATAATAATGAATTGAAAATAAATCTTAGTAAGACTAACTATGTACAATTTCATAACTATGGTACTAAACTGAAAGATCTAAATATTAATTACAAAAATGAATGTATTCAAAGAGTTCAGTGTACTAAGTTCTTAGGTATTCATATTGATGAGAACCTTAACTGGAAGGCGCACATTGAATACGTATGCAACAAATTAAATAGCTATGTGTATGTCCTACATAGACGAAGACAATTATCAACTCTTCCAACTGTACTTTCGGCGTACCACGGTTATGTAGCCTCGATACTTAGATACGGATTATTACTATGGGGTAATTCGACAGATATAGATAAAGCGTTTATGGCACAAAAAAGTGTGTAAGAGCAATCTGTGGTAGCCCTCCTATGAGTCATGTAAGCCCCTATTTAAAAAGTTAAATATTATGACACTACCTTGCCTTTATATTTACGAATTAGTGAACTTGGTGAAAATTCCCTACAGTTATTTTAAAGAGGCAAGTGAAATTTACCCAAGAAACAAAAGAAACTCCAAACGACTAGTTCTAGACTTATTACCGAGAACGAATCTGTACCAAAAAGAACATTATGCAATGTTTGTTAAGGCTTACAATGCAATTCCAACAGCCATAAAATCACTACCTTATATAAAATTCTAAAAGGAATTAAGAAAAGTCTAAAAACTATTATTTCATAACAGAATTTTTAAATGTACGAAACATATCATAATATTATTAATTCACACGATAGAGATAAAAATATTAATAAAATGAAATTGTTAGATTGTAAGAATGACTTGTAAAAAATAATAACTCTATAAAATACCTTTTACCACAGAATACCTACTTATTAGTACAACTATTACCTACTAATAAATAAAATTTGTATTTATTACTATTATGTCTGAATGTTAAAATGTGTTGAATGTAAGTTTCATTTTTTAATTATTTGTATAATTGAATTTAATGTAGTAACTGAATGTAATTGAGTATAATTTTTTAATGTATTAAAAACCATGACTATTATAACTGTTTGCATGATAATAATAGTGAAGAGTGTTTGATCTAAAGTATTAAAAAAAACTGTAAATACATAATACGTACCACTTGTGATGCAATTTTTTTTTTTTAAGTTATAATAATATTTTTTTATTATTAAGAAATATAATGTAATATAAACTTAATCAGTAGGCTCAATTTTAGTAATAATTGAGAGAGAGAGAGAGAGAGACAGAGAAACACGCGCACGCCGCACGGCTTACAACTGTAGCAAAAAGTGTCGTTACAACTTTTGGTCTTAATTTTTTCCGTCTAGCCCCCTTTCATAACGCGCGATAAGGAACGTCATTCTAAAAAAAAAAAAAAAATATTCAATGTATCCGACCAAAAGTTTATTTTTTTAGAAGAGCTATAAGAATTAACTTTTCATCTCTCAAGTATCAAAACAGTTCACATAAGAAACGATCAAATCACTTTCACTATATCAAAACATTCCTAATTACTAAACCAAACTGTTGCATATCGAACAATATTTTATTTACAATAGCCTGATAATAGTTTAATAGACGATTTATCGAAAATACACAGAACACTAATACACCCAGAATGTAGAATTATAGTCCTAATTACAGTGCGATAAGGTTTACTTTATAGTTTGGGTATGTTTGCATAAGTTTGCCATAGCTGTTATAAGAGGCATATCATCGTCATATCGAATCGCGTGCTATGATTCGGCATATTCTATAGCGGGACCACCAAAGAGTTTGAGTTATTTAGGGCTGTGATGATAAATCTCGATAAAGTTTTCGATAATGTCTGCTAAGTTAGCGACAGATCGTGTCGACAATCGTGTGATAAAGTGAGGTTAAGTTTTATTCAATTTTGGAAATAAAATGAAACGCATTATGTTTCCTCTATTAGCATTTAGCATAATATTACATTTTTCCGTCTGCCGTCACCGTCACACTACATTTCTTTTCATGCTGTTAATTATATTTGTAAAGTAATGTAAAATTGACAGATTATAAATTGCAAGTGCAACTACGGGTTGCATAGGGAAACTATAGTTATTTAACTTATTTTTTTCTAACATTTAGTAATTTAATAACTATAAGGGTTATTCACCTTAATAATTATATAAGTTTTAACTTGACATCATCTTAATTATTATAAATTGTACCTACTAATATCAGAATAAACAAAAACTAAATATTTTATCGATAGGATCGGCACAACACTAGTAGTTACTAAAAAGCGTTCTCAAGAGGCACAATCAACACACATTGAATCTCTTTGTGATGCCGAGTGATTTATCGTATCCCTCTGTCAACACCGAGCACAAGAATACTTCATTTGATCCGGATTTTTATCGATAATAACGCGATCATGAGTCACATCACTCGTTAGGCGTATTTAGTACAAATCGGCGGTACGTTTGCTGAAATATTTATAGTGTAGGTGGTCAAAAGTTCATTTATTATAGTCATAGTCTATTGATATAAAGATTACAAAAGACACCATAGGTCAAGTACTCCCTATAAGTTTATATCTATATAATATACAAAAGGCGAAGCTGATGTAAAAGCATTTTTCAAAAATTCACCTTAATATACAAGTTTGTATGTAACTTTTTATTCCTTGGACATATTTGCATGATATTTCGTATGAATTGTGTACGGAAAAAATAATGAGCTACGTATTTTTTCTAAAATTTTGCCCTCTAGGTGGTTAAAATAGGGGATGAAAGTTTAAAACCTAACTACACGCGGGCGAAGCCGCGGGCAACTAATGCAAGTCCATTATAAATAAAAATCAACTTATCTGCTGCGATGCAAATGCGATCTTACTACTATTATGTTAAAGTTTGTGAGGATGGATGGATGGATGTTTCTAACTCTTTCATGCAAAAACTACAGCACGGATTTTGATGAAATTTGGTATGGTAGTAGGTAAGGTTCTGGATTGTTGGCTACGTTTTATCCCGAATCCCGATAGAGTTTAGTTTACGTAGTAAATATTTAGTAGTCTGTGGTATAGTGTTCCCGTGGGATACTGTATTTACGAGGGCGGAGCCCCGGGAAAAAGCCAGTTACTTTATAATATCAACCACCTACTCATATCACCGAGTCCTACGTCTCTATCACACTAAAAAGATGAGGCAAAAGTGCATAAGTCAAAATATTGGATTTTTGGTGAAAAAAAAAATTACCATCTTTATTCACGGTTATTTTTTTATTTTTTTCTAGTTCTTGCTACAAGGTTACTTGCTACAATTTTGTACATAATATTTTAGGCCAAAACTTTAGTATCTAAAAGTCGGTAGTTTCATAGTCGGTTCGTAGACACAGAAAAAGAAATGCTAGGTAATTTCTGCAGTGTAGTGCACATTACAATTCCTTTTTATCGATACATATAAAAACGCTTCGATCTGAATGACTGACTGACGGATCAACTCACAACCTGATCGTAGAGACCTCAAACTTAGACGGTGTGTTATTTGTATGACGCAGGTATCCGATGAGAAATTATTTTCCGAAATTATATCCCTAAGAGGATGAAAAATTTTGGATTCTTAAACAGATTTGATGGACGGGATTAATATTTTTATTTTGGGGGTGATTTGCTTGAAAGTCGATATCAATACTCCCTAGTGCTTTTGATTTCAATACTGCGCGGACAAAGTTGCGAGCAAAAGCTAGTCAATTATTAATAATAATTAGTCTCAACGGTTTCATGTTAAAACAATAACAATTTATTTATTTTTTTCCCAGCCGTCAACCTTTGTTAAAACCATCATCATTATCATTACTATTACTAGGTGTGAATACCTGGGTTTTTGTGTACATGTAATTCTTTAAGTACTGCGAGGAATGCCATAAAAATACTTAACCATCATTAAGTCACATTTGATTTAGGTAGTGGAATGGAATTTTTATTGTATCAGAATATGATTGCGGTAGGTCAAAAACGCTTGAAAGAGTAACATAGCAACTCATAATATTACACAATGGGAAAGCTTTGGGAGAAATGGTCCTGAACGGATTGATTTCGGTCTCCCGTAAGACTGGTGTGAAATAATGCCTTGAGTATCGCCCGGGTAGGGAGGACTGCCAACGCACTTACGACTCTTCTAGTGTTGTAGGTGTATAATCAAAGGGATTAGTCCCTTACCATCAGGTAATCTGTAAATTTAATAATTTCTGTATAGTGTAACATATCTTTAAATTAACACTCTATCATAATCATATCATGTGTCACGAAAAAAAAGCGACTTCACACTTGTAAAAAAAGAACTCGTGAGATAATCTTTACAATAATAATGTTTATATTATAAGTTTAGCACCTGTAGAGTTTTTGTAGGATTAGAATTTGTCTAGTATTGTGTCTATTGTGGAATAATACGAGAATGATTGACTCTTTGTCGAAGGGTGTGCAATTTTAAATGTGATTTTGTGTAGGCGGTCCGCTCATAAAGAAAGTGATGTAACCTCGTTTTGTCGAAATTTTTAGGTTTACTGTTTAAACACTATTTAGGTGTCACCTACTATAACACGTTAATATAATACTCTTAAATACTATTAAATATTTATTTTTATACAGTCTTGCTTTTTTAGGCAGAGAATTTTCATTCAATCAACTCTGTTTTAATCCAAGTTGAAACTTTACATGTTGTTTTATATTTCTTACTGTTTCACAAAAAAAAAAATAATCTTGTACTACCTACCTTTAATTAGAGAATGTCTTAAACGAAGTAACACTAACATTATTTTTAAAAACACAATTTTCAATTTTTCACTTACCACCTTTTGGTTCGAAACGTGGACAATGTATATCTGCCAGTATTGTTTACAAGTTAAACCCATGTTAGAGTGTGACAGAGCGTCACGGGTGGCCACAATGCCCGTCAAACGTCACACAATATGCCAGACTCCAAAAGAAATTAAATTGTCAATGCCAATTGCCATGCACTCAAATTAATTGACAATTCTGTTTCAAAAATGCTTTATTCTACAGAAATATCCCATTTATTCTAAATAATATACCCATTTGGCCCTTTTCAAAATCCATTTTGCGTGAAATTTGTAGATCATTGGATGAGGCGCTCGGCGTTTGTATGTAGTTTATTTTATTCATGTCCGAATTCGGGTCCGAAGATAATATCATGTTGAAATTATAATAAACAAAAAGAAATAAGTGCCTAGATAAATATAAAATCAAATATTATAATGGTCGATTTTTTTTTAAATATGTTTTAATTTAATCATTGAGGCCTACAAAAACATTCTACAAATATGACAAAAAATATATTTTACAATAACAACAGGCGTTAGAGCGAACAAAAAGACATAAATTAAAGCCAAAATAAAGGCAGGTAAGTGCTTGTGGATTAAGCCAATTACACTCACAGGGGTTCAACCCGGTTGATGTTGTAATGCGATTACGAGTTTTTAAAAAAAACACGCTTACGTCCCTTTTGCCGTTAGAGAAACAAATGACAATTGTTTTCTTTGTGCACGCAGTTTGTTGAGATAATAATCATTGTTATAGAAATAAAAACCCGATCTTATGTTTAGGTTAAAGGTGAGACCGCACCGAGCGGCAGCGGAGCGACGCGACGCGACACGTTCCTACTAGTAATACCGCAATGGAGTGCCGCGTCGCGTTGTTCCGCTGCCGCGTAGTTACGCCTAGTGCGGTCCCACCTTTATTAGGCTAACGCTCTTGTAACTCCTCTGTTGATGCGGATTCCTTCGCTCCGATAACAGTTATCGCTTTCCATCAGATGATCAGCTTGCTGATTTCCTCTCTAAAAAAAACCTTAAGATTATGGGGTCACAGTAGTACACCCACCAAAAATATTTTGGCAGTAGTTAAGTAATGCTCAACCGATTTTAATAAAACATACAAATTATAAACTTAAATAGAGCGAAATATAACTTTTGCAACTCAATATGGCCACGGAAATATTCAACATTAATTAAATGAACTCTAATGTTCTAAATGTTATTATTTTTATCATTACAAACGTATAAATCAACAGCATTATTAATATTAATAAGTATATTGATCGATATTGATTGAGTAACATTAATGAAAGTGAACATACATAATAATATAATAATATACATAAATTGGTAGCGCGTCGAACTTGACAGATGTAGCGCTCATTTACACGAACGCTTTTTGTTCGCAAGTTATTCCGCATGTTATATATATCATATTATCATTAGTCAGATAAAAAAATTACTTCAAGTTTTTGTCGTATTATGTCATACTTTATTTTTGTCTATTTTAGTGTAATATATAATTGCAACTTTTTTTTTATTCGTTTATTCATAAAAAAAAAAACATATACAATAATTCAAGTTGTATCTCGCCAAACGAGTGTTTGACGGCGAGATGCGCTCATGTAATATAATATTTGTTGCATAATAATATAATATCATTTTAATATCAAAAATATTTTGTTTTATGTACTAAAAAACCTATTTGTTTTCCCTCTATCAATAAAAAAATTAAATGGATGAAAATACGAATTACATATTGCCCGCAACTACTTTGATGCAGAACTCCGTGTATCCCGCGGGAACCATCCAATTTGCCGCGATTAAAAGTAGCTTATATCCTTCTCCAAGGTAGCCATTAAAGTTGTTTAGGCGTGTAAGCGTAATAGACATACAGGGTTATTTTTACATACAAAATATTAATCATCGAAGTATGGATTAACCCAAAAATGCATTGATTTCAGACCTAAGTTGTTGTTTCTGGAACTCTGACAACAGATATAGACGCGACGCGACGCGGCGCGACAGGCGACATAAAAGCGTTCGTATACATCAAAAGGCTACACAGAACACGTATCCAATATAATTAAAAGTCCATTAAAAATTACATGTTTTCAACAGGACAAGCCTAGCGTGAACGGTAAATTATTAAAAACATTAACTAATAAATAACATGACTACTCCATTATTCTGCAAGTTTGGTAAAATTAGTGGTTAAAACGAACAGCACAAGGCATAGTTATCATTATATTAGTTTCACGAGTATTGTGCAACCGGAGGAGTGTGATATTTGGCCGGAATTAAAGTTTACGTGGAGGACGGTGTGCAACAAGCTAATATTTTTCAAATAATGCCTTTCTATACATAAAGTTAATATAAATAACAACCAAACAAATTATTAACACAATACCGTGCTTTTGATAGATATCTTAAATTTCAAAAAATTTGCTACGTGTTGTGGGCGTTTGTCAATCTGTCCACAACATTTACATTTTTTTTTCTTTATGAGGCAAAAGATATTATAAAGTTTAAACTTGAAAATTATATGAATAATTATGGGAAAGTTTTGACCACGGGGCGACATCTTGCCATCTTTAAGTATCCCCAATTTTATAATTAACATACTCAACAAGGATTCTTGATAAACTATCAAGCTAGATTTATGCTTGACTTGCTTGCTAAATATTTATGGAGCCGGTACCTACTTAAAATATTACGTGTAGACATTTCCCGCGACTTCGTACGCGCAAAAGGAAATCCTGAGGGAACCGTACATTTTTCCGCTGTGTCATCTATGTCTGTGCCAAATTTCAACAAAACCGGTCCAGTACTTTCGAAGCCTATTCAATGTAAACAAACCGACAAACATACAAGCAAATCTTTCCTCTTTATAATATTAGTATACATGAATTCTGTGAGGCCGTGGTATTTATCTGATCGAGCCGTTCGTGCCGAAGCATGGCTCTCCCGCTTGTGATTTATGTGAACACCTGAATTTGTTTCCTTCCGCTAATAGCTTTTGATGAAGTGTCAAACGTTTTAGGGTAGATGTAAACATGACGTTAGCGTGTGCCTGGCCTAAGAATGAAGGGTGTGCGTAAACAGCATGACCATTAAATATATGTTTGTGGCTGCCCCAAGTCACGGGTCGCCTGCCACGAAAGGGACAAGCGATAATGACGACTGTTATCTAAGAACTGTGACAGCCAGCTGCTAGATATAACTAGCTAATGTCGCGGAGTCAATGTACGAAATTCTAAGTGCTCCGCGACCGCACATGTTGTCAACGATTCTACGATGCGCCTCGCGCGCGCCTTGCAGCGTACGATCACTGGTCTCTTCAAGCATCGTAGCGTCGCGTTTCGGTGCGAACTCACCATAAGACTGGGGCTATGATATGATCCGGAATCCGGAGGATCGTAGATCTCAGCATTGTAAATAGCGCGCTAATACAATAGAGTTGAAAATCGAACACATGAGTGTCAAATGTCAATGTCATATAATATGACAACTCGACACTCGAAACTTCCACCTTGAAGTCTATTGTGTTAGCGCAGAGTTCTATTTTCAGTGCTCTGAATTTTCACCGGCGTTCCGGATTCCGGTGCATAATATAGTCCCAGCCTAACGGACGCCGGCTCTCCGTGTTTTTTCCTGTTCGCTATCGCAGCCGTCGTATAACGGTAGCACTCAGCACATAATTAACAAATAATAATTGTTTACCAATACCAGTACAGATAAGAAAATACTTCAACATTAAAATTAATTGAACTATGTTAATGTAAGTGATGTTTAACTGAAATTCGTGCCATTTTAAATAAAATTACCGTGGGAATGAGCCCCGGCACGTCTGAGCCGGTACGACCAGAGGAATGCGGCCTCACTGAAAAGCGGCGTAAGAAAGCGTACGTTTTGATTGAACGCATTTTATTCGGTGCAAGTCTAAAACAGAGCTTGTGAGTTGTGACTTTATTATAAACCTATTACTACCAATATCTTTACGGTTGAACAATCAAACGCTGCTTTAATTAAGAGGCTCTCAAGTCACTTGCCCTTGTCATTTAAGACGGAGACAGTAACTTCCTGTGACTTAGGGAACTCATGTTATTAAAAATCGTGTGAGAATTCGACAGTGTGAGGTTCCACTTTGTAACAATAATAATCAAAAGATTTTCAAAATTACGAATCTATTGACACCTATTTTATAACAATAGGATCAGTAGTTTAGGCACTACAATGGAACAAACATACATACATACGTAACTGTCAAAATCATAACCCTTCCTTCTGGCTTCGCCGTAGTCTGTTGAAAATATATGTGTATGTTTGTCACACCAATTCAATGATTAACGCATGATATTAATTATCTTTTTAAGAGCGGCTTACACGCATCGGACAATTAGCATAATAAACAAGATCTTAATGAGTGCAACCCATCGTTAAGGACCAGCTGCCGAATCCTGATATCGATGACAAGGTAAATACTGATGCTACGAAATGTGGAGGTGCTATGTGAATTTATTATTTAATGCAGTCACAAAGATTTCTATAAGCCCGCTCCACACTTGTGCGAATAGTCCGCGAACGCGAAACGTCGAGCCGATTCGCACATTTTTTGACGCAATGTTTTACTTCATTTTCGCGAACCTTTCGTGGTGTCTCACTAAAGTTGAATAAGGACAGTACTAGCCAACATATTAATAAAAAAATCAGAGCATTGAAAATAGAACTCTGCGCTAATAGGTATGTACAATGGAACTGGAAATCGAACACTCAAGTGTCGAGTCAAATGCCAATGTCATATGTGACAGCTCGACACTCGACACTACAATTTTCAACTCTATTGTATTAGCGCAGAGTTCTATTTTCAGTGCTGTAAATTTTCCCAGGATCACCGGATTCCGGATCACAATTATAGTCCCAGCCTTACATTTTTCATTATTTACCACATCCGAAAATGTCATCGCCTGAAGCAACGACATGACGACGGCCTCAGCCATAACAGCTTCATGGAGCTACGAAACGAGACTTACTAATTTCACCGCTGCCGTTTTAGTGATAATTTCCCGAGACGGACATACAAATACACTCAAGTGGAAACGAGACGGACATGTACAGTAGCCTTAACCATGTACCTACGTCAGATACGGTTTTTACTCTTGATATTCTCATTAAATTTTTAAGAATTCTTTGGGCTTAATTTATGTTCAATAGTTTTTATGGAAACGATACGTAGGTGTTCCTCGAAATCGTAATGGTGGCCACGGAAGTCGGTAAACTACACTCTACATACGTAGATAAGAAAACAAATAATTTTAAAAGTATTTTTTGGATAACTCAATTAATTTTAAAGTTCCAATAGAACTTATTAACAAATCGTTCCTATCGCTAAGACAATTCTCAAAAAAGTACTGAAGATGTTGTTTTAATTAATAGATCGTACTTAAGTACAGCTGTAGGTACGGCGTATCAAGTGAGTGCGAACATATTAATAAGCGAGACTCGTTTATTAATATGTTAATAAGAACGATTACTAACCCTAACCCTAAATTTCTGTGTTTGTTCTAGGTTTTAGATTATTCAACAGACTTCCTCCTGTACACCGTGCCCTTGTTTATTTATAAAACCCACTCATAAGGCAGAGTTTTCGTCAACACATACATTGGCGAATCACTAAGGACCTATTTTAAAGAAGAAGAAGAATAACTTTTTTCGAATGTCAATGGTCTGTCCGCAGTCCATTTTACGTAGTTATCATAAAAATATGGATATTAATATGTTAGAGAATAATAAATATTATCTACGTGAATATTAATAAAAAACCGTTTTTTTAATTTAAAAAATACATACTAATCTTTTTTTTGTATTTATATTATAAAATATAACATTTTAAAAATAAATATTGAAAGAATGCATAATCAATAAAGTCGCTCTTTATTAAAGTGTAAACGAAACGTTATTTCATTCGTTCTTTGTCATGCAGATGACACTTAAAATTTGAGTAAGTGATCTCAATCAAGTTATCAACTGATACGGTCTTGAGATCATACTATTAATTATAGACATTCTTGAGACGCTAATCGTTACTTGAGACCGTCTCAGCCAAGAATGGTCTTGAGAACGAGTTTGAGAACGGTTTATTAATACGAGCCTTAGAGAATAGAAAGTTGGAACAAAGATTTAAATTGTTAGATATGTTAAATTAAACTCCACCTTTTTTAAAGTCGGTTGAATACAAAAGACACAGTAGTATATACTACTGATACGTTACAATATTAAATTTTTAGGCATTTTCAAGTATTATGCTAGTCATATTAATATGTTATCTGTTTTACTATTACAATTTTTTGAATAAATACACACACCGGCATATTTAGCGGAACATAAAATAAAGGTTTGATATCAGTATCATATAAGGTTGCTGGCTGGTTTATACGTCATTTAATTTAAAGAGAAATATTTTCAAATTAAGAAAACAACTGAACATCACATTTTATGCAATTGTTTTAATTTTATTCAAATACACCTTATCTGGAGCGAACTTCGAGTATTTCTTCCTTCTGAGTTTGATTTAAAATTTTATTGAAATACTGTTTTTTGTTAGTTTTTTTTAATCGCGTATCTTTTTGGAGTTGAGGACTGAATTATGCCTGACTTAGCCCCAACGGAGATTGCCAGGGCACTCGAAATGCGAAGAAATGGTCAAACCTACAGAGTGATATCCAGAGATCTTCGTCGACCAGTTTCAACGATCCATCGCAGTATCCAACGGTTCAGGGAGACCGGTACTTATGTGAGAAGAGCAGGACAAGGCAGAAAAAGATGCACTTCGAGTAGGGATGATCGTTTCATTCGGCTTCTTAGGAACCCACGTTTGACGGCCGTCCAAGCCCGACATGAGTTAGAAGCAGTGCGGGGTGTAACCGTAAGTGAGCGTACGGTACGAAGAAGGTTCGAAGAAGCTGGTTTGGGTTCATTTGTGCCCGCCAAGGCTCCAAGGCTCGAGGTAAATCATAGTAGAAACAGGTTAACATTTGCTCAGGAACATCGACTTTGGAACGCGGGCCAATGGAGTAAGGTATTGTTTAGTGATGAGTGCAGAATTCTCTTAAATCAAATTGACGGCAGGCAAAGAATATACAGACGCAAAGGAGAACGATACATTCAGACAAATTTTGAAACTACAGTTGCATACGGTGGTGGATCAAGCGCAGCAAGATGGTGACATAATATGATTTCATTTAAAAATATTTTTAAAATAAGAATCATATCATCAAATCATATTATAAATGAAGATTTTTTAATTCTTTTCCGATGCATTGTGACACCCAATACCGACACAAACCGTCATAAGGTTTTTAATAGGCGGAGATGTATGCACTAGCGCTTGACCTTGACAACTGACGGGTCGTTCGAACAAACTGAGCCGATATGGCTCAGTATGATTTACTTCACTTTTCATGCGCTTACCCGGTCTCTAGGCGTTTTAATCTAAGGTTCGGCCTGAACGGATTCGAGCACATACACGGAAAATTGCCGCGAGCTTCTGTCGTGTTTTTAGGGTTTCTTAATACTTAAGGACCTCTTATAATTTCACCCTGCCCGTCCGTCTGTCTATCTGTCCGCCGCTCTCCTAGCTTCTGTAATAACTTTATCACAATAACCTTTGTAGTAATTCAAAGAAAATCTATTGCGTATAATATATCGCGTTGATAGTTACGAAACCCTCCTTAGACATGTAGTGGCATGCTCTTGGTTAGTTTAGGCTACTATTTTATTTATTAATTGTATTTTGCTGCAACTGTAATCACGCTATCGACGAAACCGAATTATTGTATCATACATTTTTCCAGTAATATGTTATAGAAATCATTTCTCTTTGTTTTATAGTAGTAGTCTTTAAATTTTATCAACCATAGTGGCTCTAAAGTTTTAAATACTTCAATGAACTCTAATATATTTCTTTAGACCACGTGCCATTTTTAGGGTTCCGTACCTAAAGGGTAAAAACGGGACCCTATTATTGAGACTTTGTTGTTCGTCCGTCTGTCACCAGGCTGTATACTTAACCTTCTTATACCGTGATAGCTCGACAGTTAAAATTTTCACAAATGTATGATGTAGGTATTTCTATTGCCGTTATAACAACAAATACTAAAAACAGAATAAAATAAAAATTTTAGGCTCACATACAACAAACGTGATTTTTTCCGTTTTGTACGGGACCCCATTTGCCGACTCGCACTCCTTAGTAGGAATTTAGTTAGAATTTAGTAGTGGTTTTGTAGAAAATAGCTAGACAGTAATCATAATATGCAAAGTGGCCTGCTTATATGTGCTATTATGACACCTTATCATAATAGCACATAGTAGCACGCGTCCGTCCGTAAGTCGCTTAAAACTACCGATTTAATTTCTATATACGTAATATTTCCTACCATATTTTTTAAATTAAACGGTTAAATATTATAACAGAAAATGTATGTATGTTTGTAAACACAAAATCCCTAAAAAAACTTTTAGGGATTCCTAAGTTTAGTAGCTTTTTTATAGTTATCGGTATTCTTTTAGTAGAAAACGACGCGACTTTAGTAGTTTCGCAAAAACAGGGTTGGCGACACTGAAACGAATCGCTTCAGTCCATACGGCCGACTGATGCGATCTCGAAATTGCACACAGACGATACGATTTTGCATCCGTTCAGGCCAAACTGAAGGAGAGCCGGACGGACCGTGTATGGAGCCCTTTACTCATTAGTATTTAGTAGGTAAGGCTAAAAAATAGCAAAAGCTTATCTAAAACCTTAAATCTTTGTGTTCAAAACCGACCACCGTAACAAGCCGCCATTTTGCGATTAAAACAACAGCTCGTTCTAGGGGTGATAAGTTAATTCTTATGTTCTTTATTTATCGCGTTGATAAAAACGAAAGAAAACACAACTTTATCAGAGGAATAAAACGTTAATTGTCTGTTATAATTGAGTATGACTATCTGTAGGTCAAACTGATTAGTTAGTTATATATATGACTGCATTTGGTTTTTACGGACTTTGACCAACCAACCAACCAACGTACGCATTGTTACCAACTCTCAAAAATATTACTCCCTACTCTTAAGTCAAACAGCCCCAAAATCGCAAAAATAAATTCGCCTAGATTTTTTGTATGGTTGACATTATTATAAATACTACATTAATTATTTATTGATAATATTAAGCAAATGACAAACATTAATGTTCTGTAATATTGTTCTGTCCTTTTTAGTTTTCTGACAAATCGCTTGTCGAATAGAAATATGACAAATTCAATAGAATAATTAAATTAAAAACAAGTTAGTGAAGACCGTAAAAATAAGACAAAAAAATCTTTCCCCTAAAAACACTAATCTTTCCCCTTAATTTAGGGGGAAACCCGCAATTTGGCATCACTGAGCGTACGTTTCTTCCATAAAGGCTTATGAATCTACTTATGCTACATATCAAGTTATAGGATTTTTTTAAATTTTTCTTCTTATAATCTTCTTGTGTAGTGAATCAATTTTGAATCGCCATCTTAAAAATGTAGCGCCGCGTCGCGTCGTGTCTCAGTGAGAGTGTACCCATAGAATACTGTTTGAGGCCCTATTTCACAATTTTCTGATAAGTGTCTGATAGATTATTTGCATGTTTTATCTCTATCGCTCGATCTAAAGTAGGTAAACAGCGACAAAACTTCCGAATAAGCTATCCCCTTATTAGACGATTGTGAAACAGGCTCTACATCTAGTAACAATGTCAACATCTTATACTTTAAGCGAGACGATCTTGTATATATATATAATATAATCGACATCTCGACAACGGCTACAAGTATTACCATGAAATTTAGTATGCAGGGAGTTTTGGGGGAGAAAAATCGATCTGGCTACGTCTTATCCCTTAGAAACTGCGCATTTTTAAGCAATATATGTTTTATTATTTTGTCGTGCAACAATATATCAATAATTTGGACTCTCTTACGTCAGTCTGATTGGCAGCTTGATATGCGTACCAAGGTATAATTTATGCATTGCTTGGAAATTCGGGATGTGGTGGGTTCGAATCCCGGTAAGATAAATAATTTTGTGATTGTTATTATTTTATCGTTCTACTAAAACACCGATCAAAGCTCGGTCTCCCAGGTACTAATATATTAACAGTAAACACAAAACAAAATGAGGAAAGTCCCACACGCCATATCTCAAATAGTCCCATAAATATTATGTGTTTTCACCAAAGATTTCAAAACAAAAGATAGGCTATGACGTATATTTGACAGAACAAATCTTCATACAAGAAAAAATTTCGTCATCTTGGTTTTCACCATACTTCAATTTCACCATACCTACCTCAAATGTCAAAATTGCCCCGAAATCTCCAAAAGTGGGATAATTTAAGTGGGTACAGTTTTCACCTCAACATGCCTCGTCTATAATATATACGTCTATGGTTTTCAGATTGTGTGATAAACTTCGGCTTCGAAAACTGAAATTAGTTTAACGTGCTTTAAGTAGGTAATCATAAAAAGTCCATTATAAAATATTTTTTACCACATGTTTTCCGCGACTTCGTGCGCGCAAAAGGAAATATAGCGAAAACCGTAGATTTTG
Organism: Phengaris alcon alcon; assembly: GCA_037179445.1. Lineage (NCBI taxonomy): Eukaryota > Metazoa > Arthropoda > Insecta > Lepidoptera > Lycaenidae > Phengaris > Phengaris alcon. Next base: position 3,966,559 of record JAYRCH010000097.1, read on the forward strand.
CAGCAATAAAAAGTAGCCTATGGCCTTCCCCGTGGTCTATTCTATATCTGTGCCAAATTTCATCAAAATCAGTCCAGTAGTTTCGGAGCCTATTCAGTGCAAACAAACAAACAAATCATTCCTCTTTATTATATTTGGAGTATTAAAGTCTAAGGGTCAATTCACACCGAATCGAAACAATACGCGACGCGGCGCGGCATTTTTAGGACAACTTTTCAAAATTGAACTTTATTCATTAAACAAGAAGATAAACGTTTCATTGTAAGAGTTCGAATGTGACAGCTTGCAGCACAGCCCATGTGCAGTGAATGACTGATGTCCTATTAAACGTGTATCTTTCGTCGTGGATAAAGTTCAATTTTCAATAGCTATCTTAAATATTCAGCGCCGCATAGCGTCTCGTTTCATCGCGGTGTGAACAGACATAAGGGGAAAGAGAGCCCCATCTGACTGTCAAATTTGTTTGCTATTAAGTTAAATGGTGCACTGCACCGTAAAATGTAATTTATTATAAATTTACTTTAATATTAAAATTAATCTACGCTTTGGTTTTATTACGTATATTACAAGTGGCTTACATAAATTAGCGCTACTTAAAAATTTAAATGTTTCAATTTTATAGTGGGTTATGCTAAAAATATTTGAGCACGCAGTATTGAAGGAATCGCTGTGGCTTTATGTGGCTCGCAACATCATTTGAATGAAACTAGTATGGGCGTTGTCATGATTTTGACAGATTTTTAAACAATTCTGATTTGATAACGTTACGCTTACGCCGCTGTCAAATGTTCCTGCTAGGCCCACAGAACTCCAATTCTCGTAATTAAGTTACACTTTTATTGAATTATAAATGAATAATAAAATTGTCTTGATATCATAAAATTATTTTTGAAGTTTTGACCAATCAGAACGTTTGGATTCGGGTTTGACGTTCGTTTAGAGGTTTATGAGAATACCATTTTGCAATTTTAACATATCGGGACTGGATTGTTACTGTAATTGTTGAATTATTGCAATAATTTAATTAGCAGAATCGACTTTCAGAGGAGATACAAGTGCGTTTCTGGTCCTTAAAACCCAACCCTTGGGTCTGCGGTAATCTCACGCACTCGGCAAAAGTCGAAACACAACGCAAGTGTTATTTCACGCGGGTCTTCTGTGATGCCGTTTGCTTATCCGGTCGAGCTCATTCGTGCCGAAGCATGACTTTCTTATGATGGACTAAATTAAATTAAAAAGCCAATAAAACTACAAATACACATCCCAACCAGTTTGGTCAGAATTCCGACCGAACTAAGTTACTTTACTTTATTTTAGATACGTCCAATATGGTAATGGTTGCATTCACATTAAAATCTAAAACACCAATGATATTAAAATTATAGATCGGTCTTAAGGATCAAGGATTGTCAAACTTATAACCTTGGATACATGCATCCTTGAATATTTTGAAATATGAAACTTGTTACTTGTTACATTTCTAATTTGTTTATTTAGTTTCTTTTTGTGACATCCAAAAATTTAAGCAGTTATGTATATTCACTATGAACGCTAGTTGGTAGTTACGTAATTCGAACTAAGAAGTGGACACTGTACTTTCAGCATGGAGCTAGAGCAAATTCTAGCTCCATGACTTTAATGCAAGCTGTTAGAAGTACAATATTAAAGAGACCCACTTAATAATAATAATATTATATCCAAAGAAAACTTATGTAATTTACACTAAAAATGATTTTATAATTCATCTTGTCATACCTATCTATTCCTTAAGTTATTTTAATACATAACGATTCAATATTTCATAATATTATAAACATTCAAGAAAAGTGCGTACTTCTGTTTAAAATGCCGACAACACGCTTGCGGGCGACGCGAGGGTAATCACTTTCCATCAGGTGATTCGTTTGCTCATTCGTCCCCTATTTCATTAAAAGAAATGTAAGTTCACAAAGCTTAAAGGACGTTCTTCGAGTACAAAAACCCTTGAGCAAAAAATTATTACAATATTTGGACACATCTACTCACGAAGCTCCTTATATTTATTTTATAATTTTTAACTCACGAGGTCAGCCGTGAGTCAGCTTTGATAATTGTATAATATATTATGTTGCCACTGATACAGGCCTAATTACTCGCTACCGCACTTTACGGGATGGATGGCCGCCGCTGGTACACAAACAGATGTGATGTGTGAAGATATACTATAGCTTTTCAACTAAATAATTGATCACGTCAGCTTTTAGCTAATACGTTAAACGAGCAAATCTTGTATATGTAACTGGAATCTCGGAAACGGCTGCAAGTATTTCCATGAAATAGAGTGTTTTGCACACTCTATTTCATGGAAATACTTGCAGCCGTTTTATTATTGCCGCATCATTGTTGTAGAATGTAAAATAAATGTAACATTATTTAGTATAATACTTTTTTTCTATATTTTTTTATTATTTTTCAGCCTGAGCGTCTTGACACAAGCAGTAATTCATATGCCCGAAATATCCGCTTGATTTGAACAATCTTATACGAGTATATCTTCGCTTTATCGACAGACGTTCTTTATAAATATGTCGATAAAACTGACGAACGAGTTTTGTATATTAATATTCGGTTTCGTTTCGACATCTTTCGAAAAAAATGGAGGATTTAATAATTTGTTTTCTTTATTATTATTGTCTGTCATGTAAATATTTAGATAAGAACTTGGAGAACAGATTTTTTGAGGACATTGGATGTTAATATAAATAAAAATGTATTAGCGAAATGTTTGTACGCGCATAACTTCCAAACGACTGTACCAAATTGGATAAATCTTTCCTTTATGTGTTCGTTATTGTCAGGAGAAAGTTTGTATGAAAAAAATATAAAAAGATAAAACCAAATTGACGGCAAAAAAATATGGCGATTGGCGGTACGAAGTCCGCCGGGTCACCTAGTTCTTAACAATTTTGTGTTTGATAGATTTAACACCGCCAGTCAAAAGTGCTCTGGCCTTTTAAATAACTTTATATACCTATGTATTCTAGTTTTAAATATTAAATAGTACCTGGAATCGACCTACGGCACTAACGAGCGGGCATACATACATTATACACACTGATACAGCAATATGATATACCTACTTTTATCAGTTAAGAATTAATGGAAGTCTAGTGGGCCTGGGTCGGACATTAAGGAAATGTGGTCTCGTGTGAGTTGAGCCTAAGACGATGATAATGATGATGACTGTAGTAAACATGTTATAACATTGAATACATAATCAGGCAATTTATTAATAAGTTAATTGGTATGTGTTAGTGTTTCTCCAAAACTAATACCTTCGCCATTTATTGATTTAATTATTAATAAAGTAATTTTACTAATTGGACGTTATTAAATTAATAAAATATTATTATGTGTTATCTTGAACAGCTTCCGTGTGTTGGAAAATTAATTAAGAGTAGCAGAAAGGTTAGATAGGTAGTAGTTGAGGAAATAAATGTATGTTTGATATAAAAAAATAACCTTAAAATATTAGGCTTTTTCGTCCGTGATTAGATGATTTATAATGTACTATCAATTTGGCCGCGGCTTCGCCCGCGTAAATACAGTATCCCACGGGAATCGTAAATTGTCCCGCTATAAAAAGTAGCCTATGTCCTTCCCCGTGGTCAACTATATATCTGTGCCAAATTTCATGATGATCGGTTTAGTAGTTTTTACGTCAAAGCGTAACAAACAAACAAACAAATTAACATTCACATTTATAATATTATATAAGTAAGGATACCACGAGTTTCTAAGCTTTAAAGATATCGGAACACCAACCAAATACCTTTTTTTATGAAACCCCATATTATATTATCATTACAAATATTTATAATGATTGTAGCTGTCCCGACACATGTTGTTGTGTCTTAACTATAAACTGAAATAAATAAATACCTACACCCTCAGCCTACACCACCTACACCGACAAATCTACTGGGGCTACTAATCTACTTTTTTTATAAATATTTGACAGTCATGTGACAAATTAAAACACAAACAGTTAGTATGGAAAAATTTCGAATATTTTTTATTGTTCTCCACACAATTATTCTGGTTTATACACTACTGTCCGAAGTGACCACTGTTTAAACACTATATAGTGCCTGGGACAGACGGTTTTGACTGTCGTACGCTTGCCCAGCGCATACGGGGCATTCTCATACGTTATTTTACACTTCTGAAATTGGCCATCATTTCCCGACGGCAAGCCCCTGATGACATGGGACACCTCATTATAATACGAATAAATTACGAGAACTATCTAATAGCTTAACATTCCTTTTCCTCGTTGTATATTGACGTTTTATGGTAGTACATATTGACGTTTTACTATACTGCCTAATGCCTAGTCAGCATGACGCTACAGGCTTGATCCAATCTGCAGTTCATCGGTATACACCACAACCGTATAAATGTCATGCCAATCAACGCCCACACGTCAAAATTTCGATTCTGCTAATTTAAACCTGCAATAATACAGTTACGGTCCAGTCCCCCTACATGTTTAAACTGCAAAATGGTGTTCTCATAAACGTCAACCCAAAGCCAAACCCGTTTTCATTGGTGCTTACTTCAAAAATTAGTTTATGATGTCAAGACGATTAATTTGTAATTCAATAAAATTGAAATGAAGGTGTAAGTTAATTACGAGCATTGGGGTTCAGTTCTTACACTTGTAACTGATCGAATCGGCAGCGTCATGCCGAATTGACGATAGGCAGTATAGTGTATGGCTGCCCTAAGTGTCTTTGAAAGCTTATTATAATTTTTCAATTACGAAAATTACCTCGATTTAATGGCTTTCTTTCGTCCGTAGCCACGAGTGTCAACAGTCAAACACAGCTACCGGTTTGTGTAAAAAGCGCCGCCGTATAGATATAACAAACTGATAGATATGCCACAACAATATAACAGCTATAGGTAATAACTTTAATTTCAACTTTAGATTCCTTATGGACATTACAATCAATAAATGTATGGTAATAAAATCATCTTTAGTATCTTAAACGCGTTTTACTATTCACGCATTGTGCTGTTTACAGAAAATTAACAGACATTATGATTATTTTGACACGAAATACGACTAAAAGACAGTTTTCGCCTAACGTGAAGAGTTAAGATAGTTGTATATATAGCAAAAACTCTTATCACAGTTCAATGACTCTAGTGGCATCTACCAGGGGTGAAGCCTGGCTCTCCTTCATAGGGAAGCCCTAGCCTGTGTGGGGTAGGGATCTAGATGAGGGTGTTCAAAACGCAAGTCTTAAGTGAAGTCGATAGGATTTAGGAATGGAGTTATAGGAACCCCACGCCACTGGTGTCTACTCTTTTAATTGATCTTACAAGGGTAGATTATAATATTCTACAATAAATTTATAATTTACACTAGTTTAACATAGAAAACTCTTAGTGACATTTCTAAAATTTTCTAATCCTATGCCAACTGGAACCTAACAAATTGGAGTGAAAACCCGTTTATAAACTAATATAAAACGGAGTCGTTCATATTGGAGTAATGGAACGGTGATAGAGACATTATGTAGATCCACGATAGGGACGGCGTTAAGGCACGGCTGATAAACGTGCGTAACGCGGTCACATAAAGAAGGGGATTGAGACAAATGCAGTCTACACATATTCAGTTAACGTAACGTTTGCAGGCCTTCCTTTTGGGCCTCCAGTACTCAATCGCCAATTCATAAAAAATATGAAATGGATCAGGAAACAAGAAAATGTATCCCTTGATGTTAAGCTAATACCAACGCATATGGAAACTCGCAACACCATAGGAGTTACACTTGTAACTCCTCTGTTGTTGCACACATGCGTTACAGCGCCACAAAATCCCCATCTACCCTTGGATTGCTCCGGTAAAATGCCTAAAGCAATCCATTCGCACCGAAGCATGGCGCGCCTATGGTTTATTTTTTGGTTCTTACATTCCCCTAAGTAAATTCAAAGCACTATGTAAATATAATAATTTCGATATCATCATGTACAATATCTGTATTTTTCTTTGCACTAGGACGCCTCCAAATATGCAAATAAAGTGATCGCAACGACTGCAGACGTGGTTTAACTACGTATTTACACATGAGTATGTGTGCGTGCGCACGATTCAACGGCGCGGCGCTATATATTGTACTTTTTTGGGATAAAAAGTAGCTTATGTTTTAATCCAGAGCCTATAATACTAACACCATGCCAAATTGCACCGAAATCCGTTTAGTAGTTTTTGCGTGAAAGAGTAATAAATATCCATCCAACCATTCTCACAAACTTTCGCATTTATAAGTGTAGTAGGACTACTTTTCCTTAATTTGAATATTTCTTCTCGGATATTCATGAAAGTGCTTCCCCTTAAGCAATAACGATAAGGTTTTCGGCAATAGTCTCCACTAATGGACTAACGAGCTCTACCGGAACTGCGTGGAGGTAACCGACTGGTTAAACACTTAATAGCTTCCACATCGATATCGGTGTTCGTTGAAACTATTTCGGCTACGCAGGAGTTATTTTATAGTACCGAAGTGTGTGCGCAGTACACAGGAGCACTTTCACCTACTTTACTCTCGTCTAATGGTCGCAGTCGCGAGAGCCCTACACGTGTCATGAGTTAAATACCGGCCAGTGCCCACGCAGGAGTGTTACGAATACCGGCCAGTGCCCACGCAGGAGCGTTACGAATACCGGCCAGTGCTCACGCAGGAGCGTTACGAATACCGGCCAGTGCCCACGCAGGAGCGTTACGAATACGTAATATCCAACTGCTCCTGTGGGCCTGGGTTCCGGGTGTGGCCGTAACGTTATCGAATCAAATTTTAATGGGCGCGTGATTGATGTCATGATTTTGACAGATTTTCATAGAATAGGTTGGCTACTTGACTTTGTTTTTTTTTCACTTCATAATTGTTTCATTACACACAAAAAAAAGAATGTAATGTTATTTTGAAACCTAAAAACCTACAAAAAAAGCCGTGTGGTGTCGTGGGACACTGGATAGGAACGAAGTTCCTTATTATAAAAATATTAATTTTAAGTTCTGTTCGAGGTGTAAAGAAAATAATAAAGACTATACGTAAAAATCCCGTTTTTTCCCGGCTAGGGTACCCCGCCGCTACGCCCCATAAGGAACTTAGTTTCAAAAATATTTTAAAAATTAACTTTTTAAAAACCGCCGAAAACACTATTCGCCATGTTGGTTGATAGATTATCTGTGCTGTGACGACATACTAGTACTATTTGTAATATGTGCTATACCTACATAAAGAAATTCGATAATCAAGTTTCCCGTAGAGCTAGCAGTGGATCTAGCAGGAATATTTGACAGTGGCGTAAACGTAACGTTATCCGAATTAGAATAGGCTACTTGACTCATATATATGCTGGGACTATATGCTCCGGAATCTGGAACGCCGGTTTTCAGAGCACTAAAAATACAACTCTGCGATATTACAATAGAGCAGAAAATGGAAGTTTCGTGTGTCGAACTGTCATATATGACATTGAAATTTGACTCGACACTCATGTTTTCAATTTTCAACTCGATTGTTTAAGTCCAGAGTTTTATTTTTAGTGCTTTTAATTTTCTCCGGCGTTCCGGATTCCGGTGCATATAGTCCCAGCATATATATGAGTCAAGTAGCCTATTCTAATTCGGATAACGTTACGTTTACGCCACTGTCAAATATTCCTGCTAGATCCACTGCTAGCTCTACGGGAAACTTGATTATCGAATTTCTTTATGTAGGTAGAAATCGTAGAGAATTTTTGAAATTCCAACGAAATGAATTTTAACTTTTATACAGATCTTGATAATTTATTGGGCATAGTACAGTAAGAGATAAACAAAATGAAATTAAAAAAATTTAAAACATTGTACGTAATATGTGTCTTCTTACTTCTTATGTCTGTAAAAAATAATACTACTTTGAAGTTAGTTTATGAGTTTTCACGGAAACTTTATAGTCATCAAGTCGTTTTTCGCATATATTATAGACGAGGCATGTTAAGGCAAAAAGTGTATCCAGTTAAATGGCCCCAATTTTGAGATATTCGGGGCTATTTTGACATTAGGAGTATGGTGAAAACTGAAAACAATATGGCTGACATTTGAAGTATTGAGAAAACCAAGATGGCGTAATTTTTTCTCGTATGAAGATTTGTTCTGTCGAATGTACGTCACAGCCTATCTTGAGTTTTGTAATCATTGGCTTTTCCGGCTGTCGGTGACCAATCATCAGAAATATTTCACTTTCAACAAAAAAAATCCAAGCGCGGTAAAAGAAGTAAAAAATATTTCCGATTAAAACACGTCTACTGTTGCCGCTAAAGATCAAAGTACACTATACTACCCATCTATAATAGGTGGCATAAATAAATTTTATGACATTTAAAAAACCCACATGCAAGTTAATCCAGAACGATCAATTGGATATAAACTATATAAGAACACAATCATTCACAGCAAATAAAACCGACATGTTGATTTAAAAGCCAATAAAATACAAACAATAAAATCTTATTCACTACAGAAGCGACGTAAAAATTCTACCGCACCATAGAGCCACATGCCATAGAGAATTATAGAGGACCATAGAGTACTGTAGATTACTATAGAATTGGGTGATAAAAATTTATTGGCCATTTTTATGTTTGTTTGTAGTGAGACCCTCTTTATAAGCCTACGGTTGTAGATGTGATAAGGTCTAAGATATTTACAGATCCAATTTGATACAAACGTATACAAAATACAATAGCGATCTATAATGCTACCAACTGTCTTATTTTTACAGTGCAATAAAGATATACACCTTAATTTGGTCGAAGTAATATTTTTGTTTATGTTAAGAACAAATTGGATCTGAACAGAAGGCCGTATACCCGGTTATACCTAATGTGTATATTATAGACGAGGCATGTCGAGGCAAAAACTGTCCCCACTTAAATGGCCCCACTTTTGGGTTTGTTTGGGGCCGTTTCGACATTTGAGGTATGGTTAAATCAAGATGGCGTAATTTATCCTTGTCTAAAGATTTGTTTTGTCAAATGTACGTCATAGCCTATCTTTGGTTTTGAAATCTTTGCTTATCAGTAGACGTCACGAACACGTCCTTCATCTAACATATTCTATCAAATATCCCATAGACTACAAATGATTCCTGAAAATATCAGAAACATAAGTGGTTTCGTATAGCCACAGATTAAAGAAAGAGGAACAGATAAACCGCTGCATACTTTAGCTTTCAATTTGATCGCACTACTACAAGCATACGGTGTGTCCAAGATGGTAGGAAAATCATGGGCCGTTGAAGAGGACGTCAAATTTGTCGATTTGTATCGATTTGGATCGTTCTATGAAAGATGTTTCTCCGTACGTAATAATATTATAATAATTTCTACTCTGTGCTATTGGTATGTCCCCGATGAATTCTTATCATAATTTAATACTGTAAAGTGTATTTGATAGTTACAGGTTTGTCTGTAATGCCAATTAGAACTGAATAAAAGAAATACAATAATCAAATAAGTTAGTAAAGTAGATAGTGTCTTTGAAAAAGGTCACAGATGTCTGTTTTCGAACCCCTACCTAAGCATAAAGGTGCCACTTCTAATGATAAAGTTTTTGTCGTAGACTTAGAACGTTTTAGTATTTCTTTATTATTGACTCCCAATTTAATTACAAAAGCGGTTTAAAAAATATTGGCTATTAAGTTGTGTTTCCTTAGATCTATAATCTATATAATATTGACGAGGTATATCGAGGTAAAAAGTATCTACACATAAACTACTTTTGCGGTTGTTTGGCGCGGGTGAGGTTTGACATTTGTCATCGTGAATTTTGACATTTGCTTTCAACAGTTTATCTGTCCGCGAAGCTAACGAAATTTTCTGAAATCAAGATGGCGAAACTTTTTCTTGTATGACGATTTTTTCTGTCAAACGTCGCCGTAGTCCATCCTTACTTTTTATATCATTGTTAAAAAAAAAACTTTAGGTGCTTGGAAAGTTTCTATTATAAAATATTCTCTTAACAACTTAGATATATTTCCTTAGAAATATTCTTTAGTACTTATGTGAAAATAAATATGATTCTTTAATATTATTTCCTTTGTTTTACTGTATTGTTTCGTGATCAATAAAAAAAATTATACTAAGAATCAAGTGAAACATAGTAATAAGCTTTGATTTATAGAAAATAACACATAATCTTATAAGAAACCGATAAATAATACACAATATATTAATGTTTTCCAATGGAAACATAAGGATGAGTAATTGTTTTATATTTTAAAATTCCATAAATTGTTATATAATTCAAAATACGGTTAATATTAAACCAAACGTTTAAAATAACCTTTAAAAATGTATAATGGGAATAAATGTACGTTTTTAATCAAGTCGTTGAAGAGAAATCATATTATTATATTTATTATTATTAAATATATAGGTACAAATAATTCAATAATATTATTGTAATTTACTGTACCGTTCAGATAAGGTAGTCGTGTTGAAAACCTATCGTGGAGATAAATTAATAAATCATTATTTATATCAAATTGCTTAGAAAATATAATGTATAGGTAACTAATATTGGTTTTTAAATTCGTGACATGTGACAGCCTTTTGACACGACAAGGACCATCGAGCTACCAAGCGCCGCCTGGTGACAGAAAAAGAATCGAAAATTCTTATTGACCGTTTTTGATACCGCTTACGCCACCAGATGACGCTTTGTGTGCGTTGGGTCTGCCCCCTAGCGGCAGAAAAAATATCAAACACCCTCATTATTAATTAATATCTTCGTAAAGTCAATGTCCTTAAACTTTTTAGGCTTTGGCATCTTAAGGAAAAAAACAGTGGTACTACCGCGGGAGTGGCGACAGAAGTGAAAACAATAGCGCACAGGGAAGCATGCGGCGCGTGACCAGCCCGCACACTAGACCACCACATATCGTACCTACCGGTGTCGATAAGAGTGTCGCGAGATCAATGGCTCTTCCCCATTTAAAAAAATTCCCAACGCGCCTAAAGTAGTTTTCACTTCAAAAAGGTTTTCACTTCAAAAAGGTTATAACTTTTTTAGGCCAGTGTTTAAAAAAATCTCTTTGTCTATGACCACAACTGACAGCTGTTTCAAGATGGCGGCCACCGGATCCGATAACGTCATTTTAATTAATAAACGCAATTTGAATGAGGAACACTAATTAAGATGACTGACATATCGCTGGCTGGTGAGAAATCATTCATTCATTCATCGGTCTCGTTATCAGAGGAAGTTATAAAGCATTTGCTATCGATCCTATTTTATTGCAAGGAAGCGGCCATTGAGCAGAGAAAGAAGATATTTGAGCCACTGATGTACCATATCTGTATGTAGGGACCTCGCAAATAATATCGACCGAAATATGGTTATTGGCAATATGACGCCAATATGACTAAATTCAGAAGTTGTCAGATCGTCGAAAGATTGCGATTATTGACAGACGAAAAAACCTGAGGAGGAGGTCAATGCGTATTTTTTTATGTATGACCATTGACCACGTATAACTTTTTACAGAGTAGTCCTATTTTGATAAAAAATTGTGGACACATTTACATTGCAGTTGCTACTTATCTTTAACGTCAATTACGTACTTTTAATATCTTCAATAGACAAACCTACAGGTTTTTTTTAAATGAAACAGACCGAGAAACGAACATACGGATGGCCTGATGATATGCGATTACCGGTGCTCATGACACTCGCAACACCAGAGAATTGAGCTTCGGCCACAAATAGTTACAAGAATTGGTCTTCAGAGGAGTTACACTTGTAAGTTGTAACTCCTCTGAAGCCCAATTCAATGCTTCCTGTGTGTGGACTGAGAAGTCCACTAGATAAGAAAACATTAAGTATGTTAATTTTTTAATTACTTAATACGTATTGTTGATAAAGTTTTTATAGTTCTTATAAATGCAGTTACTGAATATACCGAGCATCTGCGATAACCGAATTTATATAATACTAACTTTTACCCGCGGCTTCGCCCGCGTGGAATGTGTTCTTGGTGAAAAAAACTTCTTCAGCAAATAACTCTACTCACTGCAATATACTTCGTAAATCATTATTAATGGGTAAAAACGGGACCCTATCACCTCGACGCAACGTGCGAGACCGCTTGATAAATATTTTTCACGCTTCAATATAAATTCTACGATATCTTCTAGATAATATATGATATTAATTTCAACTGTATGGTTTAAAGGGCTACTATAATGTGTATAGAATGCTTAAAGTGGGTAACGTATTTAATTTGGTACCCGCGCCGCAGCCCGCAACCGCAATGTCCCTCGCACCTGCATTTTAAATCTGTAATATCTTCGAAAATATTATTATAATTACATGCTGTAAAGGACCATATTGATCTATATATTAAATGCACAAATTATTTGGATGAGGATTAATGTTGTTTTGCTTTAAAGCGCATCGGAAATAAGCCATTACTTCTCGTAAAAAGTAAAGGATAAAAAATGGTTATTGCGGGTTATCCCTAAAAGATAGACATATACCATCGCGGACTTTTTGTAGACCTTTTTAAGGTGTACAATACTGTGGTACATTATTTTGATTTATCTCGTATGTTTCAGCTAGCGTTTGTGATGAAGCGCAAAAAAGTGTTTTTTATGGCATTAGAAACCTCTAAAATTATCAGTATTTCTCTACTATATTATGCATTCTATATACATATAAACCTTCCTCTTGAATCACTCTATCTATTAAAAAAAACCCGCATCGAAATCCGTTGCATACTTTAAAGATCTAAGCATACATAGGGACAGACAGAAAAAGCGAATTTGTTATAAACTATGTAGTTATAAGGAGTTTTATCTTACGTACTTGTATTAATTACTAATTAATAGGTTACTTATTCGATTGGTTAGAGTTAGGTTAGGTTACCTACGGGCCCTCATATGGGAACCATATGGGGTCGAGGAGCCGCTTTAGGTTGTCGGAGCGCCCCCTATTTTAGTAAACCGACTTCCAAAAAACGGAGGCGGTTATACGTTCGACTGTATTTTTTTTGTGTGTTCAACGATTACTTCACCGTCTGTGGACCAATTTTCAAAATTCTATTTTTGATGTATAGGGTATAATACCAAATTTGTCCTTTTGATATTAAAGTGGTGACCTGATCATGGGATCCATGAGGAATCGAGGGAACTCCTCGAAATTTGGTAAATGTGGTAAGTAACACAAGCATATTATGCTACCAAAAAATAAGATTTTGCACCAAGGTATACCCTGGATCCAAAAGCACAGAACAGAACTCCTCAGTCTTTAAAGATACGCGTTTGGAAATTTCGGCATTGTTTAAAGAACTGCAAGCATATGCCACTTTGTAACTTACAGTTTGTAATTATCATCTTCTTATTTACAATACCTAATGGAAGCTTGGCGCGTATTCAATTATACATTCGAACGTTTATTTTGAACGTTCTTAAAATGTATTAATAATAATTTAACAAATATCACTAAAAAAGCGTTACTTAACTTGGCTTTTTTTTTTTTCGTTTCCATAACCATGTACCTATGTAGTTAGTAGGTACTATTAATTGACATGTCTAATTACTAAAATGATCGTGAATTTAATGTCATCATATTATTACCGTGTTGCTTTTTATTATTTATATTTATTCAGATGACATTTCAAAGACTCAAAATTTTATTACAGTCTGACGTTGGCAACTCCTATTAAAGGGGAGGCTATGGAAAAAGAAGAAGAAGAAAATTATATTACACCTATAAATAAGGCAGTATTTAGATATTAACAACACGAATGTGCAATTTTAGCTTTTAACAATGTTTGTTTCGTTTTTGGTGTATCTATTAAATATATAAAAAAGGCATGTTACAGTTTTAATGTTGAATAATTTTTATTTATTGAAGAGCAGATGAAGCCGCGTGTAAGACTCGGTAAGGTTACTCGAACAGAGTTACAATAACAGCCATATATTATAACCGTTGATAGCTTATCTAAACGTCCCTCCGACAATAATTGTTACAATTATTGAGCACTAATAAATAATTGTTATTACACATTAACATGATTGAGAAATAAAGATTGAGACACGTAATCCGGTGCTATGTGATGTAAAATTTTATTTAGTAGCTAAATTTAAAAAAAAACTTAACTTAAAAAAAACTTACCTTACTAATATTAAAAAGAGGTAAATTTTGGGAGGTTGAAAATTATTTTACCAATAGCTACATTATTTGTGAGTGGGGGCATAGGCTACAAATTATAAAGATATCGTGGAAACCCAATTCACCGCGGGTAAAGCAAATTCAACGGATATTTGCTGAGTCTTTCATAGGTCCTATCTATATTGTATTTAATTATTCATAAAGATAGCAATAATAGCCGATTTCGGTGACGATTTCAAGGAGTTATTAAAGTGCCCAAGTGTGTCCGCAATACCCAAGATCACAAGGCATATATATAATTTCGGGTTTATAAAGATAATATTTAACTACTCAGATACGGAATGATTTTTCCAGACCTTCAAATTTAACAAATAAGTCCCAACGTATTAAAACATCCTTTAACGCTTTGCTACGGTTTTCCATCTGTCTGATCCGTTTTAACATTGAATGAGAGAGAGAGAGAGAGATTGAATCCGGGTTAAGGGTAAAGCGCGTTTAAAGAAGTTTGGTGAAATCGAGGCTGAATCAAATTTGCTTCTTGTAAAAAAAACACCAGTTGCATACAATGCAACGGCAAAGCAACGGTGCTATCTATGACTTAGCACTGTGATAGTCACTGATGAGTGCTATTATGAAAGCCGAAAGGTCACAAAGTGTTTTTTTTTTATTAAATCTCTGGATTTTCAACTATTATTAATAATTATCAAACGCCCTACCTCATGTAAATTCGAGTTTTTTATCATTAAATGATAGACACGCAACACGTTAGACGCATAATTTGACACTAAACTGACTAAACGCACGATTCCTGGAACTAACACTTTCGACATATTTCAGATTAGCATTTTACGATTCAACCGAATTTTGTTTTATAAATGTGTTTTTATATTTAATTTTATTACGGTGTTATCATATTTGTTGGGTACAGACTAGAGACGTTATATTAAAAATATTTGTATAGTTATAAATTAATTAATTAGAAAGACACTGATATTTTCTGTCGAGAAGAATTTTCGTTCCTATAAAAATAATTAATTATCTTGAAATCAAAGGAACCAAAAAGCAGTAAAATGTAATTAAATCTTAATAAAACAGACTACGTTCATCAGCTTTATAACGGCAAAAGTTAAACATAGTAATTATTATTGAAATTAGCAATAAAACAAAGATGGCGTCGCGAACGCGCAATTGCCGTTCGATTCGTTTGAATTAGAATTCGGAATGGCTGGCGGGATGACAGATCGCGTACCGGGCACGGTCGAGTTGCGTCAAATAAGCGTGGCTAAGGGAGCTTTACACTGCACGCAAATTGCTACTAACTATCGTCAGAATGTATGCAAAATGGAAGTCCCGAAACGCATGAAAATAATCTCAAAATATCGCCGCTTACCCTCCACCGTGCTTTTTAGATTTGTGATTTTTCTCTATTATTTTCGTTCATAATTAAGTCGTCAAGTGCCTATTATTTTCAATTTGTTGTCATTTCAAAATGGCAAAGAAATAACCTAGCCAAGAGCATGTCAATACGTGTCTAAGGAGGGTTCCGTAACTATAAACGCGTCATAGGTTTTTTCAATTTACTTGAAAAGTTACTAACCGATTTTGTTTAAAATAATTTTCCTAAAGAGTATTTAGCATGATCTATCAGCATAGAAAATCGCGAGTTTCTAAGTCTCATAGTTTAGAAACGCCAGGGGGGGGGGGGGACCAATTTATAAATCACTTTGGAGGCCGATCACAAAAAAATGGTTTATTTATTAAATTTACTTTATAAAAAAAGTCATGTATGAAACGTTGCCTTTATTTTAAAAGACCTATTCAACAATATCTCACACGATGGGGTATACTGAAAAAAAAAATTCATCCCCACTTCACATGTAAGGAGAGCCGAGCCCATAAAAATAAAATTATTATTATTTTATAATTCAAAAACCGAGATATATACACAATCTATAAGTATACAAAATTTCATCCATTTATATTCATAATTACAGAAGCTAGAAGTGCGGACAGACAGACAGACAGACACGGACGGACAGAGCGAAACTATAAGGGTCCTTATGTATTACGGAACCCTAAAAAGGGTATTCTTGTTAACAAAAAGTCTGAATGAACTACAACTTGTAATTCAATGTATACATTTCTTTAACAGTGTAAGTGTGAATGCTCCCTAACCCCTATCCCTCCTCGGTCTGTCTACAAAGAAGCTCTGTGGTCTGACACGGCACACTTACATTGATTCAGCACAATTAATAAGTAATCCTGAACCCGTGTTGTTACAAACTCATTACGTGTAAATGAGCCGTGAGGAGGAGAAATTAGTTTACACTTTTAGTTCTTTTGATGAATTACTTCAATGTTTCAGTTGTTGATGTGTAACGTAACATCTTCCATCCTGCTTTCGCAATCCGCGCAAATGAGACGGATATGTAACCTTCCGGTCCAACAAATAAAAAAAATATTTTAAACATAGACGTATATATTATAGACGAGGCTTGTTGAGGCAAAAACTGTGCCCATTTAAATGGCCCCACTTTTGATATTTTGGGCCATTTTGACATTTGATGTTTGCCGAAAACAAGATGGCTGAGATTTGAAGTATGGTGAAAACCAAGTTATCGTAACTTTTTAATGTATGAAGTTTGTTCTGTCAAATGTGCGTCATATAAGTATATAGTAATAGCACAGAGTAAAAATATATACTTTGTAATCAATTTTCACACGTACTTTTTAATTTTAATATATCTCCTAGATAAGGATTAGGTAATATTGTATCCGTCTAAATAGCTTCTGAAAATACCACATTATTTGTGATCATTTTTTTAAACTTAGAATGGGTATAGTATCCTACCTATATACCTATCCTTAAAATATAGACATATATGCCATCGCGGAGTTTTTGTAGACCTATAAAAGAGAAACAATCCCACCATACATCGTTTTGTTATTTATCTCCAACGGGTTAGGTTAGGCAGCGTTTTCGATAAAAGTTCCCAGACGGGTTGATTTTTTCCGACACATTCATAAATCAAACAATTACCATTAAACCCTAGCAACATATTATCGACCTAAACCTTCCTAAGTAACCACTCTGTCGGTAAATGTAAACGGCATGAAAATCTATCGGCTATCGTCTCCTGGTTCTGAGCTACCTCCCCACCAATTTTCAGCCAAATCGGTTCAGCCAGTTCCTGAGTTATAAATAGTGTAACTAACACGACTTTCTTTTATAATATTATATATATATACAATCGTTGGTAGGTAGGTAATTTAGGAGTTTTCCAAGGAAAATCAAGGTATAAGGTGAGTTTTTAAAACAAAATATAAAATTTAAATTTCGAACTCTAATCAGATTTATTTTTCAACAGATGAACAATAATATGATGTGTCAAAACAAAATAAAAATAATGCGCCCCACTCACAGGCAATCGATTGTTACGATCAAATTGGAAATTAATACGTAAAGGTAAATTGTTAACAACGAACGCTTTAGTTGTTAGGATTATTTATAGACTGAGATCCCACGCCGGCCTGACTACACTTGTCGCTTACATTCTTACTGATAAATTAAATTTCATTATGTAGTATAAGTGTGTATAATGAATATACCTATGCATAATTCATACCCGCTATTTTCTGCGGTGAGCGCCAAAAGTACAAAAAAAATTACACTTGTGTATGAAGTCTTCATCATTCATCTAAACCGATTCACTTGAAACTACGAATCCAGTAAATGTTTAAATTGTAAAGACTAAATCGATCGATCGCTTGTGAGTGGGAGCTTTAAATCAAAAGCACTAAGGAGTATAGATATCAACTTTAATGCAAATTGCTCCCAAACAACTTTCTTTCCCTCTTTTAACCCCGTTAGGGGACGAATTTCAGTAAACCATGATACACATATTCCATCAATTCTATTACAAACTTTTTCCCCCCTTTTCACTCCCTTAGTAGTCGAATTTCGGAAAATCCCTTCTTATCGGATGCCTACGCATTACAAAGAGCATGCCCTGCAAGGTGCCCTGCAGACCTCTACGATCAGCAGTTTTGACTGTGCGTCAGTCAGTCATTCAGGACAAAGGATTTTATATGTATAGATTTAACAGAGGAGAAAGTATAAATAAAATATCAATATAAACAAGTTCTGAGTATATAAATTGAACTAAATATTTTACATGTAGTCAACACCTCTATTATCGCCCGGTGCGGCTGGAGAGAGATGTTAATGGGTAATATTGCCAGTGCAAACCATGGAAGACATTTCTTTTTAGAAATAAGCAGAACCTTTGTGTCATTTTTTACATGTAAAGTGTAATGTTTTAAATGTTTCTTGTGTACAATAAATTGTTAAATTGTTAAATATGTTCCTTTTGGCAAAAATGTCTCTTGCCCCAATTAACATTAGTAGATAATAATATTAGCATGCTGTTTATGTAATATAATTAAAATCAGTCTGTAGTAAATTACAAATTGTTATTATAGAATCGATTAAAATGGCGTCAGAGATCTAGAAATTGCTAGACATTGACTTACATCTGTGAATTTATGACCTACGTCGGATATGCTCAACCTTTTATGCAAGTATCCTAATTGAATTATAAAACATACGATACGTGAGCTTCTTTTAGCACAGATAAATAAATAGTTACTATGCTTTTACTTGCCTTTTTACATCAAGTAGGTAGTTGTTTTTTTTTTTCAATTTTCCAACTAATAATTAGTGTGAACTAATACAGGGTAGAAGTGTGAAACTGTTTTAAGACTTAGCTGTCTCACCACACAGTAGAATATATATATATATATATATATATTCTACTGTGTGGTTAAGCTGTTTCTCTGAACGTAAGTGTAATATATATATATATATATATATATATATATATATATATATATATATATATTACACTTACGTTCAGAGAAACAGCTTTCATAGAACGGACTAAAACGATTCAAATTTGAAAATTTTGACGACCCCTTCAACGGCTCACATTTTTTCCACACAATCGTGGACACACCGTATGCTTGTAGTAGTGCAATGAAATCTAAACCTAACTATGTAACTGTTTATCTGTTCCTCTTTCTTTAACATATGCCTGTATTGTTTTTATATACTACCTATGTTAGATTATATAGTGCAAAAATTAATATGACCAACAATGTTCCTTTGTTCTACCTGTTGAATCTATTGTATATTTGACTTAACATACATTGCGTCTCGGGATCTTATAAGACGGACGTATTGCTTCCAAGTGAACGAATATAAAATAAATATTTCAATATTTGATTAACAGCAGATAAAATTATTTTATTTTGACCCCATACCTACTATAACCTAAAGCTTAGGTCTTTAGGTCCTAAGCTATAAAAAGTAGAGAGTAAAAAATACCTACTGTACCTAATTTATGCAATAGTCGTTTGTAACTTTATAATATTACTAGATGCCCACGACTTCGTGCGCGCAAAAGGAAATCTCGCGGGAACCGTATATTTTTTCGCGATAAAACGTAGCCTATGTGATTCCCCGCAGTCCACTCTATGTATGTGCCAAATTTCGGCAAAATAGGTCCAGCAGCTTCGGAGCCTATTCAATACAAACAAACAAATCTTTCCTCTTTATAATATTACGTATTATTCTGCATTATTTAAACTTGTAAAGGTTGATCACCCGTTTTATATAATTTAAACGATAGTAAACAAGTGTTTGTAATGTTCAATGTTTACTGCGACTTGTTACAGCCTCCGTGGTCCAGTGGTTTAGAGCTTGGCTCTCGACTCGGAGGTCGTGGGTTCGATTCCCGAATTGGAACATCAAAAATTGTTGTTTCCAAGTTAGGACAATGCAGGCTGATCACCTGATTGTCTGACAAGAAAGATGATCCATGCGTCGGATGGGCATGTAAAAATTCGGACGTGCGCCTGATCTCTCGCCAGTCGTGTCGGTTATCCGTCCCTCAGTCCCATTGGGTTTCGAGAGTAAATGAGGAGAGAGAGTGCTCTTGTGTACTGCGCACACACTTGGGCACTATAAAATAACTCCTGCGTAGCTGGCCTGGTTTCAATGAAACCGGCCACCGTCACGGAAATCGGTGTGGGGAGCTACTACTGCTGCTTGTAAGTGCCGACGCACACATAAGTAATACCTACACAAATGACACAATATAATTTACTACTTGTTAAGTTGTTAGCTACGATTTTGTTCGAGCAAATCTACACTTTTCTACATTTTTCCGGGATACAATTGCGCCTGGTATTTATATTAAAGCCTGTGTATTAATCCAGGCTACGAACTATCTGTGTGCCAAGTTTCGTTCAAATCCGTTCAGCAGATTTTTCGTTAAAGACAGTCAAACATCGCTTGTCAGTTGTCATGCTTGCTGTTATAGTTGTTAATCTGAGGCCAGTAGTCCGAGCACGAACAATTAACAACAAAGTATTCGTGACGTTATCGAATGAAAATTGTATGCGAATCATGACAGGCTTCTGTACAATTTATTTCGATAACGTTACGAATACTTTGTTGTTAATTGTTCGTGCTTGGACTACAGGCTATAACTTTCATTTTCTGACCCACTGAACTTTTCTGCCATCAAAACATTATGATTTAGATTATTATTTTGGACTGTAATAACTATTATGTCGATTTATAAATAATATTATTGTGATAAGCACATTTCGATAAGAATATAGTGCAAACAATGCTTCGCTGTAGGTAAACAAATTAAGATAAAGATATTTTTCGGTGCGAACTGAAATCCAAAATTAAGAATACAGAATGTTTTATATTATTTGTACGAGTTTGTTGTTTGACACGCGCAGTAAGTTATCGTGGTAGAGTGCTCATCCTCCTCATATTGGAGACACATGGTCTACCAGTAAAAGTAAGAAGCGACGTTCATAGCCCAGATTTTACCAAACATCTTTAAACGCGCTTAAAGCTTCACCTGGTTTCGATTTTTCTCTTTCTTTAAACTCGCTTTATATTATATCTAGCAATATACCGCGAAAAATTTTTCGCGGGATATTGCTAGATATAACGCTAAGCCTATATAAGCTAAGATATAAACTATTTTTTTTGACATACAATGCCAAATCTGCTTTGGCGATATTCGCGTTTAAAGAAATTTGGTGAAATCGGGGCTGAGTCTACGATGATCAATTGTATTATAATAATATTTATAAACAATTATATTATCAATGGATCGTACGAGGGCGGCACTGAAAATTTCGGGAATCAAGGAAGTGACACAATATTACTATTTAAAAATGTATTTATTGCTTTTCGAAGTATTCTCCGCGAAATTTGACACATTTTTCCATACGATGGAACTAATCATTGAAGCAACCATTCCATTCGGAAGTTGGGGTCTCCAAAATGGCCGTTTTGTAGGCGTCCACAGCTTCTTCAGGTGATGAAAATCTCTGACCACGCAATTTATTCTTTATTTTAGGGAAAGTATAGAAATCATTAGGGCTTAGGTCGGGGCTGTACGGCGGATGGTCTAATAATTCTATGATTTCTTGCTCTAAAAACTCTTTTGTTCTGTGCGCGGTGTGAGAACTCGCATTGTCGTGATGGAGGATGATGCGGCGGTTGCAGTTCTCTTTACGGAGTTCAGAAACGACCTGTGGCAAACAAATGTTAGCATACCATTCTGCATTGGTTAATGACAAAGGACAAGGACAATAATGACTTGAGGGACAAAGAACGGTTGTTCTTTGTCCCTCAAGAGGAATAGTCGCAACATGGCCGGTTTTGGAGACAAACGTGGCCACCATTTTTTTTGCAACACTCCGTGAACGAACAATTTTTGTTGGCTTTAACTCATTTTCGAACACCCAAACTCGTGACTGGTTTTTTGTTTCGGGTTCGTACGCGTATATCCAGGATTCGTCACCTGATACGATGTTTTATACAGCATTTGAGGATCCTGCGTGGAATCGTTCGAGAGTTCTGACGCACCAAGTAACGCGAGCCGCTTTTTGCTCTTCACAGAGCAAATGCGGTATCCATCGGGAAAACAACTTTTTTACACCTAATTGCTCATGCAAGATTATTTGTATTTGACTCATGCCAATGTCTAAAGTTGCCTGAATTTCGCAGTATGTCACATGTCGATCTTCCTCAATCAGCTTACACACAGCATCAACGTTTTCTTGGGTGACTGCAGTTTTTGGACGACCTTGACGGGGATCATCACTGAGCTTGACACGTCCACGTTGAAATTCAGCAAACCAGTGATAAATTGTGGTTTTGGATGGGGCTTCATCACCAAATGCAGAAATCATCCGGTCAACACACTGTTTTTGTGTTAAACCACTTCGAAAGTCATAATAAATCATCGCTCTAGAATTTGCTCGAGTCAATTCCATTTTCTCAACGACTAAACAAGTTTGACAAGACCTTGTGATAAGACCGAGAATCTTTTTTTAAATAAATAAACGGTATTCGATTTTTAATATAATTTAAAAGAATAGAAATAACCAAAGAGTTTTAAATTAAAAAGATTTTAATATGACAGGAACAGTGGAAATATTCCATTCCCGATACTTTTAGTGCAGCCCTCATATAATCCTTACTAATATTATAAATGTGAAAGCGTGGATGTTTGTTACGCTTTCACGCAAAAACTACTGAACGGATTTCGATGAAATTCGGTATGGTAGTAGTTTAGACTCTGAATTAAAACATAGGCTACTTTTTATCCCGAAAAAGTAGTGTTCCCGAGGGATACTATACTTACGCGGGCGGAGCCGCGAGCAACAGCTAGTTGTTTATAAATACTATGCAAACCCAATTTAATCTAAACGTATATCTACAGCGAAACAATGCTGCCCTATAATATTACCAATATTGTCACTTATCTACCGTGCAAAAAAGAAATACAATGATATGATACATGAATTTGATCGATTGTCATGGCAATGGAACATCACAGTTTTATAAATTAAATTTTAAGATTGTTAATTAAAGATCCATAAATCTAAAGAAATGAGTATTGAGATTGGCGCGATTCAAAATTATAATCATATAAAAAATATTGCCCATCTCTTCCTCGCAAAACCATTTGTTACGTCACAAGCTGCTACCGCCATACATTTTGTAATGACAAATGCATGGCAGGAGCAACTCGTGACGTCACAGGCCGATATAGCGCTCTCTTTCATATTGAAAATTTAAATTGTTTGTATCTTCGTTATTTTTTAAGATATGCGAAAATGGTTTCTGCATTGTTTATTAACATGTTGTCTAACATCGAATAGACAAAAAAATTTTTTAGGCAACATGCCTAATACCATGAGTCCATGGACACATGAATTTGGTCGATTGCCATATTTGTTTACGTTTGGACTATACTATATCTGAACAGAGTATCGTCAAAATTGATTATTGTAATAATTAGTATAGGCGCTAATTCTTCTATCACGGCCTGTTTTGGTGTTGTGACTTGTGAGGCTCACCCTCACAGCACTAACACACCCCCAGGTGACAGTCTGCGTCTTCTGACCAGCCTTCCAATCTAACCTCATGATTTTCATACAATTCTCATTCGATTACGTTACGAATACGTTGCCGTCAATTGTTCGTGCTTACCCTTCTAAACAGAGTATAGAAAAAAATGTTTAACGTAATAATTTCACTTGAATAATAATCTCACTAGTTAAAGTTTCTTTAATTTCTAATGAGCCTTATCTAAACAAACGCATAACGAACAATACAAAAGTTATTTATTACATTACAAAAATACAATCACCATGTATACTTATCATAGTGACCCGACCTCCGTATCAGATAATTAACTTTAATGTTCGAATTTAAATTAGCAGTAATAATATTACTACTAATAATAATAATACTGGTTTTAATAACTACAACTTAGTTAACAGCATCATTATTACGAATAATAATTGCGCTGATATTATTAATAATAATTGACTCGTACGGGATAACATCATGGACATTCAACGAGTTATAATTATAATAATTGTAAGTACTGGTTTCAATAAAATACTGTACCCAGAAGCTCAATTCTCGTATTTAAAGTGGACTTTTATTTTACTTTGATTGTATTATAAGTGAAGCTAATTGTTGTCGTAAACTGACATTTGGACCAATCAGGACGCGTTTGACACTAGTTTAACGTTTACGAGAAGTTAAAGGCAGTTTAAGCGTATCGGGACTTGATTGTATTGTATTATTGCAGGTTTTATTTAGCAGAATTGACCCTCAGTTCGCTGAACTTATTGTACAATTGAACTCTCAGTAATCCCACTACAATTATAAATGTGAAAGTTTGTCAGGATGGATGGATGGATGTATGTTGCTCTTTCACGCAAACCCTACTTTTTGATTGAAAACAGAGGCTACTTTTATCCCGAAAAGGTATTCCCGTGGTATACCGGAAACTATATTTACGTTGGCCTTTTCAAAACTTGGAAAATACCCTATTAAGAATTACAATGGCGCAAAAACTTGAATTTCATCTTCTTGTTTACGATTGATCCGAATTTCGAAGAGAGTAGATACGCAGCCTTCACCTTTCTGATGTTGCAACCGTCAGTTATGGAGAGAGTTATGATTATACTTAAATACAGTATCCCACGGGAACACTGTACTTTTTCCTGACAAAAAGTATCCTGTGTATTATTAATCCAGAGCTTCAACCAGTACCTTAACAAATTTCATCAAAATCTGCTCTTTACTTTTGCGTGAAAGAGTAACAAACATAAATTTTCATCCCCCATCTATCCATCTATGTATATTTCAATACATTTTCTATCAATATGATTGCCTTGGAAATGTGAACTCTACATTTTATCTGAAACAATGTCGCTTAATAACATTCTGTGGTATTCCTACAGGATACAGGGAACGAGTGAAATTAATAAGGGTTTTTGATATTTCTTCTGCCGCAAGGAGGCAGACCCAACTCAAACAAAGCGTCATTTGGTGGCGTAAGTGGTATCAAAAACGGTCAATAAGAATTTTCAATTCTTTTTCGTCACCAGGCGGCGCTGCAGATGGCAAATGTCACGAATATAAAAACCCTCATTAAATTAACGTTAAAGCAATGAGAAAGAATTTATATCCTTATCACAAATTTTGTTTTTCAATAGAAAAAACTTAACCAAAAACATGTTAAGACATGTCTAAGGAGGGTTCCGTAGCTACCAACACGCAATAGGTATTCTTGAAATTACTTCAAAAGTTATTATCCGATTTTGTTCAAAATAATATCCCCAATGAGTTAAAATCGGATTAGTGGTTTAAGCGCTATGATGAAACAAAGAAACATACATACATACATAGACTGCCAAAATAATTACCCTTCCTTTTGGCTTTGCCGTAGTCGGATAAAAATAAAATTTCTGATTCATTTTCAAAACTATGAGGGCTTACCTTAGCACCTTACCTTACCTAAGCCTACATTGCCACGAGCGTTAAAATAAGGTAGAGTTTTGTAGATTAAAAGAAAAAGAATCCATCGAACATAATATATTTAACTACAAGTACAAATTAATATACAATTATAATTCTTTATTTACAATCTTATTTTTGAAACAAAATCGCTATATTTGTACTACGCGTACTGATTTCAATATAACTTAATTTAATGTTTTGGTAAAAATTTCTATGCGACAATAATATTATGTTTGAAACTTAATCCTATTTTATATTTACAATATTTTACATTTAATTATATACAAAAGACAAACATAATATGAGTAATTGTATATATGGATGAAATTAAGCATCATGTATGATAAAAAAGTAGATTGTGGCTTTGATTAAAAACTTTTATTTGAATTTTTAAACTATTTTGACGATTAGCTTGTAATTGTGAGTTCTTCGCATTTTATATTTGTAGTATACATTTCAAATTTTCCAGAAACATTTTACATAATAATGTAGTCAAGACAAAAAGGCAAGTTATTATTTAGAATGTCGTAAAGATATTTGCATGAATGAATTACATAAACAGCTGTGCACACGATTTATGTTAAGACTATCTATGTGAAGACGAAGGCAAAAAAAATAAAAATATGTAGAAATGAATCGAATCTACGCCTATGAAGTCATTGACCTCACACTGAGACACAGCTGATTTCAAAACTAAGTTTTCAGTGAAAAGACGTTTTGAAATGAGCCGATTGGTTTCTTTACTGTGCCGGAATTTTATGTAATTGATTTTGATTGTCGTTATATTATAATAATATGTATACAGTAGCTAATTAGCAATAACAATAATAATTGTTAAAATTAAAACAAAATTAAACTTTGTGGCGTTTTCTCTTTATAAAATTTTAAAAACTGATTTATACCTAAATGAAATAAATAATCTTATAGTTGTGAAAATGTGATGACTTATAAATAATACGTGTAATAAAATATTCCTCACTGGATTCTCATACTGACCAAAACTGGGGGCGTTTTGCCACGATTTAAAAATATGCAATTACTTATTTTTTTATTTAATTCACTGGGCAAAACTTATGACGGGACGAACTTAAGTAACGTGTTAAAAAAATACTCATGTGAATGATCATTTGTGTAGTCTACTAAATATAATGTCCAACATTAGATGACTGGGTATACTTTACTGCTGTCCAATCGTATAATATCGCCCGGGGAAATTTGGAGCATTGAAAATATAACTGTGCAGTAATACAATAGAGTTGAAAATCGAAATGTAGAGTGTCGAGATGTCATGTATGACATTGGCATTTGACTCGTGTGGTGTGTGTTCACAACACACAAGTGGTGTTCAATTTAAAGCTCTATCGTATAAGCGCCGAGTTCTTTTTTCAGAGCTCTGAATATTCCCCGGCCTTACGGATTCCGGACAAAACAATATTCCCAGTCTTACTGTTGCATATCTCCCTTTAGTCTACTGTCCTCCACTGTTATAGTTGTTTCCTGACGTCCATTGTTCTGGGTCTTTTCATCCACTAGATGTCGACTATTACTGTTCACTTGGTATTCTCAGCTGGGGCAGCTGCCCATTGGACATTTACTGCTGGCCACTAGTCTGCGTGCTAGGCGAAGGAGATCCTGGTACTGACGTCATCAAGTGCGGCATCATGGGGGGCATGGGGCGCCCCATGAGGGGGTGGGGGAAGTACTGCTGCAGAGGGTGATGGTACATGTGGTGGGGGTGGCGAGAGAACTGCGCCATCTTCAGCTTCTCAATCTCCGCCTCTTGCACTCTTTTCGCCTTCGCGCGACGGTTCTGGAACCAGATTTTGACCTGTGGACAAAAGGGAATTTTAAATATATATAAATATATTGATATGTCACGGATCAAACAGTGAATGAAATCTGACTATCTAAGAATATTTAATGGCAACATCAGGGTTTCTCGAACTTGCTTTTCATGGAGCCCTCCTCGGATTATAAATACCTCCCTGTTATATTTTAATTGCAAAAAAACGTATGGAAAACATATGGAAATATATAAATATTGTAACTTGTCGAAATTTGTCTAGTAACGACTGATGATGCGTCGATTAATATTTGTAATAACAAAGGCAGTAACAATGTCGTTTACATTTCTTCGACAATTTGCCGTGTAACTACATATAATCATAATCATTTATTGCAAGAATGTCGTACATATTGCAAGAATATAAAGGTGTTACAATTAATTACATAATATAAATTCTAACATTCTGCCATTACAATGGCATGCAAAATATAATAGAGGGTTATAGATTTTATAATTATTGTGAAAATATTATATTATTTATTATTATTGTCAAATTATTATTAATAAACAATAACATATTTATTGGTTTTTTATGTCAAAGCAATAATTATTCTTTGTCTTTTGATGTATTATATTCTTTATTGTATAAATATACATTTATTAGACAAACATATTGATATTTGCCTTTTAAAATTATTTAGATTTATTTTTTTTAAACGATCTGGTAATTTATTATAGATAATAATAGGATTGAAATATACAATTCTTTTCTATAGGTCATAGTGACAACACTCATCAGCTATCACTGATTAAAGAAAGACGAACAGCTATATATACATAAACAGCTACATAGATAGCTTTCGATTTCATTACCCCACTACAGGCATACGGTGTGTCCACGATTGTGTGGAAAAGTTGTGGGCCGTTGGATGGGACGTCAAAATTTTCAAATTTGGATCGAATTGGATCGTTCTATGGTACCTGTGTATCTGTACGTAAGTATATTATATATATACTTTCTACTCTGTGGTATTATTTTCGATCTATTCTAATGATCATGTTTGAGTACGATGACGGAAAAATGAAGCCGTGCGCTTCGGCTTTCACTTATCTGTCGTGATCTACGGGTGTCGGCTACCGGCGACTACATGATCTTGTACGTCGAACCGGCCTTCAAAATACATTATTATATTACTAGCATTTCCCCGCGGCTCCGCCCGCGTAAATACAGTATCCCACGGGAATCCAGAGCCTAAACTACTACAATACCAAATTTCATCGAAATCCGTTCAGTAGTTTCTGCGTGAAAGAGTAACAAACATGCATCAATCCTCACAAACTTTCACATTTATAATAGTAATAATAAGTAGTATGGCTATGACGTACATTTGACAGATCAAAGCTTCATACAGGAAAATGTTGCGCCATTTTGGTTTTCACCATACCTCAAATGTCAGCCATCTTGATTTCACCATACTTCAAATGTCAAAATGGCCCCAAAAACTCGAAAAGTTAAACTATTTAAGTGGAGATAGTTTTTGCCTCAACATGCATCGTCTATAATATATATGTCTATGAATAGGAATATAATCAGATCAAAAGTGTCAGATAGCTTAACTACATGTTTTGTCTCTGTCGCTCGATATAAAGTAATCAGCGACAAAACTGTCGGATAAGCTATTCGGCTCTTATCAGGCGATCGTGAAACAGGCCCTAGATCTTGTCATCGCAACATTACACATTCTTTTGGAATGAGAATTTAAAAGGAACATTTAATTTTTATGCAGATGACTTCTAGGACTTTAATAGTTTTATCATAAGGAGGGCAATGCTTCGGCACGTGTGGGTTCGATGAAAACGGCCTGACAAAACGCTTGTGTTGTGTTTTGTCAAGTATGTTTATGCAGGGTGTTTTAAAAATAAAAATAGATATTCATGGAGCGTAATCAGTATTCGATTCTCGATCCAAAAGTTTGTATAACAGATAAAACCTTAAATTTTAACCAGATTATACTTTAAAATATTTAACGCCGACTCACAACCGCGCGTGCACTGCGCGGCTAGCGCGTGACCTTCAAAGCAGGCGCGGAGCACGGCAGTGTCCGTGTCCATAATTAGTGAGAGTTGTCAGGAAATGTTAATCTTGTTATTTTATGTAAATTATGAACCTTTTAGGCCTCACTGAAACTCTGGTCTTTTTTATTTGGTCTGAGTGCCTCGATGTCGATTGTAACTCACCTGAGTCTCAGATAGACCGAGAGACGAGGAGAACTCGGCGCGCTCGGCGATGCTCAAGTACTGTTTGTCCACGAACTTGCTCTCCAGCGCGCGCAGCTGCTGCGCGGTGAACGGTGTTCGCGGCTTGCGGTTCGGTTTGTGCTTGCGAAGGTTGCATTTGAGCTTGGGAGGTTCGCCGTTCGCGTCTGTGGACAAACATTTAGTTATTTTCACTGGCATATAATAGTCTGTAGACTAATGTCTTAGGCTGGGACTGTATTGTCCGGAATCCGGACGTCCGGTGAAAATTCACCCCGCTGAATATAGAACTCTTCTCTAATACAATAGAGCTGAAAATTGAAGTGTCGAGTAGTTATATTTGACATTGACATTTGACTTGACATTCCTGTGCTCGATTTTCCGCTCTACTGTATTAGCGCAGAGTTCCATTTTCAATACTTTGAATTTTCCCCGGCCTTTTGGATTTCGGATAATTTAGTCCCAGCCTAAAGGTCTGTAGCACAATATACTGTATGTGAGATAGCTTATTTGTATGTTGTTTCTCTGTCGCTCCATATAAAGTAAGCAGCGACAAAACTTCCGAAAAAGCTATCCGGCATAATATTATATTATAAGAGTGTTAAATAGGCCCTTAGAGGCAATTGGTATTAGGTATTAGTCTAACTAAACTCTCAAGTAAGAAAAATATGAACTGTAAAAACAGTTCATATTTTTTCATACAGTTCATAGTTTGAGAATGATTTATTTTCCTTTGGGTATTTTCTTAAATCTAGCGGGGTGAGGGAAAGTAATAGAAACTTATTTCGACTAACTCTTATCAGTTCGATCGACATGGTAACAACACCAATTCAAAAAGTATATAAATCCATTAACTTTCAATGTTTTACACTGCACATTTGTGGAGTACGGCTTTGTCGTTTCTGTTACATGTAACTGGCGTTTTCAAAAACCCACAACGTCTAATCGACTTCAGAATAATAAGCAGGTATTTTTTAAGGTATAAGGGCGTCTCGAGTTGCGCCCTTTGAACGTCAATAAAAGCAAAAAGAACTTGAAAGAACGCCGCTCCTTAATAAGGCGGTCATAAAACGACACAAAACCCGCACCCGAGATTACAATCTCCACAATAATTTTAGTATTTTATCACAAATTCGGCAATTGATTTTTATATTTATATTTTTATATAGCATACTAGCTGCTGCCTGCGGCTCCGCGTAAATACAGTATCCCACGGGAACACTGTACTTTTTCGGGATAGAAAGTATCCTATGTTTTAATCCAGAGCTTAAACTACTACCATGCCATATTTCATCGAAATCCGTTCAGTAGTTTTTGCGTTAAAGAGTAACAAACATCCATCCATCCTCACAAACCTTCACATTTATAATAGTAGTAGGAAAATACTCGGTCCTTAACACGATACTTGCTAACTTATTTTTTTTTTAGATGAAACAAGATTTTAATTGGTAAGAATTTAATGGTAGATAAGATAACTAATAGTTTTATGGTCAATAATACCAATTATCTAACAATTAGACAGTAACTCCAATGATTAACTTGAGAAAGTCACTGACGTACACAAGATAAGTTTTACGTAAGTAATTCGATAATTGTAATTAATGTTTAATATAAACGAAAACATTACGCTATCGGTCTTATTTTTACCTATAAAATTACCTATAACATTATGTTTACCTATAAAATGCAATAACAATAAGATAAAATATAAACAAAATATTGAAAACTTTCGGCTGTATATTTTTTTTTTGTATGTTCAACGATTACTCCGCCGTATGTGGACCGATTTTCAAAAATGCTTTTTTGATGTAAAGGGAATTGCTTGCTTTTTCTTTTTGCTTTTTTAATTTGTATTTTTGTTTTTTTTTTTTTTTGACATCAAAGTGGTGATGATGGGTCATGGGATCCGTGAGGAATCGAGGAAACTTCTCGAAATTTATATGGACACATATGGTGATTTCGACTTTTTCTGAAGTAGTCCAAGCATATGCTACCAAAAAGTAAGGTTTTGTACCTAGGTATATACCCTGGAGCCAAAAGTACTGAACAGAACTCCTGAGTCCTTATAGTTTAAGGAACTGGAAGAATATGTTATCATACCACTTACAGTAATTATCATCATTCATACTCAGATCAGAGACCAAATCAGAGTTTTATACATCTGCTTATATCAAAGTTTTTGAAATTTTGCTATTGCCAAAATTGTATTCGTGATCATCATCACTATAATATAATATTTAATAAGCTTTTTAAAGAAATATCAAAAAAGCTTACTGAAGCCACCCGGGACTTCAGAGCCGGGAACTACCTGGCGCAACGGATAGCCATTGCTATCCAACGAGGCAATGCTATCAGTTTTTAGAGTACCTAGTACTCTGCCAGATGGGGACGACCTGGGGAAGTTTTTCTATTTATAGATATTTTTGGAGCCATATTATAGTAAGTAAAGTAAGTAAGTCTTCTTTTTTTTAGTATTAATTTTTAGTTTATTAATTGGCTCTATATTGTATTTCAATAATTTAAATAAACTATAAGATTAAATTAAAAACAACAAAATTATAACCAACCTCCAAAAGTAAAAATGCACAAAAAAGTATCAAATTAAACTTGTTCGAAAAATTCCCCTTTTAAATTCGGTTAAAGTATTTACTATTTCTCTACTCAATCTTCATAATTTTGAAGTCGGTATTTTGAAGTCGGTACCAGCCGACTTGAACGTGAGTTCTGTTTTATTTATATATTGTTTTCATCAGGATATTGTTAGGGTTGGTACCGACATCAAAATTACGAAGATTGAATTGAGAAATGGTTAAAATTTTAGCCAAATTTAAAAGGGGAATTATTTAGACGATGCGTTTTTTTATAACTGCGTTAAAAACAAATTAATAACTATTCGGCCTAACACTGGCTGGAAATAACTATTTTAGTTCGTGATTAAGTATTTACTATCGTAAAATATTATAGAGTCGTCCGACAGCTCAGCGTATTAATTCTTATGTCAAACACCATTCGCTTAATAGCCGAGAAAAAAGTTGAGAAAAAGTAAATGATGTGACAGCCAAAAGTCGGAGTGTATTAATGTCGTGTTTAGCGGACGTCAAAGCAGCCGGTAATATATTGAAATGGATAGTGGTGCTTACACACTTCTGTTTTAAAACATTTAATGCTAATACTTTTCGCAATGGATACCGAATGAAAATTACCTTAAACGCAATAAAACTTTAAACTGCATCAGATAACACAGGAGGAAACAATAAATGTATTATATTTACTGAAATTATCAAAATCTTTTATTGTAACAGACGTGGTTAGTGTATTACTCGATGAGTAGTGAGTACTCTACCTATTATATGTTACATTTAAAAAAATTAACGACAATATTATGCATTTTTTATTCTGCAGTCAGCACAAAAAGAAAGTTTTAATTTGCTATGAACTAACCTTACAGGTTCTATAAAAATAAACAAGATTATACTTTTTTTAAATGCAATGAAAAGTCTTCTTAAATGTAAAATCTACTATATAATGTAACTGACTGTCTGGCTCTCTTGTTAATTGTCCAGGAGACACCGACTACAGATGTTTAGCTTCTGAACGCATAATGTGTTCTTTATTTAAAATGCATTTTTTAAATTCACTTGTAGCCAGCCAGTGTTTTTTTTTATTTATAGAACGGTGTTAAGTGAAACTTTGTCAATTTATAGCATGGAATCCTCTTCAAAAAAAAAACAAGTTATTATGTCCTATTTTTGTTAAAAAATCATTTAAACTGAGTGTAAGTTTAATCAACATTTGAATCTTACATTAGTTTTTTGTTGCCATATAATATATGCAAATTTTATGTTTAAAGTAGATACTTAATATTTTTATTTGAACATAATAATGTTATTTTATTACAAAAACTATTGTAATTTCGTTTACAAATATTCATAAAAGAAATTATTGTAAAATATTTTATTATTACTATAACAAAAAACGGTGGTCGCATTTGCCAAACCTCAATAACTTTTTTGCATACCAGAGCTATGCAACTTTTTTTGTGACACGTCAAATTAAAAAAAAACTCTCAACCAATTTATACACTGACGGTACTATTCTAAAAAGACAGTTGATATATTAATGAGAATATTTGCTTTTTGTGAACGCACGACCATTAATCGCATGTGGCGTGGTATGTCATTCATTCCAATATTTTAAACGTTCACCGCACGCTGTTTTGTCCAAGACGCATTCTTTCTTTTCTATTTACCATACATTCTTAGCTTCGGAAATACTAAGACACCAATTAAGATTCGTTGATTGTTTATTCACTCGTAGTGCAATGCAATGATTGTATTTTTAATGCAATTGCAACTTAATTCAATTACACGATAATTATAGTGATTAAATGTACGCTTTTTCGTAATTTTGTATCATTTCAATTTTAATTTATTCAGATACATATATAAATATATACAAAACAATATTACACAAAATATTTATTGTAGTCATCTTGTTTTATTTTATTTAGATAATAGGTAATTAAAACATTACTAACGAATTGTAAATTAAAGGAGCGAAGCAAATTATTTCATTACATATATATTTTTCTTTAGCTAATACATATTTTATACTGTGATTATGAACCAGATTTACAAATGACTTATTAAAATTCTCATCATAAATATTCAACATATTTTAAAACATATAAACATGCACATTTTATCATAATTCATCTACAAAAACATAATAAATCTATTCAAAATGGATCTATTCAAGAGGCCGGATTTCACTATTTTTGTGATCAAACGAAGTCTAATGTCTTCACCATTCATCGAGCCCATAAAGGAACTTCAAATGCGGAAACGAATTATTTAGATTTTTTATTAAAAACTATGAAATAGATTGACACGATAAACTGTTGAGTGGAGTACAATAGCCCGTTATCTCAATAAAAACCCATTGTAAACTATTATTGTTTAAGTGGAACGTTTAGCGGCACTCACTGAAAATAAAAATTAAAAAACCTATGGAATATATGAATGGTCAGTCTCTAATGACTTCTTTTAAACTTTAATAGTTTAAAAGAAGTCATTAGAGACTGAAATATGATGCTATTTAAATTATTAAATTTGCAAATATTGCAACACTAAACAAATTAGTTTTATATAAATAAAACACTTTCAAAGCGCGTACGAATAATATATTTCAATATTTATGTCACGAAAAAAAAGCGATTTAGAAAAAAAAAATTGTTTTGATTTGCCTACACCGCATTAGACTAATATTTTTTATTACATTTTAAGTAATTTGTAACTGTTATGAGAAATGTTAATGTATTTTGGCGTAATGAATCTATATTGGCGGCATTTTACAAATAGACGTTCAATGGCGCATTAGTTTTGGCTGTGCGCCAACGGTTGACAACGCCTGATCGCTCTTCATGTTATTTTAGTTTTCAACAAAGGATTTAAGTCAATTAAGATGTACTTACAGTCAATAAAGATATACTTATTCAAATGTTTTTAAAGCTCGAAAGAAACTAATATTTTAAAGCAAGAAACATAATATTTAATGTTTCTTTATTTTACTCTGTTTTATTTAGTATTTTTTGTTATTGCGGCAACAGAAATACAGTATCTGTGAAAATTTCAATTACTTATCTATCAGCTATCACGGTTCATCACATACAGCCTGATGACAAACAGACGGACAGCGAAGTCTCAGTAATAGGGTCCTGTTTTTACCATTTGGGTACGGAACTCTAAAATCACTCTGGTAAAAATCTCAATCTGTGCAACTTACACGTCGTCGTCTGGACACACTAACGCCCGAAATTAATAACGTATCTAAAATCTTCGATTGACTTCAATCTCAGATTCTCAAACAAAAATTGATATAAATTGACGTGAAGTTAATCCTCGGATCGTGGAAATGTATTGAAATCTTGATCTCAGATAACTAAAATTAGATTAAGATTGATTATTAATTTCGGCCGTTACAGAGAGGCAATGAACAAAATAGTTATCAAATTTCTAAATAAACTTTATTTTGGCAGATTAAAATATTTAGTGTGTTGTTTAATTTTTTCCATACTTCATAATACCTAATTGAAGTTTCCACTTTCCAAAAATATTTTTTACTTGTCTGTTTTGCTGTCGGTACAACATGTCGCATCGGTAATTGATTGGTAATGCTTCTATAATTAGGAGCGTCACTCTTGTTGCCGACCGTACCTATATACCGGCATACATGTACAGCCGAGGAAAACGCATCTTTAGCAAATTGACTTAAGTTGGTCGTGTTATTTCCCGACGATAAGCGACGTCATTATAATGCACACAAATTATGAGGACGAATTGCTAGACATGCATTTTCCCTGAATGAGCGTGCTATATTAATTGACGAGTAACAACAAAAGACCACTAAAGAAAATTTAAAAAAAACTATATTCTTCACCGAGGAATTTAATTCTATAAATTTAATTTTTCTGCGGAAGCGACGGCCTCCGTAACTTATGAATAAAGACATTTAATTCCATTATGAAACTGATAAGATTACACACCTGTATGTGAAGCTGATTTATAAATAAAAACATTTTATCGATAACCATCGGCACATAACTATTTAATTTCCCATTACCTAATAAATGATTGAATTAAAAGGCCACGTTCTCGCAGCGGGGGCTTTTGGACGCCCACGCGGTCGTAATAGAGATGCGATATATCGATTTTACTGTCGATGTTTCTTTTCAATAACTTTATCTGTATTATAATGTCTTAGTTACTAGTCTGTGAATAAACAACTCAAACTACTGTACGGCACGCGCTATAATTTGACATGCAGATCGCTACCAAAAGCCACACGGACGTAATAGATTTGAGACGTGTCGATATTTATTATCGACGTTTTATTATAGCCGACTGTCAAAAGAAGGTTATTGTTTAATGAATTAAATCTGTATATCGTGGAAAAGTTTCCGTTATTGACTTATCTATCGACACACAGCTCAAACTACTGAACGAAAAGCGCTGCAATATAGTAGGTGTGCACAAAGATGTTTCGATATTTGTATCGATAATTATTTCAAGAATATTTCTACTTAGCAAAAAACTTTGCAAAAAGCTTTATAAAATTTTATCACAATTTTTTATGTCAGCAAATAAAAGTTTATCTGTGGAATCAACTCACCAAGTTCTTGTTAGTCTAGAATAATAAATTGAAACGATATAATCTGGTTAAAATTTGCATACAAAACAGCGGGAAACTAATAACGCTAAATATTAAATCATAACAAATTATATTCGAATCGGCAAATTAATGGTCAAAGTTGATTTATTTATTTACAGAAGTTCTCAGAAGTCATTTGGCCAACAATATGGCGAACGTCGATGACAAATTACCTCATTCGACACACTTTAATGATGTTTAATTCCATTGAGTTCGAAAAAAGAATGTAGTGTTGGGAATTTATTGATATCCGTCGCTTAGGTATTTGGAAAAAAAGCGAATATATCGATATAAAATTATATCGATATATATTTATAGCGCCGAAAATAAATTTTCGGAGCTCTTTTTTAGTATTTCAAGAGTGGTTACTTCGCTCGGAGAATGCTGTATGAATCATCCAATAACGGAAGAAAAAGCCTTAGTCTTTTTTAGTAGTCACTTAGTTTTCACAAATCGTTAAATATCACACACTAATCAAATATCAAGATTGCGTCATCGTTCTACATATAATTTTGTTTTTTTTTAAACTAGTCGAGGCACAGGAAATCGTGTTTTTTTTTATCAGGCAATAATCCCAGAAAGCCATAAACTAGCAAGATGTTAGATAAAAATATAATTAAATCTAGAATTGTTTGAACGCATTAAACGAATTTTTGTTATAATTAGTAGTAAATTAATTGCGTTTTGATGGAGATATTTAAATTGATATTATCTGTGTTTGGTTATGTTGATACTCTATTTATCTTTGCCTTTAATTTTTTTTATTTGCCGTGGTGAAATAAATGCTTAAAGGTTAAGCAGTGAAAAATTTCAAGCTTTGCTATTTCCTAGAAACGCATCAAAAGGTAGGTACTGAGAAGGTGTCTCAATTATATTTAGACCAATAATTAAAAAACTAAGCAGTAGAAAGCTGAGAATAAATTATTATTATAGTTGTACCTGTGTGACATGCGTCAACTGTTTTAAGTTTGACATTTAACTATAGTACGCTTGACGCCTTTTAGATACTTGTATTTTTAATTAAAATGCTTTGAAAAGCTTAGTTTACTTATTTACCTACTTCAAGTTAATTCTAATAATGTTCCATTGACGTTTCTATGAAGTTTACATGTGTGGTCGTGTCGTAGAACTGTTAAAGTTACAAAGCAATAAGTTACGGACACATTTAAACTAGTACTTAACGTTTAAACTGAGCTCATTGTCTTCAACCGGCGCTTCTGCGAACACTAAAAATAAATTCAAAGTTTTCATAATTGCAGGGGAATTTGAGCTCTATTCGGTATGTGTTAGGTGTCACGTCGAAAATATAGCACACACAAAAGTTTTCTAAACAGCAAAGCAATTTGAGCTCTGTGCGGTAAAGAATACGTGTCTCGTGCAAGTCAATTAGCGAGTTTGCACTAATTTGCTCGTGCAGGAAGCACGGATGGCGTGATGGGGTACCGGTACCGTATAATCTTCTGTGATGTTATCTCAAGATTTATTATTCGCTGTCATCGGCCGAGAGATGGCGCGCATTACCGGATAAAAACTAATTATGTTGCACTATGACCTCCCACATTGACAGGTAATATAATATATTTGTAGCTTAGAAAGAGTGTAAAACCATTAAACATTCCTGCGTCCGGTGGAGCGTTCACAGAAAAGCAAAGATTTCACCGGTAGGACAGGTCCCTGGGAACATGTTGCGTAAAACTTCGTACAACCAACCTGACACTACTATGAAAATGCGCGCGTAGCGTTCATTCTAGTGTAACAACTTGTGCCCTAGCGTACTTCCATTGGTGACCTTTAATGCCCTGTCCTTACGCCAGTAACATATAATGCAGGAATCGATTACTCGCTTAGTTACACCTTCGGCCGCCGGGCGGAGCCACGAGTCAATAAAATACTTGTAAAACTATCGCGAGGTGAATTAAAACAGATGGCAAGCCAATTAGGAGACGCAATCGAGCGAGTACTGTAGAAAAAAAAAACGCTTAAACGCCGGCCACGCGAAATTAAATCGTATTTTATTGTCTTTAGGTATTTATTTGTGTGTCCACAACGAAAACGGGGTTTAGGGTTACAAGCACTAACGAGTGCTCGATAAGCCTTACAGTTATTCTGATAGACAAATATGGACGTATTTATCTCGGAGTTTGCACTCGGTAATGTAATACTGGACTCATTAAAGCCAATTCTTGCTTGCCTAATTGAAAATAACTATTTAGTTATTTTTTAAATTATTATTGACAACTATTTGGAGCCTTTTGATTTACATTACCAACCAAAAGTTATGCACATAGAGTATCTAAAGACATTTGAAAAGAGATATTATATTACTTTCGGCTTTGTACAGCATAATACAGGGGAGGCTATGCCAAAAGAAGAAGAAGAAGAATTTAATCTGTCAATGTGACATTTGTAAGAGAAATGACGTGATAATGTTCATAATTTTTGGCCGGTATCTTTTGTATTGTATAACACCATGTTAATTTTTCTTCATGACACACAGGAAATAAAGATTTTTCTAATAAAGATAAGTAAACATAATATTATTACCACACAAACTGTGTAGGTATTTTTTTAATTCTCTTATCAAGGATTTTACAGCGGCATAAAAACGTTATCGTGCTAATTACAAACCTTTGTCTAATCTAGCCCGTAAGTAATAATTTGTGTCCACCTGCCGCACAAGAACATCTTGTTTTGGCTTAATTAGGCTCAAGATTATTTATCCAGCGGAAACTTAAATGTCATAATAGATAAATTCTTGATTCCTTCGAAAAGTTAAAAAAAATCCTATAAATATAGACCTAATAAAAGTTTTCTTTTTACGTAAAACGAATTATGATTTACGTGGTAGTTTACGTGAACAATATTATTATAGGGCATCGTTTCACAACCATTTTTATGACGCGACCCACGAAAAAGCCAAAACGTTAAGTATAAAAAGTCTTGCGATCCCGTCACTATAAAATTATAATATTATAATATAAATAATATTATAATAATAAAATTAAAATTATGTATATAGCGCGCT
This sequence comes from Phengaris alcon alcon, assembly GCA_037179445.1. NCBI lineage: Eukaryota > Metazoa > Arthropoda > Insecta > Lepidoptera > Lycaenidae > Phengaris > Phengaris alcon. Next base: position 4,006,469 of record JAYRCH010000097.1, read on the forward strand.
ATTCTTAACAGCTATACGGTATATTAGCCTTCACTGGTTCGAACGTTCGAACGATTTTTGCGATTTACCTATATGTAGTTTGTATTTATTATTTTTCAACAGACTGCGACCCCCTTTAAAAACCCCCCAAGGGTCGCGACCCCCCGCTTAAAGAAACGATCATAAAGTGAAATGAATAGAGAATGAAACTACTTTTACGATTTTATATTATTGCAGTTTTTTTTTTTCGACTAGGTACTTTACAGCAACAATGTTTATAGGCGGACTGGCAGAGAAGGAGACATTTTTGAATCAAAACTATAAAAAGTCTAAAAAATATAAAAAGTGAAGGTACATATAAAAACTACAAAAAGTCTAAACCAATACATTATTATTATTATTACAATATTTTATCGCTATCCAAATTTAAAAACTACTAGTTCAGCAACATTTCATTAGATGCGGAACTTTAAATAAAATAGTGTTGAAATAATCACTAGTTTGAATTTGTAATGACATTTTGGAATGGTAGGAACAACCGTTCTTGAGCCTTTTATAACTTGTTGACATTTTCCATTGTTGAATAAATTATGAGCAGGTGCAAGATAATATTAATTAGGCTGTAGTTATTGGCAAACAACTACTTAATTATTAATTAAGTAATGAAGAAATAAAAATCTTTAACACAATATAATGTCAGATTCATCTTATCATATAAATTACAATATTAGGTAATCTCGTTAGCGATCTTTCAGTATAATGCAATAATTTAAACTAAGATTTTGATAGTACACTTGTAAGTAAGTACACCTGGATATAAAAAGATTACTAACCTACTTCCAGAAAAAGAGGGCTAGGGATATTTCACTGTGTAATTAGTTATATAAGTATCCTGCTTCTATTATAAATGTGAACGTTTGTGAGTATGGATGAATGGACGTTTGTTACTCGTTCACCCAAAAACTACCGAACGGATTTTGATGGAATTTGGTATTTTAGTGGTTTGAGCTCTGGATTGATATACATCTATATAATTAGGCTACATTTTAGTCCAAAAAGTACAGTTTTCCCGCCTATGTTTTAATCCAAAGCCAACAAGCCACTGCCATACCAAATTTCATCAAATCAGTATCAAACATCCATCCATCCATCCTCATAAACTTTCACATTTATAATATTAAGTAGGACTTCAGCAGTAGTCTTATCAGCTATTCTGTGTCCAACATTTCAACCATTCCTAGTTAATTTGAAAAAAAAACATCCAATTACAGCTTGGCAAAAATGTACTGCAGGAACTAAAAACATTTTCGATTGTATTTTCTTTTATCTTTAATAGATCGGAATGACATAATTATATTGCATTTATTTACTATATTATTTAAATATTTTTAGTTTCTGCTGTCACCGCGTCTTACTCTTTTTTGCCAAGCTGTAAACGTATAAAAATCTATATAATATCAATTAGCCACTCAACCACAACAGGCTACAAGGGAACCTGTTATCGCACAATAGGCTCGACGGAGGTAAATACGCGTTAATACGACTGTTATACGACCCTTACACTGTTTACGATCCTATGGACGCTGTAGACTCCACCAATACAAACCGCAATGCTTCGGTGGACTTGATTAAAGCATAATCGTTTTATCCAATTTGTGTTATCAATAAATGCTTTCATTATCGCTGTGATAAATAAATTGATTTCGTCGAGTTCGTTTTCTGCTTTGCTACTTTGATTTATTAAAATACTCTCCATTTTATCGCGATTATAAATTTTATCGACTTTTGCAGTTCGTTTTTAATTTTTAACTAGTTGGCACCCGCCACTTCGCTTGCGAACTTACGGAAACCGGACCCCATTTCTTTGAACGGAACCCTAAGATAAAATAGCCCATGTTATAACATCAGCTATCTGCCAGTATCTAAATTAGCCGGAACAAACAGACAGACAAAATTTAAAAAAAATGTTTTTTGTTGTAAGTACCGTATATTATACTTTCATATGCATTAAGTGAAAATCTGTAAATTGAAAAATAAAAACAGGCACTTCGATTTTATTTATTCATATAGATACGTTGCACACTCTACTGACAAGTAGCTTATTCGCATGTTTTGTCTCTGGCGCTTGATATGCAGTGACAAAACTTCTTAATAAGCTATCCTTAATCCGATACTTAATAGAAAATTGTGAAACAGGCCCTAAGTGTAATCACGATTTCGCTTGATATTCTTTTATCGCGTCCATTATGTAATTATGTATGTAATTATTGCTCGGTACGCGCAAAAGCTATTATTTAGCGAAGATTAATCGCTTTATGGAAGCATTTGATATATTTACAGCCGCACGTAAAAAATTAGGCTTAATTAGTCATAAAATGAAAAATAAATAAAACGAAGCGAATTCGTGACGCCTTCGCGTTACAAGGGCGATGATTGCATGACCAGACGTACTTTCTGTAAAAAGTTCGCGAGCGAATACCGAGCGTTTAAAGCGCGATCATAATTCTCATAAAATAAAACTACCAAGATTGCTTTATCGGACTATTTGAAGTTTGATCGAAATGTTTCGTTTTAAAATTCAATTTTCCAAATCCTTTAAGCGATTAAAAAATTATGTTTTAACATAAATATAAAAAAGAAGTAACCCAGTATAAAGATTCGTTTTTCAAGCTATTTAAAGTTTATTGATTTCTTAGGTTTACGCGAATATTGTTCATTGTTTTAAACACTTACGGATTGTGTCGCGGTGTACTTTTCTTTTTCCCGACGTTTCGGCTACTTTCCAGAGTCCTCCCGTGACCACGGCTGCTGGAAAGTAGCCGAAACGTCGGGAAAAAGAAAAGTACACCGCGACACAATCCGTAAGTGGTTAAAACAATATTTAAAGTTTTATAGAAATGTGGCATAATTCATATTTTGTTTACAATTTACATTACAATGAATCGAAAATCGCAAATTTTGTTACTCTGTCTGTATGGAAAGTTTCAGAATTTTGGCAACTCAACATTTAAGCAGTCGTTGAAAGTTGAGTGATTTCAGTATTTGGCCGATAGTTTTATAGTTTAAAAGCTCATGTAGGGCGTTGTCATTAGTAAAATTTAACGACAGTAGTAAAAGTTTTGGTCCAACACGTCTCGGCCCAGCCGAATGTTGTTTTATCACGCGATAACAAACAATTAAATCAACATTTTTAACTTTATAGCCATTTTTGGGCTTAGCTTTTTATGAGAAAATTAAATAGTCATAAATGATGCCACACCTTGGGAAGGTGCAATACAGAAGCTTCTAGAAGCTTCTGTTCTGTTTCCCGCAACTTCGTTTAAGCAGAAAGATAAGTGGAACCATACAATTTGCAGTGGGAAAAAGTAGCGTACGTCTTAACTCCTGCCCCGTGACCTACTCTATATTTGTGCTAAACTTCAAGAAAATTGGCCCATCCAGTGGTTAAGTGATGACGTAACATACAGAGCCACCTTACAATTTTTATTAATATTAAAAGTTTGTGCTAGTAAGGATTTAGGTAATAGGTTCACAATTCACATCCTCTTTACACACCTTGTACGCAGCGAACACGAGTAGCCGGTCGAGGCAACTCAAAATATGCGATAATTTTGTACTTTGACCGGTCGCGGTCGATTGTGGCCAGTCTGCTTTGACCTTAAGGTGAAAGACATAGACTTATTAATATAATATTGATCATTAATTAAATATAATTAGAACCTTAGTAATCTATAATTAGCGAAGCGATTTTCCAGTAAGAATCAATTGTTTGTAGTTTTTTTGTTAGTAATTATATATTATAGGCAAAGACACCTACCTACCTTGTACCAAAGAATATAATATTATCTAGTAATTAATAATTAAAAGCTGTACACTAAAAGCTGGAAATTTATAGCAGCTGGCACATTATATCGTAGAAAGTAGAAACACATTTTGTTCTAAGTTTATATAAATATGTTACACCAGTGGGAAACACTGTTTCAATCGACGCATCTTTAGTATTCGTAAGCGGAAAGGCGATACCAAAATATGTAGTATTAATAAAACATTTTTACTATTAATGAATTTGTAATATTTGCTTTGCTATTATGTTTCAAAGTATTAAGTGGGCCACGAAGGGACAGTGTGTGAATTACCGGGCCATGGCGGAACGATGTTTGGGAAACACTGTGTTATACAAATAATTAGTGTCACAAGACGTACCTGTCAAATTCATAATATTAGGTTTATTCTGTGTATATCTGTGTAAAGTTTGACTTGAGATTTGGTACTTGAAATAATAAAAGCATGATAAGTTTATTCATAAAGTTATTTTTGCATAATTTAATTATTTAGTTGTTTTATAGATCTATTCCGGTTGCTTAAGTTTTTAATTATTAGGTATTTATTACCTTAAGATTAATAACTTCACAGTTAATAAAATTAACGCTAATAACAATTATTAATTACTATTGGTTCTAATTTTATTACTACAATTATATCGTGGAATTAGGTAAATACGATTTAATTATAAAGCTATAAGGACAAATTTTACTATTCGACTGCGATAATTGATCAAGCGTGTTCTTAGTTTTATCTCAACCTATATATTGTATGTCCTTGGACACGCAAACTAAGTACGCTCGTTACACTTGGAAAAGGAAGCTTTTGGGGTTATACCATAGACGTATACATATATTATAGACGACGCATGTCGAGGCAAAAACTGTTCCCACATAAATGGCCCCACTTTTGAGGTTTTTGGGGTCATTTTGACATTTGAGGTATGGTTAAATCAAGATGGCTGACATTTGACATTTGAGGTAGGTGTGGTGAAATACAAGATGTATGAACTTTTTCTTGTATGACGATTTTTTCTGTCAAATGTACGTCATATACCATTCATAGTTTTGAAATCATTGGGTTGGTATTTACATACTTATAGGTATGTCGTTTTTAAAAACTAACAGTTCTGTTAAAGTTAAAATCCGGTTTTGTGTAACTAACGTTGGAGTACCGACGGAAAAATAGTTCTAATAAGTGAGTCCATGTCCTTTTCATTCGTGTAACTAGTCCTCGCACCATAATCTTTGTAAATGGCTATCTGTCTCAATTTTGTTATTACTAAGTTATGTTTAGCTGTAAGTTTTTCGGTAGAAATAAAAAGAAATTGATAAACTAGTTCTATTTCTCTTTAACTTACTTACTTCTTCATTCCCCTTAATATTTTCTATCCAAATGAATTTAGAATATATGCCTCATTGTTTTAAACACTTACGGATTGTGTCGCAGTGCACTTTTCTTTTTCCCGACGTTTCTAGAAAGTAGCCGAAACGTCGGGAAAAACAAAAGTGCACCGCGACACAATCCGTAAGTGTTTGAAACGACGAACTATATTCGCGTAAACATAAAAAATCAATATATATGCTTCATATGACATTTGTGTATTTATGGCCCAAAACAGTTTTGTTGACACAAAACCGTTTCCGGTAGTTCCTATAACATAAATATAAAAAATACAATCAAATTTACAGCTACATACCAATTACTACTCAATTACATTTGGCCTATATATTTACAGTTTGCATAGACAAGAACTTGTATAGTATTATATTTATACCATTTTATACACTGTAATTAATAAAAACCGTGTAGACATGCAAATGCAAATGCATTAACAAGAACATAAATTCATTAAGCAATCACACTTTAATGATTATATACTGCTAAATTTAATTACTAATGAAAACAATCAAATTAATACATACAAAAGAAATTAAAAAAAATAATATTTTACATTTAATCATTAATTAAAGTTAATTAAATTATAATTAAATAAAATAATTAATAATACCTCGTACCTACGTCACGACAGAGTACTTGTTAATGGAACGTATTATTTATAACTATTATTGGGAATAATTAGACGTAATTAAAGCTCAGTATTTTTTATTTTAACTCCTTAAACTAATAGTAAAGGTTAAAATTTTAAACTGCAGATTTTCATTACATATGTAGCTTTAATGTATCTCAAAATATAATATGTTGTAAGTTTGTTCGTAGGTAGGTATATCATTTTAGTAATTACAAAACACAGATGCATTTTATTTCATTATTAAATAATAATTATTAATTTCAATTGTAATATTATAAATATTTTGTACAACATAATTACAGTAATACAATAAGATGTAATACATCACGACACAATTATACCTGTCAACAAATTAGACAAGACGCGTCACTATAATCCCTTGACAGTTGTTATGCAAAATGGCGGATTTTCTCGAGCCGCGGGATATTGTTTTCACGTTTCGACAGATCTGTTATTTATGTCGGTCTTATCGGCTTTCTGTTCGCGACCGGTTCCGAAGGGTTACCGGGATTTCGAGGTCGCAACCGCCATTTTGAAAACGAATGGGAGGGAATATGCATTTATAAGAGCCTCGGCACGAATATGCGGGCCTATCACCCGTGACTTCGCTTGTAATCAGGCTATCCGTCACTCGTTTGCTGATCATAAAATATTATAATAAAAATGTACTTCACAAATAAAAACTAAACATACTTTTTAGTAAGTATCTAAGCCACCTACCTACTTATCTAACATAGCAACCTGGGTAGGTAACCTATTGTTTTTTTTGTGTCACTGCTATTTTTCAAGCTCTTTCAGCTGTTACTTATAAGAATTATTATGCATTAATTAATAAATATATAATAATTAATAAGTGCCTACAGAGACTCTTATTTTATAGTTTAACATAAAAACGCTGTAAATTATTAATAATCATGTTAATATTAAATTAACAAAATAAACACATAAAGAAATTAGGTATAAACAAGGATTAATAATTAGCATAAGTCATTTTAGTTTGTATATTAGGAATAAAAGTAATTATTATTTTTTTAAAAAACTGCAATTAAGCTATTATAAAACTACCCGTTTGAACGTAATATGTCCTAGTACATTTTAATAAAATAAAAATTATACAAATAATAAAATTGTAATATAACAAAACCTAAAATGCAGTGGCTTTTTGGGGGCTTTAGGGATTTCTAAGTTTAGTAGCTTTTTTTTATAGCTTTCAGTATTATTTTGGTAGTTTTTTAGTAAAAATCGACGCGAGTTTAGTAGTTTCGCAAAAACAGAGTTGGCAACACTGGAACGAATCGCTTCAGCCCATCCGGCCGACTGATGCGTCCTCAAAATTGCATACTGACGATACGATTTTGCATCCATTCAGGACGAACTGAAGGTAAACCGGACCGTATATGGAGGCCCTTAGAGCAACGAATCATGTCGTATTGCGTACCCGTATAGTAAGTACGATATCGTGGTATCGGCGTCGCAACATTCGTAATTTGTAGTAAACATACTCATAAATTACATACCAAGCTACATAAGGTGTATTTTTCAATTTTTCGTAATTTTGAACCAGACATGTGTTTAAGTTATTCTAAATTTAGTTTGTTTTAATAGGTAAAGTGTGGAATGAGTAAACTGTTGAATTTACCATGGATTTACTATTTTGAAAATTTAACCGTGAATCACAACAGCAAATGTTTCAATACACGCATCAACGCTACTTGTGTGAACTAAAACCTTGTCGGTACCTATGCTACAAAAATGCGAGTAACGAAATGTATTCGTGTGTAACGTTTCGTTACTCGGTACTAGACGCCGCAGCCGTTACTCAGTACCGAATACATCCGGTATGCTACAGCTCTAGTTTTTAACCTAAACTGATTTTTGTAAACTGAATTTATCCGTTTTTAAATTCAGTTTACAAAACCAGTTTAGGTAATTGAAATATGGTTTTGAGGGCCGATCTACTATTAGTACCTACAATGATTTCAATACTAAGGATGGGCTATGACGTTCATTTGACAGAAAAAAAACTTCATACGTGAAAAAGTTACGTCATCTTGATGACGATTTCACAAGATTTTGTGCAATTTTACGCGGTCAGATTGTATTGCGGAAAATGAATGTCAAAATGACAAATGTTAAACCTGGGCTGCCCCAAACACTGTGGACACTTTTTGCCTCGACATGCCTCACCAATAAAACGTTAGGATAAACAGGACTCGGTAGTCGGTACTCGGTACGAATTGGCTCTATCGTTATATATAGATAAATAGAGATACTCATTAAAATTATATTTAAAATATTTATAAATATTTTTTTTTTCATTTCATTTTCATTTCAATAAAATCCGTATGTTAACTAAATACATTAAATGCCCTATTAAGTTTGTTCCGCTTTCACGCCTCAACCCCCAAATACTTAACCAATCCTTACGTTACGTGCTCGAATTGTCGGGGGAAAGAAATGGGGTACTTTGTGTCCCACAAAAACTTTTCAACGGAGAGAATACCAAATAAATTCCCTACCAAAATAGTGGGATGTAGCCACCATCATCATCAAACATTATGAGCCTTACTACACAGTAGGTAAAACAATTTTATGTGGCTGATTATACAAATATTGCTGCTCTAATGCTCGGTTTCTGGGCTGAATTTGTCGGTAGTTTATATATTAATTAGCGCTATTGGTTCGATAACTGGTTTCTGAACAAAAATTACAAAATAATCTACGTTAAACTTAAATGACCAATTAGGACCGTTTATCGATTCCATAACTCGTAATTGGCATTACTATGAATGATGGCATTACATCTGTTTAAATGTTTATTATCTTTATTAGTCAAAATAGTCACAAAGCTACGTTTCACTGACAAAGTGTTGCCGAGTTATAGCAAAACAATATAACATTATCCGCGAATTAAAAAAAGACACAATATCTATTGACCACTATATAAATCTTTTAGGACACTACGCCAGATAAACTTAGTTTATCTAGAGTTTCTGTAAAATCTTCAGAAATCGAACAAAATAAATAAATAAAATAGGACACACACAAAAACAGACGTGGTAAAATATAGGCATATGAATAACGAAATGATTACTACAGTAAGTACCTACTGTCGACGAAACGATTCAAAATGGTTGACAGCCGAAACAGGGTTAAATGTATTTATGAAGTTGGAATAATTCAATGATATGTTACAATATTGTAAGTTACAACAATAATTAACATTATTAATTAATAACTAATGATGTTAATTGTAGTAGTAAAATCACCGGACTACCGTGTTGCATACAAAGGAAACATTATTTTGCATAAATTGTAAAAACTTCAAACGATATAATTACATAATTATTGTCTAAAATTAGATTATGATAATGATAGATTAAATATTACACAAAATGAATATTAACATAAACTGACCGCATTAAAAAATGTTTTTTTTTTTTGTTATAAACACACCGGCCATATTTAGCGGAACACAAAAAAAGGTCCATAATTAAAAAAATATGATTTTATTTTAAAATCTACTTACTACACTTCTTTTGTTATTTAAAGTTTCATTTGTTTTACTTAAAATGAGATCACATTAAGAAGAGATTTTGCGAGTAAAGGCTATTTGTGAAAAAATGGTACATTTTTGAACTTTTCATATAACCGGGAAAAGTGAAATTAATATTAAAATAACAATTAATTAAATTAGAGAAATGGTGATTAATATCGCTTATTTCCTCCACGTGCTCTTATTAAAGTTTCTACCCGTCTAGGCATACTGAGAATGATGTTATCGATGGTCTCCTGGGATAGTCTCCGCCATTCCTCAACTACGGCGATTCGCAGTTCACCCACGTTGGCAGGAGCTGGAATTCTGGACTTAACTTTTCTTTTCAGCAAGTCCCAAACGTGCTCTATTGGGTTCATATCCGGTGATCTCGCCGACCACTCCATAACAGTGATATTCATATCATTAAGATAAGCTTGAGTTACCCGAGCGGTATGCGGCCGAGCATTATCCTGAATAAAAACAAAATCTTCACCGATATATGGGGCAAACGATTCGACATTTTCTTCTAAAACTTCTCTGATATAGCGGTCTGCAGTCAGACTCCCTCTGTCAATCACTACCAAGTCTGTTCGAGCTCCCAAAAAAATGCCCGCCCAAACCATTATTGATCCACCACCGTATGCAACTGTAGTTTCAAAATTTGTCTGAATGTATCGTTCTTCTTTGCGTCTGTATATTCTTTGCCTGTCGTAAATTTGATTTAAGAGAATTCTGCACTCATCACTAAGCAATATCTTACTCCATTGGTCCGCGTTCCAAGGTCGATGTTCCTGAGCAAATGTTAACCTGTTTCTACGATGATTTACCTCGAGCCTTGGAGCCTTGGCTTAGCAAATGAACCCAAACCAGCTTCTTCGAACCTTCTTCTTACCGTACGCTCACTTACGGTTACACCCCGCACTGCTTCTAACTCATGTCGGGCTTGGACGGCCGTCAAACGGGGGTTCCTACGTACACGAAGCCGAATGAAACGATCACCCCTACTCGAAGTGCGTCTTTTTCTGCCTTGTCCTGCTCTTCTCACATAAGTACCGGTCTCCCTGAACCGTTGGATACTGCGATGGATCGTTGAAACTGGTCGACGAAGATCTCTGGATATCACTCTGTAGGTTTGACCATTTCTTCGCATTTCGAGTGCCCTGGCAATCTCCGTTGGGGCTAAGTCAGGCATAATTCAGTCCTCAACTCCAAAAAGATACGCGATTAAAAAAAACTAACAAAAAACAGTATTTCAATGAAATTTTAAATCAAACTCTTCTGGAAGAAATACTCGAAGTTCGCTCCAGATAAGGTGTATTTGAATAAAATTAAAACAATTGCATAAAATGTGATGTTCAGTTGTTTTCTTAATTTGAAAATATTTCTTTTTAAATTAAATGACGTATAAACCAGCCAGCAACCTTATATGATACTGATATCAGACCTTTATTTTATGTTCCGCTAAATATGCCGGTGTGTGTATTTATCATTAACTTTCCGCAATGAAATATATTGTCGTAAAACAATAGAGGTAAAAATTACAGTAGCTAGTAGCAGTAAGCGGCTAATAAAAGAAGTAAGTTTAACAAAAAAGTCATAAATGGAACTGAGAATGATTTATGAGGGATGTTCGAAGTTTGAAATGCCGTAGAGAATTTATACAACTGGCCATTAACAAAAGCGATTGATAAAAATGCCCAAAAAATTTTTTTTTTTAAATGTAAGTGTCAAGTGTGATCTGTTTTGTTTTTTGCTCTACATGTTCTCTACATTACACATGACTACAGAGTTGAGACTATAATCGAGTATAAGTATACATACTCTTAAGCACTAGGTACTCCCGCTATTGGTAATATCATAAAAAGAAAAAATAATTTAAGACAAATCTAAAATAGGAAAGATAAAGAATACTTATGGACCAGTACTCTAATTGACAGTAAACTATCTTTACTACTAAGAAGATAGACTTATATTATAGCATACCTGTAATATGGCCAACTGGAAAATGCGACTGGAATAGCGGGCCAAAAGACGGGACCACCGATGCTGGACTGGGCCATCCTAACCCGTGGTACGCCGCCGCCGCCGCCGCTAACGCACTGAACGGAGTCGGTCTTATCGGCCCATGTCTCTCCTTGTCACTCGGCGTCGTTCTACCTTCTTCGTCGCTCTGCATACCATTGTGTAAATCTTCTACATCGACTATAGAGTCCTCGTGATTGACGGAATCCTCGTATTCATCGTCAGAGGATGTGGGCGCGTGGAGGTTTAAAGGGGGAGTCTGCGACGTCGCTCTGGGTGAGACGGACTTTCCGCCGGGCAGCTCTGGCTGCGCTCCCGGGGATTGACGGAGTGGAGACTCCGGGATCGTCCGGTGATGTCTTATCATCTCGGCCGTCTCATCACTCCCCTTCGTATCGGCCAGGATGGACGCGACGCTAAAACTAATCCTCGTTGCCTTAGGTGGTTCCGTTGCTTCGGCCGGGCTGCTGGGGTACCTCGAAACACTCTGGATCGCCATGTTCACTTCTTTGTCCTCGAAATTTCGTTTCTTTAACATTGAACGCCAGTCAGTTCCATTTAGCACAGTCACTTGCGCGATCGGGGATCGTGTACGCATGCGAACGCGGTCGAAGTTTGACTGGCCGTCGTGGCGCGGGAGAGACCCTCACCGTTTCGGTGGGCGGGGGTATTCTAGGCCCCGCCCGGTATAGAGCTGTCCCGCTCAGCCAATCGACCGTTCGAGTACGAATTGATCCGAGCGGGGCCCGGGGGGAGGAGGCGATTTAGCACGCTCTTATCTCGTTAGTCTCCTTTGTGATTCTCGATGTTTTTTTTTGTACGAATCAAAACATAATTACCTTTTGTAGGGGTTCGCGTTTGATCGCACTTTACCGGGTATAAAGTATAAAAATATAATGATGCTGAATGGCTGCTTGTTAAATCCTTTTGAGGACGCTCCGCTTTGCTGGTGTGATGCGGCTGAGATCCGTTGCAAATTAGCTGCGTTATTTACTCGCTGTGATTTAGCGCTGTGATTTATTTTGTACATCAATTTCGTTTACAATGCGGTTTATTTGGGAACTATTTTATTCTCTACGCATTTTTTTGATTTCAAGACGCCGTTAAGTTCTGCCGTTGCCAATTTGGGGTTAAGTTTAATTTTTTATATATATCTTTTATCAAAAATATTCCTTCCGTTTTATAGATTTTTATTCTTAAACTTCCGCTTTTTTAATCAACGGTTTTTTATTTCTTTAAAATTATATTAATTGAATATAGCTTCTAGTTAAAAATATTGTGTATTCGACGGTTTTTTCTAGTTATATTTTCTAAAGTTTTTAATATAATTTCCCTTTTCTCATATTTTCGTTAGTTTTATTTTCTTCCGGCTTGTCTAGATACTTTAATGTATATATATGTGATGTATGAGAGTGAGAATCTCCATAATAATTATTATCTAAAAATAAACTGCATCCTTTACCTAAACCTAATATCTATAATGTAAACGTTTTTCTTTTTTAACGTTCCCTAATTATTATTAGATTTTAAAGTTAATAATTATTTTTAACTACACGAATATAAACTGAAAAAAATTCAATAATAAGTTACTGTCTTCCATTATAGTGAGAAGAACCAACAAATTCTTCTACGTAAGGCGCTCGTTAAAAAAAACGAGCGAGCCTTATAGTAGTCGTATATGGTGTGTAACATTTTATAAAATATTTCAAAAAGACACAGTGCTTAGTACGATTTTCTAATATGATAAAAAAAATACGGAAACTTTTCTATTAAGCAGTTACAGAAATCAACCTCAAAATTTAAAAAAGTTGACTAGTGAAATATTTTATTCGAATCTGCCCGCCCGCTAACTCTACCACCGCGCGCTCATTCGTCAAATCAAATAGTAAAATTCCGCGACTTCCTGTTACACACTTCCGTCCCATTTCACGAAATCACTCCCACAAATTGCAAGAAAGCGAGAGGAAAGATGTTACACATCAAAAACAATTTACAATAATTCTGTATGGGTACCTACTATGGAATACGTTGCCGCTCAACCATTCGTGAGATGAAGCGCGTCTGCAGTCGTTGCGGTATCTTCCTTTGTGTTCAAATATTTTGAGTCGTCCTTGTGCAAGGAAAATGTTTAGAAACTGGTCGAGCAGGAACTTTGTCGACATTGTACTACCATAAACTGAATGTAAGTGTAATTATAGACGACCTCTGTGGCTCAGTGGTTCAGCGCGTTGGTGCTCAAGCCGGGGGTCGCGGGTTCGAATCCCGCCGAAGGAACAAAAAGTTTTTCTGTGTTCCTGGGTCATGCATGTGTATTAAATATGTGTATAATATAGTAAAAATCTTAAATATATGTATAGTATAAAATTATTAAATATACTTCCTGTTTTCTGGTACCTGTAACACAAGTTCTTTGGATACGTGGTGTGTAGCGTCCATAGATATTTATTTATTATTTATAGACATGATATTGCATACATTTAGCCAAACATCTTTTTACAATGAAAAATCGGAGCGTTTTCACGAGACTTGCGAAATTCTGTAAACAAATCGATTGACAATATTGTTTTTTATCCGACTACGGCGAAGCCTTTAAAAGGAAGGCTAATGATTTTGGCAGATTGCCAAATGTATGTATGTTTGTTCTACCGTAGCGCCTAAGCTACTGCTACGATTTAAATAAATTAGGTGTCAATAGGTTCGTAATAATACCCCGGATAACGTAATATAATATAGGCTATATAATTTACAGAGTCTATTTACTAGTTTTCATAAAAAAATACGTTTCTTCTGAGTTTCATCATTTAATGCTATTTTATTAACTGGCTTGAGCCAATTGTTCTAAAATTAAATTTCTGTAATAGATTTAAAAGGAGCAAAGCTGTCATTTCTAATTTGACAGTCATAAATAAAACCCGAAATAGTTTCTACGGCTATTTAAAAGCTGAAATTAATATCATTTCCTATCACTTAACACTTAGCTAGTCCAAAAATAACGCGGGAACATCCACCTATAGGGGAGATATTTAGTCGATATCCCCGTCTCTTTCGCACACACGTCTGAAACATATCTGTCCCTCTCTAACGTTAATAGTTGGTACTAAATAGGTATTTAGTATTCGGAAGGGAAGATGGTTAATTAAGTGGGGTGCCGAGAAAAATTGCTTTCATTTATGAAAACAGATAATACTGATCCCTATCTGCGGGATCATAGAGTTTAAAATCGAATGAAATAATCGGAAAGATTTATTTTTATTAATGCGATACGGGATTTTGGAAATGGCTATGATTTTTATGTATGAGATAATTTCAACCATACAAGATATTAATTTCAATTTATTATTAGAACGAGGGTGCGTCATTATTTTAATAAAACGTTTATTAATTGTACCAGAGGCCAGAACCCGCTTTAGCAAGTTGACTGTGGTTTCTGTAGGTAAAGGTTTCTATGAAGAATCAGATGTTCTGTGTATAAGGAAAATATCTCAAATACGCGATTACTGTCACGTGAACACTAAACTGTAACAGAAATTCGTTTCCAAATGAATTTTCAATTACATATTACTCAATATTCATTCAATCAACGGAAGGAATTTTATAAGTATTTATTTTATTTATTCATACAAAATATAAAACGACATCTGTAGCTCAGGTAGCGCGTCTGCGCTTAGGCCGGAAAAAAATGTTTGTTAAACAACTAGGTACCCATAACACAAGTTCTTCGAGAACTTACCACGGGACTAGATTGGCATGGTGTGATGGCGTCCATGTATATCATATTAAAAAAAAACACAATTTATAACAATGGCACTCATGACGCATTAACATTTAGGTATTTGATATAACTTTATATTATTTCATTACTGCAACAGGTTACTAGAGTAAGACGATTTTTAATTTAAGCTTGTGTAAAATTATCTAGTTCAAATTCCAGCCAATGTTTTTCTAGAAAACTTCATTATATTTGTAAACACATGTATGTTTTTATACTAATGATGCGGTATGGGCCCGTCCAAATATAGCGCAGCCATGAGTGCATCAGGCAAGCAGCGCGCCAGGAATGCCGCTGTATGATTTATGTTATGGCGGGAAAAAAAATCCATTTTCGAAATATCTGGTTTTTTTTTCTATGTTGCCAGTGTAAAATGTATTTGATGTACATTGTGAATATTAGAATTACTGCGAGTTTTGCCGGAGATTTCAAAAAAACGTTGTGGTTTTTGTATGTCTTTCAAAAATTTGTGCTATTCCGGTTATAATGTGTATGTGTTATAATGTGTAATACCGGTAGAATATTAACCATTAAATATTCTTTAACGTGCACAAGTATGGCAAAGTGGTACCTACAACTTCAAAAAACGTGCTATTTTGTGTCCCGCCAAAACTCCCTACGAACTTTCAGTAAAGCTTCTACCACTTTACTGAATCGACTGACCTGACTCATGGACTGCACTGACTATTTATTTGGACTTTGACTAGACTTTAGACTTGACGATTCAGGAATACGGTGTTGAAAATTTAAACGAAAGTTCTATTTCCCGTTTTTTTAACTTGACACTGGCAAATGGTTATAAGCCGATGCCATATATAGATAATAAATAATAATAGAATTATTGCTTTGGAGATATTGTTATGTTTGAAAATAATAAGCTGTTAGTTAGTTAACTAATAACCATAATCTTTTTCATAGTTTACCTTTTATTATTCGATGTGAAAAAAAAAATTACCGTCATCTGTGTCTACTTTGGTTTACCAATAGTGTCAAAATCTTTAAATATCAGTTCAATGTCTCTATCGCTCTCTGCAAGATAAATACCAGCCGTGCATTCAATTTTCTACTTTCTGTGTTTCTAAAACATTACAGGTTTTCCCCCAATGCGATAGAAACTACACACTAATATGCATTTATTATCTAAAACAATACAAAATTTACAAGCACAAGATAACCTAAAAACTTTTTAATCACTTATTCCATCTTAACCTGTCTCTTTCTACAAAATATTTGCTATTTCAATATTTACCTACAAATTGTAAATAAACATGTGTCTAAATAAAAACATTAATGATGTATTATCAGGAACACATTTCACGAATTCCTGTAGGCACCTGAGGTCTATTAACACGAATGTCAAAATATTCTTCATTCGAATATTTGGTACCAAAATTACTTAAGGGTTGATTCCTAGTTAAACGAAAATAGAGCTTATTTGCTTAAACATAGAGTTCATTTTTGTGATGTTACCTTAATTGGAATGGAAGGAGAGTTTAGAGATTTCCTATATGGCTTAATTGCTAAGGAAGTATGCGTTTGAATGTTTAAGTATCTAATATCAGAAATTGTAGTGATGTGCTTGTTTTATCGATAGATTGTGCTTTTAACAGTACCTACATTTTATACAATAATTCTAAATTCTAAACTATCTTAGCTACTTTCTATGTTTAAATTAAATATTAATACACATTTTAGATTTGTGCGCCGTAATTTTAAAAATTGTGAAAAACACTTTTGAGAAATAGATTGATCTACGTCGTGTCTACTGAACGGATTTTGATAAAATTTGGTAGTAGTTTAGGCTCTGGATTAACACAGGCTACTTTTTATCCCGAAAAAATACCTATAGGAGCCGCGGGGTTTTGCGATATGAGATATTATATGAGATACTAGCTTTTGCTAGTAACTCATAATTCTGTTATAGACATTTGTATTTACTTACATAAGTAAAACAAACACCACGAAATACTGTGTTTTTTATAAAAAAATAATTTTCTGTATTAATTGACAACATGTCGATAAATATCAACATTGCGCATATTTTTTAAAAAAATCAACAGTTTTATCAATATATAAATATATCGATAAAGCATCGACCGGTCACAACACTAGCTCATCAGGACATCAACAGGGCCGCAAGGACAATTTGTAACATCACAACGACTCGTGTTACACATGTCATAAATCATAAAATTAAAAAAAAAAACACCAAAAAACACGAACCCGGCAAAATGTCTGCTAATTATCGTCTTCCCAAAAGTTCGGTTTAATTATGTGTCACCGATTGATTTATTATAAAAAGTGTCGTCTTTCTAAGTTAACGATTTCATAATATTATTATTAATACTTTCTTTACATAAATGCGAATACTAAATGGTTCGTATATCAGTGCTTTAACCTCAGCCTGGAGCTGAGGTTAAAGCACTGAAACTAGAGTACTTTCCTTAAGCTTTTATCCCGGAAAATTGCACGGTTCCATTTGGATATGATATAATAATAATATCTATGGACGCTTCCACACCACGTCGATCTGGTCCTGTACTAAGTATCCGAAGAACTTGTACCAGACAACGGAAATATATTTAACACTGTTATACTATACACACATTTAAGATTTTTATTATACTATACATTTTATATTCATAACACATCCAAGACCCAGGAACACAGAAAAACTTGTTGCCCCTTCGGCGGGATTCGAACCCGCGACCTCCGGTCCACTGAGCCACTGAGGACGTATGTATGTTCAGTGCTAGTAGCACGGTATCGGGTACAGATATAAAAGATAAATTACTTGTGTCCTTTGGAAGTATTGGCTACGTTTCATATTGTATACAAGATGCAAGATGCAGACTACGAATACATAGATACAGCTCTATGAAGGCTTTTAATTCCTTGCTGGATGTATAAACTAATTTTGACTGCCACCTACTATTTACACACTAGTAAAGCTTTATTAAATTAGCTAATGTTAAAATCCAGTGCCACTTTTAGCCAATTACGCTTTATTGTAGCTATTTAAATATTTTTACTGTCCGAACATCAATATAAAAACGGATAGTAGGTACCTAAAAGTTTTCATCTTTCCCTTTAGACAAAAGAAAATGCCTGAAAAGAATTTATTTTCGTTCCCTTACCTATATTATTATGTTTATTGATTTAAAGCCTCGTTTTTCGAACTTCAAAGCCTCTACGTCATTCTACACTCTACACGACATCGTAGGGGTTATAAATATTTTGAATGTGTGATACATTCCGTTTGATTTAGCGCCGCGCCATGTCTAAATGTTTTTATGTTTTCACAGGTAATGGATGATTTCGGAGAGAAATATATAATAAACAAGATTGATTGTTTTAGGCATTTGTAAATTGCTATATTAATACGTGGAGCAAAAACTTTCAGTACAGTCTTACGAGAACTATGCAACCGAAGGAGTATGAAATTTGGCCGGTAAATTAAAGTTTATGTGGAGGTAGGTGTGCAGAAAGCTAATATTATTTTAAATTATGCTTAGAAACACATAAAATTAATTAAAATAACAACACACTACCGTGCGTGAGTTGATTGTTTCTTTTTTCCGACACTCATGGGTCATGAACTCATGACGCAGGTTTTCTAATGATTTTCACAAACACAAAGGGTAGAAATGGGACCCTTTTACTGATACTTCGCTGTCCGTCTGTCAATCTGTCTGTCTGTCAGCACTCACCAGGCTGTATCTCGTGAACCGTGAGACTGTAGACGTGAACTCGTGAACACTAGATGGTTGCCGCTATATCATCAAATATCTAAGGCAACCTTACAACAAACGTGATTTTTTTGCCGTTTCTTTGTTCGATGTCAAAAACGGCAAGAGTAGACGAGAATAGAAGTAGACGCTCGAAATATTTACTGAATATTGAGTTGTATATTTTCATTTAAAAAATAAAATAAACATTTAAGGGGGCTCCGATACAAAAAACTTGATGTTTTCCGACGTTTTTTGCTCGATATTAAACTATTGACTAATTTATATAATGGTGCGGAACCCTTCTTGCGCGAGTCCAATTCGCACTTGGTCGGATTTTCAAATATTTATCACTAACTAACCTAACCTAACACTTTTTTTTTTTTTTTTGTTTCCGGAGGGGGAAATGCATTACGCATACCACCCGGGCGCCCGAGTGGTGATGTGGGACTCCCGTATAGGCTAATGAGACCCACGGTTTACCTAATATCCCTCGATCCCTCCACGGCCGCAGAAGATAGGGAATACGGCGCACCGTAATACCGGCACTCCTCTTCTTCTGCGGTCCCACCTCCAGGCGCGTCCGCAGCGGACTGGCTCCTCCAGTCCGCCGGGAGCGCCCCTCCTCGGGCCGGCTTGGCCTCCTGCCCAGCCGGCCCTGGTTGCCTCTTCGCTTCACCGTGGGTCCTCAACCACGGTTACTAAGCCCCACCGCCACGACAAGGAGGGCAACCGTCGGGGGGAACCTTTTTTTTTTTTTTTTTTTTTTTTTTTTTTTTTTTTTTTTTTTTACTTGGGGAAATCCTTTATGGATCCCCGGCGGACTGGGGATGGCCACCGGGGTATGTGGGACTCTCCCGGGTGCGAGGTGAGGATCGCACCCGGGGTTACCGCACTAAAACCCCAAGGTGCCTCCTCCTCCGCTATGCTACTGGGCCGCCGGACCCGCCTGAGGCGATAACTGCAGCGGCCCGGTAAGCGGCATTTGCTACAGCAGCAAATCCTCCGCAGCAGACTGTCGGCGACAGCTGCTAGCCATCCGGGAGAGCAGCCCGAGGCACCGGGCGCTCTTCGACCGGGAGGGACTCGTGCAATGGGCGACGGGTTCCCCAACCCGTCACCCGAGTCCTATTTACGGCGGGAGCTGGTGCTCATGGTAAGCGCGCCTGCGCCCTCCGCGCCTCCTGCGAACGGGGTCTGCGGCTACGTCCGCCTCTCTTTCCCGTTCAGCGGCCTCCTTCTGCGTGATTACGTGCTCGCAGAAGGTGGCCATTGCAGTCCATGCGTCGCTCGACCGGACTATGGCTGTTATTATAGCCGGGAGCGTAAGGTCAAGTCCGATGGTGGCGCAGAGCACCGCCCGCTGTTCTACCCAGGCAGGGCAGTCCATGAGAGTGTGCTGCGCTGTGTCGTCATCATTGTCACAATGGTGGCACTTGGGCGTTGGTTCCCTCCTAGCCAGATGGTGCAGGTAATGGCCAAAGCAACCGTCGGGGGGAACCTAACCTAACCTAACCTAACCTAACCAAACCTAACCCGTGCCCACTTCGTTGAGCGTTAAACATTTGTTGATGATGATTTATTTAGCCGGAACAGACAGACGGACAGACAACTTCAATTTTATTTATTTGGATAGATTTAAACTTAAAATCCCATGGAAGCGGTTAAAGGTAGGTTTAGCTAGTAGTAATGGCCGGCGGGCGTGGTCGATAAAAAGAGCTTATTTGTTCGATTTTAATGCGGAATTTTAATCGACGGAGATATCAGTTTTTGTCGACCGCACGCTCAGATATTCCGCGAAAACCTCACCAATTAACATTGTTCACAAAATGGCTGAGTCCGCCATCTTGTTTTCATAATTCTCTTTGAGTACTAATGTTTTTATTTGTATTCTTACAACCTACGCTGCCGTAGCTTAGTTCAAACACTTTGCGGATACAAGTTTTCTACTTTTTTTTTTTCTTTTTTTTTTAAGTTCGGGAAGTGTTGTAATTTGTAGCTGCTAGTATAGTCGTTGATACCACATTTGACGTCACGCCAAATTTCGACTTATTGAACGTCATCAAAAAAATTATGTATCTTTTGAGATACCTACATGTATGTAGGTATCTCAATAGATACATATTTTTTTTACAAATTTAATTTGTTATGAATTATTGAGATTCCTGAAATTAACTGTGTGTCTGTTTAATTTCATTTAAAATGTTTAGCTCAGCTAGATTAATTATAAGTTTACTCACCTACATGTTTATGATTTGCACACGCCGTTCTGGTGGAAGAATGTAGGATCTTTTTAATATTGTAATTTTGTAAGACCTCATGTATACCACATTCTTGAAATAAATTATTTGAATTTGAATGTGAATAATTTTTGGAAAGACATAATCATACTACTATTAGCAATTAATTATTGCCAAAAATATGCAAGTAATTTTTTTAAACAATAGGCTAGTTGACTGAATTTTTTCATGCATAAATGAATAGTACTGTTAAATATGAGGAACTTCTCAGAAAAAGCAGGTTAAAAATCTATATTTTCAAATGTGCGATATTTTGCAATACAGAATTTCGCACGTCTCGTCAAAACGCTCCATACAAAAGTCTAACGTCACGCGTCCTGCAGTTTTATGAAATATAATATTGGGTGCAAGATCATAATTTAATTGCGTTAGGTATATAAGTTTTCTAAAAAATCAATTAATCAAAAAAAAATTAAACTAAGTAAATAGCTTACATGTAGTCAACAATTGAGCAAATCATTGTTTAAATGACTTTAAACGTATTGACCTAAACATTTTAACGTAAAAAATATAACATTCTAAATTCGAAACACTCAAAATCTAAATGCGGTAAACGTCGTCGGTCAGTCTGTTAGAGACACAAGTGGCGTGTTTTTTGTGGACCATTTTGTGGGGCCATTAGAAACAAATTCGTCTATTGTGGAATTGGGCTCCGATTGTAAAACGCCGACAATGACCGAACGGTGTGGGCGAAATTGCCAGATAAAACAGTTTTTGGGTTTGAGAAAGTGAAAGTTTGTAGAGTTCTAACTCTCTCTCTCTTACACTCACTCTCTGACACTCACTCTTAGTGTAAGAGTTTATTACCGTAGTATAATCCGTGGGATGAAAGTTTAATATATTTTTTAAAGCCTTAATTATGGCATAAACTTTAATTTCATAATCTAATACAACGTCGCGTTATCTTAACTTAGACAGTTCTTAGTCACATAGTAAAGTTCTTACATAATAATACTTATATAATGGAAATAGACGCCATTAAGGAAATTATACACATACAGGGAAACCGTATTTCTAATGTCTTTCTGGTATCGTAATTTTTCTTACTTCCACCCATTGCTTAAATCAGATTGTAATGAATTTTAAAATAATAAACATTTGATTTAAAATAAGTCAAAAGTTTTTCAAAGTCAGTGTTAAATAATCTGATTTATTTTATCTGTAAATATTCCACTGTGTACATTTTTATTTTCTATACAAAATCATATCGTTGCGTGCGTGTCTGTACTATGAATTACTGCATCAATCGAAAATCGAAACGCCTCAAAAACAGTTTTATCTTCAACCTTACACTATACTATACAGTAAGTTGGTCTAATGAGCACCACATGGCGCCTATTTCACGGCCCCCGTGATCTACGGCGTCACGCCCTCTGCCTATTGATAGTCTATTGACTTGCCTATTGATAGCTCCGGCCATTCGAAGGCTATTTTGTCTTTTGATGACTTTGGCTATTGATATCCACCGGTATATTCGAAGACTATGAATAGGTTTGAGTAAATTTGTGTGAAATTCTCAACAATAGCCTGTTCTTGAGGTATAAGTGACAATAAATTACTCTAAGATGAAGGAAGCTTTATTTTGAAAGCTCCCTTATATTATTTCTACCATTACAATTTAGTACCTGCCAGCGAGACCGAGCTTCGATCTAGTAAACGGTAAATATGAACAGATGGCGATTAAAAAGTGAACAAAATCACACAACTTTTTGATACGCTTCTCCACTATATTTATTATATTATATTTCCACAAATAAAGTGGAAAAGTGTATTACAAAGTTGTGTGATATTATTATGAACATGAATATCCACCAAGAACCAACAGTTACACACGCAATCAGTTATAAAAAATGAATCACATAAATCACAAAAATCACAAAAATATTAGTCTGACCGGGACTCGAACCCGAAACACCAATTTGCCAACAACGAATAAATCCATTGAACGCGTAGCTGAGCCACGCGCTCTGGCAATATAATATGAGATAGCATAAATGCATGTTTCGTCACTTTCGCTCGATATAAAGTATACAGGCCAGGTTACGTCCAATCAGTCGTAAGTTTCTCTAAAAAAAAGTAATCTTTACACATACATAGACTTATTAAATATCTTTACCCATATGTAAACCACACCATATCCGACAATACTTACCTCGCAAAACACTGACAATATTCAAATGTTAAACGACTGTTTGCCCGGCGTGTTTGTGTAGTAGGTGTGCCTCTGGCAAATGCGGCGACGTCGCATTTAATGGAATTCTAATTCTTAATGTCGTATTAGATAATTATTGCTTAAGGCGGTATGAGGATGGTAGGTACCATGAGACTACAATTATTTAGGCTAAATTTTCAAAAAATATATTACTTGTTTACATTGCAGATTCAACCAACTTCTGTCCCACGTTAATATCTAAAGAATTTCAAACTATACAAATTGAAATGAAATGTATGTTTGTAATTTTAAAATAATACCTTGTCACTTAATCCATATTAAAGTATTTACGGTATTTAAAATTAAAAAACAATTTTTAAATGTTTTTCTGTCTGTTTGTACCGGTTAATCTCTGAAATAGCTGGACCGATTTTCACGGGGCTTTCTACCAGCTATCTGCTGTTATGAGGTGTAACATAGGCTTCTATTACTTCATCTAAGGGTTCCGTTTAAAAGTTAGGATTCCGTTTCCGTTAGTTCTAAGCAAACGAAGTTCAAAATAAATCCTTTTTTTTTAATTGTGACTTCTGAGTTTTGACCAATAAAGTAAATGATTACAATAAATTATAAAACGCATTAAGTGCAACCGGTCCATTGAAGTGACCAATAAATCTTAACTCCCATTAACTCTCAATAGCAAACCACAAAACGTATTTTGGTCCACCGAGGTGGTCCAAAAAACTCATGGAATAGCAATTAGATAGTCATTGTGTCCAGCTGCTGGCGTGGCCACTGGCATTGTCACTGGCACGAGTGCACAAAGACAAGATGGCGAAAAAAACATTTGTGCAAAGTTTCATCTGCTCGGTAATAAACTATTTGAAGATTATAGCGGTTTTTATCTGAGATGCCTAGTTAAAAAAATATCTGTCTTGAAAATCAGTAATTGTATCTATGTATTACTGTCTATTAAAAATAAGCCATGCCAAGTTTCTTTCGTTACATTATTCTGCAAATTGCGTCTATGTAATGGAACTTTAAAAGCGCGTTTACAAATTTGACAAAAATTGGCTGTTTTTTGATTGATTTTGCGACCAAGTGAACCTAAATCCTACAAAACTAAAGAGTTTTAAACCTGCAAAACTAAGGAGTTCTTTATCTAAAATTTACAAAAAGGTCGTGTTTAGGATCATTTGATCATTTTTCTGCATTTATGTAGCTTATTTAAATGCAAGTTAAATCTTAAAATTTGCTTGAAAATAATGCAACAATATTAAAAATTGATTTGAAAAAAGCATAAAAAGTCTCCTCAAAAATTTCTTGATATATATAATATAGTAGTAATAGGCTATAAGGCTTATTTTGGCCACTGTCTGGATTTGTTGCACAAAAACTTTTCTATAGAAATTTCAGTCCGTTCAAAGCCGCTGTCAAACAACACATTGTGTAAACACGCCCATATGAACTAAAAACTAAAACTTGACAGTACATTACTTAAAGTGGTGTATTGCTTGAAGCAAGTGTGTCCAATTTCCTAACTCCACTTCTGTAGACAGTAGCAAATCGTTCTTATTTACAAATGCATGTGGCTTGACACATAGTAGCGCCCTCCACACGTAAAGTTCGGACCGGATCAAAAATGTATGGAATTTGACATAAGTCACCGCTAAGTGACATGTCGCTTGCGATGCCTTATGTCAATTCCCATACATTTTGTTTGCGTACTTCGCCGTCGAAATTATCGAATGCATCTTGAATAAAGGCCCTGCCTCGGTACGAAACGAACATGTAGATGATAGACAGACAAGAGCTATTAAATATCGGAGAGAAATATTTAATTTTGTTTCATTCTATACTTTTTTTTAAAACTTTATTGGTCGTTTCCCACAAATTGCATTTCTTTACTTTGGTCATTCATTAGTTCATTCTAAGGGCGATATGTATAACTCTGGCAGTCCAAACCGTGTTCGCATTAGTCGCAAATAGCACGATGTCCAAACGGCCCAGATCCCTCCGCGGCTTGGGAGTTGGGTCGCAGTCCGATGCGCGGTCTGAACTTGACGTGTGCACGGTTATTTATGTCAAACATTCAACATCAAATTATTATAACTTTAACAAGTTCACACCGCGGCATTACGCGACGCTACGCGGCGCTGCATTTATTAGATAGCTATTCAAAATTGAACTTTGTTCGTCACATAAAAATATAAACGTTTCATATGACATCAGTCATACACTGCACATGCGCTGCGCGGTGCAACATGACATTCGAACTCTTACAATGGAACGTGTATCTTCTTGTGTAATGAATAAAGGTCAATTTGGAATAGCTATCTTTAAACTCAGCGCTTTGTCGCATATCGTTTCGTATCGTTGTGAATTGACCCTAAGTTCAGATCTTTATTTTATTATTGAAGAGGAAATATTTGTTTGTTTGTTTGCAATGAATAGGCTCCAGTATTAATTGTTGGACCGATTTTGATGAAATTTGAAAAAAACAGCTACTATCGCAGGAAAAGGTACGGTTTTCGTGGGATTTTCATTTACGCGTACCTACGCAGTCGCGGGAAACATTACATAAGTAAAATATAATAAGTCATTTAAAATAAAATTCCTCAGCTAGACCTTGACCGCTCTTCTTCATACTTTTGCTTCGTGATACACAGTGTTTGGGGCCTCAGTGTTCAAATAATCAGAATACCTTAGAGCGTATTAACCTTAAAATTTAGTTTTTGCCTTCGATCTGTGGAGCCGGCGCTAATTGCCATGACTGACAATATTTATCGAGCTACACGACATACACACATACAGGTAGCGTCGGCAAAATAGTGCGTCATATATGACAATTTGTCGAAAATATCAAACAAAAACTTTGTACCTCGTTTTACGAAAAATTATACTAACGGAGGAGTATGAAATTTGGCATAGTTATAAAATATATCTAATAAAATAACATTGCGCTCTCTCAGGCGTTGAGGTCATTAACCTCACAGAAACAGCTGAGTTAAAAAGAAGGCAAAGACTTTGCCTGAATAACATTAGTACACCAAATGTGTGACGTCAATGACCTTAACGGCGTAAAGAGCGTACCTGTAATTTTATTCAGTATTTTATTTTTCGAATTTTTTAATTACTTTTCTGCCTAAACGTCCTGACATAAGTAGTAGATCATAATATGCTCAAAATATCCATAATTGATTTTGAACAAATTTATATATTATTATGCGTTCTTAGTTTTTACTTAGAAAAAAATGTATAATATTTCACTGCTTTACTTCTGCCGACCGTACCCACTGTTTGACCACTGATTCAACAAATTATTTGAACCTTTTAAGCTAATTGGGTATACGTAATCTGGTGAAGACTGTCAACACTTTAATCCACTACTGTATTTGGCCACTTAAATTTAAGTACAGACAGAGAGTGAGCGAGAAAGGAATAAGTACTATGCTTCAAAAATTGTCTTTGAAGTATTTCCAACATCGAAACTTTGTATCAAATATCCTGGAAACTTCAATGAAAATTTATATAATTTATAAGACACTAGCTTTTGCCCGCGGCTTTGCAAAAAACTTCTTCAGCAAATAACTCTACTCACTGCAATATACTTCTGTATACAATATTGAAGATGTTTTTGGGGTTTCGTACCCAATGGGTAAAAACGGGACCCCAACAGCTCGACGCGACGTGCGAGACCGCTTGATATATATTTTTCGCGCTTGAATATAAATTTTACAATATGCTCTTAATATAAGATATTAATTTAAACTGTATAAACTTAAAGGGCTACTATAATGTGTATAAAATGCTTAAAGTGAGTAACGTATTTAATTTGATAAGGATCGTCCTTTGTACACCACTGGCCCTCCGGCCGGTCCAGTAGCTATGTCCCTGCATGATTAATCAGTAATATCCTCGAAAATATTCATTTTAATTACATGCTGTAAAGGGCAATATTGATATATATTTATTGCACAATGTATTTAAGGTACATAATTGGATAAGGATTAATGCTGTATTGCCTAAAATCGCTTTGTAAATAAGCCATTATTTCTCGTAAAAAGTAAAGGATTAAAAATGGTTACTGTGTGTTATCCCTGAGAAATAGACATATACCATCGCGGACTTTTTTGTAGAACTTTTTAGGGTGTACAATACTTGAGTTTTGAGTTTCCAATGTAAGCGGAAAAGATGTGTTTATTTACGACTTTAGAAACCTCTAAATTATCGGTGTTTCTCTACTATATTATGCAAGCTATATACATATAAACCTTCCTCTTGAATCACTTTATCTATTACAAAAAAAAGCGACTTTTGTTTTATAATATGTAGTGATTACAATATCGCCTAATAATAATATTTCCTCATAGAAAAGTAAAAAAAAGGCAGAATAGGTACAGCTTTTTACTAATCCCATTAAAAACATAAATGTGAAATAAAAGCCCACACATATGATATACATTTGTTAGCCAAGAAACACCTAAGCAAATTACCGACTAAAATGGCCGAATATAATATTTAATAGTAAAATATTTGTTATTACGAATATTTTTGTTTCGATGAAATTTATTTTATATTTATATTTTTTCGATGAAATTTATTATGGTAGTAGTTTAGACTGGATAAAAGGTAGGCTATTTTTATCCCGAAAAAGTCCAATGTCCCCTCAGGATAACCGATAGGATATTTACGCAGGCGGAGCCGCGGGAAAGTGTAGTGTAGCCGCTAGTAACTCTATAGTAGCCCTATAGTGTAGTAGTATATGTATAGTGTAGTATCGCTAGTAACTATATCGTAGTAGGTCTGTAGTAGCTCCGTACTAGCTCTGTAGTAGTTCCGTAGTAACTCCGTAGTACCTCCGTAGTAGGTCTGTAGTAGTTCCGTAGTACCTCCGTAGTAGCTCTGTAGTAGGTCTGTAGTAGCTCCGTACTAGCTCTGTAGTAGTTCCGTAATAACTCCGTAGTACTTCCGCAGTAGGTCTGTAGTAGCTCCGTAGTACCTCCGTAGGAGCTCTGTAGTAGCTCCGTAAGTAGCTCTGTAGCAGGTCTGTAGTAGCTCGTAGTAGTTCTACAGTAACTCCGTAGTACCACCGTAGTAGGTATGTAGCTCTGTAGTAGATCCGTAGTAATTTCGTAGTACCTCCGTAGTAGGTCTGTAGTAGAGCAGTAGTTGCTTCGTAGTAGCTCTGTAGTAGTTAAGTAGTAACTCCGTAGTACCTCCGCTGTAGGTCTATAGTAGCATTGTAGTAGCTCCGTAGTAGCTCTGTAGTGGTTCTGTAGTAACTCTGTAGTACCTCCGTACTAAATCTATAGTAGCTTTGTAGTAGCTCTGTAGTAGTCCTGTAGTAACTACGTAGTACCTCCGTAGTAGGTCTGTAGTAGTTCTGTAGTAACTCCGTAATACCTTCGTAGTAGGTCTATATTAACTTTGTAGTAGCTCCATAGTAGCTCTGTAGTAGTCCTGTAGTAACTCCGTAGTACCTCCGTAGTAGGTCTGTAGTAGATCAGTAGTTGCTTCGTAGTAGTTCTGTAAATGGTTCTGTAGTAACTCCGTAGTGCCTCCGTAGTAGGTCTATAGTAACTTTGTAGTAGCTCCGTAGTAGCTCTGTAGTGGTTCCGTAGTAACTTCTTAGTATCTCTGTAGTAGATCTGTAGTTGCTTCGTGGTAGCTCTGTAGTGGTTCTGTAGTAACTCCGTAGTACCTCCGTAGTAGGTCTATAGTAACTTTGTAGTAGCTCCGTAGTAGCTCCGTAGTAGCTCTATAGTAGTTCTGTAGTAACTTTGTAGTACCTCCGTAGTAGGTTGTTAGTAGCTCTGTAGGTTGCTCCGTAGTAGCTCTGTAGTAGTTCCGTAGTAACTTCGTAGTACCTGCGTAGTAGCTTCGTAGTTCCTCCGTAGTAGATCTGTAGTTGCTCCGTAGTAGCTCTGTAGTGGTTCTGTAGTAACTCCGTAGTACCTCCGTAGTAGGTCTATAGTAACTTTGTAGTAGCTCCGTAGTAGCTCTGTAGTAGTTCTGTAGTAACTTCGTAGTACCTCCGTAGTAGGTTGTAGTAGCTCTGTAGTTGCTTCGTAGTAACTCTCTAGTAGTTTCGTAATACCTCCATAGTAGCTCTGTAGTAGCTTAACCATTGGGGTATGAAAAATAGCTTATAGTCTTTTTCATACCTACCGAATACACCTGCAAAATTATAAAAAATCAAATTTCGGAGGATTTCTGTAACAAACACTGTGGTACGAGAATTTTATATACATATAAAGGAGGTGACCTATACGCAAACAGGTTAGCTAGTTAACTCTGTCTTCACCTACTGTTGTATAGTGTGCATGGTGTAGGGGCCAAGTAAAGTTGTCGTCGATAAGGTCCGGTGTCGTGTGTCGCCTCTAGCTAGACATTTACAGCTCTCTCAGCGCACGCCTGGGGGGCTATTCCACAGAAATTTGTGTCATTGAAAATGGTAATGTCACTTTGTGTCAATAATTTTTTTTTTAAATTCTCTTATTACAAGCAAGCTTTGAAAAATTCTTATTTCAATATTTTAATAGAGGTGGTGGGGTGGAGATTTTTTTAGGCATCACTAAAAACAGTATCTTATTATTGTTCACGGGCTGAGCCCCTCAACTCGTCAACGTATATAATTATATTCACAGCCATCACGACTCCTAAAATCTTAGTTTAAAAAAATAACATAATGAAAATTATCTATTATAATAATAGAAATATTGTAATTAATAACGATAAATTGATTTAAAGTGATTTATATACTATGTTTTAAAAATTAAATAAATTTTATTAACTATATAATTATCTCATAGGGAATTGAATTTCAATAAGGATATTGATATGGCACGACCATTTTTATACCACAGTAATACGAACTTGAGCAAGTTAAATTGCAATGAAATATTTTTATGATTTTAATTGTATTTATAACAAGAAATTATTTTTAGTAACCTTACAATGTTTATTTTATCACAAAAATTTCCTTAAGGAAAAAAATGTATCATGGAATCACATAAGTCATATATGGCACAAAATGTTCTTGCAAATCTATCACCAAATTAGGCACAGAAGCTAACTGCAATTATTTTGCTAAGGTTAAACAACCAAATTCCTTGTAAATAACTTCATAATATTTTCTTAAGACAAAAATTGGCTCAAAATGTAGCGCCATAAATGTCGGAAAATTAACTAGCGGCTGGCTAAAATAAAGGAGTCACTTAGTTGAGATTTTGACAGAAAATTTATGTAATTAATTATGTAAAAGTCTGTACTATGTAGCTCCTTAAGTAAGCATTACATGTATCTGAGTGCGGCCGTTACAGTAGCCGCATATGATGTGTAACATTTCACATCTCATCTTTGACACAAGTTACACAACATAATACCTATCGTCAAGTTTACCGCTACAGTGCCGGAAGTGTTGTGTACTGTGTGACACAAAGCGAGAGTGAAGGCGTTACACATGTGAATTACACATTTAGTAACAAATTTAGTTTACAAAGTGTAACAAATTCTTCAGGCTTAAAATAGTAGAATGGTCCTCAAGTATGCGGCTATCAGCGCGCTATCGCAGTACGGGCGTTTTCTAATTTGTAATTAACTTACGTGAGCCCCGGCTATACCATTATCATTACTGAGCTACACACACACACACACACTCACACATACACAGTGGGTGTCTGAGTTTCGATAGAGATCCACACTGCAAGTAACACTTAACGAAGATATTCTTATTCGGAAACAACACACTTCAAGCTCAGACCAAATATAAAAGTGAAGATAGAGTTCTAAACAACACAGTGAGGCCGGTTCCTAAACTACGCCTTGCCATGTCACGCACACACAAGTAACGAAACAACGATTTACTTCGTAAGGCGAGCTTTTGCGGGGTGGCTTTTTACCCGACTATGGCGAAGCCAAAAGGAAGGGTAATGATTTTGGCAGTCTATTTATGTATGTATGTTCCGCAGTGGCGACTAAACTACTAATCGTTTATATCAAATTAGGTATCAATAGATTCGTAATAATAGCTCAAAGTAACAATAATTAACATAGTCGGGTTATAGTTTCTATAAAAAATATTGTTATCATATCGTATGTAGGTAGATACTGCGCGCGAAGCTCACGCCCACACTACATACATGATAAGCCGGCCTTTTAGTTACATACATACATGATAAGTTTTTGTTTGACAAAAAGCTGTCTCCACTTTTTATTTCGTCTGAGACTTCAAGATTATGTTTCTTTTTAGTATTATGATATACATATATTTTGTATTTTATGACATGACACAGGAAAATTTAAATTCTTTAAAATGTGTCGCAGATTTGTTTACTTACCTGATTTTTATTTACGAAAAAATAAAACGCTTAATATCGCTTCCTGGGCACACCAAAGTGTGATATCTAACTTAAAAATTTCCTGCTTGTTGAAAATAATTTTCGTAGAAGGAAAAATATTTTTTTCGACGAAAAATGTTGGATGAGCCCGATGTTAATAGAGATAAGAATGGCTAAACAAGCCCATAATATGGACATAGGCAATATTATTACACACTGCACCCAACTAATAAATAATAAAGTTAAAATCATGTTCATATTGACATAGATGTTATCTCCAAACTACCCTTTAATAAGGGCATATCTGTGCATCTTGTACCTAGGTAGCTAGGTACACCTAGTGCTTGTAATTATATCCTAGGAAAGGGCGAGAGTAGCTCCAGGAGCATAGGGTTACAAGTTGATAGATAATATAGACATGGCAATTTTTTTTTCTTTTTATATTATATAAGATGTAAGCACTGAACGGATTGAGAAGCGATTTCGCACGCAAATAATTCTTATGACGGAATATAATCAGTAGATTTCTAGTAAGTGAAATAGTAATTTAAAATCCGAGTTTACAATAATTTTCCCAAAAATGGCGAAAACGCGAATGATGCCATGGCTACTGTCAATAGCAGGTAAATATTAGGTCCTTACATATGAAGTTGGCGTTTTGTCGTCCTGGCCACTTTCATCTCAAATATACCTTCTTTGGTTAGGAATTCCAATTTCAAATTTATACCGCTATTTAAAAAATGCATGAGGCATTTGTGTTTCTAAAACCGTAATTCATTTGTTTTTTCCTCTTTTGTTTTTTTCTTTGCGTCACTCTGTTAACAAAATGGAAAACTTGAAATATCGTATTATTTTCGAGTACGAGTTCCACCGTGGCACCAGTGCTGCAGAAACGGCTCGAAGGATTAATGATGTGTATGGCGGCGGTGTCACAAAAGAAAACACAGTGCGTTTTTGGTTCCAACGTTTTCGCTCTGGAAATTTCGACCTGCAGAACAAGCCCCGTGGCATCCGGAGACCAAAGTTGATAACGAAGAATTGAAGGCTATTATGGAAGCGGATCCATCGCAAACCACGTCCGAGTTAGATGCAGGCTGCGGTGTTAGTGAAGCAAATTGGGAAGGTGAAAAAGATTGAAAGGGTTACCTCATGAATTGAGTGCAGCAAACCGACAAACGCGCGTCGACTGCTGCGTTACATTACTCAACCAGCACCTAACCTGTGATGAAAAATAGATTCTGTACGATAATCGGAAACGCTCATTGATATGGCTGAACCCTGGCGAACCAGCCAAAGCTTGCCCCAGGCGCAAATTTACTCAAAAAAAGTTACTTGTGAGCGTTTGGAGGACTAGTGCCGGTGTCGTTCACTACAGCTTTCTTAAATCTGGCCAGACGATTACGGCAGATGTCTATTGCCAGCAACAGCGAATCATGATGGAAAAGCTAGCTGCTAAACAACCGAGGTTGGTCATTCGCTCTAAGCCACTGCTACTTCAGGACAACGCTAGACCACACACTGCCCAACAGACGGCTACCAAATTAGAGGAGCTTCAATTGGAATGTCTAAGACATCCACCGTACTCCCCGGACCTTGCTCCAACAGATTGCCATTTTTTTCGAAATTTGGATAACTTCTTGCAAGGGAAAAAATTCAACTCCGATGGTGAACCATAAGGTTAATATTACTTTAATTAACAGACTTACTAAATAAAACAATAATTATGAGTTTTTCCAAGTGTTAACCATTTAAACTATGTTTACGATGCATATTAAAAATTATCGGCCAATATACCGACAATCTTAAACATCATTTTATCTCTCTCTCTGCACTTTTCGTTACCTTAGTGTAAGGTTTGCAGCAAATTCTCCCGTTTGCTCTTTTTTATTTCCAACGAAATAAATAAATTGCATCATGTCTATTTAGTTCTTATATCTACGCCAGCCACCGCTCCGTGCAACTCTGCTGTACGTATAGTGTTAAGTGTTAACATCTTAATTATTTCACCGACTATTTAAATAAATCTGTTCGCTTCGTGTAAATTGGTGCGATAGAGGTTTCATAATTGTAATGCACAATATATACCCTGAAATATAATAATAATATCTATATCTATGGATGCTTCCACACCACGTCAATCTGGTCCTGTATTAGTACCAGATACGGATATTTAGGTATCCGAAGAACTTGTATCACAGATACCAGACAATACGAGTATAAAAAAAATATTTAATACTGTTATACTATACATATATCCAACAGCCTCCGTGTTCCAGTGGTTTAGAGCTTGGCTCTCGACTCGGAGGCCGTGGGTTCGATTTCCGCATTGGAACTTGGAACAACAAAAAATATTGTTTCCAAGTTCGGCTAGGACAATGCAGGCTGGTCACATGGTTGTCTGACAAGAAAGATGATATATGCGTCGGATGGGCATGTAAAAAATTCGGACCTGCGACGACTGATCTCTCAGTCAGTCGTGTCGGTCTGTCCGTCCCACTGGGTTTCGAGTGTAAAGGAAGAGTGCTGTTGTGTACTGTGCACACACTTGGGAACTATAAAATAACTCCTGCGTAGCTGGCCCGATTTCAAAAATCCACCACCAGCCACCATCACCAAAACCGGTGTGGGGAGCTATTATTATATTTAAGATTTTTACTATATTATACATAATATGTTTAATACATATCCAAGACCCAGGAACACGGAAAATCTAACGGGGATAATTTTCTGTTATTTTGTCCGTTTGTCACACATTTTGGTCAAATCCAGTAAATATTTGTGCCACACAAAAAATATTGACCCAAAAAGTAAAACCAAAGCAACTATGTTTACAACTTAAACCCTGGTTTTTTCCCCTTTTATATTTCCCCTGGTTAATTCCCTTATTGGGCGTCCGATGTTCCGTTTGGCTTTCCTCGTTTATAGAATTCACTAGCCGCTCTAATTTCAGGGTTTTTTTAGGGTTCCGTAGTTCACATCACGGACGGTTTCGTCATGTCCGGCCGTCTTCGGCTTACCGTCCAAACGGTTAGTGTAACTTTGCATGGATATATGTAGTTACCACGCGACAAAGCGCTAAAATAAAATCTTGAACATTACTTTGCTGTAGGTACCTACCTCCCTACATGCAGGGGCGTGCGCTCCATATAGGCAGAAATGCAGTGCTTTACTTGTCATTCACAGATATTTTAATAAAACGTTCGTACGTTTTAGATGACTTTAATAATTAATTAATAGTCAATTAATTAATTTAAAAAATATAATAACTTAAAAACGCCTAATATATTATAAATAGCAACTCATGCGGTTGCTTTGTGCAGGACAAATCATCGCATGTATGTGTAATTTTCATACTTCGCAAACGCACACACCCATGAATATCGACATGATTTTAAAGCGGTAACTCCAGCGGCAGGCGATGGCTCTCGGCTTCGGTTCGGCTATCGGATCGCTTCCAAAACCGCCGAACTGTCTTGTCGGAAATTATTTGTTGCCTATAATCCGAGTAAAAAGAATAGTCGGAAATCTAATAAATCATGTATGCACACTTAAGCATTTTTGTTTAATAAGGTTTTATTTGTTTAAATAGAAGAAACGTTTTGTGTTTCGCGGGGGCCATATTGCATATTTCATGTGATAAGCATTGTTTACAATTTAATCGCTCCAGTTTATTTATAGTTTTCTTTAAAAGATTTTTCATTTTAACATTGAAAGTGTGGTACATTTAACAGTTTATTACTGAGTTTCTATAATAATTGTAGTGATTTGCTTTTACTAGTGAGTTAGTCGATTTTTTTTAAATGTTATTTGACTGTGAGGTTTTGAAAATGTGTGTTTATTAAAAATTAAAAATAACAAGTTCTCACAATTGTCATTCAGTGAAAAGATTCAAATTCTGTCTAAAGGTAGGTGTGTACCCGAGTTACAACAATTAATACCAGCAAAAAAATAATGTAACTCGAAAATTTAATGTTAAAAATTATGAAACGTATAACTGGCTGTGTGGTTGTGTACACAAGATTAAATATATTTTTTCCTTGCATATTATTTTTGTCATTTACATCGGGATATAGTGATCTCAAGTAACCGAACCTTTAATATGTGAAAATTGAAGCTGACTGGTGAGTAATTATAATCTTTTAAAATATGCTTATTATTTTACTTATTATAATTTCTTCCGCCGCGCACGATCGATCGCTGTTTTGTCTGCGTTGCCGTAGAAGCTGTACATGAATAGTAGTACACCTAAGACTTGCTCTATTGGCATGGTTTCGACTTAGAGATCCGTCGCTTGGCTGTAGCTATACTAAAAATCTATAATCGAAAAAGTTTTTGTGACCGAGTACTTCGCCGCATACCCAGTGTCATAATCCTGTGCACGCCACTGCCTACATGTGCAGTCGGAATGATTTTTTTTTGACTGCCCTATAGTGTTGATGGTATCATTAGATAGGGTCTTTTATAAACATTGAGAGGTTGGTAAGACGATTTTTCGATTTAGGTATCCGATTGCGGGATGTTCAACTTTTAAAGCGCATTTTTTGTTAAAAATGGCCCTCCCCCCTTTAGAGGGCTAAAGGCTCGAAAGATCAGCCGAAACTCATGATGTAGTCCCATCTGATAAACTTTGAAGGAAAACTTTCAATTGTAACAGTTTTTATAACTTCTAAAATGAAAACTTCGTACAAAAATAATAAAATAATTAGTGAAGCATATAAAATATTGGTATAATGATACGGAACATGCGCGAGGTCGGACTCGCACTTGGCGGTGTTTATAATATTATTATTGTTGTGGTCTTATTTTAATATGGTTTTCCGTGTCCTATATAATTATTAGTTATTACTTGCATACAGTAATTACATTTCGAGTAATTCTGACGATATAATACCACAAACTGACGTCCCCACTGCGGGCACGAGACATTTCCTTACCCCCGGGGCCTTTCGGACCCGACTTATCGAAACACAAGTCACAATGCGCGATACATACATAGACTGCCAAAATCATTACCCTTCTTTTTGGCTTCGCCGTAGTCGGGTATAAACCTAGTCCGAATTCAGATAGCCAACGCCATAGTAATATCTCCAGTGTCCGTACATACCTCACGTAGTACCCACAGGGCTCAGGG